>JACAXG010000090.1:0-1430430 GCA_018881555.1 Amblyornis subalaris
CACCCGCCGGAACGCACACGGGGGGCGGGAGCGGAAATCACAGCTTCCCACTCCACCCGCAGAGATAAACACAGGGAGGAAATCCCAACCCACATCCCGGGGGAATGGACATCACCCTGTCCTGATCCAAGAGTCACCTGTGTGGATGTCCACACACCGACGTGGGATGTGGGGTTCGGGCTTTGGTCGTACCCCTACTCCGCTCAAATATGGGTCCAAAGTTTGCGAGGTTGCAAAGCACAAGTGCTTCTGGGAAAGGTGTTTAAAGGTGCCGTTGGTGGTGAAATGCTCCTTACCTACTCCTTATCTGCTTCCCGAGACAGGAGGGAGTGAGGAGGACAGGAGAAACGGCAGCTGGGCACGGGCAGCAGCTCGGCTATTGGCAACCTTGAGAGAAACGTCCCTGATGTGGCCCCAGGGCCCGGTGAGATGGGACATGCCATGGTAGGCGTTCAGGTGTTTTGCAGGCAGGGACATGCTCTCTCTGCTTGTCCATCTGTCCATATGCCAGCAAAATTGGCTGTGTGTGCAGAGACTGCAGGGGCTGGGGAAGCACAGACATCTCCACTGGCATTGAAATGACTGTGTGGGAAGGATTTATTTCTGTGTGACAGGTCCCCTCACAGCACTGCTGCTCTTTAGGAGTTGGATGCAGGTTGCATCTCCTTGTGGATAGAAYAACCTCATGAAGATATCCTGCTGAAAAGCTTCAATCTTGGAAACTCAAGAACAGGCCAGAAATGGGGCAGAAATGGGGAACCTGGGGTTCCAAAGAACACCATTTTCCCCAGTGGGACTGGTTTGCTCCAGCCATCCCAGAGCAAGGGCTTGGTGCAGCCAGGTCAGAGGCTGCAAGGTGTGTTCCCTATCCAGCAAGGACAATGATGTTGCTGAGCCTGGCCATATGCCCGCAGGGAGTGTTTCCCTGCACCTTTGTTCCACAGACCATGGGCTGCCAAGCTCCAGCTGGGCCAGGGAGCCTGGGGAGAGCCTGACTACCACCCCACTCTGTCAAGAAACTTGCCACAACCTGGAGGCAGGAAAGCTCCTGTGCACACAAGGGCTGCGGCAGCACTGGATTCGCTGGTGCTTTGGGGATTTTCCACTCTTCACCAATCTTTGCTCCCTCCAAGCAGCTTGGTAGGCTGGGTCTGGGGCAGCCCAAGTTGACAGGGCCAGTGGTGGTTTTTGGGAGGGTGCCCACTCCCAGTGATGCCTGACAATCACCAGCTAAAAATTCACTTTGTATGCCCACCTTCTCTCCTGCTGACCATGAAGGTATTCCCAGACAATTCCTGGAATTTGGGGGGTTCAACCTCTGCCCTTACTTTCCTTGCAGACAATGCCTCCACTTAAAATTTATCGTAATTTATTTTGGGGGAAAAGTGAATTAGTGCAAGAATCTCCATCTGGATCCACCCTCTCCACTGGGAGAGCAAGGAGAAGCACAGTCCTCCCAGGAAGGGGCATGAGCCCCTCACACTTCCATCTGGAAGTGGAGGTCAGAGCCTGCCATGTGCTCCTGGTAGTGTGCTGGTCAAAGCACTCATTCTGGGCCACAGTGAAGTGGTTCTTCCAGTCTCCAGAGATCCCTGGGGGCAAGAAAATAAGTSGGCTAAATCCTGACACACATGAAATAGTTGCACCCACAGATGGAGGCTGAAATACAATCCAGGGACATCCCTCCCAAATCCTTCACCACTGGCTGAACTCCACCTTTGCGAAAGAAGTGGGAGATGCTGTGGTCCATCATACTGCTGAGCATGGTCTCATAGTTGACAGCAGGGTTCTTCTTCATCTCTTGGAAGGAGGTGTGGTGGAGGATCCTCTCCACTGTATCCTCTGTCAACTCCTTGCCCAGGAACTGCAGGATCTTCTGCAACTCCCGCCGCGGGTCCTGCAGGATGGTTGACATGAGGAGGCTGCCAAAAAACTTGGGGGGGCCAACCAGTGCTCCTTTGCCTTCACACCACCCTCACCTTCTTCATGTCCTCATAGAAGAGGTAGAGGATCTTCTTCTCCTGCTTCTTCTCCCACCAGCCACGCACATGGTCATACCAGGACCCATAGGCCACTGTGGGATATGGTCAAGGAATTAGCTGAAAAGAAGGGCAGCAGGGGATGTCCTTCCTACCAGCATTTCAGGGTGGGCATCCTGTGGCTCAGCCCCAACCTTTGCCAGCCATGAAGTTCTCTAAGAACTCGGCCTTTGTGCCAGTCAGGGTGAATCTTGTCCATCTTGTAGAAGTAGTAKCAAGAAATGACAACATCCTTGGGGTTGCGGCCCATGTAGATAATCTGGAGACAGCCAAGGATGTGGTTGGGAGGTACAGAGTGGTGCCTTCTCCCCGCCAACCCAGATGGGGAGAAAGGCAGAGGGCCCCTGCAGTGTTACCTTGCAGTCCTTCTCCCAGAAGGAGGTCGGGAGGAGCTGGACCAGGAGATGGGTCTTTATGAGCCRCGGGGATGGGGTGTCTTCCAGCTGCTCAACGCCTGTGGCACAGTGGATTTAGAGGTGTGAGCCTCAGCACCCTCACCCCCACCCTGGCTCTCTTCCCTCTCCACCCAAGCCAGGCAGCCGGGCTGGGGAAGCTCACCAATCGGACACTTGGGGACCTTCATTTCCAGGAAAGGCACACGGTTGAAGATGGCATCCCGTCGGCACTTCTCCACATCGCCATCATGGTAGATCGTGTCCATGATCTCGCTCAGCCATGTTGTGCCTGCAGCACAGGGGCAGCATTGCAAAGGCTGGTGTCACCCCGTGCCCCCTGCACCCTTCCCCAGGACCACTCACCCGATTTGGGGTAGGTGGAGATGAGCAGGTCGTCTGGACGGGCTTGGAAAGCCTTCACCTGTGGCCAGCCCTCGATGAAGCTTTTGTAGAGGGGGATGCCATGGAGGCTGCCCAGCTCCTGCCTGACCACATCTTCCAGTTCCATGGCTGACAGCAGGTCCAGAAAGCACTGGCTGTTTTCCTTGCAGGCAGCCTCCACAACGTCGGGACTGGCTGGATCCTGTGGCAAGACCGTATCCGGGGCAGTGTCCCATCCAAAGTCCAGCTCGGATCACATGTGGCAGAGGTACTGCCAGTGCCACAGGGGAATGCCCTGATCCCTGGCAGGATGCCTTCCAGACAGAAAATCTGGATGCTGGCCATGCACTAAGCCCAAGCCACGAGGGGTTGGGAATGGAGTCTAGCATCACCTCTCCTCCCACCTGTCTGCGCTTTTCCCCCAGCTACAGCCCCTTTAATGGGTGCCACGCGCTTGTGGAGCCACAGGGACAGCTCTGGCACCCAGGGTCCCTGTCTCTGCTGCAGGTGTACCTCTCAGGATTCCATGTGCTCTGGTGCCCAGGAGCCCTGGCACCGCCACCCTCCCACCGTGCCCAAGCTGTAATGGTTAACAAAGCTGGCTCRGCTACGGAGCACGGAGGATGCGAAGCAGGTTCCAAGTGCCAGCAGCTGGGGTGTGGGGCAGTTTTGGGGTGGGCTCTGCCTCCCTTCTCCCCCTGCCCCACGAGTACTGTGTTGCCCTGCCATGTCCCGACTTGTCCTGGCTGGGGACCAGAGTGGCTGAGACCTGACTGAGGGTGCTGCAAGCAGGGGCTGCCTCCCTCCCTGCCTTCCTGGCTGCTCTTTTGGTGCCTCTTTTAGAAAAGTGTTGAGTAAGCTGAGCTTCTCCATCCTGGATGATGTGATCCAGCTGGTTGTGCAGTTGAAGCAGGTGCTGCTCTGCTGCAGGAGGAGATCAAGGAGAAGCAGAAGCCAAGTGGTGCTTGGCCCAGGCCAGGCCAGTGCGGTCTCTGGGAAAGGGGGCACCAGTGCAGGATTTAGCATCTGGACCATTTGCAGAAATACAATCTCACAACTCTGACTTTTTGTATCCAATGAAGGAGCTGGAAGACAGTAAACAGGTCTGGTACCCTGACAAAAAGGGAGATGCAACATTTGCATTGTCATCTGATGATGAGGAAGTAACATTATGACCACTAATGAAAACTGAAATGCAGAGGATGGTCAGGGACAGCAAACTGCTACCAAAAAAGGTGCCGTATACACTGACTGAGATACCAAAGTTCCAGGAAAAGTATAGCAGACTTACACGGGATGGAAACATACAGAGTGATCCCAATGACAGAGRACAGGCAAAAGATGATTCTTGGTCTCCTTCAACTCCCCCTGAATCTACTACACCTCAGCATGGAGAGGAAAATCACACCAAAAGCTGCCCCATTTGATCCAATTCGGGTGGCTGATTTGCATGAGAATTCTGGCCACAAACCATGTGATACTGAAATCCAGCAACTGGAATCCTATCACTGCATTCACAGTAATGGCCCATACATTTGGATTCCAGTTGGTTCTCATCAACAATTAATTGCTAACACCATTGAAACACTGCAAGATAATGTCTCTTTGGCTCTTGGGTCTTATTCAAGCCCAGTTGTGGGTGCAATACATGACAGCTGCTATCATATGGGAAGGTGAAGACAGTACCTTGCCCACTGAGATTCGGTGCTCCCTTCCCCTTAAGTCTGGGATGCCACAGTGGCCTCCATCACCCCCACGCCTCCAGCACACGTTGAGATTCCCCCATCACAGCCAGAGACCCACTGGGCCTGAATCCCAGTGGTCAGCACCACTGCCCAGGTGCTCCAGCTTTGCTGGTGCAGTTATGAGGGGAAGGACTTTGGGTCTGACCCATTTTAATCTGAGGTGAGGAGAGTGCATGTCTCTGGGCATGGGTGGACATGGCTGGGAGGGGACATGGGCATGAATGTGGCTTCGGGTGGCTCAGGGGGGCATGGCCAGGGCCAGCATGGAAGGTGCTTATCTTGTGTGGGGCATATGGAGGAGTGCATGGCTGGCAGAGGGGACTTGAAGGGGGTCATGGATAAACAGGGCATAGAAAGGAACATGGCTGGGTGACATGGTGGGGGGAAGCTCTTCCATGAGACTTTTCCAGCCATGGAAAACTTGTTTTCTGCCTCTAGTGGCTTCAATGGCAAAGCTGGTTTTTGACAAATTCTTTATGGCTGTGGCTGGTTATTCTTGGGTTGGGGGTGGGAGGGGTTGAGGTTCTCTCTGCTGTGTATGGGGTGTGTGTGGGGACACCATATCCCAGCTATGGTGTCCATATTCAAACTACGGTGTCCATATCCCAGCTATGTTGTCCATCGCAGGCATGCTGTCCCTCCAGTTGTCGTCCCTCTGGTGCTGCACCCCAGGAGGAGATGGCCAGCCTTAGCCTCATGCAACCTTGCTGCACACAGCCCAGAGCAGCACCTTGAGCTGATCTCCAGACCCGGGAGCCGCAGCCCCCTGCCATGTTGTGTTCCACCACAGGACCCTCTTGGGATGCTCTGCCCTGCACCTTCCAAGAACTGGGACCCCTCTTTGCTCGGATTTCTCCTTGCTGGCGGTTTCCAGGGTGTCCCCCTGCCCTCCCCACTGCTTGTGGCCCCCCTTGACCTGGCCGCGAGAGCCTCTGCAGAACCGTCCCTTCCTCAGGACCCCCCCACTCCGGCTCAGGTCACTGGCAGGAGACGGCCAGGTGGAGCCGTGCTGTCACCAGGGCCTGCGCCAGGGGTGTGGCGGGAGCGCGATGGGTGCGCGCAGGGGGGGCCGCGTGCGGCGCCGTGTCCGCCAGGGGGCGCCCCGTGCGGGGCAGGTGCGCGGCGGTGCCGCCGCTCTGCACAGTCCCCGCCTGGGGGCGCCGTCGCCCGAGGCCGCGGGAGCCTGAGGGGGGCCTTCCCGGGGGTCCCATCCCGGGGCAGCACTGCAGGGAATAGGGACCCGGCGCGGCTGGGGGTCTCCCAGGGCGGCCGGTGACCCCTCCTACCACCGGGCCTCACCTGGTTTCTTCTCCCCAGCTCTTTTCCGGAGCCGCTGGCGGCAGGACGAACTCTTCTGTCCGGCGCAGGCTCTGCCGGAACCCGTGAGAGCGAGCTCGAACCGGCTACACCGGGAGCCACTTGCGCCGCGCAGAGTGTGGATCCCCCAGGAAGACGCCGAGCTGCAAGCACCGAGGACGATGGGGCTCCTCAGCATGGCCCGATCCTGGCTGGGTACAGCCCTGCCACTGCCCACCCGACTCAGCCCTCCCAGAGATGCTGCGGGGATTTGGCGGCTCCAGCTCGTTTGTGGCTCCGGTTCGTTTGCGTCTCCGGTTCGTTTGTGTCTCCTGCTCGTGGAAGGCTCTGGCTAGTTTCAGCTCCGCTTCATTTGCAGCTTCAGGTCATTTGTTTCTATCCCCAGTTTGTCTCAGGTTCAGCTCATGGATGGGTCCAGTTTGTTCTTGCCTCCAGCATGTTTTAGGCTCCAATTTGGTTTCACCTTCTCCAGCTTCATTTTGATTCCAACTTATTTGCAGCTCCAGTTTGTTTGCATGTCCAGTTGGTCTGTGACTCCAGTTAATTTCTGCTCTGGCTCATTACATTTTGAGCTTGTTCAAATGATCTTGGCTTTTGACGGGGCCATAAATCAATCACTGTCATAACTTGAATACGAACAGACAGAATTGTACATTGTCTAAAGATGGCGTAAGCTTCTGGGACCAATGCAAGTGGACCCTCAGCCTCCAGTGGGCTTCCCCACAGGTGCCCCCATACTGGTTCCCACCTTGATAACAGGAATGAAGTTTCAAACGATAAAGAACAAAGTGGTTAAGCAATGGAAGCAATAACCACAGGAATGTGGAAGACAGAAAATTGATGGCCAAAGTTCTTGAAAGGGGAAGACAAAGACAGATAACACCCTTCTTATCCAGGATATGTAATGATGAGCTAAAAAAACCCCCCAGTTTTGACTGGTTTTGTGGTGAGAACTTGCCTAGCAATGAACTTTTGCTCCTTGTAATAGTAAAAACCACACCCCAGCTCAGGCACCCCCTGCCCACAAAAGACCACCACTCACTGAGCATGTGCAATGATTTTTTGGGACACAATGGCTTTAATTCGAAGCCGAGAAAGGGTAAGCCAATAATAACTTAAGCCAAGTGGTGACTTAAGTAAGACTTACTAGCCTAAGATTGTAACTGTGTAAGTAGGCCTGCCTTTTTGTGCCTCGGGGTGCTGTCTTTGGGCTTTACCACCCAGCACCTCTTTCTGCGCCGAACTGTAAATCAAATTATGTGTCATAGTTAGCAAAATCCCCTTTCTTACAGTGGCTGAGTTTGGTTGAGTATCTGATCCTGTGTGTTAACTTAGAGAAGCTTTCACCTTTTCACCACACTGTTAATTCCCTAAATAATTTTGATATAGGAAGATGACAAGAARTGTTTGCACATTATTCTAGCAGGGAAGATACATTTTCCTTGAAAGTAGAGCCCTGTGGCTTCAAACCGTGTTCAGTGGGTGCTGTTGTATCAAATTATTTTTCCTTCTTGCCACTGCCATCCATACTTTCTGTGAGATAACTGCTGCCCCCTCCAGCGATGTCAGGGACCTATAGGGCAAGTCAGTTCAGCTATAGGTAATTTCAAGGTAGTTCATGTTGTGGTGACTTCATTGGTTTTGTTCTTTCAAGCATTATATGCCAGCCTTATTCGGAATCCAGTACAAAAAGGGGCTACAAGGGAGCTGAAGAGGGGCTTTGGACAAGGACATGGAGTGAGGGGGCAAGGAGTGATGGCTTCAAACAGACAGAAAGCAGGTATAGATTATATGTCAGGAAAAAATTCTTCCCTGTGAAGGTGGTGAGGCACTGGAAAATCCCTGGAAGTGTTCAAGACCAAGCTGGGTGGTGCTGTGAGCAACCTGGGCTAGCGGCCCTGCCCATGGCAGGGGGTTTGGAACTAGATGATCTTTGAGGTGCCTTCCAACCCAAACCATTCTATGATTCTAAGATACAAACAGGTCTAGTTCTGTCTTCCAAGGGCCATGCTTATGCAGTTGTGTTTTCCTTTTGTTATGCCCAAACTAGAAGTTTTCCTTCTGTCTGAAACAAAAAGCAGTAGGCTGAAGCAAAATTAAACAGAAAGAGAGGAATGAATCACTTCTCTATTTAGAACAGGATGAGGATTAAAAAAAAAAAAACAAACCAGYGAGAACAAAACAAACAAATGAACAGCCAAACCCCAAAGCACAGAAGGATATTTTGGTACTAACCTTGCTGGTGCAGCTGCTAATGTAAATGTTTTCTGACAAAAGTGCATTTTATGAACAAATGTGTAASAGTTAACCCATTGCGGCTTGTGTACTCAGAGCAAGGTTGGGGAGATGATTACTTTTGGCTGCTCTGATTTCAGGTGGGTTTGGCAATTCTGCTTTGCTTCACTTCTGAAAAAAAATCAGAAATCCTTTCCTAAAGTCTGACAGGGAGCTGATGCCATTGGAGTGGCTGGAGAAATCCAGAAAAACACAAGCAAAATACCTCCCAGTGCTGCAGGGCTTAGTTTGTTGAATGAAATGAAATTCATTTGCTCTCTCACAGCCCAGCCTCTTGACCAGGGAAAAGAATTCTCAATGGTGTCTCTGAAGTCACTTATCACTAAGCAAATAATCAGCTCCAAGGAGAAGCTCTTCACTCAAAATAATATAGTTCCACCATTTACTGAACAATATGGTCTTATCTGCTTTTTATGGGAAAAACTAGTTTATGACAATAGAAATCCTCTTATTTATTAGCCTGTACCCTGAAGCAGCCTTTCTTGTGTTCTCTTTTCTCCTCACCTTTGGGTTTCTATTTTTAGTTTACAGTCACTGTCACATTTACAGTGGAGATGTGTGCAGCAGGTTGAATAAGCTGCTTCCCAGAAAATGAGCACAAGACCCACCATTCAACTTGTCCGCTGTTTCATTTTACACCCTCCTGTTTGGCTTCTTGGTGGAAATCATATCAAATGCCTATCTATGTCTGTTTCTATTGTTTCCTTGGAGAAACTTCCCCTCTGCTGGCAGCACTGATGGTGAGGACCAGGGCTTGTATGGCCAGGTGCAAATGTCTTGTGAGCCTTTTGGTGTCTGAAGTGTCACCTGCTGCACATGTGAGCAGGAGCTTGTGCCAGTTCTTCTCAAAGCAACGGCGCTTTCATGTGTATTCATAGACTTGTTTCTCCTGTTAATGGTAGATGATTTACAGGAGCACAGAGAAGAGGCTGCTCTCCAGCAGGAGATTTAAATGCTGTGTGACCTTGCATTTTGAAGGGTCATTTAACCTTTGAATTGTATTTACCCTTATGGCTTTCAAGTCGAATATATGAGTGGCAGAGCCTCAAAAGCCCTGGTTTGGCTTCCCACCTCTCCCCACTTAATTTTTGCTATTTTTGTCTATTCCTGTCTCCTATTCCTCCACAAAACCAGCTCCCACCTATCACTCCCATGAAAAAAAATGCAAGCAGTGGAAAGTTTAACAAGATGTCTTGTTAGTTTACCTACAAGTTACCTGCTTGGAGGTCCCTCTGCCATTACTACAGGCTTCCCTAAGTTTGAGCTGTAAATATACTACTTACAGCTGGAGCAGCATCTGCAAACCACTTCCAGCCAAGTGTCAGTAACATGGCTTTGATTCAAACTTTGGGAACAGTATATGACTGATTACAAGGATTTCCAGCTCCTAGATCTTTAATGAAGTGACTGCTAAAACAGAAATATTGCAAACCTCTCGAGATGCTTATGTCATTTCCCAGTGTTAAAATAGCTAGTGCTTTAAAGGGTACCTTTGGGATACAGCATTATAAATTTCCTCTTATAACCAATGTAACATGGAGATCCAACTCTGCAAAATTGCATCAGTACTGTGAAACTTGTTTGCTGGGCACCCTTCCATCTTGACAACACACTGTGTCCCCAGGCATGGAAAGAGGGACCAGTTTGCCGCCATTGCATATGGCAGAGCACATCAYGTCCTTCTAAGTAAATGCCATAGTAAAGCCCACTCCCAAGAAGCCAGAGCAGCACGGACATGCTACTGCATGCATTCTGCTGATGGCTTCTCATGTATCATGTCCCAGGAAGCTCTTCCCTCTCTACAGCTGCCACCTCCATGGCTCCAGGACAGCCCAAGCCCCTTTGGCTGCTGAGCTGGAACAACTCTGCTGTCAGGGTGTACGCAGAAAGCATTGCCAAAGTCAGACCACCTCCCCAAAAAACTTCTCAAATCAAGGATGCCATTTGTTTAAACAAAATCCATATAGATTGGGAGCTGCAGCTTCATGTTTCCTTCTAGAATAAAGTTAACATTTTTAATAAGGAAAATATTAAGTAATCAGAGAAACAAAATAGAAATGAGACGGCTTAAAACCAACTCCTGGTCATTGCACCTTCCCCAGGACTCTTTCTCCTGCTTCTGGCCTCTGCTGGAGACAAAGAATTCTAGGACCATGATCTGCTCTGTTGTTGTCTTGAGGTCCTTGAGGAGCTCCTTGTCTCCCTGCCTACAGCTCCTCCACCTGCTCCAAGCTCCTTTCAAGCTCTCCCTGCTGAAAGTGCATGGGGAGTTCACTGCACTGGGGCTCCAGCCAGCTCTTCTCTCTGGCAATTTTAGGGCAAGCCATATTCAGAAGGGGGATGCTTGGGACAGACTGCTTGATCCCGGCATGGGTGCAAGACGGAGGAAGGTGGACCAACGCAGCAGATACTGTTCTGAGAGTCTGACTTTAGGAAGGCTRGTGGTGTGCTGTCCCATTTCATCTAATTAACTGTGCTCTGTGTGTGCTCCTTGGAAAGCTTCAGTATTGCACTTGCTGGCTCTAGACTACCTCCTTCTTTGTTATTTTATTTGTCAGAAGCCAAGCAGTCATACTGTGAAGCTGAAGGTGCTCCCAGAACTTTTCTTCCAACATTTGGGTCCCTACAGATTCAGTCTCTCTCCTGTAAGATGGCCAATTGATTTGACCCCATTAACTTGATTTAGTATATAGTCCCACTTCACCCTGGCACAGGTCCTTCTGCCATGTCTGTGCCCGTTGTACTTCCACATTACTGCCTCAGTAACTCTCTTCCTCCCACCTACTATGCTATGTTCTAGCATGCTTGTTCCTTAGACTCTCAGGATTTGTGCAGAAGGGCATGAACGATCCCATTGCCTTAATTTTCCTTGTAGCCTGATGGCAACATTTCCCAAGAGTTTGTCCAGAAAGCCCCTGCCACCTCTGGCAAGTCAGTCCCCCTGCTCTGGTGTTGCACTTCATATGTGGCTGTCAGCCGCCCTGTGTCACCAAAAGCATTGCCAACCAATCTCCTGATCTCCACGAGTTTATCCAGATAAGATAAGGAAAAAAGTTGGTTTCAAGATCTTCAGTCCACACTTCTGTTTTTTCATTTGTCACCTTCCCAAGTGACAGGAGAACTTCCAATTTTTCAGTGAAATCCCTGGTGTAAATGTAAATCCATAAGCACAAAGCAAGGCTGTGCAGGTTTTAGTACCTTGCCAGCATGCACCAGACGAAAGCCAGAATCCTGGGCAGGAACAGGGGTGCTCCTTGTTCTCATCTGCTTCATCCTGTCAGGCAGGGATGTCCCATGCCAGGCTCACCATGTAGGCAGGGTGCATGAGCAGGATGTGCCAGAGCGGGAGCTGTCTTGGACACTTGGACCATCCAAATTGCGTTTCTTCAAACCTGCTGCACTACTTGTGCTCCCTTCACTTGCTGGGAGGCTGACTTTGATGGATGGGAGCACCCCAAAATTCCCACTTCCACCTCAAAAGCAGCATCAAAAGTCCTCCCTGTCTTTCTTTGGTAAAATGAGGCAGGCTGGGCTTTTGATCATCAAGGTTTTCCTGTTTGGAAGGAGGAGGAGCCATCTAGTCATGGGTTCATTGATTCCTTGCCCAGCAGGAATGTTTGCTTGGGCACAGCCAAGCCGCACCTCTGATGACTAACAGCCAGTGCTCTCTCTCTTTGATATACTATCAGCTGGGATTATCAGAGTATCAACACAACCCTCCAGAACTCGCCCCTTCTGGCCAGCTCTGCCTGCAGAGCGGGCAGGGGCTACACAAGAATTGAGCTCACCTCTTATTCCAAGGAATCTTAACAGCAGGTTTTAAGCTACTTATTTACTTTTTTTGCTCTGTGCAGGAAGTCTAGGCTAAAAAAAAAAGACAGAAGTATAATTGCTCTGGCACGCCTGCATTCCTACTTCAGGCTCAGACGGGCAGGGACTCTTTCTTGTCGGAGCCAGGAAGAGGATCTGATCCCTGAAGATCATCGCCACAAACGTGCGTAACTGAAACCTGCAGCCATGCTGAAACAGATCTTATCAGACATGTATATCGATCCGGACCTGCTGGCAGAACTCAGCGAGGAGCAGAAGCAGATCCTCTTCTTCAAGATGAGGCAGGAACAGATCAGACGGTGGGAGGAAAGAGAAGCTGCTGCAGACAAGACTTCAGCAAAGAAGCCACTGCCAAGAAAAGGTAAGTCTCTGCCTCCTGGCTGCTTCACCCTCTGGCACCTATCTGGCCTAGTCAACTGCTTCCTAGAAACAGGAGGTAGTGTATCCTTAGAGCAATTTCTTCTCCAAGGGACATGTCATAGGCTTATTTCCAAAACATAACTGAATCCATCTGCAATGGGGTAGTTTTGGCCAGGCACACAATAGTTTTACTCCGTGGCCCAGACACTCTGTCCTTGACCAAATTGCTCAACTGCCCTAGCTGGGAAGACAGGGCTTATTTGCTCCCAGAGATGCATCTCATTAAGTTTCCCACTAAATGGGGCCTCTGAACCTGTCTTTAACATAACCATGGATTTGAATATCTGTCCTGAGGCACCAGATCTGCAGGGGAGTTCCCACTGAGACTTTAGACCTGAGGTCCCCTTGCCAGGATTACAGAGCATGCTGGCTGCTAGGAAGATAGCACTCTTATCCCAGGTCTCCCCCAAGTGCTCTGTTTGCAAGTAGTTCACCCTCACACAGTTTGGGGAGGGCAGTGGTCAGGAATTAAAGCAAGAAAAGAAACAATGGTGAGTCTTCTCCTTTGCTCCCAGACTCAGAAATGCCTCCTTCACTGACCTGGCTTTAGTAGCATAAAAAAAATTGGGAAATGTGGGCTGCATCCCAGCCGAGCTTTCCCCAGGTACAGTTGCTTTTGGGGAAGCTCCGTCATCCAGAGCAGTCAGTAGGGCACAGCAGGTGCGACAAAGGCCCTGCAAAGAACTACCCAGCAAACAGCATTTGCCAAAGAGCTGCCTCTTTTCCAGCCAATGGGAAGTCGGTGACATGGAAACTCGGCGCTGACAACGAGGTCTGGGTCTGGGTGATGGGCGAGCACCCCTCAGATAAATCATATGCAGCCATCTGTGAAGAGATCCAGGCACAAAGAGCAAAGCGCTTGGTGAGAGAGCAAGGCAAGGAGGGCAGGTAAGCACCCTTCAGCTGGAGGACTTGGTGAGCAGATATGGAGGAGAAGGCTTTTCTGGGGACACACAGGCTATAGTCTACTCTGTAGAGGCTGTGGTTACCACTGTTATGCTGGACTTGCAGGCAAAAGGCACAGGCAAAGGCTGGCTTTCTGAGAGGACACATGATGCTGGCAGAGACCAGCTGCAGCCTGAGACTTAGCCCAGCTCACTGAGCCTCCTGTGACATGGCTCCTGTGTGGGACCCTCTGCAGACCACAGGAAATGCTGATGCTGTTATTGCAGCAGGTGACGGGCTTGGATGGCGCTGATTCACCAGCAGGTGCCCGGGTACAGCTGGACAACAGTTACTCACCAAAAGTCATTAATTTAATTACTCACCTACCTGATCTGGAGATATAACTGCCTATGCACATGTGGCTTGCAGCACTGCTCTGCTCACGTGCAGCCTCCTCACAAGATGCTCAGACAGCAGAAAGTGACTCCTTCCTAAGTCCTCTCTCTCTTGCATTTCAGAGAGACTGACTCTTCTGCAACATGGTCTCTACACCCACAACCAGGACTCTTGGGTGAGACAGATGGGAATAAAAAAAGCACTGCAGAGAAAAAGGAGGAACATGGGAGAAAAATTTCTGATACTGATACAACAGGGAAAAGCCAGGAGCTCACAAAGGTAGTTTTCCATTTTCCCATAACTACCAGAAATGTGTTTTAAGATCTAGGAAGTGCAGCAAATCCTGGTTGCTGTAAATACAAATCTGAAGAAGAAAAGCCATCTATCTGTTAAGGCTTTTCTTCTGTAGTCAGAGAAGAAGCCATGCTGTTACATCCTTCCTTAGGACTTGGGAAGTCCACGTGCTGTTCTCAGCTGGGATAGATCTGCTCTGTACTGATGGATAAGTTACTCTGAATTCCTTTGCTTCCATTCTCTGTCTGTAAAACAAGGGGTGCAGTACTTTCCCTCCTGCACTGTGGCTGGTTTGGATGGCTTTTGGGGCAAGACCAGGGCGGCTATCCCAGGATCTGTACATGCAAGGTTACAGTCCTTAGACAAATCATCTACTTTTATAAAAGATCAAATGAAGATAACTTTACCAGCACCATCTGACACACATATTTTAGGTGGTTGTTAGGTATTTTGTCTTCTAAAATAGAAAAGAGCTTATGACCTTGACAGCACAGGACAACTCCAAATGCAGTAATACAATGTCTGCTTTCCTGTGGTGTTTCACTACAGAAATATTTTTCTCTAGCAATAAATACATTTCTACTTTTTAACGGGCTACAAAAAGCCGTTTGCAGAGAAATGAAAAAAAGAGTTAAATTAACTACCCATGCAACCACAGTTGAACAGACAGAACAGAGCACCCTGCCAATTTAATGGGAGAAGTCCAATCTCATTAAGCAGTTTTCATTCAGCCTTGAATGAACTTGTATGAGTGTATATTCTTTTATCATACAGCCACTCCATACATTGGTATAAAAAGTATGGTAACAGAAGGTTGGGTTTTGGCAAAATGTTCTCTTGCTGCTAGCAAAATAGTGAAGGGAATTTGGAGTGACTGTCTCCTTTATCAAAAGCTTCTGAGTCACATGGGGTTTTTCTCTGCACTGTTTGCTGAAGTTGAGCAACTATGTGGGAGATTTTTTTTTTCAAAAGAACTGATTAGTCAAAGCTGACCAAAAAAAAAAAAAAAAAAAAAATCCCAAGCCATCACCAAAAATCTAACCCCCTTTCAAAGTTTTGCACATGGAAATAGATGGGGGTTGTATATTTTCCCTTTTTTTCTGTTATTATGTTATTAGTAAATTTTCCAAGGTTTCTGGGGCTTTTGCTGTTAGAAGGAGAGCTCCAGACTGAAGTCCCCTGTTGTATTTTGTAGGCCTGGAGAGGGGCTTTTTCCCTTCTGCATTAAAATTTTTTCTCTGAGATCTAGTTCCCATTTAACCTGAGGGATCCAGGCTGCAGGGAATAGGGCTGATCTAAGAAAAAAGTTGCTTCACACACATTTGAAGTTCCTAGTTTCCTGTCAAGGAGAGGAAAACTGTAAACCCATGTTCATATTAAATATTAGCCAAGTAAATGATGGAGCTAAAACGAAGTGTGTCCTTGGTAAGCAGAGTAGTACAGTCAATTCATTACTCCCTGTGCCGTGGGAGGCAGTCGTGGGCTGATGAGGAGTAAGTGGATGTTTACCCAAAGACACACTTCATCTGCCAAGGCAGGTCTCAGCTAGGGACTTTTGGCAGGGCAGCTGGGCTAGTTTGCAGGGAAGAGAGAACACAAAATATGCAGCCAGTTGTGTCAGTTTGTCAAGTAGGAGTCTGCAGCAACCCAGGCTCAGCCACAAACATGCACAGGCAGGTACAGTTGTGGACAGCAGGTTCCGCAAGGGATTGCTTTAGAGGGAGCTACCTGGGAGCACCTGTGGGCATTGCTTCACAAATCTAGGCATTCTTATGGCAATCCTGACACTACTGTGTTCTCGTCCTGTGGCATGTTAGGCCTAATATTATGGAAAAAAATTCCCACGTTTGTCAGAGAAGGCTGGCAAAATTTGTTAACAAATGTCACATGACTGCTTTTGCATTAAGCACATATTGCTTGRAAAAAAGAGCAATTGTCCTAATGTCACATTTATTTCTCACCACTCTTTTGCTCTGCTCAGAGGGGAACCAGAGATGTTCACCAGATGCTGGCAGACTGCCATGTGAGGAAGCATAGCTTCCAACAGGTAAGTGACAACCTACAATGCTCCTAACACATTGAGTGGGGTCCAGGCTTTACCCTGGAGTCCTAGTCAGCCTCAAAGCCTCATCTGAGCCAAGAATGTTCTCACCTATTGGACCAGTTTTATCCAGTATTGCCATCCTCCTCATGTATGATGTGATGATCTGGAGATGATACAAAGCAGGCCAGGCTGGCAGACTGGGGAGTAGCACAGGGAGATGCTCCTGATGATTTTTGGCRGACTGTTTTCTCGTACTGTCTCAGTTGTCACCTGCAGTAAAGAGGGAGGGTCTGTATGTTGTTGAAATTGGAGGGATTCACAGTAAAGAGTGGAGTTCCCAGTATTTAAAGACTAGCTAAAAAGTAGGGTTAAAACTTGCCTGCAACAAAGCTGAACATACTGTTTCTTTCACAGATGAAGGAGGCACAGAGGAGAAATTCAGAAGAGCTCACAGCCCCCCAGGAGGCAATACCACAGAGCCACTCCAGCACAGAGAGCCAGAAGATGCTGCAGAAATCGGATGAGAATGAGCCTGAATGGCAGGAATTCTGTAAGATCTTAGGATGACATTTTGCTATAAGGCTTGAGTAATCCTAGGGCTCTGTGGGGTCATCTCAACCCTTCTGCCATACTAGAAGGCCAGAGGGTGGAGAGTACTGCCATGAAATACAGCACTGTATTTTCAGAAATATTTCTGGGTCTGCACAGCATTGAGACTAGAGCTGGGCAGGGAAATGGAAAACTTTTCCTACTGATACTATATTAAAACAAGCAACAAATAGGAACCGCATGAATATAGCCATTATAATTAATTTTAAACTAGAAGCTGGCCTTTTGTAGGACTTTGCAGTAACCATTGCTCTTGAGGACATGGGTAACAAGGACTAATCAAAAAAGTCATTCAAGCATGATCCCAGCTAAGCAGAGCCCTGCTGCCCTGTCTCATGTAGTGAATCCAATGATAGGAAGGAAAATGGCAAACAGTATGAGACTTGCAGTAGCATCCATCACTGCTGCCAAATGCTTCCTGAAAGAGAACCCGATCCACTTTTTTTTCCAGTTCCTCCGCTGCTGCTCAGTAGATGGCAATGCTGTACCACAGCATTGGTGGTACAAACAACAGTGAAGTTGCTTCTACTTCAGTCCAGGGGTTTTATTTTTCTGACTGATTAAAAAAAAAAAACCTGACCAGAGAGCTGTTTACCCCTAAAGACTCTAGGGTGAGATGGACCTAGACAATCAAAGCAGTTTTATAGGGGGAAAAAAAGAAAAACAAACCACAGTCAAGTTCTCCACTTTCCACAATGGTTTCACCAAGACTCCTTCCCACCCTCCAAAATTGATTAGCACTTTCAAATCCTTCAAAAGATTCATTTCAGCAGCTTTAATTCCATATGCCCTGCATCCCCACCAGCTCACATGAAAGGCACTACTGCTATCTATGTCTGAAACAGGAGTCAGCATCTGAAACAAAACCAAGAAGTCTCCAAGTACAAAGGGACCTGGTACCAAGAAAAAACCCACAGATTCTTAATCTTGTCCAAGAAAAAAAAATTTTTTAATCTCTTAAAGGAATAAAAACTGTGGCACAACATATGGGAGACATGTGGCAAATGGTCTCACAATTGAGTGAATCTTTCAGCTTGTGAAGTGGGTTGTTCTTCCATTTCATCAAGCAGGAAGATGGCCAAAGGGCAGCAAGCTTTAAATTTGCTGCTTGTTCGCTCCTGTAGGACTCCTTTTCTGTTCCAGTGCGGAAATCCAAGGCAGCAGATGAGAAGAGACGCTCCCTTGCACGGCAAGCCAGAGATGACTACAGGAGGCTTTCACTGCAGGGCATCCACAGAGGGAAGCAGGCAGATATTTCCAAGAGTRCCACAGCAGGAGATCGGCGACCACTCCAATACCCACCTCTCCCCCCCAAGCCTAAACTTCCACCTCCTGCAATAGCAAATGGGAGAGCAATTAGGTAAGGAAGCGCCTGTGCACTGCGGAAAGGAGAAGGGATGAGATTCTTAGGCTCTAGCATGGGATTGTTGAGAAGGAATTGTTAGCTCTCCTCCTTGCATGGAAGAGATACCCAGCAGAGGAAAATACAGTCTATATCCCAGCCTATATTCCAGCCTGGGGTATGATGAGGCCTTGAGGTGTTCATTCTTGGAGGGTAACAGGTTTATTTAGTAGAGTGTCCTAAGCCTGGAGTGCATACAGCCCCTGTGATGCCAGATGTCCACTGAAAACCCTATTCTACACAGCTGCGTTAGTGTAAGCTGCCTGTTTAGGGCTGCTCTTAAAATCCTAAGCAAAACGTGTGTCCTATGCAAGGACTCAAAACCTGTCGTTTGATCCTGATGCACAAACCATGATCTTTCTTAACAGAAAAGAGGGAATCCAGAGGACAATCTCCAATTCCACTGAAGAAAGCATCATCAAGTGGTTCAAAGAGGAGCAATTCCCTCTCCGAGCTGGCTATCTGAAAACTACAGACACAATAGCACCTTGGTTCCATGGTGAGTCCTGGGCTTTTCCACCCCAACCCAACTGTTTAAGAAGCTTTTTCTGCTAACATGGCTGCTAACACAGGCTGGGCTTGGGAGTAAAGCTCCTGTACTGGAATCAACATACAACAACTGCAATACCATTCTGTCTCATAACACAGCAATAGTCCTTTCGAGCCCTGCACATTTGTCATTCATATTTGGCCAAGTCTGGAACAGTTAACAAAGAGCAGTTGGCATGTGGCCATGGCCTGTTACTGGCAATGGCAGCATTCTTCTTTCTGGGCTACTGGACAAGAAAACAATTAAAAGGATGGAAGTGCCATGAACTGGTTTTAGAGAAGATTTCTTGTGAAAACTGTTCCATCCAGTCCTGCACAAATGCTTTTCTCTCTTCAGTTTTGTGTTTTGGTTTTGAACAGGTATCCTAACCTCTAAGAAAGCAGAGGAGCTTCTGAATAAAACAGTACCAGGGAGTTTTCTGATCCGGGTCAGTGAGAAAATCAAAGGCTACGTGCTCTCCTATCGGTCTGTGGGAGGATGTAAACATTTCCTCATTGATGCCTCCAGTGATTCCTACAGTTTCCTTGGAGTGGACCAGCTGCAACATTCAACACTGGCTGACCTTGTAGACTACCACAAGGTGAAAATCTAGCAATACATTCCTAAACTGCTTAATTGCCTCAGAGCACTTCAAAATAAGAAAGAATAGAATCAGTTGTTTTGAAGTAAGTAACTAGACCCATTTTAACTGCTGGGGTATCCTGTGTGCTGCTCCAGAAGGGTATGTCAGCCTGACAAGTATATCTCAGGTGACCTAATACATCTCAAACATCTTAGATCTGACTCACTCACCCTCAAGCACACAGAACACCTTGCACACAGGGCCCAGGTTACTTACACGCCACTTAGTAAAAATGTTGATGAGAGGTGACAGTATACTCATGCAGACTCCTTTCTTTCGTATTTTCTCCATGATTAAGGAGCACTGGCAAGTTGGGTAAACAGAGAATCCTGCTTGCTCCAGTTTCAGCAGGAAAGGGAACAAAGTATCTTTATAATCTCAAAGCAGGCAAGGTGTGATACTGAGCAAAGATAAAAAATAGAAGAGAAGGAGGAAGGTTGGCAGGTTCTTGCAACAATAACAGTGGTGTTTACCAGCACTGACTGCAGTTACATGGGCTTCAAGGAGAGTCAGATGGATTGTTCATTCCTTTACTGTAAGATCTGCCCAGGAACAAGACAATAATTTTTCTCATAAGTTCATTTTAAATCCCTGTTTCCTTTACATAAGTGCCTAGCCTTATACAGATACGGCTTAACAAAATTGGACATGAGAACAAGAGCTATGCTCATTTGCTCTATGGAACTCTACGTGGGCTACCTGAACTTGCTTCTTGCATGATTTTCATAGTTCAGGCTGAAATTATTAAAAGCAGGAGTTATACAGCTCTTTGTACCAGAGCTGGAGGATTTAAAGTCTGTCTTTGCATAGCTACATCAAAGATAGAGCCATGCCCACAGAATCCTGCACACCCCCTGCACTACAGCAGATGTGGGCAGCTGAACCCACTCTGCCGAAGTGCCCCAGTAGGTTCTGCACCCACCCAGTGACCATGAAAGAAGGCAAGTCCCTACTATACATCTGCTGCTAGGATGGAGAATGAGACTGGAAGCAGAGGCTGTACTATCAGCGAATTCCCTAGTTAGRAAAGGACTTGCTGAGCGGAGAGTACGTGCTCACCCTTGTCACTCCCACAAACACAGCTGGAAGCACCGCCCACAACCACTGGTCCTGCTTTTACCTGCATTGCCGCACAGTCCTCTCTCCACCACTTTCTAGGCAGGACACCACTCTATGTCAGAGAAGCTGTAGTTTCCTCAGAGATGAGTACAGCTCTTCCCAAGAACTGTCAGAGTTGTATCGCTGAGTTATGGCACTGAGCACAGACGCTGTGTTATGAAGACAGAGGGCAGCCATTTGAGCCCTTCCCCGAGTTATCCAGGGAACTGAGCTGTATCACACAGTGGTGTGAATGTGTCCATGCCGTAACAGAGGCAGGGAGACTGCTGTCCACCTCGTAGGGTTCTGACAGATAGGGTCTGTTTGAAAGCTGGTGCTTGATCCTATCCTATATCAACAGGAGGAACCCATCACTTCCTTGGGGAAGGAGCTGTTGCTTTACCCGTGTGGCCAAGAGGACCAAGAGCCAGATTACATCTCTCTCTTTGAGTGAACCTCCCCGTCTCGCCATGCAGCCCCAGGCTTGTATTCACAAAAACTGAACTTGGAACTAGAGCTGCTGACACTTGCATGAAACCATAAGTGCCTCTATTTTATATCCTTCACAACAAAGCAGTAGAACGATCAGTACTGTTGTGGATTTATCATATCAACTGAGCTAAAGGATGCATCAGCCCAGCAAGCTGCAAAGCACCTGGATGCATCCCACGCGATGGAGTGAATGAGTTGATGGAGTAATCAGTTGAACAGGGAGATACTGCCATGGATTTTCAGTGGGTTTTTCAGGTTTCTCRGGGGACTTCTGTATTCAAGCTGCCTTTTGTTCTTGAATGCAAGGTTGTGTGCCATTTGGGAAATAGATTAGTACCTATAGTTGAATGTATACCTTCCTGAAGGCACAAAACMACTTGGAGAGGTGAATCGATCTTGATATGTAATTTGAATAATGTGAATCTTAATTCTATAAAATGCTGTGTCCTTGGAATGAAGGATGTTCAAGCCAAACATCAAGCAAGCCCTGAGTGCCTTTCAGTGAAAGGTGCTCTCTGTGGCAAGAGATTGCCATGACGAGTGCATTTTTTAAACTCCTCTAGCCTCTGAATATAGATCCTCACTCTTTTAACCTGTATTTAACTCCCACACAGGCCTTTCTGCACAGAGAGGGATTAACTTTTTGAAAGGGAAAGAAGGGACAGAGGCATTTGTATGAATGACTACCACATGTGCAGAGCCTAAAAATGTAAGAAGCACCTATATCAGTATTAATACAGTTTTCTACAGAAGAGTGTTTGCCAGTAAAGAATGCTGTTTTCCAAAATGGAACTATTTATTGCAAGTTGTGTCCAGATTACTGAGATACATCTGGTGTAAACTTCATCATGGAACTTGTTCTTTCAACATAATGTTCTCTCTTCTTATCTGTTACACTGCTCTTTAAACACATCATTGAGAAGACTGGGAGAGAGGCTGGGCAGAATCACATAACTAATTAGTCCTCATCCAGATTCCCTCATGTTGTTGCACAGGACAAACTCTACAGCTGAGGGTTGTGGTGTGAATCTGTGAACATCACTTTTCAAATAGTGAAGAGTCAATCTTGTTTCAGTTGTTTACCTGTTTTTGCCTGTTCCCTTTTTTCTGTTAGATCAGGGCTACTCTGCTTAACTTGAAGAAGCAATCAAAACTTTCAGTCTTACATTGATCTGTGTTTGCAGAATACAGATTTAAAGAAATTGTAATCATCTGGTCTTAAAATTGACAACTATGCTGATAGGCAGTTTCCATTCAAGGAAAGAGGGGATAACTGCACTTCAGTTACAGGAGGTGTAACTTGCTAGAAATAAAGCCTTAATGTAAACTGAGATTCTGAACATAAGGGTACTCTGGCACTGCAAATAACTCAATGAGCTTCTTGAGCAATATATCCCATGCATCAAAGAGATAATTCCAATATAATCTGCATCAATCATGAGAAAGGGTGTTAGATATTTGTAGGGGGGTAATAAATCCCTCCTTCCCTCTTTATGAACTGTTTTAAAAATATTGTCAAAATGAAAGGTCCTTCAGAAAAGCRTCTGTCCTCATATGAATATCATAGCTTATATCCTGCTGGAGACAAATCATGAAGTGTTTTGCATACCTATGGGCTGGTAAATACAGAGGAAGAAGTCTCCTCTAAAAAGGCATTTTGAGAGGCAGGGTGTTAACTTGCAAAATAAGGTGCAGGCTGATCTGGCATGGACACAGCAAGACATAATCAATTTTAGCTCTAAGATCTTTAGTGAAACTCCTCAGGGTTTGACCTGCTGACGAGTGGACCAGTAGATTCACGTACCTTTATATGAAACTACTTATTTGTAAATGTTGTCTCGATACAGCCCAGGGAAAACCACTATCTGTGTTCACATCTATCCCACATGTTTGAAAGTCATGCCTCAGTTTTTCAAAGATTCASTTGTCTGCTGTGAGGAAAGAAACATGAAGTTTTTTACCTACAAATTTAGATTACTGCACGGACTGAAGAGCCAACTACCTTGCTAGAACAGATGCCCTCAAGGCTGGCTCTTCTATTGCTCCAAAATCCAGTTGCCCTGAAAGTCTGTGGAGCAAGGATTTCTTGCAGCAGTCGGGAATCAAGGGTGATGACATGTCTTTGGGAGTTTCTCTGTAGAATSTTGCTTTCTTCAAGCAAGGATGCTGTGCAAGGATTACAAGAGCAGTGAATTTGAAAATTGCTTGATGGAGAGATCATGAATCCTGGAAGAACATGGCAATTTGTTTTGCTCCATGCCTTTAACCAGAGCATGCTGCAGTCATCAAAAAGTAAAGCAAGGAGTCCCTGGATGGCCTCCCCACCTGCTCAGGGCCATCTCCAGCCATCCCTCTTCCCTCCTCAACCAAGACCCAGTCAGTTGTCATTCTGAGAAAGATCACAAGCTGGTTTGGGGACAAGCAAGGTAGAGATCTTCATAACAAAATCTATTGTTCTGTTGGCTGCTCTCTTTGGATTTCATCTTTTTCTAACTGTACTGGAAGACCTGTTAGAGCTCCACTTGGCTCACAAAAACGTAGGTAACAGCAGTTTCCCTTTCTCATGCTGTTCTTCACCTCTCCTACCACTGCAGCCTCCACCTTTGAGACAGCCCTGCCAGATCTCTGCTGTGATTAGACTCCCCTGCACATCACTGACATGGTTGATGACTGTGGGCTGGATCTCTCCATCACTGATACAATCTCAACTCTTGCCAAACTGACTTCTGCAGCCAAGGAATGGAAACTTCATAGACAGTACTATTCCTGGCAAGACGAACAGCATCTCTGCGGAAAAGGACATACATGAAAATCACAAGGGTGTTATTTAAAAACAGAACTTGTGAAACTGACAGGGTCTGGATGACGTGCTTGCTAAGGTACCCGAAGTAATGAAGTGTTGAATTTACAACCGCCCAGTGCTTAGAACTGGAGACTAAAAGAGGTTTGAAGGGACCTCTGGAGATCTTCTGATCTAGTCCTGCTCTACAAGTGTGGCTCAGGGAAGACTGAAAAAAACCATCATGGAAATAGTTAAGGCTAGGCTTGAAACAGGCTGTGATTATGAAACTTTCATAGTATACAACACCCAGTTGCAAATTCAGGTTAAGTGGGACTGTAGGAACAACTATTGCCTTGGAGCAGCTGAGTTACCATAACTTTCATATGCACTCAACAAGCCATACCTGTCTCCTTCTATTGCATAATATTTGTAAGGTTACTTCATCAAAACAAAGCCCTTTATAAATAATTTATTATGTGTTCTGGGAACAAAACAGTTCTTTGGAGGATCTACTTGAGTGATTGCTGAAGTTTCTATGGTAAGTGATGTGTTTCGGGGTTGAGGTTTTAAAATATACAAAGTTTCCATTCTTTTTGTACTTTTGCAGTGTTTTGGACACTTGGTGATTTGCAAGGGAAGTGCAATGCAGATCCTTTGCATCCAAAAAAAGACAAACATATAAATGTGTCCAGGGAAAAGGTACTTACAGCAGCATAGTCTCTGCCTGCAGATTCTGCATGCATTGCTTTCCAAAGAGGTTCATAAGCGCTCTTCCTACTGCACAGCAGCACAACAAAGAGTGGTTCATTCATTGTTCAGTGCTATYTTTCATATTTCTTCCCCCAGCTTTTACAAGCCAAAAACCAAATTAGAATCTCTTTCAGACTGCCTTGAATTAATCTGAAGCTATAAAACAAAGAGACTGCTCAGAGAAACAGCATTTAGGTAAGCAAATGGGATTTCCAAGCCCATGCAGTTTTTGTTGGCTGGTATATATTAAAATGATAAATAGCAGTCAGCATTAAAAGAAAATGCTTTATAAGAGCAGTAACTCAGACTTTCAGCAGTTTTAAGCAATTGAAAAAAAATCTATTAAGAAGATCACTTTTTTAGAATTAGTACCTATAATTATCATAAGAGAATTTGCAGGGTCCAGATGTAATCCATCACAAAAATTTATTTTGTTAATTACAAAAAGTTTTCTATACCCTGGACAAGACTCTATATTTGGTTTAGAAGGAATACTTTGGTATAAAGTCAGAAAATGTTCATCAGTTTTGGTATCTGGCATTCAGAGTCTAAAGCCTCTTGCTAAATCAGTACTGCAAGTTGATACRTATTTCCTTTTCTTCAGCATTATGAAGCTTCTGCCTTCCAGTACCCAGATTGTGTAGAAAAATAACTCATCTGAACCCAGTTCCCATCCACAGGAACACAGATCTGCAGAGCATTTTCCAAGTGTTGGAAGGCTGTTCTATTTCCTAGTAAGGCTAGAAGTAGAAAACCTGAAGTATGGCAAAATAATTCCCAAGCAAAATGAACTTCATTTAAAAATAAATCTTGAGATACATACACCATTCTAAAGCAGAAATACACCATCTGATTCATGTGATACAGATGTGGCTCATTGTTTTTGGTTCACTGTCCACAGAGAACAAACAGTACCTTCCAGCATTTTTGAACCATCACACTTGACCAGTAAGGTTTTCTCTCTCTGAATTTTAGAAACCACTTTCTGAGATACCTTTCTCTGGATGAACTGGGAGTGCCCTGTTAGTGCACTGCTGCTTGTCCCCCCATTCCAGCCCCTTAAGGGAAAATGATTTTTGGTCACTCCAGCTTTACCATCGTTAACAATCAGATGTCCTTCTCAAAGCAGGAGTCTCCGTACTTATTCAAAAATAGCCCATTTTAGATATGTCAGGTTAGTTGTAGAAAATAACTCCTAATTATTGGCCCACCAAAAGGTCAATCCTTTAAATAACTGTACACATCTTACAAACATTTCAAAGGAAAAGCATATCCATTTGTTAGTGTGAATACCACACTGGCATTTATATAATGTTCATTGTCYCTGTGACATGGCCTCGAATCTCATCAAGTGTTGAAGTCTTCTTCAGAAGCAACTGCTGAACAGTCAGGATAATGGAATACTTAAAAGCCCCATTAGGATAAAAACAAAAGTAGCGAGGACAAATGCTTTCCCTCTTCTTCTTTTGCTGCCATCCTGCTGGAATCTCCATCCTTTTTCAGTCTCATTCCAACTTTTCTGGTTAGAAACTTTTCCAAAACACCCTACACTCCAATTCAGAGGCTTTTTACCTCCCTTTCTGGATTCATGTCTTCTTACTGCTCAATTTCTGTCTATGCAGGTGTGTCTCAATCTCTTGCTTGAAAACAAGCATCCCAAGCTGGCCATGAGAAGCCTCGTTCATGGCTTTGGACTGCATGCACATTTTGTACTGCTCCGGGGTCAGCTCGTCCAGACACTGCTTTTCATGCCACAGATGGAAGAGACCCCTGACAGGCGTTCGGATCACCATGAGGTTGCTGTGAAGGTACTTGCGGTACAGATGTACATCTTCACCGCCCCAGCCTTTAATGTCCAGGTCAAAGCCACCTGACACAAACAAAATCCAAAATAAAGCTAGAAATACATATTAGCAAACTCGATGCTAATAGTTGCACTGCAGCTGTTTTCAGGCTTCAGTCAGCCCTTTAAAACAGATACACTTTCTGTAAACATCAAAGTGCCCATCTTCAAATCTTTCACTATCAGACAAAAGTTCTTTTTTTGTAACTTTACTTGTAAGCAGTGCTTAGATTCTGGTAACCTCTGTGGCACCTGGGAATAGCCTGAGCATCTAACCACAGAACTGCTGCAAATTAATGGCATAAACACAGTGGCCAAGGAAAGGGAGGCTGATTGCCATTCTCTAGGTTTTAGCAAAAAGGCAGGTGTACTGGAGTGTATTTTTCTTACCTATGTTGATAAAATCAGATCTGTACTGGCAAGTCATCCCAAAACCAAAGTCTCTCCAAAATCCAGTTTCTTTTTTAATAATCTGCATGGAGGGAAAGGAATGTTTACATGGAAGCAGAAATGCTTTCAGAATGAGCATTCTGACCTGAATGTGGTCAGAAATAGGAGTAACTGCCCTTTTATTCTTCCCCATGTGAATCCACGGCTGGTCCCGAACCAGTTTTTGTAGATACTCATTGCATATATCTGCCCCCCCCCCCCCCCCCCCCAAACAGCTGTGTTCTTAGCTATCATGGATAACCCCCCTGATCCAGAACAATCATGTTTTGTTCCACTCCTGCTGCTGGAGACCAAGTAGAACAATATCTCTGAACATCTCTGAAGTTTACTTCTTTGATGGCAAAGCATCCTCCAAAATTGTTAGTTTCTGTGGGATTCAAATCCAATATAAGAAACATATTGGTAAACCAGGGAAGCCAGACTCTGCTGTCAGAGCAGATGGTGGCGTCTGGATTGTGGACCACAAGAGCTCTGGAAGAAAACAGTGGTTCTAATCTGATCACACAACCAACAGCTTTTTGATTACGTTAATTTTGAGTAACAAGAATAATTTTCCATTACAGAACTACTATAACCAGCTAAAACTGAAGTCCAGAAGTAGACTGGTAGATAGGTAGATATATGTCCCATAAAAGCCTTTGAAAAAGTGAATGAATAGTCCGCATTGCTGAGATGGACCGTGAAAACGTTATGTATTACAGGTAGAAAATCACAGCACTGCGAAACCACGGCTATAATTTTGAAAAGCAGATATCCAAGTACAGATCTCTAAGGTCATAATTCACGCATGTGAGTGACCTAACTCAATCTAGTGAGATGTCTCAGAGCTTCAAGGGACTAGGACAGGTGTTTAAATCCTCTGAGCAAGACAGCAATACTTCACACTCTGGAATGTCTGGTTAGAAATCTACGCCTTAGCAGCTGCTTTGGAAAATCTTGACTTCCCTTGTGACAGAATTACAGAAGATGAGGAGAGAGAATTTCTATTTCTGGATTTACAAATCCCAGTGTTTCCTTTACAAAGAAATGCTCTTCCAAAATTGTCTCTCCTGATTTCTTGTTCATACCTCCCCTTTTTGTTCATAACTCTTGTCACTTCAAATGCAATTTTTTCTTTTATTTTACTGCTTGCATTGCTATAGATTTCATTTCTCATGTCTCCTTTCTTTGACAAAACCAAATCACTGCAGAAGCCAATTAAAAGGAAACAAGATTGTATCTGTCAGGTCTGCACTGTAACAAGAAGCCTCCATCATGATGCCCTTACAGCAAGCTACTCATATGCATTAGCATTATTATTTCCCATTAGTGCAAGTGGCTGCTGCACAAATCAAATTCTATCAAAGACTTCTGAAGGCTTTTTTTTTTTCTCCTCAGCAGCCCAAGTACCAGGACAGAGAGCTAACACTGTCTTGTTTTAATGGCATAGATCTGGCCTCATGCCTGGGAACTAATGTGGGCTAAAAATACAAAAATATACATAAAAATGTGATTCGCCATACTTCTTTAAATCAAGAAGCTTTTCTGACATAAGCATCACCTTTTATGATTCAAATATCAGCTATAAATATTTTCACAATCCTGACAATGTACTTTGTGGAATTTATGCTAGCTTGAGAGCTAAACTCTATTTCATTCCCTAAGCACAATGCTTACAAGCTTGAGGATACCTGACAGGCTCTCAGCAGAGAGAGAAAAGCTTATGTGAATCCCATGGTATGATCAGAACAAGCTTCTGAGAAAAAAACAGTAGAAGGGATTTTCCAGACTCTTCAGTAAAAGGCTTTCTGGCTATGTTTGATAACAGAGAGAGGAGTRGACAAAAAAATACTTTAAAATATTTTGGATGGGCTTTTCAAACTCATTCTTCATTTTTACAGAGGAAGTGTACAAGGTGGGGGTAGTGATGACAGACCCCGAGTGATCTTTTTCAGCTGTGACTGTTCCTGGGCTCATACCACCCCTAATTCCTACCTACCCAGAACAACAGAAGCTGGGGACAGTGTCTAGCCTTGGACAGGATGAGCCCTGGTAAGTGCAATGCCAGGCAATATGAGAAGCAGATGTGGCATGTTGGGACCTGACCCAGAGGAATTGAATGATGCTGCATAGCTGGCTTACGCTTCAATTTGAAAATCCAGCCACTCAGTAGCACTAATGGGCAGAGGACTGTGACCCACTGACTCTGGAGAGAATTAAGAAGCACTTCTGTCAGGCCTTTAAGTTCAACACAGTGCAATACCAGAGCACAAGAGAATGGAGAACAGTGTCTGCAGCAGTGCCAAGCAATGGCTCGGTCACTAACATTCATGAGAACCTCTCGCCTGGGGGTTCTTTCTTCCTCACAACAGCTCCCTCCTCATCAAGGAGACTCATATATGTCTTAATCATATGCATTATGGCAATGTTTCTATGAATATTGCTTTTTTTCCTCACACCAAAAATAAGCAGGTGAGATGGAAATCAGTGGAGTTGTGTTGTGTTGTATCAGTGCCAGATTAAACTGACAGCTCCAAGCATGTCATTTGACTCTGAGACACTTCAGAAACACACTCTCTGCTCACAGGAGGTTTAATCATGAACTGTGGGATGGGAAAAGCCACTGTAAGGTGTTCAAGTAAGTGGGGGAATAACTGTGACAGTCCCTGGAATTCTCTTCACTGACTGATCTAAGGACAGTTCTGCTTTTTACAAATATCAGTTCTTCAAATGCAACTACTATTCAGTGCAAGGAATAAATCAGAGCAAATCAGAGCAAATCAGGGACTGTCACCTCAAGATAGCACACCAGGAGGAACTGTTCACTAGTTAGGAAATTCCTTCCAGCAGAGAAGCAGACACATTTTAAATTCTTAGTTTCCATTAAAAACTTCAAAAAGGTTTAAAATAAATGGCACCAAGGTATTTCCCAGGGAAACATACCTGCAGAACTCACAGTAAAGTGGGTGTTGTAGTTAATTTCATCTGTGTGGTGGTCACTGTGCACAAGGAATAGGGAAATGCTACCCAAGAGCACATGTACCTTTAAAAAATGCTTTGTTCAAATAAAAGCAGGCATTCAGAGAAGCATGTACTTACCAACTGCCGTTCTAAAGATGGGATGGAATCATGGTGACCATAAATTATACTGGGGTTATACTGGCTGAAGAGAACAGGATAAAACACCTTCTTCCCTAGAAATAACAATCGGTTATTTTTTTATAAAGACGTATAAAACACACTTCTATCTCTTACAAGATGCAGTCCAGGCCAGACCAAATCTAGACAAAGTCACACAAATTTTGCACTGATCCTGTGTTCTTTCCATGAAAATGTGAATGTGGAGATATAATTAATAAAAAGATCCTATTCCAGAAAGCACAGGTGCTGAAGGCAAGAAATTCAATCACAATAGGTGCAGGAATTATTACAACTGATTTACAACTGATTTACAGTAGCTTAATTACCAATTCAAAGGCAAAAATACTCTGGTGAGGGACTTTACATAATAGATAGAACTGTTGAAAGACAATATACTTCATGAGTATCAGTACCTGGCTCTGTGTTCAATCTACAGGAGTTCAAGAATTCGGCTGTGAAGTATATGTCCACATCGCAAAAAAAGAGAACAACATTGTTTCCTTTCCAAAATCGAGCACCAACATCTAATCCTTTGCCTCTGGAAAATTCTTCATTCAACTGGATGAAGGTAAAGTTCTTGAAGTTGGCTGACCTAGAAGGAGAATATTCAGCAACTTACCCTGTCCATCCAGCTCTTACTACAAATTTGGGAGTGGGAACACAATACGAAAGAATCAACCTAGAAATCTGTAGTATCACAGTTATGAGAGCAGTTGGAGGGAAGAGATGTCCTGTTTGACTCTTGAGGAGATTTCCACTGTCTCGCTATGTCCAGAGCCTGACCTGTGTACTCCCACGCTAGCATTCCTGTCACAGACCTTCTTTGGGCAGGCCTCACAAAAATCCCAACAAGGCTTAGATTGAGAAAAATATCTTCAGTATGCAAATTTCAATTACCAGTGGTCACATTACTGTATCTATACAAGGGTCTTCTTCCTACATGGAGAAGATAACAAAAGGCTACAGTGCCACATGATCTTGACAAACACAGCCATGTAACCAAACTCAACAGAACACAACTGGCAAAAAGCACCCAGTTCCTTTGTGCTCTATTGAAATTGTCTCCACCTGCCTTTGGAAGTCAACTTTCAGTCCTACCAGTTAAAGCCACTTTCAAAGAACTAAAGAGTTACTGGGGTGGGGGGGGGGTGGGGGGAGAAGGAAAAAAAAAGCTGCACTGGGTTAAATTCAGTTAAAATTTGCTCTGCAGTTCTAAAAACCAAGGTCACAAAACCACAGGTATGGGACTCTGGGTAATACCATTTCTATTTGATACAAAAAGAAAGCCATTTTCTCCAACGCACTTTAGAACTTTTTGGTACAACTATGAGTTTTGACAGTTATCTAATCTCCACTTCATGTAACATCACTGTGTATGAACAGCACACGCCGGATGTTCAGGTACTTACTTAGAGGTATTTTCAAGTATYGATTTGACTTCGTTCATTTGTTCCTTTCCAAAGTAAACTACAGTGAGGTGAATTCTCCCATCCTGCTGAATGCCCGTTTCCCTGGAGAACAGAGACAGACTTGTGACTTGTCTCAGAAGTTAGCTTCCTTCAATAATGTACAGCTGCTGAGGAAGGCAGAGTAGGGTGAACCTCGGAGGCATTCCTGGGGGCATGATTCACTGACAGACATCCTTGTTCTAAAAAAGTGGCTCACTGCCTCTCTTAGAAGTGACAGAAAACTATCTTTCAGGCAGATTAGGTACAAGCTCTCTAAGCAGTGTCTGTTATATTAATAAGACGACACTGTTAAAACAGGCCATCCTGCCCCAGGAAGAATGATCAGGCAGGCAAGAACTTCAGCACTTAGGGGAATATGAAAAGGGGGATTTTTATACATACCCCACCTCATAACCTTGAAGTTTTTTAATAGATATTCCTGAGTTCAGATCTTTGGCATTTACTAAAACCTAAGTATCAATCAGACATCAAAACAGTAGCCTAAAAGTAAGACCAATCTGAACTAACCTAGAACTATGCCTCAGTTGCACAGTTTAGTCAGCAAGAGTTCATCTATAATCAGCAGAGAGATCAGCTTGACCAGGGAGCAACTTCTCGCAATCTAAAATAAGATAATCAGAATACTAATCAGAAGACTAATTTAGACAAGGAGCCTATTTTTAGGTGGCTGTAATTAGACAAAACAAATCCCATTGTAAGAGTCAGTATCTGTTGATAACACAGTCTTTTCTAGGAAGCTATTTAAAGTTACATCTCAACTAAGTTCTCCCTCCTAACATCATCTCTCTGCTGAAAAAGAAAAGTCGTTTAAAAGTGACTATCGTGAAAGTTCAAATATATTTCCTTCTTTCCTCTTATTGCCTTAATATTTTATCTAATGGGGCCTGGCAAAGTGTCTGGGAGCACTGATCCCCCTTTTCCTTAGAAATGCTCCTTTGCAACTACTGGCATGAAATTCTCATGTTGCCACAATTGCATGTGCCCAACAAACAGATTGAGACACTTAAGTACATGCAAATCAGAAACCCTGATGACTGGGATATAATTGCTTTTACTGCTAATCACAATGCCTTAAGCACTCAAATGCCTTTCAGTCTGTAATGTCAAAAATCACTTAGTGGCACAATGATCTGTTATGCAAAAGTAGCAGTGAGAGAGCTCTTGATAACTCCTAAAATTGCATCTTACTTTCAAAGTAAGAAAAAGTAAAGGCAGTATTGAAGCAAACCCACCTGAAATTCTGCATGAATTGCCGAAATTTGCTGGCTCTTTTGGCCAGTGGCACAATGACATTAATAAGTGTGTCAGCCATATTGACATTTTCATTTTTCACTTTCATTACTGGACCAAATGGCCGGAATAAAACAATCTTCTTGAACTGATGTTTTGCGTCTCCTTTGAAAGTCAGCTCATACAATGTGCCTTTATTTTTTTCTGTACGGTAGATCCCTGTGTGAAAACAAAAGTGGAGAGTTTTTTGGATTAAAGCTGGGCTCCTGGGGGGAAAAAAAGATGCAGTCTTCATTTGCTACACCTAAACTGCAAATGCAGGAGAGGCAATGAGGTATTTACTTTTAAACTAGTACACAATCCACCATTATTTGGAGAAGGCTGTCTCTCTGGCAGGGACACAGCTCTGGGTTGCAGGAGCTATTTGGTATTCTTGCAGGCACATTCCAAGCCTTGGCTGAGTTACAAACCCCTGAAGGTTACCAACTGCTCACACTCAGTATAACCCAGCAGACACACTGTCCTTTTTTTTCAGACTGCTCCAATTGCACACTGCAGACAGGCATGGTAATGGGATGCAGAGGGACTGCAAAGGCAGCCTGCCTTTCTGCAACAGGAGGGATTAGGCCATCTCCCAGAAAAGCAATTTCCTGATGAGCACTGGGAGGTTCTCTGGAGAGTCCCCTAATAAAACTATGCAACCAGGCCCCAGCAGCCATCAACTTCACCCACTGCCAGTCAGGACAAAACTCTTCTGTTACTTGACTCTCAAGAGACGGCTATTTCCTTTGGATGCCCACTCCTGGTCAAGTAATGGTCTGCAAGGATAACACTACCGTTTGTCAGAGGCTAGACCAGGATACTTAATTCATACAAGCATGTATTTATTTCCTGTATGGAAGGAACTTTTAACATACTCAATGGGTGAAATTGGTTCCATGCTGAGGGCCGGCATGAACTATAAAAGCCTTGATCATGCCCCACTGAAATACTATTCTGATACCTTAAATGAAATCAAGTTGTCAAAAAGTCTATAGATTTTACCCATTCTAAATGAAACTTCAGTCCCTACAGTGTATACTGGAATAAAGCTTTTACACTGGCAGATCCATTAGGTTTAAGAAAGAAAAATTAATGCTAATTCTAACTACTCATTAAGCCACTGTAAACATCTTAACAACTTAATCAGTACAAGAGTATAATTGCAATGCCTTCCATCTCTTGCAGAAAGTAAAGAGACAAGCAAAAAATRTTTGGAAAAAAACTCCTCCTCTTGACTTTTCTTTTTTTTTTCCCTCCCCATCTGGCTATTAAGCACAGTTTCTTCTGGTCATGAAAAACAAGACCAAAATAAGGCTTTTTTTTTTTAATCTTGGCCATTCTGTTATGTGTAACATTACTGTGCATCTGACCCATAGACTGTCAGCTCTGTCTGTGTTTCTTGTGAAAGTCTGGGTCAAAGTTTTCTTTGAACAGCAAAGTGGCATAAGCTCTTCATCTTGTATTGCAGCTTTTACATTTGCCATAATCAAAAGACTAATGAGGTGTGATTTTATCTTGAGAGAGTTCTGTGGACTGTTATCTTCACTATCATTCTGCTAAGTGTTTTATTCTTAATGAATGCTTCAGTTGGTTAATAATATATGCAGATTTACTGATGTGTTATTCAYTTCATGTTTTATTTTTAATATAAGCTGATTCAACAAATGCTGGAATCCTCCTTCTAGCATAGAAATGAATCTAGGAAGAAAGCAGCTTCATCATTCTTTTACTGCTAATCTTTCAAAGTTGTGCCCTTGACTCCTCCTAGTTTTTTCACAGAGTCTGCCCAAGGTGCAGACCATGAACAACATCTGTTAATGAACTTGAGATCATCTGAATAGTGACCTAGTAGTCCCTTAATTTCCTCCTCCTGGTGGTCAGAGTATAGAAATCTGGGCCTCTGAATTCTGCTCACCCATGTATTTGTACAGGAAGCCTGCTGATGATCTGAGTGCATTGCTGGGTGCACTCATTTGCTCAGGCAGTTTTTGAAAACAGGTTTTACCAAGGAAGTTTGTGTTTGAAAGGTTAAGGCAATCTTTTGACATTAAGCTAAACAAAACCCTAAATTAAACCTGGTTTGCATTTTCTCTAGAGAGAAATTGATAGGACTGTTTCATGTTTGACATAGTGAACTGACATTTTTCATAATAACAAAGATCTAAAGTAAATTATTGAATTTAAGAGTATCTACCACACAACATCTCAGTGTCTTTGCTTTTACATCCTCTTCTACCTACCCCAGACAAGAAACAATGACCCCACAAATACCACTTCACCAGAGATATGTACTAAATAATAAAGGAAGCCTTGCCAAATAAGAAGTGCCTTACAGCAGAATGCAAGTTGTGACATAAGAGGGGGTCCTTCCTAGTGCTATGCACACAGAGGCTGCTTCTAACTCTGTAGTTTTGTTCTTCTTCAGTACTTCTACGGCTGAAAATAAGTGACTTGGGTGAAGGCACGGTTCCCTTGTACAAAATGGTAATCCAAGAATTTATAATCCTAACATTTTATATTGAAAAGAACTGTATGGAAGTTTAATGCCTCTAATTRAATATGGTTATTCTTGATGCATATTTAAACTATTTTCTTTCTATTTTTAAGCATCTTCTTCCCTTTTTAAAGTATTTTCAGAAGCAGAAAACAAAGTGATTTGCCCAAGGTCAGGCAGCGAGCCCTGGAAATGAGTCTGAATGTCTTGAGTCACTCTGGCGACTCACCCCGCAGAACATCCTGCCTTTTACAAATTTTTTCCGTTTCTGAAGGCTCTAATTCATTTGTGCCACCAGGACTTTTTAGGTGATTCAGAAAGATGTGGCACAGCTTCAATTTTAAGATATGAGCTAGGAGGAGAGGAAAAAAGTGGTCTCGAAAAAGTAAACAGAAAAAATTTTTCCTTAAAAGATTGCCCCTGAAATAAAAGCCTTGGAAAGGGCTAGATGTTCAATATGGATAAAAGAAGGTTAATTGATCATCTATTGCTTCCATTGCAGCAGATATGTTTCAGAATATGCACCATTCCTTTCAGAGTCACGGAGAAAATCCTAGAGGAACCTAATGTAAAAAAGTAAAGAGGAGCTCTGGTTCTGCAGAGTGAATGGCCCTAAAATGAAGGAAAAGAACAAATGAGAAGCAAAAAAAGACCTGGGCTGAAGGGTTGAGTAAAGAGCAATAAGTCTCCAGTCTTCCAAGCAGCAATTCCCAGGGTTCTCTAAAGAAATGGAAAATACCAATCTCTATTCACCAGGGCAGGCAAACAAATGTCACCTACATGGATCTACGTGAAATGTGGAACTAGCAAACACCCATGCATTCTTAATAAAATGCTGTTGAGTGGATGACAATTTTAGCCTCAGTTACACACACTGCAGGTTTCAAGTCTTCCACTGTCACTAGAAATACTCCCTAGACTCATGCTCATTACTTCCCTTCTGTTAGATGTTGCAGGAGCCACTATGAGGATTTATCAGCTTTCATTGTCCCCATTTTAACTCTGTATTACAATGGTCTTCCCACTTCACATGCAGTAAAATACAGCATTTTATCCTTTGAGGAAAATCATCATTCCTTTCTCCCAATAAGCTTCCAGGGCAAAACTCCGTTAGGTAGCCCACCACCAGTAGCTGCCTGTTTGAAAAAGCAAAGCCTTTTCATTTGCCTCTGAGACCTTAATTAAAATTCCAGTCACTAGACAGCTACACACTTCAAGTAGGAAAACTTATGATCCAGCATATTTGACAGTGTCATGGCAGGGCATTTCTTAAGCAATACAGGGATTTTCTGGAACTGTCACTGTCAGGAAAGAGTATCACCAGGCAGTGATTCCATTCACTTATGGAACACATCACTCAGGCTTGTCAGAGTTTCCAAATTATTATCTCCATCTTTGAGAAAATGAATGACTTCCAAATCTATTCAGCTCTGCTGCTGTTTTCATAAATTAATGACCAGACCTGTTAACCTGCTCACTGAGCAACTGGCTCTCTACTGGAAACAGAGCAGTCCTTCGCATGCTTATAAGTCACAGAAATTTCTGATTTTCTTTCATGCTGTTTCTTACTGACTTCCTTTGGCAGAAAGTGAGTGAACCTGGTACATACGTGGGAGGAATGAGGGGCAAAGGGGAGCATTATAGCAGCTGAACAGCCCTAGTGCCTCTGTCGAGAGAAAAGCGAAGCAGAGCAGCACCCAGATGGATACATTTTGAGCTTCAGGGAGAAGGTGTGGCTCTCTTGGTTTTGATTAAGGGGCAAAAATGGAAAATTCCACTACGTGTCAGCTATTACTCTGGAAGGAGAACTGAAAATCCTATCCAAATTTCATGTAACAGCAAAGCTGCTGAGAAGGAGTTTAACTCAGATGTAAGGTACTAGGGTCGTAGTCTAATTCCCACGCACGAGTCGTTCTGTCTAGAAACTGCAGAGGATGCAACACTTATTTTAAGGGATCCCAGCCGCAGAGACAAAACATTTCTCCTTAATGTAAAAAGTGTTTGAAGAAACATTTTCCCTCTGCAAAGACAAAAATAAAGGCACAAAATTTTAAAAAGGGAGAGATACAGACCCTAATTGAGTTTATTGCCCCACACAACCACCCTGCCTGTTGGCATGTGCTAGTAATGAACTAGTACAGAAAAAGTGATAGCTGGTGCCAGATGTGATCCACAAGAAAAATCTGCACAAGAGGCCCAAGGAAACAAGATTAACTTGCACAACTCTGTGTTCTAGCAAGACTCAGGATCAGCAACACACTTGCTTGAAGCTGGTGTCGAAGGCTTGGCTGAATAGAGCAGAAGCAAAGACACAAATTCCACATACTGAGAGTAGCAGTTCAAGTTTTAAATCTTGTCTCTGACCTCGATTACCTGATTTTCATTTCAGCACATCTCTCCACCCGACCAACCTTAAGTCAAGGGTGCTAGCCCCACATTTAACATAAGAGAGGCACACAGCTTTTGTGTGCTGTTCTTGCTAAAGCAGCTGGAAAATACTTAGAGAGTTAAGTGTTATTACTTTCAGTACAGATCTGGGCCACATCTCCCAGAAACCTCCAGCTACCCTGGGCAGTTCCAGAAAATGAAAACAGCTGGCTTGATRGTTGGGTAAACTCACTCATGGTTGCTGTGTTGCTGGATTTGTACTAAGCTGCCAGAAGCTGACATAGAATCCAGCCTGTTACTAACTTGCTGTGTAGGCAGTAGCACCTGCAAAGCACTGTTTCCAAAACAAGTTCAGAGTCCAAACCATACTTGAAACGCAGAACTGGAACAGAAAACTCAGTCCTCCCCTCATATACTCAGGTCACAGAGAGCAATGGATTTGTTTGTACTTTGATCGGCAGTTTTTGCCATTCTTGGGAGAATAGAGGATGGGGGAAAAGAGAGTGACAAGAGGTGACAGAGACCTCCAAAGGAATTTGGCAGGTAAATCTTCTGCCAAGTCTCTTTGTTTCCAGCCCCAATGCATGGATCCTTGCCTTTGCAAACACATCAGTCTGCACTGAGGAGAGAGAATGAAAATTTGTTGTTCCCTTGCACCTACAGAAGCAAGGACCTGCCCTGCAGGAGAGGACACAAGGAAGGTTTCTTGAGCTCAAACTGAGCTGCACACAGGGTTCCAGTTTCTTGAGCTCCAAGTCATGTGAAGGGCTTCCTGCCTCTGGAGTGTTTCACCATGGTATGTGAAAGCCAGTGAGACCATTAGTGCATGAAGAACCTCCACAGAGCCAGCACTAGTGTGCATCTCTTCCCCACGCCTTTCTGCACTTGTTCTCCAAGCACAGCACTGGTACCCAGAGAACCTTGACTGTCACAGACTCACAGCTTAATGAATATTAATGTATGGCAGGAAACATCTCCTCCTATCTCCTCACCATCTCCCATGGAAGAGCTGGTGCCGAACAGCCATACCTGTTTGTTCAGCACCTATAATAAACTGTAGAAACATATTTTGAAAAGATAAACTGAACAACAAACAGAAAGGAGGAGAATGGCAGCATGTAGCTCCATGATGCGTTCAAATGCTGGCAGCCAGCAGCACTTCCCAGTTCCCTGCCTATGCCCTGGTCCCRTGTCTGAGCAAGAGGAATTGGACTGGTGTGGAGGAAGTGCCTGGACCAGTGGGGAGGAAGGACCTGCCTCAATGAGGTCTCCACAGTTGAAACAACTCATGTCCCTGCCATGGGAGACACCTGCCGAACTGGCAGGTATATCCCAGCATGGCTTCAAGAACCTACTGTCACGAGAAAAACACATAGAGTGGAAACTAAAGACTGGCCAATGCACAACAGCAGTGGTTTGTCATTACAAGGAGGATGTGTTTTGCTATGCTCTATTCAGAAACACTTGATGGAGAAAACAATCCACAGCAAAATCCATAGTGATTTGGGATCAGCACAGGAGAGCAGTCATTCCACGAAAAGTAGGCATCTTACCCACATGTTCTCTATGTCTGCAGCACAAACAGCTGAAGATGAGAAAGGGGAGTTTCTTTCTCCTATGCTAAATTCAGATAGCTCAGATATGGATTAAATCTCACATAGACAACAGTAGCAAACAACAAGCAAAAAACATGCTAGTTCCTATGAAGTGAAACTAGTACAGCCATATCGCCATATCACAAGTGTAAATGTAGCTCTCTTTTTGAATGAGAAACAGTCAGGAGCCCTTGGAAACAAGACCTGTGAAATCTTGTCTCATATCATGTTTCTGCTGCTTGTATTCCTGCCTTTTTAGCTCTAAGTTGCCATGCAACAGGGCCTAACCTCAACAGGTATCAACCACAGAGACATCACAAATCGTGGAGTACATCTGGTGCCTCTGGCTGGCTGGGAAAAAGCAGCCTGACTGGAAACAAGTAAGCACTTTGGATTTAGTGACAGAAGACATGAAGTAAAAACTGATTGCTGTTAAAAGTGGCTCTTTAAACATCTACACTTATCGCCTTAGTATTACATGTGAGGGTAGAGACTGTTTGGCTCATTTTAGAATCCAAAGATGCTAAGATGCACCACTGCTGGTACAGGAGACTCCCTGTAATAGTTCAACTTTCCTAGATATTTGAAGTTATGGATGATAGCAGTTGAGTTGCTGAGCTACTTAGCTGCTGTGCTCAAAACATGTATTTTTCTCTGACTCTCGCAGAGCTGTGCAGGTGGAAGTGAGAGTAATGTTGGAGTTTGGATTTGAACTGCAGTTGTCAATGTTAACACTGGAAATAGATTGCAGCCTGGCCAGTTGCTCCTTGCTTTGTCAGTTCTGAGGCAAGTGCATGACTAGAGAGCTGTGAGCACACATTGGTGTCACTACAGTGTTGTCACAAAGTCCTGTTCTCCAGGAATATTGCCATTCTGCAATTGTGCCTGAGACAGCATTGCTAGGTCACAGCACTAACACTGTCCCAGACATCTGTGCTCTGACACAGCTCCCATCTCCCTCAGCAACTCAGTCCCACCAGAACTCCTTCGCAGCACCATGTGGACCTTCTAACCTGCTGTCTGCATACGAACCTTCAACGAAGTCAGAGGCTGTGTATACACGAGGTTTTGCTTTGCCAGCTCCCTCTGGTTTGTTCAAGCTCCCAACTGCTAACTCAATCACCTCTGTCAACTCATCTCGCTTGTCCTTCCTTACAGGCTTCTCTTCTGGGTGCCGTGTGAGCCCTGTCTCCAGCTGGTACACCTTCTGGAGGGTGAAGCTCTCAAAGGGCACTGCTGCGTACTCTGTGGACAGCTTAACACCGCTGTGCACCTCTGCTTTGTCTACTTGGGAACGGAGGAAAGCCAGCAGGTTGGCCTGGGCCTTCTCAGGGTTACTGTGGTCAAGCCAAATGTCCAAGGAGTCTGGGTACTGAGTCTGCATGTTCTTAAGCTGCTCGGTCCTGCCCTGGAGCTCAGCCTTCAACTGGGCAATTTGTTTCTTCAAGCTGGTGATGTAATTGCGGTGTTGCTCTTCTCGCTCTTGAAGAATGGCTTCGTATCCCTCCTTCACAGTCGGACTGTGCACCCTGGGCAAGGCAAGCTGCTGGTTGTCACCCTTGGGTGTGCAAGCCAACATATAAACAATAGACATTGAGCAACAGGCCACCACCAGCAGGCCTACAAGTCGGGGAAGAAATAAGATAAATCCTCGTCGGAGCATCATATCTCAAAAAGCAGAGCCTAACCCCGCACGTGCAACAGTTCTTATATCCATGCAGTGCCACAGAGGCCTCTGGTCTTGGAGTACTCCTACACAGATGCATGTATGTGCAGGAACCAGTTTGTCAGCTCACTTAAAATGTGTGCTCTGCCTCTGTATGGAGCTCTCTCTGGTGTATACCCAGCAGGAGCAGAAGACAAGCTGTGAAGCAGACAGGACACCTCCTGATCCTCATGGCAACACCTATATCGCTGCAATGCGATCAAATGGTGGGTGATGGAGCCTGAGCACCTGAAAGATAAATGACAATCAGACAAGTTAGAATTTGGTCAGTCCAGACCATGTAGAGTGTTCTAAGAATTTACCTTGTTTCTTGGCTGCTCTGTYAAATCTCAAAGCTGTGGAGTGCTTGGGCTAAGACCGAAAAGATGCCATGATCCTTATGCGGGAAATCCTGTATGCATCCCTTTAATTGTTAATAACATGACTTGGCCCATTGCCAATGAAAAACTAATCCAGGTCTCAAAGTCTGCCACACTTTAGAAATACTAGGAAGTGCCTAGTGGTGAGTTGCTAAGGTGCTCAGTTCATCTGGGCAATGATGGCCCTCCAAGTGTTCTCAACTCTTAGAGTGCTCACTCAAGTTTTGAAAGGAAGGCACTCAGTCCCGCAGCTACCACATACATTTTAGCTTCCAGGCATGTTTTTTCCAAAACACCAGGTGGCAAATATGGTGCATTTGAACATATGAAGCCTGACCTGGAGCAGAAATTTGATAACCAAGAAACTAAAAACTATTATCAAGGCCAATTACTGCAACTAACATTGTTTGACGTATCGTACCAGATGCTCCCATAAAAACCAAATAACGAGGAAGAGGACTTTTTCAGGAACACTCAGACCAAGTTTTACTCAAAATCAAGGGAAGCTTTGTTCCAATTTTTGAAGGCTGTCATCACTGCACTGTTTTAACATTTCAAAACCCTCTTCTGTTTCTCATAACATTACAAACAGCTATGCAACAATGTACAGTACTACTGTGTTTTCCAGTCTGCCCAGGACTGTAGACCACAGAGAAGGTGGAACTGGGAACATTATCATTGTTAATAAAACTTCTTCAAGTATATGTAGAAACAGGGGAAAAAAATTAGATGATTGAAGATGAATATTGATCTAGCTGTAAGCTACATTAAAACAGTTGTGCTGGGAACATTACCAGAGAGAATTTCAAAATCCCTTGGTTTTGGCCCGAACCTATGCTCATGCAAGGAACTTCATAATTTACTAAGCTGACTGTACACTTAGGGCAAGGTCGAGTAACATCCTAGATTACATGGTGACACTGCGTTGTTAGACACAGACACAATCAAATTAACCCCTTGATGTTCTCCCCTTGGATGCATGCATGATATCATGGCACTGTTGACAAGAGAGTCACAGTTCTTTTAGGCATACATCCTTTCTGGCACACCATTAAGGAAAAACAGTTTGACTAAGGATAAGACTTTTAGAGTTACTTTCAGTTATTTCTAGTCTTGAATCTGTCTTATGTAGGACTTTTTATAAACTGCTGTGTGACTTCCCCCCCTCTGTCTTGATTGACTATTACTCTATATTCAGCAGTTATGCAGAGATATTTCTGATGTTTCAACTGTTAATTTGTCAGTTTGCAGAGCTTCTGGGAAAAAAACCAACTTTGAGCAGGAATTGAGGGGGCTAGATGAGCTATAAAAATAGTACTGTATTTTTCTCAAAGTGATGCTGAATGACTATTATAGCATTTATAGGATTCTCCAGAAAATGTCAGTGTTTTCAAGGGAAGAATTGCTGATTTTGAAGAAAATATTCAAGCAGCAGGAACAAAGGACAGGATGAGGTTGGTGTTCTTACCTTTTTGATGTGATCTTCTCTTTGGAACATCTTGGTCTGCTACAGCTTCTTCTCAGCTGGCCAAAATCATCCCCTGTTTATCTCCCTCCTTATGCCCTTCCCAGAAAACGCGTGTACTATGAAAAGCGCTGTAAACCTCAGAACACCTCTTCGTTGCTTTCACATTTGTCAGCTGCCTACATCTTCAGTCTGCCTCCCATGTGGTGAAAGGCTGTAGTGGAGACGCTTCCTATGGATGCACTAAAAAATTTGGCCTCCTGCAATGTAAAGGAGCTTGTCAAAGCAGGGAAAATTAATCTGGGCATTTCTAACTGTACAACAGATCTGGCTAGAAGACTGCAAGAAGGTAGTGTRCAGGGAGACAGGGTCAGGAAGTGGTGAGATGTAGTACATAAAACACTGCTGTGCTTGTATGCTTCCCTTCACACAATTAGTCCATTGACTGAATTGGCAGAAGCTGAACATCAGTGAAAGGATTAGTTGTGCTAACATGGTATAAACTGAAATTACATCTCAATGGCTTGGATAAACACACTATTTCGTTTCTATAAGCAGCAACAGATTTGAGTTTTGGGCAAAGAGCTCTTCAAATGTTGACCTTAAAATATATGTSTATATAGATAGCTATCTTCACTAAAACATAGGATGTCTCTCTTCAGGGTACTCCTGCTTTTTTATATAGTTTTCTGGTTTGTAATCTCACCCATCAAAGATGCATCTTTATAAACACTTCAGGACAGTAAAATAACGGAGCTACTTTGTCTTTTGAATCACCATTCTCATAATAAGGAATTGAGGTCATGGGTATTTTCACCTTCTTCACAGGGATTTTACCATCATGACAGGAGGCATCCTGACAACAAGCTTTCACTGCTTGCCCTCTGGACCTGTCTTATTAAATTGTACTAGTGTCTTCAGCGGCATTGCCTTACAGTGATTGACATTTAAATATACAGCTATTACTGTACTATTATCTCATGAGTATGCTTGTGAAAGCGGTCCCAATCCATGTCAGTGCCAAAAAAAGCAGATTACTTTAAGTCAGCACCGAAGGTGGTCACAGCTAAGGCATCTCAGCTGCACAGACAAGTACCAGAAAGCCAGGGATGGTAACTCCTCCTAACAACCATTCTGTTGATTTCACCAGACCAACACGGTTTCACACCAGCTGAGAGAGAGACTGAGATGAAGAAAAGACAAACTGAAATGTCAGGGTTTTTTCCGGGAACTGACAAAATGCCTCTGTGTTTCACAGCAGTCAGCTGCATCAAGTAGTATTAGTCTCTTTGCAAAGAGAAGCTGTAACAAATATGTAGTGATTAATCTGATGGCTGAGAAAAAGGACATTAGTTCTAAAAAACCTCCATTTGTGAAAACATCTTCAACCTCAGCTCAACCTGTTAGCCCAGCCAGAGGTCAGCCCAGCTCACAGAGGTGCTTTTCACTCGCTTTCAAGGAGCCTGGGCCCAAAATATGATCTAAACACAGAAAGAGATTCTGTCATCACTGTAAGCACTGTGTAAACATTTCTGCACAGTGGAGGGTGCTGCACCCAGTCACAGGGAGTGGCAAAACAAGAAAGTTTGTTGGTTTGAAATTTCAGATGGTATGCACCCATCACTGTTTCTCACCAACGTCTGAATTTTTATTGCACTGTACAGTAAAATTCATCTCTGCACAGAAATGGCAATGTATTTCAAGTCTAAGTTTTTGACTCTTGAAAACCACACTGAGAATTTGTGCAGGAGAAAGGGACTCAAACTAAAGTATCTCTGTATATATATCTCCTCTCTAAGCTTCACAGTTTCCACACTCTTCATGTTGAGGACAGAAATGAATGGCAAAAGCACAGTTACATTTGCAGAGGCAGTGTTCTCTCAGCACATATGGCATGAGTAATGCCAAATAATTCCATGTTTTCAAGTACTTTCTGCCACAGCTTCTTATTGTAGGTGGCACTCAGACTGGCAACTCCCATTTTAGCTCACAGACTTTGAAATTCCTTTTATTTTCTTTTTTTTTCAATAGAGGCAATAAGTGGCAGAAGCTGCAATTAGGTTTTGTGTAGGTGTCTGAAACACCTTCATTGAACAGCAGCACATGTCACAGTGAGGTTTCAGTAGAATCATATTAATCTCTGAAATGAGCTGCGGGGAGGAGGAAAGAGATGTTTCACCCAGACTTTAAGTGCCTTACAAAAATAGAGAAAGACATTCTGCAGCCACTTGTAATTTGCCTTGAACTTAATTACAAGGACTGTGCATAGCACTGCAGACACATTAGTCTGCTTTAGGTGTTAGGAACAAGACTTTTTCCCCTCTTAGCTTCTAGACAGAAATCCAAGCCACTCAGCAGAATGGGACAGGTCACAGGAATTAAAATTTAGTCTCACACAACAGTTTATGCGCTTTATAGAAAATTAAGTTATGCTTCTCCTTAATGCCAGATAATGATTTCTAAACTACTTCTTAGCCCAGTTCATCTACCCAGGGCTGAATTAAACAAAAGGCTGAATAAAGAAAAAAACCTGTCTGATAAACTGACTGAGTGCACCTTCTTAACCTTCCTGTATTGTCCCCTGTTAAAAATTCCACTGCGCCCTCTTGGGTTGACACTCACACATCCCAAACAAGCCACTCAAAGCCTTAACATCTGGTTTCCAATCTTCAATCCAAATAAAGGATTACTAAGAAATAGCATCCAGAATGAAAATGCTAAATGCTAATACTTGAAGACAATAGGTAACTTACTGTAAAACTCTTCATTTTCTAATCTTTGATTCCAGAGTCATCTTCAACAGAAAATCTTACTTACATTGTCACACGTTCTCTTGAAAAGTCTCAGCATCTAACCCTGCCGACAGAAAGACAATTACACTGTTCCCTCTGTAATTAACAATTACAGTCTGATCATCTTGAGAATAGGTTACAGCTGTTAGAAGCTGACTTCAAAACAAAACGAGAAACCCTCAAAAGCTTTAACAGTCCTGGAAATACTATGTTTTCCTCTTGTGAGGAACTGAGAAGTAGCTGCTTCATTCAAGAAGTAGCTTACATTCGAGATACTGGTATAGATTTCTCACTCTGAAAGCTACAAAAACAATGGAGAAGTCCTAACTTTTGCCTTTATTAGTATGTGGACCCCATTTCTGCTGATTTAATTGGGCTCCTCTTCTCAAGGTAGTGCAGTAACTTTATTTAACAGGACCATCTCCCGTGCCACTTCAGCTGAGTTCTGAGGTCCACTTGTGTCAGACCATCCACTTACATGTGGTCTCAGTGCTCATGAAGGCAACTTTGCCAAAGACAGCCCAGAGCAGAAACCCAAGATGCACTCTGAAAGCCTTCTGCTGTCATATGCAGTAAACATGCCAGAGTTTCTTCAACTTTTACATTAACTCTTATTACAGTAGACATCCAGTAATAATTATTTCTTCTACAGTATCATTATTTCTATTTTAGACAAGGCATTCAAAAGGAGTATTGAGGTCTCTTTGTCCTCCCAGACCATACACATTGTGTGGGTTTATCAATGTGTATACACACACAAGGGTGAAAGTGCCATTGCTTTGCATTCTCCACTGTTAAACTAGTTTTAAAGTAAAAAACCCACAGAAGTCAAACATTAATTAAGTTCTAACTACATATGAAAAGAACCAGTGTAACACCGAAAATTATCTCCACACACCAGTAACATAATTTTTTCTGATAAAAACCCCATTACTTTAAGGTACTGCAAAAACCTTCCTAAAACTGCTGCTCTCCCCCGGAACAATGTTATGTTATCTGTGTAAGACTTGGCAGTTTTCCACAGATCAATAACGAGCAATTGCAAGGGTCTTTATAAGGAATGTTATTTTTTGTATGAGATACTCAGATTTCTGCTTTACAACCATAATACACTACCCTTCTCTGCTAAACACCCTGATCTGTAGGTGTGTAAACCCCCACATCCTCAGTACAACTGTTAGCTGGGGACATTTCCAAAAGACTTTACAGGGCTTTTCTGGAGGTTTCCACCACTCTGTCTATCCTGAAGTAAGGATGTGACAGATGCATGCCTTGTCAAGCTCCAAAGACAAAATGGAGAGATGACAAGCATGCACTGCTGCTGCAGAGATGCTATGACTGACAAAGACATGCTACTGCCAGAAATAAATGACAATGCTTTTGTCTAAAGGTCCATTTCTCATTAGCAAGTTCTGGCTTAGGAATTCAGTTGCTCCAAAAGTGTTTTGAACTTTGCTAAAATGGAGATGAAAAGTATGCATTTCAATTGAGCTGAAATTCAGCTTGGTCTTTCAAGAGCAAATTAGCAAACCATTATAGTTGCCAGTCATAAAAATTAGTGGTTGGTCTGGGCAGCTGAGATGTCCTACTTAGCTGGAAGACCAGCACCTTCTGAATATGACTTTCGCTTTAATTTAATTTAGGTAAGTACCATCTCAGTTCTGTAGATGTGTAAAAGAGGAGCATTTTTCTCCAATCATGTGATGCTGCAACAGCCCTATACAACATCTGACGTAACAGCATGCTGAGAACAGTTTCTTTCTGCAGGAAATTAGCTAATAAAACAAGGACAAGCTACAGCCAGGGAGCAGCTGAAAGATACTACCCTAATTTACTTCATTTTAAGATCTAATTCAACAGTTGCTCTGCATATAGCTTTCAGGAAGACTAACTCAGCTTTAACATAACACCAATCTATACCAGCTTTGAAAAGTCTCAGAATCAGCATAATAAGATGGATAAAACACAAAATGCTTTAGTATTTCCTGATTAAAGCAAATAATAGGATAAACCTTGCTTATTCATTTGATTCTGGACTTGGGAAAAAATGCCGTTATTTCACTTTGAAATGTTTACACATGCACCCTCAGTGATTTACACAAGCAAAAGAAAACTGACTGCCACCACAGGAGCGAATAGTCATTCCTTTTAAGAACAAAGATGACCACACCTTTGCAAAAGTGACTCAGGTYAGCAGCAGCAGCAAGGCCTGTAAAAATGGACACACTGTGAATGCTGGTTGGTTTAGACCCATCTCTTCATGACTGTTACTTAAAATGTTTTCTTGTACAAAGTACATACTAATGTCACTTTATACCAGGAACCCCAAGAATTCTGCCAGATGTATATCACACAGTACCACAGCCAGACTTTCAATGAAGTCTGAAGCCCAGTGTATGCACATCTGTGATGTAGGTCATGAATTAGGGAAGGATTAGCACCTATCTAATTAAGCAAGAGAGTAATTTATCCATCGGTAAAAATGCACAAACATGCATGACTAAGCTGTGTTCAGAAACAGAAAAGCCTAGCTAGGCTGAGCTGCAGGGTGAAAAGCGGTTTGTGTGTGTCATCCAGTATTTAACTAGGACTGCTTTAGTCAGGGCCATAAAAGCTCTCATAGGTTTAGCTGCCACCAGCCCAGCCCTTCGCTACAAGTGCTCAGTGCAATGAAAGCCCTCTGCTTTGAGAAAAGCTGTAAGGTGATAAAGTACAGTAACAGTGACTGAAGGTATCTATTCTACCAAAGTCCCTGTAAGGTAGCAATAGCGTTTTAAGATGTCTGAACAATCCAGCCTGATCTGGAGAGTATGTCTTCTTCTCCTTGCCAGAAATCCCTGGTACAGCTAGAAAGCTCTGTACCAAGCTAGATGCGGACTTGAACTTCATTAACTCCAGCAGAGTTGGCAGCTGGTTTCCTCACTCCTGAGACCAGCATGTGGGAACTGAGGAGAGACATCTGGCTTCCACAAGTCTAATGTTATATTCTTATGGTAATTAAGAGCCCTAAATTTTGAGCTCCTGTTACTTGAAATGAAAGTTTCTGGGTAGTGTGTAATCAATACCAAGCTTCAAATAAAATGATTAAGAGTAAAGGGGACAACAGAAAAAACATCTTGGTAATCAAGGCATTAAGGGTTAGGTAGGTTATCTAGGCTGAGCAAGAATTAGCAGGGTAGGGACTAATTTTGCTGACCAAGATTACTTTTCAGCTGTAGTTTACGTAACAGAAGTAAATCAAGTTTCAGACTACAAACTAATAACCAGGAAGCCAGAAAACAACTACAACCTGGTTCAGTATTAGCCAAGTTACCCAAGCTCCCCACAGAGCTCTAAAACATGCAGCATTAACTGCTCTCACAGTTCATGTACCAACCCCTAGGCTCTGCTGATCTGCATTTCCCTGTCAGTCTGGTCTGTACTGATGGACAGGAAGAAGCCAGGCCCCTGATTCAGCCTCTATTTCCTTCCTTCTCCAGGTTAGTGCTTACTCGGAAATGACACGCCACAAGGTCTCATTTAGTTCATCACCACTGTTTTGATATGTTGTTTTGGTCAAAGACCCAGCATTTCCTTGATATACCAGGAAAGAGACTCCTAGCAATTCTTTGAAAAGCCCAAGCTCTTTCAGTTGTTTCAGTAAAACAGTTTTTCTCTTTCTAGAAAAAGTTTACAAATATCTTTTTCATTTTTTTTTATTTGGGGCTCCCATAATAGTTGTATCTCACTGACTTCACCTTCATCATTAAAATAGCCAATTCTTTACTATGGGAACTTGAAAAGATAAATCACAGCAAAGTCTCTGCAGAAAAGGTCTAGGCAGACATGAAAAGAAAGGAAGGCTTTTTATATTTAATATTGTACAGCCGTCTATCTACTTGACCATGAAAGTTTTCTTCATAAAAGGAATTAAAAAACCTGAGGACAATCAAAAAGTAAAGAACTATCTTGCTATCTATAAATTTTCATTCAGCTCAATTGGTTTCAACAGAATGAAGATGTTTATCTTTGTATGATACTTTATCACTTACATGGATTAATTTTTAAATAAAATATTTCAATAGGTTGAGAATGCCTACTTAATTTTAACTTAACAAATCAGTGCTTCAAATTTCCACTTCTTGTCAAGTTTTGTGTCTTTGAAGGTGTCAGAATGCACACAGGCCCACAGAAAACTGCTTCTGGTCAAATGGCTGTAAGAAAAAATATTCTTCTAATTTTATGAAAAATGGCATCACATTTCTATATCCTTTAGTTAAGTAAACCAAGCCACAGTTGCAAGTGTTAATGAGACACCTGCTTGCAGTTACTTTGGTTTCTGTTTTCATCTCTGATCCTCAAATCATATCGAATATGGAATCTATGTTTTCAATTTCTTTATAAAATACCTCAATTCAAACAAGCAGTCTGATATACTATTTTACAGCTGTCTGATGTACCAAATTACATACATAAACATAACTTCTCATTGGTCATCGAGAAGTTTCAGTTCCCTCATTGACGCTATTGGTGTCTGGGATTAAAACTGTAGTTTATTAAGGAGATTTGAATTGCAGTTATTGTGCAGTTGTAAATAGCTCTTAAAACCATTCAAGTAATTCAGCTAGAAACACATTAAATGCTAACAGTTCACACAAGAGGCATCCTGGTTCTCCAACACAGAGCTGATTGATGACATAAGTAAAGCCAGTTTCCCCTGCTAGTAAAATCTATCTTTTTTTTCCCCCCTTTTGTTAAACAGCAGAAGTACACCCCGCAGTCAGGTCAGCATTTCCTGAAAGGTTCCAGAGAGCCTATCCCTTGAAAGAACATCAGGCTTCARTCAGAAGCAAAACACATTTCATGCAAAGTTATGAAATAATACACACGATAAGATCTTACTCTATAACATTTTTCCTCATTGTACCACAAAAGCATCTGACTTGGTTTGATATAACTTTGTATCAAAGTTGATGCAAACACGATTTTTTTTTTAAGCATAGTTTATTTTTTTTTAAAGAAAGCAGTTTTCTGCTTATCCTTGTTTCTTAGGTGCAAAGTTTTTCAGAAAACAGGAATAGCGGAAAAAGTGTAAACCCATAGCCTACCAGAATACTTGAAGAAATTTCCTTATGAGATGAAGCTTCATGTTACTGAGTCTTTGTTTCTCTCCATGTGGAAACCTGTCTGCAAATGACAGCATTATTTTTTATTTTAACAAAGATTGGCTAGGGTGTGTGCTGGCACAGCTATGTAAGCTAATGAAATAAAAAGAAAAAATTGCTGCTATGCCTTTACAGTTTTCTCCCTTTCCTTCCTTTTAATACAGTTTTCTATATTTTATTGTATTAAAATCATACCATTTTAAGCAACAACTCGTAGCAGTTTAACTCAGTTTAACTCATTATGTCTCCACTACTTTATTTCCTTGTGTTGTTCTATTATCACAGAACAAGTGTTCAACAAGGGCTATTAGAAACAGCACTGAAATGTCTCACTACAAATGGTTCATTAGTCCCTAAAAGAATAGTGGTTCTTCTATGGATGTGAAAGTGGATCTTCTATGGATCTCCTTTTCCCAATTGCAGTCAAAATAACAGGCAGAGTTTTCCAGGGCTAGCACCTTAAGGACAAATATCAAGAAAATTTAACAGTCTTTTGTCTAAAAGAGGAAGGAAAGTAACTCTTGGTGGAACATATTAGGTGGAAAATAGCAGCTGAAAGTTCCTACAGGAAAGAATGAAATATGAGCAAATTGTGTCAGCATGGGGATGTGGAGCAAGAGAAAAAAAGCAAGTCATACCTGGTTTAAACAAAACTCACATAGAGGGAGAGATTTTTAAGGACTAGGTTAAAATCCCTATGTTCTTAAAGGAAAATATAGGTAAGAAAAGCTGCCTGACAGAGCACATGACATCAGCCATCTATTTAATGGTTTACATTGCAATTCTTAGAGGATACCAAGTGCTTTGGAAGGTGAAAATAGATCTTGTATAGCAGAGAAATATTTTTAACATTTGTGATTTTGATGATCAATCTATTCCCTAAGCAYAAATTTGTATTTTGTAACAGATATGCACAAGAAACAATTCTCCTATTTGGGAAATGTTACTCTTCTTCATTACTCCTCTGGATTTTTACCATGATTTTGACCCTCCATTGCTTCAAAATTGGTATTTTTCTATCTCCTTGTCAGAGAAGCCACATGCTACTACATGTTTAGGTRCTGCTTTTAGCTACTTCTGAAAGAGGACAACCATTTCCAATAGCTACTCTTCTTGATGAGTACTTCACCTGATTCTATTAAGTTGCAGTCAAAAAGGACAAAGGAAAGTGTATTATATGTAAATAACTGGAAAGTTGAAAGAACATGATTATCTTATAGACCATCATAGCCAGAACTCTCCTTTGTTTACTGTAAGAGACGTGCATGCTGAGAGATATTCTCACATTACCTAAGGTCAGGCTCCTGCACTTACCTACTGAATTATCTCCTGGACTCCATCTACCCACAGCAAGGACCACATTCCTGCTGGGAGCCCTGGGAATTTACCTGGCTAACTTAACCATCTAGTCTGTCAGTTGCCTATGGGCAGCTGGGGCAAGTGCTGCCTCAGACCACCTGTTCCATACTATTATTTCACTGAAGAGCTACCATCACACAATGCCAGCTAACTTATTTTACATAATTACAGTGTATTCATTACTGCAGAAAACCACAACCCAACAGAAGTAACATGCCAGGAAATGGGAACCCTCCTGATAACTTTAACACACTGACTTGCCCCCTGTAAGACTAATCCAGTCTCTTACTGTTTATTCATTATATTTCTGACTTCAGTCACTTTTACAGGCAGCCTGTGCAGTGCGACATTTCAGTGCATCTCCAGCAAGTCCAACACACCCAAGATGCACTCAACACAACAGGGAAAGAATATAATGAAAACCAGAAGTTCTCTATCTCCCCTTCAGTTTTATACACCTGCTTCTGCTTTATCTCAGATATTCTACCTCAAAATTGTACAGTTGACTCAAAATATAAAAAAATTTCAAGAACCAGGCATCAGTCTGAGTTAACAAGCGGCTTGCCAGCTGAGGAGTCATGCATACATTATTACAACTTTATTACAATCCATTATTACAAGTCTAAAAATAGCAATCCTTTGAGAAGCTGTTAGAACAGCAAAAGGTGGCATGTTGATATAAAAATAATCTGTGGATAAAAGAAAAAAGATGGTAAGAATCTATTTCAAACAGATGGTTAAAGAAATAAGGTGATTTCATCCCAACTTCCAGAGGCAAATATTACCATCATTATCAAAGATGTTAGAGCCAATTGCTCTACGTGGGGTCTTGCTGCCTTCCCTTCAGAATGTCCAGGCTCCCAGGCAGTGGGGTCTGCTCCAGATGAAAGCTACACAATTTCCTAGCACTCCTTGAACACTCTTTAGGGCTTCTTTCTACCCATTTTCTAGCTTCCCACAGCAAACCTCTCCAGAACAATGGTGTTCCTTGCTGTTTACCACTTTGCACAGTGGAGCACAGGTCCAGTTGGGCCCCAGTAAATCTGTTATGACAGCAAGGCATCAAATCCCAGATAGTGGCCCATACCTTCATTCTCCCTAACAGATGTGCAGGCCATTTGAGAGGCCCTGGCAGAACCAGCTTGGCTGGTCTACTGAAACGACACCTTAGTGCTGGCAATCAGCCTGGAAACTTTAAATATGGTACAAACTGTGACTCCAGCCCAGAGGAAAAAGTGTGAGAAAATGGTAAATACCTTGATACTAAAACTCTGGGATCTCCTCCAGCCTTTAAAATTAGGAGTCTAAAACTAAATACTGTGCAGCTACACAGTGAGGTTCCTCATCTGGAATTTCGCATGAATCTGTCACACAGGGGCATCTAGGAGGAATTTGAGGAGCAGATGTGAGGCAAATACCTTAGCCGTGATCTCACAGCATCATTTTGTATTTCCTTCTTTTAAGTCATCCCTCAGGATGACTATTTTGATGCATGCACCATTTGGTGGGTAGAGGCTCTCTCTCTTGACTTCCAGAGGAGATCCCCATGAAATTCATTCCCTCCAGGCACATTCTCCTATATGATCAGAAAACTGTGGTTTAAGGAGTACAGCTACACACAAAACCCTCAGGTTGCAGTTATAGGATGGGCCCTTCTATATCCATTAGCACAGGAAGGAAAGGATTCACAGCCTAAAGGGAGACAAGACGAGCAGCTGAGAAGCAGCTTCCTCAGATGCTGAACTGCACATGGACGTCCCCCTAGATATGGGTCCCTAGTGTCCAGTCAAAGAGGCAAAAGTAAAGACAACTATCTGTAATGGGTGGGAAGACTTTCTTTTAGGCAGTCTCCTTTTCCAGAGTAATTCAATCTAAGAGTCTTTCTCTAAGTACACACTGCACTAGAGGCTCATGCAATAGAGCATTTGTTAGCAGCACACTTTATGACTTGCAGAGAAATAAAGTTCAACTGCTCATGCTCCAAAGCACTGACAAAACACAGCCATCCCTCAGCTCAAATCCACACTCTGGCACAACACCACAAAAGACAGGCTATATTCATTAGACACATCAGTTCTCAGGCTTGATCCATTTCAGTCTGCAAAGCTGACCAAAAAAATTGTAAAATGATGAGAAAGTGCTTCCACCACACCTGCAGAAGACATCCCAGCTTGTACAGTTTAAAAACTTTCTACACCAGAAGTGCATGATTTTGAAGACCCCAGCATGCCCATTCCCTGGTGTTATAAACACCTGCTCTGTCTCAGCTGGAAACACTGCATCCATCCCTGGGAACGCTGAGAAAGCTGTCTGAAGGACACACTGCTTTTTTCACCAGTGTAGCAATGGAGTAACTAGATAGGGTTTCTCACACCACTAAAACACTGCACAGTCAGACTACTTGAAACTATGGGCTTGCTAAAAGGAGAGCTGTGAGTACTCTTGCTAAAAGAGTACTGTGAAAGTAGAGCTCAACTTTGCATTTCATTAGAGAGATACAGAAACATATACACCCCCAAAAAAAGTAATCCCACAAACGGATATTAGTGGGATGGTCCATAAGGAGTTAAGGTAATAATGACACAATGCTAGAAGAGGAACATTTGTAATGGGTAGTACTAGTTCTACTGTAACTGAAAACCATCAGGACACACTTACCTGTGCTGTAGATAAAATACTCTGTATTCAAAGAAACATAACATCAGGAATACTGACACTACAGTTCATTAATACCTGCCAGATAACATGAGGAAGTCACACAGTTGACTTCAGTAACTACTGAGAAATCAAACGAGAAAGAATTTACAAATTGTAATTTCCTACTAAAAGCAAGTCAGCTGTAGTGATGGAAAGCAAACCTTTTCACACCTCTGATTTTATGCCTCCTAGGTCAATTTCAAAGGTACAGACACAATATGAAAACTATTCTCAGAGCATTACAGCTGGATACATTTAGTTACCTTTTGCTACTTTTCCCCCTATAAGCAGGCATGTTCTCAATAACTTTTCCCTTTTATTCTGGAATGCCATAGCGATTTGGGATCAGGACACTTTGGGTTTGTCTTATTTCCCAAATCACTTGGAAGAAAAAAAACGCAAAGAGTATCGGGGTATCACCTAAATGGAAAAATTAAATTATTACCAATGTCATAATGATTTATTGTGGAAGATTTAGTTTTGTTTTAAAGAAAAAAAAGAAATTACRTTCTTTCCAAGGCATAGAACAGTATTATCTGCAGAATGTCAGTCTGTTTTTCTGGCACTGATGGTTTGTAAAGCATTTTGTCGGTCCCAAACAGCAGTACAGCAGTAGTAACTGCTATTAATGAACACTGCAAGTAGATCATCTGACCAGATGGCATAGCCAGGAGCCATTACTTAGACCAATCCATGCCCTTACTTCATTGAAAATTACAATAATAATTTTTTTTCTCCTCAGTTCATCTATTCAATATCAAAATGTCAAATCCCTCTGATTAGCTCAGGACATACACTGTAATTGAACATCTGAAAGAAGCTTCAGAAAAAACTTGCTTTGCACCTTCACATCATGTGCACAGGGTCACTTAAAGAACAGAAACACAAACTTTAAAATTCATTACCCAGCCTATGCCATTTAAGCTCAGCAATCAAACTACAAACTTTGTGTGTGCAAGACAGGAGATCACTTGCCAAGATGACATTTATACTCAAAGTAAACAAGCAGCACAGCCTAGACTTCCTAATGCATCAGATTGTTTGCAGGCTCTGATTGCTGATGCTTAATACTCAAACCACAAACATGTGAAGAAGCCATACGGTTGTGAAAACACAAACCACCGTGCTTCAACCAGAAACCTTCATCCTAGGAATCAGGATAGACTGGGTTAAACTGTAGACTGTGCTGACCTTAGTCTCCTCCATTAGCACTGATATACCCTAGTTGGGGCACACAACTTACTTTGCTTTGCTAAAGGGAGGGAAAAACACGTTTAGAAGGAAGAAGTGAGGAGTAAACAAATGGAGACAAAAGATGAGGGCATTTGTGGAACCACTTAGAATTATCGTGTTGCTAAAAAAACCCTGTAATGTGAGGAAATTGGCTGTGAGTAGGTTTGCAGCTACAAAGAGCCACAAAACCTCAACATGGTTTGAAGCGGTTTTGCTGAAGGAAGGCAGCTGTAGCAGCTGGCTTGGATTCTGAAATGTGTTTGGGGGAAAAAAACCCAACAAAACAACAAAATTCCCCACATGTTCAAGATGTACATATCTGCAGAGAACATCAAGAGAGCCTTAGAGAGCACAACAGGGTCTGGACCACAACCACACCTCTTCTCAGGAAGGAATGATGAGTGCACTGGAAGCCTTACTCAAGTTACTCTTTTATTTTCCCTGCACAGTCTSTACCATCAAGGGACTCTAAGCTTTTGTTCTTCCCAAAGGCAGGCTGGGTTAGGAAGCTCTTAACACTCCTCTTTCCACCAAGTATATTTATCTGAGCAAGTCCCAGTGGGCCTGAATCCAGCTACAACAAACTTTCTGGGCACTTCTGACTGTTATGAAATGTAGTGACTCAGCCAAGCTACATCAAAAGGAGAACATATTTTATTTGTTTACTGAAATTTAAAAAGCCAGGGCAGGAAAAAAAGAAGTTTCAGAAAAGACACATCCCCACATATCTTCATCTTAGAAACCTTAGTCCTTTTCTCTGACCTCAGGGAGGTGTTGCTATCTGTCTTTCTGTCTCCCCCCTACACTTTTGACTGTCTGCCTCCCTCCCCAGGCCCACAGCTCTGCATTTCAGACACCCTTAGTCACCTGTCCAGTGATGCAGTTGAATCAAAGGTATCAGTGCTTATTTMCCACTAGCACTTCCCCACTTATGTTCCCATTGCCATGGTGAGCAGCAACAGAGCCTGAAATATAAGGTCAAAACATAGCCTAGATATCTCCCACAAGCCATATGGAAGAATCACTTTCTGAGGAAATTTCTTGCACAGATTTGCACTTGCTCTCTGACCAAAAGCACACCTCAGCTCAGCACTCAGGACTCCCAACTGAGCTCCTGGGACAGAGAACAATAAACATCCCTAAAAAGCTTGAACCCAGATTCCTCTCCAGGACCTGAAGAGGAACTTCTAGTTCCTTATAGGTTATCAGTGTTATCTCTTCCATCTCTGTCAGCCTCACTGTGTTTCCTTCCACAGTGTGGAAGTTCAGGTCCCTGACACATACCTGCATCGTTTTGCCAAGCACCTCAACATCACTTCATAGGAACTGATTATTATTTTCCGTATTTCAGAAGCTTTCCAGCCTATCCTTGCACAAATTACAATGTTAACATATGACAATATATATTGCATCTGAGTATAATATTTGTGAAGACAAAGTAGATCTCTTCCCCAGTTACTGTTCCAYTGAAAATCAAATGTCTTGGATTACCCAGAGATAATGCAGTTAGCATCACAACAGAGTTATGTATCAACCCTGGAAAGAGATATGAAGTACAGGCTGTCAGGACTACACATGCTGAAATTCCTCAGGAAAGATGACAATTATCATGTTAAGTACATCATGATTTAGGCCAACCTAAGAGGAAGGGTATCCACTGGACAAAAACCGGGACCAGTGCAGATATTCAGCATAAAAGACTGTGTTCTGGAGACAGTTATGAGGACACAAAGTATGAAGCACCAAAAAGGCAGAAACAAACTAACAACAGACAATTGCTGTCTTGGCTCAGCAGGAGTCAAACTTCAATCACTGGGACCTACTAGAAAAATTTATTTCAGTATAAATTTACATTTCTGGGCATTAGATAGGATTGTTCAATAGATGAGAACACAAAGTGCAGTATTGGCAATAGTGTCAATATATTACAGTGGTGATATTGCAACCCAGTTTGGTATCCTAGGCTTAGGTGAGTTACACACTGGGCAAGATGGAAGCTTTCAACTTCTGTGTTACCTCCTGTATCACCTGAGCCTCGTCGGGATTAATTTTAAAACAGCTATTTTGGGAACTTGTGAAAACATAGGCAGCTCCATGTCAGTTTTAGCTTGGGAGACTGGCAAAAATCCAATTCTAGCTGCAGTTTATGTGGAATCAAATGCAGTCTCAGGCCCTAATTTTGACATATGTATCACCACACAGAGATATYGGCTGTTTTTTCCTCTGTGAATTGCAACGAAGCTTCCCTACTGATAAGTTTTGATGTCCTAGCTGCTTTCTGATCTAAAAACAACAATGCAATTTGGAAATCTTTCTCCTCTACCTTGAAACACAATCTTGAGGAACGCAAGTGAACACTTCATTTTAATCTGGATCATGAGCAAGATGCAATATGATAAAAAAGTAAAATTAGATCAAAATGAAGAAAAAGACACAGTACACTGAGGAAAACAAATAAAGATTAAGCCAGAAAATAGCTGAAAGGAAATTGCCCCATGTAGTATCAAAAGTGTCAGTAAAGGGTTGGGAATAGTTCTTGCCCGCTTTTCTTGCTCTCTCAGGACAGTTTTGCAGTGGCACTCCCAATAGGGGATGCTCACCTTACCCGTGCCATTCTACCAGCATGAAATCAAGCCCACAAGCTTGTCATCTGGCCCAGGGACTCCAAAGAAAAATGTAGTTGTCACCTCTAGCTGATGTTCATCTAAATAATAGTCCTCAGCAGCAAGAAATTAGCACGGCACAGCTGTTTATGACACCAGGACTCTGTGATCTGCCYGAGCCACACCTTCTCTCTTTTCTTGGTAACTCTGGAAAAGAGCTCACCCTTCCCTTAGACTTCCTTTGATAGCAAGGGACATCCATTTAGTTCTTCCCAGTGGAAGGAAATTCTCATGTGTCTAAGGTTCCCTGTGACAGCCAAGGCTTACCTATTCTCTCTGGCTGTCTGAGCACATTAATCAGAGAGATGAAGATTACAATGAATGCAAGGACTCTTTGATGACTTTCCCCTCACAGCCAAATCTCTCCTTCACTGTTTTTTGAAAGTTGAAATATTTATGTGGGAATGCACCAATATCAAACTTCCATTTAAGGTTTTTTAACTTTAGGATGGAACTTCAGAGGGAAACTAAAGAAATACACCTAATCTGCTCTGTGAATACCAGCACTTCCATAAAACAAACACGGCAGTGACTAAGGATCTCCCAGGACCCAACAGCTTTGAAACACAATCTCATACAGCATAAATACAGTCCCCTGATTCATCCATCCTCTTTTCTACCTCCTCTAACTGATTACATTTGAATCATGCATATTAGAAAAAAACCACAGGACGGTACCGTTAGCTGCACTACAAGTCGCAGAAGCACAAAAGGGCATGGAACGTCTAAGCCTTTTAGTAATGATGCTGTTCCCCGCTGCAGATCACCTGGCACGCAGAGCTCAGCTCTCTGAAAAAATAATGCAGTCACTCCCTGATTAAATTACTCCTGGAGTGGAAAAGACATTGAGCAGCCTGCCTGTTTCGATTGGCTGTGTAGTGACTGAACTGAATGAATATGGAAATAATTGGAAATCCTAGACCAATATAGAGGAGGATGAGGAATATGTGACCCACATAAAGGGCATGCTAGAGTTGCATGAAAGTGAAATCATAGTGTAATATTAAACAAGCGAAAAATCCTTGATATCAGTGATGGAGTTTAGAAAACAAATAAAGATTAATTCAGTAAAATGCCAGAGGGTTCCAACAGAGAAGCAAAGCCTTTTCAAATGCACTTTATAGGCTCTTTTCTCCTAGAAAAGAAGTTAAACTGAGATTTTTTTTTTTTAATCCTAATTAATAACTCTAGCCTATACTTTTGTGTCTCTTTTRCTATTCATGTTTATAGGTTTACAAGATTACTAAGTAGTTGCCAGACAAGTTTCTTTGACTTGTACTCTGAAGCTATGACCTTTTTAGTAGTTCACAGCCAGAAAGATTCTAATCAGAATATAAGAAATGGACAAGTACCCTAGGAAAACCAAAAAGTTTTACCACCGGATGAGCCTATTTTCACCAATTCAAGCAGACGAACTGCAAAGAAGGTAGGAAAATTACAGCCCTGAAGTTACTGGAAAAATTCTGTCATATACCTCTGTAAAATCTCTAAAAAAAGCTTACATTTTCTTTGGATGTGGCTCACTTGCCCACCTGTGCTAGCCAGGAAGAACCAGCAGCCCAGTGTAAGAGGTGCTTTGGTGAAATAAAGTGCTCTGCTTCTCACATACTCGCTGCAGCTAGAGTACAAGGCACGTTCAGGTGTCCCGTATAGATCTGTCTCTCCTGTCACATATGCCACTCCCTGGAATTGCTGGCAAACAAGGTATGTTACAGCAACCTTCTTCAGCTTCTTCTACCTGGCTGTCATAGCAAAAGGATGATCCAATATCAAGGGAGAAAAATGAAGTCTAAACCACACTGGATAAATGCAAACATACATGCACATAGAATTCTAAAAACTAGGGCTACAATTCATGACAATACTTTTAAGAGGTTCTGAGATGTGCTCTCAAAACACAGTTTTGCATGTACTTTACATTTGCAATGATCTAGTTTCTTAGTGTAGCTAGTTCCTAAGGATTTGAGAGTGAAGCTTTATTTTCCTTTCTCTACTGCTAAGAAATTTTCCTTTCATTCCTCTAACATTACATAAGTGCTTTTCATTTCCTGAACAATTTTCAGAGAAAGTCGGGATATTTTTGGAATAGTTTATTAATATTAATTCATAAATTTATATCCATCGTTCAATTAAGCATGAGAAAACTTCACCACTGACTTTTATCTCATAGAACCATCTTACACTGTTCTGTAAATTGAAAGGCCAGTGACATGTTTTCTATCCCTGTGGCTCAAACAAATCTGTATATCAGTTTCTAAGCTAGTAACCACCACTTTCACAATAAGTTCACTAATCTAAAATATTTCTATTTAAATTTGCTAGGATTAAAGGTAACATTATGATGTGTTACATATTCCCCTCGGATAATTTTTTTACTTAATAGAAGTCTGATGAGAAAAGACCAGTGCAGGTAACATGACTCACAATACACAGCACTGTATATTTTGCTAATAGCTTCTTACAAGTTTTCCCAAAGTTTATTTAAAATCTCTTCCCTGAAATCAAGAGGCTTCGCCTTCTTGCAAATAAAATAATACAAAGTTTCCTGTAAAAAGGGTGTTTCAAAACTATTACCTCTGTTTTCAGACTATTCTAACTGAAGAGGAATGCTTTTCTAAAATACTGGCTCCACATTAAAAGTGCACATGGGAAAGACTATTTGATGTAAAGCTCCTCCTTTCAAAATCAGTACAACTCAAAGTTTCCCTCTGTGAAGGAAGTCAGTACYTATGTGGTCATCCTAAATGTTAATGAAAATATCAGTTGTAGGATACGTGAACACAAAGAACCCAAATATAGACATACTCTGCTTTGGGCAAGTTGAAATATAACTGTCCTATCAGGAGTTGGGTGATGGGCTACAAAAGCTAGAAAATAAAAATGAACATAATGCACCCTTCAAAACTGGAAGCCACTTGGTTGTCTGAGCAATTACCATTGGCACATGTAGCTCTATTTTGCTCTGGTATGATCAGCATGGCCAGCACTTTCATAACTATCTTCTATGAAATCAATTCATAGGGGAAAATGCTGAAAAAAAATCTTAAAAATATACAAGGACRAAAATCCCACTTTTAAGACTGAAATGTTCTGCCTTGTAAGTCTTCCCAGATGTAGTTGAAGTACCACCTTGGTAGCAGAAATGGCAGCACAGGTGACATAACAACTCCTTACCTTTCACCATTCACAACCCAGTAAAAGATGTGAGTTCAACAAAAAACAGTGACCATTAGTACTGGTCTGAGTAACGTGAAACTCTCTGAAGCCATCTGCTTTAATGCATGTGACTGGGAGGCCTTTGGATATTCACCACTCCTGTGGTTTGAATATTTTAGCCTGTAATTCTTTATTAAGCCAACTTGCAAAAGAAATTATCACTTAGTAAATCAGGTGGAGTTACAAATGGCTCAACTTGTTTGAAAAGTAAGTGATTCTAATTTCTAAATATGGCTATACAATCAAATATAATCTAGTAGGCAAAGCTCTGAGCTTAAATGCAGGAGACTTAAGTCCAGCTTCTCGTTCTGCCACTGGCCCACTGACAAGATTCTGTGTGAGTCTTTTCATCGTACACAAAACAGGAACAATAAGAGAATTGCCTCTAAATTTAAGCAACATTATAAGCAGATAATTAATAGATATATTGGGCTGCAGGCTTTTGGCTTTGAAAATCTTGGTCCAGTTTCTTATCCTGGAAAGGAAGAGGGGATTATTCAATTTAAGAACTGTCAACTATTTATAGCCTCTGCTATAAAAAAAAAAAGTCTTTTAAGAAATAGCAAGCCAGAAACCTACTGCTGCCTCAACCATCTCCAGCAGAAACAATTCCCAGGGGTATTTGCACACTGTTCCAAGGTTGCTGGAGTGCATATTGTTCCATGTTTTCTTGCCAGTAAATTTCCARACCACTGCAAGACACACAATGGAGAGGAAAAAGGAAAAAAATTCTCCAGGATTTAACTTCAGAGTTTCTATCACTGTTCTGCTACTCTAGGAGGATGAAGCCCATGTCCAAGTGACTGATGGATGTTTCTCTGTTATCAAGGCAATGCAACATGAAGACAATGGCTATTCATGTATCGGAAGGGTAACTCACTTCAGCACAGGCACAGGCTTGGAAATGAGAGCTACCACCTCTTCTATTTGCTATTGAAGACAAAAACTTTTTGCCAAGTTTTCCTATTGTTCCTCCCCAAATCTAGCTCACAGACATGACTAACAAAAATGAACATACTTGAATTCTTACATTACTTCATGCAATCTACTTGTTCCTACTACACTCATACCACCTCTGCAAGCACTTTCTTTTGAGCTGGGAGCAGGCTGCCAATTAAATAGGCAGAATGACTCTTTGGMTTCAAAGAGACAGCTGAACTGCAACTTCATAGTTTAGTGCAGACTGAACATTGTGTTCAGTAGTACTGCTGAGTCCTGCAGAGCTCTGCAACTGCAGAGTGCTGAGTCCAGCTCTGCAGCCCCCAACGCAAGAAGCACATGGACCTGTTAGAGCATGTCCAGAGGAGGGCCACGAAGACTATCACAGGGCTGGAGCACCTCTCCTATGACAACAGGCTGAGAAGTGGTTGTTCAGCCTGGAGAAGAGCAGGCTCTGGGGAAACCTTATAGCAGCCTTCCAGTACCTAAGGATGGCTCACAAGAAAGTTGGAGAGGGACTTTTATTAGGCCGTGTAGGAACTGGACAAGGGGGAATGTCTTTGAACTGAGAGGTGGTAGATTTAGATTAGATTTTAGGAAGAAATTCTTCACCTATGAAGGTGGTGAGGCACTGGAACTGTGCCTTAAACAACGTTGAACGCTAATGTACTCTTTAGAACATTCCTATTGGCTTTCAAGGTGCTTGGCATGTAATAGAGTTAGCACAGTACAATTTAGCCTAAAACACATACCRCTGTTGATGATGAACCTGAAAACAGAATCCAGAACTGTAACTATTCTAAGACTGAGGAGCTATCCTTGTGCCTTAAAAAAAGAAAAGGAAAAAAAAAAAAGGCTATTGCTTTTAGTACAAGGAATATAAGGAATAATAGTAACTTTACAGAATGAATATGATATTTCTTCCCTAGGTTCTAGTAAAGACAAGGATCTGTGTGATCTGGGTTGCTTTTGACAGTCTAGGGAAGAGATGTAAATAATCCACAATCCTGTCAGCCTACATAGTTAAACGTAGTTAAAAGTGGTTGCACTGCTGACCCTTCAAAGCATGGACTCAAAATTTGTACTTCTGAGAAAAAAAGCAAAAGAAACCTGCAAAGTCTCTACAGCCTCATCATTGATTTCTCCATGCCTCTTAGCCCCTAGAAACTTATCAACAGACATCAATACAAAGAACATCACAGTCAAGAATCCCAAACACAGTTCTTGGAAGACCAGGCTGATGTGTTTGTGTTTCCTAATGAGGATACGAAACAAGACAGGCTTTCTGTACCTTAAGCAGTTACTACCTATAGCTGTAGCCTAAACGAGTAGCTGGTGAAGTGAAAAAAGTGGAAAACTGCTATTAAGGCCCTAACTTTCGGTGTTTTGCTGCAGCAGAGGTAGGACACAAGGAATAATATTCTTTCAGCTTGATCAATAGTCTTATGTCATTTCCCAAAGCAGATGCTGACAACTGCCATTGAGCTGGTCAGGCTCCCTGGAGGCTGTGGGAGACATTCAGTGTGGTGTTTTTATCTAAATCTTTATTCTCAAACCTAAATACAACCAAAACATGATGAAAGGGTCCTACTCAATTGCATGGATAAGCAAAACCCCTGGGGTTCACTCAATGCCTCCAACAGCATGGCATTCTGCCAAAGGCCTCTCTTCAGACCAGGACATGACCTTAGACATGACTCCTTATTAGTAATATTATGACAGCACTGAGAAGCCCTCGCAGACACTGCAGTCCCACACTCAGTATAAACTGCACATGTGAGGAGGTAATCTGGGTGAAATATTTTCACCTTGAAGAGTTAACAGAAAAGCAATTTCCTAAGTATGCTACAAATACATTTCTCTCTAGCCCTGCATCTTTAAACTCTTCAATTTATGTCCTCGAGTCTTGCTGCCTACCTCGGTGGGCCCATCCTTCAACAGTAACACACAGCTGTCTGCTACCTTCTGACTACAACTTTCTGCCTCCGTGTCAGAAGAAAGCTGGTCAGAGCTCTGCGCAACACTGAATATGTTCATTTTACTCATTGACTGAGAATACAGCTCGCCGTGAAGACATTTTTTCTGAAAACTAAGTCCCAAAGGGAGGTGAAGAGATTCACTCCTGTTTTGACTAACCAGTCAAGTGTAAGAATGTAATACATACACTAATAAAGATATCTGTCAGTCTCTAACAATGAAATCATTAAGAACAATGATGACACCTTATCTGGATAGACACAAATGAAATGGTTTGGGGATGAAAGATTAACACTGCTCTGTCTGAAAACTTTTGTAGTGCAACTGAACAAAAAATGAGTTTCCTCAAGAATCAGAAAATGGCCTGAGGAATGCTGGTGTGACCAAAGACATGGTGTGAGAGAGCTCTGTCTCATCAGAGGGTAATTAAYTGATGGAGGCTCGTGAACAGGCTTTTTCCAACAGATGTGACCTGAAAGGTAAGCTACATGCAAACAAGAAAATTTTGTCAGAAGAGGATCAAATCAGTAGGATGGGGTAAAAGAAAATAGCAGCTAGGTATAAATAGATTAAGCATTTTTTGCCTTATGTTTTTTGTCTATATCTTGCATAAGTGTTTCTAAGTGCATTGCTGATTTTAACTGTTACACATAAAAGTTCATAGTGCATTTTCTTTTAACCTGTCCTGACTTGTGCATGATTTAGGCTAACTAGCCTTTCCTTACTAAAGGCCATGGCAAGCCACAGACCAAGTCACAAGGGTAACAAAACAAGCACCCAGTTAACCTGACACTGTTCMGGGCATGCAAGCTCTGCTACATTGACTAGGTAGAAAGCTGACACCACAAACATCAGGAGAAACAAATAACTGTAACTGTTGGGAAGCAAGAAGGATGGAATCCAGTAAGATACTGCCTCAACTCCAAAGATCCCAAAGAACACACCAAGGCACCCACATCATTTATCTTCCTTCCCCATTCATGTTTTTTGGCAAAGTTATGTCCATAGAATTGTCAACACATCATGGTGTGATTCTCGTAAGATTCTCTTTGAATAGCAGGACCTCATAAGCTAGAGATCAGAAGGGAAGGAATGCAGCCTGATACACCTTCTGCCAGTGATGGTGGAGCAGAGATGGTATCTAATTTTTTCAGAAAAATGTTCAGAGAACATATTATGTAAAGACTACATTAGTTTATTATACTGCTTAATTTCAAGGTTTTTAAGGAACATTCAGCTTGAGATAACTTCAACATCAGGGAATAAGCAAAGGGGCTTTTGGACAGAAAACAGGCTGTAGACATAAGCTGTGTATTTGCACTGTGACAGGATATGGATTTACAACTCAAAAAAATAAGAGGGCAGAAAATTTTAAGATTTGGTATAATGTTGATTAAAGAAAGTTAAGCCTCAATGGGTTTTAAAACACCTCTGAATTAATTTATTCATTTGAGTATTGTAAATGCTTATAGTGGTAAATATTTTTGTTCAACAAAATTATAAATAGTTTACTGTAACTTTGTAACTCTACCCTACTCCATGCCAAGTGAAAAGCCTCTCAACAAACTGTTAAAGGACACATCTCTTGAATGGAGCCAACACTAGTTGGAATTCAAACAGCAAACAGCTTCAGAGATGTGAGAAGCCAAACAAGATAGATTTGGAAYATTTTTCTAAATTAAAAGAGTTTCTGGGCCTGCAGAAGTACAGTATGTCTGCCTTAAAACATGCAGATTCCCCTTGTAAAAGATGCCCCAAATATTCAGATGGATTGATTTAAATAATGATAAAATTATAGAAAGCATGTGCAAAAATCTTGAATTATAAAAACTGTAACCTTGCTACAGAAGAGTGTAAAAGAAGAATTAACCTCCCTTGAATGGCAAGCTTTTAAATTGCTTGAAAAGAAATATGAACAAGAAGTAGTATTTCCTAATTCCCCAGGCACTAATCATAACTCAGCCACAGTGGTATCCCATAAAAATTCCATTTTCAATCCGGTTGCATTGGGCACCTTTCAGCTATTCTGACACTCATAAATAATAATTCAACCTTTCAAAGCTATGTACTTCCCATGAGAGGCAACATTAAGTGTACAAGGAAGTAAAGAGTCTGATATGAATAATTATTTGTCTATTTTATTTGGACTGCTGTTAAAAAAGAATACACTAAAACTACATTGTATATGTTTGAAAACAATTCTACGCAAGTTAAACATTACCATAAAAGTCATCATCTTACAAGGAAAGTGATTCACAGTGGAAACAATTTGAAACTCAGTTTTACAAAGTTTGCATAAGAATTGCCTACCCAGACCAAGAAATCCACTCACTCCCACACAATGTGATAAGCATAGAGGAGAAAACCAAAGCAATTACAAAAATGTCTTTCATTGATCTGGAATACACAAGCTAATAGGAACACGCAGGTATGTAGTAGATATTGTTGAAATAAAAATACAGGATTTTAAGTGTCACATAGATAAGGGACAGCTTTGTGACAAGTATATACACATTTTATCAATAAGAAAACAAATAGCAACAGGATAATCTTAGTAACTATAAAGAAAAGAAATACTGCATCTATTTCATATTCTAATTTCAGACATAAGGATAGAAAATTGCCTTACCTCAAATACACCTTGAAGAGAGACACTAACAATACGTCCACATCCTTTCTTAGTTCCCTTGATAGCAATCTAAGAAGAAATACAAAATAGCAAATAACCATCTTCCCTGCAGAGAGCATGTGCCCGGGGAATAACTCACTTCCCAGTAAAGTGTGCAGAAAAGAAATTAAAAAAAAAAAAAAATAGAACTCAAAAGGACAATCCTTGCAAAATAAAAAAGCTTTATATTTGAAATTCACAGTATGGTTTATTGCATTTTGAGGGAGTAGAGACATTCAGGAATTAGATAGTATAGACATAACTGAGATACACCTCAATTCTCACTAAAATATTAATTTGGTACATTTGTCTACAAAAGCAAGATTGTAAATTCATCTACACAGAACTCAGACACTGAAGACCTAAAAAGATTCCTATTCCAGTAGTAGGCACACATGGGCTCACATGATACAACCTTATTAACTTGCTTTTTCTTCCCAAACTACAGTGCTTGCTAAAGCAACACTCAAATGTTAAATGCTTTGGTCAAGAGTTCAATCACTGACCTGCAATGAAAGCCTTATGTTCAGCTCCAACATTTTCTAACAGCAAACAAGAAAAAAAAAATGGTTTCACGGAATGAACTGTTAAAGAAGAAAATCCACACATAAGCTTTCCCCGAGGGGGAAGAAATATCCACAAGCTTTAAATTGGCCAGGCGGATTTAAGAGGAAGCAAAAAAAAAAAAAAAAAAAAAAAAAAAAAAAAAAAAAAAAAAGGCAGCTCTTTCTGTTGCGTCAAAGAGCCCACTGTGCAATAGGAACAGTGAACAGAGTTGTTAAACTGGCAAGCTTTTGCTGAAGACAGCTTTTCAATATGCTCTCAGCATCGTCTCCCAGGGCTGGCTGGAGACAGTCCCACTCCTCTTATATGAGCTATGCTCCTTCAAGAGGCAATCGCTCTTAAGGACAGTTTCTATAAACATGCTGTTCAACTGGTTTGGCTGCACATGATGAGGGCAATTGCACACATATACATACCTGCATTCAGGGATCAGACTTGCGTGCACTTGGGGGAAATGCAGGCACACTCAAACTAGCGATCATTACCTCGGCTTAAGAGCAGGATGCTATTGATGACTGACTGCTTGCTAAAACTCCCTTCCTCACTTAGACCGTTCAGTATGCTGCTGGAAAGCAATTTTGAAAGGCACAGTACTTGGAGAGGAAACCTCTAATGCAATTCCATGGGGATGTTGTAGCCCAAGCAGCGCTCGCTGATTAAAGGAAATCAGTAGTCACACGCTGCTGACTAGCTTTGTGTGTAGCGCAGAGAGCCCGAAGAACCACCAGAGACTGCAGCTACGCGGGATGAGTGAACTGTCCCTCCCGGGAATGACGACTCCGTCACTGAACACATCTTTAGAGGCTGAACCAGAGCATATACTGTGAACGGAGTGAGGACACCGAGCAGCCTGGTTAAACATTAATAAAGCCCCATTACTCACCACACACAGGAAATTACCCACAGATCTCTGCAGGTGAGGACACCACCCTGCATCCCTTTTACAAGCTGTGGAAACCCAAGCAAAGGCATTCAGAGTACAGTTCAACCTACTCCAACCTGCGTCTGGTCTGCTGAACTGTCTTCTGGGCTTCACTGCCTACAAAGGGAACCTACGATGGCTTTCCCAAAAGGAGGGTGCAGACAGCCACACTTTTTGAGATGAGTGCCACTCCAAATGACAAGGCGATGAATGCCTGCAACGTGTACAGAGAGAACTTGCAAGGAAGAACAGGATTGGGAAGAAACAGGAATAAAAAAGGGAAAATACAAACTGTGGAATGCACTCTTCAACATGACTCCAGAACTAAAAGCAGGGACAAACATATGCAACTGGTTAATTTAGAATTTCTTTTCTATTTATAAATCTTTCAGAGTTGCCACAGGGACATTATGAGCCTGAATATGTGGGAAGGCAGCAGAAGGAAAGGAAGTATATCCAGGAGTTAAATTCTCCCTATTCATGTTCTTTCTCTACTTAGCGAACTTATATGTGGAGAAATTACTTCTTTAACAGCTTCTCTTGAAATGCTTCCAGGTGAAAATGAATTTCTCTCCTAAGAAGTGTTTCCATTAATGGCAGAATAAGTTTCTGCAAAAAGTACCTTCAACTTAGAAGTGAAATACAGCATTTTCTAAGGTCTTAACCCCGTAAATTTAATGCAAGATCCTATTTGTGCACCAAGCAGTGTGTTGCTTTATTATGCTCTCACCACACCAGACAACTCACTACGTCCAAAGCCCCAGCTGTAGTGTCACTGGAGTCATATGAGCGTAGCTTTGGCCATATGAGAATACAGTGATTAATAATTCCGTCTGTGCTGTGGGGAAGATAATTACAATCTGGTCCAGTTTCCCAGATTTAAAAGCTAGGCAGGTATTTTAACACATCTCATAATAATAATACCTGCTCATAAGATTATACAAATGTTTCCCCCTATAAATCCAGGCTCCCCACCAGTCATGACTGTCAAACTGGAGGCTGAAGGAAACTGGTAATATTTGCTCTTTTCTTGAAATTGATTTTTTGTTTATCTTAGTGCCATAAAAGAACAGTTATGTGCACATTGAGCAGGTGGCTAGACCAGATGATATCCTGACATCCCTTTCAACCTAAACTATTTTGATTCCGTGAAAATGAGGTCAGTTATTAAAAGCTGCCTTAGGCTATTACAGAAATTAAGTGGATTGTGGCCAACTCTAGTGTTTTGAAGTCATAATTTCGATTCAGATGTCAAGACTACAGACAACTCCGGAGTCAAAGATCTCCATTCCGTCATTTCATGAGAAGCTACCAGATCTGCTGAAATATAAGCATTTGTACTGACATTGCCACCTATGAGGTCATTAACAGATATCACTCTATGGAGAGGGCTGTGTTGGTTCCCACACAGCCCCTGCTGTTCCACTCTTGGATTCCTAGTCTTCTTTTGTTTTTCCCTTCCTATCTGTCACCCAATCATCCAATCTCCATTTAGTGTCTTTCAGCTGCAAGGGACAAAGAAGACACTTGGTCTCAACCTCAAATTCTCAGTAACTGAAAGCCAAGACAACTCATCTCAGCTGTAGAAATTCATCTGCACAAAGCAAAGAACACRAAATTGGCAAAAAAATCTGCAAAACAACAAAACCTTCTGCATGATCACCAGTTTTTGTGTAGAGTCCACCACACTGCTAGTTCAATACAGACTGTCTTCTCCAAGGCCTCACTCAGATGTTAAGAAGATGATCCTTTTTGGATCTTTTCAGTATTATGCAAAGCTTTAGCTTCCTTGTTACCCGTGCAAGACAGCAACTCCTGCTCCCCAGGCCTAAGGAATGGCTATGAACTCAAGCCCATACCATTTAGCACAGCAGTTATCCTAACCTGTGCACCTCTACATCATAGACCGCTTTATTCCATACCAAAAATTCAACATTACCTGCCCCTAGAGGTTGGTGTTAATACACCAGTCCTGTCTAAGGGACAACAACCTATGAGACCAAGCCAGGAAATCCAACACAGAAAGGTTGCTATCTGCTGGGATTATGCTGATCCAGAAATGTAGAAGGCGGGGAATGACATTCAAAGCCCTCCACTGCTGCCAAATGCCAACCTAACACCTTCCAAATACTCTCTTGGCTCATGGAGCCCCACATTTGTGGTGCAGAAGGAATTTGAAGCACTACCGCCAAGGCCTACAATACGGCCTTTGCACACACCATGTATCTCTGTCCCTGTACGCTGCATCAGCTACACTGCCTGAATCCACAGCCTGCATTATCCCTTTTACTCACAGGCTTTCCTCAAGAAATGTGACGATCTTCCCAAGGAAAAATCAACCTTCAGAAGGTCAGATGATTCAACTGCCTTGAGGTCAATGCTGCCTCTTTCCTGCTACAGGAGGTCACAAAGCCTCTTCCTGAAAAACAAGGCTCATGTAGGTATTTCAGCTGAGTCCCGTATTGCTACAGGAAGTAGGCTGTGTGCACTTCCAATTGTCTGGCTAAAATGCTGAGCTTCAGCATGTCCTGCACTACGGAAATCAAAAGAGCACAATCTGGGCAAGAACTCAGGAATGCCACTTTAAGTGGAGAGGAAGCTTCAGACCCTGACAGAAGTAGCCCAGCCCCACCAGCACCTATATGCTTGGCTCCTGGAATGGAAGATGAGCATGCACTGTCATTGGCACATCCGTAGTCTAAGTTTAGTACAGCAATGGCTCTAAACAGAGTTGGCTTGGCTAAAAATTGTCGTTTATGTTCCAAGCACCTTCAAATACTAGTCCTATGTCACCTGTCACAGACACAGTGCCCAGATTCTGAGGAACCACAGTGCTCCTCCTTCCACCCATCCACAAATGAAACATCAGTGGTGTTTCCTGCTCAGTCACTGGCATCACTTGCACCAATCCCCTGCAAGTCTGATCCTGCTGCCTGTCCTGTATCTATGAGAGGATTACAGAGCAAACAGTTTTACTTCCTAAGTCCAGAGGCTGGGCGCCCTTAACGTAGGTCCTTTCTTAGGTCTAAACTCTTCCAAGCCTCAACTACCTTCATCTATTCCCCCTTCAGACTTCTTCCCTTGTGTCAAGTTACACTGTTTGTATGATGCGAAACTGACTCCCAACTCCTCCTTGCCTGGAAGGGCTGGTTGGACTGGCAAATACATGGAGCGCTAGGAATGCAGAAGCGAAGATTCAACAAATCTCTGCAAGAGGCAGCAGAGTACTTTGTTTGAAAAAAACAGATTATTCACAGCTTTAAAATAAATTTAAAAAAAAAATCCAGTGTCCAGCAAACACACAGACACACACACAAGCAAAAAAAAAAAAAAAAAGGGTGTTTCTAATTTACTGGAGGTATTCCCCTTTGCCTAACAGATTAAACACAGCTACATCTTGCTTTCAGGACACCTCGTGAAACTGGTTCAAAAACTGCCATGTCTCTGCCTAGCTGGTGCCTTAGGGGTGATTCTGCACCTGCAATTTTTCAGGGAACTCCTCACACATCCATTAATTTTCAGAAGTAACTTTTGGTAATCCCCTGCCATCCATTTCACTCCTGCAGCATCCTAATTCTGGCCTCACAAACAGCATATGTGGGACCTCAACCAGCCCATCGGTCCTTGCTGGGCAGTTTCTGAAGAGACAGAATRCACAACTTCGTTACCATATTCAGCCCCACAATGCAAAACTCTTAATTTATTATTTTTTTCATCAAATTTGGCTGTATACATCTGCACAGGCAGTAGGGAAGAGCTCAGTAGGGTAGACCTCCACAGCAGGCAACGATTAACATTGCTCCACTTGCAGAGGATTGTCGGGCTGTGAAGCCATTTTTAAAGACCTGTGCCATCCTACAGCAGTTTGTAGTTTGATAGCAAGGGCAGGAGAGGAAGAAGAGGAGATGCCTGTTTTATGAGGGACAACTGACTTTCTGCTGTGGCTTTGTCACCTCTCTGAATGGCAAAGTAGCCATACACTTTGTGCTTCTTCAGAGTACAGCTGACCAGTGAACGGTGAGAGCCCTGAGAGAGGGAGCAAAGAACTCGCTGCAGCCAGTGTGCACTGTTGGTACTGACAGACAGGGTCAGCCATGTACCCTAAGGCACTTGTGCGGTGGTTGCTACTGCCATCGCTTGTCAAGGATCCCTAATTACTATTGTTATTTGTTAGCAAGTCAAAACAGGACACAGAATCATGACAACTCAAAGTTAGCCTGCACTTAGCTCCCTCCCTCAGAGGGCAGAGCTTTTGCAAGCACAGTTCTTGCTGAAATCTGCTGATTTTCAGACGGCAGCTCTCCCCCAAGCACAGCCAACATTGTGGCCACAGAGTGAAATCAAATCAGATTCCCACTGAAAGAGCATGGAAAGGGGGGCAGTTCACAACAGTAAGAAGGATAGTTGAGAAGCCAAATTCCCAATCCTCATTGGGACTCTACAGCTGAAAATCTGTGGCAGGCTGGCACTGTGAGAACACCTTTTCACCTGCAGAAGAATGAGTGGATATGTGGGCCTTGCGCCATAACTGAGAAGGAACAGGGCAAAAGTACACCACAGTCACCTTAGCAGGAAAACAAGGACCTCACCTTTTATCTGTAACTGAGTTTATGAGTATGTTAAAACTATTTGCTGATAGGATTATTACACCAACTCTTAGATATACGGATTTATGGATTTGATCAGTGGAAATCCCCAAGTGCAAAGTTTGTAAGGTCTGTTGCGACATCAGAAAGGGAGAGCCTACTTGAAAGGAGCAAACAARAAAGTGACAAGGAAATAAACAGAGAAATTTAAATTTCAACTAAGTAACATAAAGGGTTAAGTTTATAATCCAGTGTCCTAACACTGAAAACTAGTGGTAACAAACAAGTCTCAGTTCCAAGCTGTTGAAAGGTATGTGCACATCCGTGGTGAAAGGTCCTGCTTTTCCTTGGCATTTGCCAGTGGTGACCTGGGTAGTGGACTGTAAGAACTTTTGAGAAGCACTAGCCCGCGCAGTAGTGCCTTGGACTTTTAAAGTGGGCTTTGATTTGCAGCGACAGCACTTTAAGATTGGGAATGCACTGCTCCGCTGCCGCTCACATCAGGGATTGAACTCGGCAGCGGCCCGGCAGACCAGCCCCTCGCTTGCCCGCTTCCAAGATGGCGGCGCGCGCGCGCTCCTCAGCGGCACCCCGCACCAGGGTGGGGCGGAAGCGCGGCCAAACCCGCCTCGGGGAGCGCCATAGCGCATGCGCGCCGCCCGGCGGCAGAGGCGGGGTTCGCGCGGGCCAGCCGCAAGATGTCGGCGCAGGGGGACTGCGAGTTCTTGGTGAAGCGGGCCCGGGAGCTGGTGCCGGGGGACCTGTGGGCGGCCAAGGCCTGGCTCATCACGGCGCGGAGYCTCTACCCCGCCGACTTCAACATACAAGTGAGCGCCGCCGCTGTCGCACTCGCTCGGTACCGGGGCGCCGGGCCTCTTCATTGCGCGGCCTTGCTGCCGGCGTTGTCTGATTGATGGGCGGCTCGGCCATTGGGGGCGAGGGGGCGGGGCCGCCGTGTGCCGCCGTTACTTAGCAGTTTAAAATAATAATAACAACAACAACAATAACTACTACTATTTAAAGKACGTCTCCTGATTATGCTTTTTGTAACAGCTTAGGGTCTTTGCATTGCATTTGATTGGGTACAACCCTGGTCAAAGAACTCTTTGAATTCTAAGTTTTCTGTTTGTGTAAAAATTAAGCTAGTGTATTCACAGAACCATGGAATGCTAAGGGTTGGAAGGGACCTTAGAGATCATCTAGTTCAACCCCCCTGCCGTGGGCACGGACACCTTCCACCAGACCGGGTTCCTCCAAGCTCCATCCAGCCTGGCCTGGACCACTGCCAGTGTTGGGGCAACCACAGCTTCTCCGGGCAACTGTTCCAGTGTCTCACTACTCTCACACTAGAGCATTTCTTCATGATAAAGTTCCCCTCTTTCAGTTTGTAGCCATTACTCCTTGTCCTATCACTACAGTTCCTGACGAAGAGTCCCTCTCTGACTTCTCTGTCGGCCTCCTTTGGATATTGGAAGGTTGTTAGAGTTAATAATGTTAATATTAAGTATATTATGATACAGAATTGTGTTAATAATATTAATATTAAACATACTGTCATACGGAATTTTATGCCTAAATGAGTGTGTGATTAGATACTCTAAATGCACCTTTGAATTTCATCAGCAAATGTTGCAGTCCTTTAATTTTTTGTTATTCAGACTGCTGTGGCAAATGGAGGGTGGTTTTTTAGAGTGGAAGGACTAATGTGATYGAGAAATGTGTTCAGGAAGCTGATGTTCTGTTCTTGCATCCCACAGTATGAGATGTACACTATTGAGAGGAATGCTGAGAGGACAGCGTCTGCGGGCAGGCTGCTCTACGACATGTAAGTAATCAGAGCTGGAACTCTACAATTATGCCAGGTGCTCCTTTCACAGAATTAGTTTGGAAAAGAGCCTGAGATAATTGAGTCCAGCCTATGACCGAACACCACCTTGTCAACCAGACCATGGCTACAAGTGCTACGTCCAGTCTTTCCTTAAACACCTCCAGGGATGGTGACTCCACCATCTCCCTGAGCAGCCCATTCCAATGTCTAATCACCCTTTCTGTGAAGAAATTCCTCCTAATGTCCAACCTAAACCTCCCCTGCTGCAGCATAAGACCGTGTCGTCTTGTCCTGTCACCAGTTACCTGGGAGAAGAGGCCAACCCACACCTCACTACACCATCCTTTCAGGTACTTGTAGAGCAGTGAGGTCATCCCTGAGCCTCCTTATCTCCAGGCTAAACACTGCCAGCTCCCTCAGTCACTCCTCACAGGACATGTGCTCTGTTCCCTTCACTAGCTTCATTGCCCTTCTCCGGACAAATAAATGTCAGGCTTTCCAAAAGTATAAACTGAGTGTTCTTGAAAATCCATGTGGTCTAATTAATTAAAAATAAGTAAAATTTAAAATTTAAATCTAATTAATTTAAGTAAAAAGGAAGGTTTTATTCTGTTTTGCCAATGCACATACTTTTATGGGAAGGTTTTGTCTTGGAGACAGATTTTGAGATCACTGTGCATTCCTTGCCTCAAACTTTATTACAGGTTTGTGAATTTTCCAGACCAGCCTGCTGTATGGAGGGAGATCAGTGTTATTACATCAGCATTAAGGAATGACTCACAGGACAAGCAGACACAGTTTTTAAGAGGTAAGGATTCTCTCCTGAAGGAATCTAAAGATAAGGCCTCTGATTACATATCTAGTTTGGCAAGTAAATGTCAGTTTCTCTAACTTTGTCTGTAGACTGCACAGTGTATTTTTTTCCTTCAATTCAGCCTTAGAGGCTTCGTTTGGTGTGTTAGGCTTAGGAAAAACCAAGAGACAGAACAAGCTGATTCCCATTGCTTTGTCTCTGATATGGGTAGACTTAGCCTGCCAGAACAACAGGCACATAGGAAAGCAATTGTATGGGGAATAAGTGGCATGGGACTTACAAATCATCGTCCCATCGATTGCAGACAACAATGAGTGATCATAAAAATGGGGTGAATTCTTATGTATGAAGTGAGGGTTATGAAAATGAACGGTGGCCAGAAGGGCTTGGCATTCACTGCYGGCATCCACAGGCAGTTTTGAAAGTAGGATTTACACCTGACAAATTATAACCTGCTTTTTGAATACATTCTTCAGAAACTCTAAGGATATCCCAGTTAAAAAAACACTTGATTTTTCATGGGGTGTGTTTATTTTTCAGAGCGAATACATAAAACGTATGGGAAGAATATGTGAGTTTATTTTAGTGTCGCATTGGAAGTTTAAATTGAAAAAACCCTAAATTTTAATAATGAAGGTATTAATTGTAGAAGTGAAATGTAAGTAAAAAAAGAAATGAACTGTTTTGAAAAAGCATCTTGAAATGTTAGGATTTTGAGTATTTTACTTAATAGCAGTCTTACCTGTTAATTAAAGTTCTTTGCACCCAAATAAACACAGGTAAATATTCATTTGGTCTTCTCTGAAAGAAACAGAGGGTTTTTTCAGGTATGTGTATCAAAAGCAGAAATAAGGAAATCCCTTTTCATTCTGCATGGTAAGGTGATGTGGACTGGTCTTTTACCCTTGTCAGTCACCTTTAGAATTCAGACGCAAAAAGTTAAACTTTTCCTTTTTTTTTTAAGGATTATTTGAAACCCTTCCTGGTCGGGTCCAGTGTGAAATGCTGCTGAAGGCAACAGAGCAATGCTTTAACACATTAGAAAGGGCAGAAATGCTCCTTCTACTTTTGCGACGTTTCCCGGAAACTGTGGTGCAACACGGGGTAAGAGGAGGGAAGCTCATAGTAACTATTCAGGATATTGGCACTCTGTTTCTGGAGATTTTGCTGAAATGTGTTTTCCTTTGCCTAGTGAGAGAGTGAGTCTTTTTATTCATGTTTAATTGTTGCTAATAGTTCAGATTGCTGTATCTTGGGTTTACCACCAGGAAGGGATTGAGCATAAAACAAGTGGAAGCAAATAAAACAATATTTTGTTTTGTAAATGAGAGAGTATCAGTCGTGTATCGCTTTCACCTCTCTGTTCATGTCTTTACTGTTACAGTTGCATGCACAGTTTTTCTCTTGGTCTTGTTTTGCTATCTTCTGGCATTGCTTTTCACCTATTATGAAGTATGTCTAGTTTAACTGTAGATTTGGAGACTTGCATGTGATGTTGCCATACAGTGAATTGTTGCTCGTGCATCCACTGAGCTGTTGTTCAACCCCATTGAACTGCAGTTCAAAAAGTTTCTAAAACTGCTCGTCCAGTGTTTGATTTTCACCTCTGCTCACACAGGTAGGCCTTGGAGAAACATTATTAGATGCTGAAAGTATTGAAGACCAAGAATCTCCAGTGAATTGTTTTAGAAAATTATTTGGTAAGAAAATCCTGATGTTCCTGTTTTACTACACAGCTTTTTAGTGTGGCAAGATTCTGAGATCAGTAAACTTCTTTCAAGATATTATGATTGGAAAACCACTTTAGTCAGAAGAGGTTCAGGCCACATGAGTCCAGGCTGACCATATGGTACAAATTGGTATTAGAGCCATTCTTGTGAGGTTCTTTGTGGTGTATGGTCAGCCAGAGATGAAAGCTCACATTACTGGTTGAGAAACTTTACCTAGGACAAATAGAACAAAAACCCYCACAAACCTAAAGGATTTTTTGGTTTGTTTTCTATTTCAGTATGTGATGTTCTTCCTCTGATAATTAACAACCCTGATGTACGACTTCCTGCCAGCTTGTTATATAAATATCTGAATAAAGCAGCCGAATTTTATATTAATTATGTAACTAGATCTACACAGACAGAAAGTCAATATCAAGGTAAGAATATTTTTACAAAGTTAAACTTTCTTAGAATGTATCTTAGTGTCACTGCAGTGATGTCCATAAATAAAAAATGCATTATTTTTATGTAGTGTATCCCATAGACTAGGATTAATAGTAGTGTTTAATGTTTCTTAGTTCTTGGATTCCAAAATACCTCATGGTGCTTCAACTACTTAGTCATGATGCTCATGATGCTTCAACGTATGTACTGAGAGGTAGGACAAAATGTCCAAGATGTCCTTATCCAGCCTATCAGCTCTCTTGTACAAAGAGGCAGAAACACCTACTGCTCCCTGTTAGCCTTCTTAGTAAGGAGTGGTTACCATGAAAGTTCCAACATAATTTTTATATGTCTTCTCTTGAAAATTGATCAGTTTGTTTGATTTCTCTATGAAGGGAAAAATGTGCTGGTTTTCCTAGGTTCACAAGATTCCTCTGATATTATGTCTCCAAGCAAGCGCAGTTCTCAGAAATATGTAATAGATGGTCTCACAGAAAAATCATCCCAGATTACAGATCCTTGGGAGAGGCTATTTAAAATATTGTCTGTGGTGGGAATGAGGTGTGAGTGGCAAATGGATAAGGGAAGAAGGTAAGAAAAGCGTACTTTTCCAGGTATTTCTCCTCAAGGAGGATTTGGCTCTCTAATTCTTAAGAAGAAAAATTGAAGAACAATTTTAACACAAGGACATTTTGTGTAAGTTCGTGGCAGCTTTTCTTTCAAGACTGTACAATGTAAAGCCAAAATGTGGCTCCAGAGAGCACTTTCAAATTAGTCTCTAAAATCAATTTTTGATGGTGAAAGTCGTGCATAAGCACTGTAGTGCTGTGAGGTATCCTTCCCTGTGTGCCTCAACAAAGAAAAACATGGTAAATGTTCAGTGAAATTTSACTAGCATGAATTCCCAGCCTCCACTGACTGAGGCTGGGGGATATCCTCAGCAGACACATGGAGATTTTCATATTCACTATGCATTTTTTCCTTTTGTTGCAGAGCCTGTGTAACATCCTGAMTTCCTTTTGTCTCTCTTCCCCTCAGAAGTTACGGTGATATTTTGCATCGAATGAAAGATCTCTGCAGATACATCAGTAACTTTGATAGTGAAGCCCACATTAAATATAAGAATCAAGTAGTATATTCCACGATGTTGGTCTTCTTTAAAAATGCTTTTCAGTATGTCAGCAGCATCCAACCATCACTCTTTCAAGGTTAGTTTCTAATGTTTCAACTTCTGTAATGAGTTCTTTGTGATTTCGTTGCTAATGTCTGAAAGATCTTTTCTCATCAGTCTTCTGAAACTGTCATCTTACAAAGCAACATTGATGTGTTGTTCTAACTTGTTATAATTCTCTCAAGCCATTAATCTTACCAAAGTTAGTTCATAACAGCTCCTGTAGTGGATCAAACCAAAGATGAATCTAACTTAGCACTGTGGTTTCAGCTTTGGCCAGCAGCAGTTGATTGTCTAGCAAAGAGAAAAGTAACAGACCAGATGTTTTTGGAAACATCCCTAGGGTTGCTTCCTACTGCTATGTGAGCATCATGTTTGTTTCATTTCCTCCTCTGATTTTGTTTCTTTGAAGCTAACATCTTCCTCCTTTCCATTATTCAAAAGATTGTAAAAAGGCTTCGAGAAAATAAATTAAGATAGTTTTGCATTGGGAACATGCAACAGATTTGTAATTAAGCAAATAAGAGTTGAATAGGAAAATATTTCCTGAAATTCACAAGCTTCCAACTTGGCTTTCTTTATATAGTTTAAGCATAATCTTTAAAGTGTATTTTGCACATTCTTACTAATTTGTAATTAATTTGTAAATTGATTGTTTAACATATGGATGTTACCTCTGCGTTTTCCTACCCACTTGAATCTGCATTTGGGACACAGATTGTTTGGAACACCTGGAATTGCTTCTTTAGGGATTGATTGGACTTTCCAGGGGTGGCCGAGGAACTGAGGGAAGTTGTTTAACCTCCATTTTGTTTAGAACTTACTGAAGTAAACTGCATCACAAAGAGGAATTTTCAACTCTTAGTAATGTGATAGGGAATTCCTTGCAATGATAACAATTATCACAGAATCACAGAATCACCAGGTTGGAAGAGACCTACAAGATCATTGAGTCCAACCCATGCCCCAACATGTCAACTAAACTAAACCATGTCACTGAGTGCCACATCCAATCTCTTTTTAAACATGTCTAGGGATGGTGATTCCACCACATACCCAGGTAGACCATTTCAGTATTTAATCACTCTTTCTGTAAAAAAACTTTTTCCTGATATCCAGCCTATATTTTCCTTGGCGCAGCTTAAGACTGTGTCCTCTTGTTCTGTCAGTTGTTGCCTGGAAAAAGAGACCAGCCCACACCTGACTACAACCACCTTTCAGGAAATTGTAGAGAGTGATAAGGTCGCCTCTGAGTCTCCTTTTCTCCAGGCTAAACAACCCCAGATCCCTCAGTCGTTCCTCATAGGGCTTGTGTTCCAAGTCCTTCACCAGCCTTGTTGCCCTCCTCTGGACATGCTCAAGTGTCTCAACATCCTTCCTGAACTGAGGGGCCCAGAACTGGACACAATACTCTAGGTGTGGCCTCACCAGTGCCGAGTATAGGGGAAGAATGACTTCCCTGGTCCTGCTGGCCATACCATTCCTGATACAGGCCAGGATGCCATTGGCCTTTTTGGCCACCAAGGAACACTGCTGGCTCATGTTGAGTCGGCTGTCGACCAGTACCCCTAGGTCTCTTTCTGCCTGGGCACTGTCCAGCCACTCTGTCCCCAGCTTATAGCCACTACAATTATTGATTCATGATAGAATTACAATTTTAATTCTGTGTGTTGTGATCATAAGTTTCATCACATTTTTCTGCGTGGAGCAAATGATCATTTGAGTAAGGAAGCAGTCAATACAAATGATGGGTTTTAAACACTTGAACAGAATGTTGGGTAGTCAGTTGAACAATGTCAGTACATAGCTAAGCTCAGAGGACAAATGACATGGCGACTTATATGCGAAGATCGTATAATCACTCTAACAACTACAGGAAATAATTGAGTCGGGTTTTTTGTCCTGTCCAGAGGAAAGGAGAGTTATGGTGGGGCAGGGGGACGCTTCAGCTGCGCATGTAGTTTTAGCTGCTTGATTCTGACTTGAGGAAGAAAGGAAGTAAAGAACTAGTGAAAATGTTCCTTTCTAAGTTGTACAATTAACTATTTCAAAGCTCGTGTTTTCAGCCTGAACCACCAAAAAAGGATTGTATAATGAGGTCACAGAGTGCAGTTCCTTCGGTGCAGCATTTCTGGTAAAATGTCATTTTCTATCAGGAAAGTATTTCCAAGACATGTTTTACTCATTTCTGCTTTAGCATAAGTCCAGTGGTATTCAGTGCCTTTCATATCTTTTCTATCATTAGAATTTTTCCTCCTTTTCTTTGGAGGGCTTGCTGTGGAAATGTAGAATCCTACATATTTTGGAAGCCTAGTGGTAGGGAAAAACACTGTCTCCTCCTTAATCTGTAGCTCTGAGATTAGATCTGTGACCTTCTGATGTGCATGGATTTGCAAGAAACCTCTTGAGGGAAAACTTTTCAATGCATTTCTTTTACATAATTAATATCTGCTTTGCTGGAGACTTGAGAAATGAATGAGGCAATTCACACCTCTCATAACTTAGAGGCTGCCTGCAGGCTTGGTAGGAGTTGCTATTTGGGCTGATGCTTTGAAGGGTTTATTTATTACACTCTCTGCTAGAAAACAATTAAGAACTCTGTAAGCTTATATTCTAGAGCTCAGACAGAAAACCACAGTGCTGCTCTTTGTATGGCTGTGTAACTTTCAGTACTGTAAGAGAAGGTCTGCAGCCCCAGTCAGAGGTGAGAAAAGGTTTTGTTTTGTTTCAGGATTCGAGGTTTTGGAATAAAGACTACAGTGTGCTTGTGGTGCTGAGAAGAGAACACTTACTTGGAAAGCAAAGCACTTAGTTGGCATTAATCTAAATAAGTATGAGTAAAAGAAAAACCCATTCTTTTCTTCTCAGGTGTTAGAACTAGGCAGCTCTTGAGGTTCTAGTGATAAAACTTTTCCAGCATCCCATTTGTGGTACTTTCATATCTGTTTCTCATGTATGCTATCTTCTGCATTATGTCTTGGCTCTATTTTTAATTCACACAGGTAAGATTCCGACACAGTGGAATACATGAGGGTACAGGAGAGGTGATTCCAATGTGTTGTGGCCTTTGTGTAGGTGACATTTCAGTGGTGGCGTTTATTGACCTATTTATTGTGGTGGTATTTATTGACCTATATTTGTTAAGTAGATGAGGTTGCCTGTTTCTTCTAACAGTAACTTCAGTTGTAGTGGACTCCTTACGCATCTGTTTTGAGTAGGTGGGAAAAGCTTAGTAAAAGTTCTTTTATGTCAAGAGATGAAATGAATTGTCCTACTAAACTCTCAGATTTGTTCTTTGCAGTTATGAATGAGGCCTTAGCCTCATGCAGAAAGGTATCTTTCTGCAAATAGAAGAAATGCACAAACTGAAAATACTTGTTCACACTACTATCTTATCTGGCAGAGACTTTAAAAAGAGAAAACAGATTAATGGATTCTCTTTTCCTTTATGGTTCTCTTTGACTGAGGTTTGCACATCTATGTACAACTTGACTGTGCGAAAGGAGAAAATGTTTTTGGAAGGAAAGCTGTCTCAGTAGTGATAATGTATCAGTGTTGTTTGAGATTAAGAAGCATTGTTCCTATTTTATGTCTAATGAAACTTAAGTACTGGGGTCTGAAATAACAGGTACCGGATCCCACTGGATGTTCTGTAACACCAGTGAAAGTTGGAATTCTTTTCTGTGTTTCAAAATGAGGCTTTTCTATAGACTTCAGGGAGGAAGATGAGCTCTAGCAGTCAACTAAAGGTTTAATTCTGTTTACTGAAATCAGTGGGGGCAAAGCTGACACTGAGTGATCCTACCAGGGAAATCTTGTCATAAAATAACACGCTTCTTTGAGGCATCAGTGCCTGTCAGCATATTGCTTTGGTTTCTCATGAGAAATGTTTTGAGAACATTGCTGTTCTTTGTCATATTTGTGGCTGTTAACTTCGGAGCCATTTGTGCTGTTCATCTGTTGGATAATTGTGCTCATATAAAAGCACATAATGCTTGATCAGAGAACACCTGCTGCCTGAGTATATCTTGTGACTGCTCCATAAGAAAAGGATTCAAAAATATTCTGAAGGTCTCAAACAAACTCTTGTGATGTCTGGTAGCTGCACTCTCACCTTTGCTGTACAGCTGCTTTGAGAAACCATAGCTTTACCAGCATAGTTTAAGCTTATGCAATTCAAGTGACTTAATTGCAGATTGTTTCCTCTAGTATTATAGTCATTACTTGTGAAGAAAAGAACCCGGCTTGCTGTAGGCATAATACCTTTCAGATCAGTTTAGAGCAATTGGGAATTAATTTCATTTATCTTTAAATCCAGGTCCAAATGCTCCAAACCAAACTCCACTGGTTCTTCTTGAGGATGTACCCAACATTTATGGTGATACAGATATTGATCGTAACAAACACATACACAAAAAGAGGAAACTTGCTGAAGGAAGAGAAAAAACAATGGTAATTTTTCTAGACTTTTTAATTCATAACGAGAATGGCATTGCTATTGGAATTTAGGCAGCAGTGGTTTTGACATAAATGTAATAGACATATTTTTAGAGCTACRCTGAATTAGCTGTTTATGACCACAATTTTCAAACAGATTTTATTTTCTAAAGCCAGCAAGAATAAAACAAATTTTGCAGCAATTGCTGTAGACACATATGTACTGCTGTGAATATTTTAACTTCAAGGAGTTCAGCAGAAGCTTCTAAAAAAGTAGCTATAGCAGTCAGCTGTTCTACAGGTAAACTTCCAAAGTAATTGACTTTCCATGATTGGAACTGTGAGTAGATCTACTGCTTTAATGGTAAAACCCCACTAWTTTATAGAATTTCTCTGCGGCTGGAAGTACACACTTACACAAGGATTTCCTTTGCATTATGCCACTGCAGGCTTAAACTGACTGATAAAGTGTGAAGTGTGTATGTACTTTAACAGATAATATGACTGAAGCTCAGTGGTGGTACACCATGTTTAACGGAATAAATTTGTTTGGGATACTGTTTATCACACTATATACTCAGTTCTTGGTAGCAAAACAAATTGGTCTAACATTAAAACAAGCTAAGCGAAAAATCACTTAAAGGCACTTAAACTAGAACCTTGGTACCTCTATACACAATTATTTTCTTGTGTTCAGTGGAACTTCTGTAGCTTTAGAGTCTTCTGAAATAAGTATAAATTAAGAAGTTAATATTTTTGTTTTATACTGACTTCTAAGCAGAGCTCAGATGATGAGGATCCTTCTGGGAAGGCAAGAAGTCGCCACATTACAGTAAACAAGGCAGATCTTGCAAACTCCATCGAAGTATTAGAGAGCTTCAAACTGGCAAGAGAGAGCTGGGAGCTGCTCTATTCTTTGGAATCACTTGACAAAGGTAAGGCTAACTGCAGGCAGAGTTGCATTTAGATCTCATTGCCCTGCATAGAAGTCATTTTTCTAATTGTTAAAATGGAATTCCTGTCATTTTGAATCCTTGAAATTGAAATTATTTTGGCTCCTGAGTATTTTTGATATAAGTTCCAGCAAGAAGCTTTATCAGTTGTTGTGTTTCTGAATATTTTGTTCCTGTATTTAGTTTAATTCTTGATGCATCTTTGCTTATTCACCCCCACTTCTCTTGGAGCAGTTGGTCAGTAGTAGTGCTGATAATGCTCAGTGAGGATGTGCTGCTAATGGCTGTTTTAGTTCATGATTAAGGTGTGTCTTTATTATGTCTCCCTTTCTGATAATATCTGGTGTGGTAAATTTGGAAAAAATTTCCCTTCTAAAAAGCAGGCAAATAGTACCACCTATCTGCTTTTAGGTTTGTTGAACACTTTGAAGAGAAGTAAAATCAAAATATGAGTGTGCAGAATGAGAGTATTCTATATTGAAAGGATTTCATACTCTTACTGTTTTGGTGGAGGGTTTTCCATTTTTAAATTTAGCTTTTGTGTATATATATATATAWAWAAAATAGGTTTTTAACCCAAAGCTGTGAAATGCTTCATTTTCTCCTTTRCTTTTTCTTCTCTAACCACTTGCACAGAGTTCACCAGAATTTGTTTGTCATGGAAGACAGAGACCTGGCTTTGGTTAAGAATCTTTCTTACAGACATGATCATCTACCAGGTAAAAAAATACATACAAACTAGGAAAAACAATACCATTGTGTTGCTCTTCCTTCTAGTAAATACCAGTTCTGATTAGCCAGGTTGACTGTTTACAGTGTCTACTGATTTTATGCCTTAAGATATGACTTTTGGGGATGAAACTACACCATTTGTACCACAAGCTAGGTACCCTACTTCGGATATTCCTGTCCCAATAGCTGTTGTTTGAGTCCAGCTAGCTTTGACATATGAAAAAGGCATCTATGTTGGCGTTTTGACCAGTGGGTATATACATAGTGTTGTGGAAGATATTATGATTAGCCTGCATTTTATTAGTCTGTCAGTGCATTGTATTGGAACACAATCAGAGAGAAGAATTTTCAAACAGCAAAAGATTTTAGCATGTCTCAGTTAACATTTATCATTCTCCACATAAATTAGGGTGACTATGCTCATTCCAATACCATCTACAGAAGAAAGCTTGTTCTTTATTTTTCCTTTGGGGGTCTTTTATTTTTGTCTGTACTTGTGCCTGAACAAGCTATTTCAAACTTCATTAGTCTAAATAAGTAACAATTAATTCAAGAGTGTGATTATTTGACTCCGTTACAAATGCAATTTTGTAAACTGGCTTTTTAAAAGCAGAATTTTGTTTGTCTGCTCACTGCCTTGCAAATGATTGATCCACAGTCCTGTACACAGCCCATCACTGGAGAGTGTTAGGCTAGATTAAAATTTTGAAGGCTTGTTACTTGGACACACTTTGTTTTGAAAGCTTTCTGTAAGAGAATTTTTTTTCTATCTCTGTACCTATTCTAACAGTGGGTTTTTATATCCTTTTCTAAAGGGGCAGTACAAAAAAGCAATTAGCAGCCTACATCACTTGGCAGCTCTTCAGGGCTCTCATTCTCCACAGCAAATTACAGGACAAGGATCTTTAGAAAATCAGAGAGCACTAATCCAGTTAGCATCATGCCACTTTGCCCTTGGAGAATATCGGGTATGTACAGCATTCCACACACTGGGCCTTCATCATCTCGCCCTGTGGCTCCTGTTTCTCTTCTTCCTTTGAATTTTCCTGTTAGTCTGCTTTCAGCAGGTTATCAAACATAAGGGTCTGCTGAAAAATCCGTGCCAGGCAGGGAGTTTTTAACTTCCTGCCACATTAACTGACTGTCCATTAGGAACTCTTATATATAGATAYGTATGTATGTGTGTATATATATATATAGTCTATTTGATAGTTAAGATTTGTGGGTTTAGTTACAATTTTTCATAGCTACAAGTGTTTGAATTGTCTGTAACCTTAATTTGAATTCTTTAACTTTACTGAATCAGTTCTTTAAATTGAGGGGAAATTGTTTTAGGTATAGGCTTCATCTGGCAGGGGAAAGAAAAAGTGAAGGAACTTCTGTGATCATCTTAGAAAAGAGTGAGTTATTAACYGGCAATATAAGAGACAGCAGAACAGTATTGTCTGGCCTGACCTCTGAATTTTTTGCAATACATGTTTTGTGTTTCTAATATTACAGGAGTGCCTGGTGGTCTGAGGTCAGTCAGTGTAAGCACTGACAATAAAGGCTCTGTCTCTTAGGATCTAATGTCATCCTAGTACTACTAGACAAGTGCTTTTGCCCCTTCCACTTCAGTATTTTTTCACTGGAAATGTGATCATATGTCCCCACAGACCTCTTACTAGGAAATAGCATTAAAAATTCATTGAATTTCTRTCATGCTGTCAGATTGCTGTTTTCCTTTCTATTTTTACTATGAACAGAACAAGCTTTACACAACTATTCTAAGAATTCATTTGAAAACTTAATCCTTCAAAATAAAATAGTTTTTGATTGCAGTTATATTGATCTTCTACTCTTGAAATGAAGAATGCCAGTACCTATTTTTTCACAATTAAAATGATGTTTGTAGGCTCTCAGAGATTATTTAATGACAGCTGAGTCTTTTTGCTTAGCCAAACTATACTGTGTGTTAAGTCCATCAAGTTCTAGCAAAGAATTTTGTGATTTTTTTTCTTTTGTGGCATCTGAAATTTTTAATAATTATTAACATATCTGAATTTTGAAGAACTTAAATTTAGCATTATYATGTCCCTTCTTTTTATAGCAAACATGCGAAAAAGTGCTTGACCTCATGTGCTGTATTTTACTTCCAATACAAGAAGGAGGTAAAGTACAAGAGGAGCAACCTAAAGTCAAGTCTAAATTCAGAAAAGGTATGGAGTTACTATTACCCTAAACACAGTGTCAGCTGGATTTTAGTTCATGTGTTCTGGAGTATGTAATTATTCTCATTTTCTATTTCAAAAGGGAGGAAGTTTTTTATCCCCTTTTGGTTTTGTATTGTGGTTTTCATGCTGGTACCTATTAAAGTATATTGGTGGCAAAGTTGTACCACAGGAAAAGGGAAGTGAAGAAAAAAAAATTAAATGTTTAACTTCACATTTTGAATAATTTGTAGTTTACATTCAAAGCTTTCCTCCCTACCTGAGATTYGGTAATTGTAGATTTGTTTTGCTCCATTCCAATTTCTTTCAGCTTATCTGTCCTGAGTTCCCTAAAGAACTGCTCTGTTGCAGGGTCTGATTTGAAGCTTTGGCCATGTACCAGTAGAGCTATCATGCCTTACTGCCTTCATCTGTTGTTAGCTTGTTTCAAGGTAAGATAGGGTTAATTGGGGCTTCAAGTTCTTTCTTGTCTCTGAGGCCTAATTTATGTATCCTGAAACTGTATGGCCTTATCCCAGTGCTGTGCCTGAAAGGCTGTGCCTCAAATCCTCACCTAAATGGGTTGGTGAAGGGGTTTTTTTTGGAGAGAGGACTGGAGCATTGATGGAGGAGGGTTTGTTTTCTCTTTTTTTCTCTTCTATTTGTTTTAGTTTTGAGCAGAGAAGATAGAATAGATGTCAAAATTTTTGTCTCTATTCAGACTTCCTTTATAAGTCAGTGGAGAGAATTTGGTATTTTAGCTGGAAATTTCCAACCTGCTTTACAAGCATATTTCATTCTGCCTTAATATATACTTTTAAAGAACTTGTATATTTGCACAGACGTAGGTGAGATGAATCCCATATATTTTTAAAAGCAACATGTGTTTCCTGATTGTCTGAATGTAATTTTTTTCCSTGAAGCTCAGGGCTTTCACCGACAGCAGAGATGATATGGCACTGGGCCACGTAGTTGTTCTGCTTCAGCATGAGTGGCCGAGGGGTGAGAACTTGTTCCTGAAAGCCATCAACAAAATCTGCCAACAAGGAAACTTCCAGTATGAGAATTTTTTCAACTATGTCACGAGTATCCTTTCACTAACCAAGAATGTCTTTCGCATCCTGTGCTGTAGTGTTGAAAAAGCTATTAGTTTCAACAGCAGCTCTTTCCYTGAATGATACTCTGTATTGATTGTCATACCACGAATTACCTCTTGTAATAGGCAGCAGTGCACAATGGACTGTGAATATGCCTCCTGTCATCTGCTCTGGCACTTGAGAATACCCTTAAGTACATTGCCATTCCACTTCAATTCAGAAAAACAGCAGCAGGCTGCTCATGCAAGTGACAGCAATCTCGTCATTAAGAAATACAGGGCCTCATATACAACGTTGTTAACAAAACAGACAAAGTGGTACCTGTGCTTCAGAGTTGAATGATTTTGGCTATTGTTTATGAAATGCTTCCTCTGGGTAAGATGTTTGGATTGAGTAAGATAATGAGCTATGTCAGAGTTCACGCAAAGCATGTCTAATTTATCTGTGCAGATATCTGACATAAATTTTCATCAGCATACACACAAATGGACAGTTTAGTGTTTAACCTAAATTGACATCCAGCCGTGGTCCCCAGGAAGCAATGGCGTCTAACTCCTCTCTGAGACTAAACTAAACAAGCTCTGGTGTTAAAGAGAAGAAATAAAAACCAAACAAACAACAAAGCAAGCAGCTAAATAAGGGACCAAAATATAAAAAGGGTGATAGGTGCCACTGTGGTGGCATTTGCTTCAGTTCCATCCTCGGTTTGCACTGCTTTCATAACCTGCAGTGCAGAAAAAGGAAGTGAAAACCAGGGAATTTGGAGATCAGCTTTCTTTACCTCTGACTACATATGAAGAAACAAAGAAAGAAAAGAAACTAACTGATGTGTTTTTCACTTTAAAAAGCCATTTCTCATCAGTTTGTGGAGGATTAGGAATACATGCTGTGATCTTTTGTATCACTTTTAAGAGTGAAGTACTTCAATAGCTGTTCGGCTTGACTCTCAGCAATGTGGCTTCAGATGTGAAGGAGAAGAAGGAATGTTCTCTGTCATTGTTTCCCTACTCAAATCTTTAACGTTTTCTTCAGATATTGATATGTTGGAGGAATTTGCTTATTTAAGAACACAGGAAGGAGGGAAAATTCATCTGGAACTGCTGCCAAATCAAGCAATGTTGATCAAGTAAGGATAAAAAAGCATTTACTGTTTTCTTTGGCAAAAAAAAAAAGGGAGTATGTTCTGGTTGTCTTTGCTTTCATGTTATCTTCTGGATAGTTCATCATATCTTTGAGGTTTAATTTAAGGAGTTCAAACAAGGCCGTGAGTTTCTTTTTCTGACTCTCCTGCTGATCTGTGTATTCTTTTTGGGGGTTCTTCAACTTTAAACTCCTGCTTTTACAGGACTTTTATTTCTGAATGTGGTGTTTGCTTTACAATGATTGCTATTAAAGTGATTGCAGTAGTGCTCTTTCAACCAGACACTTGCACTTTGCAGGAATTCTTCAAATATTTAGGCATAAGTGCAAGGTGTTGTTACTGATTTTGCTGAACAGTCATGATGAACAGAAAGCATTATTTGTTGTAAACAAAGTTATGAGAGACCACTGAACGATGAAAAACTTCGGTATAATAAACTAAATTAAATTAATATAATAAAATAAATTAAATTACACTCTAGCTACACTCCAGTAACCTTTCTGTTAGAACTAGGAGGTCATCTCTTGCCATATACTGAACAAGCTTAGTCTTCTTAGCTTATTATGAGATGCTCAAGGAAATTAATAATTTGGATTAACATCCTAGGTGTTCTTACTTGTTCAGTCTTGACTCAAAACTATCTGCTGCAGGGTTTTAATAGCAGAATGTTTTGGAATATCCTGGCTGTTTATGAGAACTTGTGGTATTTTGCTTCGTAAGAGGGGGACTGCGTAAAGTTTGTTGAAATTTCACTTTGGGTCAGTGTGTTCTGTCTATTCACTAACTAGAAATGGGCTGAAGTTTTCAAAATGGGAGCCTAACATCAGACAATGGAATCCAAATTTGGACTAGTAGATAGATTTTCCAAAGTTATAGGTAACCAACACAAAAATGAGATACTAGGTGTAATTAAAAAAAAGTAGAAAAGATTCTCTTTTAAGCTCTAGATTTTCAAACTTTTACCCTTGCTATATCTCACTGCTTGTAACCAGCTATATGAAAACAAGCATCAGGGTRTGGTGCACCATGTCTGATACTAAGTAATGAGCTTTGCCAGCAAGCAGGCACTGAAGACTATGCCTGGTAACTTCCTACCTGCTGTCTCCATTTCCCTGCAGTAGTTCAGTGCTGTTTCTCTTGGCTCTGTTTGATTGGTATGGTAGCAGTTACTTTCTGTTCTGACCCCACCAGTCAGGAAGTAGGTAGAGAGAAGCGTTTCTAGCAGGACAGAATCTCTCTTTGACCTCCTTTTGATCAGTGATGTTTCCTGAATGACAGAAATGCTTGCAGAAGAGAGGTCCATTTCTTTGTGCTTATTGAGCCAAAACAGTCAAATATCCTGTCCAGCTGGAAAAGCTGTGCACAGTGTCTTTTATGTGGCTGTGTAGGACTGGAAGCACTTCATCAGAGAGCTGATGGAAGGGATAGTTCAGGGCGTAGGCCACTGATCGGAGATGACGTCTGCTCCCCTGGTACCGCAGATATTTTTTTAGCTGGACTGGCTGTGAGGCCCAGGGATGGTGTCACCCAATAGTGTTGACCTGGGCAGCCCAGGTTAGCTCACAGCCTCCCCCAGCTGGGGTTTTTGATAAAGTGTGCCAGAGTAGCCCTGTTTCCTGGGACAGTGGTTTGTAGGTTCAGTATCTGCAGACTGCTTACATCTTTCAAAACTACCACCGGTTCTGGCTGGATGAGCTGCTGCACCATGCTCCCATGAACTAACAGAGGTGGCTCAGATGCTGTTCATTCATGTTCAGAAAGACTCTCTGAGTTTGCCACAACAGACCAAAGATAAAGCAGTTGTTCCTTTGTCTGATCTTTTCTCAGCATAAATGTAGCAATCCTGCATCTTAATGCATGGGAGATGTATTTCAGATATTATGTCTTTTATAAGGACCACTTTTTGTTTGATGACTTACAGGACATTTTCTGCCCAGGTGAATTCCACATTCTTCTTCCAGTACTTTTTTCTAAGTACCTTAAACTTCACAGGAAATTATATTCATTTTTCTGAACCCAGTAAAGCAAACTGCAGTGTGATTTTTCAAAAGCTGAAGTAAGATCTTGGTAGTCTGCAGACTTACAGTTGGATTCTGCAAAATACACATACAGTTTGTAACCTTTCCCTTTGCTTGTATCCATTGTGGGAATGAGGAGGTCCATGATTTTGGCTTTAACTGGTAATATAACCGGCTCAGTCTGTTCGTAGTGTTTGAAGATTAGTTCAATGAGCTTTGAATCCAGCACCACTGAGTGCTTTTGAACTCCCTTCTAGACAAGCCGAGTTTCACAGTTTTACTGATACATGTCAGTAGTGGCAGTATTAGCTGGTGAGGCTAAATGGGAAAAGAGCAATATGCAGGAAATTGCTGCTTAATACCTTGCTCCTCTTTTGATAAATCTTACTCTAATTAATCTAATTGTAGCCTACCTAATTGCATAAACTTGATCTGAAAGCTGAGTTTTCTTCCTTTTACTCATTTCCCATCACATCTCTCCTTGGAGATGGAAAAGGAAAAGCTCTGTTGGTTTGAAGTGAAACAAAGTATCTTGAAAGGGTAATTTTTATTCTGCGTGTGCACATGGGTATGTTTAGTTCTGGCTGCAGATTTTGCAAAGAGCAGTGAAGACACAGTTCTGCAGAATCCCTTTTGCAAACATCTGCCACTGGGACCAATAACATCTTGCTGGTCCTTTGTATTTTCTGTTCCCCATGTCCATTTTTGCAAGTACTGGACTCATTCATGCCAAGAACTCTCATTTGATTGAATAATTTTTGTGGCTGTTTTATTTCAGGTTGTTGTAGCTGTATTAGTGTGTTAAATGTCCCATCTTTATTTGACTTTTATAAATATAGCTGTCCATCCAAATCTATTAATAAACTGTAGGTACTAACCAAAATGCCCACCTGTGAGATCTGAAGGTAGGCACCTAACTCAGTATTACGGGTATCTAAGTGCAAGTTCTGCTCCTCTGCTCACTTTGTAGCATCTATGGGGGTGAATGGTGCACTCAGTACTCGAGTGCCTAATAGATTTAGGCTACAGTTTGGGAGACTTAGATTAAGAAACTAGACCTGTCTCATATATACCCAATTTCTCATTTCTCTTCTCCTTAGGTGGGGCATTGCTCTAGGCTGGACATGTTAGGTTGTTATCTTGTTATAGATAGCACACAGAGATAAGAATTTAACTTCCTGGACAAGACAAACTATCTTTCATCTGAGAGATTTTTTGGTGGTTAGTTCATGTGGCCCTGGTCATAAATAGGTTGCTCTGGGCAGGCATTTGTGCTCTGGCATTGTGCCATTCTCCAACAGCTGTTTTTGTATGCCGTTAGAATTTGTAAAGGTGAAAAAGGCCATCTGTGGGCTAATGAAAAGATACTTGGGCAACCTTTAACAACCACTGCCATGTACTCAACTTGGCCAATACCCGCTGTGCATGCACTCGGCTTGGGCTCAGCAGCAAATCCCTTAACTCCAAGCTGTGGGCTCTCCCAATTTGCTGACGTGCTCTTGCCAGCTCTGGAGGGAAGCTGTGGTATCTGCAGTGCACCTCTGATTAAACCTTTTCTGACTGATGGGCTTCCTTGGAAGGGCTGTGACAGTTCATCATAGTACAACTGTGTATTGTTTTTGCACCTGCTGCTGTCCTTTCTCCCAGTGTAACTGTGCAAAAATATGTGTATATATTTAGACCACAATTGAAGAACAGCCTTGCAATGAAATCTGGGGATACTTGCATGTTTGATGCTGTTAGAATCCTGCACCCCTTTGGCTGCTCGGTGGTCATACTGCTATGTGAGCTCACCCTAGTTTTTTGTTGCACCTTTTTTGGAGAGTTGTTTTGCACCGGAGGGGGAGTTGGTGTGTGGGTGTTTGAATGCTGCTATTTGCTGTTTTTTAAAGGACTTCTAGCCCTCCCATGGGGTTACTGCAGCAGGAATTCATACCTGTGCTACAGCCCAGCATACAGACTGCTGACAGGTACCAAGTGGAAAAACCCTGCTCATAGTGTGCTGTGTTTTGTCAACATGTTTTACTGCCCATGGTTTTCAGCAGTTTGTTACTCAATATTTATCTTTTTTTTTTCCTTCATTTGTGCCTACATTGCCTGGCAAACCATGTTGTTCTATTGTAACATTTATTTTTCTTTTTCCCATAAGTTGCCAGTATCCGTGTCCTTTCAATTTAATAATCACTACTGAATTTCAACAATAATGTAGAAATCCTCCAAAATGATACTGATGTTCAATCACATATTAGCAAGAGCATAACCCTTTATTTTCAAGGTACTGGTTACTGGATCATTTGTAGCAACTTTTCTTTATTTAGGTTGTTCTGAATTCTGTTTTGTGTTTTCCAGCTGTAACATAACACGCATCTTCCAAAGTGCTCCTGGCTCGCTCAGTAGCTGTAGGTGGCATATTCTCCTTTAGGCTGTAACTGAACAAAGCATTCGGCTGCCAGCAATGTTTAAGACAATAAAGACTGAAAACAGGGCTTATCCCATAAYCTCTGAATATGCTGGAGTGTTTTCACTGCAGTTTTACTTCACTTAGCCTATAGCTCACCAAGGAATTGCCCAGTAGGCTCCAGGCAAGTCTCCTCTTTGCCTTTTCCATGTGTTGCAGAGGTCTCTGCTGTTTTGGCAGAGAAAGTGTCTTCCCAAATGCTGGACATGCTTATTTACATGAAAGTTGGGTGGTAGTGTTGGTGAAGGGAATTCTGAGATTTTTCCCTTTCTCATTTCCAGCATCTCTGGATTGGCATAGATGCCCTCACCCTTTATTTTTTATTTTCTTTCTGTCTTTCAGTGAGTTTGCTGAGTTAGGACGAGCTCTTCCCTTCTTACCCATGACTCAGGACTTGTCTCAGCATTAGCATTACACTTTTCTCTCTAAATTAATTTATGCTGCTCCTTTAGTAGTGTTATGGCTCTCATTTCAGGGCATATCTTTTTCGCCCCTTCCCAAGTAGAGCTTGTATGTAGATGTTACAAAGTCTTGATCTTCCTTACCCMGTTCTGGACCAGTGCAAGTAAAGTGTAGTGCTTTGGTGCTGGAGAACATTGTTTTAAGGACAAGGTTTAGGTGTTGAGGACAGGGAGGACAAAGAACTGTTCACAAAAACGGCCTTTAACAGGGCAACATCCCCTGAGTTTCCCCAGGCAACATTGCTTTAGCTTGCTCAGTAGCTGGACCTTTGTTCTGTTTGAAAACAAGTCCTGAACTTCTGCTCAGAATAAACGTAACCCCTTGCCTGATGTCTAGTATCTTCATAAGAGCTGACTTCTACTGATGGAGACTCACAGCCTGGCTTGATTTGGGTTTTGTGAAGTGTTCATTCTCCCTTTCATTAGTTGAAGTGTTATCAGTGCCCACAGGATTGTATAGCTCCTTCCTGCACTTTGATAATGGTAGAAGATGCCCTCTGCTCTTTATTGTGGCACCCGTCCTCCGGAGAAAGCAAGTTCATCTTTTCACTCTTCTTTCAACCCCAACCATTTCTAGAAGTGATTACAAGGAAGAAGTGGCCAGGGCAGCAAAGGTAGAGAGGAAAAAAAAATTTCCTTTCCCCAAGCAAGGAGAATTCTGCGTGTAGATTTTCCTGTTAGCCAACGGAGCAACATTGTTTCCCCCTTCAACAGTCATAGTCAAAGCAGTGAGAACATAGACTTTTATGGAACTTCTAACTGTTGAAAGACTTGTAAGCTACTAAACACATGATTTTTAAAAAATAGCATAGCATGGGCTATTTGACTCTCATTATATAAACTCAAATATGGACAGTAAATATATAGAAAGTGACATACAGTACCTTTTAAATTACCGTAGTTCACTAAATAACTGCTATTTGATTTTGTCTTGTCTCTCTTTCCTTCATGGCTTAAGGCACCACACAGTTACCCGGGGTATAACTAAAGGAGTGAAAGAAGACTTCCGCCTGGCCATGGAGCGCCAGGTCTCGCGCTGTGGGGAAAACCTCATGGTGGTCTTGCATAGGTTCTGCATTAATGAGAAAATACTGCTGCTTCAGACTCTTGCTTGAATGGCCTGGATCCTGATGCAATGTCTTTTATGGAGAGAGGGGAAGGCTCTTCTTTGTATGAACAAGCAGCATAGCAGAGGGAAATCTCTTGTTCAGAGGGTCAAGAAATTCCCTATAAGTTACAGGTTCTGCAATACACAAACACTACTCAGTGTTTGTTCACTGCTTAGTTTTCTTATGTGAATAGATCAAACTTTATAAATAAAACTTTGTTTAAGAAGTCTTTGTAATATCCTGTTTGTTTTGGGTTTTTTCCCATAACATTATACTAAGGTGTGTGTCATAGTTCTTTCCATCTTTATGCATACACAGAGAACATAGCAAGGTATTTCAGGTTTTTTTATTAGCACTAGTTTGGAAATCACAGCATGAGTGAATTTCCTGAATTCCCAAAAACTATTATCTTACATTGAACTGATCTCTTAGCTCTTCCTTTTCATTGGAATTCTACCTGTATTGCTGGTTTTCAGATTCAGGGCCTTTAAGTAAATCCATGTAGAAAGAGGATTGCTTTGATTGAAATTTGGTAATATCCAAGTGATTATACAAAGTCAATAGGAAGTGGCCTTTCTGCACTCCTAGAGTGTAGTACATGAAACTCGGACCTCATCCATGCAAGAGGTGTGTAACACAAAGGCCCAGAAGATGCACAGATTGCTGCTAAACCTGTAGCAGCAGCCTGCTGATTAATAACCCAATAGAAGAGATTTTAGGCTTCAGCAGGATCCTAAACCTAAGGGTTTGGTCCAAGACCAAATGGGAAGAATACAATGAAGCATGGTCCGCTGAGGACACCACTTTCCACAGCAGGCTGTGACACAGAGGAGCCCCTGAGCTTTCCCAAACAGTCACTACACCACCAACCCAAGTGAAGCCAGTGGCCAAGTTAAACGTGTGCCAGTAGCCAGAGGGGCACAGGCATGCAAGAGGTGCCAAGGATATATATAAACCTCAGAGCACCTGAGTTAGGGGATTCTGTGTCAGATGCAGGGWCTTACCACAGGCCCATTCTGGTCATCACCCCCATCCCTTTCAGTTCCTTTCATGAACACCGTCAGGCTGTCTTAGATTGCCCAACTGTTATGGTATGTTCAGCTTCTCTGTATGAAGGAGGGAAATCAGTAAAATATTTACAAAAGACAGAAAACAGAGAGCAACTGAAGTAGACTATTTTTTGCTAAATAGAAAATACTGTCCCTTAAGTCACATAAAAGTCTTGATGATGACTTCCATGGCACTGTAAACTTGAACTAGTATCCCTTTTTAGTAATACAGCCTGAGTGGCAATATTTCAGGCTAATCCACCATATTTCAGGCTAATTCACTTGCCTCATCAGAATCTAGGCCTGCTAGACCTTGACCACCTCTATCAGATTTTCCAGAATATCCTTCTCCTGTAAAGTAAATATGATACTATGACCCAAAGAGTTGTTGCGGTGAGGTTTTGAGTCAGATGCTCTGCGTGGGATTGACTGTCTTGCATCTTCCACTTAAAAGGGAAGTAGTTTTCAAACACTTCGTGTCCAATGTAGACCAGGATTGAGTTCATTCCTGAAAGGAAGCACAGGTCACACCATCTGAAAGAGCAGGTAAAGAGAGTGGCACCAAGACAACAGCAGCTAATACTAGTTGCCCCCAAGATGCTACACACTTTTCAAATACAGTCTGAGGGTTTCTGTCCCCCACAACATCTATTGAAAAGAAATACAGACAATCTCTGTGCTAAATTGAAAATACAACCAAATCAGTATCCTGCAATTATATTAATAAGGAGAAGAATAACAGTAACTTTCTTCAGGGTGGATGAGTGCCTGCCTATCCGGTCAGATCTGCTGCCTTTACAAACAAATGCTGACTGGCCTTCAAAGCTCTGGGGTTTCTGGTAGGAGGTACGATACCCTGCTGTCACCCTACCCATCTTCCTGTCCAGACACCAGACACCAAAGCTGCTGAAAGGTCCCCTCTGCTGTGGCTTTGCATTCTGTACTCATGTTTGTTGTGTGCCCAGTGTGGTTAAAACCACAGCGGGATACTTTGGGAGATGTGCTTATCTAAAGTCACAGAGACAGAACCTGCCCAGGGGATTTCATCTTCCACATCTTCAGAAGTGGTATTACTCTGTTGACAGGCCTTTGAGTTTCCCATTAGGTTACACAAGTCTCAGCAGTCCTTTCCAAAACCAACTATGAACAGCTGTGGTATTTTGCTTGGTACTAAGCAGCTGTTCACTGGGACGTTGACTTGAGACCAAACTGAGAACTGTCATTAGGCAACAGCAATAGGAGCTTCCAGCCCTCATTTAAAGAATTGATTGTCTCTCTCTCCTAAATATGTGGTTTCAAGTTCTATGCAAAGATTCTGCTCAAGTTAATCATTCTGGTATCCTTCAGGTTACCTCATTCTAAATCCCTTTTCTTCTAAAGACAAGGGAAGCACAGAAAACAAAAGGACAGTATCCATGCAGAAGAATTGGAAGGAATATGTTTCCTGATGTGATTTTACTGACCTGGGTATAAAAATGGAGCACCTGACCACAATTTCTTGACATCCACAAGGTAATATATCAGCAATAAGAGGATGAAGGCAAAGCAGCTTGTGGTTGTCACATACGATATTGACCTACAAACATTTTCAGTAGAAGGAGTAATATTTAGAGAACATTGTGATACAGATCTCAATATATAAAAAGTAAAACATTCTCTGGGATAAAACAGTACTTTAACAAAATAATATTAAAAGTTGCATTTCTTTGCTTACCATAAGTTCTTGTTTATGGGAATAAACCCTTCTTCTTTAGAACATTTTGTCAAGATGGCAGAAATAATTCCCTGAAATAGAAAGTTGGTAAAGTTTATATAACCACTGCAACGTGTTCCAGAAATACTAACTTTGCATTGCATTAAAATACATGTCTTTTAGAGAGCTGCATAACTATCAGACTTACCATTACTATGCTCCATATGATGAACCGACTCATCATTTGTTTGTGCTGGTCTTTGTAGAACAAGGTAATTTTTCCTGCCTTACAAAAAGAATACAAAAAAATAATTAATGCCCATTAATGCTACCACAGTTCAAGAGGCAGATGTATTTGTCACCAGCTACCTGTGCTAAGACAGAGACTACGAATAGGATTTATATCAGTCAAGTGGCTGAAAGGGTCAGAATGAGGACTCTTTGTAAAGAATGGACACACAAGGGCAAAATATGTAAATGCAACCCAATCAGCAGTAGAGGTGCACCTTTTCACCCTTTCTTACTATGTTAACACTGAGGAAGGGGACAAGCAACTTTATTAGGTCAACACTATGTAACYTGAGCTCCATCTCCTTCAGCAAGGATTGCATGAAGGAACACCACCAGAGCCAGCCCCAAGAGCTTCTCCACAGCACCCCATCGCACCCTGACCTGCTCAGAGCATGTGCTCCTTTTCATACACCACTAAGAAATGTGTCCTGATGACTCATTCCTCAGTGTCACACTTCTGTTCCAAGCTCTGCCCCATGGATCTTCCCAGTCAATTTTTACCCAGTGCTACATGTGGTAACATTCCTTTCCCAGCCCAAGAGTTGCAGTTTGGTTCACAGCTGTTGCACGCTCAGAAAAGCCAGCAGTGCATCAAAACTGCATCAAAAGGTGCCATGGTATCATATTTTAAACAGTGGTGAGCTGTGAGCGTTTGGTGTTGGGAACACCAATGTGAACCCCTGCATCCCTCTTGTCAGGGAAGGTGAGCACACAGCACCTGTGCAAGGTGGCTATCACTGAACGTCAAGCAGAAAATTAGCAATGGGGAACAAGTACAGCTGCAACCTTTGAAACCCTTAAAATGAAGCTGTGAAGTCTATGCATCCCTTAGCCTTATTTTCCAACATGCAGAGCCAGCCTACTCCCAGCATAAGCCAACCTTAAAACAAGCAAAGGAAGTTTCCAAGGGGCTGTTTTGCAAGCTTCTCCAATCCATCCCCTACAAAATCTGAGAAAAGGTCTAGGTGTATCTAATGCAAGCTACTGCCATGTTAGGTTCCACTTCTCTGACACTCACCTCAGGCTAAGTCATCCTGAAAGCATTGCTATGGAAAAGGTTTTGTTAGAACCCATCTCAGCTTTAAGTGAAGAAACCCCATTGCCTCCCCACTTCCAAGCTTCCTTCAAATCTTCCCATTATAGCATGCAGCCGGAAAGAAAAAGATGTACCTGCAGTCCCAAAAATGCCATAACAATACTATTTATGGTCCCCAGGATCCCTTCAGGATCATATGGCATCGTTGTTTGGTAAGTCACCTTAAAGAGAAAACAGTTGTTATAGAGCACCCAAGCAACCAATCTGCTTTCTCTTAAATCCCCCTGCATGTATCATTCCCAAGCCCCTCCTGACATACTGCAAACCAAAAACTACTTACACTTGAAGAGGGATGCTGATATATGTGCTTTTCTCCAAGAAGCAAACGGTCAATGTAACCAGCTGCTCCTCCAGTGCAGTTGGGATAGTTTCCAAAGTCTCCAATGCCCCCAGGACCAAGATAGCCCCTAGGACAGAGGCAGAGAGATTATAGCACAAAGTGCTGGTACACTCCAGGTGCACAGCAGCTGGCCCACCGACCCAGCACACAAATGCTCCATGTTTTCCCAGGCTAGAAGCACACATTGATGGCATTGCAATCATCACATATTGCTGTACACAGATCTCAGTGAGATTTTAATCTTTAGATAGAAAGGAAGAATAACATCACCTGTATAACACCTGGTACTTCAGTACCAAAGTAAAGGAAGTTTTTTCACATGATTTAACCCTGCTGGCCTAAAAGCTCTCCTCTTCATTCTTTCCCTATGGCTAATAAAATGTACCTTCTACTGAGTAGAAGAAAAGCAATCTGAAGCCCCACAGAAAGTAGACCAAGTGCATGATCTTACCTGGGACAATCTGGCACTGGCAACAAAAAGGTCAGGCAGAGCCAAATCACTTCTAACATCAGAATGAAAATCCATTGTGGCCAGTAGGGGAAAATATCCTGCAGAGCAGGATATGGTCCTTCCTGCATGAGATGGAGGGAGGGGGTATTAGCTGGCAAGTAAAAACCATGCCCTTGGGGACAACCTGTACTTCCTGGCAGGCAGTGCCCCAGATACAAGAGGGAGCTGTTGTCATTACAGAAATGGGTTCTACCAATAGACCTTTCATTTTCACAAACCATTTCCAGCCACTTAGTTACCTGGGGCAGGGGGAAAGAAACAAACCAAAACAAAAGCCCTTAATGTTTTTTACCTTGGAAAATGTCAAAAGGAATTTTGATTCATGAGTAGAACAAAAACCTTTTGGGAAAGCAGACTCTAGAAAGGCCAAAAAGCAGCATTACTTTCTCCTGCTGTGAAAAAACATTGCCAAAATTAACCAGACAAAACACAGACCACAGGATTCAGCATAGAGATGCCTGTCCACAGGCTCCCTTGGCAGTGGAAAAGTCATCAAAGTGTCTTGGAATGCCTGCTTCTAAGCACTATCTGGATCGGTGAAATCCTCAAATACAGTAAAGCTAGATGTGACACAATGCAGACTGGGACTCTGAAAGGCGCACATACCCCAAAATTTTTGCCAGGTCACACTGCAGTACACATCAGGTAAGATACTACATGTTTTCTCATCATTTCTCATGTGTTCTTTGTGCCCAGACAAGAGCAAAGGCTCCCACACCCTCTTCCAGTATGAGTTGTCATCTCCCCACACAACTCACCCAGGTCCCGCTCTCGGCTCTTGTAAACAGGAGTTCGAGAGAAGCAACCACCAGGTATGTGAATCCCAGCCTCTGGAGCACCCCCGGAAAACGCAGATTATCCCAGGACACTGGAAGACATGCAAGCAATGTGAAAGAGGAGCAGACATGGGCTCTTTTGTAAATATGAAAGCTACCCTTCTCCAGGGAGAGCTGAGATCCACTGCACCTGCAGGTACAAGGGACAGCTCCACTCTGCCACCCCAACTTTCTGTACATCATAATGCTGGGAAAGTCACCAAGACAATAAGCAGTGGTTGACACAAGGGTCTAACAGAGAGAATTGCATCAGTGCAGAACTGAGCAGCACTCTACAAGATACCATCAAACTGTTGACACAGTTTTTGCAACAGCCCAGCCAAGGAGGCAGGAACAACTGTTGTAGAAATGCAAGGAAGAGAGCAAGTTTCACTCACAGGGTCCAAGGCAGTAATTGGGATTCACAACTATGATTCCCAACAGGATTAACAGAAAACTCCTCCAGAGGATTTTTCTGAGCACCTTCCACTTGGAACTTCCCCACCTCAGCATGGAGCTCAGTGACAATGATATTGATGTCCCCATGATGAACACAAACCTAGAGAACAGAGCAGATGGGAAATGGAGCTGACAGATGTCTCATAACATGTATGTGTAACAGCAAACACTAACAGAGAAGCCTGCATTGGCCCAACAGAAATGCATACACTGAGTGAAACTGGGCCACTTTATTTCCTCTGATTGCTAAGAATTCCCAGGCTACTGAGCTTGCACTATGGGATGCTTCCACTTTTTTCAGTGGTCAGTTGAGGCAGGGATGTAATTGCATTCTGGTCTTTTTCCAGCAATTCATATGCTACCAAAAATTCCATTACCCAAAATTAAACTAGCGTCTTCAGAGCAGTAAAACACCAGCTGCCAAATCTATGATTCAAATTCAGAAYTGATCCACTCCTTCCCTCTAGATTAGGTTCACAGTCCAAGTCCATCTCCCTCCTCCAGGAGTAACCACAACCAGAGTATAGAAGCATGTTAGGAGCAGATGGGATAATTGCTTCCCGGTAAGACCATTCTTGTATTATAGAAATATTAGCTTAATCCCAAATTTACTTGGCTATTTTAGCTACAGATACACATCAGTCCAGCTTTGAATCTTGCCAGATTGACTGCCTTTAGTACAGTAGCATGGCAATGAGCTTCTCAGGGACACTGCACTTCCACTGGCAGGGTAGCCCTGGGCCTCCCAATAACATTGTGTGTGGGAAGAAGGAGGATGTGGGGCACCAAAACTACTTAGCTCTTCTACTGGTTCATAAGGATTATGTTGTTATTTGTAGGGACAGATTAACCGTTTAGCACAAATTCACCCCTCCAAATACATTTCCACATGGAGACAAGGTACACACAGTGTTCCCCCTGCAACCTTTAACATAAAGAATCAGTTGATAGAAGAACTATTCCTCAGGGAAACTTACCATGGAAACACCAGATCTGCCACTGTTAATCCTACAGAGAAATACGAAGGAGTACATTATTTACCTTGAATCCTCCTTAAATTCAACAATATTACTGTTGATTATCTAGAGGAATTGCAGGCTGCTTGCAATTATTCCATGTCCCAAAATCTAAAACATTTTATAAAGCTAATCATCTTGCTTCACTGCATTTACCACTCTTCAAGAATAGGGTCAGAACTGATTGCTGTGCCTTGAGAAAGATTTCAGGGATGGGATCCTTGCTATTCTCCACTAGGGCAGCACAATGCTTGACTTCTTCCCCATCAGCTTACCAGTCAAGGCATTATGTTTTTACAGCACTGACTAACATCAGCTTGACTGGGGTCATTAAACAACACAGAAAAGTTAAAGATATGAACCCGTGTCACAAACAAAAAGGATTACACAGAGATTGTGATGTGAAACCATCCTGTCACTGTGTAACGAGGAGGACCATACCCTGCTTTGCCCTAAAGACCTAACAGGACAGATTCCCTGCTGAGGCAAACTGGCACAGCATCCCAGCCTTCAGCTGAGCAACAGTTCGCTGCAGCAGCTCCAATGCCAACCACATCTAGATACTGCTGCAGTTAAAACCTAGAGTAACTTCTCAATTGTACTTTACCATTCCAACTCTCATGTTTGAAGAACCAGTATTTTCCTCCTCCATAGTTAACAAACACCATAATTACAAGAGAGAGCCTGAAAAGACAACAAAAACACGAAGTATCACGTATCGATGAAATACATATATATGAACACAAAGTTAATACTCTACCACTCTACTACTCCCACTAAACCATTTCTAAYGGTGAGATCTGATTTACTTCCAAGTAAAACAGACTACCTTGAACTGTCCATCTGCTGTATATTGTCATACACTGTCAAACTGCCATTGGAAAAATCTCATTCCCCTTGGAAGAGTTGCTTTTGAGCAAGCTCTTATGCTCACCCTCGGAAGGTGTCAAGGGAATGCAGTCGCTGCCGAGAGGCTGCACTCCATGAATGCAGGGTAGGATCACAGTTAATGGAGTCTGTTGTGTTCGGGGATCCAAGCTCCTTCGGGAACAAACCAGACACATGAAGAGCAAGTCAGCAGCTGCACCAGCTGTCTAGGGAAGAAAGGTCAGCAAACTGCAAACTTTCACACACTCTGTCTTGATTCTCCCTGTCGTCTTTTTGTTTCCACACTTGCTACTTCTAACCTCTTCCTGGCTCCACCATACTGCAATGTTTGTGGATAATTCACACTCTACCTTTGACCAGGTGGAAACAACARTGCAGTGAAATCAGCCTGTGCTCATCAGAGTTGGGTCCAGTCCAAATCAGCCAGAAACTTGTCAACACTCTCAGTACTGCTTTACAACAGAACTGAGCAGATCCAGTTGCCAGCTCTCAAACAGGACCTGTCCCAACCCATCAGCATTCTGACACCACAAAGAGACTGTTTTGAGAGCTAAACCAGTGGAAAGTTAATCCTTTTAAACACAGGAATAGCTTCTTTGCAACTGAGTTCCCTAAACCACTCTGATCAGACCCAGTGACACCATAAAGAAGGAGACATCACTATATCCCAGTTACAGAGATGAACAACTGTAAGAATTGCTGTAGAGCTCTACTTCCATGCCTTTTGATTCTAGACAGGTTTGGACCTCTTAGATATGAAGTTCAGATTGTGATGAACTATCTACATTCTAGTACAAAATGAGGATCACACAGAAATGCCAGCTCTAGGGGTGCCAGAAAAATTTTGGCTTCATTTTTTTGCTAAAATTCCTGCTATGCTGGAAGCAGATATGAAAGCTGTGATTTCTTCCTTTCCCTTACACTGACTATGTCAGAAGGGGACAGTATTTTTACCAACACATTTGCTTCAAGGGAACTAAAAAGGACACAAAGCTGTATGTTCAAAACTTGCAAGAGCTCTATAGGGAATCCATTACACCTGCATGGAAACCCAGTCTGGCATTCTCCATTGACATAAAATTGCCTATCTGACATCCATACAAGATTTGCTAAGGGGAACACACACAAGGGGAAGGTGATTAGTAATAAGCAAGTCTCCAGATATCCAGACAGTGTGTATTCCTCAGAGATGAAAACACTACAGAATGCAGACCAAAGATACTGTGGTCACTCACAGAATTAATCAGACGATCAGTTTCTCTGGGGTTCAGTTTCTTGTAAACCCAGTTTCTGACTGCATCAATTCTGAAAATCAGTAACAGTTTAAAACACAAAAGTACTTTATGGTTAATTTCACCTTAATATAAACTATTTAGCATGATAAATCAAAAGTTTGTACACTCCCTATTTCTGTTTTTACAGCTCACATAGGTAATATTGAGATTCAGCCAGTACGTAGGATCTAACTTAAGCCCAGCTGTGTAATTACACTGACACAAGCTCATGTTTGAGGGTTTTACTCTCAGGTTGCTTACAGGCAAGGATGACTCACGCCATTCAGTACACAGGGTAGAAGGCTGCACTTGTTACACACACTTTGGTCCCAGTGACTTGGATTACTGATCCAGGGCTAGACCAGGAACAAGTGACAGGAGRGTGCAGCAGGGTGTGTGTGAGCTCACAGAGAACATCAGCTGCTCTGCAGTGACTGCTCTGCACACAAACAAGGCTGCAAGACATCCCTCAAGCGAAATTGCATCACTCTGCATTTATTATCGCATGTACCACAGCTTAACTTGCACATGGCAACCTGATAACAGGATCTGATCTGCAAGCAGGGCTACAAGTGGTACTGTGAAGCATTACCACACTATGATGTGTGGTTTCAAACTGGCGGCCCCACTTCATGTGCGAGGAGGAAGTACTGTTCACTTACTTCATTAAAAGGCGCCCAACAATCAGGACAGCAAGGACCCCCATGTAAACCAGGAAAGCAAAGAGAATAGCTACATGAAAAGAGAAGAACACAACTCTATAAATGATCTAACAAAACCATTCAGGGCTTGGCCAGGTGTGACACAAACACGACAGAAGCCCAACTCACCAATCATCCTATCACTTTCTCCGTGCAATATATATCCCCAGAGGAAAAAAAAAAGAACCCACAGCAAAACCCCCAAACAACCCAACACAAAATTAGGCTAGTTTCAAAGAGCAGCTCAGTGACTACTCAGCATAAAAAAGGCAAAGTAAAACTGCACTGCATCACAAGCCAGTAGTGAGAAAAGACATGATGTGCTATATGTTCTGAAGAAGAAACTAGAGATTTAAAAACAGCCTCAACATGAAGAAGACAGGAGAGAAGGCAATACACCAAGTTTGCAAGCACTGAGAATTTTTCTTTACAGTTGGGAAACTGGAAGGGCTGAAGAATAATGTAATGGAAAGGAAAAGAATGGAAGAGATGTAGATGAGAGTTTGAAACTGTCCTGGAAAAGAGATGAACAAAAAAGAAAAATATCATGTTTAAAATTTAAAGTGCAACAAAAATCCAAACACTGTGTGAATTGTCTCCCATTTTCTGAAAGAAGCCAGATAGAGGGAAAAAGAGGGCGGATTCTGTGTATATACATAAATATGCAGGGAAACAAGAACTAATATCTCCCTCTGGACACATACTGATTTTTCTGTACTAATCCCTGGTACAAAAAGGTTGTAAGCATACAGAGTACCACGTAAAAAGGCCTGATCTTGGTCAGGGCCTCAAGACAGGTGTATAAAACATAAGGAGGCAAGATATTGAAACAGAAGAGGACCAAGCGCATGACAAGTCTTCAGCACAGTATGAGTGGCTGCACAGGCTTCTTAGGAAGCTGGTTCTGCTGGGAGACATGCAAGTTGTGGAATGAAAGGGAAAAACAGAGAACTACATACGGAGGTAGCTGTTGATAGGGCCTTCATTGATGATTAGGTCACAAGAAACAGTTTGGGTGCTTGTACTTAGGGTCTTTACCACAAGGGAATAATTGCCAAACTCTCCAAAATGATACTGAATCCTGCAAATGATAAAGGAAACAAAACTTGCTGAGCCAGCACCGGTACATGCAGGTACCACAGCAGCACTTAGGGGGCTGTGAGCCTGAATGCTTTAGAAAAGGCAAGCCAAAAACTTGAACCAACACTGTGATCTAGCACAGAACTTGTCTTTTCCAAGTATTACCCTCCCCTAGCCCAACACCAATTCTTTACCACACATGCACTGCCATCATTTGTCTTCTTGAACAAGAGACTCCCTGCAAGAGAAACCAGGTGCTTGCACATGTTGCCTCAATGAACACCGTTTTGGCTCCTGCTTGCACCTAGATCCTTTCAGCACAATTCCACTGTTATACCACTGTTAGAGCAGTGGAGTGAAGACTGAACTCTAGGTCTAAACAGTTGGGAAAGGGGAGGTGGTGAGCACGCAATAGAGAGGCACATGGCTCCAAGGGAAAAAAACCCAACAAACCAAACCAACACAAATACAGGACAGAGCTATCCATGTATTCCCTGGGGCTGCGCTACGTACTTGCAGAGACCTCTGTCACCCACAGAGCTGTTGAGCAGCAGGGTGAGTGGATGCTGGGTATCAACCATTACCGACGCCGTGCCTGGTTTGCTCAGGCTCTCGTTGCTTGGTGGGACAAACGCCAGGAACTGATACAAGCACTGTGGAAGAAGAGGGTGAAGGGAGCTCATTAGTGCCACAGGAGAGTGAAAGGGGYTTCTGCCTTGCATGGTGGCAAAGACAAGGGAAGATGGCACGGGCTGGAGCAGCTCCTGCTGCGGGAATTCCCTGCGTACTGCTCGAAGGTAAAACCGAAGCGAAGCAACCTAGCGAAGCCACGGGGAAACGCCGGAGAAGCCGAGCAGCCCCGCCGCGGGCCGGGCTGTCAGAAGCGGAGGCCGGGGGTGACCCCCCGCGGCACAGCCCCTCACCTGGTGGCAGGAGCCGGAGCGGGCGGCGAGGCGCAGGCCCGGGGCGGGCAGCTCGTTGCGGACGAGCAGCAGCGCCCGGTCCATCCGCGCCGGCGGCTGCCGYTGCTCCGCCGCCGCCCCTCCGCGGGGCCCGAGCGCGCCCTGCCCGTCGGGCTGCGTGAGGCCGGGCGCCATCAGCAGCGCGCCCAGCGCCGCCGCTACCGCGGCCGCCAGCCCCGCCGCCGCCGCCATCGCGCTGCGCTCCGCCYCGGGGCGGTGCCGCCGCCGCCGCCGCCGCCCCGCGCCGCCGCTCTTCCCGGTGTTTTCCGGGGTCAAGCTTCCCTGCCCGCGCCGGCTGCCWGCTCGGGCCCGCCTGCTCGGAAAAGCGGGAGAATGGGCGGCGAGGCGAGCGTCGAGCTCGCAGCCGCCTTTAACACGTCCCGCGGCCACGCGTGGCCTCCCTTCGCAGGCTGCAGGCTCCGGACCGCGGTGCCTGCGGGACGGCTGGGCAGCCGGCACTGAAAAAGCCCCGCACAGGCGGTCATCCCCGGGCTGGGAAGAGGGTTCTGCTTAGCCTCCGTCTTTCACGGAGGATGCAGGAGGCACGGCCATGGAAAAGAAACCGCACTTCGTTAGGAGGGAGTTTCTTCCCAGAGAGGTGTCATCCATCTCGCTGGCATTACTGCTTGCGGCCGTCCTGCTCCTTAATGCCCTTCTCTACCTGTATCTCAACAAGTTTTACAGCTCTTTGGGACGTGTCGAAACAGACCCCGGCCTCTGCCCTTTTGGGCACTTCAGATTGGGAGCGGTGAAGAATTGTTCCCCGTGGCTTTCCTGCGAGGCCATAAATAGGGAAGTTAGGAAACTCAAGTGTGTTGGTGAAGGTGCTGTGAAAAAGGTGAGTCTGGTTTTCCTTTCTTATTTCCTCTGGATAGAGCTTTCAGTTTGCTGGCTAGTTAATGCCTGTACTGCTGTTATGATTATCCTTGCAGCTGCTAATTACTGTAGGCATCCAAGAGCATATGGCTACAGATAAGGTGAACACAACAGGTATGAGACATGACCTGGGCCACCTCTCTGACAGCAAACAATACAGCTACACTAAGTGAAATCACAGAGATCGGTGAAGAGCTTGTGGAGCATGGTTAAGTCGTGGCAGAGTAAGACTGGCTGGGTGATATAAAATAACTTAATTCATCTGCATTGTCCATTCAAAAAAACCCTTGGGAAATCGTGATGTAATTAGGACATCAGAAGGGGCTTCCTGTGACAGGTGCATGGCTCTACCTAAACTTGACTGTGCCTGGTGACTGTAATTTGTGGTCACAGGCAGAGGTCAGCAGCAGCTGGTAGCAGTTCATAGAACAAGGCTTTCCATGTCTTACGTGTCTCTTGTGTGTTCTCAGGTCTTCCTTTCTGAGTGGAAGGAAAAGAAAGTGGTCCTTTCACAGCTCACTAACTCAGAGCTGAAGGAAGACTTTCTTCATGGACTGAAGATGCTGAAAGCACTTCAGAGCAAGCACGTTGTCCGTCTGCTTGGCTACTGTGAGCAGCAGTTCACAATCCTCACTGAGTACCATCCTCTTGGCTCACTGAGACGCCTGAATGAAACTCTCCACATTCCCAAATACAAGGGCATGAACACCTGGCATCGCAGGCTGATGCTCGCTATAGACTACGTGAGCGTCATTCGGTACCTGCACAGCAGCCCTCTGGGCACCCTAGTGATGTGTGACTCGAATGACCTGGACAAGATTCTCTCTCAGTATCTCCTAACAAGTGACTTTCACATTCTGGTGAATGATTTGGATGCTTTACCCCTTGTGAACAGGAGTGCTGGCAGGCTGGTGAAGTGCGGTCATCGGGAGCTCCGGGGTGAGTTTGTAGCTCCTGAGCAGCGTTGGCCCTATGGAGAAGATGTGCCATTCGAAGATGACCTCATGCCTCCCTATGATGAGAAAACAGACATTTGGAAAATCCCAGATGTGTCCAATTTTTTCTTGGGCCATGTTGAAGGAAGTGACATTGTACGACTGCATTTGTTTGACATCCATGCAGCATGTAAGAAGAAGGACCCGGCAGAACGTCCTTCTGCCCAAGAGGTCTTAGACACCTACAGGAAAGTTTTAACTCTGCTTATTCGGGAGGCGGCCCTGCCTGGCACTAGGGAAATGTTATAGTGAATCATGAGGCAGACAACATGCTGAAGTTGATGTCCTTCCTATTTATGTAGCTGGCCTGAAGAGCAAAATCTCTGTCCCCAAAACTGAGAAGAGAACGACTGAACTTTTACCTTTTGATTAAAAAAAAAGCAACTTCCCGATCCTGGAGCTGTGCAAGATTTCCATTGGCATGTTTAATCTACCATTGGAAGACGAGGAGGGAGAAAAATGAAGTTGTGTGGGTACAGGGGAAATTTGTTCCTTAAGAAATGATAAATTTTCTTTTGCAACATTTACACAAAAAAATCTTAAAAATTACAGGAAAACAGCTAAAAAAATATTTGTCTACCTTAACTTGTTGGCAGAGGACTGGAGAGCAGAGACCATGGCATGCCCCACACAAGCTTTGTGCTTATTCCTGTGGCTTTGGCCCATGTTGTATACACATAAAGCCCTCATCTATTTTCCCATGGAGTAAAAGCCAAAGTCACTCAGAAAGGAGTACCCCAGTTCACTTCAGATTTCGGTGAGCCCCAGTGCCACAGCCCCAATGACAGTCTCTCCCTGCTGGATGGGGAATAGGTTGTTTTTGGAGCCATATGGCCATTGCTCTGCGGGCCCTGTATCTCACACCAGCAAGCATGTGGCCACTTTTGTAAGCAAGAAGGTGATGCAGGTCCTGAAGAGTCTGCTTACAGACACATGTTCTTGCTTTTCAGGCCTTTGTCCCATGGTATTCTCAGATGGGATCTTCAGAGATGAAGCTGTAAAACTTGAGTTTCTTGGTCTTTTGTAATCCACAGAAATCCTGAACACTTTGGAAGAGAGCTGAAGTGTATCTTTTTTTCATTCACTTTTCTTTGCTTAGTGTCATCATGACTTGATGGAAAGTAGGAGAACAAGGAACTGAAAGAGAGTGTAACTTCCTCCCACAGCAATGAGCATTAAACATGAGCTTTGGAAAAGAAAAGTCCTGTATTCAGAGCATACAACTCTATTGGGTCTGCATTCAAGGTCCACTAAGCATAAAGAAAGGCTGCTAAAAAGTAGCCTTGTTCAGTGTATTAGGAAGAAGCTTGTGGTACCTACATGGGTGTTACAGCCTGGTACCAACAGCTGGAGAGGAAGAATAATGATGCCTTAATCCATCAGTAGGCTCAGTTTGGTGGGACTGGGATCTGGGATGTAGTTGTTCTCTTGGTGAAAAAACAAAAATAATATCAATGAGAAACATGGACTCTACCGCTGTCCACCTGAGGACTTTCTGTGCTGTGGACTAGATCTTTGAAAGACCTAAGAGACAACTTTCATGTTTTGACTTGAAAGGTGATTTGTAAACAGAGAAGTATGCTGTCCTTTTTGCTGAAGAGTTTGGTTCTGTTCTTTTCTGTGCTGCTATTCCTCTTCAGCTAAACAAGCCGTGTTATGACTCTGCTGAGAACATGCACTCAGTTCATATTTATCATGTTCAAATCCTGGTATCAGAATTTTGTTATAAATGGGAAAACTTTCCTGGAAATTAGTAAATTCATACCTGATATCATACAATGCCACAAGGAGCCCTTTAAAGGCTGCTGATTATGGCTTTCCTTTCCCTCAGGGCAGTCTGTTTTCTTAAATTAGATGACTTTTGCCATTTTTCACTTGTCCAGTCCTTCCTTGCGGCTTTCCTGCTCAGGTTGTCAGGAGACAAAGCTCAGAAATCAGGGTCTCCAAAAGAGAGCAGTGATTTTGGATGCTTCATGTTTGTTTTGGACTTTGACTCGAAACACCTAAAAGAAGCCTGGGGAAAAGGAATGCTCTGTCTGTTGTAAATGCATCATCTGGCCCATGAACTCTTGACTTGTTATTATTCGGGTTAGAGTTCCACAGTTCCAGCATGAATCCAGGATGTGCAACAGTTGGAAAAGTCTCCTGTTACAGCTCCTTGAATCCAGAGATCAGGCTTTAAAGGGCCAAAAGTCAAATCTTCTGCATGTTCCCCTCACAATAACTTGTTATCTTTTGTTAGCCATCATGTACACTTGAAAGGAAAATCAGCATCTGAGGACTGTGAATAACCATCCCAGGAGGGTTTTTTTATGAGGGTAGCAAGGACAGACACACAAGAAGAACCTGCCAAACATCTTGTGCTGGTCTCTCTTGGTTAAGACAAGCTTCTGCTGAGATTCTAGCTCTGTTGTGTACTGTTGCACCTTGCAAACAGCCACATTAATTTCACAGAGTGAAAAAAATGAGGACAAATTCTGGCTCTGAATAATTATCTTGCCATGGAGATGACTCTCTGTTCCTGGATGAAATAGTTACAAATTTTTTTAAGAAAAGGTGTCTCCCTAAACATTCACCCTGAGCAGTGGGTTCTCCACATCTCTTCCCCATTTCCTCTCCTTCAGCTTGTGTGTTGTCCAGCATTGTATTTCTGCAGGAATAAATCAGATTTGTTCTGAATACAGCATTATGGAGCTGCAGTTTCTTTTTGGGGATGTTGTTTCTGTCTATGAGGAAACACTAGATGGCAGCATGAAGGTCACTTTAGCATTAGTTATTAGCAGTTGCCTCTTCAGCCCAAACATAGCCAGAATCTGGCCTTGCAGCCAGTATTTTCCTAGCAAATGTCCACGAACCCCTTAAAGGTCTCACTGTGTTTGCACTGGTGAGTCTGAAGGAACAAGACAGATATAGGGACTGTCATATTAGCCGCACGTCACACATACCCTTTTCCCTTTAACTTGCTCCTGGTATATGTGTACTATACTGTCCATTTCTGTCTCAAACTGGTGAGACCAAAACCAAGTTTGCATGTCACCTCCTTCCAGTCTTTCAGTAAAATCAGACATTTGTACACTGTACATCTTTCTGTTCTTCCCTGCTAACTCCGTCCACAATCTCAAGATTGCATGAATCCAGTCCTTCCCACATTTCCAGCTTCTTTTCCCTTAAAGAGGAGAGGCAAGGCATCACAGAGAGGGGGAAAAAGAGGCAGGACTGCCCTACGTGCAATGGTCTCCCCTCTTTCCAATTCTCTTTTCTGGGCATTTCATTCTTTACCACCAATCACAGCCTTTGATAAACATTCAGGGACTTTGCTGCCTCAGTACAAGCAGCTCTTGTATGTCTAGTGGAAAACATCAAAAGATGAAGGGCAGAAAGAGGCCTGTTCATGGCTGGGAGCCTGCAAGTCCCTCTCTCATTGCCCACTCCCCAGCCAGCTCTAGACCAGTGGACGTGACCTCTCTTGTGAAGAAGACTGCTACAGCTCTGCCTAACCTCAACAACAGCTGCTGGTTCTTATCTCTAGCTCAGATCAAGAGTCCCACGTTCCCTGTTCTTTCCCACAAGAGATGCTTCTCTAGGGATGGTCATTGCCATGTTTCTTATTGTATTCCTGTTCTTCCATCCCAAAAGTCCAGTCAAAGAAACTGCGTAAAGATGCAAGTCACACAAGGAGAAGGGCAGCTACTGGTGCTTATCTGCTTCAGAAAAGTAGAGAGGAGGTTCCCCAAACCACCCTAGGTCGTTAGTGCCAAGGCAGATATGATCCCAGACCTTCCTGGGCTTTTGTTTGCTGTCATCACCAAGATGAAGGCCCTGAGTCTGGCCCCTTTCCAAGGGACAGGACAACCGTTTTGCTGAGGTCAGTGTAAGCAGCTTGTCCTTCCCTTTTGGGCAATGCCTCCTTTGCCATCCATGCAGCAGTCCCACAGCACATTTTGCCCACCCCCAACCAACCAGCTGCTAGACAAAGAATCGAAGCAGAAACCACCTCCCAGACTCAAGAAATAGCATCTGGTTCCCATATTGAACTCTGCTGGGACACTGCTGTGCTAGCGGTGGAGGAGACAGGGAGACCTAGGGCATGGTAGCTGAGCCTGCTAACAGTCTGGCCGTGGGTGTCAGCTGTGTCAGGGCACCGGGATCCACTATTGGTACGGTGTGCTCTATCCTTGGTCCAATGCTGTTGCCAAAACGAATTCCCAGTGCATTTCCCAATAAATTTTAGCTCTTACCAGGTAATTTTGTACCACAGGTTACAGAATGGAAATCGCCTGTCTCAGACCAGAATCTCAGAATCAGTTCAAACCCACTGCTCCTTTCATTTTCTCCTTGGAGCCATCCAAAGAATAGCACTGTCAAGGTTATGCTGTTTTCCTTTCCAAACTGCCTGCTGGCTACACGCTTCTGGGTGGGTCAAGTCTGATGTTGCATTTCCTGTTTTATGCTGTGGATTTCAGACTACATCCTAAAAGCACTCCTATAACACTAAATCCTGTAGGGCTGAGCAGCCTATACAGCAACTCCTCTGTATGTTCGACACCATCAGGTGAATGTCTACACCAGCTGTTGTGTAGGGCTGGCTAAATGCTGAGGAAATAAAATGGACACAAGGTATTTAATTGAACATTTCTTTGATTTTTTTTTTTTTTTTTTTTTTGAAGGCTAGTTTGAAAGCCTGTGTTACTCTGTATTTAATAGTGGTAACTTTTAAATGTATCAGAAGTTTAGAATACCACACCAACTTTTTGAAGTTCTGTCACAAGCTCTAAAATAATATTTTCCTTTGGTGCCACATAAACAAAACATCAGATCATTATCTTTGTGACACAGAGGCAGTGCTGTTTGCCAAATATAATTTGTGAGCTATTTGGCACAATATGCAACTGTAAACCGATTCTATCATTATGACTGTAATATCTTACCAACAGTCAAGAGACCCTGGGAACAAAAAAAAAGTGGTTCTCAAGTTCTTCTAGCATGATATAATGTGTATATTTGAAGAGTTCAACCAAATAAATTATATGCTAGATGGTACTTTTAAAAAACAAAAAGGATTTTGTGGCTTTATTTTAATTGAGACACTGTATACTTGAGATGACCACATGATTTCCAATAATTGTCAGTCACTGTTCAGAAGTCTATAATCCAGTATTTATCAGGATTAAATGGTGAATATATTTACATTGCAGTGATATTTATGTCTCAGCAATTTCTGATTCCGTTTAGCTCTGGGTAACTCAAAATCCATTAAAAATTATATATTTATATATAGACACACACAGACACAGATTCTTTGGCCATAATTTTCAAAAGACCAAGCTTACTGTTCCAGCGTTCACATTTTGGATATGAAGTAACTGGATTTTCAAAACTGATAACATTCAGTAGTTCTCAGTCAAATTTCTAGTAGTTGCTAGATGCTGATGACTTTTGGAAAGTGTATTTTTATCCTGTAGAGATGGAAATGAGTAATTCTCTTGATAAGTCTATGAGACCAAAGTAGGTACTTTTATCAAGTGCACTCTGGATTTCTTTGTGGAATGAACAAAGTCCCCACTTCTGTAAAAGTTGGGATTTTTATCAGTTTTTCTCCCTAAGAGCTCTTTCCCGCAATGGAAGGGGAGGGGGGTGTTGTGTTTAACTCACAACTGAAACTCCCCAGGCTTATTTACCTGTAATGTTGAAAACCTAGCCACTAGGCATGGGTCTCCATTAACTATGTTTAGCTTATGCCAGTGCCATATATTATTATTACATATTATTAGTTTGGTGCCTACATGCTTTGGTCACAGGCCAGAATCCTGGAGGTCAGATGCTATAAARGCACAGCACAAAATGACTGTCCTTTCCCTACACGCAGCTTTAGTATAAGAAAATATAAAACAACTTACATCCTCATGCATTAACAGCATACACAAGCATTGGTTAGCCCATCCCAACTCATCCAAGCTACAAATACATATGCTACATAATCTATACGGACAGGTAACACAATTTCTCATACACATAATGACAACTGCAAGGCCCAACTTTGCTCTGACCAAGTTCAACAGCAGCTTGCATTCCCATTTCTGAAGGTGCTTTAGGAGCCTAAGACTGCAACAAAAGCCCAAGGTATAAAAGGAAATAACAGTGTACCAGGACAAGCTAACCTATAGGCCTAAGAGTCAACCAACTTTGCTGTTTGAACCAGATTCCTCAAGGAAGTCATAAGGAACACCTGCACCCCCAGAACTCCTATTTCTGTAGGCCAGTAAGGGGAAGGTCACCCCTTTTTCTCAGGTTTACAAGGCTGTCACACTCCGTGCAGCACCAGATGTTGTGCTCCTCAATCCAACCCTGTCCTACCCACTGATTAATATTTATTAAATTCAGAGCAGTATGTGGAAGAAGAAAATCTGTCTCTGCCTGTCTTCTAGGTTGGGGGCAGGTGGATTGTCTGAGTCTCAAATCAAGCATTTCATTAAATCAAATGAACTAGGCAATGCTGAGTGAGGCAAAGTCTGTTTGTGTGTGCTGGAGGCTGCAGAGAAAATCCCAGGACCTGAAGTCATGTTTTGTGAATGCAGGCCTTGGTTTCCTCTGGATGGGAAGCTGTGTGCAAAGTCCTGGGGTGTTCCAGTCCTTTCTGGGGTTGTCCAGAGCAAGCTGCAGGATTAATACAAAAAGTGCCCTTAGTTAAAGCTTAAATACAGCTTCTCTCCCCCTTATACCAGAGAGCCTGATCTCAGCTGAGATCTAGAGATAGTAGTGAAATGTAAAGAGAACTGAAGTTACATTTTGTTTCCCCACTTTTTTTCCAAAGACGTGTAGTGCTTTCTTGTCAGGCCTGTTAGCAGAAAAGCTAAACATACTAAAAAAGCAAACAAAAAGCCTCAACTTCACAAGAAACTGTTTTAAATCCCTGTCAAACCATGCTTAATTAACTGTCTTTTGTCATGTTGCGTAAGTACCTTTTTTTTTTTATCTCTCTTAGTGGTTTCCACAGTTCTATGCATGGGTGCCATCCCAATTTAATGACATAGAATTATGTCTAATTGCTGTTCTATCCTTCTTTCCCACACCATGTGGGGCAAGGAACTTTTCTCATGACAACAGTGCCTTAAGGTTTTATTTTTTATATTGTCATTTTCACTCACATTCTTGTATGTCCTGATCTGAGGCCTCTTAAAATGAATCTGTTCTATACGATGGAAAGAGGAAGACATGGCACACCTTGCACTGAGAATACGGCTCCTCAAAGGACAGAGTTTCCCCAGGCTGGTTAGACATTTGCAAAGCAAGTGCCATCCACACGAGGTGTCTAGACTCCTTCCACTCAGTAAGGGATCAGAGCATTTCCTGGGCACAGGAGGCATGATTCTGACTGACATAGGTTAGATAAACCATGCCCTATAAATACTTGTTTTTTCCCCTCTTTATTGTCTTATAAAGGGTAAAGACAGATAACTGCAACACAAGCACATACCCCAAATATGTGCAAAGCAGAGGGACACGAACCATATTCCTGATGCCTACATTGTAACAGTTGTAGTATCTTAAGGACGTTATGGTAAAAGGAAGTATAGGGGTAGAGGTGGACAGAAAGAAGCAGAAGGGCATGGTGAACAGCACACCTAACCTCTCATGTAGCTCAAACATTCCACATCAGGCAGTAGGGAAAAAAAAGTCAGTGTGTATGTGAGTGTTAGAGCAGCCTAGTTTACCTGCATCTCATTAAACAGTTCAGAAAACTTTTCAAGGTTCTAAACTGAAACRCTCTGCCAAAGCATAATCCTAGAATTGTGCTTTTTGGCATATGGATCACCAATTAAGCTATGTTATTCCAGCATCTGAATATCCAGCAAATCTCATTTTGGCACCAGGGGAAAAAAAAAAAACAAGCAAAAGGAGATCTTTCAGAAAGCACTGTTTCTATTTTGACAAATTTAAACTGTCACATTTAGTTTCTATGTGAAAAGCGAGAGCTCATGACAATCTGAACCTCTTTTTCTTTCGACACCACACACTGCAGAACTACATTCCACAGGATCCCACTGCCACTGCACGAGCACCAGCCCAGCCAGGTGACTCCATGCCTGCCAGGCTCCCAGAGCTGCTGAATTCGCACTTCTCCTGGTCCCACACCCATCTGTGCCTTTCCCCTTGGATGCTGGCACTGCAAAAACAAAAGACTTATTATATCCCCTGTTCCTGCATCACTGAGAGAGGTGGTCCTCTCTGCGTCTCCTCTCCCCAAGGGTCTGGAAGCTGGACGGGAAATGAGTGTGGGGAGGCATCCCAGGGCTTCACAGACAGTCCAGAAAAATTGGATTTGTTACCTGGTGTACAAGAAGCCAGTAATTACACACTGGAGAAAGACATTGATTATTCTCTCTACGAGCACCTGTAAGRAGGGTGTAGCCAGGTGAGGGTCGGCTTCTTCCCCCAAGCAACAGGACACGAGGACATGGTCTTAAGCTGCACCAGGGGAGGTTTAGGTTGGACATCAGGAGGAATTTATCCACAGAAAGGGTGATTAGACATTGGAATAGGCTGCTCAGGGAGGTGGTGGAGCCCCTGGAGGTGTTTAAGGAAAGACTGGTTGTGGCACTCAGTGCTGTGGTCTGGCTGACATGGTGGTGTTCGGTCATAGGTTGGACTACATGACCTCAGAGGTCTTTCACAACCTCATTGATTCTGTGATTTATTTCAGAGTTGCAAAAGCCTGGGTGCTCCGTGGTGTCCCGCAAATCAGGCGCGCCGACTATCAAACCTTTTTACTATTTACACATTTTGGCAAAGAGAGGCATTAATGTTCACCGGCACGGTTTATGCTATTGATGAGGATCCTGGGCACCTCTCGGGGCCCCCCCGCCATGGCGCCTCACACCGGCCTGACGTCACTTCCCGGGGCCGCCCGGGGCCGCCCCTGCCGGCCGCGCTCCCCATGGCGGCGGCGGCAGCGGCGGGGGCCGGTGGGCTGGGCGGCGGCGGCTCCTCGGCAGCGCTGGGCGACGCCGGCGCCATCGACTACTCGGTGCACGAGGCGTGGAACGAGGCCACCAACGTGTACCTGCTGGTGGTGCTGGCCAGCCTCGCCCTCCTCGTCTACGCGCGGCGGTGAGAGGAGGCCCGGGCGGGGCGCGGCGCGGCGGGGCGGGGCGGGGCGGGGGCTCCTGCCGGGAAGCGGCCGCGCCGGCCCCACGTGGAGGGGCGACACCTCTCACCGCCTTGCCCCCTCCTCGCAGGAACAAGAGGAGGATTATGCGCATCTTCACCTTGCCCCCGGCCGCCGAGACGCCGCCCGAGCCCAACTTCTACGACAGCATGAAGAAGATCCGCCTGCGGCAGCAGCTGGAGATGTACTCTATCGGTAAGGCAGAGGGAAGAGGGGCCTCCCCGGGCCTGTGGGCTACTGGGCACCGTTCCTAAAGGCCTGGCCTCGAGCTTTGTGCGATGGGGACGCCGGGGCAGAGCCCGGGTCCTGTGGCACCATGTGAGCAGGGGTTCTGCAGCAGCCAGGGCTGCAGTACTGTTTTGTGAGGAAGTACGAAACAAGGGAGTGACTGTGCCATTCTCTTAAAGCAAATGTCAAAACGAATCCCATGTTACGCTTTGAAGGAGCTAGGAACGTTGGAATGTTGTCAAAACGTGGATGGACTTGTAAAAGTTGAGAGGAGTGTGGAATCATGAGTAATTCAACCACATAAATTGAAATAAATGAGAATTTTACTGTACCTGCAAATGTTGCTGCTTCCATCTCAATGTTGAAGGTCAGGATGGAGGCAGGAAAGAGCCCCATGCCCCTGATATTCCAGAGGTCCAATTCAGAGAAACACATGACCTTACTTCACATCTGCCATACATGCATGCCTAGAGGAAATATGGGAAGAAACACTTAGTGATCTTAAACCACCTTCTAAATGCAAAGATTTGATGTAAAGATTCTTATACCAGGCCATTGTATTCTATAAGAACAAAATTGGATGTTCTTCCTGCAGTGGAATATCTGCTGGCATTCGCTGATGGTGTTTGTACCACTGCACACAACTCTTTGATCTCCCTTGCCTTGCTAACCACATGGATTTTGAAGCAGCTCATGGCTTGTATATTGTGGAGTGGATGAGCAATGTGGACATAAACTTTGTGACTGTTGAGTCATTCAGGTCACCTGTAATAGTACATAGTCTTTAATAGAAGCCATAGTCTTTAATTTTATTTATTTTTATTTTCATAAAAGGACCTGAATGGAATCATAGTTCTCTGCCATTGATTTACTGACATTTTGCTATGACTCTACTGTTCAGCATTTGCAAGGCCACATGCTAAAGGCAAAGTTCCACATGGTGACTGAAACTTCCCCTTTTGTGGCTGTGGGTGAAATTATGTTCTCTGATATTAAGGCTACTTCTTGATTGTTGTCATAGTTAAACATGTATATATATATAGATATGTATACACATATATAAATGTATAGAATATATAATAATAAGTGGTATAATCGGTACTGATTGGTGTTTCTTTTTTTCAGCAAGGAAGTATGAACAGCAGCAGCAGCAGCCACCAAAACAGACTGAAAGTGTACAGCTCTCAGTGGAATGAAGCCCACAGTTCAGTAGGAACTCAGGATATATATCCAGTGCTGATTTTAAGAGTCAATGTGGAGCTGTTTTCAATGCTTCTTAACTGATACATAGCTGAAGGCAAAGGGGAAAGGAAGGGGACTGCCCCTAAAACTTTGTTCTTAGTAGCTTTTCTCTGAGCTCTCATGAGGTAAAGTGAGTGCCTACTGGAACATTCAGCATGAGAGTACCCAACACAGGGCAGACCTGCTCAGAGAAACCTGAGGATAGAGAAGTGCAGTCTTAACCAATGTCTTGAAGTATTTCTCCCTCTGCTAGCACCTTGGAAATCAGCTCCCTAGAGAAAGCAAGGCAGTACCTATCTGCCTGGAAACCCTGGTGTTCCTTAATCACGAATTGTTGAACTTGCTGAATACAGTCAGTAAGTGTGAGTGAAGACACTGTGGCCTTACTGCCTGGTGAAGGTGAACAGCTTTGAGAGCCCGGAGTGTCATTGGTGGTAGTGCAGAAAAGTTCTGATCTCTGTTTATTTGGGAGTTGTGTATGCAATACTGTGAACCTTTCCTGGAGAAACTGAGAAGTACACAGTGAACTACACGTCTAGAAGACCCTTAAAGCCACTACTATAATGTTAATAGCAAAGGTGGTTAGCTTGATTTAGTCAAATTGCTGTAAAGAATGGGTCTGTCTATAAAAATCTGTATAAGCAGGTCACAGCTTATCCAGAAGAGACTTCACACTGCAGTTGCTCTTTTTTTTCTAGATGAATCTCAAAATCAGTTAATTTAAAGGATACTGCAGAAACTACTTCTTAATAAAAGCATCTAATCATGAAAACTACTTGAAGATGTATCATGCTGCAATTCCTAAGGTTACACTCCTTGAGTTGGCCAAGTGGTGAACCAACAGGACACAGCTAAGAGTGTATGTCCAGAAGTTTTTTCCTATTCTGTGCTGAAATATATTAAGTCTTGGAGCAGTGGTGAGCAGCACTGTGGTTCCATTTAGATATGAGAAAACTCGGCTTTGGGCACCAAATCTTACTAGATTGAAATGATCAGTGTTTGTAGGGACTGTAAAACGTGAACTGGGCCGAACTGAGTGGCAGAAGGCTCAAGGGGGTTGCCCCATGAAGAGGCTCCTTTGGGTGAAGGGTGGCCCCCGTGACAGCTTCCTCGCGTGTAACCGCGGAAAACAGCAGGGTCACTCCGCAGGGCCGAGGGCTGGTGCCACAGGGATCGGGGAGGCGCGGGAGCCCCGGGGCTGTCGGTGCCGTGTCTTTCCCACGTTATTCTGGCCGTGTGATGACCCGGCTCCGCACCACCTCCCCGTCACTCGGCGGGCTTTACGAGGCACAGATATCCCCGTCCGGCAGAGCTCCCCGGGCGCGGCGGAGACCCTCGGTCCGCATCCCAATCCACCCCCCCGGAAACGGCGCCGTTTCCGCTCCGCGCGACCTCACTTCCTCCCGCGCTTCCGTCTCCGGGACGAGCCGGCTGCCGCTGCTGCCGCCGCCGCTGCCGCTGCCGCCGCTGGTGCTGCCGCCGCTGCTGCTCGGAGGCCGGAGGCGCCCGCCGGGCGGTGAGTGGGGCCGCGCCGCCCTCGTCGTCCCCGCGCCCCGTCCGCGCCGAGGAGAGGGGAGGGGGCGGCTCGCCGGGAGCCGTGGCGAGGCGGGAAGGGGCCGCCCGAGGAGAAAGCACGGTCGGGGGCGGGGAAGGGGTGCCCGGTCCGGSTCCATCCCCGCGGGCAGGCTGCGTGCCGCCGCCGGGCCGGGCGGGCTCTCCGCTCCATCCTCTGCGGGAGCGCTCACCGCGTTTCCCGTGCCCAGGTTCGCCCCGCGGGCGCCGCAGCGATGTCCCGGCACAGGGGCTCGTGGCTGCCCGGACAGCTGAGCCCTCCCTCCTTCCCGCCGACCCTGCCCACCCGGGCGGGCAGGCGGGGAACGGAGCCTTTCCGATGGCGCATCCCTGCTGGGGCTGCTGCCCGCCGCAGCCTCCCTGTGCAGCTCCGCTCGCTTCAATGAAGCAGCATGTCAGAATGAACCCGCGCCTTCCAGCTTACCCTACACAGCCGTCTTCCGAGTTGCAGATAATAATTTCACAGTTTCTCTCTCAGCTGAGCTGAAAGCACCGTGAAGGGCTGAAAAATCTGGAGCAGCGTGCGGCTTCGTTTGTATTTATGGACCTGAGGCAGTGGCACGAGCATCTCACAAACTTACTTGTCCAGAACAAAACGCTCTTGAGGAGAAGTACCAAAACCGAAAGGTTTTCCGCGGCCCGTGCCTTTTGCGTGTGCTGGGGTGTTCGAAGAATGCCGCTTGAGCCATGAGCAAAGGGCAGGTCGTGGTTTGTTTTCCTGGCAAGGGCAGCCATTGAAGTTCTGTCCCAGTGAAACTATACCGTGTTCTGCAGGGGGGGGTTGTATTTCAGCTGTACAGTACAAGGATGTGTTGGGACAGAAGGTGTAGTCAGCTTTTGAAATTTTACCTCAGATTTCTGCAGTGACTTTTACCTGTTAATTCATGGTCCTGCATGTAGTAAAAAACCAGTACCTAAAAGCAAAGGCAGATAGGGTGGAGAGACTATCGATTTTATTATTTTTTTTTTGTTTGTTTTGCATCCATTCTTAGTGGTTAGGCTTATAGGCATGCACAGGAGTGGATTCTCAAACTCTAATGGAACTTTGTTCATGCAGGATTTTAGATGTCTCGGATGGGGAAAGTTTGTGACCTTAACAAAAATTGGGCTAAAGTTACCTTCAGTTGCATTTATTTTTGAGAGTGCTGTACAGGGGGAACTCTTTCTAGCTTACCCAATACTGTTTAAAAAGCTATTATGATGTGTAGATTTCGTGGTGTCTGATCACATGAAGCATGTGAGGGAAGGCTTTCTAAGCAGTTAAAAATTTACATTGATAACATACCACAGAAAATCATTAACAAGTTGCTCTCAATTGTAACTCTGATGTTTTTGAGCATTGGACTGCTCGATTGTCTCCATGAGAGCTGCTGAACATCATTTGTAAATGCAGTCTTCAGATGGTGTTACAACCATGACTCTATAATCTTATGTGAAAACTATAATCTTGTGTTAAGTGGTGGAAAAGTCATCCCTCCCCTCGTAACCATAATGTGGCTGGCTAGGTTTTTTACTCAGCACTGCACAGAAGATCAAAGGTTTTTGGATAGAGCTGTATAAATTCTGTGACAAGGCTCAAGAGGGTCTTAAATATTTAAGCTATGAGTGTGTCTGTGTTTAAAGAAGACGTCGTAAACTCTGTGGGCTTGTAGTGAAAATACCTTCCTCCGTGCCACAAGCATTTTGAGTTTCAGTCCGGTGTTACATGCCCGGATAGTATGAACTGGTATGTGCAGGCTGAGCCCGGATGAGAACATATCCTGGAGCAGCTGCCACGATGCCTTATAGCCAGCCATAGGAGTTGAGAATCTCAGCAGCGTGATGCTTGAGTGGTCCTAAACTTGCACTCGAACTGCCCTTCCAAAACTGCCTGATCCATTGAGAAGACCCACAGAGAAAGCCTTTGCTGTACCACTTGTACTGCTGAATGCCAGCTCTGAAAATGGGGAGAAGATCCCAGTGCTTTTTTTTGAGGACAGTTTGCAGGGAAGCTTCTTCAGCGCGATGCAAAATTATTCATTGAGAATCTTCTAACCAGTGATGAATCTTTCTCTAATTTATGTTTTGCGTACATGATTAAGCAGCATTGGCCAAACGCCTGGTGACAGCACAGGGCTCTGGAATGTTTCCCTGTTGCCTGGGCAGTTTATTCACGTTAGCTTACTTCCGTGAGCTTAATCGCTCCTTTTAAAGTCCTCCTGAACTCAGGAGTGCCGCTGCTGTTGAGCAAGCTGAAATTATACACGCTGCAGGGAGAAAGGTGGGGATGTTGCAACTTGACATCTCTTTCGGAGGAATTGAAAAGATTTTGCCCTAGCCCTAATTTCTGCATTAAAGAGATTGAAAATTGTCACTGCGTGCCTTCTTCAACAGGGAAGCAGCACCTTGTTAGAAAATGTGTTATTAAATCCATGATGTCTTTGGCCTGTTATGCCTAAAGACCAACAGCAGTTGGAGGAGGCTTGCTGACAAAGTGGAGTCTTGAGTCATGGTTGCTTATGCTCCAGATCAGAAGTAGTGATCAAAAGGCGTTCCCTTTCTCCTCCAAACACTTAAACTGTGTTTTAGTCATGGTAAGGAACCTGGGTGTTGTTTATTAACGTAGTCGCTCAAACAAAAAGGCAGCACTTGATCTTGTCCTTGAGACAGAGCTGCCACTGCAGAGCAGAAGGTTTCAGTGCCTCAGGCCCCCGAGAATGGAGGTAAGATCCTTTACTTTGCAGCCCTGCTTCTGCTGTGGCGTAAAAGTTAAGGGCTATGAACCAGTATTTTGTAATCTAACAAGCTCCATCAGAAATTGGCATTGCTTGAATCGACGGGACTCCCTGCTGGCTAAGGGAGAGATACAGGGGATGACCAGAGATACTGACTGCTGGCAGAACACCCCAATGCCAGCACTAATGTCTCGTGAGAAATCTGACATCAGGGAGTAGAAATCGATGCTACTTCTTCCGTAACAGAAGGCAAGAAGAGAGTGAAAAAAAGACACATGTTGTGTTAAGAGCAAAAGGCTCGTGATTTTTTTAGCCATAAAAATCCTGCCTTAATTACTTTTTCTTCGACTCTCTGATAAAAAATGGCTGATATAACTTCTCAGTGCTTGGTTGTCTCTGTGAAATCTATGTTTGCATTGAAAAGACTAAGAACATTTTTAAGAATGAAGATGCTTCGCCTTATTTTTGCAAGGAATGTCTAAGCTTTGGGTGTTACTTTAATAAAAATAATTCCTGATCTTTTTACGGACTATCTAAACTCTGGGCGTTACTTTAATAAAAATAACTTCAAACTCCAAGATTAACAGAATTGCTAAAAGGAGTTAGTTCTCAATAAGAAAAACAATAAACTGACTTTGGAATTTCTGAACCAAGCCCTCGAAGGCAATTTGTGGCAAAACTCCAGAAAAAAAAAAAAATCTCATTTTTATAAAATATCTTCTTTCTCAGTTATAGCTAGGCACTGCTTTGAAAAGTGATTGTCTCCTTGCAGATGCCTAGGAATGAGGTGTTTTAGGAGAATTTGGTTTAATTGTAATCTAGCAGTAAAGTGAATTAATCTTAAAAAGGGGCTGCTGAAATTTGAGATTTACTGAAGTTGTAGTCCAAGAAAATACTTTACATTTGCATATCTGAAGAAGAACGTAGGTCCTGAGACTGTGAAGGAGTAGTCTCCTTCAGTTTCTGCCGGGCTGTCAGACTTGCTGGAGCAGGTTTTGGACATTCATGATGTATAAAATGCACATGTGGATCTACAACTTGCTCTGAGAAAGACCTTGGTTTTGATAAAATAATAGAAACATCTGTCTTTTCGTAATGAAGTAGAACGGGTATTTTGAAAAGACTCAGCCAACAGGAGGGCTGTGTTACTTTCCAAAATATCCTCTGGATCATCTTGGAAACATAGTTTGTGATACGCTCTTGACTGACAGCATAGGGTGTGAGGCGTAAATTCCTGAGCAGGAAAGATGKGTGTGGGTTGTGCAATGGGAGACTCCATGTGATGCCGTTATTTATGGTGCTTCTCTCAGATGTCTTTCTGGGACTCAAACAGCTGCTGTGAACTTTACCCAGCACTGAGTACTAGGTGTGTTTGAACGACTATTTTGCTGTTGCTTGGATCATGGTGATAAGCAGTACAGAGCCAGGTTCTGTGACACTGATTAAAAAAACAGAGCAGAACTTTTACTGATTGATGAAAACTTGCAGGGAAAAAAAGTAAGAATATCATCTTCAACAGGTTTGGTTGGTGGACATCACGGAGTGATAGCTGAAGACAACCCATTTCTTTATGCTGTAATATGGAAGGGTGGACTGACAGAAGAGGAAGACTTGCTTTTTCTTTTTGAGGGAAGGGGGAGAGGGATAGAGGCAGAGGTGCAGGTTTTTCACTCTTGCCTCTTCATGACTGTGTTGCTAAATGGCAGCAACCATTGTTTGCAGGAACTTTTCCTTGCTTTAGTAGAGAGCTGTGGGTTGTCATGCATTTTGATATGTGGCAATGCTGTTGTTAAACAGATCCAAATCTACAGTCAGATAAGGCTTGGAATAATTGATGTTTTTAGCTCAGCTAAATAACTGAGTTCACATGATCAGTAAGTGGCCAGCGGGTTTTTTTCTTAGGCAAAGTATGTACTGCTTGTATTGTACATTTATTTAAAGCTAATTTTATCACAACAGATTGAGAATTGTAGCAACCAAAAATACCTTAGTTGACTCTGTTAAAAAAATTTCCTTACCCAAAGTCTGTTTCTGTGTGTGACAAACAGAAAATATCACATCTTTTTTACTTCATAGTCAGTAGTGACTCCAAAGTGGTGAAAGCATTGCACTCCGTGCCTCTGAGATTACTTTTGGCACTGCTGATGGGAGAATTGTTCTGTATCATTACTGTCTTCCCTTTCAACCTCAGCACATTCTGAAATGCCAAAGGCAAACCACTTGATGGTTGATCAGAGGTCCTGGAGATGCTGGTATGGCAGTGCTCTGAACTTTGTGGCTTGGACCACTGTTTGAGCATTGCTTAAGAGCATTGTACAAGTATCTAGCTCAGTATGTTGTCTTTACACATGTGAGACAGAAGAACAGGAAAGCGTTTATGGCCTCTTAGAAAGAAAGTGTCAAGATCATTGCTCTGAAACAGAGTTTCTAAGACTGCTGTAACTRTTAAACAGCATGGAGAGGTCCTTGAGCAATATGCAATGGGACAATTTAACTGCTGTTACGAGACCTGTCACTTTATTGACCAATCAGTCTGTGATATTCAAATAGGGAAAAAAGTTGCATGTGTTTGTATTATTTAATGGGGTAACTGTTGACAAAGTGGTGCTTGTTACCAGTTCTGTTAGTGCTATTTAGATTATTAAAGAGCTGCATTTGTTTCTGGACTGTAAGCTGGTACAGGCATTTTCTCTCAACCTCTTGTTTGGCTGAAGATTGTTCCAAAGAGGGATGAAATGGTGTAATTTTCCTTTTGGTTGAGGCAAAGAAGTATTCTCTTGCCATAACTTACCAGTTCTAAGTCTGTAATCACAACATTTGTGGTAAAACAGTGACGACTGTGTGGTAATTCTCACAGATGCTGTAAAACTCTGTCATCTCCTTGGGGGGCCATCTTCCCATGTGATACCAGCCTTTCGCTCTTTCTCTCCTGAAGACTTTGGGACTAAGAACCTGTGGCCTGGAGTCCAAAGTTTTAACTCCAAAGGCTTGGAGAAGAAAATGCAGCCCAAGTAATAACTGAAAGCAGGACTGTGTTTTGGGGGAGACAAGAGGATCCAGAACTTCAGCCTTGCTTTAAGAGTCTCCCTTTCTTGTCTGCTGCTTGCATATATAATTTTTTTTTCCCACCAAACTTTCGTTGAACGAAGGTGTGACTTTATACCTTGATGCATCTTGCAAATGTTGCATGAGCAGAAACAGCAGTCAACATGGGAGCTTAGTAAGTACTTGATTTAATAATTATGATGAATATGTCATGAGCTCATCCATCAGGAACAAAAGTAGCAACATAGGCCAGAATTATTGCACAGGGGAACCTGCAGCCCACAAGAACACCAGTCAGGAGCAAAATGGGATTAGTGTTGTGTGGTTGGACCCTATTGTTCTTTATTCAGGCATGGAGATTAGGGGGCAGTTCTTTGCTCGGAGAGGTTCCTGCACAGACCTTGAAAAGCCCAGCATAGTATGCTTTTTGTCTGTTCTTTTATAAGTAAATTTATCAGAATCATGAGTGGGAGCGTTCAAAGAGCACAACAGAGAGCAAAACATTTTGCTTATAAGGGTGGCAGCTCTGGAGTGGAAAACATCATAAAACCGAGCTTGCAAGATCCAGAAGAGGGTAGGACCTGCTGAAATCCTGGTGGAACTGCAAATTTCCTGCAGATCCCAGAAATGTAGCCTCAAGAAATGTTGCTAGATATCTGATAGAAGTTCCTCAGTTGTTGCCTTAAAGATCCTCAGCTTATGCTCCTGCTCTGTCACAGAGCGTAGTATGGCATGGAAGTTTATGGTGCAAGGCGGGCTGAAGCTCTTCGAAGGGGAACAGAGGTGGTTAATGGCTATGCTAGTTCCCATAGTGCGAGAACAAAGGGATATTTAAATGAAATTGAAAATCAGTACATTTGAAATTGGGCATAAATATACCACACGATATTACCCAGGGCAAAAGTTTAGTCGGATTCCAAGCAGACGTGGGCATTTATATATATAATGACAATGTCCAGAGTTGCAGTAAATAGGATTAAAAATAAATTAAGCACATAAACCTTCATGCTAATTGATGAGGTCAGGAAGGAATTTCCCTTTTGGGTGAATTACATCATTGTTCACTACCTGAGCTGTTCCACCTCCTGAAGCATCTGGTCCTGATCACAGGAGGCAGGACTCTCAAATAAATGGATCAGCAATCTGACCTGTTGTGGCAGTGCTTAGCTTACCCTACCTGGGTAGGATCTTATTGAAAGGGTTTGAGAAACATATATTTTTTTAGAGTTTTTGAAGCCACCTGTGCTGCAGTGTATGTCTACTTTTCCGGTTTGTCATTGCTGAAACGGAACAGCTGTTGTCGAAGTGCCTTTAATGAATCCTGAGGAGTGCCTGCTGAGAAGTGTCAGCAGCAGCTCACATAGAGATGGAAGATGTGATGGGCTCATAAGGCATTGCTGTGTTGCTCCATAGATTCAAAGGTAGCTCTGTGAGCAGCTGAACAAGTGAAGATAAGACTTTCCTGCAGCTTTCTTGGTTTTGGTGGCACTGTGGTACCTTAAAAATCTTCCCTTCTTTCTCTTTCCATTACACAGCAGTACTGTTACCATCCCTGATTTTCCCAGCAGCACAGTTCCTGAGCAGCTTCTCACTGCCTTGTAGTTCTTCGGTATATTTAATCAAAATATTCTGTCTCCCTGATGTTTGTGAACCAGACATGTTGTTCAGGGGACTGCCTTGGTTACTTGCTTTGCAAGTCTGCTGTAGGAATTGAGCACCTGTGAAATCTCTGTCCTTTTGCATGAGATTAAGTTGAAATTGGCCTTATAATTTACATTTCTATGCATGGGATAGTCAGTGTGGTTATATAACGATTGTTTCCTTGGGAAACAAGGAACAATTTCAGTCTTGCAAGCAAGTTGCTGTAGAATATTTTTACTCTCAAAGCAATTAGGTGCATGAAGAGTTACACCAAACAATTGAGGCATGTGTGCCTTTAAAACATGCACTGTTTAATCTTTTAAGACTTTCCCCAAGGTATAAGGGGAAGGCTTCCTTGCCAAAATACTGTAATTGAGTTAACATTCTGGGAGGTTTCTGTGTTTTGTTACTGAGCTGCAAAGCTTCAGAACTTCTGTTACTGAGCTTCTGATGGTGTTGGAAGGAAAGAAGATCAAAGTTAGAAGTACTAGCCTGCCAGTAAATTGTCTCTTCAAAAGAAAACTGAAAATTCCTTGGTTGTTTCAGGTGGCAGCCAGCATCAGATCTTTTTAACAATTATTAATCTTTTCCTGCAGTTCTCTTTCTGCATGCAGCAGTGAGCAGCCTGGATGTCTTGTAGTCTGTATGGTGTGTATGCTGACTGTAGACATCTGATTAATGAGTGAGGGTGTCAATAATAAATTGAATTGCTTGTCAGCAGTTAATTTCTGCTGCTCAGAGAGAATATGGAGTTATGGGGACTATGGAACAGTAAAATTGTGGTTTCGGTTTCTTGTATATAGTGACCATCATTATAAAAGATTAAGAATCACTGTGGTATAAAATAATTGGATGGTRTTATGGACATGTTCTGGATGTCCTGACAGCGGGACATTTGTGGCTGCCTCAGCTTTTGTCCTTTTGAAAGCTTGTAAGCTCTTGAAATCTGTGATAGTTACATTTCCTGAGTAGCATGTCTCAGTAGCAGGCATGATCACTGAGGCACCAGCTTTCAGGACTGTTTGCCTGCTAAGCACTTTTCAGGGTAAGGACTTAATCAAGAGTTCAGAATTGAGGGAATACATATTTTTCTTTGACATGTAATCTCAGCACAGCAAATACATTTCTGTCCAGTTACTTAAAAGCTATTGTTTCTGCAATACCCGGAGCACTGTCAGAGCGTTTCTTGCTTTGACTGTCCAAGGCTCAGTTATCTTCTTGATTGCAATGTRCAAGAACCAAAGCCAAGACTTTTTGTGCTCTGATGAGACTGTGTCCCTGCAGTTGTCCCTCATTTCTGCTGTAAGAAAGCCAAAATGAGACCTTGTTTCATAGGGAGGAGTTGGTGAAGGACTACGCTGTCTTTCTGATTCATGTGTATGAGGCATGCTGCTGTCAAATGCTTTTGCAGAAGAAAGAAGGATTGTAGATGGGACGTGGAATTTTGAGTTTAGATGGGCAGCTGATAAGATGTAGGGTCTGCTCTGCTTCTGGTACAAAGAGGTTTTGTTGCTAATGTTTATTTAAAGATGGCCTTAACCCTAAAAGGGAGAGATAAAACTGCTTTCATGCTTCTGTTTCACTGAGAGCTGGCTGGCAGAATGGCTTTGGTGCCTCCTTATCTGCCCTGAAGGCGTCATGGCTGGGGAGGCTGCAGAAATAATTTCTCAAATAGTACCCCCTCATTCAGCATTCGGGCAAAATTGTAAGGAAGGCAAATGGTTTAGGCTGCTTCTTTGGACACAAGATGGCTGTGTCTCCATTTTGAAGATGAGTTATCCCTTTGCTGTTTTGTTGTTAGACTCTGAACAGTGCTGATATTGGCTGTGGGCCCATTTGATCCCAAGTTTTGGATGGTGGAAACAGATAGGCAAGTGCCTTCCACCCCAATGCCAGATTCTATGACATGATGAAAATACCTTAGGCCTTTGTCACCTTGTAATTAAACTGCTGTAATGCAGAGAAAGCTTTGTCTCCTCGTGTACCTGATGAGTGAATAAAAACACAATCGTACTGTGGAAGTTGTGTAGATTAAGGAGMAATGGGAAAAGTAGAGGAGAGGCTTATTTACATCTTTGTTTTTCATCTCAGTTGTGGGCTAGAGCTCTACTTGGACAAATGAGTCCTGGGTAAAGATAACTGGCATTGTTTTCAGTAGCGGGTAAGTCAGCAGATGGGTCAGCAGTTTCTTTTAGTTGAGCTGGCTGCTGCAGATTAGTTCTGCAAGCTTGGCACCCGATCATATTTTCCACAGTATGTAAGGCTAGCTGGTACAGGATTTGTCCTGCTCATCATGTCAGGATCAGAGGTGCAGATTGGGAGATTTCGTTGGTCACCCCAGTTTTGGCACGCGATGTTTTGCCAAACTAGGTTTGTAAGCTTTGCACTTGTGAAAGCAACTCTGATTTCCTAAAAGGAACTTGAATGAAAGTTGGGATTTTATTAAAGACACAGAGGCATATTATTATTCATCTTTCATTGCTTCATCCCTGTGATGTTTCCTGTTTTGCTTCTTGAGATACAGGTGTCATGATGAGGAGCTTCTCAGAAACAGAAGTGGATGATGAGTGGAGATGAAGAAATCATACATTTAAGAAGTTGGCTCAAGTTTCCGTTACAGGCATGGAAAGTTTCTGAGACCAAGCCATGCGAGAAGAACATGAGTAAAGAAGAGGGAGATGTAGACCCAGACTTTCTAGAAGGGATTGCAGGATTTGAGAGGACGCTGCACAAACGTCACGTAGTTTTCTTGCTTATTCATTTACCTGCACCCCTGAACTGTAATACTTTGTTTGCATGTCTGTTTGGAAGTTGAAAAATCCCCTCACATCTGTGTCTTTAATATAATCATGGCTTCAAGCTTGTTTTAGGAAGAGCAGAACATCACTGTAGTTTTTATTTGTGGATTAGATAGCTGCTGCTTTGTACTTGAAATCAATTTTGGTTTTTTTTTAGAAACATACACTGAATATGGAAAAGATCAGACCATGACCATTACGAAATAGGAAGTTACGGTTTTGCTTACATTTAATAAACAGCCTTTGCATAAAAAGTGTGACAGGTGCATAGGTAAAAGGAAAAAAAGATAGTGCTAGCCCTCTAATCTGAGTAACCTTATAATGGGTTGTTCTTATGGTGTCCTTAGACAGATGTCAGAATCAAATATTAATCAGTTTAATCTTTTTTATCTGACTGTTGGTCAGGAAAATGTTCTAGGTAGATAAGATTTCTTGTCAGGGTTGTGGGGTTATAAGTGCAGATAACAGTATTGGGTTAGGGGAGAGCTTTTTGAGGAGGTAGTTTTTTGAACATCTTGGCTGTTCTGTGAAGTATCTCCAAGGAAATACTAGCCATGCAGTCCAACAACTTAACAATGCTGTGAACAGACTTAATTGTAGGCAGTCTCTGATACAAAGTTATTAAGGCTTTGACGTATATGTATTTAAAATTTTAAAATTAAATGTATTTTCCTGTATTGAAAAGAATTGCTGGTAGAGGCAAAGAGCATCTTTATTTTTCTTATGAATTCCTATCTGGTGTCTTATCCTTAATAAAAGGCTATGGTTATTTTTGTATACTGACTGAATATTTGGCCTTTAAGAGTATATAATTAGATGGAAGAGTAAAAGCAGTTGTTAAAGGACTGTTTTTCTAATGAGAAAAGTTTGAAATCATATGATTTTAGTTTCTTCCGAATAGATGTGATTAGTGTGTTGGAAATTGTTTTACAGTGGATATAAAGGGAACAGTTGAGAGGCAGTGGTTGAGAATGTGTCCAGCTATTTTTGTAGCTAACAGTTATATTTTTTCAGTCTCTTTACTTAGATATTTCCATATAATTGAACTGCTAAATCACAATGGGATACAAAAACTATTTGCACTTAGTAATATTTTCATTTTAAAATAGGTTTTATTGTACTAATTGATTGAGTAAATTGCAATGACTGTGAGAAAATCCTAGCCTATTTTATTACTTTGATAGAAATTTGAATATGGGATAGTATTGTCTGTATCATATAAAAATGTTTTGATGGATTTTTAGCTGCTGAAACTGAAATCAATAAACTTTAGCTACTGTTGTTGACTGGAACAAGTAAATCTGCACATTTGTTTTCTTCATGTTACCTGTACCTCTGCGTTCACCTAGTGTTTCTTCCAGCATTACTCCATTCATGGTGTTTGCCCATGAGGCACACTCAGTGCGGGTTTTTGCATGTTCTTGTGGAAGACTTTCTTGATGGAGAACTGTGCATCCGACTTTGTGCAATTACTCTATTGTCTGAATAAACCTTAGAGAATCTCAGTTGAAATAGAATCCCAGGATTAGAGAAGCCTGTGGATCAGTTTGTAACTTTTTTCAAATTTTAAATAGATTTTTAAGGAATTGATGATAGTGTTTTAAAGTAGATACAGAATGGTCTTCTGCAACCCTGAATTTCACATTAGATTAGTGCACCAGCGTATCCCAGATTGAAAGTACATTAGTGAACAGTATAGTCCAGGTTCTGGATTACTTTAGAGAATGGAAAATACATTTTGCTTGATTGAGAAATTGTTAAAACTAAAAAGGATTATTTTTCTTTTAAAACTGTAGTGCTTTGGATTTGAAAGAAACAAACTTGTAATGTAGCTCAAATTTATTGTACTCTGTCTAGTTATTTGTGTTTAATTAAGTGATCAAAATGTCTTCATATCTGCTGAAGTTTTAAAGCAAAAATCAAATTATGAAAGATACCTGGTTAAACACTTGGAGACAGTGTTGATTGAAATATTAAGCCGATTTTGGGAGTAATGTATTCCACTGTTTCAGAGCAACTCTTCCTCACATAATTTTATTACTTTGATTTAATTAAATATCTGCTTAATTCAAGGCAGAGAAACTGATTGATRGTTGAAGAAATGGCATAATTAATTTTCCCCTTTTTAATTTATGTGTAGAAGAGATGGAAGAGGAATAAAGATTTATCTGACTTCTGAAGGTCTTGGTAACAAGAAACAACCAATTTTTTATCAATTATGGATTCCTTGATTACTTCCTTAAAGGAAAGAATATTTTGTATTTTTTTCCTGAGTATTCAGTGTTCTTTATTTGTATGATTGTCTACTTTCTCATTTGTTTTATGGATAACAGTGAGTAAATTTTCCTTATCAGTATGACAGAGGTAGACCTTGGTCCCTTTCAGGTCTTGCAAGAAATGTGCTCTGCATGTGCTTCCATATTTCAGAGGACTCTTGACATGGTGTGGTAGTCATGCATGACTGCTACTTAATCTTATTTATTTTTTTAGATTATTTTCTCCTTGTCTGCTTGATTTTTTCAGATAGTTCCGAAATTTGTACCCTTCCTTGGAGTGGCGTGGCTCTTCTCTCAGTGGTTGTGTGGAGCAGAGGTCTGTGTCAGTGCTGTGCCATTCCCACTGATGGGTTGGACATTTTCTGTAAGGGAAATACACAGGTCTAGAGAAGTCCCAGTTCGAGCTGTGGTGGGCATAGCAGGATCCTGGCATGACTAGCTCTCATTCTTACACCAGAAGGCAGGGAAGCGGGGAGAGTTCTTTGTGGAATCCCTTTTGCTATTCCTGACCTCTTGGCAGCATCCATTCTATTCTTTCTCTGGGCAACTGTTGGGTTGCTGTAATGTGTCACTATCATCATTGTGGCTTAGCTAGGAACACCTTTTTCCAAGGATGAGGCACAGTAGCCACCGGCCCTGTTTGCTGGTGCCGTGTACTCAAATATATTCTGCTACGTAACGACTTGCTCTTCCCTATAGCCTCAATGGCAAGCAGAGAAATTCTAGTTGTTCAAGCTCTTTCTGAAGATGAATACGCTCGTCAGTCCATGTGTCCTGCTATCTTGCCCAGACCTTTAGGAAGACTCTTTGTGCTCCACCTGAACATTGGCACTGGGCCACTGGGTTTGATCCCTGGCTCTCCATGAGAGATGAAGCCCAACTTTTCTCGACCTATTTCACATGACCACACACCCTTAGTAAGTCCTCTTGGAGGTGTTTGGTAAGCCAAGAACCCAACTGTGGGACATTTCTTTCCCATATTGCATTGACTGATTTAATTCCTAGCCAGTGTGAGAAGTCTGTTGGCTACTTCTTTGCTTCAGGTAGTATTGTCAACCTGTGGTGAAGCAACCAGCACGTTAATGCTGCCTGAGAGGTGGAACTCAAGGTATTTGCTTCACCATGATTCTCTTCATGTCTCTAGCAGCAAAGGCTGCAGGAGAGAGATGTGGACTATTACATGGACTCAGAAGAACAGAGATCAGCAGCTACTGGACTTTGAGGGGGAAGCAGGCCTATTGACAGATGCCATGCTTTGCATGGTCTCCAGGGAGCACTAGGAATGGTCACCAGTCTTCTGGTATAATGTTTGGCTCCTATTCCTATGAAATGAAGCCAAGGTCACAGCTTTCATTGCTGTTTCCCCCTTTATATCTCTATTACTGCAATGCTCATAGGGAAAAAAAAGCAAAATTTCCGTTGCCAGTTGTGTTGGCCTCATCTACTTCCACTTACTCCCACAGCCCTGGTCGACACCTCTGTGAATGTCATTGTCCCTCCTCTGTTTGGTTATACCCCTGATCCTTTCCTCCTTTTGACATTCAGCTAGCTCATTCCAGCAGTGCTTGGTCTTCTGTACTGTTGGCCACACCGATTTTGGAGGTTGTTGGTGAGAGCCAGCCAGTGTGGTTTGGCATGTTGATAGCTACTCATTCACTCCAGCTCTGTTTGAAGAGAGGAGGTTGCTGGACTCGAGGGAGCTCCAGCCATCTCTTCTGGCTCAAACAGAAGACTCCACAGTGGCTGTTCTCTGAAACCCAAACCGAAATGGAAATGGCAGGCAATCTGGGGCTGGAGGTGTCAGGTTTCCTTTATCTGCAAAATTTGCATTGTTGACTTTTGGCAACCACACTCTGGCTTTTCACCAAGGGCATCTTTGCATAAGCCTCTGAATTTGCAAAAGGCGTATTTTTGGATTGCTACAGGAGTGTTTCATGGGCAGTTTTTATATTTGTGTAAAGTCAGTACAGGTCCTTTAGTATTGCAGGATAATGCTCCTTGAGTTGTCAGCAGTAGCCAGGGCTTTTAGAATACCATGCCCATGCTGATTATTTTTTTTGGATATGGGACTGGGGAGAGGAAGGGACAGATTAAGCTCAGGGTGGCTCAGAGCAGCAGCTCACCCTTTTCCTTGGTCTTAGTATGAACAAAGGTACACTCAGTCTCCGGTCAATCGGCCGGAGTCACAGGCAATCCAAGTCCAGTTCCCAGCATTAACTGGGGCAGTGCTTGAATCAGCACTGGCCAAAGCCTCGCTCCTTCAGAATTGCTTTGCTGCCTTTGAACTCCTTCTGGCTTGACATGGGCTTGTGCTGTGGCAGGGTTTGGAGCCAGCATGGCTCTCCCAGACCACACAACACCCGGAGCCCGTGTCATCCTCTGTGCCAGCCTTGGCCTCCAGCAATTCCAGTTGTGGGTTCCTCCCTTTCATTTCCCAGGGCTCACTAGCTCAATAGACAAGTGTGATCTCAAGCAGAGTCACATGCTGTAACATGGCAGCTCTCCCTGCATGCCTGTGAAAGCACAGCTAATTCACTTCGACCACTGGGAGTGGAAGTCCCATAACTGGGGTGGTATGTGCTCTTTGAGAGCCCACAGGCTTGCTGGAAAAAAAAATGTTTGGATGACAGGGCGACAGAGTTCAGAGCCATTAAGAAAGCCCATTCAGGGGTTTGATTCCTCAGAGCAGAGGAGTTGCTCCATTCCTGAATGCTAAATGACTTCTTAATTTTTAAGTCTACCAGATTAAACTTTCCAGAGACTCCCTGGGATGGTTTTTCTTGCAGTCAAACATGGATGCAGCTCTTTTGGAAGTTATCCTGATAGATAACAGAATGTGTTGGAGCTTGCTATCCAACATGTAAAAGCATATGTGCTTTTATTGGGTGGAGCTGGCTCTTTCTAACTTGAACTGTGTTTGCAGCGCTCTGCAGAGTGGATGCTCAAACTTTTGTTGGTATTCATTGAGCATAATAGAGTTACCCGGAAGAGGTGCTGTGTTTGGTAGAGCTGTGTTAAATCTCTGTTAGCCTCAAGGACCTCAGGGCTGATTTCCAGGTAATGATTGACATGTGGTGTCCTGCTTCAAGGCCCCCATGGTGGAGATGGTCACGGGGACCTTCAATACCAGAAAGAAGAGGGTATTACAAGAGCTGGATTTCTTCGAGATACTGTGTGAGACCTGTGCGAGACCTGTGCAGCCATCTGCTACCGATTTTCATTCCTCATCATTAATTTTATTTTCTTTGTTTATAGATTGAGGGGAAATAAGGGTTCCCAGGCAGGGGCAGGGTCCCCAGTTCCAGCTGCTTATGGCTCCCAGTTTTAGAGGACCAGCAGATATGAGAGCCCAGAAGCTCCTGTGGCTGGTCCGTAATCTTATTTAAGCTGGCACACTGTAAATGGAACAACATCCTGCAGCTTTTGGTTGTTTTTATTGTATTTCTGTTCCTGACTAAATGCATTTTATGGGTATTCACGTTCAAATTATTACAGGTTTTTGGGTTAGAAAATTATGCTTATCCCCTATTATTTTCTACTCAAAATATATGTATTTTAAAATATGAATAATTGCTTAAATTTGTAGTCTTCCAACCTGAATGGTAAAAAAAGCGAGTTACATTCGATATAAAAGTTGCAAATTAACTTTGTGTTAGTGATTATTGAGCAATGAGAGTCTGGGCATCTTTCAGAAAATGGCTGATGCAGAAATGCAAAATGAAGGGAGTTTAAAATTAAATATTTAAATTGGCTTATCCTATTGCATTATTTAAGCCAGAAGATAAATCTGCCTAGCATGAGTTTGTTAAATCAAACAGGAATCCATCAATTGTGCATTTACTGGAATAAATTACAATTAAAACCAAATTATGATATCTGATTGAGATTGTAGTATGTAATATTTATCATTTCTACAAATATTTGATTTGATGGGAACCAAACTGGTGCTGCCATTTCCAAAAACCGATCTTCATAATTTATTTTGTGGTCTTATAAATTTTCCTTTGCTTGCTTCTCTAGTGGTATCCCAAATTATAACTCTTTTTAATGGTCAACMTATCTTGGCTTGAGTGTTCCCATGCCTGAAGTCCACAATGCTGATTTAGCAGAACAAAAACTTTGAAGATATTTCCTTTTCTATGTGCTGCTTATTATATCCTTTGCTTTGCGTGTAGACCGAGCTCTGAAGCTTAGGTCAACAAGAAACCACTATTGTGGCCAAGCTGGCTCGTGGGAAGCAGCACTCAAATGGTTCCAGTTTGTAGTTCTCCCGGGTCTGAGATGATTCCCACAGGTCAGGCCTGCAACTTCTGCGGTTTGAATTTGAAATAGATACCTCTCAAATAACATGTCCTCTGGACGGTGTTTTCACCTGCATCTGCACTCTGGTGGTGGTTCCTCTGGGCTGGGGCAATGGTCCTTTAAGGAGAACTAGGATGGGTTTACTGCTGATTCGGAGCCTTTGGGTTTGAGGCAGACATTAGCTATAAAGAGAACATATTTTGCAATTTTTTTTCCTTTACTTTATAAAGTTAAGTAAGTGCTCCAAGAGGTTTCTGTGTTTGTTTATACACTTTCTTAAATCTTTGGAATCCAGGTCTATAAATACAGGCTGACTTAATGTTTACAATTATGATCGCTCTCACTTGAATTGATTGATGCTACTTGTTAGGAAAAAAAAAAAGCTAAAAAAAAGTATTAAGATATGTTTAGATCTGCAGGAAAAGATTAATGTACTTGTTTTTAAAATATGTTGCTTTTGTCCATAAGGGAACACCATTGTGAAAGTATCAGCCTCTCAGTTTTCTAAAACTAGGAAGCCTGTTTGCCAGCTATTACAGAAGTAAAAGGAAAGACATCACAACCAGACTGAAGAGATGTAGCTTTTCATAAAGGTAGCAGCTCTATTGCAGACTTAATAGTAGTTGGGTATTGACCTTAAATAAGGAATCAGCATTTCTTAAAAATAATCATGGCCTGATAATTATAATTCTTTTTTTTGCTGGGGGTTTTAATGTTATTTCTTCACTGCAGATTTCTAGCCGGAATTTTGCCCTAATTCTTTTTAGAAGGTGATGTAGGCTTGCTAATCCATGTGAGTTTTCTTAAGAAATGTAAAACACTTTTCAGTTTTACCAAATTATCCCTGCAGATGTGCAGCTGAATTTAGCCAATTCAGAAAACTTTGGACTTCTTGTTAGGAAATATCCTTTATTCAAACTTGAAAAAATAGATGAGGAAAGGATTATGTTTCCAAGTCTGTGTTTACAAATCTAAATTGATTTGATTTTTCTCAAATGTTCAGGATGCAGAAAATTTACAGATTTAATTTTATTAAGTTGGAATATCATTACATGCCTTTTAGTGACTCAGAATGGAGTAAAACCTAGCAGATAAATTTAAAGCATCATTTATTTATAAACCATAAATGTGTCCAAATAAATTTTTGTCTGTCAGATTTTTAACTGTGACAATGCAGTTTTGATTTTAATTCCTTTTTGCTTAATATGATAGTTTCACTGCATTATACAGTCTTAAAGCAAATATTTTATGTAAAATTAAGCCGGGTGCTTTTAAGGCAAACATTAGTTTTGCCTTGACTTATGTGCAAAAATGTTTCCCACTTAAAGGAAAGTGGTTGAAGGAATCTGGATTGGGTAATTTAGGCTGAACTGTTGAAAGTGAAGTTGTTTGCTTAGGCATCAATCCAGTCAAAACTTGTGCACATCTTTAACTTTCTGCAGTCTGTGTAGCCTGTGGGACCTCTACTGACATGGATAAAGTAGCAAGCATGCAACATCATTCCCAAATTGGATGTACCTACCCCACCGTCACATGCACTTGAATTAAAAGTGCATTTAAGTGTGCTTGCAAATAGAAGATCTGGAACTCCTCAGAGATTACCTGGTCTCACCAAAATGCCCAGCTGACGGTCAAAAATGAGATTTCCTTTCTTGTCTATGTCTATGCTTGGGGGTGGGGGAGGAGGGAAGGGAACGTTTTGTTGCTTTTAATACGAGCTTCATTGGATTGGTTTGTCTCACTAGTGCAGTTGTGACGCAGTGTTGTGTTTTATCAGTGCCCACCCCCAGCAGAATTCTTTGCTTAAGAGGAGGCAGATTTTCACCTACTGAATAAGAATCTGGACTCGCATTGATGCTTCTCGGTGTTGTCTTGTGTGCTCTCCTGTGCTGGAGTGAATTTTATCCCCGGACTGCCTGGTGTAAGTTATAGCCCTCTTTCTACCCTCTGGAAGTTTGCATGTTCAGATGTGACTGTGCTGAATGATAGGATGTCTATTTTAGACTTCAACCTGTATTTACAATCAGGAGGGAAGGTTGCTAGAAGAACTTAGCTCCTTTTTCTCCTGAAACAACTTTTACATACTGGGTGAGTTTTAAAGACTTTTCTGCATGGTTTTCTTTTATAAAACGTGTTTTCTGCAACCATGAACACTTGTTTTCTCTGAATGGATCTTGAAAATCTGTAGTATTGAATCATAAAAACTACTTGCCTGTTACAAAGATTTTGTTCAGTTACTGAAGGATCAAATTATCTTTTAGTTAGAGAAAAAGATGTTTATCAGCAAATGCACAAGAACTTGTTGATACTTTACCTTTCTTACTTGTTTGTAGAATTGCTGTTTAAAGTGACTGCTTTCTGTGTTTTTAGTGAATGCTTTCAGCAACAAAATCTTATGCTAGATATTTTATATGCATTTTTGACCTTTCAGTGGTGGGAACAAAATTTTGATAGGGACTTAGAAAAAGAAGCATCCTCTGGAAGTTTTGAGAGCTGACAGTGACAGTCCCTCTCTGCAGTGTTAAACTGGATGGAAGTCCTTGGAAAGCTATCAACTTCAGTCTTGTTTCCATATCAAGTAGTTGCATGAAGTATGCTTAAACACATTGCGAATGTGTTAAAATAGGAACTGATTGATACAAAACTTGCTTCTGCTGATGTGGTAATTGATTTTTTTTATGGTATGTCGGGAGTGCTTTTTGTGTACTGGGGCATTAAACTTGCATAATGTTTGGCCTTGTGACAAGTTCTGTGCATGTAATTTAGAGCCATATAGGGATGTTCTCAGTCTTGAACCACTTGATTCAATACCACCTTTCATATCATGAATGTAACATTAGTAATTTAAAGTAAATAATTTGTGAGCCTTGTGGCCTGAGCACGAACTGGAAATGATAAGGACTATTGATATGAACGATATTAGTAGCTCTGGTTATAAATCAGGCTTGGTTTCTATGCAGTGCTGTGTTTAGTACCCGTAGACAGGAATGCCAGATCTGGTCTGAGTTTATGTACATAGGTGGGAAGCCTGACAGAATGGTTTCATATAAAAAACAACATACAGAAATTAGGATATAGACTAACCTCCTAGAAGCTGCTGTCTGGTAAGCATTTTGGACAGACTTTTCAGCCACTGGTAACGAGAAGTGAACCTGCCTGTCAGTACAAATTCAGTGCCACTGTCAGTCATGAAATATCTACTGTTTTCAACACGGCAGAGGAAAAGAAACTGTCCTCCCTTGTCTGCCTTGCCATAATGCAAAGTGGAGCAGTCATAAAAATTATTCTGGGAAATGCTACACTAGCTGCTGTCCTTTGATTTTTGTTCATACTTGGGCAACAACAAATCAGTTAAAACTGGGACCTCATGCAATCTCTGTCCTGGCCAGAGTAGAAAAAAATTTTCAGCTGCAGCATGGGGCAACTTCTGAGAGTAGGAGAGCTGCATACAGCATGATTTATATATGGTATGAGCTGCATAGCTTTCAGTGTTTCACAAGTGCAGTAGGTTCTTCCCTAATTTTCTGCGAAGAGAAGATTAAAGGACATTTGTGGGATCTCTGTTTGTTCCTTTATGTCACACAGTTAGATTGCTGGTGGGTAATGCACTCTGATTACTTCCCTAGACTTTGAACTTAGTCCTGAGCTTTTATTTATCCATTCATCCCTTCTGTTAGATACTTCTCCATTCCCTTTAGCAAAAATTTGTTTAGCAAAAAAACAAACCAACAAAAAACCTGACATCTTTGATTTTCAAATTTAGTTGTTTTTTTTTTTTCACTAAAAACATATCTAGGCTTAGTAGTGTACTGTGAATAGTTTCTAGAAGAGCTGTCTTAGTAAATGTCCATATATAAACATGTCCTAAAATGATCTCGTCATTACCACAAGATCCTAACTTTTTCCTGAGGATTCACTTGTCATTGTGCATGAATCAAGGTGTTTTTTTACCTAGGTTTTTGTTCTCATCTCTCCCTTAGGGAAGAAATAGCACTCTGTGTTGACAGTGTTATAACAAGCTGTTTAGTTAACAACAAAATACAATCCAAGGGGGGTGTCTGGATCATCTGCCAGCGAGGCAGAGGGATGTGCTTAGCATTTCCAAAAATCAAATTTTTCTCACTGAGGTGCAAGTTTCTAAGTCCACTTAAAAGGCTTAAACTCAGACCTCCTAAGTATGGTACGCTGATAGTGGCTCATAAGAAAACTCTAAAAAGTTAGCTGAAAAACTTGCCTTAATGCAGAATTGGCTTCTTACAACTTGAAATGTCATCTTTCTGCATTTCTCTCCACTCTAATAGCCATCAGAGATGCATGCTACAGCTTCAGGTCCTGCAGCTCCCTGGTCCTAACACAATTCCTCTGCTGTGCTAATGCCCAAGTGTGAGTTTGCAGCATGGCCACTGCAGAACAGGTTGGGCTGGTTCAGGAAGTGTCATCCAAAGCCTGAATAGGAAAATGTACTTTTCCACCCAGAGTCTGATGTGGTAGCGTAGCACACCTGACTGCAGAGGCAGTATTGGTCCCAGAGGTAAATGGGAGGATTTCCTAGCATCCAGCAGGTCAGGTTGAATTGCATTTGAGTTGCATAGAGGCATGTCAATGAAATATAAATGAGAACAGGAGAGAAATAGGCTGGTGACTTCCAGGTGTCACACACAGAGCAGATCACCTGCCATTGCCTACTGCTTTTTTTCCAGTTTCTTTTTCATCCCAGTAACAACTTGAAATACCACAGGCTCTTGGGTTAGATTAGGTGATGAGGGGCATAGCTCAGCGTGTCTGAGCATGCCAGATGTATTTTGGGCTCTAGAAAGAAACGTGCTACAAGATTTAGTCTGTATTTAGTCCTGGCCTGCTTTGCAGGATATTTTGCATTTCTGAAAACTTTCTCAGCAGAGATGTGCCTTTTTTTTTCCTTTCTTTTTTTTATAAGCAGATTAAATCTCTTACCGTTTTTAGAGGTTGAAAGTAGTAACACCTAGCCATTCAAAGGCAGCCTACATGTTAATTTTTAAACGTGTTTATTCCTCTTTTCCTTTTGATTTCCATCTTCTTAAAGACACAGCTTGGCTGCTGCTGTGCTCTGTCGCTTGTGCCCATGCAGTGGACATCAGGTTGAGCCTTCCAAGTTTTGGAGGAAGCTCTATTTTGAACCATCACCTTGCATAAAATGACAGGAGGGATGACTTCTTACTTAAGACATCCTTTTCTCCTGAGGACATATATCCCATTTCACAGGGAGGGAGTTTATGTAGCTGCCTCTCTGAGCTGTTTGCCAAAAGCCCCGCTGACAGACTTTTGGAGACTCTTTGGCCTTCGCGAGGCATTTCAGGAGCACACACTGGAAGTCTTAATTTCTTTGAGACCATCTGGAGGAGTTCTCCCCACCCTCTCCCAGGGAAGCTAATAAAGGCAACCTTGTGACTTAGTGGTTTATTTTGGAAACTGCAGGAACTTGGTCTGGCTTGAGGAGCCAGATTTGGCAAACATTGTCCCGTGAACTCTGTTGTGGTGGGGGGATGTCACAATCCCCCTGCTCTTTCTTATCCCAGAAATTGGGTCACCACAATAAATTGGTAGGTTGGTTGATAAGTGGAGAAAAGTCAGATTTCTATTAGGAATAAGGGCGTGCTTTCATCTTGCTGGTCCAAAGGAAGTGAGTCTCATATAATCACAGAGGCTGTGGATGCATGCATGGACCTCGGTCAGCTTTGCCCATTTTCAGGAGAAGAAACTGGGGCACTGAGGCTAACTTGGCAAAGGTACTGTGGAAATCCATGCAGGATGAAGAATTTAATCATTAATCTCCAGGATCAAGGAAGGACCCTAGTCCAGCACTTCATTCCTAGCAAAAATCTGATATGCGTAATAGAAGTTTTTTAACAAATGCTTTTAGTGGGGTTTTGTCTTCCTTCATGGGCAAACAAGTGCTGACTATAATTGTTTCTTCCAAATATCGTTAGCCTTTTCTGTCTCTGTCAAGTCCTTTTCCACTCAATGGGCTGAGTGCTCATGAATTATAAAAAAGCAACAAGTCTTCAAACAGAACACATGCTTTGGTGCTTCGTTTTCTCATGTTATCTCATAGTATAAAAATCCTTACACAAATGTTTTTAGCCATTAAGACCTTCTGAAATGTTATTTTAGAGTGTAAGGCATTCAAGGATTGATGTCTGCTCCATGTCTGGAAAAGACTGGAGCAACAGTTGTTCAGCCAGTTTGGAGCCTGCAGAGAAAAAGAGGGACATCTTTTATGCTGAATATGTATATCTAGAGAAAGCATCGATCCTTGATATCAATTTAAGAGTTTTCTAGGAAACACTTATGTATAGATGTGTTATTTTCCTGTTGGTTGTTCTCAAGGACCCAGCGCCTCAGGAATATGCAAAATCTCCTTTAATTTTTAATTTTGCCATTATTTCAGAGGTTTCAGAGGCCCTTCCTCCTTGCTGTCGCAGGACCTATATTGCATTTAGGTCATCAAAAGAAATTAAGCATGATCTTGAAACTGTGCATGTGGGAATATTGTATGAAATTGAAGTGACTGTGGGGAAACAGAACGAACAGGAGGTGGGCTCAGGGCTTTTAATCTGACATCCTCCACTCTCTAAAAGTGCTTCTTGAAACAGGTGGAGCTGGCTGATGCATATTTGCTGCTAAATGTTCATTTAACCCCTTGCCACAGGACCACAGGACGTCTTTGTGGTGTCTGGTAACAGAAGAGAATTAGCCCTTGGAGGAGGCAGGTGGTTTGGGAAAATTTGCTTCTGGCTTTTGACCATCTTGATGTCACTGTGGGCCTTATCACTCTGTTTAACAGTCTTTTGGATGACGAAGGTTTTACTTTTTAAATTCCCTTTCTCTCTGTCCATTTTTTGCTCGGAAAGAGCTTACTCTTTTATCAGATTAAACTAATAAAGATGTAATTCAAAAGGCAGTCATAAAACTGAAACTGTCAAAATAAATACTAAAAGATATCTATGACAGTAGTTTGAATATAGTAACTGTTAGTAATTGGTAACTATCTATAGGAAAAAGCAGAGAGTTCAATGTTTTTGTTGCACCTTTTTCATAGACTTCTCTAAACCAGTAGGGATGCATAGAAATATTGAAATTATTATGCTGTTTCAGTGACTGAAAAGCTGTATGGAAATTGTATTCTTATTGCATGGGATAACAGCAACAGATGAATATTAATGTTCTTCAGAGTATTTTCAGTGATGTTTCCTAGACAGACATATATATAAAATCATTTCTTAAAGGAGTATATCCACAGCTGCAGCTGATAAAACGTTGAGAGCTCTGCTGAGATTGGTGGAGTTAGGTGATATATATTAGCTGGGAGTCAGGCTGTATGGTATGGTCTGGTCTGTGTACTCTACATGACTTATATTCACTGGATGCAAAAAGGCAAGAGGAATCCTCCTGCTAAAAAGAGGGCTTGTTGCTCCGCTTGGTAAATTCAACACAAACAAAACTCCCAAACTTTCTAAATCCTTTTAAATTGCTCAAAAGATTATCTTGGTCAGTGATATTGCAAGAAAYATATTGCTTTGTAGGTGACCTAATTTGAATCTTTTCTGAATTGCTTTATGATTAGAGCAGTCACATGCTGAGGGAGGACCCCATAAGTGGGTTTAAATCATCTGTTTACTTCTGAAAACGCGCATTGTTATGGGCTCTACTGAGTATTCCCTTTCTTTTTTTTAATTTTCTTTTCTTTTTCTTTTTCCTTTTCTTTTTTTTTTTCCTCTTTTGCAGGACAGAACATCGCCGTTGTACCGGTTTGGAAGCAAAATATGGAATGTGTTTCACTGCTGACCGAAGGCAGCCAAATGAACAGTATTTATAGTAGTTTGAAAATCAGCAGTTAGCAGTTTCTTCACATTCTAACACTACCCAGCACTTTCCAGAGAGAACTCATTGTTTACAAGAAATCTGCTTTCCAAATCCGTTGCGGTGCCCTCCAGCCTTGACTATTAACTATTTGCAAAGGGGAAGCTAATCGACGGTTTGGGGAAAGATGGCAATGGATGAGTACCTGTGGATGGTCATTGTAGGTTTTATCATTGCTTTTATTTTAGCTTTTTCGGTTGGTGCAAATGATGTTGCAAATTCTTTCGGAACGGCTGTGGGCTCTGGTGTTGTTACTTTACGCCAGGCTTGCATTTTGGCTTCAGTTTTTGAAACCACTGGCTCAGTATTACTGGGAGCAAAAGTAGGAGAAACAATTCGGAAAGGTATCATAGATGTTAACCTGTACAACAACACTGTCCCACTGCTGATGGCAGGAGAAGTGAGTGCAATGGTTGGTAAGTAATACTTTCCTATTCCAAGTAACCTTTGTTGTGTATTTGTCACCCTGTCTTTGTGACATGTCTTCCCATCTTCTGGACCTGCACATCTGGTTTTGTGTGAATGCAGGGGCCTGTATTCCTTTTTAAGTCTCCTAATTTTTTTAAATGCTTCTAATAATTTACGTTTTTAAATGGTTCAGCCATTTAACTAATACGTGAAAAGGAATGTTTAACACGATGGATCCTATATATGTATAAGATACTGAAAAAAATTATCTTGCAGATTTTTGTGATGGGAAGTGGAAAATATGAAAGCGTAGGATTTGTGTCTGTACTGAAGATCAGACAGTTTGCAATGAGTATGTATGAAAAGGAATCGTTTAAAAAAAATTAGAGAAAATCCGAACACATTTGTGTAAACTGATTGTCTAGCTGAGTGATTGCAATTAGTCCCACACTTCACCCTTGCCCATGGCAAAACTAAGGGAGCAGTAAAGATAAATAATCACACATTTAAGGTCTCTTTACTTTTTCTGACCCAAACCACTGCAGTCCAGAGTACCTTAGCCTGCCCCCGTGCTTTTGTTTGTAGTTAACTAAATCTCTGTTTAGAACAAACAGCATATTCTGAGGTAAGTATCAGTAAGCCACAGTATTTACTCTTTGTTTATATGCAAGAGGCTTTGTGAGCTTTTAGAGAGCTCCCTCAAGGAGCAAACCTGCTTTTAAAGGGCAGGAGACAGCAGGGAGGAAACCCTTTCACTGTCGGAGAGGCAGCCCAGGCAAGGGGCCAGCCCTCCCACCTCAGTCTGGCAGGTTGGTGATATCCCATGACAGGGTGGCATGATTTATACAAGCATCGCAGCATCCTCTGCTTGAAAGGGATGTTCCACTTAAAGATTTTTCTTCCTTAAACCTACTTAAACCTGACCTAAATATTATTTCCACCTATCCCCTCTAACCTCCTCACAGTTTTTAGGCAAGACCTGCACATGAGATAGGTGAGTCTGTGCAGAGGTCTACTACATGTGGTTATTTTCCTGTTTCCTTCAGGAAAGGGGAAAATTTAGCTCTTATTTTTTAAAATGTATTTTAATGGATCAAAATGGACATTGAGTGACAGTTTCTGGAGTTCACAGAGGTGGCTTTGTGTGCCTGAGAGTGTGGAGGTAGTTCTCTTCATTCTTTGGCTGCTTCTGAGCCTGCTGAAGGTTGGCCACCTTCCTTGCCCAAGGAAAAGAAGTGCTGGCTAGCGCGAAATCACTGCTGGGACCACAGCCAGTTCCACAGATGGTCCCGCCTTAAACCACATCAAGTGCTCTTAGGTACCCCCCCGTCAGTTCCTCTTTCCTGCTATCTTGCAGAGTCAGCTGCAGGTTTCTGGTCTTTCCCTCAAGGTGTAGGGTGGCTTTCTAGTACCATTCCGCTTGTATCATTTATGCTTCTGCTTGCTGGGATACCTCTGTGTTTTCCCATGGGCTTGAGCTGGGAGCGGTGCACACCATCTTAAATGTAAGTGACCTGAGTGTTCTTGATACTCATGATTCCCACTGAAGGAAAGGTCCATTTTCTTTTCTGTATCTATTTCTGGCATCTTGATCCTGGCAGGGCAAAGTTTTAAGTCTCAGATACCCCCTGCAGAGGCAACTGGCCAGAAGCTCAAAGAAAACAACTTATTTGCATGCGCATTTACATAAGCCTGTGTGAACTTCATGACCAGTTGCATTCCCTTCCTCCAGTAGGGGCATTAAGAAGAAATTCCACATTTTAAATCTCAGAATTAATCACAAGTTACAAAATGCAGATTTCAATTTTTTTTCCTCAAATCCATCTCCAGCTTTTCTTTGGATGTATGATATTTTTTCTGTGTTTTCTCTGAGCTTTCTTGGATGTTTTCTTTTCCTCTTTCTGTTTTTGTTCTGCATTTTCCCCCACCCTATTCTCTCATGCCTCATGATTATGTTTTTGCAAATGGATTTAGCTTCTGAATTTCAATGAGGCTTAAATGAGTCAACAGTCTGGGAGAGACCAAAAGTCGCTGTATCCTCTTTCCAGATGTTGGTGGAAGATCCTTTGATGATTGCAGCAAACAACAGATGTAATTTTCAGGTCAACCTTCTCTCCTAAGAGCAAATGAAGCAGGAAGTAATGGAATTAAAATTTTAAAGTCTAGCACTTTGTAATAATTTGTAGCATATTAAAATGTTGTTTATTAGGCAGATGAGAAGTTAGGCATTGTTGCTCTTGGGGGCAAATTGTAGTACTTCCCCAGCATTAACTAATTGTCGGGTTATTGTCAAGACTTGCCCATGTGGTGTTCTAGTGGTCCTGGTGTGAGTTGAAGTCAGCAGCTGATGTGACTGAGGAGGTGCCACTGACAGAGAGGACATCCCAGCCAGGATTAGCAAAGCAAAGTACTAATCTAGTCTTGCAGGTGACGTGGTGTTTGATGGGGGCTTACGGCTGGCATGAAGCACCAGAACCTCAGGAGAATGGCGCCTTCAGCAGGAGGGCAGCATGAAATGCACCCTGGGCCAAAAACTGGTGCTGGCAACTCCTGGTCGGGGCAGCCTACAGCCAGCCCTCTGTCTTTAGGGGATATTAATCAAAGGGAAAGGGTGTAGGCCACACTGTCAGCAAGCATGAAGAATCTGAATTTGGGTCTCTGTGACAGGTCTAGTGAGCGTCCCACTTCCCAGCTTAGTTTTGCAAAGGTAAAAATTTGGAACATACATGTTATGTTAAAGAGGAGTTAAAGCTTTGGTGTAGGAGGTTAAGGCACTGCGAGCCCCAGAGGAAAGTCCTGCTCTGGCTTCATTTATATTTTCTTCTGTTCCTTGATGTGCTTCCTTAAACTTCTTTAGATCATGTATTGTCCTTCTCAGACCATCCATTGGTCCTCCACCACTTTTCTCTTGCTCTCCTGTTGGTTTTCAATTGAGAAACCTGGTCTAGTGGAAGGTGTCCCTGCCCATGGCGGCGGGTTTGGAATTAGATGATCTTTATGGTCCTTTCCAACGCAAACCGTTCTGTGATTCTAYGAAGTTAAATGAACAAGAAATAGTTCCATACTCCCTCTATTTCCCCCCACGAAAAATACCCAGCCCTCACTAGACATTTGCAGTGCAGCTGTGGCTTGGTTGCATTTTCCCTGTTTTTTAGACTAAGTATTTTGTAATTACATAACTATGGCTGSCTTATCTTTTTATCTGGCGTTTCTCAGATGTAACCATCTTATTTCTCTTTCATCTCACTTCCACTTGCTGGTCTCTTAAGTTCATGTCTAAGGTTTCAGTGTTTTTATTTTTATTTTAGTACAGGGGAAAAGAAGCCAAAAAATAAAAGAGCAGGTGTTCCTTGATTGACCTAGAATTTCCACTAACAAGAGAAGTAACAGTTGTTTTGGGATAGTACCCCAGGAGAGATCAGTTTTACAAACTGGTTGATTTTCAAATGTATGATACCAGCAAGTCGCCATTTGCAGATGGCTCTGTTTCAAGACCTTCAAACCATCTTCTCATGTTAGAATTGAGAATGGAGGTTGAAATTTTGGGTAATTTGCCAGCGTATGTTCAGTGACCTTGCTTTATCACCTGCATCTGCTGCAGATCTCTTAAGAAGGGCGGCATGAGCCAGAAAATTCAGGATCTCTCATGGCCGTCTGATTGCTGCCATTGGCAAGTCTTAACACACAAAGATTTAGTCTTAAGGCCATGAAGTCTTAAGATGAAGAAGAGATCTTTCTAAGATTTCTCTAGTACTAGGTGAGATCCACAGAAAGCTTGTGTCACTGAAAATTATTTTGGTGTCCTGAAGTTAGTGCCACTGCAAGAGGAGCAGGGAGCATGTGTCTTTGCAAAGTGAAAATGAGTTGGAGCATGGAGGTGCATGCTTGAGGGCTTGGTGGTCAACTGTGTCTGATCTAACTCCTGACAGTGATGCTTGGGGTACTTTTTCTTTCCCTGCACTCTTGTCCAATATCCTTCCTGAATGTCTTGTTGGGACACCAGATTTTTCATTTACTTTATAGACCATTGACCACCATCCCTTAGTTAGTTAGGAGAACTTACTTCCTTATGCCAAGGTTATCTTTGGTTTGTCCATGGCTAAGATAAGCCTTAAGTTTTAAATTTCTCCAGTGCAACCATGAGCTGCAAATGAACCTACTGAGAAAGTCCTGATTCCCTCCTCAGTCCATTTTTCCTGTAGAGGACTCTGGATGGCTGTATATCACTGAGAAGAGGCATAAATCTCTCTGCCCCACAATTTGAGCCTTTCTCTACTAGTATCCAAGTTTAGGAGCATGGGTAGTTCACTAGTGAAATGGTGAATACCACCTCACACTGATCACTTGGAGGTTTTCTAAGCTTGATGTACACTGGGAGCAGTTTGTGTACTTAATCAGACAGGCTCTAAGTACTGAAAGCAGAACTGTTGTGAATTGTAGGCAGCTGTTAGTCATAAACAGTCATAAGTAAGATGTAGCATTCAAAGCTGCTATTAAACTGTCTTAGTATCTCCTTTTAGAGACAGAACAGGAACAAAACTCTCTTTAGAAGATCTCTGTTATGCATGTGGAGTGTAGGCAGCACTTGTAAAAGAATGTGGGCACGTGGCAAAGAATTTTCTGTGTTACATTATTGTTGTTGTTGTTGTTGTTTATACCATATGGTTTGTTTGTTTCTAGGTTCTGCTGTTTGGCAGCTAATTGCATCGTTCTTGAAACTCCCGATATCAGGAACCCATTGCATTGTAGGTGCTACGATTGGATTTTCTCTGGTGGCAATTGGCACACAGGGTGTCCAGTGGATGCAGCTTGTCAAGATTGGTAAGTGCTGTCTCCTTTTATGTGTGAGGGTATGTGAAATGGTGTGTGCTGCCTACAAAAAACATGCCCAGAAATCTGCTTTGTGTTGATAGCACTCCCTCATTAATTTATTTTCCACCCCAGTCTTGTCATTCAGAAGATGCACTGGTGCCATGTTCATTAAGGGCTGCAGTGTGTCTCCAGTGGAGAAGGGGGTAAGACTAAAGTTGTACTTCCCCAGTGGTAAGCTGAGAACACATTGTCCCTCAAGAGACATGCTTCAAGATGACATTCCTCCTCTTCTAATTCTTTCTGTGGCAGTTCATGCTACCCTGTTCTTGCTCTCAACAATGTGAATGCTATCATGTGAATGCCCACAGTCATGTTTCTCCACCCACCACCTTCAGGGAGGCAAAAGCTGGGCATACAGCACGTTTAACTCACAGCCTCCCATTGCCAAGATCAGTACATCCAAGCAGGGATGTGATGGAGTGTTTTGTTATTGTTTTGGAAGCCTTTGGAACTCGAGGCACAGCATAAAGTCTCTGTTAAAACGATTTGATGCTGAAGGCATGGTAATATATTTGAACTTTAGCAATGCATGTATTTTTTAATTCTGTCGGAAGTAAAAGAAAGTTTTCAGTGACAGCAGAATCAAGCTGTTAACCATGCTGCAAACAATAAATCACTTTGGATAAGATTTCCAGAGTGCTGCCCTAATCCAGCTTTATTGAAATCAGTGGGAGCTTTGCCACCTACTTCAGTTAAATCAGACCTGGACACTTGCAGTGCTGGCCTGCAAAAAATGTACACACATTGTGCATTACAGTTGATGCTTCTGTGGCATTTTGGAACTGGAGACTATTACCCTGGGAGCAGCATGGCATCCTGCTAGATGCAGTTGCTTTCCACTTGCTTGCAACATTCATGGTCATTAGGTGATTAGGAAATTACAGAGCTTTCTTCGTCTACTCTGATTCAAACTACAAGAAACTTTCCTGATGAATTTGATTGCTAAACTTGCAAAATTAGCAGGAAATGCTTTGGCTGATGTTTCTAATGGTGTCTAGCATTACTTTGACTTTAATGAGTGTCAGTGGACATTGTGTTGCTCCAGTTGTAAGTAAACCTACAGAACATTCATTCCAGCTGTACAAGAACTGTTTTAAATCTATTGCTGATTAACAACTTAACTATTATGCAAGAATACTGTTTATTTCAAGTTTCATTCTTTCTTCAACACAGTTGCCTCTTGGTTTATTTCCCCGCTGTTATCTGGCTTGATGTCTGGAGTCCTCTTTGTGCTGATCAGATTCTTCATTTTAAACAAGGTAAAGAAATCTCACTATTATAAGTAGTGCTTAGTTTGAAGGTTGTGTTCTAGCCTGCCATTTGAGTGCTGGCATTTCCAGGGTTGAAAGTTTGTGACTTGCTTTTTGGACAGAAGACCAGTCATTTTTTTAATAGTCATTTGAATCATACTTGCTCTTAGCAGTTCTGAAAGCTCACAGTAAAAAAATGTGACAAATATTTGAGGCTTAGAAGGTGCTATGTGATAATTAATATTATGTATTCTGTTTGGTTGGAGGATGATACATTGAGGTTGCTTCTATATTAGAACAAGCTTGCTGGCATTGACTTAGCCTCATGATAGCTGTTCTGACTGTTATTTAAACAGGACAGCCCTCCCTTGGAGATACTCTAATTGTTATTCTATAGTTGTGAAATTTTAAGTCTTGGTTTTCCAGCACATCACACATTAGACAATGGGCATCTGCATATTTTGTAGATTCTCAAGAAACCTGAATCAGTGGGTTTTAGTGACCTGAGGTAACATCAGTCCATGTATCTCCAGTGCAAAAGATGACTTGCCTGCCACCCAGCATGAACTGGAAACTTGAACACTTTTATCTGCCTTTTCCATTTCTCTCACACCATTCAACTTGCTAAAATGGGGAAGTGCAATGCATGACAGTGACCTAAAATAAGGGACACTATATTAGCAGTTATACAGAGAACTTAAATAGATGAGGGATTAATTCTTTTTGCTATAAATAGCACCACCTGTAACCTCAGCTTCATCGTTCTTTATTTCTGCTCTAAATAAATGTCATTGATAAAAACAGGTAATAGATTTGATCAGATTCAGCTTTGAATAAAAAATTACTCAAGTTGCATGAAGGATGAGGAAAGGTTCCACTATTGTATTCAAAGCCTAGCAACCTAAGAAATTAGTCATCAAAATCACGTGAACTCTGGTATTAAAGCTACATATTTGAGCATTCAAGGGGCAGAAAAAGTTCAAGTTACAGAAATTGCCTCCCAACTGCCATCTGTGCCATTCACAAAGTAGTAAGATCTGTAGAGCTGCTGGCATAAGAAGTTGGTGACTTGTTTTGTGCATGAATAAGAAAAGAGCAGCTTGCTAGCTTGTGAGTCTGTGGCCTGTTATAGGGCTCCATGCCCTTGTTAGGGGTGTCTGTGAATAGCAGCTGGCCCTGCAAATACAGCCTGTCTGCATCACGCTTTGGGACCGGGGCATAGCACAGGGCGGCCGCAGCCTTTTCTCAGCTCCCTTTTATAGCTCATGGCAGCAAGAAACAAAACCACATTAGCCAGCCTTCAGCTTTGCCAGGCTCTTTGCAAACACGTGGAGCCCCTCAAAAGGCCAAAGCAGTCTCCTCACAAAGGCTTTTTCCGTGGCTCACACAGTGCGTTTCCGCTGCGCCGTCAGCTGAGTCTTTCCTTGTGAGTGCCAAGGGCACGAGACCACAGCGGGCAGCAGACGTGGTGCCGTGCTAAACACTGCCTGCTCACTTCATGTGTGTTACCTGTTAAGGCAGTTTGCATTTGGGAGAGTTCTGTTAGCTGGTAGAAAGTGCCAGGCCGTCTTGGTCAAAACTGAGAGCTTAGGAATAAGGTTTTGAGATGGACGCGTTGCACTGATCCTTGTAGCACTGGTCCAAAACATCAAAGCCCTCTCCTGCTTGGCACCCTTCAGTCGTCGTGAGTGAAAGCGACTCCTCGTCTTGGAGACAAAGTACATAAGAACACACTTGCAGAAGGAAACCTGCCCCCAGGTCACTCAACAGGTCTGTAGCTGACTGGAAAGTCCAGCGTGTGTCCCTGGTTCCCATTAACAGTGTCAAGCTTCCCCAGAATGCTGGTGCTTGCCAGGCCAGTGTTGTGGATTTGGGTGTAACCAGGCGGGTCGCCATCCTTTCCTCGACATCCGAAAGCTCCACCTGACTGGCACTGACTCAGGAGCACATGTTTTCCCCATGGAGGTTCATGCTGACATTAATCTGGTGTGAAATCCAACTAATGTTTCCTTTTTTTCATGATTTCTATGCAGGAAGACCCTGTGCCCAATGGTCTCCGTGCACTTCCAGTGTTTTATGCTGCTACCATAGCTATTAACGTGTTTTCCATCATGTACACAGGGGCACCAGGTGAGTGAGCCAGAAGAGGCACGGGAGGGAGGTTTCCAACAGTGTATAAGGATGCTCTGCCAGCGTCACCCAGACACGTCAGGCTTATCTCCTGCCTTAGGAGTTAACAAGGGCAAGAGTAAATCATTCACATCCCCACATGCTTCTATTTGTGCATGTGTTTCTGTGACACCCTCCTGATTGCTCTGGTTAGTGGGGGAGAGCACAGCTACAAAAATGTCCCTCTTTAGAGGAAGGGAAATTACTGAGATGCAGCTTTGGCTTCGTAAATCTGAGCACATGTTGAGCTCTCAGAGGTATTCTAGATTGGTGCCTCAACGAGTGAAGGTTCAGAGCAGAGCTGGAGAGCAGATGCTGTTTGCACTCAGTGTAACACTGTCGCTCCACTTACATCAGCAGAGTCACTGTTCTGGCAGGTCTGGCACCAAGACTGTTATTTAAATTTACTTCTTTATTTCCCTGTAATGATAAGAAACCCCAAGCCTGTTTCTGCATTGAATGCATCTTCTTTCTCTGATGTTGTGTTTTGATTGCAACTCAGGAGAAGGAAATGAAGGACTTTATTTATATTTTTGTGTATTTGTATATTTTATGTGCACTTACATGTTTGTGTTTATTCATATGTGTATTTATATTTGGATTCATATTTTTATATTATTTGGATTTATATGTTCTTGTATTTATGTTTGTGTATTTATATTCACACATTTTATGTTTCTGTATTTGCATTTATATTTTTATAGTTAACTTTACTTAAGCAGTATGCATTTAAACACGCACTTGTCACAACAGAGTTCAGAACAAAGATGTTCAATGATCTCAACTACTTTGTTGAAGACTCTGGTCATTACATGTTATCTTTAGATTTGATTATTGCCCAAGAGCCACGAACGAACAGGCAATTGAAGATAGACTCCTGAACATGGCCCTGAATTAAGAAAGCAGGCTTAGAAAGTTACCTTTTTTTGAAAGGAAATTTTTCTCTCAAATCCAACACACTAGATGTACTAGCTAAATGCAGTTGGTAGACCCTACTCCATAGCATAGCATGACTGAAATTAATAAAAAACTTGAGATATTCCCTTTCTTTCTTAAGTCTAATTGGCTATGTAGCCAAGATGTTTCACAGTAAATCAGCTGTATAACTCACATTTCCTCATTAGTTGTACTGCAGAAGTAGGTCAGGCACTCTGCAGTGACTCATTAAGCAAAATAAATGAAATAAGAATCTTAATGTCCCTTCTGTTTTGGCTTAGCAGCCTCTAAAGTGCATGAATAAAAATGTGGGACTCCATTTTTGATACTGGGGAAATACATATTTACTCTCTAAGGCCTCTGTTCTGGCAACACTTACTCACAGGGATGAATTAATCACATAGGTTTCAAGATAGGCAATGTATATATGGAGGATACAGAGTTGATAGATCAGAGTCCAAGCTCTTTCTTCATCAAAAGTTGGATTGTTTCATTGAACAAGTGCAAGGATCTCTGTTGGGAGGGTAATTATAGAAACATGAGTTATTGATGTCCTGCATTGCAGGACAAAGCCTCAGATTTGGAGTGCTGCATTAAGCTAATTTCATAAGCAAATAATGGCTTAGATTAAGATAAGCATTAGGCTTTATGGACCAGAGCCAAGGTCAGGTAAACACTTACCCTAACAGGCAACATGGTTTAACACGATTTAATGTATAAAAGCACTTGTTTTAGCAGCCGCAGTGTGGGGGGTTTACCCTCGGCTTATGTGGAAATAAGGTCACAGTGGGGAAACTGGAAGACTAAACCTGCAAATGTTTTCATGTTAACTAGGCCTTTAAATACTGCAGCATTTGATATGTATGTTAAAAGTCATCAGCTCCTTCACGTTGGTTTTGAATATATTGCGAACACTGGCTTTTCTGCAATAGACTGCTCTTCCACTGCCTGGGATAATTAAGTCATGTTAATTTATGGCTCGCTTGGGTTTTATTTCTTTGTCTTCACAGTACTGGGACTGATACTGCCAATGTGGGCCATTGCTCTAATATCAGTTGGCGTGTCCTTAGTATTTGCTGTCTTAGTCTGGATTTTTGTGTGTCCCTGGATGAAGAGAAAAATAGAAAGTAAGTAGTTGTTGTTTGATGAAATGTGAGTGATATAAAATCATGGAAAATTACATTTCAGAGGTGGAAGTGCCCTTGAGAGGTCCAGTCCCTACCCACAGGCAGGATGTGCCTAAGCTATTCTGCATGTATTTGTGTAATTTGCTCTGAAAAATCTGCAGCGGTAGAAATTCAAAACCTTGTTTGGCAAGTTATTGCAGTGCTGACTTCTAGAGTCTAGCAGAAACAGGAAAATAAAACCTTCTTTATATTTTATTAAGAAAAAGTTAAAGAGGAAAAACCTGTCAGAATAATCATCTTTAGGTGACTTATTTAACAGTAAGTTGGGCTGAACACAGCTTTTAGCTTTACAGTCTTTTGCTTGTTTGCTTTGCTGCTCTCAACAAATGCATTGTTTAAAATGCAGAGGAAAGTTTCAGGTTTCATTAATAGATGAACAGTTCAGTGTTTTGCTTCAGTTACCTACTTCAGCGAATTTTATAGGAAGAAACAAAGATGTCGAATTTTCACACATGAACTTAGTAAAGTGTTAGAAATTAATAAAGAATGCGTGTATRAAGCAAAGCCACGTTATTGTAGCCAAATTAAACTATGCTGTTGATGCAAACAGTGGAAACTTAAGTAACAAGTGGTATAGGTTGGGTTTAAAATTACAGTACYGTTGTTTCCTTAGGCCGGTTAAAGAAAGATGCTGCACTGTCAAGGATATCAGATGAAAGTCTTGATAAAATTCAAGATGAAGAAACACCAGTCTTTAAAGAGCTTCCTGGTGCCAAAGCATCTGATGAGAGCACGATTCCCCTTACTGGCTCAGTAACAGAAGCTGCTGGGGCATCGGATACTATTGCAAATGGAAACCATCCACGTGTACCCTATGGTAAGGAACTGAGACAACATAGAGGGATTGTCTTCTTCCTGTTTCAATGAGGTTTCTTAACTGCAAGTAGGTCTCTGCTGTGAATTGTTAATTAGCGTTTGGAATTTCCCTCACTAATCCTTTTTCAGTGCTTGTTCGGAAAGATGCTCATTTACAAGTGACATTTTCTAGAGATTTACATTTTGTTTGGCTGTATTTCAGTTTTAGAAACAGCTGAAAAAAAATTACTTGCCGTTTTGCTTTGCTCTACTTTGTATCCTTAATGGTGTTTCCATCCTTTCAAGCAGTGGAAAAATACAGAGAACACAGATTGCTGATGTATGAAGGTTAAATTCAGCATAAAGATGATTAGCATACTACAACAGGAGATGAAAAGATTTGGACTTTAGTTGACAAATGTACAATCATTTGGAGCGTGTCCACTAGGAAAATCTCACACATTGTTTTCTGAACATATATTTGTAAGAAGTAGACATGTTTGCATAAAGCTCTTTCTGTTCTGCCGCGTGGTGGGATCACCTCCCTCCACTTAGTGGTCTGCTGACTTTGATATCACTTTGCTAACATCTACAAAGCCCTGTAATTTGGTTAATAAACGCCTAATATATTCAATTGATTCTTACGAAATCAAATAAGTCGTGATGTGGAGCCCTTTGAGTGTGTGCCTCAAGTTTAAAAATAGCTAAACCCAATTCTGAATGTTGCACAGTGAAAATCTGGGAGATGAGGAAGACAGTTTCTTCAGAAATGTTACCTGTGATACATTTTGATACGTGTCCTACAGTGTGTGCTAACATTACATGTATACAGTGGGAGTAATAATCATCATGTTCATAGAAATAAGATATAGAAAATGTTGCAATAGCTGAGGAAATACTTCTGCAGAACATGAGCTTTTTTGCTTTCTGGGTTTTTTTWAAATTATTTTTAAAAGCTATGTAAATGTTGCTTAAACATATGAGTCCCAGTATGAAATTGCAGTAAACCGCATTTCAGAAATCCTAATTATTCTTATTCAATGTAGACAATACCTCAGAAAAAGCAGAGCTTGCTTTACAAGAAAGGGATTTTATGGAAATTTACTTTTTCAAAGAACCTGAGGATTTAACCTCAAGTATCACAGTCAAATAGCTGATCCCAAGTGACTTGCTGCAGGTCATACAGCGTTCTGGGGAGACTCAACACTAGAACAAAGCTTTTTGCACAGAAGACAGTGAATTGAATCTTGGCTYATTCACTGCATGTAGTACAAATTGATGTTTGTCCTGTATTCTCAGATGGTGGCCACATTATTGTCTTGTGAAGTTGGAGGAGGGGGCTTTTTTATTGTGTTTTGTATAAATAAAAACTCTAAATCTCTGCCTTTTTAGGAAGGGCATTTTCAGTGACGCACACCTCGGTGAAATCACCTGTTTCCAATGGCACCTTCAGCTTCGATGGCCACGTGAGGAGCGATGGCCACGTTTATCACACTGTGCACAAGGACTCAGGTCTATACAAAGACTTGCTCCACAAAATACACCTGGACAGGGCCAACGATGAGAGGCCCACTCCAGAAAATAACTACAAACTGTTACGACGCAACAACAGCTACACTTGTTACACTGCTGCTATTTGTGGCATGCCCGTGCATTCCTCCTTTAAGGCAGCGGATACTTCGACTCCAGAAGATAGTGAGAAGTTAGTGGGAGACACTGTTTCCTACTCGAAGAAGCGAGTCCGCTACGACAGCTACTCCAGCTATTGCAACGCAGTGGCGGAGGCAGAGATTGAGGCAGAGGAAGGTGGGGTGGAAATGAAGTTGGCCTCTGAACTCGCAGATCCTAACCGGCCCCCCGTTGATCCTGTGGAAGAGGATAAGGAAGAGAAAGACACATCTCAGGTCCATCTACTTTTCCACTTCCTCCAGATCTTAACAGCCTGCTTTGGATCCTTTGCCCATGGAGGCAATGATGTCAGGTAAGAGGATGAGATCTCACAAACCAGCAATTCTACCGTTTTAGTACGTGGAACAAGGTTTGCCTGTGGCTTGGCTGGTTGGAAAGCACATTCATTTCTGCAGGTAGATTATCATCAGGGCTGTTTTACGCAAAGCGTGTCACACCAGTGTCCGCAGTGCTTTCCAGGAGTTGTACTGCTTAGTCTATGGTTTATCTTCTTCTCAAGGGTAGATTTTTTTTTATTTGCTGCTGAGTAATTGTTAAGCAATTAGTTTAATTTAGGTGTAATTTTGGCAATCTTGGAGACGTTGAGACTCCACCAACATGGCAACGACTGTGAAAGCAAACAGGACAGTCCCAGCCCTGCAGAATTTGCAGCCAGTTTTAACTGCAAAATCAGAAATCTTCAACAGATGAGACGTTTTAGACTATTTTTGTTATTAGATGAATTTAGTCTTTTGTCGCACAGCACCTGACCATCTCAGTGGCATGTGGCTGAAGAGCAATTTGRGTGGGTTTGCTGTGTTTCTGGGAACACTGCGTATTTTCCCTTTAGGATTTGGCTGGACTGCCTCTTTCCTAGGTCTGGAATGATCCATTTGGTATTTAATAGATGCTTTTTCCAGTATCATGATAGAGTCCCCTGAGAAATTCACTCAAGTAGCTTGTTGAAGCAGCTGTCCTTATTTGGGTTGTGGCTGGGGCTGTACTGAGTCCCCTTCCTGCTGGACCCTTGCTGTGTTAGCCATGCCCTGATGGTGTCGGTTTCAGTGCTTTCAGCAAGACTTTACAGCACTCATAATTTTCATCGTCCTCCTTAGGCATCTGGGCAAACGCTGTCCCACTCCACAAGGAGAAGTTACTGCTCCTTGCTCTTGTCAGCCTCCCAATTTAACTCATAGCTCATCTTGAAAACACTTACAAACATATTTCTTCTCTCCTCATCCATCTAGCATCCTGGGAATTCAGAAAAGGGCTTTCTGAAGAGCCCTTTGTACTTCCTTGGTATCCGCAGGGATCTGGCTCTGGGAAGGAGTCCAGAGTCCGCTTGTCGTCTGGGTCAGAGGGCAGCGGTGCAGCTTTCTTTCCTCTCAGATGGTCTCTGTTGTTAAAGACTTCTGCTCTGAGCACAATGGCCAAGAGCAATTGACTCTTGGGGGCCAATATCCAAGCTCTGCAAGTGGCCAGCAGTTAGTGCTAAGGGGAACATAGGAATAAGCACAAAGACTGCTGATGTTTCTTGTATGGTACTCTGGGAAATACCATTGCAGAAGGTTCTCAGCCTACCTCAGTAGATGTCCCAGCTCCTTTATTCCCTGCAGGTGGTGCTTATACATTATCCTCAAGGACTCACATGTTTATGCAAGCATTAGTTGCATGTTACGTAGGAGGAAGGGGTAGTCGAGTTTGTTAGAAGTGATCTGTAAGAATGCAGTTAGTCAAGAAATCAGATTTGGTGTTGACAGGAGCTGGCCAGGCTGAAATACAAATTCAGACTCTATGCTATATGCATTGGTGCATCTTACAGCGTAATTCCCTTAGAATTTTGCATTTGGACTGGCTTGTTACCGTGGCAATATCCTTTCCTGAAAATTCGTATGTTTTTAGTGTTTTTCAGATCCCTACTTCTGTTGGTGATCCTATCAAATTTGCCAGGAAACATGTGTTTTTATTAAATGCTGTTTATTCCAAAATCTCTTCTTAAGCTGAATTCATATCATTGCAGAAMTAAAGAACAAGTCGGCTTCATTTTGTCAAGGCTGGTAGAAAAGCAGGAAAATGGTCATGGGTGTAGGATTGGATAGGAACCCCTCCTTGCAACTGTACTGATTCCCAGCTAAACAATAAAATTTGTATGCCTAAAAAATACAGTAGATAAAACACTCTGGGGATGCAGATATCTATCCTGTGGATCATATAGCAGAGACATTTTGCCAGTCTTTGTCTAACGGGGCAAAAGATGTCTTGGCTCCTCCACATGTTGCATGAAGATCTGCAGAGCTCAAAAGGCAGTGCATTGTTTTAAAAATAATGCAGTAGAACCTAGTTCTAGCTTTCTGTTCACATTTCTGTAAAAAAGTAAGCCCTGGCAGTCCATCTTCCACAGTTGGCTGCTATCTTTTCATCTCCCTCCTTCATTCACTTTCCTTCTGCTCATTTTAGGTGCTGTCAAACTGCTTTGCTTTTTCCTCAGCCTTGAAGCCTGTTGTTAAAATCCTGCTTTTCACTGCATTTGATTTTAAGCTCCTCACTCCTATATTTAGGACAGCACTTCCGTTGCCCAAATCTTTTTCTTTGGACTTGTCTCCTACATTTTCTTCCTCAGTTCATGGAACTTACTCTTGTGCCATGTTTTCTATTTATTTTCCATCAGGCTGCTTGTTGGTATTCCTTGCAGGGACAGGAGCAGATAAGAGGAGCAAAGAGAGAAAAATCAAAAGCTAATATGGAACTTAAAAACTGCAGTTGATTGCAAGGTAAATGATTGACCTTTTTTAAGGCATATTTAAGCATGAGGCATATGGTACAGACTGAGCCATGATGCRGCGCAGAAAGACTTCGTAGATCAGAAGTGCCCCATATAATTTGTACAGCGCTTTAGGAGACAAAAAAATCATATGGAGATCTCTCTTATTTCATTATCCAGGATTTGCCCATGGACCTGGAAGGGTTAAATCAGTGTTTTGCACTCGACTGCAGAAATAATTCATAACTAATTCATGGGGYACCTAGACCCCAGTTTCTTCCAAGATGATGCTTTTTAGCATCATAACAATACCAGCCATCTTTGCTGTAGGAGCTGGTGTTTGTAGCCATCAGGGCTCATGTTCGGGCTGACATCAGCAGGGATCCTGGCCGGGGCAGCTGTGTGTTAAAGGAAACAGGGAGTCATGGTGACTCCTTATTTGGGTGACTGTTTTGTTCGGACCATCCCCTCCTGCCCCCTGTCGCCAAGCTTCTGTGCACTGTGTCAAGGGTGCTGGAGCCCTTCCAGGGCTGGGACTAGCTGAGCCAGGCCAAGAGCCTTGTGACACCACCATGCACATGGACTGAATGAAATCTAAAGAATTTAAAATCCCGACTAAATGTGTTGGGACAGAACCGCTGAAAAAAATGTTGTTGTTGAACTTAATTAGCGGCGCCAAGTGATCAGGTCCCACCGGCTCAGCACCCGAGCACAAAGGGAGTGCGTCAGGTCATTGCAAGGGCAACGGGAGAATAAAAAGGGCAGGATGGAAAAAAGACCTTAGGCCAGGAGCGTGACACAAGGAAAACTGCCAGCTTCCTAAACGCTTGTTCAGAGCCAGCTTTCCAGAGAGGCCAGGAGGCTGGGCTTTGTTGGCCAGCAGGGATTATATGCACCTATGGCTGAGTTGRACTGAGCTTATTTTTCTGTAAATACAGGCTGGGTCAGCAGGAATTGTGATCTGGAGCTCAGTGCTGCAGCTACAGCAGCCTACCTGTATAACAACAAATAGCAGAAGAGTTGCTGAAGCTGTAGGGTTTACGCTGCATTTCAAAGTCTGGAAGCATGTCTGAATTAAGTAGCTCTCAAAAACCAGGGCAGTTGGGCAGGCTGTTTTCGACATGGCTAGAAAGAACTGCTCACGCCATAGGTCTCTCTGGTGCCCAGCACAGCGGTGGCTGTGGCTGCTTTGCTACTGGGTTGGGAATGAGAAAGCTATGAGGAAACAGAGCGTCAGCCCCACAGCCCCATCCTAGCAAATGGGAAAATGCTTTTGTTGACTCAAGGAATCTCTGGACCTGGTTATTCCTTGAATTCTTGCAATCAAAGCAGGATGATCCACAGAGAGATGCTGTAGGTCAGTTCGAGGTGTGCTGATTAAGATATACTGTTTATGCTCTGAAAAAAGGCTGAGACTTGTGCTCCTGCACACCTGTTTGTGCATGTGTTTAGTCATTTCTTGTACAGATTCCTTCTCCTGTAAATGGGTAACCTCTTCTGTCCCTTCCTACTCTCCCTCTCCACCTCAGGCCATCAGTCCCTCTGTCGCAGGAGAAACCCTGAGGATGTCAGAATGAGCTGCGTGCCCTGGCTTGTGTGAGCAGGCACCTACCTGGGCTCATGGATTCCAGCCATGGAGGAAGGTTGATTTATTATTGTGACRGTGGCAGGAGGTGTGCCGCTCCAGCTGGGCAGGGTGACCACGGACCGTGCCACCCACCCATGTCTGTGTGTGCCAAGGTGCAGGCAGTGCTGAGGTTTGGCTGGTACATGCTGTAGAGAGGGGAAACCTGCCTGCAGACATTTCATGGGGATCTCAGTTTTCCTGAGTTCCTGCTGCATAAATTGTTTGAATGTGTCTGCTCTAATTAAATTTCTTGTGGACTACCCTTGTGTATTCATGCTTAGATTTTAGGAAAAAAGGGGTCATTCGAGTTAGAGTCTGCAGGTAATGCCATATAGATTTATGGCACAAGTTTGACAAAGAATGGCTCTCATTATCCAAACAATATAGGCTACATTACTCACAACAGGATTTAAAACAATTTAAGAATTATAGTAAAAGTATTTAGTATTTTTTATATATTTCTACACATTCTTTCAGTGATTTCAGGAAAGCTGAACTGCTATCAGGTAGAGAATTCATTGTTAAGCTAAGCGTTTAGAGTGAAATGAGGAAATACCTGCTTGCCCAAAATATGTGAAGAGGAACCTTCTCCTCTCATCTCCATTCAGATTTCAGTGGAGTTTTAGGTAAGAGCACACAAAGAGCAGTAGGATTCACCTTTTTCCTCCTCTTCCGAAAGTAAATGCACTGGTATTAAAGGAGGGAAGGGCCAGAACATTGCCAGTATCTCACTGCACGTGGAGAGCTTAGTGGGATTCAGCCTTCTGGCTAAATAAGGAATCTAAAGGAGCTATAGTAAGGCTGGATTACAAAATAGATATTTTTTGTTTCCTCCCTGAGAGCTGCAGTCAAGAATATTTAGGAAGCTAATCTGTTTCCTGTCATTACTGAGAGAAGCCTAATTTCTGATTCCTTCCCTTTTTAATAGCAGTCCATCCTRTAAGTCCAGCCTGTGTCCCGAGTAGATGTGAATCTTCACTTGTGTCCTTAATTGTGCAGGTACATGGCATTTTTGTTGTGCCGTGCAGGCAAGCCAGAGAAGAGCAGCAAGAAGYAGGGATGCTCCAGTGGGCATGGGAATCCCTCCCCATCCAGCTGTGAGCAGGGCCCGTGGCTGAGCTTACCAGGGGAAAAGCTGATGCTGGTGGGCATGGGGGAGGATGGACCCAACCCTCCAGGAAGCAGGGCCAGTATTTACAGTACAGAGATGAGCTGCAGGAATAAAAATGTCCCCACCCTGACTCATAAACACACCCAAAGCTTGCACTTCACAGGGCACAGCTGTGACACACTTCTATGGTGCTATGGTAGACACACTATTTCAAAGCTATCCAGTTATTCGAACTAAGATAAAACTCTCCTGATAATCTGACATCTCTAAAGATTAGGATATGTTTTTTTCCTGTTGCTACATACAGGCATATCTTTCTTGCATCCTTACTCAGCTGGGTGATGTCTCAAGGTGTAACTGCTGCCTATCCAGAAATATCATCCCACTGATTTTCCCAGTGGAAGGTTTGTTTGTGAAACTGTGGTTTGGGAAATAGTCAAATGGCTGGACATCTTGTAATTATATTTGTAATACTGGGTGCCTAATACTGATTTCTCAGATGACTGTTTTCTCACCATTCAGTTTTAGCTGATGATAATGTATATTTCAAGGTTCTTTCACTCAACTAGAAAAAGTGACTAAAAAGCAATCTCGTTTTTCAAGCAGCAGAGAATCTAAGCATGGTCATCAAGGAGTCTATAGATTATCCACAAAGCATGTTCAGAGTGTAGCTTTCAAATACAGTTAGATTTTCTTTTTGAGCAACTCACTACTCCCCTCAAACAACAGCGAGGTAATAGCTATATTGCTACTTAATAAAATGTTAGGACAAGTTTGACAGAGTTTGGCAATAGAGCATTCAACTGATGGCATTCTTCCTTTACTGGGAAAAAGCCCTTTATTTTTTACTTTAAAAAAAAAAGTGTTAGTCTGTATTCCTCCAGAGAAGGTCTTGGACTTGTGACCCAAAGGTACCTAAAAATTTCTGCTGGTGTGTGTGTGTGTGTGTGTGTGTGTGTGTGCATGGGAAACTGTCATTTATAAGCCTGTCTCATGATAGCTGAATGTGGGGTGGTTATTTTTGTTGGTAATACTATCTGTCTCACAGGGGAGAGGAGAAGCCAGCTCTATTTATAGCTCAGATTCACTGTCAAATGCTATCTTTCACAACAGTTTTATAAATGGTGTGTGACAGATTCTAAACTGGCACAAGCGAGCAGAAAAAGAAAAGTTGTGCCAATTCACGTTAGTCGAGAGAGCCAGCGAAATCATCATGAGGGTCAGGCAGCACTTCAGAAACACGGAGCAGGACTTCACTGAGCCACCGTGACACATCTGCAAGTACAAATATTGCTGTGGATGGCATTTAATCCTATACTGCACCTCCGGGGAAGGCAAACACCCCCTGCACAGCGCCCCGGCTGCGAAGTCCTGTGCCYTGTGAGTAACTGGGCTGGCAGGGCCTGGCAGAGATGGGGGAAAGCACTGGATGTGGAGAATACACTTTACAGCAGGCAGACTCAGGAGATAGGCTTCTTAGGACATAACAATTCATAAACTCATCCTAAAATTAACTCATATTGGCCATCCCCTTGTGCTCAGTGGACAAGTGTGTATTAGGTGTGCAAAATTAAAATAATACCACGACAGGAGCACCTTATGTTGTGTTTTAAGCCCAATAGCTAAATAATACAGCAACACCCTCTAAAGCACTTCAGTTTCATAGGAACCTAAGGGCAGTTTTACATATAAAGAGATGTGGATAGCGGTTCAGAGCCCCTGCGTGACCATCTCAGGCTTTTTTTTTCTCCTCTAAACTACCACAAATAAGACTTGGAGTGCCAGCACAAAGGGGAGTTAGTTAAGGCAAGTAAAAACCTGTGTGGGAGAGTAAGAGAAAATCACTTCTTGAAAATAGACTTGTGAAATAAGTCTTAGCCAAATGCATGGAAGATTTGAGGTCTGCTTTCCTGCTAGTCGTGTCTTGAATCAAATGAGATAGAACCGGTGGGAAATACTGTGAAAGCGGCATCCCAGTCTAGCCAGCATCGTTGTGGTTCATCTGGTTAGTCATTCAGCTGTAGGAGACATCTGTTAAGCAAACTCTCTTATCTAACAATGCCTTTTTTGTTTTTGTTTTTTTTTTTTAATATATTGTTTCTCTCTTACCCTCTCTTACTGTCCTGTTGGGACTGGTTGTCTTCTACTTCTGTGCAGAACCAAGATCATAGTCTTTGCAGCCTGAGTCAGACCCATTCCCTGTGAGCCTTTGGCAGTTTCATGGTGGGACAGGCCTAGCAGCTTCTTCTAGAGCTGTTTTCCATTGGCATAGGGAACATTTGTACAACAAGCCCCTTGGACTGGACCTCCTGAACAAATATAGAAGCTGAAGGAGCCCCTTGGAGAACTGTGATGGTGCTAGATTGGAGCCACTGGCTGCTGTTTGTGGCCACTTGCAGATACTCAGGCTGGGAGATGCCACTGTCCCTAAGAGCTGAACATTTAAGTCACCTTGAACATGATTTACTGGGAGATGAGAAATGTCCCTCTGGTGTAGATAACCAGCAATGTAGATACCCACAAAGGAAAATGAGGTTAATTACCTTTTTGTCTTTCCAAGCCTGTATGGATCCAGTGCTCTTCTGCTTTCGTTTCTTACAGGGAAGGTATCAGAAATGCTGCCTCTGTAGGCATCAGTGTCATCTCTTCTGATCTGTTGGATAGAATCAGCCACTCAGATTCTCTGAGGCTGAGCATAAGTCAGCAGAGTTTTGCCTTGTCTTCCATTGCCACAAATAAGAAAAGAACCTTTTCTTCAAGGATTAAGCTTAGTTGATTCACAGAGGTGTAGCATTTGCAAATAATTAAAACTGGCTTTTGATACAGAAGAGCATAGTTTGCTGCTGCAGTTTTCGGAGCCTTTTCTGCTTTTCCATTTACATTGGGACTGACAAATATGTATCCATAATCTCTTTAGAACAGCCAGGAATCAGTGCCTGAACTCACTACCAATGTTCCTGTTATTTTGAACAGGGAGGTTGTTTCCATGTCATACAGCACTGTAAAAYGGGATGATCAGTTTTCCCTTTATTCATCTGATCAAGGTATTATTTGCCTTTATCCATCCTTCAGCATCCATCAGTTGAAGGCACATTGAATTACCTTTCTTTTTCTATGCCCAAGAAGGCATTTAAATGTGCAAGTAATTTAATCCACACCTGAAAACACTGGAAAAGAAGTTTCAGGTCAACTTCAAAATATTAGGAGTGCTTCAATCAAGAATCTCTTCTTCTATGGAAGTAAAATAATTCTTGCATTTAGGCCCTAAGGGCTTTTCACATACTGTTCTTCCAAAACTCAACAAATCAAATGCTTACTTGGGCACAGTATTAGACCAGAACTTKAAAGTATTTTAGCTAGTGGAAATCACTCTTTATTTAAAGAGTGTTTGGTTCTTCATTGTACTACCCAGTGTCTTCAAACACACTGGATTTTATTATTCATGTGAGCTCACTACTTTATTTTCAGTATCTTTCTCAAAATCCATAAAACTTATTAATTCTTTTTTATATCAGAGAGCATTTTTAAATATTTTCATTTGCCTTGCAGCTTGAACATTGTTGTGTGTGTTACAAGGGAAAAGTCTTTCCTAGTAGCTTTGCCTCAGGACCGCTTCCCAGGATTCAGGGCTTGATTTCTCAAGGACCAGTTGAAAGCAGGAGGGTCTCATGTTGCTTAAATGTGCCGAGCTTTGCAATTCTAGGGACCCTCGTCTCTTGGCAGTCACCACTCAGCCCCTACCACCTCATGTCAAGGTAAAGATGAAATTCAAGGAAATTATTAACTGGCAGATACAGTGACCTGGTTTGCATAACATTTGACATTAAAACTGGCCCTTACTCCATCTGTGTRCTTTGAAGCAGAACCAGGAACTAAATTTAGCAGGTCCTGGCTCCAGGGTGAGCATGGCTGTCGGTCCTGCCTGCGGTGCTCGCTGTGACCCGCTTTCCTATCAGTTTACAAAGAGGGGAGCTTCCCTAATGGTTTTCAGATTTTCTGAATGACATTGGTCAGGTTTGCTCTGCTCTTCTCATGATTATTTAGACATAAATATAGCACTGCTTCACTAATTACGCTTTTTTGGTGGTGAATAAATGGTGCTTCACAGGGCAAGCAGTACTTGGTTTAGTTAAAAAGCTGAAAAAAAAGGGGATGTTAAAATTCTTATCTGCTTTTTAGTATTTAAACCTCCAAAGTAACTGGATACCAGCTTTCAAGTTTTTCTGCTAATTCTCGTGTCTAGAAACTTGATGCTTTTTTAGAATAAACAGAGTCAGAAGTCTGACTCCAGCCACCAACAYTGGATGACCTGCATTAAGAGTGGGGACTTGACTTCAGTGTTGCTGACTTTCAGTGTTTTCCCAGCAAGCAGCAGCAGGGTAGCAAAAAGAGCTTATGCCAGCTCTGTGTCACCAAARGGCCCTCTCTGATCCAGTCCAACTCGCTCTACAACACGTTTGAAGAGGACTAAGTCACCTTCCCAGCTGCACTCTGATCATATCCAAACTTTACAGGCTGTCAAACTAGATTATATTTCTATATTCTCGTCTGTGATGGTAATTTTGTTCATTATTTTCCCCTCTTTGACAAAAMCAGCTAATTTGATACTTGAATTTTAAAGACGCAGAGCTCTTGAATTGGTAAATTTTGAGATAGTTTCAGTGCTGAAAATACTGATTTTTGTCATAGAACAGCCATAATGAGGTACTACAAACTCTTGACAGTTCAGGAAACAATTTGTAAAAGAGAAGTTCCTTTCAGGACTTGCTCTAGTTATCAGTGATGAAGTGACAACTGAAAAAGCAGCATGATAAGAGTCGCCTGCTGCAGCCTTTCCAAGTGAGAAGAAAGGCCTGTAGGGTCAAGTCAGAGCAGTGCTGCACCCAGAATGAAGAAAAATCATGCAGAAAATAAAAGACTTCTTTCCAGGCAATTATCTGCATTTTTATAACTCAGGTGACACGTTTCTGTTTCTCCAGCAATGCAATCGGTCCCCTCGTTGCCCTCTGGCTTATCTACGAGCAAGGTGGTGTAATGCAGGAAGCATCCACTCCCATCTGGCTGCTGTTTTATGGAGGTGTCGGTATCTGCGTGGGTCTCTGGGTCTGGGGAAGAAGAGTTATCCAGACCATGGGTAAAGACCTCACTCCAATTACACCATCAAGGTAGGTCCACAGGTGTCAATGTGGATGTGTGAACTTTGTCTGTGAACCAGTCTGAGAAATTGCTGCTCCAGTATTTTGTTCGTAATGCAGTTTGTTGGATTTGCTGTGCTTTGATTTTAATGATAACCTGGCTTCGACTTCTCTGTCTTTCTAAAAAAAATGAAAGAAATAAGAGGAAAAGGAGACAAAGAAAGAAAAAAGAGAGAAAGGAAAAAAGATAACCGTGTAATACTGAATGTTTTTAAGGCATAGAGGTCTGCATGGACAGTCTTCTGCTGATGACGTAATTAGAGTGGCAGAAGGTGCATTTGGAAATGGCAAGATTTCAGTGGCTTTCCCAGTGCGCTTCAGACTATTAAACCCATATGTGTTTATTACAGTAATTTTCATCTTTAATACATACTCGACCTCTGCTGGAGCTTAACCGAATTACTAATTAGGCATGATTCACCGCAGCGTAGAGTAGCGAAAGCCCCTGCCGCAGTGAGCCGTGCAGACGGGGTACTACAGATGACTAGCCTGTGCCTTTCCCATTACTCAGCCCTTTCTTGTTCTCTTAACTTATTCATATGACAAAAATCAGTTGGAGATAAAACAGTCGAAAGAAGAAACGGGTAAGACTTTGGCACGCTGCATGGTATCAGTCCGAGCTGATGCAAAGAGTGATTGTGAAGTGTTTTCTTATGCTTCCCGCAGTGGATTCACTATTGAGTTGGCTTCGGCGTTCACAGTTGTGGTAGCTTCCAATGTTGGACTTCCTGTCAGTACTACACACTGCAAGGTATGCCTTTGCCCAGCGACTGCAGTCAAGGCAGTCTGGACTATTCATCTTAAAATTGTGCTGCTCGAGCCAGGGATAATGGCACGGTGAGGGGAAAACAGCCGCTGAYGGAGGATGGTGAGGCAGGGGTGTGCATCTTCACCATGCCAGCAACATGGGAAAATAATCAGGCTTCCAAAAATGCATTGGAGTTGTCACAGTAAAGTCACTGGAATTGGACACAGCATAAACTCCATAGCTGTTGGTGAAGAAAAACAGCACTTATGAAAACATGACCTCAATTGTAAAGCAAACTATTACAAGGAAGGACCTGGTTTCCTCTGACGGTGCCATTTGAACCTGGTCGGGTAACATTTCTCCCTTGTTCAGAGGCTGCGCACCATTCATCATTTATACTTGACTTTCTTGATAAGTGCATGGCATGGGATTTCCTGCATATAACTCTTTTACTACAGGTTTTCCATCTGTCTTTTTTTTTTTTATTTCTTCACAGTGGATTTTGCATTGAAGTAATGTGTGCGCTAACGGTACTTGTAGCCTCAAATGTGGGTATTCCAATAAGCTCCACCCATTGCAAGGTATTGGAGTTTGCAGTGATCGTATCAGTAAATCACATCACTAGGACAAACCATAACAAAATCTGGGAGATACCGATGGTTGCAGATTGCCTTCACTGTGCGATGCCCTGCAGGCTGTGACCGCAGGACAACGGGGCCCACTTTGAAAGCCAGTACAGCCAAGCAAAGTCAGCGTTACAACTAATTGCACAAAAGTCTGGACTGTCTTTCACCCCTACATGGTTGTATTGAACTAATATAGACTTATTAAAATAACGTAGATTTGTAGTCTGTGTGAACCCTGTTATGTGTATTTTAAAGCCACCTGTATGAAAAACGCTGCTACATCATTAAGCTAATATTTTAATGTCTCTCTTCTTTTAAACCAACTTGTCCTCACTTTTGTGCATTATAATACAGAATCTGGCCCTTGTAATTAGTCCTTTCAAGAAGGTAGTTGGCTTTCTTGGTTTTTTTTTAAAAAAGACCACTTTGGAGTATAGAAACAGGCTGGGTAGTGAGCAGAATTTAATTGTGTCACATGATACGCTGTGTGAGAAGACATCCGTATAGCTTGTAGACATCAGGGAGCATGTGGACATTTACAGTGCTGGAAGAATATAATGGGAATTTGGAATTTTGTTTCCAGGGAAATTCTCAAGTTAAATATCCTGTCGTTCTTTCCTTTGCTTCCTCATGGATTCCCAAGTTCCTGGACATGCAGAGTTGTTTGTTTCTTTCGCCCTCTGAGAGGATGTGGGGAAGCCCTTCCAAAATCAGAGACCCAGGGTGGCAGAGTTCCTCTGCATCATTGCATGCCACCAAGACCAAGCCCTTAAAAAAGACAGATCCTGTAGGATTCACTACTTGAAGATTCACTACTCCAGGATTCCCTGGAGACCTTGGAGCCCCTGGCTGCGGCTGGGGCAGGCAGGTTTCTGGGGATAATTGCTCCATGGCATGGCAGGCGGGCTGGCAAGAAGCCTGTGACATTGACCTGCTTTCCAGTGAAAGAGTCAATGAAATCCACACATCCTGCAAAAGGCCCAAAGTTGTTTCAATTGGCCTTTTTCTAGTGAAAACTGTTTCTTCAGAAAGCGTTCCTCTATTGCAAAATCATGTCTTTCTTCTACCCTGGCGCTCTTTGAGAAGCAGCCAAGACTGAGCTGCTCTGAAAGGGTGTTTGGATTTCCTGGCATTGACAGAACTCTGGTTCCTCTGAAACAAACAGGGAGGGGAAAAATAATAACAACGTGATCCACTTCTAAAAATGCTAGCCTGAAACCACTTCCCTTTGAGATGACTGGTATATCAAATGCGTGATGAAGAACCTGCCAGGGAGAACAATACAGCTTTGATTATCCCAGTTGCGTGCCTGAAGCATTTCTAGCCAACTGTTGTAAAAGAGAAAACACACTTTGGTGCAAACAAATAGACGGAATTTAAAAAGAAAATGTCTTGGAAGCCATAAGCTAATGAGAGGGGTATTCATTCACTCAATGCAGCTAAAAGCTTGGTCTTTTCTAATGGCAGAGCAAAATAGTTCTTTTTAAAAAATACTTCCGTAAAGCAGTTAATGTGGTTAGTCTGTGTCTGCTCCCTGTAGTTTGCTGTATCTCATTAGATGGATCATTCTTAATGGGAAGATCCACTTTGCAATAGGATTAGACTATTCCAGGGATGTCATGTTATTATAATTGACTCAGTGTTTCAGCAAAATAAGATCGTGAGTTGAAAGGTCCTAAGTGAGCAACACAAGATAAAGCAAACACTTGTAACAGATGTATTCCTGTATTCCTTGTTTTCTTTGAGGGCCCAGGGGAGGAAAAAAAGAATTGTTATATATCATTTGTTCCACGTGAAAATGCCTTTCTGAAAGTGTTGTCAGCCATTGAGTCAGAAATGTCATCTTAAAAATCAGCAGAAAAATTACTTTGCCTTAGAAATCAAAAACAAAACAGGTTTGAGGACACCCTGATCCTGAGCCTCTAGCATCAGGAATTGGGAATCATTCTTTTCCCCCATATTTGCTCCACTGCAAAATAGCATTTGCTCAAGTGGGAGCCCTACTGGAGGGGTGTCAGTCAACTGAACATGCAGCAGCTGGATAAACTGATGGCAAATGAGGAGCAGCATGAAGCAGCTGAGGTGGAGGGAAACCTTTTTGAGGTGAAATGGTAGACTGTAATGAAAACTGGAGATCAAGTATGAAGGAAAACTCTGRGCAGCGATTTTCAGATCTTGTAGCAGATGTGGTGGCAAACTGGAGGTTGGTAGCAGGAAGAAAAGCATTACATTCTGAAGAAAATTTGTCAACCCCTCTCAGATCAGGAGCTGCCTTTGGTCCTAAATCAGCGKCTTTGGTCTACATGAGCTAGCCACTGCCTGATGTACCTGTCCCACATCTACAGCCAAGTAGCTTTTTCATGCTCAGTGTGTGCTGAGAGCCTGAACTGCACCTTTATCTTTGCCACRAGTTCAAGGGGAGAGGAAGTCCCTCTGAAAGCCTCCAAGTCAAGAGGGCTTGGAGGAAAGACTTACCCTTATGAGCCTCCAAAGGAATTTGTGAGTCTGAACGTGGTAGCCACATTGCTCTGCCTGCACCAGTTCAACCTCCCTTGGGATTTAGCATTGAAAAGTGCTAAATTTCATACACCGGTGTGGTGTGAATGCACACCTTGCCTTTCTGCTGTCCACATGGGCAAATGATCATATTGAGTCTTAGAGTGCCTGTTATTTATTCTCAGATTTTAGATTTAGAAATAAACATTTCTCAGCTGTAATGGAGTGTGTTCACATACAGATAAAATTAGAGAGCAGGAGTTAAATGCTTTTCCTCTGCAAAAGTGACTTTGCTGAGGTCATACTGTCAGCTCCGTTTTGCCATTATGATTTTGTGGTTTTGAAAAATATTCTCTGTTGCTATGATTGAATTATCGTGTTCTGTGTGTTCTTATTATACACCATTGCACAGGAACAAGAAAACCAAAAGCATTTCTGTAATGCATTAAGCAGAGCATACTGAAGGCAAACTGCACTGGTTTCAAACCAATCTCAAAGTAGATATCATCTGAAATTCTGCAGAAGGTGTAGTGTGCCTACACCCAAGTTTTAGCTACTCTCCTAACCTCTAGTCCATAAAAAATCACTATTAATAAACTAAACGTTAATACTGTTTAAAACAGATTGCCAATGCCATCATTGCTGATACCATTTAAATTTCAGGAAGGACTTGGAGACTAGCGTATGTAGAGTGCAAGCTTGCTCAATAAGTAGTGCTTCTTGTTGCAAGCATGACAGATGGATGCTAAGGCCGTGCTAAATGTAAAGCTGAGCCTAACAGCTGAGCTGCTGAAAACCCAAATGCTGTTTCCTCGAGTTAATGCTTTGATATGGTCACAAGTGTGGGATTCCTCTTCACCTAAATACACCTCCACTTACTAAATACTTACACCTCCTAAATACAGAATGGCAAATTGTCCACTCCAGGGGTATTCAGATGAAATATTATTTAATAGCTTTCTTTATTGGATCAAGCTTTAGACAGAGGCCTTATTGGTCATAGAATATCAAGTTTAGTTTTCTCTTTTTCTGTCACAGGCACCCTAGAGTTACAGGGTCTTCCACAAATAACTCTTCTCCAAAAAGAAACATTAAGGAGTAGTTAGAAGTTAAATAGGTGTTAGCAAAAGATGCAGATTCAATATCCCCATTCTATCTTTCCCTGACTCCCTGTACTCTTGGCATTTATCATTTTCCTGGCTCTGTACATGGAGAGCAGCCCACCTTTTGATCTATAGGCAGGAACTGATACTCCCATTAAGAAAACAAGCAGGGAGGCAARGATGACACTTCAGGGAGCATGCCCAGCTGTGTCTTGGAGTTTCTTTACCTTCAAAACAGGATATTCCTTCCACATTTCTTGCTGCTCTGCTGTGCACTTTGAACAGACTTGTACTGTTTTTGCTAACAGCATGGAAAGCACTTCCAGGGCAGAAAGGAAATGCAGTGTTTCTGAAGTTTTTGTATCGTTTTTCATTGAAAATGTTTTTCTCAGTCCAGTTTTTTTTCTTAAAGATTAGTATGCTGGGTTTATACCTGAGCTTATGAACTGAAAATACATTTGAAGGAAGAAAAGTTTGCAGCTTTGCCCACAGTACAGTGTGTTTTGTCTACAAAACCACTGACCTACCCAGCTGCCCTGGTAGCAGTGTCTTTGAAGGATATCATGGTGTTTTATCCATTCCCCACCATCCTCTTGGTGTCTGGGCAGTTTGTGTGCCCCATAGTATTAGGCTGATGTCTTTGTCTGCAGAGAGGATTTTAGCTCCAGATGCTTTGCTTGGCTAGCTGGTCCAGAAGGGCTGGTTTTCCTTAGAGGGTTTGGACTGATGAGTTTAGTGTACTGGGTCTAAGCCTACAGTGTCTGTCTGCCCCCTACCCAGTCACCATTGCTGCCACAGGGTGGGCTCAGCTGCTTTTATCTTGCCACTGCCATCCTGTTTGTAGCCCACAGTACTGGAACGTGGATGTGGTGTTTTGAGTCAGCTCTGTGTGCAGGGCTGTGAGCTGCAGAGAGAGGGTCAGCAGCTGCTGAGTGAACAGGCAGGGCATCCCAAACCAGCAAGAGGACAGGCAGGTGGGACAGGAACCATACTAGCTATCCTGGCCTGCCCCATGCAGTGCTCTCCAGCAGAGCCTTAAAAACAACTTTCCTGGTGTTTTCCTGATTTAGGATGCAGTCTGGCCAGAGTCAGTGGACACTTGCCCCATTGACTGAGTCGGGTGGAGGGCTGCCTCAGTTGCACTGAAGGCTGATGTAGGAGTTAGTAGGGCAGAGAAAAACCCACAAACATAYGTATTTGCCTTTGGCTGACCCCAAGACCCATGAAAAACAGGAGATCATTGAAAAATAAAGGTTAAAGTACCCTGGAAGTGTCACCCTCCTGCCACCACACCAGAACAGAGCCGTTGTTGTCCTCAGGGGCTTCTTTATCTCAGAGCATTGCTTGGTATCAGCTGACTGGCATTGGTGTGGCCGTGGCCATGTTACAGGTGCCCAGACCTGCCCCTCACTTCTTGTCTCCCTCTCTTCCCCACGCTCCCAAGGTTGGCTCTGTGGTGGCCGTCGGCTGGATCCGCTCCAAGAAAGCTGTCGACTGGCGCCTTTTCCGCAACATCTTCCTGGCATGGTTTGTGACTGTGCCAGTGGCCGGCTTGTTCAGCGCTGGGGTGATGGCCCTGCTGATGTACGGGATCCTGCCTTACATCTGAGGAGCCTCCTCTGCTGGGAAAAGGGGAAATGGCCAAGCTACTACCGATGGGAGAAGCGTTCCCATGAAAGAAGCAGTCAGAGAGGATCCATCTTCCAYACCTAACTTCTTATCTACTGTACATACAATGTGTCATATTGGTGACATGGTGATGTGGTGCCATTTCTTATATATTAAAGAAATATATATGCATATAGTAGGTAACAATACCTAAGTTATATTATCAGTGGGGTGAAAATAATTGCCTAGAACTTAATATTTAGTAAAATTTGTACATAGTGTATCATTTTTGGTGGCTATTTTTTAATCTTTTGAAGAAGAGTATGGATTGGGAAATGTTTCTTGTCCATTTGATATAAGAAGAAGCGAGGTACAGGACTGCATAACACATGAATTTTTTAAAGCTGTTAAGATACTGGAAAAAAATAAAATGTGCAGAAGTGCTTTTCATAAAATAACTTTGTTCATATCATATTGATCTTTGTGTATCATAGCGTGATGGTTATGGCTGTGTAAATACTTCTGAACAGTAACTTTTAAATGGTGCATTTCCCTTATATATTTTGGATAAGAAAGTTTAGGAAGTACCAAAGAAGCAGGGGAATAGCTTGCCAATATTATGTTGTTGTCTCTGCGTGTGTTGTGTTTCCCCACCTCAAATTCAACGTTGTTTTCACCAAGCTCCAGCCAGTGAGGTTGGGGTAGTACTGTTCATGTCTTAATGTAACTTTAAAAAAAAAAAAGCGCACACAAAAATGTTAGTTCTTGTGACTTAGTAGGCGGCCCATGGCTCTCCACATTAGCTGATAGTAGACTGACTTCATTTTGTGGGTTGATACTTCAGTATCTCACTGCTCACCTTCTACCTTACCCCTTCAAGTCTCGGCTCCCGGTTGCCCTGCTCTCAATTCCTGTGGGAGAACAGACCGTCAGTCTCCCACTTTGTGTCCATCCAGCCACAAGCGCACACTCTCAGGTACAGGAGCGGGGCCGTGGAGCACACGGCACCCCCGCGTACAGAAGTGAAGGGCAGCAGTGGGCGGGAAAGGGCTCAGCCCTGGATTTGGGCTTGAAGGTAATGGGCACCCCTGGGAGTGCTGATCCACGCAGGACAGGATGAGAGCAGGTGCTGCCTCCCCCCGGCAAGTCCCCACCACAGCCAGCCAGCCTTCTGCTGTGCTGCCTACAGCGAGGAGGGGACGAGAGCCTGGCCCTGTGTGGATGGAGGTTGTATGGTAACCAGCATTTGGATGAGATATTTTTCACGGCAGCTCAGGGGAAAATGGCTAGCTACATCCCCTGCACGCCTTCGGAAAGCACATTTGAGTGAAGGTTACTGTTTTGTGGGTGGAAGGCAAAGGGCGAGGGGTGCCCGGAGGAGGTTGGGAATCTATTACTGTTTAAATGCTGCTAAAATTTTGATAAAACGTTCTTGGTACTCCATTGTGATTTTTCCATTGGTCATTCATACTAAATTTATAATAAAAAGATAAATAGCCCCTATAACTGCCTCTTGCGTTTTTGGAGTGTTACTCAGCTGTAATGGGAAGGTTCCCCAGGCAGTTAAAACCTACTCCTTGGCATTGGCTGCCTTTTGTCTTTTGTCTGCTGTGGTCAGTGGGGATCAAACCACGCTCTGTGCAGCGCTGACAAAACCTCCCTTTTCTTCCTGCTGTCTGGGCAGCCCCAGTGCCCAGACCTCGCTCTGCCCGGGCTTGGCTCACAGGCATCTCTGTGTCGAGGTTTGGGAGCTCGTGGGCTGCTTCGACTGCATTCCCATGGCACTCGCTGCCTCCAACTGCCTCCCTAACTCTGGCTCTCCTTTCTGGGGCTCTGGAAGCATCCCTATTGCTGTGGCACCATGGTGCTCAGTTTCCAACCCCTGTGAAACCCTAGAGCTGTGGTATAAATAGTGCTGGCAGATGGGTGGGACTGGTGAGCAGCAGCTGAGTGACCAGAGCAGCCAGTACAACGGACAAAGACGATTTTCCACAACCTGTGGAAAAGGGTGGAAGGACTCACCTTATCTTAGCACTTGCGTAGACAAATGCCTGCCCAGTGGCCCAGCAGCTTGCCACCTTGTTTTATCTACGGAGACAAACCAGACTTCTCTCACTCCAGTGGCAGGGATGCAGCTGCAGCCCTGCCAGACACAAGCAGTGTGCGGAGGGCTGTGCCAGCTCTGGGGTATGTGATAATCCCCCAGCACACACAGCTGGGCTTCTGTCAACACACACATATATAAATAAAACTGATGTGAGGGAAATGGCTGGCGAGGAAGCATCTCCAAAGTGTTCCTGCCCCAGATACAATAACCTTCATTGTGGAGGGAGGTGGAAAACCCAAAGTGACTTTCTTCACATCACAGAGGTGTCCTTTGCCACCCCAGAGAAGCAGAGTCTGCAGGGGAAGCGCAGCTGGTGGAACACCCTGCAAATATGGGCACAGTTAAAATGCCCTTTGCTCAGGCAGCAGTCAAAATAGGTACAGGTCTATTTTCAGCTCAAGAAAKGGTGGGGGTTTTGCATTTTTTCAGCAGTGTCAGAGGTCAGTGAGGCTGGAAAGCTGAGCTTTTTTAGCCAAGGCCCATTTAACAAGTAGGTGCTGATAGGCCTCGACAGAGACATGGAGTCTTTGCACCCCCAGGGCTGCCCCGTCCACTGGCAGAGTTCTTCCCACCGCAGTTCATGGCCATCAGGACTGCAGCCCTCCTGGGCAGGACATAGGACTGCATGGCTGTCACTAGGCAGACCTTGCTGTGTGCTGGGGAGAAGTGTTCACAGGCTGCTGGGGGGCTGCAGGAAAGGTGAGCACAAGAAACAGGCTAGGAGGCAAGAGAGACAGAAGCCTGATGAAAATATTTATTACAACTAAAAACTCTTTTAGCTGAGGAAATGTGGCCTGAATTTCAGAAACCAAAGTGTCTACTGTGGCTCATGGACCAGTGGTAAATCTTTGACTCAAACCAGCCTGAGGAGAGCCAGCTGGCAGTGTGAAGGTGCTAATAGACTGATTACCCTCACCAGCTTCTCCTGGTGCCTCCAGCCTTCACCTCACTGCCAGACTTCGTGGTCTGCCTTGGGAGTTGCTTTGTCTTTGCATGTCTGATAGTCGCTGGGCTGATGCTGGGACATGTTATTGCTACCAGCTCTGCTTGCACTGCTTGGCAGTGTGCCCTGTGCTGGTGAAGTTGCTGTGGCATGGTAACCCATGCATCCTGCCTGGCCTGTCCTTCCCAGCAGAGCAACCCCGTCCTTTCAGCTCCCTGCTGCTGGTCTCTCACCTCCAAGGTAAGTGCYCTGTGTGCTTGTGACTGCTCAGACTGGCTGAACACTGAGACTTGTTCTGGAGTTGGTCACTGATTGCTCCTTGCGGGAATGTGTGTGGTTAGAGAGCCCAGGAAATGCAGCTGGGAAATGAGTGGAGCAGGACAATGCAAAGGCACAGGGCCTCTGGATTGTTTGTGATAGAGAGACCTGGGTTGCTTTGTGAGAGCTCCTAGCCCAGACTTGGGACCTGGTTGCCCTTGGACTGCAAGATGATGCCGATGGACAGATCCATATTTTTGGAGGGCAGAAGATTGTTTGAATGAGTGTTTGTGCTGTTACTTCCCTAGAGAAGGTAGCTGATGGGAAAAGTGGTTTGTTTATTTTGGGATTTTTTGAAAAGTTTAAGGACCTTTGGTTTTTTGTTCCTCCTTTTGTGGAGCTTGCTTTAGTGACGCTAATGGTATGGTTTGATGGAGCATTGATTCCACCTACTGGTTGCCAAAAAGAAATCTGAACTCAAGTAAGATTTTTATTGCTGCTGCTAAGCAGTAAAGCAGAACAGAAAGGAATTACACGTAACGAAAATGTGAACTGTGCTCTTTCCAGATGAACTTGTACAAATAACTAAATATTGCACACTCAGTTGAATTTCCAGTATCTTAGGTCCTAGGAGAAAAATTTATTACTGTTGCACTGAATTAAATTACATTTTCATACTGATTGACACAAGCAGGCTCTTTTCTCTTTGTCTTGTAAAAGCAACCATTATCTGATTTGAGTTCTTAAAACTAGGCTGCTGAACTTCTGCAATTATGCTATTTTAGCATTGTATTGATGAGCAAACATATTGTCCAGGGATAGCATTGGTCTTAAAGATTTTATATGTATATTACATCATTTGTTCAGCTAATTGCAGTTTTCAGAAGGGCATTATTTTTCCTMAATGAAACAGTATTTTTAATTTGTGCAAATATGCTGTGCTGTTACCAGCTTTCATGTGCAGAGTTTTTTTGTGTGAGAAGGTGAATGTGAATAACAAAAGTTCGTTCCCTTCCTTAACTGCAATCAGCTTTAAAACAAAACTGGTGCCTGGAGACGAAGCACAAACAGTGTGAGTTTTGTGGCTCCTTGCATCTGTCCCAGCTGACACTAAAAATCCAACTCCAGGAAGATGACTTCTCATCTGATAAACCCTAAATTCATGGATGTGACATGTGCTACTGCTGGGCAGTGCTGCTGCAGTGCAAGTATTTACTGCTGTAGATCATTATTCATTGCTGTGCTTCAGAAAGAGAAAAAGGAGTGGCAGGTGTCTAGCTGATGGCCAGTCCTCTTTGTTGCCCGGTTGCAGTCAGCCCCTGGATGGATCTTCCCACAGGATGGCATGGTGCATGCCAGTTCTTTTGCTGTGAGCAGCTCATGCAGCTTATAGAATTTAAGTTGCTGCTAAAGAACTTGTTTCTGGTCTCTCATTGTAAGGGCAGCTGGGGTTCTCTGCCTCTGAAAGCTGACTTCACTAACTAGGGATGCTCCACTGTATCCCTTCCCCAGCACAAAGGGAGAGGATGCTTGTACCTGCAGATCAAGCTGCCAGTGTCAGGGAAAGGCACAGAGGATGTAGTACACTGCTCTTTTGTGAAACAGGAAGATGGTTCTATGTGAAAAAGCACTAAAGCATTTTTGGATGATACTAAAACCACTTTCCTACTGTGAAAGAATTTATCACCTTTTTTGCTGGAGGGGAAAAAAATATAGGAAGGTTAATCTGAAAATATTACTTCGCTATCTTGATGTACTTTGTAATGGACGATCTTTCCTTGATCTTGCAAGACAATGTTGAGAATCCTTTGAACTCCTATGGAAAACAGGCACACCTGGAACCGCCCAAGGTTTCTGCTCTGAATAATTTTCTGTATGCCTGACTCTTCCACTCATTCTTGCTTCTCATGAAGTCTTGGTGATCTCTATAATGGAAATTGAATGCGACATGTCTTTCACACTCATGGGCTTATCAAGGTAAAGCTGACAAGTTCTTTCTCCTCAGTCTGTGACTTTGCATGACAACCTGTAGTAAGTCTTGGCTGCTTTCTGACAGATGACTGCTTCTGTTTCCCATGAGACCAGAGATGCTTTGTTACACTGATAAAGTGCCTGTCAGTACTGGGGTCAAGTGCTGCTCAAAATACACCAAAAGCAATGTGGAACTGGCACAAGAAATTATGAAAGGGAGAAAGGGAACTTGAGGCTAGACCCAAGGACCATGAAGAGCTTGGTCACTTTATGGGAAGAACAGCACAAATTCAGTTCTCTGGAGAAGCTTTGGGTGGTAGACAAAGCTGAATGCACTCAGATTTTTTAGGTCACAGATGTGTGCTGATTTTGCTGCTTTCCAAAGTTTTAGATTTTTTTTTTTTTTCTAAGCACTGGAACAATTTGCATACAGAAATCTGTGCCCAAAATCTTTGAGACAACAGTTCAAGGCCTGTGTTATTTAAAGTTTGGCTAAAAACCTTTCTACATGTTTGAGTTATTGTTTCTAAGCACTGCAGAAAGAGGTTAAAGGCTTTATCAACTTGCAGGCAGTTCTGTTCCATAAAAAGCTGTCCTTCCTATCCCATCTTTATCCCAAATAATGTTCATTAAGACAGAGTTTCCCTTCCCTTTTGAAGGCTGAAGTAAATCCTCTTGGATATCATTTGAAGAAAATCTCCTGGATTCACTGAGTATTATGGCAAAGACTTCTTCTTTGTTTCATTCCTTTGTTTTGGGTAGTTTACATCAAATGAGTGTTCCTTTGTTACTYCAGCTCCTTTTCACATAGGAATGTACAGAGACAAAAAGTTCTAATTTGTAAGACTCATTAACAAATGAGAGAAGCTTGCAGATGGTATTGATAAACATCACAAGTACCAGGATAAACAGAAAGGGTAGAAATAAATGAGGAGGGAAGGACATACTAACAATACCAAAATAGCCTTCAGAGATCGAGAGGTTGTGGCTGAGACCAACAAATCAGATAACAAGCTGCTGATACAAAACCAGAAGAGCAGCGATGGCTACAGAGAAGCTAATGGCCTTCCTCAAAATTCATCATCTCAAGTGGCCTCTGTTAGGGTAGATTCAACTTGCAGTTGGTTGCTTTTATTCTCATGCCAACATTAGCTTTAGGGCAGAGGTGGCCACTGACTTTTCAGATGGGGGCATAGTGATGTGGTCACAGAGCAAAGAGCAGTCTTTCTCCTGCTCCCATTACGCTCCAAGCCACCAGAGTACTTGCTCTTATTCTGCTCAGACAGTTTCAGAAGCGGTACTTGAGGACTAAATTTCCACTTAATTTAATTGAGAAAATGGCTGTAGGGCTTTACAGCTATCATTGTCTAGCAGCTATTTTCCCTGAAGCTGCAATTATCACTGCCAATGCCATTTAGTGGGTAATGGAGGAAGTCAGGACGGGAAATGCTTCAAAACCTCTCCGGTGCTACCTACCCACAACAGTTATTTGAGAGGCTCCCACTCTGAGATATTGAAGTTCAGATCCAGCTTGTTTACATTTCCCATTAAGATTCTGCATATAAAGAGCTAATAAATATTTTAATACATTCTTCACAAAGTCATAAAACCCAACAGACCCGCAAGTTGTTTCTACCTGTGGTCTGTAACCATCTGAGCATTTGCTGGTGTGTTTATAAATGTCTAAAGGTCYGTGGCAAATGTGATAACTTAGTAAGGGCCTTTCCAACCCAAGCTATTCTACAATAACACTTCATACTATTATACAACCTACTGGAGAATGTTCCTTTGATATATAATTGGGTCGTAATTTTACTATTTGGAAGATGGAAATTAATTTCCATTTACAGTGTAGTGACACATGACTGACAAATCTGCTACAAACCTTCTGATGGGGAAAATAGAAGGCAAGGAAAATTTGTCATCTTTGGAAGCAAGTCTCAGTAAGGCAATGGCAAGTTTCTTACCAAACTTAGTGAAAAAATGAAAAAGTAATGAATTATCCAGGTACTATCTGGGATAAAAATTGTAAAATACAGGGCTTCCTTGGCATAATTATTTTGTATGCGCTGCGTATTCTTGCTCAATATTACAGTGTTAGATCCTTTAATCAATTAAACAGGTTCATTCGTGATGCAGGAGAAACGAAGTGGAACAACTTTGCACAGGAYATGCTTGTTGATTTGTCCTGCCTTCAGCCTGCAGTGCACTAATGCAAGTGTGCCATCAGGTGGTATAGAGAGAAAGAACTTGACAAAGAACTGATCCTCTGTCTTAAGCCTATTGAAAAGAGAAGACCAAGTGTCCCCTAACATGCCACCTTTTTATCAGTCAATAACAAGTGACAGCTATTGATATGCCTCCACGACACTAGGTGGGAAAGAGCTTTAAGGCTGGGYTTACTGGAATTGTAGCTACAGGGGCAAATGTCCATGAATTCAGCAGGCTTTGAGGCTCTTAGAACAGGTTTATATAGGAGTTTAACCTTTTCAGAGTCTGCTAAAGGCTCTAATTACCACGGAGTGAGGTGTATGTCGGACCCACAGAACGAAGCATCTCCCAAATGAYGCTTTTGAGAAGAAGCATGACTTGTTTAGGCAGGTGATGCTGATTTTAATGCAGCTCAATTCAGCCCGGAAGGGAAACTTCTGCTGTCACTGGGACCTGCTGGTAGTGCCTGGTTGGTGGAGTCCTGTACACCTATGTGGGGACACCAGGATATCCTGCATCCTCCCCCTTGCATTGCTTCCAGCCATGCCAGAGCAGGTGAATTTGGCTCAGAAATGTTGGATTCAGGTCAGGGATACAAAAGGATACAGCCAGACTGTACAAGCTGGTCTGGAGTTTGCAACTAATGGAGTTGTGTCAAATAAGGTCATCAAAGCTGAAGGCAGTGTTGGAAGCAGAAAACAGAAATCCCAGTGGAGGAGCAGCAGCAGGATGGACACTGCCTGCCTCCCTTCACCGCCTGCCTTAAAAATGATGAAGTTGTCTTAGATGAGGTTTTAATTGAATTTACCTTTTCCTTTCAAGTGCCTTTCAGCCAACTAGTAAGGCTTTTTCAAACTGGCTAGGTTTAGGGCTCAGAAACAGTAAGTCCTGCTTTCTGAGGGGCCTTGAAAATCAAAATGAAGTCCTGTGTTCTGCAAATTTGAAACCAGGCTCATCTGGGAGGTTCAAGGTTTTGAAAACTGAGATCAAGTCCATGTTTTACCGCTTGAGAAACAGTACCAAAGTCCTGCATTGTTTGGGCTTGGAAACAGGCGCATTTGGGCAGTGTTAGGTTTTGCAAATTGGAGACCAAGTCCTGCATTGTTGAGCTTGGAAACAGATACCAAGTCATGTGCTTTTTGGGGACTTGGAACGTGGCTTATTTGGCCAACTTAGAGGCCAAGAAACTGAGGCTAAATCCTGTGGTTTGAGGATGTAGAAATGGGGATTAAGTGGTGCATTTTTGGGGCTTGAAATGTGGCTCATTTGGTCAAATCTGGGGCTTGGAACACAGGATACCAAGTCCTGTGTTGCTGTGCTCAGAAACACAGACAGAGCCCAGTGCTAGGATAGAGCTGGTTAGAGGCTGGTGCTGGTGATGCCAAGGTTGTGGGTTCGGTCCCTRTATGAGCCATTCRCTTAAGAGTTGGACTCGGTGATCCCTGTGTGTCCCTTCCAACTCAGAATATTCTGTGATTCCTCTTTGGGGTCTGTAACCAGGACCATGCTGCTGTTCCCAGGCTGGCAGCAGAGTCCCAGCCCCATGTGTTTGGGCTCAGACCTGAGGCTCCCTGGCTGATCCTGCAGAGAGTCTGGRGGCAGGCCTGAGCAGATCTGAGCCCCGGCAGTCGCTGTCCTCCCCGTGGTTTTTGTCTTCATCGTTGTCCCCCCACCCTGGACCGTGTGGTGCTGCATCGGCGAGAAGAAACCAAGTGGCAGGAGGGAACCTGGTGGTAGGAGGCGTAACCAGCCAAAAATATTCCGACAGCCCCAAAATATCCCAGAAGGTTATTAAACTGTTAACAAGAGCAGTTGGGTGAGGAGATCAGCTGGACAGTTTCCTGGAATGTGGTGCTTCAGGGACTCCCAAACACTGCTCCGATTCCCTTGTGTGTGTGTGATCCTTCCCCCCAGCACCAGGGTACCACACAGACAGGTCACCGGGTGACAGAGCCCTGCCAGAAAAGCGTAATTCATAAAATCCTGCCCTTATGATATTTGGGCCAGGACAAATATCTTGTTCTTTATGCCTAGGACTTTTATGAACAATTTTAAATGAGGTAAAGATTTTTCAATGGAACAGGAATTGCTCATCTTAATACATTTTCCAGTTATTAAACAGCAAACACTAAGAAGGAAGTATTCTGTTAGAAATGGCTTGGCAACATGTCTCATTTCAAAACAGCCATAGAAATGCAAATTTGAGGATGTGTTTGATTTTTGTCCTGCCTGATTCACTTTGAAGGCAAAAAGAAATCCTCCCAGCTACATACTCCGCTGACTCTTGTAGCATTCGCTGGGGGGCAGCAGTGATGGCAGATGTGATTCACTACGGTGTCGATTAGTTTCACCTTTATATAAACAAATGGTCCAATTAGGTTAAGCCCTCAAGCTTCTGGAAAGCTCTCTATGCTATTTCCATCACAGCATCTGGACTCGCCTGAAAAGGTAACACAGCACAGTGCACAGTGCAGCAGCCACAGTTGTGATGACTTTTTAACAATGCACTAAAATGTGACAAATGAACCCCTGCTTTATTTCATGAGGTAGTAAAGACCACCAGTTTCTTCAGTCGGTTGTGGCAGACTTCTCTTTACTTCTTGTCACACGTGCTGGCGCCATTTCTTCATTTATCTCAGTGGCATCCCACTGGCGGATATTCGAGGGTGTATATCGCTTTACCTAAGAGTGGATCTTGAAATTGAGCTTGTTTTTTTGAGCAAGAACTGTRTCTTTGAATGAAACTCCCACGTGAAAGAATGACTTATCCATTAGTGCACTAAAACCCTGTAATATAATTTCTAGGTGTTCCCACTGGACAACCTGAAACTGCCAACTTCATGGAATGTTAAGTGCTGCTGGATGTTACGAACCACCTTCCTGCTGTGCTCCTGGCATCCTGCTGACAGCTGCCCAGGTGGGCAAAGTTCAGGCTCTATGTGCCTAGCAGGTTCAGCAGCCGAGCAGGCATTTTCTAGTGGGATTGTTGGGGAAAATCCACACCAATAGAAAAATTTTCTTATTGGAACTGAGACCAATAATTTGTTAATGAGCTGAGTTCAGACTGGTCACCAATATTTTCCCAGATTCTGAAATGACTCTCTGAGGCATGGGCCTCCAGCAAAAGTGGGAGTGGGAAACCTACACGGGGAAGTGTGAGACTGAGCCTCTGCAGGGCCGTGCTCGGTTCTGAGCTCTCCCACAGACTCCCCTGATCTCAGACAAGTCTCAGCTCCCAAATACAACCACTCTGTATCTCCCCAAGAAAATTATTGTTTTCAACCCTCTGCCTTTTTTCATTTCCTTAGATGTCAGCCTTTAGAAACATCTTAGAACGAGATTTTGTGGCATCAGATGCATAGAAGTTTGCAGGTGCTAATGGAAACTAAATAATACCACATGCTGCCTTTGTGGTAGTGAACTCTGCCCCATGGGGGATCACTGATCTTATGTTGACTTATCTGATGAATTACTTGGATGTAAATTTCTTAAATTACATCTTTTCAGTGTGTTTTTTTCAGCTGCAAAGAAGGGACATACATGTTTTTAAAGACAGCATGCATGTGTGTTTTAACTGCACCTACTAACAGGCTTGGAGTACAGGTCTGCRTTGCTGTGGTATGTTTTCCAGGGAACTCTGCACTCTGAAGAGCACATCACAGGAAAAGAAAACTATTACATGCAGGTTGAAGAATCATAAGGTTGCTGGTCTTGCAATGTCATCCCACCTGGCTTTGAAGTTCCCTTAAATGTTTTATTTATGCCCCTTTTCCTTTCATCTTTACAAAAGGGGAGACAGTCATGTTCAACTAGAAAGRAAAGGAGGAATTAATCCAATTCATCCAATATGAAAAATTTAACTAAAGTTGTAGTCTTTGGGCTACGTCTTCTTTAAGGCTGAATTCAGGCTCCATATTTACTTAAACCTGTATTTTTTGGCTCACTGGATGAAGAACTACATCAATAATGCCACTTTTGACAGTTGCTTTGTGGATTAGAGCTTTACTGGCTGCATTTGTGTCATCTCCAATTGCAGAARTCCCACAGTAATCTCCGAGGCAATGGAGGTTGTGGTTTTCCTGGTGGCTGGGGTTCGCTCAGAGTCGTTAGTCACGGCTGAAAAGATTTCCCTTGTGCCATGGCTCCTGTGAGAGGCTGTGCCTGCTCAGGCATCTGTGTGCTGCTGAACTGCACGTGGAAGGGCAGGAAGCACGGTAACTGTTGAGCAATTTCTGTTAAGCTGGAAAGGGAAGTGTTGCTCACATCACTGGCCACGAGATTATCAGCTTCTGTGGTCACAAGCAATTGAATGTCCAACCCAGGGTGCTGGGGGCACATTGCTAAAATGTACAGTTTATTGAGCAAACCAAATGCAAGCAGGCAGAATTTGGCAATAACTGAAAAGTCTAATCAGTAAAGTCCTTTCTTTCTTCCACTGCAGTGGTGCTAACACAGCCCATATCAGCTGGGGTGTTCAACAGGAAATAATATCACTTCTACCTCCAACCTGGACAAATCAGATACTTGGAAACAGAGAATAGTATTAAGCAAATATAAACTTATTATCTCAGAAATGAATCTTTCAGTTAAACCAGACACAGTCAGAGCGAAGATGAGGTTAGATCATCTCTGCGAGTGATACACAGCACTGCCACATGCTGACAAGCCAAACGGGAAATGAGCAAAACGGCAATCTCTGCAGAGGACTTCAAAGTGGTCCCTTGCACTAGTGTCTCTGGAGGAGGGTGAGTGAAACAGCTCAGCTTTTAGCTGTAGTTGTAGCAGAGAACTGGAAGAAATTTGCTTCAGCAGTCTTCCCCTCTTGCAGGCAACCATCCCATAGCATCTCTTTTGGAAACAGACAAGCTTTATCCTAAAAGTTGTTTCCAGTTCATGTTGTCACTGATGTTAATCCTTCAGAATCTTACTCAAATGAGGGTTTGAAATTTTGCCTGATATCTGGACTAAAGTTACTAACAGTTTTTACCTAATTACCCTGCAGCCAACATCACCCTTTTACTTATGCTTTGCCCCATGACTTCATTTTACATTTCCAAAAGAGCCAGCTTCCGTAAGATTTTCATGAAAATGTTTGAAAATTTTTGTACCACATTATATTAAGGAAAGATTGAAAAAAAAAACAAAACAGTACAATGCTATGACTTGTTATATGTCTAGTGAAAATATGTTGTCCAAAACATCCTAAGATTATTTGTTTCTGACCGTCACGTTCTATTCTTGGCTCCTGTTCATCAAGCATGCAGCTGAAGTTCCAGCTATCCTCTGTCACTTTCAAGAGATGAGCCTTTTTATGATTTCAGAACTATATGATCTGACACTATGAAATTTACTCCTCCCCTTTTTTACAACTCCAGGCCTTAATGTTGAGGCTTTTTGCATAATCCTTCCTATTGCTTCTGTAAGTTTACTACATGCCTAATTCTTGTGTTGCCATCACTGCTACAAATACAAACAAAGTAGGTGTACAGACCCCAACTGTGAAGAGTACTCCTGTAAAGCTTCTTCCAGTCTGACAGCTTTTCTTCATTTTCCTTGTATCAGTTGAAGTTTTATTACACTTCTCTTCCTGTATTGTATAAATACTTTACTGATTTATAGGTTGGCTAGGTCTGCTGCATTTGTCTTGCCTATGAAATCAGTTATCAGTTATCAAAGGTATATGGCTCTAAGGAATAAATTCACATGTTATTTTATCGAGTTTTGTGCATAAGGGTAAGTTTTCTGTTGTGGAAATAGGCAGCCTCAAGTAAGCGATTTTAGAAAAGCACAGCAGTTTTCTGCTAACTCTCAGAGTCTGGGCTTCAGGTACTCCACTCAACAATTTCACTGTTCAAAAGGCAAAATAGGAAACACAAGCAAAAGCTACAAATGTGTTAAACTTCCTGGAAAAGCCAAATACAGGAAAAGGCTTAAAGCTATTTTTATTGAATTTCTTAAAGAAGAAGGTTCACCTATGAATGTATCAAAGGCTTAAAAAAAGCTGAGCTTGCTGAAGATCAGCTCAAAAGTAAGCCATGAAGCACATAAATAATTTATATTCTTTTTTTCTCTCTCTCAGTAGTTAATACTACTGCAGAGCTGGGTTCCTGCTTTGCCCTTAACCACAAACAAGCAGGAAGCCTCACTGAAGAACAGAAAAAGCAGAAACATGCTTTAGCATGTTAAGAGTTGAAAAGTATTCAAAAAAAGCTTTGCAGTAGTTAATTTTTGGAGAAAATAGCAACTGAACTGATGCAGAGAGGGCACTATAAAAGACTGCTACAAGAGTCTCTCAGCACCAGTCCAAGCTGTACGTTGCTGAGAAGAGCTGGAGGTGCTTTGAGTGACCAAACACAAACCAAATAAAAGCTCAGTTTAGTTAAACAACGAATAGTTCTTCGGGCTGTCCAAAACTCAGTATTCAGTCCAGTCGTAGGCAGTTGTCTACAGCTGATTGTGATGTAAACTGGCACCTAAGTACCTAATGGCTTTCTGGTGGTGATACCTTTCAGTGCTGAACACCCCTCTTTGTGACCCTTAAAGCAATTCGACAGTTCCTTCTCATCTTCAGGTGAGCTTTAGTTTTGTGTCTGTGAAACACTTTTCAAGGAGAGTGTATTATGTGACTGGTAAAGACAGAAGTGCAGAACCCCATACTTACCGTGGGGCTGGGGACCAGAATGGGAGCCAGGGAAATGCCAGGGACAGCTCAAGGAAGGAGGAAGCCCCTTCACAGATGCTTAAGATGAAAGGCCTATGTTTCAAGACATAAGATTCTACATAAATTAAGACACTGAGTACATACATACACTAAGTATGTGAARACATTTCAAACTGGGTTTTGTAGAATCAGTCTTCTAAATAATACAGTAGTTTCCCTTCACGTCTATATTATTGGTAGTCGAATATGAAGCGGACATTCCTGAAAGAAACAAATCCAAAGTCTAATATTTTTTTTACTGTGACAGCTCCTTGTCCAGATGGGAAGATAACAGATATTTCATATCTGTGAACTGCAGCACTASAATGGTTTTGCAAATTTCTGCTGTTAATAAAGTCATTGAAGCAGGAAGAGATGAACAAAGATAATAATCCCAATGTAAGGCACTATTAACTGTGAAATTTTTCTGTGGAATGCTTTTTTACAGTGTGTGCTTTTTTACAGTGATAATGGCACGGACCCTTGTGCCTGTATACATTTTTCATGCAGTAAACACTATTTCTTCTTCTCAAGCTAAAGTGCTTTTGAGTTCAGCAACAAAACAATGTTGATTCAGCAACACACAGAAGACACCCACACACATTCAGCTGGCATCAYCTGGTAGCTGCTGAGACAGCCACCACAAGGAAATAGGCTGTGGCACAGCTCTTCAGGCAACTGCTAGGACATATGGAAACCCCAGGATGTCCTGGGAGGTGAAAAGGGGAAGTGTTATTTAAAGACTCACTGTGTAGTTCAAATGTCACTTCTTTATTTGAGAAATAAACTATTCTGTGTATTCCTTATAAAAAGCCTCAAAGGAGAAAATCAGAAACTTACCCTTAGTTTGTTTTTAAACTTCAGAGCCTGTTCTATTTTAGTCCGTGCAACTATGCACTTGGCAAAGGATTCCACCTAAACCCTCGGTCAGAAATCTGGGCAAATGCTTTACAATCCCAGAGAGAGCCAGAATTTTTCTTGCCCATGCTTTGGCACAGAGATGGAGGGGCAGCACGTGCCTCCCCTGTTTAAGGTCATAGGAGAGGGGGGTGACTTCTGTCATGAAACACATTATCCTTCAGAACAGTGCTGTCACGAAACAGTCCTGTTGGATTTCTTCCTGGGTTGCCGAAAAGCCAGGATGCAGGTTTGCTTCAAAGCTGCCACAGCATGAGCCTTGCCGGAATCACACCTTGGATCCCAGGCTGACACAGGGCACCACAAGGACATTTTTCTGGGCAGGACGAGAAGTCCCCTGTCAACAGCAGCATCTAACAAGCTTTCAGCTCGTTATGAATGACAATGGATTGAGTAAAAACATGGCAAAAAAATGTCAAGATGGAAAACGTTAGGGCTCAGAAGATAAAAATTAACTCTAATGTTCATTGACTACAAACATGGAAAAAACCCAAAACACCAGGCATGTAGGAAATAAATCATTAACAGTGCTGAAAGTTAAGGGAATGAAAGATTCAACTACTTCAGTGTTTTATGGAATACTCCAAAAAACCCTTTGCATCTTATCAGATCCCATGACAGTTAAGCATCTTATTTCTGGCACGCTTCTTCATGACTTTGTGTTGCAGGGAAGGTTATTGAAGGTTGAAAATTCCCTTTGAATCTTCACAGTGATTTTGCAGCTTTCAGCTTTCTGATAAAGTCCCCAGGGCCAAATTCAAGTATTAATGGAAAGCACATCTCCCACCCCCTGGCGCAACTCTTCGTCCTGCTCTAACTGGTCTTGTCCTTTTCTTTAAGAATTCATCCAGAAGCCCTTCTCTGCAAAATCACTATGAAGATTCAAAGGGAGATTTCAGCAGCAGGCCCCAGTAAGCTCAGTCATAAACCTGCTTTTAAATGCTACCCATCAAAACAAGTAAAAAGAAACAACACATATGATACAGAAGCAGAGCTGATTCTGAATTAAATAGATTCTGAATTTCCCCAGGAGAACTCTGAAGCACTTAGGGAGGAAAAAACAGCCTGCACTACTGCTACACAGGAAACAAATGCCTTCTGTGTGGGAATAGCTACACTTTTATTTTCCTCTACTGTTTGTATTATACAGGAATTTGGAGGAGAAAAATAAAGGTGGCAATCAAGCAGCTTTCAGAAAAGATGGGAGAAGTGTAACATCAAAAAGGATCTGTGCTACCAGTCTCAGAATTTAACTGGAGGACATAAGAATGCACTGAATTTTCTTTTTTTAGTAACAAAGGAAGAACAGAGCATTAATGGCAGAACAGTTACTCATGAAGACCTGAATTCTTTATATCATATATTTAGCTCAGTTTCTAGAGTTTTTTGCAAAACACTGTCATTACAACACGACAGTCTCCTGGGAAACCGCAGCAAAGCCACCACTGCACAAGTAAATTCAATTAATCTCAAGCCCTAACTGTACTTTAAACCCTAYTTGCTGCTTAACACAGAATCCCCTGCCCCCTGCAGCTGGTAAAGCCCAGGTGACAAGACGGGCAGGTCTTAACAATGAGAGTCAARCCACTAAACTGTCCAACAGTCCACCACCACTGAAGTATATCCAAATCAAGCAGTAGACTCTCCCCAGAGCATGTTTGGTTTTCTTCTTCCTTTTTTTTTTTTTTTAAAAAAAAGCTAAGCTAGTTCATTAGAACAAGAAAAAATAGATATTGTGAAGGAAAGGTAAAAAATACAGCAATTTGCATGTACCTGTTGAATACCTTGGGATAAGAATTTGTTAACGAAGAGCCAAGTTAAACTCTATTGCTAACAGAGCTCAGCCAAATATTTTCTTATCTCGCTAATCATGGATGGAATGAAGAAACTAGGAAGCAAAATGAAAAAAAAAAATATTCAAACACTTGCATGCCTTTAGTTCTCTTACCTACAAAGCATCAAAAGTGGGCAGCAGATTCAAGACTGTTAATTTTTTTTCCCTTTCTGCAACAGGAAGAGTCAAAAAGGCATRAAAGTGTTTGTTCTCAATAAAACTGCATCATCACACTTTTCCTAATCTTTTGAGGATGAGGACGTGACCGCGGGATGCCAGACAGTATTTCCACTTTTAGCAGGAAGCAAAGGACAGTTTTGTGGGTGCCCGGCTGTGTGGAGATGGGCAGAGTCTGTCCAGCAGCACAGAACAAGCTCAGCAAAATGCCTGAGGAAATCAGGTACTTGGCTAATGTGAGCTCTGATTCAGCACCTAACAAGATGCATAAATACAGAAAGTGACAGCAAAGGAACTGCCAAAAACCTGCTTTAAGGCTTTGTGGCACCAGCCAGGTAGCATTAAAGACACACCAGTCTCTCCCTGTGACCTGCCATCCCATATTCACAAGCTACCTTCAGCCCTACTGGTAACAGCTATTGACAGAGGAGTGGCTTTCCAGAATTTTGGACTGATATTAACAGCTTTTAGAAAGGACATGAATGAAAGAATGGTTTAAAACAATAACCAGGCAAAATATTCAACATAAAGAATTAATAAGCCAAAGCACTGACTCAAATTTCATTCAAGTCAAGAAGAGACTTCCCGTTACAGACCAGGATTTTGGTTGACAAAGAATTTTCCTTAATTAATAATCCATTTCCTTGCAATGGACTTCTTGCACCTAGGAAGTATGTTCCAGCTAGCTTGAGGAAGATCCCTACATTAAAAAAGAGACAATTAATTTGTGAACTAGGACAGAAAAATGGTCACTTTCTACCACCCATTTTGGACAGTATGCAAATCCATGTGTCTTGTACATTCATCACCCACACATCAGTTAGCATATTTTTCCTCTGAAAGGAAGCCCTCAGCAGTGTGCCAGTGACTCATTTGGCTCCCTTCTCATACATATTAATTAAACCCTCATCCAAACAAGGACTGGAAGATGAGCCCTTTTCCCTTGTAATGTCTTAAAATGCAATTAACAGCAAATGGTACAACTGAAAGATGCCTAGATACACACAGATCRGTTCCAGAAGCAGAACAATTTGCTGAAAGCAACGTTCATTCTGAACACAAGGTGATGCACCAGGACAAGCCAAGAAAGAATAGGGCTTAATTAAATTTCATTTAATGAATATAAAATCTAAACACCGTACTCTGTAACAGCTCTGTCTCAAACACTATCTGATCAAATCCCTTGGACTGTGGTATAAGTGCCCTTCCCTTTCCATACCACTTGGACTCCAGGTATTTAAACAGTACCTGGGGCTGGGCAAGCTGTTTCCCCAGCACTGGTAGCCTGCTGTAGCCTGGGAAGGAGACAGTTCCCCTGAGGCTGCACCAAGGGCAGCTTCTGCCATCAGAAGGGCTTTATCCAGTCACACCCCTCCTGCCACTTGAGGGGGAAAAGGGGGTGTGTAGTTCTCAATAAATTGGGAAAAAGCATATATGATCACAGTTGCTTCACTTTTGTACTAATTGGAAAACACATATATAGGCTGAGGGGGATATAAAGACTTGTGACAACTGCACACAAGACAGAAATATTATCTGATAGTACAAGACTAAAATTTGAAAAGATCAGAAGCTTGCATGCAAGTTAAAAAGCACTATTGTTAGACCAATTCCCCTTTGCCATTCTCATCCCCTTTGGTTCCTCTGTGTGAAACAGAGCTGATGAAAGCTCAGTTTTCTTCAGAGTCAGTGTAGAAGAAATACTGATGATTTTATATACATTTGGAGACATACTCAGAAGTAACTGAGGCATTGGCAGGTGTTAAGGGAAGTTAGAAGTCTACYTGGCTGTTTAAGCTTGAAACAACCCTAAGCCACACACTGCTTGACCCATCTATTCTCAAGATCCTGGTGCCAACCTACCAACAGCTACACATTTCAATGCTCTCTTGGACCTTTGGTGACTGCAAATCACGGTTTGGTAACCAACATCTAAACCAGCAGATAAGCACTGTAAAAAAGAAGTGACTGACCAGCATATGCATATTTTTTAAAAATCCTCTCTAATTTCCTTCCCTCCAGTGTTAAGCAGGCACACAGTAAAACAAACAAAACACCAACCTGAAAATAGACTTTCTGTCTAGGGAGCTTCTAAGAAGACTGAATGATGAAAAAGCCTGAACCCTTGGCACAGAAAGAGACTGTTCAAAGCGAACACCCCTAGAGAAGGCAATGCCAGMATGCAAGGAGGAACGGACAAAGCTGATAAAGCTGTCAGTTCTGGCAGAGGGGAGAGGCTAAGAAGTAAAGTTCCCAAAACCCAGAGTAAAGCCCAGGATGGAAARAATCAAGAGTCAAAGCCAGGTTGTTTGTGAATTTGCATGCACTCTATAAAAGGCCTGACAAAGATACTTTAACTGAAATAAAACCTGAAGGTTTGAAATTATTCAAGCATGAGCCTTATTTCTTTTGTGCACATCCACCAGTAAGAGTTTAAAGGACTAAAATTCAACTTTGCTACTTTAATAAAACATAAACKGCTTAACTCACTGGGCATCCCGAGCAACACAGATACATTTAAGTGTCTGCTGGATCTGGCAGAATGAACACCTTTCTGACCTGCAGAAGAAAACCAAAACAACAGCTTGAAGTAGATTTGTTTTGAACCACATAATGTTCTATGTGTATCTAAAAAAAAACCAACTGAAAACACCCAAACCTTTCTGTGGCACAGCAGTTGTCACTTCAAAGGATTTTTCACACCCCCGACTACCTCTGTTCCTTCAGAGGCTGCTCTGGATGCAAAATTGATATGCTGTGCAATAAAAGGTACTTTACACCATAATGTTGCCATTATTTGTTAACATCTAGCRCTACTATTCATTTTTATTTAGTTCAGCCTAACTTGTTGCACAGAACCATAGTGACCTGATGCAGTTTTTTCAGCTCTYGTACTGCAGTTTTTTCTCCACTAACTGCAAGTTAACTGATTTCAGTGGATATCTGAACATTGCCCCATTTCATCTGGCCTACCATGAAATTTTGAAAGAATCCAGGTAACTTTGAASAAAGCACCACAAAGAATTCACAGATCTCATTGATGGCAATACTTTTTATTAGAAAGAGTAACAAAGTGCTTTCCATAGGATTCATTCAATACAGAGTTTTTAAGAAATACACTTTTTCCTTTTTATATGGACAGTTTCGATGTGATGATTTTTCAGTGCAAACAGGGTTCTCCGAGATTCTCCTGCAGAGCTTCTCTGTACACAGTAGTTCAAACATTTATGCATTTGGCAGGTGTGAAACAGTACTGAAGAGTCCATCCTTTAAAAAATGGAGGTTATGTAAAACGCTTGCAATGTTGCACTGACCAACAGGAATTACATCGTTTGTTAACACGGATTTAAGGAGCATAATTCTTTCATACAGTCCTACACACAGATGCATAAAGGTGCTTTCAGCTCTAGCAATAATAATAAAATGTAACAGTATAAATAACATTATCAATTTTTACTATATAGACAACAGTGAAATTGTATATTTTTTTCTTTTTTTTAAATCAACCTTCTGCTTTTTACCTAGGGACATCTTTTGAACACTTGGTGGTTCCTCTGCCTTGTAACTACATCTGGATGGAATGAAGAACACAAGCAAGGACTGTTCACCCATCTTCCCCTCACTTTTGGCACATGTTTTGGACCAGATTTCTTTGGACACATATATGCATCGTTTCACTGCATTCCATTTTCCACTTTTTATGTCTGATTCTATCCCAGTTCCCCTTTTTCCTTAGCTCCTCCTTCCTTCCTTGCAAATGGGAGGGAGATAGTATAGTAATAGCACAAAATTAGGACAGATGCTTCAGCACAAATTCTTATATACAAGGGAATGTAGGAAACCCAAGAAGGGCATCATCCATGCAACATATTATTTTTCTTTTTCCATTTTCAGTCAACCCAACACCACTAGGACTATTTTTTCAGGTTTTTAAAAATGAAGAACTTCTATGAAGGACAAGACTTAGCAAGTTACCCTTAAGAGAAACCACATAAAACATTCACTATACACAACCTCAGTCCCAAAGTTACCCTTCTCTAGAATACATGTCTACAAACATGAACATCGAATGGACAAGTGAACTGAATTCATGAGTGCAATAGTCACAGTTCTGCTCATACTGACAGGTTACATGCATATAAATAATGTCCTCACTGAAGTTCTTGGTCACACCTGTGATTCACTGTTCCCCATTCCTTATGTACAGAGCAAAATCACCACTTCAAGGAAAAACCACATGCCATCTCACAGCACAGCTTCTTTACACAAGAGAACTACTGCAACAAGGATATCACAGAGACACTTCTTCCTACAGGATGAAAGGAATTAGATGAGATCCTCTGTACAGTAAATGGATTGTGGGAAGAAAGAAAGGATTTTTTTTATTACTTTTAACAACAGAATGCTTTTGTAGTACRGCCCTTATACGGGAGAAGAACACACAGAAACCCATCATTCTATCAATACAAATATGCAAAGATGTAAACAGATGTTCTGCTTCTAGGGGACTTGAAACAAACCCAAAGTTTACCCCTAGGCACTCTTGAGTACAGAGCTCCTGCCTCTGAGCTCAGCCTGTAYCTGCTGTTTGCTTTGGAACTTCAAGCCGTGAACAACAAAAGCCCTGTATCCAGAAACACCTTCTGTGGTCCAACATTTCCCTGACACCAGCGTAACTATTTAACCAGGTGCCAATCAACACAAGTTGCCATCTAACCACACAGCTGGGCCTCAGTCCCACTCCCCTGCAGTCCTGCTGGTTCAGCAGAGCCTCTCGGATACACATTCAAGGTCATCTGAAGATCCAGAGAGGTGACCTGGCTCCTCAGAAGGTAACTAACATGTTCATTAGAAAAGCACAGAGACATGTCTACAGATGGCATTTCAGTACATAAAGACTTTACAGGAGCTGGGCTTTCATGTTCACTGCCCCGAATAACAATTATTTCCCTAAAAGGAAAGTCTGGAAAGACTGGGACGAGGGGTCTTGGAAACAGAGACTAGCAGACAACATGATCCAGGCATAAAATCAGCCTTGAGAATCCAGTTGTGGGATTGGGACCATAGAGAAACTTCCCTTAACTTCAAAAGTCTTTGAATAAGACAGCATTTTCAACTAATTTATTGTTGATCTCTGCTAGCATAAAAACATTTAGGAAAACAAGTCACTGCAAAAGGTTAAGTAATTTTCTGTAAATTTCACATCCTATTACATTTCTTTAAGCAAATATATAATTTCACTCTATCATAGATGAAACCAATTTTGCAATTAAGTTTCTTACTAAAAATAATGAACAGCAAATATTAAATTGGTAGCCTATWGTAGTAGTAGTAAAGTAGAAGTAGTAAAGATTCTGTCTAATTTTTCTGTTTCTCTTCAAATAAGCACATTTAACTTGGAAATATCCAGTACACCCCTGGGATGGCTACTAGGAACCAGAGTGAATTTTGCACCCACTCTTCAATGTATATATCCTATTCTCTAGGTTGTGTGGCTCATGACATATACCTATAGGCGGGCATTTTTGTTGCCTAGTGTGGAAAGGAGACAGTTAAGACCACTAGATAAAATGACCACCTGATTTCAACAACATTCTTGCCTTGCATGAGGAAACAGGTCTAGTTTGCTTGCATGCAGAAAGCTTTAGCTCGTGTGGGCCCAGGCTGCAGCAAACTAGGGAGGTGTTAAGAGATCCAGTCTGATATCTGGATGTTCAGCCACTTCACACACCACCCAGAGGAAGCCGACAACATTCTAGCACTGCCGTCTGGAATGGCAACTCTCCAACACTGCAGCTGGAACTACCTACAAACTCCATGAATTATCCAAATATTTATCTTAAGAAGGAGGGCTGGGGGAAAGAGCAAGTACAAAAAATAAAGAAAGAAAAATAGCAGCAGGAGCTGAGTACATTTTCAAAAAACAAGGCAGAGCTACACAGACCACTTGGCCAATGCAGGACTACAGTTTCTCCTAAGCAAYAGCTGAAGTCTTGTGTGAAATCACTAACATTAGTATAAGAGCATTTTGTTGGTATAGCTTGTTTCCTGGAGGAGAGCTTACTATAAACTACGCTAACCAAAGTTGCTTTTTTTGTTGGGAAATGGTATTCATCTTGTGAATGTTTGTCATTGCAAGTTTGTTACCAAACCTCCCTTGCACAGATTTGGCTTTTCAGCAAAACACTAACAAATTATGCAGATTCAGGGAACAAACAGCACATGAGCCCCCTCCAATAGTGAAACAGAACAATCACATCAAATGTCGTCTTAAAACTAGACAGGAAATTTTCACTATACAAAGCAAGAACATGGGGAGAAGGAGGGGACAATGAAAAGCCAATCCTTGGGCTAAGGCCCCAAGAGTGCAGAAAACAGTACACTTGACACCATTATATTACAAACATCTTTTTTTCCCTCCCCCACTCAAAGATGTAGTAGGGTACTGCTGATTTGGCTTAAAATGCATAATTTTAGTCCCCCTCATTGAAAGTTAAGCAATTTGAAGCACTGCAGCTTTTGATATGCCACCCATTTACTTAAACACTGACATAGTGACAGTGTTGAAATACATAATCCGAATAGTATCTATAAAATTTTACTGTTGTACATAAATAATGACAAGGCACAGAACAGCAACCAGTCCAAGAGCTTGTAGGCCAAGAAACCAGAGCATAACCCAGAAGAATATAATTATTACGGGTTCTACTATCCGTTCTCCAAAGTACATCCTTGTGAAGCCTATTCTGATGAGGCTTTTGTTTAGTTCGCCAAAGAGAGTCCCCATCTTTTTATAGTCATCTATCACAGGTTCTGCGGTGTGATTCCTTTGTTCTTGCTGGACCTGTGGAGAGAAGACAAAATGAGGGATTATGTTGTACAATTTTGTTACTGTGATTCTGAACAAGTCTCTCATCTGCTTCTATTTGAATGCATAAAACTAAGATACACATGCAATAAATCTACTCCTTAAATCAAGATATTGAAAATGTTACACAGCTTGTGACCTTGGTACAATGTTAAGGATGTCACTTGTCCAAACCTGGGATATCTGAAGTTGTGCTACAAATAAATGACAATCTGTCTCCCCTCCAGATGCCACTCTAGAGGGGGTGTAAAGCCCTCCTGCAGGTCATACATCTTACCTGTCTGTGCAACCTGCCTGTGGTTGTCAGGGCAACCAAAATGGAATGAGATGCCTCTAATTTCAGGAAGGGGATTTGTTATAAACTATTTCCAGAATATCTTCAGAACCACAAGAATGATACAAAACTATTAAATGCGAACTATGAAGTATTTCGCACTGAAGCATAGGGAACTGTAAGGGTACTAATTCCCGCTGAAAGAAGGGCACTGGATTTGACCAGGAAAGAGACAAACATCTATCCCGATGTTGGTGTAGGAAGCCATGCAAGTCAGGCAAAGGAAAACTGTACAGATGCAGAGTGGTGGTACAAAAAAGCAAACGGGAGGGGAACAAGTTTTGGACTTTTTGTGAAATAAAAAATGGCGGAGCAAATGCACAAGAAGGCAGACACCCATCTTTAGATGAAGATGCCACTGCATCTTAGTTAAATAACACTGCAGAAAACGTGAATGTGTCAACATGTAAATTGCAACTAGGTTAGAGCTTGAGACCCCATCTCTCCCTCCCCAGTGTCYAGAGATTCTTTACACAAAACCTTATTGCCTTGTGTCTGGGTATGACAGGGTGAACATGTTTTCAAGAGGATGAACATGAGTCTTCTAATGCTTCCATTAGGCAGCAAGGAAAACACATGCAGCGGGTACTCATCAATATTTCAGTTAACTGATCAATAGGTCCCACAAATTGCCTGCAAGCTCTATGTGCAATTAGTCTACTCCCAAATTCAAAGCAAACATGTTCTGTCTTCAAGAATGAAAGCTATTCTGCATCCCTTGGTATATGGCATTGTCTTGGTAGACAAACAGAAATTCCCTTTCACAGCAGTGCCAGGCTCTCCATTAGAGAGTAAATAATAAAGTGAATTCCCATTCTCACAGGAAAACATCCAGCAAAGACCAAAGGAAGCCAATATCGTTTTTCTAGGCCAGACTTTAGGCCATGATACAGAACCTGCTGGCTGAACGAAGGTTGAGTAAAGCTCTACAGCTGCTGCTGAAAAAAATCCCCAACAAAACCCCAACTGTCCCTCAGCTGAAAGTACCTGGATATTTTTTTATTTGCTTATTCACAAAGAATCTGGTTTAAGCTTCAATACTGAATGTCAGAAAGGGAGGGGTGCAGGGAGCCTAAATAGTAATGTGTTCATAACTAATTCATAACTAATATTGTGCTCGCTCTTTCTGTSGTTCTATGGAAGACCCTGAGAGGGGAGAACTGCAGTACTGGAGGTTATGTACGGACAGACATCCCCTTGTCTCTTTTCAGTCCCACTTTGCAGGACCAGGTTGTTTTCTCTCCCTTATTGGATGTGGAAACCCCAGATTTCAGCATTTTGGCTTTAACTGTGCTTTATTTAATTCAAATAAATGTTGCCTCGTCATTAATTCCAGTGTTTCAAGACCAATCTCTTCYGGAAAGGCAGAGCCTCCTGAGAGCCCCTGCAAACTCAGCAGGGCTGAGAACACAATGGAACTCTCATCCCTCCATTTCCAAAGAGCACAGGAAGACAAACAGACTCTTAGCCTAAGTGGTGTACTGATCACAACAACTAGGGGAAAAGAGAAGGGATGTGCTGGGAAGGGAAAATACATTTATTTGCTTCCTGCATGCAGAGACCAGAGGGAGCATATGATGGATGATGGCAAAGGAGATCAGAGCGCAGCTTGCATCAAGTGGTGCAGAGACCAATTCTGAGACAAACAGTTCAGAAATCACTACATTTTCTAGCCAGGGCCAGTGCAACCAGGAGGGGGAAAACAATGACATCACTTCTTTGCCCCTAGATTGTTAGTGGTACTCAGCAAGGTCCTGGAAACCTTTGCACAGAGCAAGTGCAGCTCTGGGCAGGAGGCCACCAGCAGCACAGGTCTGCAAGCTCCTGTGCAGCTCCCACTGGGCTAAGCAGGATTAACCACACGTGTCCATGCCAACCGCATCTCTCCTGGTATGAGGCAGCTGTAGGACATGGGATTTTGCTTGCAGCCCCATTTACTTTGATAAGCTAACAGCAAGAAGTTGCACACTGTCTCTTAAGCAAGGTACAGAGTAAATTCCACCTCACTTAGGCTGTCCAGGTCTTGTTGATTTTTTTATTACCTCTCCCTCACCTTCTCAAACAAGGGTAGATTCATGAATTCTAAAGCGATTACACACAAAGGGAGCTTCCAGGCACAGAGACTGACAAGTGTATGTTTAATTACAGAACAAGTGTCAAGTTATTTTTCCAAATATTTTCAATTGCTTACAAAACCTTTCAAAACGATCATGGAAATTCTCAAGACTTCAAAGTCTGCTTCAGTTAATTCAGGCTGAGTACATCTTGCTTCAGGCAACTCRGCAAAAAGCAAGTGAAGCTGAAAACAGATGATCAGTCATGAAACACTCATGGCATATTTTTCTTTACTATTGCATAATATTTCACATGCTGGACAAATATGTTTCTTCAGAGGTGTAGCCAAAACAGAACCACTAGGGCAAACGCCAGTAATGTTACAATACTCCAAATTGCTAAGAAATATTAAATAAGCTTTAACATTGCAGCTAGAATTTCTCTCACTAACTTTCAGGGCAACAGTAAAATGACATGCGGTCCCATCATAGAAGTGCCAGTAACTCTCAAATAATAACCTCAGAACCAAATACTTCTCTTTTTTTTCCCCAAAAGTACTTTTCTAAACATTTTTAGAAATTTGACGTCTTCAGCAAACAYGCAGTTCCCAGCTGACTCTTTAATTTTTACAGAACTATTTTCACGGGGCTATTTTCATACTGAATCTTGCTGAATCAGCCTGAAGCTAGACAGGCACTACCRTAACAGAAAAAGTTCAGAGAGAGAAATGTACCCACTCCGAGCAGCTGCACCCCCCTGCCCCTACAAAACAGAGCTTCCTCATTTAAAAGCAAARGAAGTTTCTGTTTCAAAGTTGCTAGTTTTAAAAATCAACAACCCAGCCTTGGCTTCATAACTTTTAACAACCAATTGTGTATCAAGAGGTAACACAGGGAACCTCTTGATCTGCACAAGCCCCAGAGAAAACATGCTTTCCAGGCCTCACCAGCAGCTCTTCTCCTCATAGTTAAACACGTGATATGTAGGAGGCACTCCCAGACTTCATCTGCCACAATTCAGGAGGGAATGTAAGAGAGGGCCACTTCATTGGTACTCATTTGTTTGCCTTCCCTCACTCTTTGAAACACAGGAGCGATGAAGAAATTCAGAGGGACTGGGAAACAGGAGTGCAGCCAGAGATCTAGACAGATATAGATTAATACACAACCAAAATATCTCCTGAAAAGAGAGGAACAGCAGTACTGTCTCCCAGACAAGAATTCYCTTTCCCCCTTTCTCCAACTGGCTGAAAGACACTCACCAAATACATATACATGGTGTTATTCCTGAAGGAGAAAGAACAGGGCTTTCCTAAGTGAATAAGTCTAGACCAGAATGTATTAGAAATGCTGATTGCATTTGTTTCCTAACCTAATGTTTCTTATCAAATTACTGTCATTAATTACTTCTTACTGAAATTTAAATTAATTTTACAGCAATGTAATTTTATTTTAGACTTACTGGGATTACCTAGTCTGAATCCACCCTCTGTCAGTTTGAAACCACTYCCCCTTGTCCTATCCCTACATGCCACTGTAAAAAGTCCCTCTCCAACTCTCTCCTTTAGGTACTGGAAAGTGCTATAACGTCTCCCTGGAGCCTTCTCTTCTCCAGGCTGAACAGCCCTAACTCTCTCAGCCTGTCTTAACAGYAGAGGCGCATCTTCATGACCCTCCTCTGGACTCACTCCAGGAAGTCCAGGTCTTTCCCGTGCTGGGGGCTCCAGAGCTGGATGCGGTACTCCATATTCAATTTCATATTTGGTTTCTATTATTTTTTAAAATTATTTAAAGTTAAAAGTGAGTTATCATATGAAACAAAAAGGGAAGCACCTGGTCTGCCCCACTGCTCAGTGTTCACAAACAATATCCTTCACAAGCCCACTGGTACCCGAAGGTTCCCATCAAACACCCTGTTTCCTCTGGTCTTTTCAGATCTTCGGTATTATAAAACTTCCCTCCTTATTCAAAATGGCACATTTTCATCAGCAAAGCCATTGTCTGCTATCTCACACTGTTTACTGGCAGAAAGTCAGAACTTGAAGATCCAAATCCTGAAAAACTTTTATACTGAAACTTTGTAACTAAATTTCCCCCACTGTTATGGTCAAATGGCTTAGGAGCTTTAAAGGAGAACCACGATATGCCCTCTCAGATGCGATGCAGGATGCCATAAAACCATCTTTTTTCAGAATGAAACTCTACAAGGAGGTCACAGAGGAGATACTAAGTGCCAGGTTCTGTCTGCTTCCAGAATAGCTGATGCTTCTACATCCCCGAAGTGGTTCTGAAAAAAAATCCCCACTGTAATTGAATGTTTTCCTTGACTAGCTTTAAAACAACAAAGAAGGTAAAGTCAACGCATCCTACTGAACCCAACTAACATCCGGTTGTGGCTTTACCAGTTATGTTTGTCATCAACACAACACACAAAATTCCCTGTGTTCTGACCACTAACTACCCCTGCTTATGGCAAACTTCCACACATTCATTGAAACACACTGCTTCCTAAATTCAGGAAAACACATGGTATGTCATAAGCAGAGGCCCCTCCAGACCACTCTGACAGGACAATCTTTTTCTTGCTTACCCCCTTCCTATCAAAGAGTGTTTTGACCATGCAGTGAAACATGAGATCCCATCAGAACATCCTCCCCCCAGAAAGAAGCCATCTTTGCAATGAGTCATGTGCTATTCCCTAGGAGAGAAGGATAAAGTTAGCACTGAACTTTTCACAATGGCCTAAGACTGATCCCTGTCTGCATGTCCTACATGTAATGCAGCCAGGTTAAGGTCTTTTCCCCTCAAATTGCTGGGAGCACACAGTTCCTGCACCTGGCCATTTGCAGATCACACCAAGTAAGCCTGCCAAGCCCTTGGAGGATGCAGAACACAAATGGATCCAAAGGGGACACAAAACTACCCTACACACTTGGGAAGTTATTTTGCTGTGGCTAATCAAAAAGAACATGGGAGCACAGATTTAGCATTTATTTTTCTCTGCTGGGAGTACTGAACAGCTCTAAAATAGCCACGAGTGTCAGTTCCGTAACCTTGCCACAGCACTGGCCGTGGGGAGAACAGGTATAGTTACTGTTTTCTGGGCACTTCATCTGCTAAAGCAGCAGCTTGGTCCCGGGTTTTCCACACTCAGCGTAAGAATCTTGAGATGGCACGTTTACTTCGGGATTTTGTGTGTGTGTGGGAAAAAAACCCCAAGTAACTGACCTGAGTGAAATAATTGGATAAAGTTCGACAGCCTTTGTTCTGTGGGAGGAAGGAATGGATGAACATAGGGAACCTGACCTGCTCTACCTGAAGATTCAGGACATTTTGTTAAAAAAAMGAAAATAAAAATCCATTCAACTACTCTGAAGGTACAAGATCCATCAAAGCAAACCAAATAGCATTCTTCCTTCCATTTTGTCATGACTAATGAATAGAAGAAACCTCAACAGTCTTCTCTTGCTCAAACAACTTTAAAAATTCCCCACTCAACAACAGCACCAGGCTGAGTACAAGTCTCTAATTTCCTCTTTTCTTGCATCAACTGCCTGAAAGGGCATTAGAATAACATGAACTCCAACAATGGAGGAGAAAAGGCCAATGAATTGGGAAAATAACTACTCTCCATGGAAAAGCTTGTGATTTTACAGCCAGAAGCGTGCTGCTGGGCAAAGAAGGCAAAGAGAGAGGACACAAAGGTATACACAATGTTCACCTCCGACACAGAAAAGCAGCAGTGTCTCCAAACGGACATGCTTCACATCACAATTCATCACATGTACAGTTATAAAAGAAAGAAAAAGACTGGCATATTTAAGCGAATTATTTCCACATCAGATAGAAAAGAAATCCCTTTTGAGTTCCACAGAAAGCATGTGTTTAATGACATCTAAATGAGATGTTAAAAAAACCCTGCAATAAAGAAACACAGGGATGACTTCTGAATGAGATGTTAAACCCCCCTGTAATAAAGAAATGCAGGGATATCACATTTACATACCCACCTGCATATTTCATTTTTTTTTCCAAGTAAGTTAAATACTCTGCAGTATTTAACTGCTCACTATCTAWTTTACTCCAGCTGTGGTTATTTTTACTCCAGGGAACAGGTGGTGTGTCTGCTAGCTCAAGCCCACAGACACCTAAATGTCAAAAAAGCCAGTGAGATATGACTTCAGGAACATGCTTACTTTCAAAAACATAGGAGTATTTTTCAGTAAGCTGGGACATTAATGTTCAGAAGAGAGTGCCTCACAGAGTCATCTTTTTTAGAGGATGCAAACTAAAACTGAAAATACTTCACGACCACTCTTGAGAAAAAAAAAAAAGAGAAGAAAGCGAGCAGATGACAGAGACCAGGATGGAAGAAACCACAAGTTCTCTCCCCTCCAAAATATGAGACCAACTTCTGCTGGGTGCAGATGGGGACACAGCCAGCCAACACACAGCTACAAATATTTGATAGTTGGGTAGCCAGCCATGGAAGTCCTGGAGGAACAAATGACCCAGCCTCGCTGGTACTCAGCCACACGACTGCCCCGTGTATTGCCACGGACAGGCTTTGGAGATGTGCAGCAAACAGCAGATTCCCGGGTCACAGCCTCCTCTTTCTGCGAACCTCAGCCTCACCCCGTTCGTTGCAGGGCACCAGCAAAAACCCTGCCGACGCACTGGTGGGGTGGGTGCCGCCCTTCTGCCTCCACCTCCCCCACATATGCAAAACAGACAGTTTCGTTACTAGTAACACCTGGCACCTGACCAGGATCTCACCCTGCTTTCTTATGCTTAAAAGATACCTTATGTTTCATTTAAAGAAAGTGAAATTTGCCCAAGAAGGGCAAATAATTTTTTTGGAAATGTTTCTGATTTTCTTCCTCTTCTACTACCAGAGGAAGAGAACGGTACCTCTTTGCATCCTTTGCTAGCATAAAACTAACAATTAGTACTTAATCTCGTAAACGTAAGCAGTAAAAAGATCTTGATATTCAGCCAACAGACTATTAAGATAACAAAATTAATTTCAACTGTCTGGAGAAAAAGAAACAACAACCAGCCAGGTTCATTTTTCTAGGCTAATTTTAATCTGATATTTAAGTATGAAAAGACTAATAGATTTGGACGTGAGAAAAAATAATACCTCAATTCCAGATGAAAAACAAGACAGACAAAACTAAGTTTAACTTGTTCCTCYGGGTAAAAGAAGCAAATGCAAGAAAACTAGAAAAATTCTTAACACCAAAAGTACTTTATGGCAACTACCAATAAAAGTGACATTCTTAGAGGAAGTTTAAACAAAAGATCGCAAACCAAAGATCGGGTTAACATTCATTTTACAGCAAGAATCTAGAAATCATCTATAAAATTGAGACAAGATGTTTCTATAGAAACAAGCAACAACATAAGAAAAGCAACAGCACTGGATTCCCTTTAGTCAGCTTTTACAGCAACTCAAGTTTAGAATCAACAGTTGCTGAAATAAACTTAGAAACACCAGAAGAGGTCTTGCGTTAAGGAGATGAAGAGGCTTTTCCAGGTACTTTACTTGTGTATGGGTGGAGCAGAGACAGCTTCAAGAAGAACAGAGGCCTCCCTCGAAAAACACAACAAATGTTGGAGTCTCATAATTTCGGGAGTAAATTTCCCCACCAAATACAGCACCAGATAAGAAAGTGTGAAAGACAGGAACTCGGCACGGGAGGGACTGTGGGAGAGGAAATCTTCCTGCCTCCATGTCAAAATCTACTGCCTCTCTCCCCCACTTTAGGATGCTGTTTACACCCTCTCTTATGCTCCTACTACTGTTCCTGTAACTTGATCCCGTCCATGCTGCAATTTTACATAGAAACCAGAGCAAATGCAATATCTAATCCATCTTTTCCTTACACCTGCAGCACTTAATTTCCATTGGATTTCATTTATCAGGTTCCCCAGTAAAACTGGTCAGCTTGACCCAGCAAAAAGGTTTGCAATCCCCATCCGTCCAGTGTGGTATCAAATGTGCTGGCTTGCTGAAAAGCAACAGCTGATAATTTTGCCTTTTAAAGAGAAGATATTTCTATTTGCTTCYATCTTCAGAATGCTTTTTTCTTTAAGAAAACGGGATCTTCCCATCACTCAAACAGAGCATATTTATCCTATCTATTGTAGGTGCTACACGTATTTGAAGGGTTGGGAATTTTTTTTCTTCAAATGCTGTTAAGCCCCAGAAAACCTAATAATGCTTTTTAGAAAGTTATTATCACCTATTATTTTATAGCTAGGAACCTCTACAGCAGAGTTAAATTATTTGTAGAGCCAGAACAAATTTGGGATTAAGCCCTCCCTGTCAGGTATGACTGTTTTCAGAAACAGATTCCAACAACTACAAGCAGGAGAAACCTACAATTTTCAGATTATCCCAGTGTGGAATAAATTAGAAATAGGTTTCCAGCCTTAGGCACCACAAGTTCCACATATACAAGTGTACTTTGAAACATTCTCGGTCTCTACTGACTTATGACTGAAATTATACCATTCTGAGCAACACAGCACACACCTATCCTACAGTCTGAGGGAGTATTTACACAAGAGATACCACAAGTTTGTTGATATTATCCTCTAGTTCTGTTTCTGCTTATTCTCCCCATTCTGGAGAAATACTAGTGATACTGAAAAGTTATTCAAAAAGTTCAGGACTTGAACTTAGTGAAGACACCAATACCTCCTCAACATAATTCTCAATTCTCATAGCCCTTTCTTTTGTAACGGCACCTCYAAATCTGAAGCCAGCTATTAGAAGATAAAATCCTCAACTTACAGAAACAAAACACTGTTCAAAATAATAATAGAACATCCCAAACGGTTACAAACTCAGGTTAATGAAAAGGTGATAGCCTGAGTTAATGTATCTACTTGCAAATACATGCATCACATGTTAACTCTGCAATTAAGGTATTTTCTAGAAACCTTGGTTTTACACTTGAACAGCTCTTTGGATTCTGTGTGTCCTAAACCAGAGATCCTGGCCTCACTGAAGCACTGGGAATTTTGCCACTGCCTTCACCTTTGATTACAAGGGACTAAACTCCATTCCTGCCCAGACAGACAGTTCTCAGTACAGAATAGAACCACAGTGCCACAGGTTTCAGGAATTCCACTGTGACACACAGCTTGGCTTCAAAGTCCCTATGGATGGATGGAGTGCTGCATCTCCCGCTGATACGACCTCGTGCCCTGCTGTAGGGCATGTGCAGGATGCAGGCAATGCAAGTGCAGGACTTCTGCATCACCTTTTATTAATATATGCTCACACTTTTCTGTTCTTATTTAATAGTTTAATTTATAGGTGTTGATGAGATTTAGAATGCAGTAATGTGACAGTGGCTAACCTATTTTAGAAAGTGGGTTATGGAAGGAGCTTTGAGGTCCTTATCTCTAGTGATGTTGAAAATACAGGACAAGTTATGTGTCTGACTAATAACTATCAACAGTTAGGAAAAAAYTGTGAACTTGCAGGGCAAAGCAGCAACCTACTCCCACGGCTTCAGGAGCAGCTGAATCTTTGGGTGCCTTCATGCACCACTTCTGAACCCCAGCACTGCAATATGGGAGAAGTGGAAGAAACCACCCAGGTCCTGCAGTGCTTTGAAGACTAAAGTAGGTGTAATTATCTTTGCATGCAAACCTACAAAGGATATGAATCAAATTATCATCCAGTTCAGCTTTCAAATCTAATCACTGAAGTAGGTAATTCTACAGTCTATTGCAATCATGAATTCCAAAGGCTGTGTATAACATTTAGTTACATATCCTTCTATTCTTTCAAAAATGTACCTACCAGTAATTTCATTAAGCATGCCTGTGCTGACACAATAACAAGCTTCATGAAAAATTAAAGCCAGAGGGTTTGGCATTAAATGGATTTATTTCCTACAGAGTACTCTCTCTTAAAAAAATATTAAAGGGTGTACATATTATTATTTAGGGCCTGCTTGTCAGGAAGACATTCTTTTAGTGTTATGTTACAAGGTATGATCTTACATAAATTGCATTTATTTTGGAGGGAACATGAAAAAACAAATCACACCCAGGTTTGCAGCCCTAGATCCTCACCTAAAAWTCACTCTCAAAAAAGGCCGAAGGATCTGCTCTCATGCAGGCTTTACTTCACACCAGATGAGAGAAATAAAAATTTATACCATCATCAAAGCAGATTTTGACTCCTTTCTTTTGCATTGCATATACCACTGAAGTGGCACATGCATTTATAYGTCAGGAGAGAACATGGAATGGGAAAACACAGGCTGAGGACCAGAGTCTGTGTTAGCAGTGCAAATACCCTTAGCAAACACAGCGACAGCACTGGGCCTCCATGAGGGACTCAAGTAAGGACCTAGCCTGGAAACGGGATCCTTGCCCGTTGGAACAGCAGAGTTCAGCAACAATTCCTCCATGAGAGCAAAAACAGCAGGGGAAACTGATTATTTTGAGAGGAAACTGAACACACTCATGAAAACAAAAAAGGTACAGCACATGACAAGGCTTGGTGACACAGGAGCCCCTCCAAATCAAGCTAAATGTCTGTTCTTCTCTTGAACAAGAGAATCTGGGACTTTCTGTCAAAGCTTGCAGCAAGTGTACATATCACCAACTCCTTGTGTTTTCCCCACACATCAAAATAAAAGAATCCTACTTATTTATCCAATTATTATTTTTACTGTTATTTTATACAATATTCAGATCTCTATCTATATTAAACAAAGGCAAGTGATATTCTTTACATTCAAATCTAGTTTTTTATTTGCCCAGCTGCCAGCACTTCAGTATGCAGAAAAACTACTCTGTGCTATGACTGTGAAACATATCCAGTAAATAGGAAGGATGTTTTCCTCTTTCTGTGTGGCCTATTTAAAATTTCTGCCTTGCTATCCTGTCATTACACCCCAACTTGTCAGAAAGGGCCAGGATCACTACCTGTGCCCGAGAAAAGTGGAAAGAGAATTTCTCAGCCAAGTGTGCCTGTGGCCACACAGGCAGTACCTGTACCAACTTCATTTAAAAATGTATTTAGGCAACATCAGAAGGCAGTTCTTCAGCCCTTCACTATCCCCTGAAACCACAACAGACCCGTCGCTAAGAAGCAATTGTAAACTGCAGGGAACTACTCCTTGGCGAGGAGTTACAACTAGTTTGGGCACAGTAACCCAGGAGATGATCTGATGCAACTTTTTAACCTCTCTTTCCAGGGAGGACAGCAACTAAAGCCAGCAAGTATTCCTGACTCTACCCCTGTGATATCCTGCAAGAGGGTTTATGGACACAGAGAGGAGAACTGCTGAGCCTCCCTTGGTGCATCTGTCCTCACCCTACATTCGGGCATGTACTCTGCTCTGCCCCATTTTTCTAGAGAAAGGGGCAAGAAGATGCACTGACTCAGTAAATGGTGAGCGAGTGAATACTCGAGTACCAGAATCTTTCAGGGTGGCCCGCTTCTACATGTAATGTCAAGCACGTAGGACCAGACACTTTACCATATTAAGCTATTTTAGCTGTGAAATGGCTCACTTATGGTTAAGTGCAGAACATCTTCTAAGAATTTTCAAAAAAAAAAAAGATGAACAAAACCAAAACGATCTCGAAATTACTTTAGGATGTGCTCCTATGGCTCTGTTTGCCCCTGTGCAATCATCAGTGCTAGTGTATTTCAGAGCAGATCATTGCATTTTACTATTGTATATGAAAAGAGTTGTGTTCTTTTTCCTTTAAATGAAACATCAATAAAGGTGCATTAAGAGCTCTGCCTTTGTCTAAACACCGGGACGATGCTGTCTGCAAAACAAAGAGTGCGTGGAGAGGCAGTTTAGAGTTAACAATAGGGGAACGGCTCCTTTGGTTCCCTAAGCAAAAAGCCCACTTCCATGCCATAAAAATACGAATCCTGAAGCAGATAAAAAAAAAAAAAAGAGTTGGTGTTTTTCTCCAGTTACAATATATTACATTTCCTAAGTACTAAAGAGACTAAAAGCTTAAAATACTCAAGTGAACGCACACAAGAGCTGAACTACTGGGGAATTCCRGGGATGGCAAAAGAACCCCGATTATTTCCAGCGAGATACACGTGAATGCCGTGCCGGGACTACCCTYGTACATCTGCTCCCATTTTCTTCCAGCCGGACTAAGCGTCCCGACGGGAAGAACGAGGGTCAGGCGGGCCCCCGGCGGGATACTCCAGCACCACGCGTGGGCAGCCCCACGCAGGTTGCATAAGCCCCGCCGCAATGGAGCGTTACCCGGGAGCGGCTCACGCGGGTGGGCTGCACCGGGAATGCCACGGGAGAGGAATCAAGAGGCGTCTACGCTTTTCCGTGTCCCGACGGCGGGGGCAGCCCCRGAGCCGCGGCCCGCCCTCCCAGACCCCTCACCGGCTGACACCCACCTGCTCCTCCGGGCGCCGCCGGTGCCGGGCGGCCGCCGCCCCCRCTTCCCGCTCGCATTCCCCGAGCGGCGGCGGCGGAGGCGGCGGCGGGAGCTGCGCCGCCGAGCCCATGGCTGCTCCGCGCCGAGCACAACCGAGCGGACCCCGCGCTCCCGCTGCCGGGGCGGGACGGGGCCGTCACGGGGTCCGGGGGAGCGGCGGGAGGGAGGGCGGCGCCGCGGGAGCGGGGGGCGGCCCCTGGCAGCGGCCCCGCCGCGGGAACGGGGGGGCCCGGGGCGGGGAACCTCCTGCTGCCGCCTCCCGCCTTGGGCCGGGGAGTCGCTCGCTGCTCCTTAAAGCAAAAAATAAACCACCCCAAGCACCCGATTTCTAAAGCTTTTGTTAAAAGCAGGAAGTGCCAGGTGTTAATAAAGCGTTAATTTTAGCACCACTCCTCGTTGGTGTGTCCCTGGGGAGGAACGGCTGCCTCTTGGCAGCGTAGATGTGGCATTTGCTGTTCCTCCCTCGGGAAAGAGGAAACACTGGCTTCGCTCCTCCGAAGCTGTTTGGATCGGGTCCTCTGTTCTTTAGAAAGAACTAATACACACCAGGAAGAAGGAAACGCAACAGCAAACCCAGAAGATAAGACTGGGGGGATAATGCCAGGGGAGGTTTAGACTGGATACTAGGAAAATTTTCTCCACTGAAAGGGTGGCCAAGCATCGGAACAGGCTGTCCAGGTGGAGTCACCATCCCTGGAGGTATTTAAAAGATGTGTAGATGTGGCGCTTGGAGACAGGGTTTAGTGGTGAAATTGGCAATGCTGGTTACCAGACTCAAAGGTCTTAAAGGTCTTTCCCAATCTAAGGGATTCTCTAATTCTGTGTTAACGAAGTGCCACTGCACAGGSGGATGCCCGGCTCCCACTCCGAGCACCACTGGCCTCACTCCTGCCAGGCCTGYGTGCCTTATCCGTGCAGTCCACCCTAGCACAGCACAGGAAGGATGGAGCCTGAAAGTGAAGCTGGATTTCAGTGTGTGGCATTCCCAAGCTGTGGTGGGACCACTGTTGCCATTTTTATGCATCTTTACTCCTCATCCAGTTCATGCATTACTGGTGGCAGGTCCGCTTGGCTCAGTTTTCTTTCCATAAGCAATTAGCGGAGGTGCTAACAGGTTGTGTAACAGTGGGATTCTGTGGAAATCAAGACATTTGGATTAATATTATATGGCTTTCTGGTAGCTGGGTGTGGGTCCCACTGTCATTTGGAGTGAATTCTACCTGCTGTTTGCTTTTCCTGTCATTATTGTTGGGCAACAAAGAGCAGTAGTTGTAGCGCATCTAAAACCATCACAAAGAACTACTCAGTGTACTGTGGTATAGTCACACCTCCAGCCTACAAGCCAGTATTCTTCATAAGTGTGGAACAATACACAAGCCACAGCACTTGCCATGCCCCTCRGTCTGGTTGCAGGGGCTGAGGGCCATCACAGGGACAGTTGGGACTGGGCACTGAGGAAGAGGCCACTGCTCTGCCCGCCTTGCTCCACTTGGCTGTGACTCCTCATCCTGATGGAATAACTGGCCTAATCTGCTCCCCAAGATGCAGGGTGGCCAAAAGCAGTTTGCTCTGAAGACCCGACCAACTGCTTGCCCAGAGTTCTCATCCATGACCCATTTGTTTGTTAGTAGTGCTTCTTAGGAACASGGATAGGCTCGAAGAAATATCACACTGTTTAGACAGTGACCATAAACTATTGCAGTCTTGCTGGTATGCAAAATTACTGGACACAAGAAAAAAATCCTATGGACTTCAGCACCAAGGTCTGTGGTGATATATCTCTGTGCAATATATGTCTGCTCAGCAGCAGTGTAGTAAAACATCCACRGGGTTCTCTGCTCTGTGGGCGATTTGTGAAGAAATGAAGTGCCACACATAGTACTGACATTCAGTAAAAGCCCTCTGGAAAAAAAGTCATAATTAAAGCATAGATTAGGTGCCTCTTTCAGTAAGTTATTTAGTACACTTAAATCTGAAGTGAGAATGAACTTTTGCTGGCTTGTGGATCATAAAAACGTGCACAAGAAATTTTTTAGAAAAAGTTAATGCTGAGGCCAGAGGCTGTTCTTCACAGCACAGCCTCTCATCCCACTGCCTCTTGGGGACYGGTGACTATTCTGCCAGGAGTACCAAAATGTGTGTTGGCTGGCTTGGTGCTATGTATTCTTCCTCATCTATCTGCAGTCCCACCGGTTCGATGTTGATTTCCCTGTAGACAAAGATTCTTCCATAATTTCTGCAGTGAGGGAAAGTTCATCATACTTCTTAAAAAGCCACAATCCTTCCTACTGCAGCTGGCAGCCTTTGACTACTCCCTCACACATTGAGCAACCCAGTGCACTGGAACGACCTCTGGCTCCCTGGCACGCTCCATGTGTGAAAGCACCTCTGGGGCAATAGATCCATTGCTCAGGGAAAGAAGAGGGACTCGGAAGCCCTCTGAGATTTCTTAGGAAGCATTCACCATTGCAACCTGTGCAACTTCAGTAGCCTCAAAGAAACCCGTTCCTCTTCATAGCAAATGCTCTTAGTAAAGGCAATGCCACACCCAYATTGCAACCTCTAGCTCTTCTTATGATGAACTTTCTGAGACTTCATGTGGTCTATGCACTGGTGCCTGGGTCCGTAAATGTAGCTGAGCCGCTGTGAAATGCTCTGACTGAAGTTTCTTCTTTGTCTTACTGAAATTAGGATTATTTCCTAACATTTGCAAGTGTGTGGTACCTTCACAAGGATATAATTACAAGAACAAGCTCACCAAAAGAGATCCCCACAACTGAGCAACTTTACTTTCAAGATCACTGTCAATGAAGTTTCCCACCCCTCAAAGCTCTCTGGACATGGTTGACCTTCTTTTTATGGTGCCTTTTCCCAATAGCAATACTGTCAGAAAATGCAAGGATAAATCCCAGTGTGACTTAAGTGATAGGCAAAAAAGCAATGTGCCCCAAAAAATGCAGAGATGAAAGCTAAAGGGCAGATTCTGCAAAATAATTGTTTCGCATGGGGCAGTAAATACGTGTATAGACAAAATATCTCCCAAGGAATAAAGAGAGGTCACCTTGCACAACTCTGTGATTTGGGGGTCACTAAGGAGAGTCAGAACCTCATGCTGAATATGTATAATTAAAGGGGTTTTGTGAAAAACAGGTGCTTGCAGCAGCGGGAAGACTGAATGCTGCAGCTTTGCTCAGAGCCAGGACAGGCTGAGCCCACTGGCCTTGCTGAAACACCACTCTTGGCTGCAAAACATAGACACAGCTGGAGTAAGTGGGACTAAACTCCCTCCAGATGGGTATCTGCCCTCTAACCAAAGCCAATAGTAGGTGGTGGGGAGAGAGTAACAGATGCTGCAGTGATACTTCTTGAGAGTATTCTTGTGGCTTCCGGTAGGCTGAGGTTCAAAGACTTCCTGAGCCCGGGAGCTGAGCTGGTGAGAACAGTATTTCAAAGGCAGCGGAGGAAGGCACGCTACCACAGGGATCACATGCAGCTGGGTCTCACAGACTGCTTGTATTGGCCTTGTTGCCCAAGGGAATGTATCCCGTTCATCCTGCACTTTTATTTCCATGTCTCTGGCRTTCACTAATGGCTCCTTAGGCTGCTGTCGTGGCTGGGGCAGTGACCCCCCTCTCTAGGGATGTCAGCTGCTCCTGCCTCAGGACTTGCCCATCCCAGCTACCTGCCTGAGGGCATGAAGGCAAAGCTGAAGCATGCAGAGTGCAGGTTGTGGTTTGATGATACGACAAAACCAGGTTTTGGCCATTTAATTCCAGATCGAAAATGACATCGCCATGACAGACACCTTCCTGGTTCCAACAGGTCAAAYACTTTTGATGGATTAGCACTGTGTATATGTATACAGGTCTTATGCCAGAGCAGGCACTGTGTGTCCTCTCTCCCACCTGGCAGAAAGCTGGCAYGAACACCCACTATCACCCTAAAGTCAGGCACCATAAACATAAATCCAACAGACACATATCTGTGTGCCTGCATCTGCTCCAGACCAAGCCTTTGGGGTTATTCCCAACACAGAACTCATCCTTGTGGGGACTCAGAAGGGACAGGAATAAGATACAGTGGATGTCCAGAGCTCTCACCTGCTTGCTACCTGCCACTTCCTATCAGTGGCAGCTCGGCTAACTTCCTTTAATAAGTATGTGGTTAAGGACTTCAGAAAAAAACCCAAACAAATCAAAACTTTTTTTCCTTCTTTTATATGCATCTAAGAGATGTAACTGACTTCAGTATGAGATTCACTCAGATTGCTGACTGCACAGTTTAATCCAAATCTTTTCAAACTCCAGAGTTCATCTAAATATTAAAAGGCTTGGAAAAAAACAGAAGTTCTTTAAACCTCTGTTAATGGAAACTTTTGTCATAACTGGTAAAAGGTCAATGTGGTTTTATACAGTATAATGGATTTACTGATGAATGGAACATTTCGAACTCTCTGATGGGTTTTGTCTACTTTATATTCCAGATGTTAATATAAGTAAATTCTCTAAATTCTCAGACAATTTGTCCAGTATGACCAGGCAGCTTATGATGGTCATTGCAGCTCTTACATGGATTTTTGAAGCAAAGCTATTAAATTCTGTAATTTCCTTAGATCCTTCAAGCATATTAAGAAATACAAGAAAGGGCTTTTCCAACACTGGATACAAAGTGAACTGGAAGAAATTGCAATTCGAAACATGAAAATATATTAAAGGATACTGAATAAAAATGAAATGAAACAATTAATTTGGTTCCTTTTCTTCCATGTATAATGACAAAAGGACATTGAAGATCACCTCACATYAGCAATATCTATTCTCCAACAGTTGATATGTATCATGCAATCTCATTTAAGGGTCAAAGCAAAATACACATGGGCTTATATACACGGGCTCAGAAAGGGAGAAGTAAAACAGTAATGGAGAAGTTCTATTACAAGAGGTCACCTAGAGCACTCCTAGGCATTGCAGGGTAGTTTTCTGTAGTACCTTTTCTAATGCATTTGCCAGTGTAATTTTTTTTTTTCAATGTTTCAAGTGAATTCTGCCGTTTCCCTTGAATGTTATTTCACAGTATAAAAGATCTCACAAAAGGCTCTTCCCTGGCTATCAAGTATAAAAATTCGCTTTTTATTTCTTTCTATTTTTAGGTTAGGTTAATTTATCATCCTTGATGAGAGCCTGATTTTCTGCATAACCTGCTTGCATGATCAATATTTACCTCTAACCCTATTAGAATGAGTAGGCTTTCAAAACAGAACCTTAATTTTGCTTACTTCAATTGCTCTGATCTTTCTTAATTTATTGCCTTTCTTCTTGGCTACCACCTCAGAAGTGAGTTTTGATTTTTTTATCTTGCCATAAGCCTTTTATAAACATTTACTCCACTGTAGTAAAAGCTCAGAGTGGGCAAAAAATATTTTGAAAATGTACAGAGAGTCCAAATTCACAGCAGGGTATTTATTTATTTGTTTATTACTGCAGGACATTGGAACTGTGGGTCCAGTTTGCTTCTTGATGCCACTCACAAAGTTCCTGTGCTTCCAGCAGTTCTCCATGGGAATAGAGCCTTTTCTTTTTGCAGTCCTTTTTGCTGTGTTCCATAGCAATAAGACTGTTCTYTCAGTTCATCTGTAAATTGAATTAAGTCTGATGGGGTACTAATATGATGCTTTGCCTTTACAGTGCCACACCAGTTTCACAAGTCCCTCCCTGCCTCTCCCTCATCCATCCTGGTGGCCCATTGCCCTCCCACAGCTGCAGATGCATAAAGGACCCTGCTGTGGGCCTGGAGAGAAACATATTGGCCAAATATGACAAAGAGCTTGTGATCATTCCTAGCCCAGTCCCACAAACAGTTTTGTTGCCGCTAAACCAGGATGGTGCTTTGAGTCATAGGAATGGAAACAAATGGCTCAAGGCATGAGAAAGAGAAGGGAGAGGGAAACTCCTTAATAAGGCACTCGTGCTGAACACTCCTCACTGTGGATCTATGACCTCATCCCCAACATTTAATTATGCTTGCTTTCCTCCACTGAGAACCTCTTTGTGTTTACACAAAAAAGCGCCTTTTTTTGTTTTGTTTTTATTTTGAGGACAAAGATATTCAGCCAATGGTTACTTTAATAAGTATGGGCTTATAATGCAAAATTTGTTAGGCTAAAATAAAACCCAAGCTTTCCTTAATGTGCTGTCATTTTTCCAAGTGCAAGTAAGGACAGGCCAGAATAGTAGGCTGCTGTCTGGGGGGGTTTGTGTGTGCATGYGTGTTAAATCTCATGGGGACAAATGAATAAGAGTTTTAAACAATTCTGAGAATATAAAACTAAACTACAGAAAGAACCAAGGGGACATGTGGCAGCAGAAGAGGTCTTTTGGTTAAAACTGGGAAAGATCATGTTAACTCCTGATTAAAATCCTGAGCATCCGGGCAAGCAAAAGTGATTGCACTAACCTGATATTCTCCAAGAAATACTGATGAGTATGTATGTCCATGAGGTAGGAAGACAGTACTTACTCAAAGTACTTCACTGAGAAGGCTTTCTGGCCCCCCAGGGTGGGCAGATGAACAGACACTGGGAGAAAGACTGACCGACACCCCACACAATTAATGTTTTGTTTTTAGCCTGGCAACAGAGACAGTATTTTATTTTCTGACAAGAGCAGCCTGTGAGAAAGCTCTGTGTGTGTGTGATGTGTGCAAGACTCAAGCTAGGTCTGAGGAGTCAGGGCAATGCTTGGTGGTGACTTGAGTTTATGTGGGCCCAGTTTAATCTTCTGTAATTAATTTATCAGAACTACAAATCTGAAAAGGTTCATTCAAGGGAGTTATTAAAGATTCACAAAGGCCTAGGTGATATGGTCTAAATATGATTTTTTTTAACAAAGCCTAGCTATTTAAAGCTCTCACATATTCTTGTGCTTCAGGGAAGGGACTAATAAATTAGGATCTTTATCTTGGATTAATTTAAGGTTTTCCATAAAATTATGTGAATAATTCACAATGGATAATTTATTTGATTAATTTTACCTCTCTTCTTTGCTAATTGTCCCCAAGCAGAGCAAGTTTTCCTCAAATGTGTTTGTTATTAAAATTTATTTGTGAAGTCTTTTCTTTAAAGTTCTGGGTCTGCAGCTAATTCATGACTAGATCTCTGTGAATATCTGACAGTCATCTTGTGAGACAGGAAGGTAGAGCTGGATACATTTTCCTGGCTGATGTCCCTTGTGTACTGAATACCCAAGTCCCTCAACTGGGGACCCACTCAAAGTGCTCTGGGGGTCTCTTCTGACTTGTGCGGCCACCAGATGAGGTGAGGAAAAAGGTAAAGTGATAAATACCACATCTTGTCAATGTGAGGACGTACCTGGGAAGTGATCTGCATCCCAGTTGCACTACTGACCGTTTGGATTAAATTTCTGTTATGAAAGGCAAAGACTGTGAATTCGCTGGGGTATTTGCCAAAATAGCTGCCCAAGATTTATCTTGCTTATCCTTGCCATATCCTTGGAAAGAGAATGCAAGAGTCATGAACTTAGTCAAAGAGTGTTTAAACACCTAAGGTTGCAGATAATGCAATGCCAGGCTTTTTAAAAGTGTCCTGAGATGTTTGTGAAAGTCCCAAGGAACACCTACTTGTACCTCTGGGCACCTAAATAACCTTCGAATATTATTAAAATGAATTTGAACCATCATCCTTTGAAATTTTCCTGCTTTTTCTTCAAACCCTAGCTACTTGCATTTCACTATGATTGAACCAGGTCCTTCCTAAGGGCCAAATTATAACACTTAGTTCTTGGACAAGAAAAAATGATTACAGATCAAGTCTTTAATAATTTAAACTACAGAGAGTAATAAAATCTGATATTTCTCTATTGGATTGAAAAAACAACACAAAGCAATGCAACAGAGACCTGCTGTGATGACAGGCTATACTTAAACTAAATGGCAAGACTTAATTACACTGCCCCAGCCTGGGTTCAGAGTAAACTAAAGACTACTATATGATTAACTCCTCTGTGCTTTAGTAAGAGAAAGGGAGATTGCAAATGGAAGCATCTGGCGCCTCTCAGAACTTAATTAAAGAAATGCAAAGAAGCTACTATTGCTATTACAATTTCTCCTTGGGGCAAGAAAAGACAAACATAGTAAGTGGGAAAGGAGAAACTCTGAAATATGAAGGAACCCTCCTCAAACAAATCCCAAATAACTGAGTTTTTCATGGCTGTCAAGCCTTCTGTTCCTCATCTCCTGAGCAAATTGGCCTAAATATTATGTACTAAGATACTGAGAATACTGAATGAATTCTGCTTTGAAATTACTACTATTTTTTTAACTTGTTTTTCCTTTCATATCAGTGTTGGAGAGTAAGTATAAAAGATTACTATGAACCTACATTAAAGGAGCAGCTGTTAAGTCTTTAAAGCTGCTCAGGGAATGTGATTCGGTTTCAGCGAAGGTTGTACTTAGACTCAATACCTAGTTGACTTATTGCCTAATTATGGAGAGCTGATGTAGTTAATAAAAAAACGAACTGAAGTATTTAGCTTTTAAAATAACCTGGGATTTTTTCCCTTATCAGATTATTTTTGTACTTCATGTTCAAGGAGACATCCAAACAGAATAGAGCAAATTTATTGCTCCCAAAGAAGCATAAGTGTGTTCTGGTGCTGCATGTCTGTTTCGCTTGTTAAAGAAAGGAAAGAAAACGGCCAATTCCAAGGGGAAAAACAATGGAAAAGGAAATTACCTAAAAGCTTTTCTAAAAGCTGTTTCATCTTCTTGTTTGTATCCTCAGTCCTCCCTTTGTAATTACTGAAACTGCATAGGCCTCTAACTCTTAAAATATCAGAACATATTAGTATGGGAGTAAAGCTATTTTATTTATTTTTAATGGGGTTTTCATTCTGGATAGTTGTCCCAGAACAATTGTAGTAGGACAGCTTAATCCAGTCCAATCTCATGGAGACCAGCCCCTCAGAGCAGCTCTGCTGATCTAACAGATGCTAAAATAGCCATTCAATTTAGACAGACTCAGGGCAGTGATTTTAAGAGAGATGCTCATTAAATTAAGACACCTAGTCAAAAAAGGGGCAAGCTGTTGAACCCACGCCTGTTTTGAATCCCAAGTTTTGTTTAAAGTGTACGAGAGCCTTCCTGGACACATGTAGCATCCTGTAGCCYTTCCTTCTAAGTGCAGTTCCAGCACGACGTGAAAGCCAGCTGCCAGGACGGAACGTGCTGCTCGTGCTCCTTGTGGCTGCAGCAATAGAAGTCACAGGGGTGATAGGAAACAGCACTTTGAGGCTTGAAGGAAATGTTTGGTGTGCGTTTGTTAGAGAGGAACACTGGCACTAAAAGCTACATATGCCACACCGCAAGGCTGATGTGATGTTTACAGTGCCTTTGAGACTGCAAATGATCATTTGAAAAGTGCTACTTCACCTGCAGTGCTACACAGGGAACCTCAGCCTGAGCTCACTGACTGTAGAAATTCCCAGTCAGTTTCACCACCATCATATGAGCGAGGGTATGGTCAAGCAAAAGAATAATGAGAACTTGTGTTGCTCCAAAGCAGCAAAGCCTCACTGTGTAAAGCAAAAATTCCTTTATTTTGGAATTTATTTTGTAGAGAGAAAATGTCGGAAATTTTAAGAAACAGTTATGCTGAGATGTTCCTAAATATATTATCTATTAAGGCTTCTGATCTTTGCATTTGGAAATGCAAGTTCTGTGAAATTATACTAAACCCCATTCAAATTATTTGTACAATTGAATGCCTTTGCTGCTTATTTTCTTCATTTTGAGTTTCTATCAAGTTATACGATCCTTAGTTTTTCAAGCAGAATTCTGTATCCTTCCTGTCTGATTGGCTTTTTTTCTCTTTATGCCAGATGGGAGGTTTCGTAACTTGATGAACTTTATAGAGAGTTTGCACTTCTGCAAACCACAGTATAAAATTATGAGGTTGTGTGCTAAAAAGCTGCACTGAATTTTGAATATAGTCTTCATTGCTTTATGCAATTGTTTAATACTGGCTGTGGCATATGTGTAAGTCTGTGAAACACCACTGAGTTCTTTAAAATATCAATCAAATAGTTCTTATCACTATAAGAAACCCTTTACTGATCAAGGCAGACAAAAATATAGATATTATGAGACTTACTGGTGTATTGTGCTCACAAATGCACAATATTGATACACCTCTAGTCTTGTAAAAAATGTGTGTAAGCTTGAAGTTTGCTTTTAGTCCTTGCCTTGTCATTTGCAGCTTCAGGACTGAAGATGGAACAAAATGTTCTCTGATCACTTTCCTTTAAAGGGAGGTCTGAAAGAGGAATATATGTGCCTGGAAAAATATATCAAAGAAATTGGTCAATGACTCCTTAGTATTGTGGTTCCTCTGAGATTCTGGGTCAAGACTCTGACACTGAGTGGCATTAGGAGGAGTCTCAAAACATAAAGAGGACTACGTGCTTTTCATAATCTTAAAATGTTTCTGTATGTCCATGTCTTAGCCTTATGCTCACTCTCTTTTGTCACCTCTCCTTTCTTTCCCAGTAGGAGCCCATTCTCAGCCCTGGCCTGTTTTTTCCCTCTTACCTCTTTGGAGATACAATAATAAAACTCTCAACCATTTAACTTCTTTTCTTTTTCATGGCTCAGAGATCGGTGTTTTGCAGTTAATCAGACCCCTGTTCAGGAACCAAGTTCTTTAGCATATCAGAAATGCAGGCTGAAAAATGGAAAAAATAAAGGTGACTGTCCTAGTTTTGGTCACCATGGCAACAATGATAAAGTATAGTTCTTATTCTCAATTTTAGAGTACTGTTCCTGTAGTACTTTTTGGAATCTATTTGGTAAAGGTGGGAAATTTTCCCCTCTAATTTCTTTCGTAAAGCTTTCTAATACTAATTCTGGGTTGAGGGAGAAGTAGAAGTAGGGTGGAACTAGCAGGAAGGGAGSCATGAAGGGAGGCAGAGATGACTACAAAGAGAAGGTTAGAAATTTTTCCTTTGTGGAAAGATTTGACATTGGCTGTTCCTCTGAGATGTATTATGCAGATCTGTGCGGAGGCCCTCAGACACTTTCAATGTGGCTGGATAATTAGAATCATACAACTCCATCTTGAAGTTCTAAGACATGGCAGATAGGGCAAGTTTTAAGAGAAGTAGCCTAGAAGACTGCCAGTGTTCATTACAGCATTTGTATTTAACAACTCAGCTAAAACTCATCATGAGAACTCTAGCAAAGTGTTTCAGATCAGAAATAGCAACAGCATTATTCCACGATGCTGTTATGTTTCTGGGAGTTGCTTATTACTGGAGCTGCGTGTTTCTGTGACTGTAAACTACTTGGACCTATTGTTTCCAGTTCAGTGTCGATATGGAGTCAGGCAGATTCCTATTGCAYGGTGTAGACTAGCACACAATTGCACTTCCTAGAAACGCAAATGACCTGGAAGGAGTTTTCCTTAACAGAAACAGACTGGTCATCGCAAACGGGACTTTTAAGCCAGTTTTGTGCATTGACAGGATGCAGCCTTTGTTGTTTCTAAGAAAAAGAGCTAGATATCTTATACACTGTTTTCTTGTAAGTGCTCTTACAATAATTACTTGTTCTTTTTCCAGCTCACTTACAAGCTTTTCAGCAGAACAACACTAGACAGGGCTCAGGAAATGTTTGATAGTTGTATACATACATTATACATATATACATAGATGTATTGCACTAAGAAGACAGAAAGGTCCCCTATTTTAACAAGAAGTAATGTATCCTGAGGTGCTTTCTTCAGTCTCTGAGAAGCCTGGAAAGTAAATGGAGTAGCAAAACGCTAATGATTCTAAATGAACCTTGATGGAAAATGAACAGAAATATAAGGCCAAAATGTGGACTGGCTGGTCAGGAAATGAAAGCTCTTCTCTAGTTCCATGTCATCAATACAATATTCCTTAATTATGAACTGGGACAGTGTCAGAGACCTGTCCTAGCACAAAGGCCTTGGCAGCTCTTGTCTATGATGTTGCTGTGTTGCTTCTGGGAAAGTCATTACTGTCAGAGAGCTGCTACAGAAAGCAAGGAAACTACTGAGAGGGTCTTGAGGCAAGACCTGAAGTTGTCTGTCCAGGATTGTACTGGCTGGGGCTACTGCTGTGCACTGGCTGCTGCCACATGAGGTGGATCTGTTTCACTGGGGAAAGAGTTTCAGCTTCCATCAATATATTGCATGTCACTTAAACCCAATATTTACCTAAACGTACACATAGTAATCATGCACGAAACAGAATAAAACATTTTAAAAAATCATTCAACTACAGTTGTTGCATGAATGACTGGTAAAAGGACAACTTCCAAACTCCAACTATGATGCCTCTCTCTGCCCCCTGATAATTTTTTGCCTCATTCATACCTTACAAATGTCTTTACACTTTACCAGTGTCTGCAGCCTAATTTCCAGCTGGTATGGTGGAAAAGGTACATCAAGCAATGTGTGTGTTGGATTAAAACAGCATGAAAATAAAGGTTTACAAATTCTGTGCTTGGGTGTTTTACATCAGTGCAGGAAGCTCTTGCGGGGTCAATTGTACTGCTTGTTTGGTTTATTCATTGTCCAAAACTCTGAGCTTGTGCCACTCAGTGGCTGTCACCTTTTCCATTTCCCTTCTCTGTTGAATTAGATATAAATCATTCACCATCACTCATATAGCTCTTCTAACAAACAGAGGGAAGAAAAATAGTCTGTCCTGCACGCTGCGAAGAGATTCTGTTTCACTAATACTTCCACTTAGTTGAGGCCAGGTCACTTTTCTTTTAAGTCAATGACAGAAATTCTATTCCCTAGCTAAGGATCAAAATGACCTCCCCAGAAGAGATCTGAGTAGATTACATTTCCACAAAGACAGATCCTTGCTCAATAATACCTCACAGCTCATATAATCATAACCTGAAGTTTATTTTTTGCCTTCTGATTTTTTAAACACAGAAGCCCGATGCCCAAGTGCCACCTTGTGGACAAAATGAATTTTTTTTCTGTCGTCATCTAACTGTGTACTAAAATTTCTCCTTCTAGCAAGACCTGAGTTACAGAAGTCTCTAGGGAAGAGACCCAAATCAATTAATTTTAAATGTATCTCGATATATCTAGATCCAAATATAGATACGTTGTCTTAAAAAAAAATAGACATAGTCAATGTGCACATTTATTGCTCCTTGCCACCAGTAACTCCTTACAAAGAGGGCTGATGGTTGTAGCAGGAGCAGCTCCTGTGGCAGGCATACAGAATGCCAAGAATTAAAAACTGTGTAGTGCAGGCAGCTGGAAACTCATTTTCCCGAGGAAGAATCCTTTCCTCCCACTAGTTGTTGTCACTGTCAGCTGCAGAAGTAGTTTTTACTACTCTTGTTTTTTTCTAAGCTTCTGCAAGAACCTGATTTTTTGCTAAGTGATATATTCCAGCTAGGATTCATGGTATGGGGTTTGGAGGAAATGGGAAAACCTGGGACTCCTGAACGATTCACTTGTTCAAGCTCAATACACTAATGGGCTTTATTTTGTGAACTTAGCCAGGTACAACAATTACAGCAATGAATGGGGAACAGATGCTTGAAGGGTTAATGTATGTGAATCTGTTCAACTGAGCAAGATAAACTATTCATTACTAAGCCCACGAATGTTTGGGCCACATGGGCTTTGCAGAAAGATGCAAGAAACTCTTCATGGGTCATTTGTAATACAATCTACCCCAAGAATGTTTTTTTCTGACAATGACAACTGATATCTCAAATATCATGGCTGAAGTCTTTCACTACAGCCCATTTTTAAAAATAATTCTACCTCCAACTGTAACTCACRGTAAGACTGTGCTCAATCACTGGTAGTGCTCAATATGAATATTAGAGTCCTTGAACATGGAAATTTCCCTGCTCTTCACTATATTTGGCAACACTGTTATTATGTGGACATACAATATACATAATATGGTTTCTAAAAATGGGTGAAAATAATATTATAACATACACAGGTACTATGTACCCTTCCATATATAAAATGTAGTGGAATGGCACGGTGACTCATTTAGACCTTAGCCACTAGGCGGTAGTATAAGATTAAGTCATGTAACGATATCTGGTAGTTTTGTTTTAATTTTGTAGCAAACTTCAAAACACATGCCAGCACCACAGGAAATACTGTAAACCACTTTCCTATTTCTTTATCAAATCAGCAAGACAGTGAACAAAAATATGTCTCACAAGATTCACTTAACTATGCATCACGCGTTATTTGAAGCTGGTGATCGACAAGGACAAAGGGTACACTGCCCCTCCCATCTTTTCCCCTCATGTTATCATTGTGATTAGTAAGGTTCACTAAGTACAGTTTAGTCATTGAGGAATCTTATTTAGAATAAAGAACTAAAATATGATCAAATTCTTTACACTCTGCCATCAATCTTACACTGGAGCTGAATTAGGTGAGCTAGTTATAGAAGCTCCTCTTCCCAGAATCACAGGATGGCTGAGGTTGAAAGGCACCTCTGGAGGTCATCTAGTCCATGCCTGGTCAAGCAGGGCCATGTCCAGCTTGGTTCTGAATATCTCAGAGGATGGAGTCTCCACATTGTCTCTGGGGGACCTGTGCCATTGTTTGACTACCTTGGAGTAAAAAGAGAATTCCTTGTGCTTAGACTTCATGTTTTTTAATCTGTGCCTATCTCCTCTTGTTCTGTCAGTAAGCATGACTGAAGAGAGCCTGGCTCCCTCTTTATTCCCTCTCATTAGGTGTTAATATACATTGAAACAATTTGATTTCATTTTTGCTTGTATTTCAGATGAATATGGAAATTTCAATTTGGGTCTAACATGACAAATCAATTCTATAGGTTTAGAAAGATAAAAAGGAAGATTCCATGACTGTGGGGTACAATACTGAGTACATTTTGGGAAGCTACCAGCTGTAATAAAATAAGTCATCCCGGTTTACTACGCCTGCTGTGTTTGACTTCCGCAGCTCGCGTGATAATGTTGTTGGTTGAATGCCTTCACTGACTGCTGAAAAGGTTATGCCAAAGTGAATTTGGCCAAGTAACAAAAAGACTAGGTATGCAGCATTTTGGCTGCTTTTCACACAAATGAAACAATCGGATCTTTCTGCAATACCACCTGGGAGCCCTGAATTCATGTTCTTTTTTGATCCTAATCTAATGTTCTTTTGTTCTACCAGGTACATATAGGTCCTTCTAAAATACCTGGGACTGTTGGTTTTTGTAGGAACGTAGTGCAATCTCGCTCTTGGATTTATTTTTTAGTGATGGGGGAATGCAAGGAGATAATCAGGAAGAAAGCCTTCCTTTAGATTTTCATAATTTAAGACTATTTTCTCTGGTGAGAAGAGGAATGCAGTAAATTATTAGGAAGACTAAAAAGCTTTCCTTAATTTTCCTTATTTTGCTAAGAAAAAGATAACTTTCTCTTGCAGTATATTTTTCAAAAGGTTTTTTTTTTTTTTGATGGTTGCCAACATCCTAATTAATGTACATTTTGTACAGTTCTGTGTGGATTCAGATTATTGTGAAATGAATTTTAGACCAAGACTGGACATAAGCCATAAAGTCCAAAGTGAAACAGTAAGGTGTTTTAATCTCAGGGTTTGTTTAAGCCTGTTACACAGAGAGCAGCCAAAAGCTACATGAGATTGTGGGCTCACCCTTTTTGAAGAATAAATTCTATAAATGTTCTCATTTAGCTGGAGTTCTGCCCTTTAAATACAAACAAATTCATGAAAGTTGATGCTCTTTAATTCTGAAGTCTATATATTGGTATGCATAACCTAGTGAGCATGAAAACTGTAATTATACTCCAACTAAACCAATCTCAGTCTTACAAAACCTTTCCCACAGATACTGATTTCTACTAGCTTATTTTCAGCCCAAATTTGAACCATCCTTGATGAATGTTTGCCAAACCAACCAGGGCTCTGTCCATTTTTTATTTTTGCACGATGTTTCTGAATTACGGGACCTGATCTCTAAAGGAAAATAGAAAGACTCCCAGCACCTCTAATAGTTCAGGATGAGGTCATACAGACTAATATGTAAAAGACTTTTTTTTACCCCCTTTCATCCATTTTAAGTCTGATGCAAGTCATGAATCCTCAAGACCCATTTCCTTTTTCTTTTCTATTATTTTTGGAGGAGCTTCATCCCATGTACTCCTCTCTCTCTGTTGAGCTATATACACAAAGACAGATAGGAAGTCTCCCTCCCCTCCCTCCCCCCCCCCCCTCAAAAAAGCTCTCCTTTTCTTTTTCTCATGAAGAAATTTCAGTCTGAATAGGTCATGGTATGAACAACTAATATGTGATGCTGCAATTCCTTTTGCTGTGTGATAGTATAGCTATTTCCTGGGTTTGTAGGTATTGATATATTACATAAAAAGGCTTGTGGTTCTTTCCATAAAATAATAACATTAAACCCTAGCATCTTAATATATTACCTTGAAAACTCAAAGAGTCAATAGTTATTTTAGGAGGCTATCCAAAGGTTAACCAGATAAATTTAAAATTACGGTCATAAATAATCTAAACAATGACCAGCCGTAGAAACAGATGGTGCTTCTAGAAGGGCCCAAACCATTTCCACCCTTAATTCAATGTAAACCTCCTGTTTGGAGCTCTGGAGCTGAGGTCCTTTGTGCCTGCCTTTAAATCCATAATTTCTTCAAAGGTGAGATTTGCAACACAATGTGTGAAGCTTCTTTAATCAGAAACAATCCAAAGCCCCTGTATGCATGATTGACAGATGAATTGAGATAGTGCTCCTGAAATCAGAGAGGCTGATTGTGGAGTTACACCAATTACAGTGGAAAATAACAAGCCCATTCAGCCTTAGTTTCCACTGCTATTTGCTTATCATTTGTAGCACAGATCAGTTCCCGTTAATGGCATTGAATTGTGACTTCAACTTGTTATTATGGATTACTCCATGTCTGAAAACAATAAATTTTGGTACCCACCTTTGATATTTCTATAGTCGTTTTTTTTTTTTGAAGTACAGCTTAATTTACTTTGGTTATTGGATTTGTCAGAATCAGATGTTTCGTGTTTGAAAGATATGAACTTACCAAGGTGAATGTTCTGAAACTGTCACCTGAGCGAAACAGCTCAAATAACACGGCTCTGCAGGGGTGGGGCTTTTAGACAGCATGAGGGTTACCTGAATAATGATGAACCCAATAAGGAGTATGCAGATCAGGCAGTGGTGGTGGTGTCTTCAAGCAGACCTRTTCCCAGCTTTAGGGCTTTTCTCTTTCCTGCCAGTTCCTGCCTGGAAAAAAAAAAATAAAGGTGGGTGTAGGTTTAATGCTAGGATGTGTTCACTAGGCAAGTTCTTGCCAAAAACCCTCTTTATGGAACAAAAAAATCATTACATCATAATAATTTTAAAGAATTATGTGAAATAAGTGCAGGATATGCTCACTCCATGTAATTTATTAGTTCCTGTTCTTCATCAATCTTTCAATCTCTTCTGCAACAGCTTATTTTTTACTTCCAGGGTACTGAGGCCTGCCATTCCAGAAGGAGGCAAAGGTATTCAAAGTGGGAAAAAATGTCAGAGAATTTATGAACTAGATACATGGAGACATAAAACACCATTAAAATCCAAAGAAGTAGTGCAATAATTACAACTCTGGGGCAGCGTAAGATAGGAGTTAAAAGCACTTCCTCCTCTTTAAAAAATACCCTGGAAAATTCAAGAGTCAGTTGCATAAACCTACTTTTTCTCTAAAGTGGTTGATTACGGTTGCCTTTTGTCTCTGTCAAGAGCCAGCAAACAGCTGTATTTATTTATTTGATTGGCTTGTACCCTTTCAGGATATTTATAACTRTTGATAAAACATGCAAGTCAGTGGATGGAGATATTAAGAGTCACTGGAAAGCAGGGAAAAATCTTTTTTGTAATTGCTTATAGAGTCAGGGCAGCATAGCAACATTCGCAGCWCCAGAGACTAGATGATGTTTAATTCATGTAGCTGTGGAGTTTAGGGTCTGTCTTTTGAAAACATTGAAAGTAAATACCTTTCAGGATAAAGAAGTTAATATGTTTTACAGAACATGGGAAGGGGGGAYGAACAGAGAAAGAAAGCATATGTGACGGAAATAAATCTGTCTAGACCCCTGGAGCACTCTAGAGAAGTTAAGTTTTAAAAGCTTGCATAAGAACAGCTTCCAAATATTTGTGTCAAAGGCTTCTGTCACTAAGGCATATGAACTTTAAAACAATACTAAATAAATATACCTTCACATGAGCGACATTTCTGTACCCCATACATGCTTATCAGTTTGCATTGGCCAATATTATCCATGGCYGTTGTAGTCCTTGTTGCTTAAGACGCTGTTCATTATTATCTTCTTATGAGTTAGTAATGCAGAATTATGTTCCAGCATGCAGCACGAAATACTTGCTGTCCCTTTGAAGCAACATCTCCACATGAAAACTGGACTGATCTGATGGCTGTGTGGACAGTGAGCTCCTCTGAGAATTGAATGAGGTGGATTTTCTCTACAAGAATTATTAACTCCCAAACGCTTCAGGGCAAAATGCGATTACTGTGTCTTACTGCACATCTCAGAGCATAACAGAGCATTTGGTGCTCAGAGGATGAGTAATTTCTGTTACAGGAGTGACTTTCCTGAGGGCTCTCTAAATTGATGTGAGCTTTCCTAAGCAGTCAGTGTTCTATTGCTAAGTTTGCCTTAGAGTCTTGTGCAGTAGTGCTTTATCTTGAGTTGTGCTCCTGTGCACCACTGAAATATAAATATTTCCTAACAATGTACTGGTAAGTCAGAATGATTCAGAGCATTTGTGGCATCCTGAAGCAGGGCCAGGCACTCCAGCATCTTCTCTATATCGTGGRAGCTCGTCCTGAGAGAGCGCATGGCCTGCTTTGCCTGAGTTGCCTTCAAAGAGTCTGTGAATTCCCTTATGCTTTGAGGTTCTCTCATTCCTGATGGGCGAACTCAGCACAGTTGATCCAGAGAACTGAATTTCAGTTACTGATGATTCTTTTGCAAGGTTATTTATACATAGATATGTTTATACATAGATTTAAACACRTATCACAGAATCACAGAATGGTTAAGTTTGGAAGGGACTACAGTGGGTCACCTGGCGCTACCTCCCTGCTCAAGCAGGGTCATCCCAGAGCACAYGGCACAGGATTGTGTCCAGAGGGTTCTTGAGTATCTCCAGTGAGGGAGACTCCACAACCTCTCTGGGCAATTTGTTCCAGTGCTTGGTCACCTGCACAGTAAAGAAATTCTTCTTCATGTTCAGGTGGAACTTTCTGTGCATCAGTTTCCACCCTTTGCCTTGTCTCCTATTGCTTGGCACCAGTGAGAAGAGCCTGGCTCCATCTTCTTGGGACCACCACTTTAGATATTTATACACATTGATGCAATCGCCTGTCAGTTTTCTCTTCTCTAGTCTGAGTAAGATCAGCTCCCTCAGCCTTTCCTTGTATGAGAGATGCTCCAGTCTCTTAATCATCTTTGTTGCCCTCACTGGACCTGCTCCAGGAGCTCCATGTCTCCTCTGTACTGAGGAGACCAGAAGCGGAGACAGAACTCCAGATGTGCCTCACCAGGGCTGAGTAGAGGTGCAGGATTATTTCCCTTGACCTGCTGGCAATGCTCTTCCTAATGCACCCCAGGATACCATTGGCCTTCTTGGCTGGSTCATATACATATGTAGAAATATAGATTGATATCTGTTTCTCCAATGCCCAAAGGAAAAGGAAAAGGAATAGGAAGAAGAAATAAAGAAAGAAGCAGAAATATCTGGAAAAATGATGAAAGATCAGATTCTGGTTTACTGAAAGTTAACCCTGTCTTGATTGTGAAGACTTGGCAGCAGCAGGAAACATCAGGCTTTTGTTTCATTGACTCAGTTCCAAGATTCTAAACAGCACATTTTCCTAGATATTCTTCCGATATGAGATAAGCCCAAAACAGGCCAGTAAGAACAGTGTGTAGCTTTCCTATGCAGGAAGAGAACTGCATGCATACTTTGAACCTTATTTTTCCACTATCCACTCTCTAAGCAGAAGCATCTTAAGAGAGTTTTCAGTATCAGAACATCACTCCTGCATCTCCCTAGCTGTTAGTATTACTGACAATATTGAATTGTTACTGCTACTTCTACACAAGATGTGGAAATGACTGGTCTTTTCATTAAAATGGGAAAAAATTGAACAAAGACAAAGCAGGAGGGTTTTTGTTCTGACAAGTGGGAGAGCTTAAAATGTGTTAAGCAGACTTGTTTGCAAAAAATTATTCCAGCTTTAAGAAGTAGTTTCAGTGACGTTTTCACAAACCCTTGTGACAGCACTCTTACAAAAATTCTTATGTATCCATCCTATTTTCTACAAACAATGACCATAGGTACCTCAAAGGTATTTGAGTTCTCCTCCTGCTTATAAATACTTTGATCACCTAAACAAGGAGTGCACAATATGATACAGGTGTTAAATTAGCATGAACATTTACAGATGCAACCGGTACAGCCATCTCACAATTATCTGTGGGTAAAAAAAAAAAAAAATGGAAAGAAAGACACGGTTGAAAATTAGACCAGAAAAGTATTTTCTTCTAGTGTACCTACATTAATTCTATGGGATTACATTGAAATTAATAAATTCAACCAAATCATCATACAATTAGAACAGAAATCACACTTCCCACACTTCTTCTGGTATCAGAGTTACAGCTGAAACAATTGCTGCATGAGATGATTTTCAAGTTYCATGAAAGCTGTGCTTACTGATTCAACACTACATTTTAAGTTTACAAATCCAGTGTCAGAAATCAATGGCATAATGTTCTTATAGTAATCTAGGGAAAAGCCTTTTCTAAACCTAATGTACATTGTATTTATTCCTAAAAATCTCATCAGCTAATCCTTTAGAAATAAACTCTTGTGCTATAGATGTCACGTATTTTCTTGTCTGTGTTTTCAATTCAAATGAATGCTTCCTTTTATGAATTCTCCCACAGAGTATCTTTTACCTCTCTGCAGCCAAAGAAAAAGTTAATCTTCCAGGAAGGTGGAAGACTCCTACGCAGAGTTCATAATGAAAAGCATGGATGAATTTATTGCACACCTTCAGCTGTGTACATCTTGCACAGGGGTCATGGAAGTTGTCAACAGACTCACACTGGGCAGCCAGTCTGCTACAGATGGTCCAGTTGTGTGTGATGTTTGTAAGGAACCATACCAAAAATTAATCTGGCATGTATTCTGTTTGTAGAGTTCAATGGAGTTTGGATTTGTTTCTACAAGATTTGACACATAATCTTAATTAAGAAATAGACATATCTTCTTTATTGCCCTGTTCCTGAGAAGAGAATGGGTAAGCATTAACTCTAGTATCATTTTAACCCAAATCACTGACAATATGTCTTTTATATGCCAATAAACTTTCTATTGCAAACACTTATCACATTTTTTTTGTGCTGGAGATTGCTGCAATCAACTACCACAAGGGTCCTATTTTTTTCCTGGATGCAACTACATCTCAGCCTCCTGTTACTTGATGGAACAGTCTGGGACAATTAAAATTGCATAACTCAGACGAAGAACAGGTTTACAGATGGATTCATTTCCACAAAAATAATCTAAGGGTATTTTGAAAAATACATATGTTCACACACACGTGGAGAGTCCACACACACACACACATACACACACACACACACACACAGAGTCACACAAATCTTTTAATCTTTGGCCTCTGTAAGGAAACTCCCAACAATCCTTAGAGATGATGCCCTTTGCACACCTTGCCAAGCATTAACTGACCCTCCAGCTGGCCTCTGGTAGTGCAAGCACTTACTCTGGCTGTTAAGCTACTGTGGCTCTCAGAAAGGCAGATTACCATAACATATCAGATGATTTTTCCATCAAGGCTGGTATTTTTCACTAGAAAATAATAAATAATCAATGTCCCACAGAAAAGTAGAAAATCCCATCAGACTAATATGGTATAGAAATAGAAGAACATAATGGGCTGGTGATGAAATTCAACTGCCTTTCTAAGCAYGAAAAACCTCCATGATTACAGACAATTGAACTGGTCAAGTTTTGAAAATGTAGTTATACAACTTAGCCAATGTATTCTCCCCTTGAGAACAATCTCACCGAGATTTTCTCAAAAATGGCACAGATGATTACTATTTCCTTTGTCACCTATTAAATGCAGAAGCAAATTCAGATTCAGTACTAAAACTTTATTCTTTAATGAACGGCCATTCAAGTCCAGAATCCTGGTTTGAGCACATCTCCAAAAGGAAATGTTAGTCACACAACCATCATTGTAACACATCACTGATGAAGAGTCACCAGTGTGATTTGAGTAATGGTGCTTCACAGAGCTGCTTTGTTGTCCACCATCAGCTGTGAGACCCTGTCTTTAAAAATGACTTTGCATCACCGATAAAAAACCCTACAGGAACCAATGGGAACTGAAGCTTTAGTGCAAGAAATCTTATTCTTTGTTGTTTGACAGTAAAAGGGCACTTAGCTCTAATAATTTTCCTAATGGTTTATCTTGCCAGTTGTAGCATGTTTTGAAACTGAACTGCTCTGAGTGATTGCCAAAATTAACAAACTATGACATCACTCACTTTTGAGAGAGAATTGAAACTTAACTTGCAGTAAAAGACCAGACAATTAAAATGTGCATTCCAGATAGAATCATAACATTAGCATTGCTTCTTTGTGCTAGCTCAGAAGCCTATCTTTTAAAATAAGTATTTATCCATCAGAAGAGTCAGTTTTGAACCTTGTTCCATTTTTAAATTCCTGTCTATCAGGAAGCTTAGAAGCCTGAATGCTTGCACTTCACATTTGGCCAAAAATAATGAAAATACAACAGATAAAATGAAGCTTAGTGATATATTGGAGTAAAAAAGGGCCTCATATAACATGAGGTTAGCTTGGCTTATATTATACTCAGAGCATAAATGAACATGCTAAATTTTTTAGTTGTTTTTTACACGTGCTGTTCTTTATATGGTATGAAAGGCATTTATGATATATATTGTCATTTCAAGTATACTTGCCAAGCAGTTTCCTAGACTTTTCATAAATTTAAAGGAACTATATAACAGTTCAGCACATTTAATAAACATACTTTATATGGAAATAACTTTCTGGAGAGTAGTGAGATACATTTGATCTTAGAAAGTTCTGCTTTAGCTTTGCAAAAGCAAGTTAATCATAATCTGATTTAATACCTTATGCTTGTAATAACTTAAATACAAATGCAAGTATAAATTAGATGCACTGATAGTCTCTTACTGCACTTTAAAGGCTGCAGATAAATCTGGAATGCACTCAGAGACAATGTTTTACAGAGAATAGAGAAATATTAAAAAACCATCTGAATTTGTAACAGGGCTGCCATGGGACACAGAATATGAAATGATTTAGACAAAGAAACAAAATATGGCAGCGGAATAGGGGAAAAAGAAGTACACTCACTTTAATTCTCAGCTTGGAACAGCTCTCTTGTGCTGACTTTGGTGAAAAGAAATGCATCTGTTTGCCACAGAATTCCTGAGAAATTAAATTCACCCAATTTGCAGTGGGTGAGAAAGCTCAGCTGCAATGCAAGAAGGCCTGACAGAGTTAGAAGCCGTGGCAAGATCTCACATCGTGCTGGCTGTCTTCTCCTCAAAGCCCTGTGCAGCAATGTGTGTGCAGGGAATGATTTTCCAGCATTGCCTCTCCCACAGCAAGACTGAAGCTCTCAGCCTGTGGCTGCTGTGACCCTGGAGCCACCTCCTTGTAGGATGCTTTCTGAAGGGGATCATTCGCAAAATGGGACAGAAGCTAAGAAATGGCAGCAGAAGGAGCAAAGCTGCATATTCCAGGTTGACTGTCGCTAGGAAAGGATCAGAGAAGATGGAAACAACAAAGACTTGCAATTGCTTTCTTCTTTATCAATAAATGCAATCATTACTTATCATTTACATGGTGGGCTGAAGCATACTGGGCATTGTAACMTGGATGTGCCACATTCTTATATCTTCCTTTAATCTGCTGCAATTTATTTTTAAGTGTCATGCTCAAGTATTACTGTATGTTTTGCCTCCTGCCTCGTTGCATTCCCAAAGCTTGATTAAGCAGGTTATAATCCTTTAGAAGATGTCTACTCAAGGCTTAGTAATGCCATAACATCTTGCTTTCTTATGTACTCAGGCAAGCTGGTGGATTTCTAACATTTATTTTCTAACCCTGAGCAAAAAGTATTAAGTGCTTCTTCTGGATGAGTCTTCATCCCACCACTTTTCTCCCAGACCTTTTGTGAAARTCTCATTAAAAGAGGGTACTGGGCATTCATCCAGGCTTAGCTATACTTCTTTGTGAACCTGATAAAAGGAAAGTGAGGGCTTTACAGTGTGCACCACTGCAAAACATCCTGTTGTGTGGTTTTGATACACATTTATTAATCAACTCTGCTGGTTAGAAATTATGCAAAATCTATAGGTTACTCAGAATATACAACTTCCCTAGGGATTTCTATCCTACTGCAAGTAGGAAATTACATTGTTCAATTTTTTTACAAAGGCYTCCCGCCAGATGTCCCCCTTTCCCCACCAAAATGATAACAAAAGACAACTGTCAATTGAAATCTCTGTGTAGCAATTCAGTTTTTCATTACACTATATCCCGTAAAATTAATTATCACAGTTGCACTTTGACACAGATAGCAGCTGCTTTTATGCATGATGCCATAATAGCCTCAGCCTCTAGGAAGAGCATGTAACCTCAAAGTGCACTTTATACCTAGAGAGACTGAGCGAGGCAGAACAGATCTCACAGAACGATGGGATACTTCAGATGCCTTTTTCCAGCACTGAAAATTACATGCAAACTTACTGGGATTGATTTTACTYACCTATTTTTAGGGAACTGAAAGAAACACAAAGGGTATATTTAAGTCTTTTGACCTACTCATTAGGAAGTTTTGACACAACAAAGACAAAATATTTCAGAGGCTTCAAAAAGAAATAACATGCAACTGAAATGGACCTTGCCATGAACGGAGTATTTCAGAAGTGCCCTTTTATTTACAGGCTTGCTGGCAAAATGGTCATTAGTCAAGATGGTGCACAAAAGAGCCTGAAAAATTCAGGTTGCCCTTCTCAGTCAGATTTAATTTCAACCATGGCTACAACAATCAAAATCACCCTTTCAGATTTCTGAAAGCCATCTTTCAGATTCAGCCATCTTTCTTTCTCTGCATACACCTGTTTCCATTCATTCTGACAGTTTAGTACTTAATGTGGAAAGGGCAGAAGGGCCTGACCATAAGATCATGCTTACATTCCACAGAGTCCGAGACAAACAGAAAAATGAGTCCATGACACTTATTTAACAATGAACACAGAATAATGGGATATTTCTGGTGCTTGACTTCTAGACATTGACAATTAAATGTGCACTCTCATAAGCAGAAGTGTGCTTTTTTGATATCTTGCCAACTAAACTGCAAGGCAAGATGCAGAGAGTTTATTCTCTGGCACTGTTAGTCACAATGTGAGCCAAACCCAGAACCTCAGTATCACATGGGGTAAATTGGTTTAAGGGAGTTGAAGCCCATGATGAACTTAGCCAGGTTTTAGACACGGTTAGGAATAGAATAGTATATGCAAGCTATAGATCCATTTTTCCTGTTTTCCTATAAGCTGAAACCTCTGTTTACCAGGTGGGATCAGAACCGTAAATACCACTCCCCAATCCCTCCTCACCCCCTAAAAAACCCCAAAACACAAACCTACCCAACGAACATACTAAAACACCCTCCAAAAACCGAACTGCACATAATTAGAAACGTAAAGAAAATTAAATATCTTTACTTTCTCTGTATCCCAGACATTTATGAATACAGCAGTATTAAGAATATTTCTTTCTTCCCAGCTTTTGTGACTGTCCTTGTACATTCCTTAACACTGAGGAGATCTCCACCTGATAAACACATTGGATAGTTCAAGTGATAGTAATAACAAACAGTGGGGACAGCTTGACTGACATAATCTATTTACAGACTCAAGGAGTAAGGAGCAATCTTGCAGGGTGCTTATCTGCCAAATCAATGGCCAGTGGTACTGGGCACAAATAGTATTTTACAGGCTTAACCTCATAGTTTCCTTCTCACTTTCTTCATGTCATGTAAAATCTGACTAAACTCAAAAGGCTACATGAGGAATAAAAAGAGGAAATCTGGTTCATGAAAGGATTTACTTCAGCTATTAAAAACAAATAAATTCCCAAACCTCCACTGCAATTGAAACAGATATTTCAAATATTCTAAGATAGACAACTACTCAGTTGTCGCTCTAATGATTATGATATGAGCTTATGATTTGTACAAAAGAGCCATAATTACTGGGAATATCCTACTGGATTTTGCAATAAGGAAAGAAGGTATTTTCATGATTTCCAGGTTTAGGATAAATATAATTGATTTATGATTAGCATAACAGGCCTAGGCTTATCTTCCAAATAAATTGTATTTCACAGAGAAATGAGGATAAATGCATTTTTCTCACTTCTATTGAAACAGGGTATTTTCAAGACAGAACAATGCTAGTGAGAACTCCTGCTAGATGAACACTTGTCATTGTTCTTGCTAGGTTGAAGTTCATCTGTTGTATGGCAGGAGAAAGACAAATGGGAGGTCAAAAGTCTAAAGAATAACATGAATAAGGTTTTTAAAGGACACAATTTGGAAAGTAACACAATTGGGAGAAACTTCCTGTCAGTTCACTGCAAATTAATGAAGCAACACTGATCACTGGGCATGTCTTGGGAACTAATGGGAGTCAGAGGTTAATAGTCCAAGTTTTTGCCCTAGACCACCAGTTCTTGCCAGCTTCTCATGCCACTGAAGTGCTCCAGAGCGAGGCTCTCTTCGTAGTTTAAGTTAAAAAAAAAAAGGGTACAAATATATTCTACATTTTTGAAAGCTATATCAATAATGGGACAATAGTTACTCTTAAACAGATGTAGATCTGATCCTGAGAAACATCAAGACCCACCAATTCCCATCAATTCCTCTGGAAACCCTGTTCCTCAGCGGCTGATAAAGGTTCTGGCAAGTCTCACTGAATCCTAACCTCAATTTCATTACTTTGGTAGTCCAATTTGGATAATAACACTGAAGATAACTACACCTCCAGGCATTTCAGGCATACTCAGCCTCCATGAACACTGCAATCAAATCACTGCAGTGGGTCAAGTTTGACACTGTGCCTATCTCCAGAAACTTGTGTTACATGCAATCCTTGCCAAAAAGGCCTCTTGTAAGGCCAAGCAAAATTGTATTGCTTCAGAGGAGGTAAAGAAAAAGTTTCTGAAAAAACAAAAAGTTGTTGAGTGCTGGAAAAGGCATGTCCTCTCATTAAACCTGGTGGCTTATATTTAAACATCTCTCTGGAGTACTGAATAAATTTGCATCATCCTGCCTTGTTCAGCAGCAAGGACGACTCCTTGCAGGAGTAAGATGAATGAACAAATATGTCTGAACCCTCCGTTAGAGAAGGATAAACGTGATTCTGACCATCCCATATGACAGGATGAAACAAGCAAATAGTTGTCATCTCTACATAAATTTGAGCCCTTGCTTTCTCCAAAGGTTGGGCACGTCATCCATAGGATAGCCACTCCATGTCTGTATGGCTGGCTGAAGTGCCAGTCAGCTACAAAGCCCCTTGACATTAAGGATTGGTGTTCAGGGGTGACCAAATTCCAGACACGAGCTAAACCCTGACTAAACTGCCAGTCTGACTCTCACTGGCATAGATGACAGCGTTGGCTACGGCTCATTTCTTTAAGATTTCCTCTGAAGCTCCCCTGCTCCCCTCCCATCCTGGGCTGATCCCTGGCAGTGTATAGAAACCAGCAATTTCACAAGGTTGTTTTAAACACTAGTCCTTATATATAAAGCCTCTCTCTTGTTAGCTTTGCTAAAACACATGGCACTCAAGTGCTTTCTAAATGGCTATCAATGGACACTGCACTTAAAGGGCAAATGTAAAAAGGAACAAACTGAACACATACATCACATACCTTTTAGGGCTGAGACATTAAAAAGCAGAAGCTTAATCTTTGGAATTTTTCAGTATAAATAAATGACCCTGTTTATTCAACTTGAGAAAATGTCTTCCACAGTCTTACATGAAGTCTTCTCTAGCTAGCACTTTGAGGAAGAAAACTTCTCAACTTTCCACACTATCATTTTCACTGTTTTCCATTAATCAAAAGCAAATGTAGCCTATTAAGAAAAGTTTTTCCAGTGTATTGCTCTGTTTTAAAAACAAGGAGAAATACAAGACATTGTGAGTGAACATTCTGCTTTCTTGAAAAATTAATTATTTGATACAATTCATCTTGTCCATAGTTGTTGCTTTTATTAAGAATGACCTTCTTGACTGCTCAGTTTGAATAAAATAATCGAAATGGTGGCAGCCTGCTCTGTCTGTTCCTTATCTCCAGAAGGACTGAAATTATAGCCACTGAATATGGGTAAAGAGGCATATGTAATGCCTTTACTGAAAGTTCATCTCTGCATATTTTTCAGATGTTGCTAGACAATGCTTGCATAATGTTTTAAGAGTGCAAAGTATGGTTTGAAAAGTCCACAGTATTTATTAAGCGTTGAGACATTCTCTAAGATAGTATACAATGAGATGGAGAAACTCCTTTAGGAGAATTGTTCACATGTTCAACTTTAAGAGCAGACACACTAAAATACATGSGATTATTATTTCTAGTTAACACTGTTGCCACACAGAATAACAGGAGATTTTATAAACTGCAAGCTATAACCAGTCAACTGCATGTACTCTGCACTTTATAGCCTCTCTCTTTATTGATTAATAAGATACATAGGCCTTAACATACCTTCTCACTTAAGCCAAATTCCATGGCATTTTTCTTGAATAAACATTGCCAGGTTGCATCCCAAACACAGAGAATGCTTGGGCATTGCTCCCACTACTGCAAGTGGGTCTTGCTGAACATCAGTGGTGTAACTCTGCCAGGCAGAGCTGAGTCTGTCTGTGCTTGCAGAAGAATTCCAAAATGCTTCTTTACCTTTGCAAATGTCAGAGAATTTTCTGAGCCAAGGAAATGTGCCCCTCCAGTTGGCAACTCAGGGTAAGAGATATGACCATTGCTGCTCCAAACACCAGTAACAGCCAACCTCAAATGAGCATGGAGAGCACCAAGGGAGCTTACTTTAGTGGACACCTCTCACATCATATAGTCCAATATGAAGAATGACAGATAGCTGTACTCCCAGATGAAGTGAGCTTCATGCAACTGATTTCTGAAGAACTAGATATTTCATTATGAAGTATGCATCTATTAGTAAAACTTGGTAGAAAAGGGAATAAAAAATATAAAAATGAAATTGGTCAGATTTGGGTTTCCCTTCTGCTTACATGGTTACTATAAGCTAAACAGTAATTCTGTGGTGTCCAGCTTAATAAATGCTTTGACATGCAAAGTCTGTATAAAATGAATGTGTTAGATGTTCACAAATGCAGCAGGGTGAATGTTCTTTAAAGCTTCTGCTGACACTCTGAGATTTTGCTCTGAGAAAGATATGAAGTAGCAAGAAAAATAAAGTATGACTTTGGCTTGTAATAAGCCTGTGAATTCTACCACCAATGGGTGTTATTCCTTGCTTTTCTACTCATACTCCTGAAAAAACTCTTTGTTATTGAAAATATTGTGCCATGGTTTAGCAGAAATGATAAATTTATTACTTATTCTTCACTTCTTTTTTTTTATGAAATTCCAATTTTTACCTCATTATTAGAAAGTGTGGTTGGAAATCTGAGGGCGCACTGGTACCCAGGAACTGAATTAGAATTAGGATTCTGTGCCTATGACTTCTTTCCTCTTCTATCTATGCCTTTAGGGAAATCTCTATTTTATTTTCACTATGCATAAAAGCCCACATATCTGCCAGTTTTAATTAGATGGAGTACAACACCTTCAGGATTGTAAGTGCCAAGCATTATTATAATCTGTGACCTTCAGCTAATGAAGGAGTGTCCTGCTTTCACACAAAGCATGTCAGGTATTAGAGCGTGATAGTGTTTGAGCACTCTGTCCTTCTGACACAAGCTGTGTTTAACCTCATATGTTGGTAAATCCTTGCTCACACACCTGCACAACACTGCTGAAGCTAGTAAAGACAGTGTTTGGTGCAAGTCAAGAGTATCCATGTTGTGATGTTTTTATTCAGTTTATGAAACATCAAAGTCTTTTACAAGAAGTGCAGTAACAGGTTTCAAAGTAAAGGAGTATGCTAACCTCTAACTTAACATAGCTGAAATTACAAGATCAAATGCAGATTCAGACATGTTGGAAGAGAAGTTCAACTCTGTCTGTGAAAGGTAAAAGAATTTAAATAATGTGCTCTGATATGGCCTTGGGACCTCTTACAATTTCTGTGGAGAGCTACTAAGTCTTCTTTATTTCTATCACTTTTTCATAGTTAAGAGGTTTTTTTCCTTCTCCTCTAACGCTCATAGTGTGGTAACGAAGCTGTCAGGAACAGTTAAATCAGTATCTAAATCCCTACGAGAAAGAGTCCATCACACATTTTGCATATCTCAGGGGTTCAAGGACAGTGGGCAGGAATCAGATCTGTTTTACAATAATTTAAACTCTGACTAATTTGCATGAACTCACCGGTGTTCCTCCAGATGTCAGTTGGAATAACAGAGAGCAGAGTGTGGCTCAGGAAGTGAAAAATAAAACAGAAGATCTGTGTCTTTCAGCGCTGATGCTGTAACTTGTGACAGAAACCTTCCCTGAAGCAGTGATGTGCTGGTGTTCCAACCATGCTGAATTCATTTACTTTGGCAGTTTCTTGATTGTTCCACTCTCTATTTATTTGAAATGGAAACCAAGTCATGTTGCCCGCTCCTTCTCCCGGCATATGATTACACAATACATCTTCCATTTTTTGCAATCAATCACTCCAAGTGCTATTTTCCCATTGTGCACCACATTACCTGGCTTTTGGCAAGGTTTCCATCTGAACATGAGTGTAAAGGAAAAATTTGAAAATAAGAGAAAGTGTCTATGCATTTGCAAAGTGTGAAGAATGTCTAAGCTGTTCCATGCATTTGCTCAGTCATTTACTGACAGCTGATTTGGAACACATGCTTCCCAGACATTCAGTGTCCTTCTCAATTTCGGGTGTAAGAGCCAGAGATTTTAGTGTCAGATAAGCAAACCTTGTTTTTCAAAAAGTCAGGGCCTGTCATCATTATAGACATCTCCTAGTTGGCTAGGCACAGTCCCTGCAATGTGGCTGTTCAATATCAGAGGCAGATCTGACAGATGTTTGGTATTCTCTGGATTCTATTCAAATTGTTCTACTGTCAACTAAAGTAAAAACTAAAATAAGGTAGATAAGTGACAACTCACATCTAATGAATTGTATGCAACATTTGTTAAAATGGATTTCAAATGGAAAGGAAATGCATTAGAAGAATGTTTTGATTTTCGTAAAGGTAACTTTTAATCTAATTAAAGTATGTTTTCCCTCTTCTAAGTTCAGAGATCCCACATATTAATGGGTAGGACATCCTTAGACGAGTTATTTTAGGCTTAATTTAAAGATGTACAAACTGAGGTGTGGAGTGTCCAAGATCAACCAGCAGAACAGTGGAAGAGCAAGTAATAAAGTTTGAGAGACTGGAATAAAACTGAATAAAGGCCATATTAAAACAAAAAGAGGTCTCAGGCAGAGAAACAGATGGCCACTGGCTTCATTCAAATACTGACAAAGTTCCCTTCCCTGTTGAGGCACAGCTATGTCTGCCATCTAAGGAAGGGCACGGATTCTGTCAGCAATTGATTTAACTTGGGCTAGTGCTTCATCCATCTATAGAAAAGCTGCAGAAAAGCTACCCAAYTGATGAACTAATCCCCCAGGAAAAGTGCTTCTGTCACCATGAGTCTGTCATTCTCAAAGGGATGGGATTTCCTCTCCTACGCCACGAAAGTGCCCTTGCCTCTTTCCTAGATGGTTGGTGTCTCACCCCACTGTCCATGCTGACCTTCTGGTCTGTTCCTGACACAATATCTGCCAGTGTCCTTTCCCTGTCACCTTCACCTTGTGCCTCTTTGTTGTCTGGACTCCAGCCACTGACTCAAGCCGCTGTTACTGTCTCCTCCTTGTTATCTGTCTCATTTGGTAGCACAGAGGTGGACCCTATGCTCAGCACCATTAGGTCTTCCAACACTTTTCTTAGTCCCTCTGTACCTCCACTCATTTTGCTGATAGAGCATTGATGGCTATGGGAGGAGCACTGGCTGATTTCAAGGCTCTTGGGGACTGCCATGGTACAGAGGCATCGTTCGATGCCTCAGGCAGGGGTGATGGAGGGTTCTTGCATCACTCAGCTCTGTGTAGTGGCCACAACCTGGTCTCTGACTGCAGAACTGCAAAACCTTTACAAGCGTTGCAATCACAAATTAGTGAACAGCTAATTTTTCTAAAGCTGGGCCCACATCTGACAGCTCTCTTCTTTGACAGGTAAAATTTCAAGGATTGCACATGCACACCTATTCCAACTGTGGGTGTAAAAAGACACCTCAGACAAAACAAGTGAGATCACCTTTCTGGAGAAGACTACAGATCCTACAGACTTGAATGGAGCAACCTGACAGACCCCTGACACATGCAGAAGGCTCATCAGGCTTAGGAGAAGAGATTTGCAGTTTTGTTGCCTGACTTCCCGAAAATGGAGGGACAGAGCCTGGGGAAGTGTAACTTGGGACAGTATTGCTGCAGTAGTGAGGGCTACATTATCACACTTCCCRGAGGAGTGAGTTTTATGTCTTACTGTAGTGTTAAACCAGGTGAACAAGTCAAATGGATAAAATGAGAACTTTAAATGGAAAATTAACCAACCAAGGGGAAGAATAGTTAAAAAAAGTGGTTTTGGTTAATCTCGTTTATGCTATTATCAGGGAAGACTCCCACAGCTGCAGGGCATGTACATCTCAACCCACTGACATGCTTAACTGGAAGTGAAAAAGCAAGGGGTGAAACCTCCACTGAACTGGCACCTAAATTGCACTCCAAAAGGTGACATTCGGAGCATATGAGTTGGGACTTGCTTTTTTCAGCATCTGAACATTCATTTGTAAAACTGGTTCGTTATTTTGTCAAAATGAGAGATTCCCAGCCAGGTAGCTGACAGGTTAGACAAAGAGCCCTGTTCAGTAATAAAACAGTCATTCAGGTATTCTCCAGTTTTCCCTCCAGCATTTGCACAAAGTATATGAGCTGTGCTCGGGCCTGATGCACTCTTTACCTTACCTAGCATTTGATAATTATTGCTAGGGAAGTGGAGAGRAAATGTTTGGACTAGCACTGGCATATGTGAAAGAAAGTAAGAGGGTCAATAATATTTTGCTTCTCAGGAAGGCTGGTGACATGTCCACTTTATCCAGCTGATTCATTTATTTATCATTCAATTAAATGAAATGAGTGTTGCCCCTACTGGTGCTTAGAACAGTGTGGTGCAGCTCAAGTAGGAGTTCACACTCTGTGGTTACTTAGATGACAACTGCCAAAGAGTCAATCAGTAAAGATGCAAAGTGCAGTGTTTACCAAACCATGGGTGTGATCTCACAGAAACACTCTGGGGAATGGGGAAGCTTATTATTCTCCTCTGCTTTCATCCAAATACTTCTTTTTAGACATTATCAGATAGTTCATTTCTATCTCCTCACCTTGTGGATGATTACACATCCCTTGCAGCTTTAGGATGATTCTTTTTCCTATGTCTCACTCCCTCTTATCCCCAGCCCTCCAATGGCCCTAAAATTACATCACTAATACTCAGTCAAGCGAGACCTACACTGACTAGAAATCAGCTAGAGCAAATAATCACAACGTAGTAAACAGGAATTAAAAATTGCAACCTTTTTAGCTTCTGCAGTTATCTGTCCTCTTCAGTCCTGTATATGGGCAAAAGTGCAGTACAGACCATAGACACTGAAAGTAAAGCAATTCACTGGAAAAAACCTTTGTATTTCATGTGTTTTGGATTTCATTGCTTTTGGTGTTGTTCTGCTGAAGATGCAGTTCTGTAAAAAAGCACTGCCTAGTGACACAGCAACAGGATAGGCAGGCTACCAGTAACATGGTAGGTCCATTCTTCTGAGAAATGCTGAATATGATGCTTTAGCAAGCACTCTTACATTATGACACTACCCAATGATCTTGCTTACTTGATACCACTTCTGTCTAAAAAGAATCTGATATTTGTTGTGCAAGAATTACTGGTAATGGCACAGATATTCTCATATATGATTTGAAATGGAAAAGGGAAGAAATTGCTCACTTGTGCTTTCAAAACCTATATTTATATTGCATTTATATTTGCTACCCTATCAGCTCAGGTAGCAAGTAACACAACTCTCCCTGAATATCTGCAGGGGAATACTTATCTGTAGTTGATGATCACAGGACTGGGAATGCCAACACCTATTTTCTCAAATGCCAAAAGCCTTTAACTGTCAGCAAAGCAAATAAAATAAATCATACATGTGTTCTGGAGGAGTGGTACAYAAGGGAGAAATGGATATAGTGATTAGAGTTCATACTGGAAACAATGGTAAATCTGGATGGACGACTAACAGAATTTGTGAAAACTTTTCTAAAGTAATCTCTGTTACACTCCTCCCCTAGTATACAAGACCAGCTAGGCAAGAGGAAAAATAGAGACTCAATAAACAGTGTAGAAGAGACAGTAAAATACCTTGTTGTAATGCTGGAGAACTTTTGGTGTTCCATTTAACCAAAGTCAAGCCAGACCTCCATCTGAGATAACTGACAGCATTGGAAACTACGTAACCAGCAGCTAGAAGGCCAACATACAGTGACAATTCCAGGAGAACAAAGACATTTGTTAAGTACTAATGGGACTGCCATAATTTAACAGGCAGTAATAAAAGTTCAGACAGAAGGTGTGAAAGCCCAGGGGGAGGAGCAGTTGATCAAGTACAGTAGCCATGAATATGTCTTGTGCAAGTTCACATCACAGTGTACAGAGGACAAGCTGCAATGATTTAACACGAATGAGCCTAAAGAATGTAAAGAATTTAATGAAGCTSTAGACGGTCACAAAGCAAAAAGTTATGAAAGTAAATGGTGATTGATGAAAGAATCTAAGACYGAAACAGAATGGTAAATTTTCTACATTGCAAGATACCAAGCAATGGGATGTATCAAGGATTTAATTTGATGAATTTAGTAAGGATTTGCTTTTAATTTCTGTGAACACAAAAAATTCTAGAGCCTGCTTAGATGCCTAGTTAAATATTAGGCTAGAAAACACAATCAGACAGACATCTGGTAAGAAATTTTTAAGTACTTGGTAATGGTTTAAACCCTGTGTAACTATTGCTGATCTTTGACAAAAATGGAACAAGCCAGCTCTGAAGACTTTTAAACTGGCATCAATCACACATACAATTACTGCAACACCCCTCCCACCCCCACCCCTCCTCCATAAAATTGTTGGTACAAAATTAGACTAGTTATGATCAAGCTGAAAAGTAAGAACCTACTTGCGTATTTTCATAACTTGCAGTTAAAAAATCTRAAATTATTTAAATACTTAAATTGCTCCCCAAAATAATAGTTTAACCTGAAGATAAATAACAGCACCACTGACAACACACTGTATACCTCTTTCCAGGACATTTATTGGATATTTTAGGAGTTAAAAGCTTCCAGGATATTTAAATATTTTTTCCACATTGGGCTATAACACAAAACTTTTTACGGGCACAGCTTTGATGTAAAATTAATTCATTCATGAAATTTAGGTATGGTTTATTATTGCAGCTGAAATGTCTGCCTAAAGGAAAATTAATATATTAAATATTTTTTTCCATAGAATACACTCCATAAACTAGAATTGTTTGAAATAAGCCTGATCCTAAGGAGATGTGAAGGAGATACTATTTTTAACATGAGAAGCAAATCATAGCTTCCAGTGTTTGACTTCCAAAATCCCTTTTAAGTTTCTCATTTAGTTTCGGACTGCTCTGTTTACTAGATCTCTTTCTCTAGTAAACCCGTATTTTATATATTTGGTGGGTCTGTAACATGACTTCTTGATCTTTCTTAATTCCAGTCCAAACCAGTAAGGCATTCTGGCAACCTGAAAATGAATTTAAATGATTCTTKTCTTCATTTATTTGAGTATTGTAAATAAATATTTATGCCTTGATAAAACAAGGCAGTTAAATAAATGCATAATTTAATCACATCCCTACTTCCTGAAATATAAGCTCTCAACTACATGGAAGTGAACTGTTTTTCCAAGTCACTTCTACCTGGTTCTTTTCTTACTTTGAAATTTACACACGTGCTGGAAAATATTCACGAAGAAGTTCAAGACATGGACTTCACAGGGCGATCCACAGACTGACAGCACAGTGCTGCTATGGGCACCTTGGAGAGACAATCATCTGCACAGCTCCAAAGGGCCATGAGGGGAGATTATTGCAGATAATGGCACAACTCCCCAGACTGCAGAGTCTCAACCAAGCCCCGGGCCTGAATTTAGCTGCACGCAGAAGTACCTGGGTTTCTCTCCGCTGCTCGTATATTGTCAATGTTGAGTTACAAGCCCATTTCCTCTCTGCAGTATCAGCTCATGGATTTCCTTTTATGTTTGTGGTGCCTTGCTAGGGAGCACCTGTCTGTGCTGCTTTCCTCATTTCCTTTAAAATGAGATTAATAGATAGCAGCCTGCCTCTGAGGCGCTCGGCAGGACGGTCTCCTTTGTACAATGCTTAGATCTTGTAAAAGCCTGATTTAATGCCGTCAGACCCAACAGAACCCATTCCCGTTACCATTTGCGGTGTCTTGGAACATATCACAGAAAAAGCCCTGCTCTCAGCCCCACCAGGGCTATCGCTGAACTTCTCTGCTTACAGTAGTGGAACAGCTCTGCCTTTAGACCCACTAGTTAAGAGCAGGAAACAAGAGTTTTGGTTTGTTGTCTGAGTCTCCACAGTATCTATTTCCAAGACTCAAGCGAGTGTGATCTGGCCAAACATTTTGTTAAGAAAAATCTGGTACTCCAGGATTCCAAAATTTAACAAAAAATACAACTATTTCCATTGTGATAAAGCACTCCAGATTTACTAAACAGTAGTTYAGTCATGCCCAGTTTTTGTTACCTTCCAACACAGATGCCTTAAGAGGTCTGTATCTGATCTAACACAGTATTTGCAGAGTACAATATGCTGGCAAAGAAGCAATTTTCTGCTAAGATTGATGCCAGACTATCAAATACTTAGATTATTCATCATTTTAGAAGTATACAACAGTACATAAGCATGTGATGTCAGAACTAAAGTTATGCAAAGCACAATAGTTTTGAAAATATGTTGCCTACTATTAAGAAAAAGAATGACCCTACAAAATTTCAGAGACCATTTTTCTACAAATATTAAAAAAAAATTCTGGATGAATTGCCAAGTTTACAAATATGCACACACATTCCACATATGGATATGCTTTAGTAATCATCTTTACAAACCTTTTAGGCTACACATGGCTCTAATAAATAACCCATTCACAAACAATATATTATCATCTAAAAAAAAGGGAAAAAACCCCAAACCCTTTTCATATACAGCCCAACAGTTCTAGCATTCACTTTCAACCCTCAGCTCCATGATCAATCATTACGTCAGTCCTCATTTTTCATGGTTTGGTGTTGAACAATAAATGGAAAAGAAAATGACTGTAAAAATTAATATTGTCTTGGACAATGAGCAAGGCTCAAGAAAGATCTCACATGCGACAGCTGAGGACTGTCTGCCTTCTGTAAGTTGCAAATGTAGTAAAATCTGCAAGTTTTTTCTCCTTTCTTTTTGAACAGAGTTCATATGGGCCAAACTGCATGATGGGGAGGTCCACATGTCAGTCCCTTTGTGTAAATAGTAAACAGCTGCAGTTAAATGTTTTACCCCTTGAAGGACAATGCTTATTAGCTCTAGGTTAAGAGCTTTGCAGAAGGTCAGCCCAGCTACTGCAGAGCTGTGAAATATCATCCTTTGGCTATCTGCTGACACATTCAAGGGCTGAGCTATGCGATATGGGCAATGCAAGTTTCACTGCTCAGAAGATGACAAAATGTTTTGTCCCAAAACCCAAACTATTGGGGCAGTAACAGTTTTTGAATGGTAAGACCCTTTCTCAGCCTTGATGCCATGAGTTTTCTTCACTMCAGGGTCTCACTGGATTCAGTCACTTCTATCTCAAATGTATGCTTCTTGTGTCTGTGCAAGCCAGGCTAAGACCTTTTGACTATGACGTGTTTTGTGCAGGGGTGGATGCAAGGCAGGAGGAGTGGCAGGAGAGTCCAGAAGATCACAGAACCAAGTGACTCAAGGTGTTCTCTGCCTGTGTGTGAGATTCTGTATATCAATCCACGCACAGGGAACAGGGAAAGACAGTAGTGCTAGGGCATCTGGGTAATTATGCCTTTCCAGAAGCTTTTTTTGAAACTTGGGTGCCCTTACAGGAGGGACTGATAAAGCCTTTCCATAYTGTGGATGTGGAGCTGAAGCAGACGACACTTGGCAGTGCGGTGCTGGGACAGAAGGAGGTGAGGGCCTTAAGAGCACAAGTGCTGRGGACCAGTTGTCTGAGCTGGGAGGTAATGGCACAATCTTGACTGTGCTGTCTGCACTTCCCCCAGTGTGGTGATGCACATGGTGGGGAAAAAGTCATAACTCATTCCCCCACCTTTCTCCATTTAAATCTGTGCCTGATTTGTCTAGCCAAAGTGCAGTATATCATATTTGTTCATGGTCTGTCTTATTACCCCTTCTAAACTGCACATTAAAATAAGAGGAAGGCATAATCTGGCTAATCTTTCTTCCCCAGTGTTATTATTTTCTTACATTTAATGAGGATTCAAATCTGACTTCCCAGATCTGTTAGAGTTAACAAGAATATGCAYGTTTTCCTTGTCATGTAGGGCTCAAACTTCTCATTTTAGTCTAAACATGCCCGATTTTTGTTTTCTTCCAGTACCAACACATCCGACATCCAGCCTATCCCAAGATATGGAAGATGTATTTACCTTGGCAAAGAAATAATTTTGAGCCTGACTGATGTCAGACCCTAGGCAGTACTGATTATTTTTCTTTTTGGTGGTATGCAAAAGTCTTTCATCAAAATTAAGGCCCAGGGCATTTAAATCCTGATATTTTTTAGCTGAATGTGATCATGGTTGTGTTTCTGGCACACTGAGCAGCTTTTGTCACAAAAATAAAATGTTTTGTGTAGCTGTATTTTCAGTCTGTATCATCATTGTTTATCCAGTGCCTAACAACAGAGTACACTGCCTATGAAAACCAGTATGCTTAAGGTACAGAGATCACTTTGGCTTTCTACAGCTTGTTGCAAACTGCTTCTGTACTCATTTAATGTGCAAATGCTACGTTTGATTGATGAAATACACCTCTGAATGCAGAAAGCAGGTACACAATGAAAACAATTAATTAATGAAATCCTGAAAAAACCATCTCCAACGCAAATCTTCCTACCTCAGATCAGATTGCACAACACTATTTCCCAGACACAAGAGAAAGTAAAAGGGGTCTCGAGCTGCCAAGAGGTTTCAGTTCCCCCAGACTAACACCATCACTATGCTCCTCTTCTAAGAACATCTTGGGTTTAGACTGGAGTCCTGACTGCCGTAGCTGAACTCATCTTTCTCCTGACAAAAACCAGTGTCTATTCCAAATTTCCTTCTTGAAAGTGAATCAAAGCACAAAGGATGAGTTTTCGTTAATGACTGAGTAGTACTGACCCCTTGTGTAAGTCTGACAGGAATGACAAAGGACATCTCTACTGACAGCAGTCACAGCAGGTTCTCCTTTTCCTCCACAAGAAGTGGTTTTAAGGGTCTGGTCTGAAGTTCTGATTTTCATAAGTGGCATTGCAATAACTATAGATAGTCTCCTATCACTGGTCCCGTGAGAAACAGCCCCAGCAAACCCAGAAGCACTGAGCACTGTAGCGCTTACCTGGAAAATGGCTAGAAAGGAGTGGGACTCTCTGGCTGTTGTGTGCAGTGCCTGAGCTCACTGCAGTTTGGAGATGTGGGATAACGTGCTCCCTGCAGCCAACAGCACTGAGCAGGTGGGCAGCCACATGTCGCACTAGCCTGCACTTCCAAGTGACCTTCACTAGCAGCCCCCTGCACAACATATTGCATTAATCCTTTCTGGAGGTCACAAAACCATGCCTAAGTGGGCTGCGATACAGATCCAAGAGAAACAGTTGCAAATGCCTAGCCAGATGCAGACGGAAAAATGTGCTTTTCATGTAGCCAGTTCAGAAGGCTGAATAATTTATTAGTGCATCACATGCTATTTTTCAAAACTATGCCACTTTGAAGGAAATAATATATTTCAAATTATAAGCAGGTCCTGCTAACAAAGTGGATCACAAATGCCAAAGCAGACAAACCACTGTGTGTCCGCCAACTCCATGCCAAGTGACTTTGATTGCATCAGTGCCAACGGAGAGCTTAGAGCGAAACAAGCACATCCCATAAATGGAACAATTACAGCTGCTTACTTCAAGCACAACTTTTTGCGCTCMAACCTCTATCCAAAGGCCTGGAGGTGACCCTTCCTGGAGTGCCCCCRGTACCTTCACCTAGCCTCTCCGTAACAGGCTATCAAAGGCTGCGTAGTGGATTAATTCCAGTGGCTTTTCTGGAGCTGAGCGAGGCTGACAAATGAAATACAGTTTGCCTGTCTCAGTGTGGGTATTGTTTTCTGCACTGTAATGCAGCACAGGTGCTGCAGGCCAGGAAGGAGATGCACTGGCAGAAGTGTGATAAGGGAGGTTGTGAAGGAAAGCACGCCATGGAAAGTTGGGGAGAGAAGGTGAGGCAAAGGGCCCCCTTGGCCCCTGAGGGTGCTGCTGGGCCCTTGGCATTCCCCCAAGACTCACAGCATATCTCTAGGTACCATATGGTTTGAGGATGAACTTCCTGTGCTTCTAAGGGGTGGAAGAGAAGGAGGAAGTGTCTACGTATGGAGAGAATAATTACTTCCCTCTTCTGYTCCTTCTCCCCCTGTGCCCCGAGCATCAGCTTTACACCATCATAAGAACGAGGTGAGGTCTGATCTGTAAGGAGGCATTTGTAGATAAAACTTTGGCTGAAATGCGTAGAAGAGCAGAGGGTAAAAAGGAAGACAGGATAGCACCCTAGAAGCACATGATGTATCTTAACAACTACAGCCTTACTGGCATTGGATGGGAAAATGGAGAGAAAATTCAGAGGGCCTCAGATCATCAGAATCAGGTTTTTTCTGGTTTCAGGAAGCATCTGTCCTATGTTTGCACCACACTGGTTTTGTAGTGGTGAAGGAGTCTGTGCTTTCGTGGCTGTACAAGCAATGACAGATTTGTTACTATCCACAGCCCAGCCTGCCTTATCATAGAGCTTTTATTGCACAGAACCGTCTCAGAAAATCCGTCGGTCCCCACCAAAAAATATTACAGTACATGATGAGCATCATTTGCAATTGAAGTATAATGTGAAAAATGGAGGCAATTTTGTTGTGATGCATCACATTTCCCAGAATATAAGAATCTATTCTATTTCTATTAAGTTAATTAGAATTCAATTAAATTTTCTGTAGCGAGGATAGGGCACTGAGTCAAAAAAAAAATGGAAGGAAAGATGAAAGGACTTGAAGTCTGCAACAGCACTATTCTATGGAAACTCCACCTAGAGGCAGATTTTCACACGCATCTGTCAAAATAAGCAGCACAATATAGGCTCAGTTGTGGCAGTGGAGTGGGTAACAAAGCCACTCAGTACATGCACAGGTTGATACATTGCTCCCTACCCTCATTATACCCACAGTCTCCAGATTACATATGTGACTCCAAACAATATTTTTTCATTAGCAATCTGGATATGGTTACACAGAGAGCTTTAGCCATGTCCTAATGAAAAACAAAGAAACCCTGCTGGTGGTCAAAAGTAAACTGGTTCTCAGGAAATTAGAAATTATATGCAGCAGTGTCTGTGTCATATGCTTGTCTAACTTCTCTGAAGAAACTTCTTATTGACAAGCACAGGTGTAGTTCTTTCTTTGGTAGTGGTTTGTTTTTTTTTTTTKTGATACTAGGGCCAGAATCATACTCAGAAGGTTGTCATTAGTCTCTGGTTTGGGCTGAACTAGTAGGATCTGGTCCTTATTCTAGGGTCAATGTCCCTATTTGAAGTGAAGATCAGTCATTCATTTATTTCTACAGGTAACTTGAAATGTGGAATGGCAATTTAAAAATCCTATCTCAATGAATACATTCAATCAAATTACCTTAAACTTAAAACTAATAAAAATATCCTTATCAAATAGTACCTCATAAAAAAGGTTATATCATTTTACATAATTTGATATAGAATTAGTAATTAAATCTCAAGGTTTGAATACATCTTTTCGCAAAGGTTGCAATAGGATATCTCAGCTATTTTGGTGTGCTTGCAGTGTCAATGGAGGTGATCTTTCTGGGTCATATTTTTAGAGCTKTTCAAATGCTTAATTTCCAATGAAACCAACCTTTAAAAAACTGGACAACTTCTTTATGAATTAAGGTGGGAAATRAAAAAGAAAGAAAGAAAGGGAAGCTGATTTGAAGAGTTTAAATGTCAGTCGAAACATGGCAACGCATACTATAGATCTCTTCTTTTCAACTGCTCTGTTTCAGCTTTCTACCCTGGATGACAAMCTCAGCCTTTGGGCTGCTCCACTCTTCCTCTGAGCAGGATTACCTGCTTCAGCTTTCACCAGTGTGTTGTGTTTTACTCACACCATTTGTCTCCCTTTCCAGTTAAAAAGCTCTTTTGGGAATTTACATTAGTAAAGGCATGACTACATGCATTCTGTGTGGTGTACTTAATTGTACATGTCCCAATTAGTCTTTTGTTTTGGTTTTACATTAAGTCAGAGGATTTCTTTAAAGCCCCACCAGAGTCAGACAAGAGTAAGAGAAGTTAAGCTCTTCATCCATACACGTTAAAACCAAGGTCTAGTACCAGACCAGGAAAAACAGACTTTTAGGAAAGTCAGTGCAGTAAATCCATACCACATTTTCAGTTTTCTTTTTGATTTTCCTTTTTCCCCCCCTTATTTCAGTTCCTCTAAGWGCCATACCAAGCCACTTCCATTGATACCTGTGGAACTTATTGCAGAAATCAAAGTAAATCTATGGTCCACAAGGACACTTGTAATCTGAAGGACATTTCCTGGCGTATCCCAATTAAAACATAAGTGAACTGTTTACTTCCAAACTGATCAAAGGAAATCCATCTTCCTACTTGATTTTCTAAATATTTCTGAGCAAAGCATTTTATGGCAAGGAAGCATTTCTAAGTTAGATGCACATAACCTTTAGGCATGAGGAATTAAAAAATTAACATTGTCACATCCTGATAAAACACACCTCATTTCTATATTGATTTGCTATATATTTTCCTTCCTCCTCACTTTCTTTGTCCTCCTGTTTTCCTAAGTATTTGGTAGACTGAACATAAAGGATTTTTATAGAATCATTAGATATGCCACAGATTCACTGTAGTATTGGCAAAAGCCATATTGAGAAGGACTTTGAAAAATAACTTCTTTCCAGTGGATTCAGCTTTCCGAATTCCAAATGTTCACATCTCTATTTACTGTTACTTTAAATAGCTTCATTTCTGTGGATGGCTGATGAGCTTCCCAGATGGAATATGAAGCTTTATGTAGCTCTCGAGGTGCTCCTTTTGCTCTTTATGAAGAATAAAGGAAGAAAAATAGCTTTCAACTGGTAGGATTTTATGAAAAATAACTGTTCAGAAAATGGAAATATTTTCAGACAAAATGACCAGCTGAAGATTGTTGGCTGTAAAATATTTGGTTTGCTTCGATGAAAGTTTTTAACTAAAGATCAGATTATTTCTRTGCACAAAGGAAAGTAGCAGTATGACAGTACCTGATGGATTAAATGAGTGCATAGTACACTCTGTTGTTTCACTGCTTTTTCTTAAATCACTTAAAGCACAGCTGCTGTTTGCCAAAGAGTTGTGAGGAACATGCTCTGCCCTTGCAATCATATTATTTTCATTCTAAAATGGCAAGTTAAATAAAAAAAGAAGTCATGTTTCTTCTCTATTCAGCCAGCTTTTGATTGAAGAGTCTGAAAAATAATTTGTCATTGCAGCTTTGGCTACAACCCAAGCATTGAAATCAATGGAAACACTTGCAGAAGTCCAGCCTGTGATTCCACCCTCCCGTTATAAGGGCCCTTCTTTTACAAACTGGGGTTTTCGGTAGATTTTCTTTGGAGAGTTCTAAAGATTTCCCAAAATTCTTGAAAAAAAAAATAGAAGTAAAGAACTGCATCAAGGTGGAGTGTTTGTCTTTTAGTTCAGATAGAGTAACTAAGTCAGAAAGATGTCATCTGGCTAAAAGATGTTTTTATGTGTCATGGTTAAAGGGCTTGCTCAAAAGACCACTGAAACAAAAAAAAATAAAACCAAACAACTCTTAGTGTCTTTCATGCATTTTGGAGCAGGACACAAGCATGAGGAAAAAATACTTGAGTAGCAGACTAATCTTCTGTTCACATTTGGGATTAAACTCTGCTCCATATGAGACTGCTAAGGTCCATAATAAATAGTTCAAGGCTACCACAGAGATGGAAAAGCAAGGGAGATTAGGGGCACTCATTTTTATTTCATTTGTTCATAGCATAGTCTGCAAGACAACAACAGAAAGGGGAAACAACTTTGTATTTATTATTATGGCTGAGCGGCATGTAATAAATTATGGAAGAAAAAAAGGCTGAGGGATAATTGACTGAAAAAACAAATGTCAGTTAAAGTAAACACAGCAGTTTCCACTGAACCTATTTGTAAAAATGTCAAAGGAGTTGAGTTGTTTTCCTTCACAATATTTGTGCTGGTATAAAGGGACTGTGGTTTAATTAAATTTCCCCACAGAGACTAGGTATTCCACTAGATGTCACTTTGAGACTTTACTAAGATGAAGGACAGCATCCTGATGAACAGATGCAGCATCCCCGCTGCAAAGAGCTGAGAGGTGTCTTGCAGCAGGAGCCCCTGGTCAGGATGTAACACTGCGGTGGATTAAGCACAATGAGGCTGGTTACAGATACGTGACCACCTGCCCGGAGAAGAGCTGCTATCTAGACCCGTGTACTAGCAAAGATTATCAACCACTAGAAACTTTTTGACTGCTCTCAAGGGAAGGAGTGAGGACACCACTGTCTTTGCCAACAATCCATCCTGTCCTGCCTGCAGTGACACAGTGAGAACAGGGTCAGGTTTGGTAGGAAAGAGGATGGCTCTTGGGCAGCTTCCCTGGTCTTCCACCGGAGATTTGATGGATCCGAGCAAAGTGCTGATCCAGCAATTGCCCCAAACGTCTCTCATCCCTCCATAACAGGAACAAGGTACTAGCCCTGAAGTGGGCACTTCTTCCCAGAGCACCTTACAGACAATGGAAAGCAAATTAAAACCATCTCCAAAAAACGGAAGTAGATGACTTGAACCTTGTTTTGGAGTTTCCCCGTTCTTATTTAATACACCAAAAAAAGGATGACAAGGTTTCTCTAAATATCATATGCTGAATATTGAATAACAATAGGGAAAGTAAAAGATAACATTCTTGTTCTTTTAAAGGTGAAAAGTGAATGACATGTCTCTTCCCTGTAAGGCAATAAAAGAGTCATCACAGTGGCAGAACCCTGCCTTTTTAGCCCAGTCTAAAGAGGCTTAATATTAAAAAAAAAAGTGAGAGCAAACCTAGACAAAACCCACTTCATACCCTCTAACAATGCTGGCACACAGATGTCTCTGCATGGAGCAGGACATTGTGTTTGCACCTACACTCAGCTGTGATAATCACACAGAATGGGCTGGTGGTACAAAAAGATCGAGGAAATGTTAAAGAGAAAGAAAAAAAAAAGAGAAACGCATAAAGCACAAAGGAATATGTCTGCACATTAAATACACTTTACCACATCTACTGCCAAGGGTGTCTGCCCAAAGCTCCAGCAAGCTGCATACTGTTTGTGTTGTCAACAAGCAGCAGCTTTTGTACCTATGCACGTTTGTTTACTAAATATATGAAAACAATGGAGCTCAATTAAAAGTAGATTAGCCACACATGTACCAAAGGAATGTGTACTTAACTGACTATGGTGAATCTGGCTCCTATTCAATCCCCTGGAGAGGCTGCTCTGGCATGTCTGCTGAGGCCTCATTGGTATCCCATCTAGGCACAGCAGTGGTTATGGCTCCTCGAGAATATATTAAATGGATTGTATAATAACCATTGGGCGGATGTTGGAATAGCAGAAGTTTGCTGCAAAGGCGCAGATGGGGCAGCAGATTATCCTGGGAAGGGAACCATGAGTTGGTGGGTTCATTTCCATTATTGCTTGGCAACGCATGGCATGCGTCACCAGAAGGGCTGGAAAACCCCTTTTTAAGGAACCAAAATGAATGCTTGCACAGGGAGAAGATTTATACAGGAATACTGTCAACTATGCAAGCCTATGGGTAGAATGGCTGAGGAAGTTTCTACTTCTGGCTTTATTAATGGGAAGAAGAAAATGTGCAAGCAGGTAAAACAGCAGGCTATGAAAGCATACCTGAAAAATTGTAGAATTAAGTACATTTCCTGCCAAACACTTCAGGTCCTCAGTAACTGACTCTTTCTAAGCAATAATCCAAATTAGAGCTGTGTCCAACCTGGTCCCTTTGATCTAAGCAGTTTCTTCAGTCAGAATATTTTAAATTAAAGATTTTCAAATAAATCCAAGCTTTATGCTGACTTAGGTCAAAATCTTTTGGTAGATAGGTAGGTAACTGATTTAGGATTAGCAGCTACTAGCTTGAGATAGACACAAGCCACTTCAGTAATTTTTTTTTCACATTCTCTTGTGAAGGGCTCAGATAGGTTATATCTCGCTTTATTTTTTTTTAAATTCAAACCTACAGAAGAATGGTTTTAGTTCTATTTTATTCACCAAAGCCACAACTTCTCTACGTAGAAATATATGATTAGGATGATAATTTCAGTGACACATTTACATAAAAATTAAAGAAAGTGGATATGAGTTAGATAATCATCTCCAAAAAAGGTTTTGGCTTTTTTTTTCTTTACAAAAAGAAAGATACCTTGAGGAGATGGCTTCACGTGTTAAAACGTTTCATCGGCCATAATTAATTGTTTTGTGGCTTCTGCTGGTGAACACAGCTTCAGAAATGATCATAAGGCCACAGATTTGTGTGGCACTGCAGAAGTATTTCTTGTATGTGACAGCTGGTTTGTTGGGGAACGCATCCCAGTTTTTGACAATAAAATTACAACACATACTTGCAATCCTAGATTTGAAGCACTCTGCAAAGAATTAATGAATCATTTTAGCCACCCCACCACAATGGTTTTTGTTTGTCCACCCAACTAAAGCAGATGAGTCAAGGAGAGATTAGGGGATACTCCCCAAAAGAACAATTCATCAGTAGTTAGATGTATAATCAGAAACTCATACCAGTGGTATCCTTTCCTAATGACAAAAATGAATTCTCTTTTCTTATGAAGGTAACTTAGCTAGACTCTAATATTCTAACTTAACATCCATAAGCTCCAATAATTATCCAGTATTTTTTTTTCAAGTAAAAGATAATATCATTAGCTAATGTCATTACCTTTGGTAAAAGTCCTGTAGGTTCTAAATAGAAAGAAATAATCTTTTTTTTAAATCCCACAAACCCAACCTTGCAAGGAAATGCTCAGTTATCCCATCAATATAGTTACAGAAGTACTTTCATCTTCTAAAATTCAATTGTTTTGCTTAGTGTTTCTATAATATGGCAAGAAAATGATGTGGAGGAAATCCAGGCTCCATTTAAGTCAATGGAAATTTACAGGTTTCAACAGAGCCAGGATTTTACCATACTAGCAATGACMTCTCTAGACATGTATTAAATTTGCATAGAGATTGTTGGGTCCACATCCTGTACCTTCTATAGTACTTTCCTATAAACATTCAGTTTCCTTGGCTTTTGGCACAAAAAGTAGATACAGTTTTTTTAGATTAGAAATAGTCCCATTAATTTGATAAGACTGGCTATGTATGGATAGAGATGGTGAAATTAGAACTTTTATGAAATGAATTAAAATATTTCTTTGTGCATTACGATTTTTAGAGAAGCAGTGCATGTGTCTTTTGTGTTATATTTTGTGTTCTCAGTTACCTATCTTTTGTTTGATGGGTGGAGAAAGTAACAACTTCTAGAAAAGAAGGATGTCTCATGTATACCTACACACACACAGAAGCAGATCACATACGTCTATTTAAAACAGAACCACACAATACTTCAGAATAACAGTGATCTGATCAGCAGGTTTAATAGAAAATAGTTGTGAAGACAATAGACTGTATTTTAAAATGGCAGATGTACTGATACTTGACAGAATAATACATTCAGTTTAGTTCATAATTCTAGAAATTATTATATTAGCCACTACCAAATATCCTGTTAAATAAACAGAGGTCCCTTTTGGAGACTCTGGAGGAAAACTGTATTCCAAAGTGTTTTCAGATTAAAAAGTCAATCCATTTCACTGGCTTATTCAGGCCACTGCAAAGAAAAACACCAATCAGACAATAGAACTGCACTCTCCTCAATATCCAAGGAACACCTTGTTTACAGTCCTSCGAGCATATGAAATTATGTCTTTCACTCTTACACTGACTGATCACCAAAAGGCCATTCTGCAGGCCTGATTTTGGGAGATGTATCCTCTCCAAGATTTTTAGATATTTCATCTCTTGCATGTTAACATTTTATGAATGCTGCCTCTCTCACTTCATTCATTTTTGTTTAGCCACATATACATTTTAAAAATTGATTTGACTTGATTTGAGCACTTTGGGGTCTGTCTATTGACAGAAAGACATTCTAGTGGTGGCAATGCAGTTTCAGTCTAATTTAGACATAGGTAAATGAACTCCTGTCATACATCTACTTTGGCATTGACCTACCAGAATTCATTTGTTAGATGCTTGGTTCAATCCCAATGATTTTCTTTCAGCTTATATATCTGAGAAGTGGTTATATGAGACCATTACATTGGTTTAAGAGCTAAAAGTTAGTGTAAATTGCAAAATGCTAACAAGTCTTTGAAAGCCTGAGCTACGATATAATTGTTGCATTTTTCTTTTTTAGCACTGGGAATGATGCCTGAAGATGGAGCTGTTTACAAACGTCTGGAGGACAAAAGGGAACATATGTAGTTGCAACACAAACTTAACTGAAACAGACACTGTAGTTACTTTTATTATGTATAAATACATCTGCCATTCTCCTAAACACTATAATAAATTTAGAAAGTACAGGTATACAATATATGCATTTTTCCACATGTACTTCTAAAATGTTTGATTCCAGAAGTGAAGAAGTCGATGAAGCATTACATGAATGTTAACTGACAAGAGGCTTGATTTTTACAAATATATTATTTATGTACGATTTCTAATAGTGCTCAAAATCCAAGTTTTTTATTTTTCCTTATTTTATGCCTATGTGTGGTTACACTGATTAGATTTTGTCATCATGTCATATTCATAGCTGACCTCTTTCCATTAATCATGCCAGGAAAGCTGTTTTGTGCAGCTACAGATGTCAATCTTTTCTTGCCTTCTGCAAATCCAAGTTTATCCCCATGAGAGGGGATTTTCAAAGCTGGTTCAGTGTAGCCAGAAAGCAGTATGCTTGAACAGGATTTCTTTTTTTCAGCATGGCCACTGGTAAAACATCTACACCCTTTTTTTTTGGTGGGCTTCCATAATCGTTCAGTGTGCAAAAGTGATTCACATTGTCAAGTTAAGCAGTACACAAATACCAGAAAAATTAGGGCTAAGTAGTTATGAAAGCTGTTCAAGTACACATATAAACATGTCATATGCACACTCAACATAGCCTCTAGTATGGTTTACAGTATCTGCAAGAGCACCTTTATCTTTCTAGAAACCTGAAAAAGGGTCTGGTCCCTGTGTTTGCTTCACTGATAGCCATTCTTGTGGCTCTCACCTTCTTTCTAACAAAACACGCAATTAAGCACTGCTTGAAGGTGCTCAATCCATTACTTACTTCAAATGGATTATCTACCTGGATTATCTACCTAGCTGATGTACAATTACTATTTCTTGTGCTGTTAGACAAAATTTTTGCTTTGTAATAAACTGTGCCATTCTCACACAGGCACATGTTCACACACAATCACAAGATGCCTTTTTTTCAGTTGTACTAGTTTAATTAAGAGATTTTAATCAAGCTTCAGCACTGTCATAAAAAAAAATCTTACCTGCTTACATTCMTATAACAAGCCATCAGCTAATTTTGTTATCTAACTTTTTAAAGAGCACTGCATAAATAATTCGAAATATCATCTACACCTCTCTAATCKCCAGATTTAAATCCTGAGGCTTCATCAAGTCTCAAAACAAAAATAAAAGAAGAAACAATACCTAGGGTAGTATTTTCTCTTTAGGGTAACTAGCATCAAACATACCTACAAATACTTTTAATTTGGACCGCAAAAATTGTTTTTATTTTTGTATACAGAAGCAAGAAGGTCCAGCAGTCATTGCTGACACTTGGAACAACCAGTGAATATAAAAGGTTAATTTTGTCAAAGGATTGTCAGCATTCACAAAGAAAACKATGAATTCATATCCATGCAAGACCACACAGACTAAATTTACTGGAGGTTTTAAACTGTACCTTGTTTGCACTTTCTGGCATTGGTGATTTCTGGCCAATGTTCTTCACAAAAAAATCTAACAGTAGTTTAATTTTCCAGCACCAAGCTGTATAACAACAATAGAGACACTGTAGTACAGTGAAGGAATGACTGCTGAATAAAAGACAATTCACTGCTTAGGGTCGACTGAGAGAAGAGAGTCAGTACACAAATCAGAGAACTGCTAGCACACGCTGCAGCAGCACTGCCAGCAGCCTCCTGGCTTTCCATGGTGTCTTAATTTGTGCATAAAGCTAAGGCAGAGTCATGCAGCCCACACTGGGAGAATCCATTCTTAAACACAAGGAAGATGCAGAACACAGCAGCAAGATCTATATCTGAAAGGAAATGTTTCACTTTTTCATCTTCCCTGTCATGCTCAATGCTCTCAAGGAAGTTTACAAGCCTCAGCTTTACCTTTGGGTGGAGGCAATGAGATCATTTCTCTACATGTTTTAATATGTCTTGCAGATTTTTGCTCGTCTTCTCACCGAGAGTGAAATTAGTAGAGAAATCTACTAATTTCTCATCTTTCAATCTTCTCATCATACTGAATCTGCTCATTACATCAGCAATCTATTGTGGCTCTTTCTTTCTGGCTTGTTCTTTTTTATTTCAGTTCCTCTTTTTTTTTAACATCTTCTTATTTCAAAACAGTCCTGAAAAATCTCATTTGCTCCATGATATTTTTTTTTGTAATTCTACAAAGCCTCTTCAATCAGTGATATCCTTAGGTTTGAATAATTGTTGTCCTTGTGAGATTAAGGTGGGGAGAGAGAAAAGGGAAAAGGAAGAAGTGACTGTTCACAGCATACCACATATCTAAGTAATTGAAAATATCTCCATAGATTACATTGGTCATATGTTCAACAGAACTGTAAGATTTTCTAGTAATTATAAAGAGAAAACAAACGCTATTGTACTCAGAATCTCTGACCAGCTGTTTATTTTGACTGCATGTGATTCCTCATCTCTGCCTTTGTGAATATTTATCAGATAAACATTAAGATAAACAATTTGTGCAACACTCTCAGCTACTGACAGCTGGCTTGGGTATAATTGATTGCAGGTTGAACTGTGTGCTAGAAGCCAAAGGTGAGCCTTCTAAAAGGGTCAAGGTCAATGGCATTATCACAGGCAAAGATTATTGTTGGTCGGAAGAACCACTAAAGAAAATGGTGTGGTGTCATCCAACATCACTAATAAACCTATATTCATATTTGTGACATATAATAGCCCCTGGTAACTTTTTTACTTTGCTTCTTTCTCTCTTTTTTTTTTTTTTTTTTTTTTTAAGCAAGCAATAGATAGTTTCAGTGGCCTGATATGCACGAGAATGCAGTAAAACCAAACAACTGACAATTTCATTTGGAGTTCTTTAAATTGATGACATATTGTACAGACTTCTTCCTTGTGAGCTTTATGTCCACACATAGAGGTTTCTAACAAAAGTATCTCTGGAAAAATATTTGGATCCATAGTTCAAAACGAAGACCCCATATCTGACATGATTCCATTCTATTAGTAGGAAAGATCAAGCTTGTATTGCCTAGCCAATTATGCTACATTTTAATCCATTGCTCACAGATTCCCCAGGTATATGGCAGGTGCCAATGCTATTGCTGGATTTCATCTGAAAAAAATTGTAGTTCCAGGCTTACAAAGATGCCTACTTACTTGCACTTATGTAGAACCATATCTGTTGTTACACTTCTAGGGAAGTTTTTACTTGCTGGAAAAGAGGCTATTTGGCATGTATTTTACAGTATCAGAAAAAGAAGAGTTTTTATGCTACAATGATGAGTTTTCAATTTAAAACTTTTACCTAATCTTATCTAGAAATGGATATTGAGGCTCTAGATACGAATGAAAGTGAGCTAGCAAGAGGTGGATACCAGTGTGTTGCTATTTTTTTCAGAAAATACTTAGTTTAATGAAAGTTCTTTAATCAGAATCCCATTAAGCAACAATTCTGGGCAATTTACTCTGTCTGATGAACAATGTCTCTCCCATATCCAATGCTGAAATCTCATCATGCTTTTTATTTTTCAGTATTCAAGAAGGAAAAAAAGTCATGCCTTTTCAAATTTTAAATAACAGGAGAAAGAAATTTTGATGGGTATTATGCATCTGATTACACTAGAAACTTCAAAAATTTGTGAAGTAAAACTTTTTAGTTGCAGAAAAATTAGAGGTATAATATATATATTATATATATATTGTTTTGTTATTACTAGTTGGATTAAAAAAATGCATGTATAATCAATTTTATCAACCACTTTGACACTAGCAGCAAAAATGCCAGGAAATAGTATTTTTGAAGAGTCTTTTTAATGTAAAAGAAGCATATTTATGCACACGCACAAAAAAGTAATGTTAACAACAAAGCGATGCCTGGCATAGCAATAGAATGAGTTCAAGAAAAGTATTTTAAATATTTTGCCAAAGCTGGTGGTAGGTGAACTTCCAATGTCAAATTAAATCTTCTTTACTGGTAAAGAAAGGCTGAAAACCCAAGTGTTTTCAGGAGAAGAAACTCTAGATTTCTCTTGACTAGAAGCCTTCCTTAAACTTAAAAAGTTCCTGCACACATTTTGTCAGTTCCTTTTTGTAGTGGTGTTTGTGGTGGGTCTGAGAAGTGGCTTCAGGAATCCTATCCAGGAGCCAATGCCCAAGCAATTAGCTATCCTTCCTATCTTGTGCTCCTGAAACCTGTCTATGGGAAATTTTCTGAGGGCACACATTCTGGTGCAAACCCCAGTCCCCTGTACACCACAAAAGCCTATTCCTCCGTGCTTGGTCATCAGCAACTGCTGCCATTGTTTCCCATGTGTCAGGTTTCCAAAACTTGTCCTAAACACATTTAGCTAGAATTATTTGAGCTTGCAATGTATTAAAATGTATAGCCATATATCGTTACAGAAGATCAGAGAGAGGAAGGCTAGAACAGAGATAACTATTTAAATTCAAACAAATCCTCATCAAAGAGTTACTGAGTTCTGAAATACTGTATGCAGATTCCACGTGCCACAGTCAAAAGCAAATACAATATTGTACACTTTCTAGCCCATGAAGTACTGCAGTATAGTGAGTAAAATATCTCATTCTTTAAACAGAATGCAGTTTATATAACTCATGAAAAAGTGTATTCTTACTAGACTTAAATTTTGTGGTTTTAAAGACAGATATAATTGACACTTGTCAAAACACAGTTTGAAGTCAAAATTATTTCAGCTACTTTGAGAAGAAGTCTGCCTTTTTTTTTCTTCCCCAGTTGGGTGCTGTGCTACATAAAGAGGCATTTTCTCACAGTGTCCTCTCACCACGACAATACTCAGAAGTTTCAGGCAGAGTATCAGTACTTGATTGTCTCTCTCAATGCCTTTCCAAAGCTCTTTTTCTATCYATAGATTTGACCAGCCACTCCTATACTTTCAGGTAAACTCCTTCCCTTATCATCTTAATGGGCTCTCCATAGACTCTCTAATATCTTTCTTCCCTCCATTGGTTATTGGACTAGCTTCTTTCCAATCTTCCACACACGTGTGGGACCAGCTGAGAGATTTGAATATAATATTGAATATTGATGCAATAGTTCCTCTCTTCCCCTCCAGTTTTCACCAACATCCATTGAAGCTGTCTGGTGCAGCTACTATACCCACCACAGAGCTTCTGACAGACTTGGAGTTGAATGACACTTAACAGAATGCGATAAAGAAAGAAGCTGATTTTGCTTGCACTTTCACACTGAGAGGTTGGTACTAGGTGCATGGTTGTGTCATAACCAGTGACCAGATTATAGAAGAACACACAGGCTTGTCATTCTTTTTGTTGTGAAAAGTCCAGTAATAGAGGAATGAAGGAGTCTTTCCCCTGTGGGCTTAGTCTTGACCACTGGCTATCAAAACCTAATGACAGGTATTTCAGCTATGCTGCTTTGGAGAGCTGCCTCACCACTTATTACTACTGTTAAGGTACTGATCTTTAAATTCATAGTTTACCTGCATTGGGAAATAAAATATTCTACTGAGGTATTCCTACACACCTCATGCATGAAAAATATTTGGCTGTTTCTCTCCATACTATAATTGTTTGTTACTTCACAGGAGTTTGTGTTGTTTCATAAAGACTATAACTGAAAGGTTATGCTGTTTGCAAAGAGTTGGTTGTTACGAACCGTAGTATATTTCATTTAAGACCTTATGAATATAGGATTACTGCACTCATTATTCCTTTCTGCTCCCCATATGATAATACAAATACATACTTTGTAAAAATGGGTTTTACATTAGCATGTGTGAATCTCATCCTGAAATAACAGTTAACTTGTATATTTGGGTAGAAGGTCAACTTTCAAAAAGGTTGTTAAGATGAGTAACTAAAATAAGACTTAGCTTTCAAGAAAAAAATGGCAGCCACTTGTCTGATTTCTTAAAAGCAATCACAACTTCTCAGAGTAAAAGAAGTTACTATATTTATACCTTCTTTATTTTATACAGATACAGCCACAGAACTGCAAGAGCAATTTTGCTGATTCAAACCGATCAACTGCCAACACATCATTCCTTTACCTACCTTGCAATTAGTCAATATCAGAGAGTCTTTAATTGCATGCATATGTATTTCTTCTTCAACGTTGTTCCCAGTATCAACAATAARGGACAGAAGTCAAATTAGTGGAATTTTATGAGAGCTTTTAATTGCCATATCTTTATATTAGTCCAAGAAAAAAATACAAATTTTGAAAGAATATTAGTTGCAAAATAAAACAATCAAAATGATACCTTATGGCATCTATTCACTTTTATCAAATTATGCTKTAGTCCTTACCCCCATGGGTAATTTTCAAGTCATCCTTTGTTCACACAGGTTTGGAAGGACACAGTATATTTCCGGTTTCACTATTGTGTCATCCACTGATGATCAGACAAAAATCACAGAGAATGTTCTGAATGTATATTCAGACTCACAATGCAACTGGAAGAATGCCTATTATTACACTCTGCATACTAGATGTTCCTGTCAAAGCTTAGAAGCACTTTTTGAGGGCAGCAATTTTGAGATCGTCTCTGCATGTCCTCTGATCTTATATTTTCTCAACTTTAAATTCTGGAGGAAGAAAAGAGTACAACACCTAAGTTCTGAATCTCAGCTACATTCCATGTGCAATATCCACACTGTCAAATGGAAGTTCACATGTTAGTGATGCAAATACTTATTTCCGTGTTTTTACATGATAGCAGATGTAAGAAGAGTTTGTCCCAAACTAGGATCAGACAGACATTTCCTGGGCAACACTTCAGCGACGTGTTGCAGTCAAAAGTACTGCAGGTACAAACAGGAAGTAATTTTATATTTGTGAACTGTATGTGCAACTGAGCAGCTATTTTGATACAGATACAGGGAGCTGTCTAGAAATGTGCATTGGTCAATATTTCAGGATATGGGARAGGTAGCAATAGGAAAAAAACAAAGGACAGAACTAATTTCTTTTTAAGTAACAACCTTCCTTTCCTTTAATAACAGGGGTAGGATCTGTCCTGTTATTCATATAGCATATATTCATATGGCAGTGTGTTTTCATACATGAAGTCTCACAAGCAGTAGATAAATGGAGAGAAAAAGACGACTGACTCCCTGCCAACAGCGTTACACAGCAAAAAGGCCTTTACCTTCAATAGTAATTCTAAGCTTTACCCCAGAAAAAGTTAGAGAACACAGGAAAATGGCAGAACACCAGCAATAAATTTGTGTAACCAGTATAACCTTTCTCTTAAGGTTTTTCTCTAACAGTAGACCTAGTTCATATTTTCAAGTTTGATTTTTCTTGCAGCTCTTCCTCTACTTCCTATTCCCAGCATAGCAGCTATTCTGGAGTGGGGCAAATAGGTTATACTGTTCACAGGCAATCACATACATGTGTGGTTCAGACTGGGGAGGGCAAAGTTTAAATTTATCAAGAATACCACTCCTAGATGTCTGATCTTGAGACTTTTTTTTTTTCAGCAAGCAGGACTTCTATAATCAAGTCACRCCTTTTGGAATAACCACAGACTTGTCCCAGTAAGGCAGGAAGGGGCAGATCTAATCTCACTTGTTCATAGCTTTGACAATAAGGTAATTGTTAGAAAATCAGACTTAGCAACATAACATGAACACTATTGTATTAATTTCCAGAATGTAAAAAAAGTTATAAAGAAATGTCTGCCATTCCGAATAGTGAATATTGATTGTTTACAGAAAGCATGTACAGATGTCAAATGGGACTTTTCTGATGTTGAGATAGGAAAAAACGAGTGACATAGGAATAGGCTGGAGGCAAAGCAGAAACTTTGGAGGTGCAAACACCATAAACCTTGTAACTAAACATTTTAATTTGCTGAATAGTAGAGAAATTAAATCTTTTGCCGTGGTGAAAAAGGACAGCTCTATACTATGAAAGCATTGGTACTTCGCATATCAGAATTTTGGTGGCCAGGCTGATGACCTCTGACAATATGCCCCTCTCTTGGGCTAAAGAGTGGCACAGAGAAAACACATTCTCTAATGAGAACTGGCCATGCTGCTGCTGTATCTTTGATTCATGGCCCAGTTAAACACTCCATCCTGTGTTCTGTTAGTGTGGCCCTCATACTTTACCAATGAAAATTAACTATATCTCTTCCACACTATTCTTTCCACAGATGGTCCACTGTGAAATAAAAGATATACTGCAGAGACAATGCTTCTCTATGTAAAGAACTGAGTCCAAAGATGACAGAGTTAATTCAAATCATGTTTAAAAACCAAAACAAACTTAAAATATCTCCTTTGCAAATAAACTAAAATAGCAAAAAATTTTTCTGTGTTACTATAATTAAACTTTAAATATGAAAAAAAAAAAAAAAGGGAAAATTTCACTTCCAAATCCTGTTCTGTTCAGGTTCTTCTTCCATTCCTATTTACATAGATTTTGAGGATGTTTTGTACCTGAGATCAAGCTCTTATTGACCTTCAAGGAACCCTAGAATCTTTCTTACAGTGTTCAGAATCAGGCCACAATTTGCTTACTGTGTTATTTCTGCTCCTCATGTGCAGACAAATAAGTTTTTGATCCATTTTCCCAAGACCTTTCTTTGCAAGAGATGTGGCTATTCTAAACTCTATGCCTATCTTCTGCTATCTGAGCCATCTGCTTCTGGCAGAAGAGAGCAGATGAGAAGGAAAGCCCAATATTAGAGGTGAAAGAGATTAAAATGCAAATAAATGAGAGTACATTTTAAGACTGCCATGGTAGCTTGTATTTGACATAAAGGCAGCATGGCAGGTTTTCCCCTGTTACTGTGACAGGTCACCATTTCTAATCTCAGGGTCATGTCCAAGTTCTCTCTTTCATAATTGCTTGGGCTGACATCTATTTTGACCTTTTTTATTCTGGTCTTCCTGAATGAGGGAAGTCACAGAACCATAAAGAGGCAGAAGTTCCATAAAATGCCATAGCGATTATGAAATGGGACTACTATCCCTCTGGCCTTTGGYATAAATGTATATGTAATGTGTCATGATATTTTAACCCTTGAAAGTTGCTGAAGCAGCCATATTTTCCCTGTTTTGGTACAATTTGAGAGAGCTACATGTAGTGCTATTTGTTTGTCATGTACTGTGAAATATGTACTTAACTACAGTCTCCTTATTTTTAATAAAGTATGATAGTAATTATAATTATTATAATTTCATAAAATTATTCCTTTTGCTGTTCTGAACAGTCCCAATACCTGTCTTGACAACAATCTGCTCATTTTGTTTTACTCAATTTTCTATTTAGAAGCATTAGATCTACATCTCTCTGCGAAACATTTCTGAAGTTGGAAGCTGTAGAAATATTACATCGACCAAAATGCACAAAGAAATGTTGAATCTCAGCTAGGACGACTATGAGGCACAAGCTCTTCTTTTTGATTACTAGTGTTGGCTAGCTTCTTATTTACACTGTATTGTGATAAAACGCAGAGTCAAATATCAAGCTGATCACAAGTGACTGAAAAGGAACTGTCAATATTTCTTTATGAAGGAATCTCTACAAAATTAGTGCTTAACAAAAGTAATGTCACGTGTCTATCTAGTAATTTGAAAATGACATTTAAATAAGTGTATTATTATATAGTCATACTCAAGGAACACTCTGTAAGTCATTGTTACTACCAGTAATTGTAATTGGAAAATAAAAAGACATATAAAGACATCTAAAGCACAAATACTTAGAATAATAGACACACAGAATAGTTTGATTTGAAAGGGACCTTAAAGATCATCTCATTCCAACCTCCCTGTCATGGGCAGGTTGCTCCGAGCGCCATCCGGCCTGGCCTTGAGCCCTCCCAGGGATGGGGCATCCACAACTTCTCTGGGTAACCTGTTCCAGTGCTTAACCACCCTCACAGTTAAGAGTTTCTTCCTAGCATGTTTCACTTGTTACAGAGCTACTTGAATTCTGGAACCCTCCCTTTTTTTTTACTATGTGTTTTATTAGTAATACAATTCTCTTTTAAGATGCTAGAGATGCAGCTTTTATAACGCATCCAATTTTGATGCATCTTGTATGCATGTGAGATGTAGATTTTTAATGCCAGAAAGGGCCAAGGGTTTGATAAGCAAGGTACTATAGAGCAGGAGGAGGATGAGCTTTTCTCCATTAGAGAGTAGAGCATAAATCCAGGGCAGGGTTGTGGTTATGTGATGACTATGAGAATACAGTGAAGGGCTGTTCACATGCCAGGGTTGCTCATAAAGTAGATGCTAAGGTGTCACCATGGCGCTGCCATTGAGAAGAGAGCTCCAAGTGAAACTGAAGCAATGCAGTAGGGTTGTCAAGGAAGCCGTCAGTATATGCTCTCACCTAGCTCAACAAAGAAGGATCTTCGCCGCAGCCTCTTTTGTGCAGCTTCTCATGCTACAGATGTGTAAAGTTGAGCAAGATGAATTTGGGCATGACAGAAGTAGGTCAGCACTTGAAGAACTCTCTATCTTCAATTTAGAGGTGTGTTCAGCTTCTCCGAGCTTTATACATTGCTCATTTCATCCTGGTATTATATTCTTTCATCTCTCCTTTGCCCTCTCTCTCTCAAATAGTAGTAATTAGCATTATTATAATCCAGGAAAATAATTTTATATCATAGACAACTTTAAATACAGCAAAACTAACAGGGAATTAAATGTTTTACAATAGTAGAATCACCCAGGAAATGTGTACTAAGTCTTAGGTAGTCCAACAGGCAAATAATATCCCTTTTAATAACTATAGTGCTTAATCAGTCATCCCAAACGATAAACTAAGAATATTATCTGCTCAAAACCCTCTCTTACCAGTATGGTATTTCTCAGACCAAGAATAGAATGTCTTGGGAGGTGGAGCTGCTGAGATGGAGTCTGTGAGATCTGCACATCAGCTGCTGACACAACAGAAACTGATGTAGTTCTCCTAAAAACAAGGCACCCTTGATGTTCTGCAGCCAGGAAGAGCCTTGCCACAAACCTGATAATATCCTTGACTGCCCCTATAGCAAAACACACCTCTCTGTGCTGGAAGCCAACATAGTAAGTGATACCTTCTTGCCTGGTGCATATGTAAAATTACCTTATTTTTTTCTTTTAATCTTGTAAGTAAACAAATAAATAGTCAAAGGTTTCTTAATATTTTTTTACTAGTTCTCAGCTTTACTCTGGAAGAGTTCATTGCTCTGACACCATACTAGTGTAGTCGGCACAGTGCACAGATCATTATGCAAACCCCATTGCATACACAATTTTATTAGCTTTTAGTAAGACTTTATGTGGAAGCCAAGTGATATTTTTTTCTTAATAAAAGGTACTTCTGGAATATGTTAGAATAATGATCTATAGGTTACGCATGTATGGTTGTTTAATATCCTAGCCATAATTTCCACTCAGGAGAATATGGAAAGGATCACATAAGGAACACTAGAAATACATGATTTTTAAAGAATATGACCCCAAAACTTTAGCCAAATAGGGGAGCAAGATCTTTAAAAATCAGTTTGTTTGTCTTGGAACTATAAAGCAGAAATATAACTTCATAGTTTCATGAAATTGTAGTTATTTCATATAATATTCTCTAAGGTAAAATAGAACTTGGAATGGGAATAAAACATTAAAAAGATGAGATACTAAGCATCCAACTGTATTTCACTGAAAAATCTTGCCTTCCCAAGAGGTCAATCTTAAATCTCCAAATTGATTCAAAGATGGTGGAACAATTCTTATGTTATAATGATTTTTACAGTTTAGTTACAATTTATCAAATATATCTTTTTTCATTTGTTCAAGTCATGTAATTAAGCACCATTAGGGACACTTTTGCCATTTGATTAAATCATCCTTAAGTTAATATTGAAAATAAGATGAATTGCTTTCCATGATTAAAATGTCAGACCCTGGTAAACTCTGGGAATAGACTTCCTGAAAGTACATTGCTCCTCTGTGAGGTCATAAGAAACAATGTAGGGACATTAGTGGAGTTTCCATGCAAACATACCAGGACTTTAAGATTACAAGGCATACCCACTATTTTTATAGACTATATAATATTTTTCACAGTGCAGCTGCATCCTGAAAATTACTTGCAAACAGTCTTTGCTTGCATAAATAGCTCAGCTGGGCTTCTCTGTAACAAAGACACAGTAGTCCTTACCCAGGCGACAAACCACACTGATCCACACAAGTGGCGTTTTGCTAGGGTAAGACCATAGACTTTCAAAAAAAAGAATAACATATGTTTGAAAGATGAGTAGGTTTCAGTACAAGGAGTTCAAATCTAACCAAACTTTGCAGGACAGAAATAAGCACAGCTGGTTTTACACTCTGTATCTCTGGTTAATGTTTAAAATAAATGAGTGCTGAAAATACAAGGAAAAAGTAATTCCGAGAGTCTCTTAGAGCTCTGTCACTGTGAACTCTATTCTCTCTCTTTCTTTCTCTTTCTTTCTTTCTTTCTCTTTCTTTCTTTCTCTTTCTCTCTCTCTCTCTCTCTTTCTTTCTTTCTCTCACTCTCTCTTTCTCTCTTTCTCTCTTTCTTTCTCTCTTTCTCTCTTTCTCTCTTTCTCTCTTTCTTCCCTTCCCAGCCTACATATTAAAAAAGGAATTTCATATCTGTGTGGCATGTCATTCAGTGACAGGTTTTATAGAATTTGGTGAGAGCAAAACCCAGATGCCAAAATGGCTGGCTTAAGCCACTTTTTTATACTTTATGGGCATTCTTTGATTAGAAATAGCAATCCCTGAAGAAGATGGGTGGGAAAAATTCCTGATTCCTTGGTGATTAGCTCTAGATATTGGGCAGCAGGTTCACCCATGTAGCAATGGCTGCATAAAGCTGTGTGGTGGGGAGCTATAGCTTTTGTGGGGTAGACTCCAGCTTTTTTCCCTGTGAGGGTATGTGAGGCTCTCTATTTTTTTATTTTTTTTTTCAGAAGATTGCAGGAGAACTTGTTGGCTTCTGTGGAGCACAAAAGGAACTGTGGGAAAGTGGTGAAGGACTTTCATCAGACAAAAGGATTAGCCTGTTTTCTGCAGTAAAGCAGGTGGCTGCCAGCTGAAGTATGTGCAGCATTTGTACTCTTAATTTTTATTGCATCTAGCCAGCTAGCTAACTCAAGTGGGAACTCCAGGATATTTATGTGAATTAAGAGCCTGCATCTCAACTCTCCACTTCACCTGACTGATGAGCATCTAGGAGAACGAACACTCGTATCATCTGTACTGTTCCTAAAAAGGAAGTAAGCACTTGTACTCTGGGGGATCATATTGACACACTTCATTGCAAGCAAGTAATCCTAGACAAATCACAGTCAGGTGAAGAGACATATTTCAGCAAGCAACTAAGCATTTCCTAATCAATGAGGTATTTAATTTTAATGAAAGAAAACAATGCCTGACACTAAAATCATACTAAAATCACAGGTAATTTTCATGAGATCTGTCCATAGACAGCAGGAGATCATACTTTTATTGACATAGATACCCACAACTCTAACCTATGTAGAAGTCATAGGGAGAAGATAATTGAGCTCACCAGGATCTATGTCTTCATGCATTCTCACTCTGCGGGACCTTAATAGCCTACTGTGCCATCCTACTCACCAGGAAGTATTTACACACATTTTATGTGCCAAGGAAGTTGAGGCCCTGTCTTGACACAAAAATTTCCATAGCTGTTGAAAATCTGTACAACCTTACTCAGCTCTCCTGCAGCCATACAATATGGTATGTGCTATTTACTTACCCTGTGTGTTCCAGGGGCCATAGGATAGATGATACCCACTTTAAGCAAAGCCATATTAGTCTTAGTGCCACTGTTGAGTGAATAGCTCTAGGCATTATTTACTGAATGTTATTCTTGATCTGATATGTATTCTGAATGATTTATTTCCTCATAGTCCTACCCATACTGTATCCAGCTGCATCACAAATATTGACCTGTCATTGCAAAGGGAGGTGAATGTGGGGTGACAATATTCATTCATGTGCTCATCCAATCATCCAGACTTCGAGACACTGACTCTTGGGTTTGCAGTGTACTACAATTGTTGTCCCCCTTGTACAGTCAGGTCTAGCTTGGAATTCAGATGCACTTGTGCATGCTCACTATTTTTACAAATTAGACCTTAAATTTCTCCATTGGATTTCAAGAAAGTGAATGAGAAAGTAGAAAAACCTGCTTGCAAAATGACTTTCTTATTATATTTACTCAGGAGAATTCTGCGGAATATGCAAAAATAGAGGTAATTTGTTCAAGGAAGAATTTCCCTATAATAATTTTTTTAATTCCTAAAACAAAAGAACCAAAGGTTCATTCCAAACCACTTTTATTCACCACCTCTTTTCTTCCTTGTCTGAGGCAATTTCATGTTTTCAATGTACCAACAACACCAAGTGCCTCTTTCTCTACTCTCTAGTTGTCTGGCTGCCTTTTCTGTCAAAATTTCTGTGGTTTATCACAGAGATGGAACTTTAGACCCTCTGTCCAGACCCAATTCTAGACCAGGGTAACAAACACTAGAGTGGGCTGAGAGGCCCATTTCACTGACGTTTGCAGAACCCAGAAGAATGGTGAGATACTGGAATCTGGAGCTCTGTTCTGGACATCCATGGACAATGGCACTGAACTACTGTGCTGCCTGGAGGAAGCCCAGGAAGAGGTAAAAAGCACTGAGTCCATGGAGTTTTGGGAGTTACTCTCTCAAATGTTCTTACACAGGACTGCAGGGCTGCAGTCCTCTCTTCAGATAAAGTCAGCTGTTGCCTCACATCTTTTTGGAGCACCACTTACTGCACAAGGCCCCAGGATTTTGTGGGGTCACGGCTGTCTACTTATCTTCAACATGGTCTTAAGATACAAATATTTCGTAATAAAACCCAGCTGGAATCACCTATAAATAATAAGATCCAGCAAAAGCTGTCTGTAGTCTCATGCAGTGGTATTCCGATAATGCTGAAGTAAATGAAATATCTACAACTGTCGTAAATGGACTACAACTCCTGGTAGTCAACGTCCTCTTACAATGAATCTGAAAAAGAAAGGTGGCAGGTGATAAGGAAGTCTACTATGCTCCTGACAAGTACAATAGGTGAGATACCATCATTGAGGACAGCCTGGTTCATTTGAAGTCAGTTTCTTTTATTTACAGATGTCATACATCAAAAAGAGAAYGAAGTGGTTTTGCCACTGGCTTTTGCTGAAATTTTCTTCTTTGAAAAAAGTGTAACTAACCATCTCAAGGCACATTTCCTTTAATCCTTCTATCCATACAGAAGGCTCTGCAGTCAGAAAGTTTCATTATTTTTATGACGATGTTGCTTAATTTAAGAGGTCGTGAACTATTAGGAATATTTTAAAAAAAGTATGATAAAACTATTATTGTCAGTGCCATGATGTTGAAAGCTAAATTTCAGCACGATGCCAATGATTGAAGAAACATCTGAAATACAAGTAATGCAGCGACTTGGAACCTGCAATCAATTGTAAATRCAGCCTTTATTATTGTGGTATGGTCCATTCTCTTGATTTTTCTGACAGAATACAATAGTAATTAAAGATGTAGAATAATTAATTTTCATTTAAAGTTGTCCTCGCTACATCTCTGAAACAGTTGGATCTTCATATCTTTTCTGCATCTCACATATTTGTTCATTCATACATTTTTATCAGTGGAGGTTACTGCAAGCACAGCCATACAATAAGATCCCTTTGACAGGGCAGAATTTTACACCTTCTTTTTTCCACAGGCCACTCTGAAGAGTAGAACTAGCTCTGCACGTATGCCAGGCTGAAACTGCACATCTGTGAGCCCAGAAGTAAGACCTTTGAAACCAGATTTCTGAATAGTGAATCCAAAGCAGAATGGAGGAAGAAATGAAATCCAGGCACTTAAATCACTTGGATATTTCCAAAATTGTTATATAAAAATCCCAGTTTTAAAAAGGTATAGTCTAAGAAGAATGCTTAGAAGTGAAGGATTCCTATTAACATCTAAAATAAATGAGCATTATCTCACATAAATATGCAACCAGTCAGCCACTATGAGTCTGCAAGGATACCATGCAATGGAATGGTTTTTCTTTTTTCRTTTTCTTCTTTCCTCACTCAAAACCAAATAAAAAACCCCACTCACTTAAGAAGCGATTGTCTGTAGACCTTTGAAGCCAAGGAGGGTGACGGCAAGGGCAAGAGGCTTATTTCAAGGGTCACATTTCATTTGCATAAGCAAGTAACCATAGGGCACTGTGGAATGTCTGTAAATGGATTTCATTACAGAAATTCAGCTTAAAGGGACTATAAATAATCCTCTGACAAACAATGTATATTGCTTCAAGTTCTTCTGTAATAAAAATATTTTAGTAACACAACAATCCGTGAAAGCAGGAAATGAAACAGGAGGAGCTGCACATCTTCCCCTTTTCTCTCTCAGGGCAACATTATATTGTAATATGTTTTAGAAGAAAAAACCATGATATTCATATTATTTTAGCAAAATAATCCTACAAAAACAAGGTTATATAATTCCATATGTCTGAGACGGGGTGGCTAAACAAATAACCAGATCTTTACAAGCTCTTCTCCCCTGGAGATCATCTGTCCAGCAGGACAGGTGTGCAGGCTGCGCGGTATTCTGCCCAGAGGAACATCTCCAAATATATTAGAGTGTGTAAATCTTCTTGGATGAATTTCAGTGGAGAAGCCATTTAAAGTACACATTTTAACAGGCTGACCTTTCTTGCCATATGAAAAAGCAATGACTGTCTAAGGCCCGAGTTCAGCCAAAGCATTTCAGCAACTCACCAGTTTGGTGCACACTTAACTGCTGTTTCCTTCAGTAGGACTTMGCTACATGGTCAAAAACTTTCCTGAGTGGAGAGAGATGTACTCAAACATTAATAGTGCATATTTAATGCTTTGATGCATTACTCTCTAGCACTGCAGTGTGTTCAAAGCTAGGTGCAGCTAGGTGGTCAGCAAACCACTTGACAAATTTCAGTTTAAGCACTGAACTTCTGTGAGGTCCAGAAAGTTACTGAAACTTTTGCAGTTTTCATGTAGAAATACATCCACTGCAGTATCCCCTTAAAGAGACTTGGCTTGCCATCTTCAGAGAGGAGTTTGGGATATTATCTTACCACGACTTCATCCCCCTCGGRGTACTAGCAAGGAACAGCCCTATTCTGAAGGGTGTGGAAGCCCTCCTCTGCACTGGTAGTCACCTCTGCGGGAGAGTTTTGGCAGTGCCCCAGTCTAGTAGCAAAGATCTCAGCAAAATAGCCTCTATTGTTTTTGATAATATACTTATGAAGAAAAGAAAAATGTAGAGGTGCTTCTGCAGAAGGAAGGAAAAAGCAGGCCTGTAAAGCAGTAATTTAATTTCCGTTTATGTTAATTTTTGTTTCAGATTGTTTACCTTTCTAGTAACTATAATTATTCTCACACTGGCGTTACTGTTTTCTCCGGAATAGATGTGCTCACAGTGAAAAATCCAATTGACTCAGAGCATGTAACGAGAAAATGTAATCCATCGTTATTAAAAAAGACAGCTTACCTTTATCTGGGTGTTAAATAGTACAAATCCATGAGAGTCAGTGAATGTTTTGAAGTAAAAACGAGGGGCATTATGAAGGCTGAAGTGGATTTGTCACTGAATTACACGTATTACCTCAGAAATGGCCTAATATGTGATTGGGRAAACTATGTATTTAGCAGTGGGAGAAGAGAAAATAAGCTCATTTGTTCATTTTGCACATTTCCAGGGATATGGGATAATGCTTTAAATATCAGACTATTTTGTGGAAAATTGTAAGACTAAAAGGAAGCTTGTCCCTGAACAGAAATCACAGTTGTTTCACTTTTTATACCTGCATGCTGCTTCTGACTATCTGTGTATCAGGAAATGTGCACCAACTTGCTTCATGTGAACTTAGGCAGCACAGTCACAGGTACTGGCACAGAATGGCAAGTTTGTCAAGGCACTCCCTGTCTCCAGCTCTCCTGACAAGTTGATCAAATCAYTTAACCATCTTCTGCTTCTCCATCTTTAAGGAGGTAGTATGAGTTACTCCTCTTTATGAGACACTTCAAGGACTACACACCACAAGAAAGCCACAGGGATGCTATATGACTTTTAGAACTTTGGGCGCTTGTCATTCTGAAAAAAACAGTTGCTGTTCTCAGAGGAATACACTTACTGTACCTCCAAAAATAAAAATCTAGCATACTTCACTCCTAGGCTAAGGTTGTTTGTATACTAGAGGAGTGTGAAGTTCTTATTACAAATTCTGAAAAGAAAGCAAAATGGCTTTACTGAAAGATTTATTTAGAGAGGATTCGAGTTACATGGCTTGAATGCTTGTGATGCAGGGGGTTGCTCTGGGATAGGGTTTTGTTTGAATTCACAGTCGATGCAAAACTGGAGCTGGAGTTCGAGTGGAGCGAGGCACTGTTTGTGAACTTCCCCAGTTTTGAATGAAATAGGAGAAATTTACACAGAAGTCTTTTGATTCTAGGTCCAATTTTCAGAAATGTTTCCTTACCTGATCTACAAGTTCAAAGCAAGTTTGCAAACAAGCAAATCTGACAAATGTTCAGTCACATGAAAGGTACACAAGCATGACAAAACATGTGAATCCACAGTCCTTCTAATGCCACACAAATGCAATGAACGTCTGCCAGAAAGAACTGCTGAATAAAGCCATAACTTAACCTTGTCTCCTTCCTCACAAACTGAAGACCCTAAACTATTATCTCTCCACATTTGTTGGCAAAGTAGTGGTAAACTTGCCATGATGCCTGTGAACTCCTCTTGTCAAGGTTCAAAACCAGCCCTGTGTTAGCGTATTGTTTACAWAATCTTTTTTCCCAGTGTCCTCAGATGATGCAGTCTCACTCAAAAATTTTCATGGATGTAGAGAAATATGTATGTATTCAGTTTTTCTACATATTAGAGATTATACTCTATGGTCACGTAAGAGAAGACTGCTTAGTCCTAATCTAAATCACTCAGTAGCTGAGCTGGTTGGCAAGGTATGAATTTATAGAGATGAACATTCAAAGAAAACAGGTTGTGTGCTTCAGTTGTYACCCATTCAAACATTACAAACAGCTCTAATAACTTCAAGAGTGAATGAAATTTAGGTCTCCTAGATCAAGAAAGAGCAAAAAACCACTGAATTTTGCTTAGGATAGTGAAGAAGCATATGCTTAGGACTGAGTGGGAAAAGTTCTCTCTGGTGGAGAAAACTGCAATTCTCATCTCCAGTATCTTTAATTCTAAGTTCTTTTCCTCTCAAACTATCATTTTTCTGCTAATATATTTTCTTCTCCTGGTAGRGATATAGATAGGATAAAGATCCACAGAAATTTCTTCACTGTAAGGAATTGTGGAATGGTTTCACGTTGACAGGAATGAATATTAATTAAAAGAATAAAATTTGTATTGCAGTTTCTATATTCTACAATTCGTTTCTATAATTGATCTAGAAAAATTATACTCCTAGTAGTGACAGGGTTTTCCCAAAACTGTATTTTTTTTTACAGAGAGTTCTAAAATTTTTGATCATTTAACCAGTGAAGAAAATGACAAAATCACATCTTTTCTGCATGTCAAGTGTAAAACATACTAAATGAACTTTTAGATTATCTGAAGCTATTTCAATAGATGATAGATGTCTGTAGCCAACTGAAAGGAAGAACAGATACCAATATTTCTGTGGTAAAGTGTCCTTTTGATATCTGAAACAAGGTACATCATTGTATCCTGTGTTCAGAGGGGAAAAATAAGCACAACTCAAAATAAAGTGACAGAATTATCTCACAGAAAAGCAAGGTAATGAACATAACTGTGACAGAGCAGTACTCCTGGATCTTTTTAAGATCTTCTAGGGATGGGAAGATCTGTGTTGCCAAAAGGCAACTCAGACACAACTCCTTGTTAGGCCTGGAAATGCATTTGTCACGCCATGATAGCCCATTTATTCTTACTCTTGAAAGAGCCAGTTTGATTAGTTACTGTTTTCTGCGAATCAGAAGGGGGAAGTGTACATGGCACACACATCTGGAAAGAAAACAGAGTAAATAAAACTATTTCTGAAGGGTGAGTGCAACAGTGATGCTGGGAATCTCTGATTTAGAGAAGAGGAAACATTAAGAAGTGGTGCAGAGATAATGCCGTCAAAGAAATGGTTTTGTTGAAATACGATCAGCTCATGGGCCATTTAGAAAAACAGGCAAATAGTGGTCAATTGTTTGCAATGAATTATTCACCCTGTTCTATTGGAACACAACGATCCCAGAATTCAAAATTAGGAAATTAATCAGAATGCAATCTCTCACTCCTCCTGTTTGGCRTTGCCATTGACCTTATTGTTAGAGAAGCTGTAGATGGATACAACATAAATAGCAAAGCTTAAGCAGTATGCCAAAATATTTATATTTTAGCTGGCAACATACCTCCTATAAGTAACAATGACCCAAAACCTTTGTAATACTTAAAGAAAGATAGGATCTATCATTAAAGATGAAGAAAATAAATTCAACAAAGTTACCAACCCCTCTTCCAGGCATTTTGTAGAAATATCAATCCACTGGAGATAAATAAATCCATTTACATTCGTATTAATGGGAAAATCTGAGAGAATAACTAGAAAAATATGTAATGAATCTGCAAGGTGAAAATCATCAGAGATTTGAACAACTATTTAATATTAGAAATATCTAGGAGACAGGTAGGATTTTCTCATATAGAAATAAAAACAAAGCATCTGCCATGACAGCCTTTGGCTGGCTAAGCAGACTCCTTAATGAGCAGGGTGCACAGTAGGGAATCTGGTGGGACTTCACAAAACACAAAGTTGTGCAAAGTGCAGGCACAGGACACACAGAATGGCAGAGCGTTTTTCATGTCCTGAGCAATAATGGGCTGTCTCAGAAGTATCCAGCACCAGATACCAGGAGTCCCTCAACATTATTCCTTCATGTAACTGTGGTAGAAACTACACGAGGTACACAAGATAATGGTTTTCAGATAGGACAATCTCTTCTGCCTAGACTGAACTCTTCTGTATTCTAAAGCCTGTGCTTATTATTTTAATGGCCTTTAGTGCTTATTATCTTAGAGGCCTAAAGTACTTATTATTTCAAAATATGAATTCTTCTAGAAGGTGCAAAAAGCCCTATTTTGGTTTTTTAGGACTAAAAAGTACTCAATACTTTGAGCATTTCTGAAAGAAACATTACTATTAATAGCCAGAAGGCACTCCGGTATTTACAGCCTCATCTTCAAAGGTGGCATAGATTCCCATTCATATTTTGACTTAGTCTAAGAAAAATAAACACATTTCTTTTTGTGTATTTACTGAGTATTCTTTAGAGGGATAAGGTTTGCCTGCATAAATCCCAATTAGCTTAAAAATCTGATGTCTTTTTAGACAGGAGTATCGCTGCAGTTTCACTTGAGCAATGTTTCTCACTTGAATGGGATCTACGAGCACACATTTGAAGCAAACAAGACTTAACATCAAGGTGTCATTACTTATCTCTGCTACTTGGGCTCTGAAGTAAAGAAAAGCTTTTAATTCTGGTCCTCAAAAATAAACTAGTAACTTTTAAGTCAATTTATTTCTTTTCTGATTTCCAAGTACTCAAAAGCTCTTTCAGAAAGGTGTTGCACAAAAGAAAAGGGTAAAGAAACATTCTCCAAATAAACATGTGCGAACTCCATATGTAAACATATTTGTGTAAACAGGAAATGGCAACCCAGAAGGTATACAGCAGTCAGTCCCTCAGGCTCCACTATGACACATCTTGCCAAAATCTCTCTTTCCCTAAATTGTACTCTCATGTCAAGCAAGCTTTCAGAGAAGAAAGGGGCAAAGYTGCTCACCTCTGCTAATCTTCACTTCTCATGGCTGGGCTGTTCTGCCAGATTCTGTTTGCGTAAGTGGCTTCAGCTACGGATTCAGCAGGGGGCTTGCTCTGTTATGAGAGTATAGTTACATACTCCCAGCTATTCTGGATTTGGAAAGCAAATAAGCTTTACTCTTTTCTGCTGTCTGCTTGCCTGTGTGTCTTTGTGGAGTCCGGTTTTCTGCTTTACAATCAGTCTCTTGCTGGGTTCTGTAACTGAGCTTCCAGATAAAATAATCTAGAGTGAATAATAGCTTGGAAAAAATTCTCAGTCTTCATTTTAGTGTTGTATCTTAAGACCACTTTTTCCTTTTCAGCTTCTGTGATCAGGGCAAATTTCCTGACATTAGCTCAGATGTTCTTCCACCAGCATATATATAGCATACATGAGCAGCAATCATCACTAATAATTATCCCTTATAATACCTTAATTACAAGCAGAAGCTCAATTTCTTTTTTTGAGGGTATAATAGGTAAAAAATATGCTAGTTAGAACTAGTTTTTTCCTTTGTCTCCAGTGAATGAAAAAGGATTTTATGTAATTGAATCCTTAACATACATACTGAACAGCATCTATTCACAGCTACTAAGGTTCTGGACCCAAGAGCACCATTTTTTCCTCTCTGTGATTGAGCATTCTACAGTTGATTAAATATAAAAAGTTAGCACTCTATTCATTTAGTCACTGAGCAATTCTAAGAGTATTTTTATATTATATATTCCAAGAAAAGCCACATTATTTTCTTAAACTAGTAACAAAATTCATTAGYCAACATAATTTTGTCTTTAATAGCCTTCTCTTAATAGATATCTTTTACATATCTACTATAGACCATAATAAAAATAAAGTAAAAACTAACAGGAAAATATGCAATGCAACATTAGAARAAAATCTCAAACAAAAAGGTACGATTTTCTGCCACTGGGATTTGCTATGCTTATACTAATTGGTGCAAAAAGAGAAGCACAAAGCCAAATGTATGAGGACATCTGTCTACTTGGATTACTTTTATTGCAATTTCATCATCAATTAACAGTTTCAGAAACTTRTATTAGCTATTGACCTTGATCTTTTTTCTCTGCATACTATTAAGGAAGTCAGAATACAAACTTCAAAACACTGCAGTTATCTATTTATGATAGGGGTATTTATAATGTGTTCTTTCTTTCTGTAAGGTGTGAACCTGTTCCATGTGAGAGTTTCCATGTAAGCATAYCTATTGTGGAGACACCTATTAAAGGACTCATGGGCAGTAAATTAAACCTGACTTCAAAGACAACCCGTCCTCAGACAAATTAGGCTACAGAGATAGAAAAGGGCAGGAGCACTCATTAATCTATTGAAGGCCACCTTCTGAAATGTACTGCTGTTTTTAAGTTCAATGACCATTTCAAGATTAATTGTTCATGATTTTACAATTTGTCTTTATAAATTAYGCACTAATAGGTGGTAAAATATTGCATACCAGAATAAGTTCTCCTTTATTCTAGTTATCCTAGCAAGTCAATTGCCTTAATTCAAAATATATACAGTGTTACWCTGAAGTCCTGAGGTTTAGAAGCTAATTTGAACGTATTTTTGAAAAAGTCATGTTTCCTGGGAGATGTTGTTTGTGTTTAAATTAATTACCTTATAAATTTACTAGGACTACTTTTCCTGTCATTTGCACCATCACTTAGAATGCTATAAAGGGGTAAAGAGCACAACAATGCCGATTGTATATTAATCCATTGCAGAAGATGAAGAACTGGCACAATGTTTTGAAAGGTGTCTTCGTCCAACCTCCAAAATTCTGTTTCATGCTGAATGACAGAATTATGTGAAAGATTACGTTTTAGGTTTACTGGCTGTCATAAATTATCAGCTTATGTTAAACCATAATTTTTCCCCAGTTTAATAAAACCGAGTAACACTCATCTGCAAAAAACTTTTAAAAAAAATTTTTACTGTGTTTCAGCTTCAAATCTTTCAAGGGATTTTGTTCTCCTTTTTTCCTAAATGTAGGCCAGTTTTTAAAACATAACCTTGCTGTTACAGGACATATAAATCTAAAGATTTCATAAAAATATAACCCTGGAGAAAACTGAGAGATCATTTGTTTATGTACAATGCAGACAGAGAAGACATTTGGCAAGAAATCTCAATCTCCCTACAAGCCTGAGAAGGATCATCTGTGAAGGAGCACTGAAGTGACAGGCACACCTCCGCTCAAGACATGTGAATTGTGTCTTACAAAATGGTTACTCACCCATGAATGCCTAATGTGGGATCTGGAATCATGATCACCTTCATTTCCCAGATTGGTAAATGCCTGGGAAAACCTCAGTTCTGTCAGCTGATTGGGAAATGTGGTCTGGGGAAAACCATCACAGAAACAGAGAGGATGAGACCCAGGGCTGTAAGGTGTTCTTCCTCTCGTCTGTAATTGCAAAATGGGTCAGGTACATGATAGGATCATGTGACTAATGGAAGAGTTTTTTAATTTTTATAAATATAATTTTATACATATTAGTTAAATATTCAAATATATATTAGATATCACATAACTTAATACCTACATTTGTGAATTCTGTTGTCCAGCAGGATATAAGTTTTGTACACATTTTGGCAAAGCTTTGCTATTTCAGAATTTATTTTTAAATTAAGTTACTTCTACTGCCTGTAGGTAGCTTGGGCAAAAGGACTGAACTGAAAGCAACAGTAAACAGACCTCCACTGCTGAATGTTTTATTTCATAGGAGATGTCATTTGCAGAAACACGGACTGCTTGCTGATCTACTGAGCGAAAAATACGAATGATAGCTAAGTCTCCATCAATTTTAGGATTTCACAGTGTTCACTGGTGGAATGGCAGAATGATGCTGATTTGGGCTATAGAGCATGTGGCCTCCATTCTTCTTCCCCCCAATGTTTRTATTATAAAAAAAAAAGCTACAAGCTTGAGGCAGTACCAATGCTGGTGTATTATTTTAGTTGATCCAAAGATGACTATAAAATATTTAAAAAAAACTACCTCAGCCTATAATATTTAAAACTAAAGGGACTGCAATTTTCATTTGCTCTCCTAAGTCATATCTATGAAAATACCAACAGCCCTAAACAAACTCCTATGAATTAAATACTTAACACAAGAATAAATGTTTTTCTAACCTTGACTTGAGTTTGTTATTTAAACACCTACATAAGAAAATAAAACTTCAACACTTTTTAAGAGACAATTTAATTAAAATATCAGCAAACTCTACATACCTAACTGCCCATGCAAAATTTATTGCAATCTTTGATTTAATCCTTATTGCTAGAACCCTGAATCTTTTCATTTCTCCTCCCTTAAAATCTGAGTTGTATTAAACGCATCACGAAAGACGGAGAGACAGAAGAACAYAATGAAAATATATCACTTCCCAGGCTTGTGAGTGTGTGTGTGTGTGGGGGGGGGAGGTACTTCTGCATGCCTTTGCCTGGCCAGATGCTTTCCAAACAACTTTTAATTCATAAGTAATTGGATAAGTAGAATTATTAGAAAAATGAGGAAAAAGATACACAGGGTGCACTAGTGACAAAGATGGGAAAGAAAATACTGTCTCCCACTGCCCTTTTCACTGGAAAACCCAGTTTCCCCCTCATTCCCATGTATCTGATAATTTTTCTAAAACTCAACATTTTAGATAAATTACAACAGTACTCACAGTAGGTGAATTTGTAGTGCTGCTGTGTTCCAAAGACTTTGATGGCCTACAAAGAGCTTCCTTTCCAATTCCATTTGCTGTTTTAATTGTGTTGTATTTATTGACAAAAAAAAAAACCCCTCCAGAGATCAGCAGCACTATAAAACTTGCCACACATCTGTTGGATTTTTGTTTATGTATTGAAATGTAATTGGGCAACCGGAGAAAAGTGGATTTGTGAGGTGTTATTTTCCTAAAGATTACATTTAATATTGTTGGTGTACCCTCCATAATTTAGTTGATTAATAATATTTGATCTAAACCCAAATTATGACTTCCCACATATATGACATAACTAATGAACTGTGAAAGGAAAGCTGTTCAGATGGTCACCAATAACCAATGCTTAGTTAATCCTTTAAATAAACTGGAGCTCACAATGTGTCCCTTTGAAGTCATAAATAATGTATATTTTTCTTTTGACTTTTAATAAGCCAGTGGAGTTCATCTCACAGTCTCCAAACACATATATTTTATTATGGGCCTCTGCAGTTTACTTTAATTAGTGTGTCTGAGTGCTTTGGGAGACTTAGCCCTACTGAAAACAAACAGAGTCTTACCATCTATAAAACATTAGCTCCCTTTGGTTTATCCTGATACAGCCGAGGCTCAGTGAGAAACACATGGTGTAAGTAAACACTCATAATTGCATTAGAATTCCCGGGTGTATTGGTAATTCAAACCCTGTTTCATGATATTGTTAGAGCAGTTAGAGCAGGTTTACCAACCTCCTCGCCTTCTGGGATTTCATGAAATTCCATTTGGAGAGAACTTTAAGTGACAAATCTAATAGAAACAGCAACAGACAAAATAAGCCACAGAGTCTCTGAAAAGGAAGCACACAGCTAAAAAACCCCTGGATGTAAGTGTGTTTTGTCATGTCTCTGAAATTTCTCATTCCTCTAAGCTCCTTGTTGATGTGTTAATTTTTGTGTAGGACGGGTATGCCTGTGTTTTCTCCCGCTGCTCCCTGCAGAACTCTTGGTCCAAGCTGTCAAACAACCTGATATTCCTATCTCTCAGCTAGTTCTCCCSAAAAATGATGCAGTCAGCTCCAAAATGAAACATATAAACTAAAAGATAACCAAAATGTTAAGTGATAACAGGTAGAATTTTTTAAAAAGAGGAAGAAATCATTGTTGAAGACTTTCTATTGTAAGGAGTATTTAAGTAACTAAAAATCCTTCAGTGCCTATAATTTGCAATTTCTTTTTCCAAAAGAAATAAGGCATCTCTGTGAAACTGAATGAAAATAGAAGCAGGCTGTTTTGACTATAGCTACCACGGCTATTAGACTTAAACCAAAAATAATTCAAATTAATGCTGGTAACAAAATTACACTCTACTTATGCCCTTACCTCGAGCCCCACATGTACTATTTCTGTATCTTCTGTAGTTTTAATGCAATAATTTTAAATAATAAAATGTTCATTTCCTTCATGTTTCTTCCATAATATTGAAGAAAGCATAACGTGGCTGCTTAAATAGCAGGACTATGAATTCAGTAGAAAAGGAATTGCATGGAGTTTTACTGTTTGCCTGAAAAATACATTTTAAAGATATAGCATTCCAATATCTCTACAACAAAGTTTTCAAAATACAAAAGTATTCTGTCTTGGGGGGGGTAAAATGCAATATTTACCTTGAATAAGTACCTGCYATTTTTCTTGTAGACTTACTCATGAAATACAGAAATATTTTGTTAAAGTGATAAACAGTTCTGACAAATAAAATGAAAAGACATTTCATTCTTCTGTCTGATGCTTGGGCTCCCCTTGAACCATTTGTACTTTTCCACTTGTACAAGCTGTTGCATATATTTACTGGCACTTGACATAGCATTGGCTTTGTTGGCTATTGTTTGTTTCTTTGGTTTGCACCTTCTGTTTCTGCTCCTATGCAACACACCTCTTAAACCTGTTAAGACATTTCAAAATCCAATAATTTTCCTGACAGGATGTTTATAAATCCATGCCACTGTTTTATATTATATGATCAGTGCAAACAGAACACTGCCAATAAAACCCAAGCTAGATGCATTGAAGGCCTKAACTCAGAGGTTGCTGAAGGTGAGTGGCTGGAACTGGGCTTCCTGTACGCCCCAGAGGGAGGATGAGCTTGGACTCTGCGGTTACCCGCAAAACACATCGAGGAGCTCTGCCAGGCCAGTGTTGCTGGCCCCCTAGGCTGCCACGGTAGCTGTGGCTTCCCCTCCTGCGCTGTGGAGCTGCAGAGCTGTTTCAGAGGTTTTAAGCTGAAAGCGTGAATGAGAGTTCACTGCTCATTTTCCCTTCCAAGCCACTTGCTAGCTGTAGCCTACATGTGCCGAGCACAAGTTTGGAAGATTTACAGCTGTAGTATAATGGTGATGTTTTGCTCACCCTGCTACCCTGTCAATAGGAAAACATGTGCAAGTGGGTCTTTCAACCACGTTTCTGCCTCTGGAAAATCAGAGTTGAAACTCATCATCTCTACCACCACAGTAAACTGGTGTAAATAACAATCTTCGCTGTGGAGGATTGGGTTATCTGGCCCAAAACCTACACCAGTTTTGCATATGAATTGTGCTAAGTGACTATGGCTGAATGAATCCAGCTTGTTCTTAAACACCAATTAAACTTATATAAATATACAACYTCTGATGCTGAGACTCTAGCAAAGCTGCAATACTAATAAGGTTTGCTGAAGCTATAATTCCAAATCGCTCTGCATAGAATATTTCCTCCTTATTATATTAATCTAGAGAAGTTATGCTGAAATTAAAAAAGGACAAACCAAATCCTAGTTTGTCAAAACACACCATATTTATAATATTTAATAATTGAAGCTATAAGTAAATATATACAGTGTTGATAAAATCGAATTATCAGGCAGAGCATAATTGGGGTTTATTTAAACTCCAATAGACTCCATTCATCTGTTATTCCAGTGAATATATAAAGATAAATTATTTCCTCGGAAATTGAGACACAACCTTTTTTTCTTAAAGATATTTTTCTTATCAGGTTTTCATTAGACAAGGCAGCCTGCTTTATATGTTTGTACAATTTAAGTAGGCTCTTGGTCTGTTTGTTAATACCTCATGTTTATTTAAAACTCCTGAAGGAAGTTATTAATCTGTCAAAACTTTAAAGATTTGAAGCTGATAAATAAATGAACAATGCTAAATAATTCTTTGTGTCATCTACAAAAACACAAAACAGGTCTTACTGTTCTTCTCTAGAAGGTGAAGCCTGGATTGCTTTGAAATTACTCAATATTTGCCTACACTACACAGCTGCCAAAGCCTGCACTGGCTCATATGTACACCCACTGGCTTAAGCAAGATGCCTTTCTGACCAGAAGGATTGGCCAGAAATCTTTAATTCAACTTTCAATTCCATGTCACAAGAGGTGCTATGGAATGATTGCCATTTGCAAGAGAAAAAGACAAGCACAGTTAAAAGCTGAATCTCTAATCCCTCTGCCTATGGCTTAGAACCGAAGCCAAAAGAAATATTGCCTTAACAGGTACATTTCCCCTGAGGGGAAGCACACCCTCGACCACCTAGCTGGTGAGATGAAGAGATAATAAGATGTTCGGGTGTATCAATGGCCAAGAAATTGTGTGTTGGATTCTGACAGAAGAAGCTGGAATTAGTGTGTGGCAAACATGAGCTGTGTTTACTGAGTGGCTGTTCCAGCTCGGTGGCAAATCCAACAGTGTTATGTTTCAGCCCCTGTCCCCACAGCCAAGCCATCTTCTGGGCCATGAGAAGATCTGAGAGTAACTGACATCTGTCTAAAGAGACATTTGAAAGTCATTGAAGTTCCAAAGGGAAGCCGTTCCCACGGGAACTGCTAATCACTAATTAGACTAATTAATAATAAGACCGGAGAACAGCTACTGCAAAAACACTAATAATTTTATGCTCTGAAGACTGAATCTATTGCTTTAATACTTGGGAAAAGCAGGCTTAAAAATATTTTCTCCAATTCACTCMGGAAACATTTTGCTCACCAGCAGTAATGCAGACACGGTAGGTGAAAGATTTTACTTCCTTTTAGCATGAATAATTTTTTTATCTGGTCCAGCTACAAGATAAAACTGCAAATGTTTCTATTTGTCTAGATTAACACACAGACTATATATTTCAATTTAACAGGGCTCAATTTTAAGTTTCTCATGTAATCTCCAGTAGAAACAGAGTGTGAATAAATTCTGTGACCAGGCATTAGTGCAAGCTTCAGAATACTTTCTCATGGCAGTAAAKGTGAGCCTTATCAGGCCTTCTAGACACTACAGCATGGATTCCCTATGACCAGACAATCTCACTATCAAGTTAGAAATAGGCAATTGTAAGAAATTGTGTCAGGTACAGGCGGTATTTCCAKCTTCCTCAAGTTTTTCTTGCAACATCTATAACTTTTTAGAGCACTATCTCACGAGAACCTTAGCGTTCACAATGCAAGTTACTACCCTCTGGCTTCAGGACAAAAGTTCAAAAAATGCAAACCTGAAAAGTTCCTAAATTACCTTGGCCACTCCTTACAGAACTCCTAATACTACCTGGATATACACAATTCAGGTACAAAATGTAGGAAGTACCTTTTGTAAAAAACACTGTATTTTTTTTATATGATAGATTGTTTCTTTCCTCTCCGAAAGTATCTGTAAATAGACTGCCAGTTTTTAAAGCTTCCTTATTTAATGATGATTACTAATGTAATCTGTACAACAGAAACCTCATGTTGTAATAAATGAACAAGTACCAGTACTAAACAGGCCTGTACTTGACCACTTATGGTTGCCCTCATTTCACAACTCAATTTTCACACACCACACCACACACACACAAACACACACACACACACACACACACACACACACATCCCCTACTCGATAGCCATAACTCTGACACAGAAACTGTGAAAATTGTTTAACTGCTCAGAAAGAGGCAGACAGCACCTCAGGCAGCGTGAGAGAATTCATTCTTATATTGCCTTTCTCCCTTTTTTTGTATGGTACTGGCCTTGGCCCTTAGACCTGCTCTGTGAGATTTACTAACTTGTTGAGGAGTTAAAGTAACATTTTCTCTCCAAAATTCTTAAGAAATAACAGTTAAATCCCAGTATCAAAATACTTTCTGTATTCTTAATTCTAGGCAAGCATATGTATGCGAACGCAGAAGTGGAGCCATTTTGGAGCATTCTTCACTAAATCTATGTTATGGACTTAGTTGGCAGTGAGACTCAGGATTTTGCATTTGCTGGAGTAGGAAGAACTCTGTCATTTGATCTCAAAGCCATGTTTTCCATTGTATAAATAAATACTGCRGGACTTCAGGGTCAAAGGAGTATGGTCTCTGCACACAATGCAAAAACCAAAGCTCAGTCAATTCAGTTGTGGTTCATCTGTGCTTGGTAGTGTCTAAACCACAAACTTACAGATAAGTACAGTTCACAGAATCTTTGAATCCCTTCCAAATCAAATAATCCAGGCAACTGTAAAATACTGCCCTTTTTCCAATGATGCACGCTACATAGGTTACATTTTACTACGACCCTATTAAAACAAAGGGGTGAATTAAAGCAGAATCCATTCGCTTTCTCTCCATCTGATAAAAGACAACTGCTCATATCATGCTTTCCAGTTTAAGGAAAACATCTGTTTAAACTAATGCCTCCCATGCCAGTTCAAACTGCCTTAAGATTTACTTGTTTTCAACCATATTGCATTGACATGTCTGTAAACAGGCATATTTCCTGAATGTTCACTGCTGTACTTTACTGTGTGTTCATACTTACATATAAATCCCCTTTTTTGCACATCCTGTCTGAAATGGAGGTTTCCTCTCAATTATATCTACATACATCTACTATTACTTAAACATGCAAAGAACCATAACTCTATTAAACTGACAAACTGAATTTATCCTGTACTTATTGAATTGGTTTATTAGACATAACCATAACACATTCCTAGATAAGAAGGGGCACTGCTTTGGCCTGGTTAAAGGAGTGGTATATTTCAGCTATTTTATCCTGACAATGCTTTCAGGCCAGAGTAACATGACAGTTCTTTCCAAATGAAGGCTTCCAAATGGTATGCAGGCAGCACACAAGTCCTTTCCCAAGTCAAGATTTTATTGATTCAGAGAACAGACACTGGAAGATATGCTTCAGTCTATATTCAGACAGAGTGCTTCTGAAACTTATGAAAATGGCTTAGGCTTTATCAACAGCAAATGTAAATTAATAGCTTACTTTATGATTCTGGACAAATAACAACACAATTAAAATCCATGGGAATTTTATCCCTCATTTCCCTGAGATTGGAATGTGAATTTACCTCACAGAATGAAAACATGCCCAAATCCTGGGGTGTTCATATCAGGCAGAGGGTCTTGCAGTAATTTTCAAACATGAATATAACCTCTGAACTTTCACCTGGGACATTTTTTCACATTTTACAGATGGGAGTATGGAGGGAAGTTAAAGACCTAGTGCAGAATAGCATTTTGATGTCAAAAGGAAGTGTTAAGTGAAAGTTAAGTAAACAGGATCAAAATCTATGTGAGCTGCTGGTTAATTGGCACATCTTCTTAATTTTTAACCTGTTATTTCTGAAAGGATTARGACAGCAGACCCTTTTGTAGAAGGCATGTCAACAGAGTATAGCATCATTTATTTCTTAACAAAAATAAGTTTAATAAGAACATGCCTCGTCTAGAGTTTAGACAATCTAGGATCAATTCCCACCACTGACTGAGAAGATTTAGTTCTACTGCTGATGGAATCAACCCTCCCATCTCTCCAGGTAGGGTTGCTGCCTGCTTAGTGTATCTGTGTACCTGGGCCCCACTTGGGGCACCATTCTTGTTTTGTGGCACAAGCCATGGTTCCAGATTCAGCTTCTACATCCAAACACACAATACTCTGCATTAGTCTTGCGTTAAGGTTTCACAGCCAGACAGTGATGAGGCAAGAACTGAAGACCACATTTCCTAGTGAAAATCCTGTTTTCTAATGATTTGATCTCTAAAGATCCTCTTGCTTGGATAGCTCTGTGCTAGGCTTCAACGCCTACAATCATCACACCCCAGAAATCTATATGGAATTATTCTGGAGGCTTCAGCAAGCCAAACTACTTAATACAGTATTTATTCTGGTTTTTCCTTCAGACACTTGGTTGTGTCGCACTGGAGTCGGTATGACAAAATGTAGAGAATTTGATCACATTTGTTACACAAAATGTGAAAATTTGTCTGCTTCCTTTTTTTGAACGGTAAGAAGTCTTGATGGAGCTTGTGTAACAACTTGAATGCTATAAAAATGAAATTTAAAGCTAACTGGGGATATGTTCCTGCAGTATAAATTGCAGTGAAATCAGACCTATGTCTACATGACTGGATATACTGGATTTCTCATATGTTATTTCTGACTTCAGTAGGATAGTTAGGTTTTTTGTTGCTAATTTACTAAATAAAATTAAGTCCTCTATAGGTTGCTGGCAGAATTTCAAATCTTCATGGTTGTTCCTGTAATAGCCTGTACCTTGCAATAATGAACAGACTTACAATTTTAAAGGCAAATAATTCCACCGAAGAGATGGAGTTGGGATGTGTTCTGGGCTTGAAGTTTGTGGACACTACTTCAAAATGATGAGGTTTTTTGAGAGTACCACGGTGTAAAAATACCTCAGGGAATGCTCTGTATCTCCCATTTTTTTCTGATTTACAACAGCAATAAGGGCAGCGTTCCTGGAATACTAACAGAATTATTCAGATAATGACTTGGATAATAAAAGGGATGATTTTATCCTTTGTTAACTCTGGACATTGCTGTCATTAGACTGTTAAGACTTTGAGGTCATTCACTGTGATAAAGAAAAGAAAAAGGCAAAGAATGGAAGGAAAAAAGAAGTGGCACATTCAGTGCAAATAGGTAACTGTGAGACTTAGGACATCAGTGAACCGATGAGTTTTTATGAGCTTAAGAAGTGGACATCCTCAGCAAAGTCTAGATTTTCACAGTTCAGGCAGCAGAAGGGAAAGTACTCAGCTCACTGTGGTGTTTCAGCTCAGACTGTCAAGGAAAATGGCTTTTGGCTGGAGAGCTGGAATTTGTGCTGAGGTGCTGCTGCTCAGTTGTCTTGCCTGGGTTGGAGGTTGCCGCAGAGAGGTGAAAAATAGGGCAGGAAGAGAAACCATGGCTGTAATACTTGCAAGAGTTCATGCCTCATTCCTCAGAACATCAGGTAAAACCAACAAATAATGTAAGAAATCACTGGTCTTGTCTGTAGGTAGTTTTTATGTATTAAAATAGGGGGAAAGTGGATTATACCTTCACTATAAAGACAAGTAAAAGGGGGATGAAATATTTCTTTCTGCTCTCCACAAGGCAATGAAGGAATTACGGTAATTYCAAAAATCCTTTATTCTTCAACCTTTTCTAAAATGTGTATTTCTTAAGGCAGGCCCTTAGGGATAAAATCAGGGATGATTCTAGGTAATACTGGGTGAGTTTAACCCATTTTTCCCTTCAGTCTATCAGCCTATACTCTAGGGCCACCTAGAGCCTTCTAGACAAAACAGAAAGTAGGTGTCCGCAAGGTCCAGGAATGGAGTGGAGTCTGAGTTAAGAAGCTGAGTGAAAAATAACACTAGAAACACTATGGATGGCATAGCAGCAAAGATCAAAGTAGACTCATGTCTGAGTTTGACTCTTTTGTATTTGAGTGAGGCTGGTTCACTGAAATTATAATTCAAATTTTTCTACTGAAGTATCAGAAGCAGCCTTGACAGCTAAACATCAGTGATGTTCATGTCACTTTTCTAATTCTTATTGGTAGGTATTTTTAGGTATTTGAACCTGTGTACACTTCAATCCCTGTTGAAATGTTGAGAAAGGCAGGCAGAAAATAGAAATGCCTACAAAAAGAGAGAAATTATGTTTTAAAAATTACATCGGCATTTTTAGGAAGACTTTTTATCTCCTTTTGGTGAGTTCCATGCCTAGGAGAAGCTATCAATAACCAAAGCTAAGAGAAATATAACAAGTGAAATGCAAATGTTTTGTTTTGGAAATTCATGAAAGATTCATTCTGAAGTATTTTATTTAAATTCATGTAGATTAGAGGCAGGTTTTTATTCCTATTTTCTTTGAAGAAGCAGTAATTTCTTCATTAAGGTAAAAAATTTCTAGTATTAAAAGCCTTCAGTTGAAAGAAAAGAGGAAACATTTAGTAAGAAGAAAGTTTTAAACCTTTTGAGATTTCGTGCACCCTCAAGTAAGATGAAAGTAACATTTTTAAGTCTTAGGCTCACTTAGAAACATTTTGAGGTGTGCTGTTACCACATCTCATCAGCTTTTTGCACTTCAGAGCCATTTCAAATCTTATTGTGGTATGTTTGGCAATACACTTAAAAGATTATCACTTAATCTAGTTAAGTAAGTTTGACTTCAAGCAAGTGTCTATCTGTCCATCCAGCTGCTTACTGCTTTTTGTTTCTTTCGACAAGAAAGGAAATGAAAATCATTGAGAAAAAAAGGGACAACAAAGTCTGATCTTATTCAGGTTTTCTTGCAGCTGTGAATTTTTCTAGACAGACTTTTTAGTAGACGGATTATTGTCACTAATTCCAGTGGGAGCAAGGCTCTTTCCGGAATGCCTTATTTTCTATGGTTGACTTTACTATAAATGAAAAATATTTCTGGCTTTGAAGAACCAAAGTGAAAGAAAGTTTTGCCCTCAAGTTCAAAGGCTGCTTAATGGAGCCTGACATGCCACATTTCCAGTTACAGTGGGGATGAAGAGAGGAGGTAGAGATGCACTTTCAGAAGGGGATGGGCACCTACAGGTATAGCACCTTATTGTGACAGAGGCGTAGCCACCCCCTGTACAGCCTCTTGCCTTTCAGAACACAACTCCACCTAGTCCTGATCTCWAATATACTGTCAGGTACTGTGTTCTGTACAAGTTTGAAGTTCATGGATAAGTACACAGTCATTCTAGATGTGTATCCAGAAACTGCAGCCAGTTGGGGTCTGACTGCCAGATTCTCCAGTTGCTCGTGTAGTTTGCTAGACATTCCACTCCTTTCACTTCAGGGCATCAGACTTGCAGAGACAGAGGCCTAACGAAAGCCAGAAAACAAATAGGAGAATGAAAAGAGAGGCAAAAGAGAATGGATGTAAGGTTTTATGGACTGCCTTAACTCCAGCATTTCTTAAATTTTCACCTTACATTCTTCTGTAGAGTCATTAATTCCCTAGGTTTATTGCAGTAAGAAAGATAAGTAAAACTTGAAAAGATGACACTGGTCTGTGTGGTAGGGATAGAAACAGCCATTAAAAATTCTACTGGTTAGCTCTGAAGACAGAGCACAGCACAGCTTCTGTCAATCATAGAAAGGTTTATTCAAAGTCCAGCAAATATGGTGTCTCCAAAGCTGTCTAGAGTTTTTCTGCAAGCACTCAACTTTTAGCATTCATACTTTATAACACAGAATAGTGAGAAGTAAATTTGAATTTTTTTTTAAATTTAAAAATTTGGCATGGGCCCAGGGTACCTAAAATCTTTCTAACCCTCAGTGGATTTCACCAGAGCACCAGCTGACGTAATAGAACCTGATTTCTGCCTTATCTCAAAGTTTTCATACTTTGAGATACCAGAYTTGTTAAAAAAGACACAAAGGAAAAAGTTGCAAACAGTTTTTGTAACTACAAAAAGTGTGTGTTAACTCTTGTTAAACTAAAGCAGTGGTGAGTTGGGAGTTTTCTCTTTGCTCACTTTTAAAATAGGGAGATTTTAAATTGCTTAGCAAAGGACAGCAATATTTTATAGTTGGGGAAATGGGCAAGGTGACTGCAAACTCATTCAATAAGCTCAAAAGTGGGAATAGAATCAAGGTTTATTAGATCGCTTCCACAGCTCTGACCCCTAGACATTGCAAATAGTTCATATTGAGAAAATACAAAAGACACATTAGCTCAGAATTAAAAGTGCAGTTTCTGCAGGGGGGAGGAACCAGCCCTTGAGAGTCTGACAATGCAAGAATTGGAAAAGGATGTTTAGAATGGAAGTTCTTATACTACTGCTGCTCATTCTCTCTCTATGCACAAAGGTATGTTAAACATAATGAAGTTGTTATACTGCTATTTTAAACACTAACATTTCGTCTGCATTGATCATTACTTGCATGTATGTACATGGTGTGATTCCTGCAAAACTTACTAATTGTGCTTGGCTTAGGCAGCAATGACAGTAAAATATTGCCCGAAGGAAAGATATTGAATTTGAAATTATTTTACTTAAGCAGAATTGACCTGGTTTCAGCTGGAAGAGAGTTAATTTTCTTTTTAGTAGCTGGCGCAGTGATGGGTTTTGGATTTAGTGTGAGAATAATGTTGACAACACACTAATGTTTCAATTGTTGGTGAGCAGTGCTTCCTTTATGTCAAGGACTTTTCAGTTTCCCATGCTCTGCCAGTGAGGAGGTGCACAAGAAGCTGGGAGGGAGCATGGCCAGGACAGCTGACCTGAACTGGCCAAAGGAATGTTCCATGCCATAGAGCACCATGCTCAGTACATAAAYGAGGGGGAGTTGACCAGAACGTGTGGACAAGCTGGGCATTGGTCTGTGGGTGGTGAGCAAAGGTACGGTGCATTGCTTGTGATTCTTGGCTTTCATTCTTCTCTCTCTCTCTCTTTTTCATTACTTCCAATACCTGTGACAGGAATCTGTGATGATGTTCATAGGTGCATTTTCTGCCATAAAATCCCACCCAGTAGTGAAGAAAATGGAAGAAACAGGAGGGAAGTAAAAATAGAGCAATGACATGAAACGGAAGACTTGTAATAGCAAAGCAATGACCCCAAAATATCTTCTCTCATCTATATGCTAAACATTTGGATTGCACTTTGAGTTAACAAATTCTTGGAAGCCTCTATAGAACTGCAAAAATAAGCACCACTAGCAACCAAGCTAGTCCATTTAAATAAGCATGGAAATGAGACTATTTCAGCAGGTAGATAAATATTGTAAATATTTATGCTTGTAAGAATAATAATGAAAAAAACCCACAGAAATCAACTTCAGAGACATTTCATGCATCCATGCATACATGTGTTTTCACCTGTGATCTACAGTGGATGTTAATAGCAAGAATGTATTGAATCCTAATTGTTACTACTATCCTTATTCCAGATCTCAAATAATAAAGGGAGACCTGAATCACCTGCTGTTGATATCAGATTGTAGGAGAGCACTGCAGGCTAAAATTGCTACCTTCCTAGAAACAGGTTTTGTTAACAATACTGAAAACATTGAACTAAACGTATTCTTAACAAATGTTCCTCTGAAGCCTTCTAAGAGGAATTCAGAGCCCTACCTTTTGAACCTATATAGACCTCTAGAAAACAGCTATCATACAACCCGTCAGTTGTATTAGCTGAAATTTTATTGACCTCAGTGAGATGGGTTTGCCCTATTGGACACCATATTGAACAGGAATGAAGCCCAAGGATGTCAGTCAAGGAACTTTTCCTTCTAGAGTTCAAGGTAGATTTTTTTTACCCTGAGTGCTGAATTTGGCTGAAGAGATGACAATTTTTAGGAGAACTTTCTCACTTAAAATCACATATTCTGCTAACTCATGTTCTTATACGAAAAGTCAGATGGGCTTTGGCAGTAAGTTCTGACAGTCTGTGTTGTACTGAAGAGCACATCCTGTTCTCTGCACTAAGATATCTGACATGTCTGGACCCATATCTCAAAAGCTACCGTATTAGTGTCAAAAGAATGTAGGTCACTTTCTTACTTTTTGTAGGAGATGGAAATGAGAGAAAATAATTGGACTTTTCTAGTATATACTACGTGTGACTGAAGTCTGGAAAAKAGCTGCATAGGTCTTGTAGCTATAAATAATGAAATTAAATGATCTGAGCTTTTATTATTAAACAACTTATCCATCCATTTTCAGTATCCTGATGCTCAACTTCATCTCTAAAAGAAAGCTAAGCCATTACAAAAGCCACAGGAAGAATTATATGGAAAAGAAACTTAAAGAAGAAATATGTGGAAAGCTAGTCAGCATTAAAATAATAGAAAAGAAAAGGGAAAATAGGAATTTAAAAGAACTGACAATTGCACTGATGCTGTTTCAGTATATGATACTCATATGGAAGATTAAAAGAACAGCTGGCAGGGAGAATGAATGCAAAACCATTCAATAGACACTTATTTGTGCCTCTAGAGACTATTGATATTGTTTTCCTTAGCCCCTACCACTGAGACGGGTAGGGATATGGGTAATTGTCTTCTCTATCTAGCAGAGCCATCAATACTAGAGACAGGCCCAAACTGTCTGATTAAGGTCATGATCTGGTTTTCAATTGTTCAACTCTTGAACTATGATTGGGAAGGGGATTTTTCTGCTCAGTGGTGTATGGAGTTTATAAACATTAGAGATACATGGGCAAAGTGTGAAACTTAAATCTGGGTTTGGACTCTGATAGTAGTGTTTGGGGAGCGAGTAAGGAGTTTACTCTTGTAGTTTGGTTCAGACTCCTTCACTCAGTACAGATATATATGGAGATACAACATCTAACAATATAAAACAGTTAATMAACTATATATCTTGGTTTTTTTTTAAATTAGAGAAATGTAGGTGCTACATGAAGAAAGGCCAGAGGAATCCTAGTGCAACATCTGCCCCTCTCTAGAAATGAATAATACAAAACATAAATACTTTCCCAAGCATCCAATGCACTGGTCAATACATGGCATATGACAGCCTGAAGTGATGGGAGACATCTGGTCTGAAATGCCTGGGTTTTAGCAAGTAGAATTAATTCAGGTTTTAAAAGAAAAATATATTACTTATAGACATATCTTTGTGTCATATTAAGCAACACTCATAACCTGCCTTTTCCTCTTCCTTCCCCCCCACCCCAGAGAAAAAGAAACTGTAAAGAAAACAAAATAATCCCTTTTGGATGCTGAGATGAAGCTACTGCAATGAAAATATGCACTGGTTTTCCCAGTCTGTAAACATTTGATAGAAATGTCTCACTGTTATCTAGAACCAGCTGATTCACAGGAATGGTGAAATAAAAGCAAGATTGCAGTGAAAGGTATTGCAGGCATCTATTAGAGCTACTTACACCAATACTAGTTGATTCCTTATGAAGAGCTGATTGCTCCCATTTCCAGTGGCTTAGGAAGATGTTAACCTCTTTTTTAAAGACCTGCACTTTGTTAGCCAACACTGAAAAAATACAGATGAGACATGCTAGGAAGGAGCCAACTTGCCAATTCTGGAAAGCATTTTTTTCTTGGAGCAGTTGAGAATGGACGAGTGACACTCAAGGGCAAAAATAGTATWTTCCAGATATCAATTAAGTTCTGAGCACATTGTGAGCTACATTTTAACATTTACCTGTCCTGCACTCTCCTGATGGAGTTGTGCTTCTAGGTCTTTWTTTCAGTTAGAACCAGCATCATTCATCTCTATCTGCTAAAAAGAGGGTAAGGAAGTGGGTAGGTGAATTGCCTTAGTTCCTGTGAAGACCACGAGAGGTCACTCCAGCTATCTAGACCATAATTTCTCAGAGCATTTTAAAGGATTTGCTAGAAAGGACTGCCTGTTTCTCTCTGAGCTTGGGAAAATTACCTTTTCCAAACAAACAAATGGTTTCCATCACCCGAATGCATTTCAAAGGTTATTTACAATTGATTCATAAAATAAAGAAGCCTAAGGAAGGGTTTGTATGTTTTAAATATTTTACTGATCCAAAAAAACAAATGAAGGACTGTACAAATATGAAGTACTTGGATTTGAATTCTAACACACATAAAGGCAGCATCATGGCTTCAGACTTGAAGAACTGAAGGTCTCCCTTCATACTTCTTGATTCCCACTCCGCTTTACTGCTTTGGGACACCGTTGACACAGGTTTCAGAAGAAAGAGGCTGGTGAATACAGTACGTTTCTGCTCCCTTTGTGGTTCCAAGCAGGATAAGAGTTGGTGTATGAACAGGCTCTAATGATTTGTGACAACTAGAAGTTTTTCCCAACAGGAAGTGACAATGTTTCAAGTTTTATCRCTTTGAGGTGCCTGAACAGTACAAAGCCAACAAATCCTTTTAAGACTCACCCCTCTAAAAGCAAACAAGCAAGCAAAAAAATTATATTCTAAACAAATCCCAAAGTTATGCTACTACTCAAAACCACATCTAGGGATGCTTAGAGCTCAATTTTTGTCATAACTTCGATTTGTTGAAGCATCACTTTGATGCTTTGATCACAGTTATACTGTGAATCTGCTGCACTGAAAAGACAGCAAAGTTAAAGTCATGGGCTCCTGGGCCTCTGTTTATTCTGTGAAGCCTACTGTACACAGAGACAATGCACCACACAGCTTACTTAGAAAAACTCAAACTCCGTCCTACTTCCAGTTAGTCTTTTAGACTTACAGCTTTCCTTGGTACTGTCATCACATCTACCTGATGTGATGGYAAGCTTTGCAATGCAATCAGTTGTTTGCTTAGACTGAGATCTCCGGCCAGCAAGTAGTAYGGTAGTGTAACAACACAGATTCATAGAGCTTCCCACCAACAGGTACAACATTGAGCCCTGGCTGCCTACACAACAYATTTTTGCTAGTTTCTGATAGAACTGACCATCAGAGCTGTTTGATAAAACGCACAAGCCTGAAAGAAAGATCAAATCAGAAAATTCATTACAGTTTCAGGTAAGCTATAGAAGAAGTGAAATCCCTAGTTAAAAAGCACACAGAAGTCACAAGTTGGCTGAGGACCTGGGTGTGGGACACTCAAACCCATGTCAAGATCTTGGTTTAGTTCTCTGTGTAAACCATTACAATTCTTTAGTCAGCATGATCTCCCTGATAATCATACCATACGTGCTGCTCACCTATAGTTCTGAAAGCAAGCCTGATATTAATTTGAATTTTTTCAAATCAAAATGAAGTAAAATATTTCATTTGTGAGAGAAAATGCCTCCAAAAAAAGCACAATGCGGAGAATGAGATAATGAGCTTGCACCTTAGCCATGAGACTCATAAAAATGGATTCCTAGCTTATGAAAACACCCAGAATTCGAGCTCTCTTTCAGGCTTCCTTCTATATATTAAACTTTGTGGTTTGGAAGAAAAATATCTTAATTCTAACTGCAATAATACAGAGTCATCCACGAATAGACACCTCATAGAAAGGCACGTGTAGGATGGTTTTTCTGCAGGTAGGATTGCTCTCACTCTCCAGTGTTAGCATACACCATTGCAAATAACGCACAACCCTGCACTACTGGTGAGCAAAAGACAATATGAGATAAAGCTAAAGTTTTATTTGATAGTAATGTTTCATTTAATAATCCAGTATTTGCTATTATTGTATGATTATACAATGACAACCAGATTTGAATAATGGAGTTTGGATTTTTTTGTGAAATTGATAAGTACAACTTCTTTTAACTGMTACTTTTAAGTAATTTTTTCTTTGAAATTAGCTCTAATGTCTGAAGAACGTTTAGTACTGTAAAATGAAACGAATGAATGTGGACTAAAACTCCCTGTATCATATGAACTCTATATATCAAAAAGACAGCTGATGAATAACTCTGATATAGTGCATATGGCAGAAATGGCAACCACTCAACCCTCCAGCACTGGGTGAACCTCAGAACGTTTGAAAGTTTTGTTTTGATCACCTTCCAGAAAATGAAATTATTGTCCCAACACAGCCCAACTTCTTGGAGTCTATAAATCAAATATGTTACGAACAGGTTTTCTTGTAACACTTTTGACACTTCCTGGTTTCAGACAAGTTGAAAATGCCATGAGAAAAGTCTTAGAACCAGCATGTTCTAATTTTTATTTTATCGGAAATTACTCATTTACCAACACACTAGAGTTAACAATTTTCATCTCATGTTGAGCAGGGACGCAAGGAATGCAAACAGGCTTTGACTGCTGAAATTTCATTTGGCTTGTGGGATTAAAGTCCCATGCAGTTTAGAATTTTTTGATATCAATGAAGCTCACAATCTGATACTGTATTATGGAAACTTTAAAAAAAAAATTGCCAAGAGAAGCTGCCAATCATACCTAGCTTTGCAGCAAAAATTGTCCATACTTTTGCTCATAAGCAGTCAAGTTTTATCTTAATTTTTGTCTAAATCCTTCTGTGCTGGACTGTTATCCTGGGAGATATAATTATCAGACCCATCACTTCTTCCTTCCCACCTTCCTCATCCTGTTTCCCAAGAAGTACTGTAGTTTGTCACTCTCAAATTACAATGGCTAAATTTTACCTTATTTCTTCCTTAATTTCCATAGGCTGCTCACTCACATGCTAGTTTCTGCTCCAGAGAAAAAGGAGCAAAATTTTTTTTTTCCCACTTTTTCTTTTGTATTTGTGTCCAAGATCTGGAGAACTTGTGTGAATGCAAGGGGAATTGTCATGTCTATGTCAGCTGAGTTACAATAAGCTGCAATCCTCCTATTTAGATTTTTAACTTCTCTTCAAAACACTGGCCAGACGAAGTCCTTACTAACCAATGTATGTGTGGCTGAGTACTGATGAGGACAAGGTGTCTTACATAGACAGGATAAACTATTTTGTTGAAAAAGCACCACCTTAGGGTGGGTATTGAGCCAAGATGACATGCAGTTGCTAACAGCATCTGCAAAGATGCTGTTGGGCTGAGTGCATATAAGAAAATCTGTAGGAGCTTTACTTTCAGTAAGCCTACAGAATGACTGCAGGATTTTATTCTCCTGCAGCAGTGATCTGCCTCTTCTGTGAATACTCTTCAAAGGCAATGATCAGCCTTATTCTGTATTTTAGAAGATGCATAAATAGTCTTGGAAAAATCTTGTGCTAATTTTGCTATTTCCTTAGAATGTCAGGTTCAGGCATCTCTCAACTTTGCAGCTCACATCTTAACTGAACGGTAAAAGTTAAGCTTCTCAAGGCGTGCACAGCTGTAATCCAGCCTCTGGTTTCTAGGGATCAAAGGTCAGCACATTAATCTGTTCGAGATAATTCATAGAACTTCTTTGGAGGAAAGAAAAACATTAACATAAAAATAAGCCATGTTTCCTGAAAATGAATCAGAACACTTTATGATATAAAACAGTATCCCAATGATTACCCAAAGCAATTAGTTTAGGGTGTTCAGGCTCAGATTTACTCTACTCCATTTCACTCTGGGTATTGCAGGTCTTTTCCTAAAAGAATTCTTTGGCATGAGTAGTTTTTGCCCTGATCATGAAGTCAACTGCTTTGAAAAGCAGGAAAAAAGTCTAAAGAAATGTTTCTGAACTGCTGTGATACGAAAATAATCAAAGCATCTCCCACAGCATCATAAACAGTAACAAAATATTTTATAACAATAAAAATGTATGTGAATATTTGCTGTCATTTAAAAATGATTGACATTAGTTTGCAGAGAGTGTAAGAAGTTTTTAACAAACGCTTTTCAAAGCAGGTGCTAGTAAAGCATTACAGAACTTTGCAGAACCCAGCCTCAAATGTCTAGAAGTTAAACTGACCTATTTTATATAATTTACACCGAAGAGAAATTACTCTTGGACAGTATTTTTGCCTAGCCCCGCTTCTTCACTGAGGTTTAACTATTTGTTTTGTTCTAAATACTGTTTCTTAGTACCTTTGCATAACAGGTAGATGTAACTGCTTTAATGGACAGTGATCAAATTTCSAGTTTACAAAACAAGACCTTCCAAAAAGAATGCAAAGAAATAACCTATATGATTCTATAAGAGTGTGGAGGGATTGTAATTTAAAGATGATAGGGTTTTGCTCGTGGCAGTTGTCTAACTACYGCATGTACGTTTCACGTACTAACAGAGACATGGAACTGATTTAGATGTGAAGTTCATTGTTAAGCTTGGGATTACTGTCAAATTAATTCAGTTATTGCTCATAATGTTAATTCTGCTGATGTAAAGAGCAGAAGTGAGAGAAAGAGCAAAAAGATGAAGCATGTGCATGTGCTTGCATGTGTGCATTTGTATCTGTTCATGTGCATTAAGGGGACTTTTTAATCTGTCCAGGTTTGTTTTCTCAAATGGTGAAAGACATGTGATAGCTGTCACAGTCATACTATCCCCAAAAAATGAGATTATAAATGGCCCAACTGATATATTCTCCTCTCTTGTTCTTCCCACAAATTCTCTAAAAACTCCAAAATCCAAATCTGGGTGAGACACAAGACCTGGGTTGACACAGGCACAACTGAACAGGCACAGGGCAGGAAGCCTAAAATACTTTGGAGATTTTGTGGGTGAATATTTCCTTCTGAATTAAGAGTTGCGGGGGAAAAAAAAAAAGTAACTGCTTTAAAACCATGAATCATTTTGATTCTGGTGACAGGAATAAGCCCATTGGAAAGAGCTGATGACCTAGAGAAGATATTTTTCATAAAACTAAGTAAAAGAAGTACAATTCACATATTTCCAAATCTAAGAACTAAGCTAGTGAGGAACCATACAAATCCTGAGGAACATCAGGTTGTAGGCAGTGCCACATAAGAATATGCTGTTTGCATCTATCACAAATTTTGTAGAAACGTTCCACATGCACAAAGTAACTGCAACAGTTGTTCAGGGACTTGATTAGCGTGGATTCATTGTCTCTAAGGCCCTTGGCTGTGCTGTGTTTTTACTGCTATGGAGAAGGACTGCTGAGAAAGCATATTCCAGAAAAGATTCCTTCTGCTGTGCAGTACCTTCCACAGGGGATCCACTAAGTCAATGAGAATTTTGCATGGCACAGCATCATTAAATACGAGGATTAATTCAGTTGCCTCACTATGAACTTGGTACAAATATCAGGAGAAATGAATAGTGAAGATGACAGAATGATCTTTTCTGAATCCCTGTGCTGTCATGCAATATGGATAAATAATGAGAAATAAGTTCTTGGCAAATGCTAAGTTTGGCTCCTGAGAGCTTAGACATAATGGTAATATGATATTCAAAGAGTGTAGTGCTCAGTCAATTAGATGAATAGCCTGTTTTTGCTTGTCCTTGTCCAATAAATTTGAGAACAAATGACATTAAAGAAACCCAATTATTTCTGCAAACTGGGTACTGGAACCTGGCAGATGACCGAGTGATATTAAATGATCCTTCACAGACATGGTAGTTTGGAAGGGGAAGCTGTTTGATTGCGATGCATTGTTAAACAATGTCTCATGTAGCTACACAGTTAATCCAAAACCTTGTTTTCTTGCCTTTTCTCTGCTGGAAAGCTCAGCTACTTATTAGTAAATCAGACTTGCCAAAATGCAGAAACCTGTTGGTCTTTTCTGCCTAGCACTATGTGCTGTATAGAATTCCTGTTCTGCTACCCTAAAGATAGCAGACAAATAAGCTTTAACTAATAATGTTTGATCAATACACTTATATGAGCATGATCTCCTAGAACTGCCAGCTGCCCTACGGCCACAAAGGGCAAGACAATATAAAAACCCAAAATTGACTTGTGCTAATTCCATATTAATTAAGCTTCTCTTGACCTGTCTTGTGTATTCTTAAGGAGACAATGGAAGATCTTTGCATGCAGAGCAGCAAACATGCTCTTTTGGGATAATTTCAATAATCTTGCTATATCAGGAAGATTCATGCCCTGAATTCATGCCCTTAATCAAGTTGCAGCATGTTAGGGCAATCTAGAGAGGGTGAATAAAGCTATTATTCATTTCTGCATGAGAGCCAATATTATAGCTCAGCACAAGGCAAAGGGTACAAATTTATGTGGTCAACTACAAGCCTTTTTTTCTTCCACTGTACAGAATATATGATCCTTATTTCTCTACATTCTATCATAACTTTTCAGGCTTGAAATATTCTTCATGGTTATTCACACATATACTATCGCAATTAATGTAAACTGAGAATCCAGCTATCAATAGGCCAATCTCTTAAAGGTTTGTTTATGGCTGAGGTAAACACATCAGCACATATAAGGCTGTCAGCTTGTATGTTGCCCAAACACCATCAGCTAATGTCTTCACCTGAGGTAAGGCAGTGGCCAGTTATAGTGATTGATTTGGGCCATTAGCTCCAAATCAAAGTCAGTTTCAGTTCATCCATCTTTCTAGAACCTCAGCAAAAAATGTTATTTGAAAATAAACACTGACTCTTCGTCTCTTTTTTCAAAAGAGTAGCAAGGAGCCAATCAACATGTCACTAACTGCATCTCCATTTCTGCTGCTGCAGCAGCAGCTTCCTGGAAAGTGGACTGCTGAATTTAGGTACTTTGTCTACGTACAGTCCTGAGGTGCAGGTCTGGGGGAGGAGAGACTACAGTTCTTTTCAGTAGCACTGAAAAAAAGGTTTCTCATAAAGTCTGATGAATGTAAAAAGCAGACTTTGATATTTAATCCCTCAGTCCAGCTGATCAACATTTGTTTCAAGATCAGGAAGTGGAGGTAAAAGGCGCTTTTAAACCACTTTGTCAAACCCTAGAGTATCAAAGCAATAACTGCCAACAAAATAAAACACCTGGGGGACAGCTCAAACCTATAGCAATATGACCCTGATCCTGCTTTGGGTGCTGAACACATAGGGATTTACAGGACACCATAACCATGGTACTATCCAGACCTGATCTACAACAGAAATCAAGGTGACCTCAAATAGAAGCGATCCCTTCATCCCTTGAGGATTGCTCTAACAAAGGATAGGTTTATAAAGGGTTGGTAAAAAGGGAGTTAGTCACTGGAGACTGTCCAAAGACCTGGCCTCAACACAATTAATTCAGAGCAGCATCTCTGTCTGTCAAATCTGTTTGAAATGATGGACCTGAAGCATCAAGTGTTCATAGATGCCTGAGTCAAGGATTAATTCCAGGGATGAGATTTAACATTTGTTAATTASTGAAGTTCTGTCTGCCATATTGTAGGGAAGCTGAGTGCCAGGGGAGGTCCGAGCCTCACGTTAATGGGTGTGTAAGTTCACCAGCCTCTCAGTGCAGAGTTGTGTCATATGCTGAGGCGAGGCTTCTCTCTAAAATGACTGCTATTTACATGTTTTGTGATATTTCAGACATTCTTATTTTTGCTCAATTATCTTTTAATTTAGAAAACTCTATTTTCAAAAAAGGTACTCTTCCGCTGCAAGCACCTGCAGCTCAGCCCATTTTGATATTGTCAGTGTTTTTTTGTTTATAGTTACTTATATTATGTTTTCACAAGTTTGACTAAAAGACTCCTCTCAAAAAACATGTGAATCAATACTGGAATTGGGTATTCAAATGTGGAGGGTTACCATAGCCCTTTATTCTCTAATATCTCCTTAGAGCTGGTTCTCCATAATTGGCCTCACTTCGACTGCCCTCCTCCAGCTCTGACTTGACCAGAAACAGACGGGCCTCGGAGACAGTGTGGGTTGTTTGAGGACTCCTTCTGCAGAGCTTTATGGCTGAGAGAGGGCAGTTTACATTTGGTGAAGTCTAGTACTTATTTAAAAGAAATACTTTTGATGGGATCTTGTGACCATAGTCTTTTTCCCTTTGCATGTCTTTATCAAGAACAATGGCAAATTTCCGGCTTTTTATTTTTTGAGTGTGAATGGGCATACTCTTAAATCCAAACAAGCTAACTAGTAACTTGTGATGTAAGGAGCTAAACAAATGTGATGGCGAAGCCACCAAAGCTTGGGCTTAGCTTCACTGCTCAGGCATTAGAAAAAATGTTTCTTTGTAGAATTTGTTGGATAAATACATATTGTGAGCTGCAGTCAATATTTTTCTTTAACATTTTAGGAGCTGATAACTGTTAACAGGAGACCTTACAAGGGAGACTTCAATGATCTGGCTTATCCTCCTGGGCTACTGATTGGCTTGCCTCAGTAGGAAGGTGCAGAGAGACTTCCTCCCACCTTCTGTTGAGAAAAGACAGGATTTAGTACAAATTGAGAAGTCATCTCATACAGAGTGTCAAAAGTGACCTCATTGTAGCTGGTGCAGCCAGCTGAAGTCTGATGGAGCCTGCCATGCTTTTGCTGGGTCAAATTTCTCACCTTTTGTTATTTGAGCTTCTTTGGCTGCCTAAAGGAGTAACATGACATTCCCTTTCCTTGCCCTTTAATCCAATCACGGGGGCCTTGCTTTCTCACAGAGGGCTGGGATACACACTAAGGTTAGCTGAGCAGCTGTGAAAGTGAGGTGAAGATTAAGACTTTGACTCTGATCATACATTTCAATATGAATGAAGCCAATAAAAGGGAGATTATCTTTCTTGCTACTTTTCAAATTTCTTATCCATGAGGCAGCACTGTTTACACAAAGCTTGATGCAGTTGACAAGCCTTTGCCCTATCAGGTGCAGAAACCTTTGGTCTTCATCTTAAAAATATGTGTGGGGAGAGTAGAAAGGAAGGGAGGAGAAGAAAAAAGTGAGGGAGAGACAGACAGTTTTGATGGTAGCAGATGGGAACATGTCAAGTAAGAAATGCAGAAGTATTCTGGTTGCAGTCTGGCACTTCAAAGAAAAATGAAGAGGCATTTCAAAGAGGATACACATTATCATTTGATTAAGATTCAGCTTCCTGGATGAAATGTGCATGCAATTATTAGCATGATGATAGTAGGTTTCATAAGAAAAGTTTATTATCTCTTTGTTGTTGGTTCTTACTAGTAGTAAGTTCAGCCTCCTATCCTATGTATGACCTCCCACTTTTTTTCAAGATTTGCATTTATGGATGGGGTGTCCAGAACTACCTGTTTCCTTTCAGTTTTGAATAAAAATCAGCATTGCATAGGAGGTCTAACCTCAGATTTGGGGTGTGTAGAGAAGGTGTAGTCAGACAATACTTACACGGTACCTTCTTTGCTGATGGATTTCTTTCYTCATGACCTCTTAGGATCAAAATCTTACAAGGGTGGTGACACACTGGAACAGGTTACCCCGGGAAGTAATGGATCCCTGGAAATATTCAAAGCCAGGTTGGATGGGGTTCTAAGCAACCTGATCTAGTTGAAGATGTACCTGTTCATTGCAGGGCAGCTGGGCTAGTTGGCCTTTAAAGGTCCCTTCTACCACAAACCATTCTATGATGCTATGAAGACTCAACAGGCACTCAAATATAAGACTTTACCTCTTGTCTTATTTCCTCACACTGTCACCAACAGTTGTGACACTAAGGGTTTTTAAGCCTCCTGATTTTATACTCAGTGTCTTTAGAGATGGGCCTGCCAATATTTCTCAAATTTTTCTTCTTGAGTGCTGCTGAGGACCAGGAGGAAGTCTTACTCTCTATATAAAYCAGGCAGATTCTACTTGACTTTCTATGGAAGTCATGAATAGCCTGTCTTTGAAGATTGCCAGGGACTTTTCACTGCTTTTCATCCAGCTAAACAGGGATTTTTCCAATCAGATCACAGAAGGAAATTTGAGAATTCAAAGCCTGGACACAGAACTATATTTCGCCACAGTTCAACTTGCAAATTATGTTGCAAGTACATAATTCTTGAAAAATCATGTTGTCACGCTCTGTTCTCAGTCAAAACAAATTTCTGAGGAATTCAATGGAAAGGCTTTTGTAAATTCAGATTTGAGGCCAAAAGCGGAAACAATCCAGTTTCTACACATTTTACATGTGTGTGCCCCAAAAGCCTTTGAAGAAAATTATGAGAAGTGTGAGACATAACAGAACTTCCCGATCTGAACCAGACCAGCAGTCTTCTGCCCAGAGCCATTCTCTCAGCAGTGGTCAGTACCAACCCTTTCAAAGGAAGGACCAACTGGTGGTCACAGGTAAGTTTCCACCATAAAAAGCTGTCTCATAACTTCTGCAAGCTAATTATGTCTAAAATATTTTTTTCTATATTTTTTTCTTTGTCTTTTAAAAATGTTTATTATTGCAAACAGAAGTATTTTTAAATGCAAGTAATTATTCACTTTTTTCCCCCAAGCCTTCTGTCTTGTGAAAGGAGTTTCACAGGTTCATTTTAGTCTTGGGGGAAAAAAAAGCCTTACTGGCTCTAAATTTGCTGCCTTCTGCTTCCAGATAAGCTCCTTTACTCTGATATCATGAAAGATGGGACTGGAAAAGTTTCTTGTACTTACAGTGACCACTGTTTTTCAACAACATATTTTCTACTCTTGTCTAAAAAGCAAGGGTACAAATTTAAGTAGCCCAAACGCAAATCTACTCTGTTCCTGTGTAGGAGTCAATGCGACTCCATGAAACAGTGACTTTTTTTTTCCAAAATAATTAAAGTACTTTAAAAAGCATCTGTAAAGTGACTATGTTAAGACCTGCCTTTTTATCACACTATCTGCATGAAAGCATGTTTGTGTCCATATGCAGCTTAGATTTACAATTTCTGGCTTGATACTATGATTAATTTGGTATCTTGATACGATTATTACTTATATCACTTAGAAATGCTTTTTCAGGTTTTTCTATATTTTGCTTGTGCTCCTTAAGATCAGATGTTGCAACTTTTAAGACTGGTGCCATAGAGGGGCAGGTTTTAGATGAGTAAAAGAGTCCACTGGAGTTTGATTTGAAAGTCACATAAGGCTTATGTTTGTGAGATCCCTTATTGGATCTGCACATGCCCAGTGTCTGGCTTGGAGTTCTTTGGATTCTCTGAAATACTGGTATTTTAAATGTCTACTAAGTGAACTACATTTAAACTCACGAATTTCTATGTTAATATTCTGTAACCAAGTGGTGTTAGAAAAAAGTTGAATGGCCATTTTGGGCATTGTGCTGGCAAAGAGGAAACCKGTTTATAAAAAGCAGATTTTGTAGAATCTGGAAATCCAGAATGAAAGAATTAGAATGTGAAGTCTACTGGGGGCTGGACAGAACAAGAGAAATACCAAAGGAATTAATTTTCTTAGCATAGCATTATGTCAACTTGGAGGGAAAAAAAATCACTCAGCTGCTCAACTCAAAATAGCTGGATGTGAAACCACTGGTGCCATCCACTACTTGATCTCACTGACAGATTTACTGCTTGCTGCAGAGTTGCTGCTGTCTATGATGAAAATGGCAGGTGCACTCTGCTACAAAAGGGCATTTCTGTCTCAAAATTCATCTCCATGCACATGTGTGACTAAGAGAAGGTAGAGGTCACAGGGGGACAGTTCACTGTTTACAGTGGCTTATGAAGAAATGTTGCTATTTTCTTTAATCTTCCCAACAACAATCTCCTTGCTATCCGACACTCGTATCCCAGGGTAGGGAGACTAATCAATTCAGTGCCAGCTGAAATACATTAAAAAGTAATAATTACCGGACAAATAAATTGTATGCACTSTGTACTATTCACCAAAGAAAAAATATCTCAGTTTGAAGGAAGATTTGGTTTATAAGCCTACTAAAATAGTATACAGAAAATTTCACTGGAAACAATGAAAAAACTCTGAAATTTATTATGTGGGGCCAAGTCATAGCCCAAGCTCTAGATCGCCTTAAAGGCTTGTAAGTGCTATAAATCTGAACTTGGATTTAAGTGATGATATTAATTAAAGGCAACTCTTCATTACTATGTAGATAATTACTCTATCTCATGTACCTCACAGAGTTCAGTCCTACTTGTTCCAAAATATTTGACTTGGCTATGAGTCTTTTGCAGATGAATTTCAACTTGARCAACAGAAAAATATCTTGCCTTCATCCTAGCTTGACTTTATGTCCAGTTTGTAATTTCACTGAAGTAGAAACATTCTATTTGGAGTGAATTAGGTTGAGATTGCTCTATTTTACTTTTATGTCAAAGTAAACTCCTAACTCTCAAAATTCTTTACTCAAGGTCTTTTAAAGAGAGACTAAAGTCTTACATACAGATTTTAGAGCTATGTTTGGGTTTCAAATCGTGGGCATTTGAAATACAGGTACAGAGTYCACTGGAAAGGTTGAGTGAGTCAACTGGCCTTATTTCTATTTGAATCTGTCTGAGAATTCTTCAAAGATAAGTAAAGATAATTTCAATGAATTCTTGAGGCCACTTTTGTAGCACAATGATTCAGTGGGACCAGACTGCAATAACCAATGATATTACGTTATTTTTTTGGAAAGGGTAATATAGACCATTATGACAGAAAATTATAATGACATTTGCATACAAATTCCCCAGTGCACAGTGTCAGCAATCTTGCTGAGGATCCAGCAATTCCGGGATATTATATTCAAGCCATGCAGTCCCGTCATTACATCAGCTAGCATCCATTGCATGCAAGAGTAGACCCAGAGGTAAATTCCCAGAGAAAACCTGAGGTCCAATCTTGCATTATCTTGTAGCAGTTTTATTTTACTATTTTCAGTGAAGTTTTTTTCTACAAGTAAATTCAGAATGACACCTTAAACTTTAATTTTGTCATTACTTCAATTCCCATGCAGTGTTCTGTTATTGGAAGAACAAGGCTGCCTYGTCGCTTCATTTTTGTTTGTCTCCTCACTTTGGCCTTCCAAACCCCACTGCTGTAGTGAAAAGGCAGCCAGCAGCATGTGCATGGCTTRAACAAGTGCTCTTAGGCTGCAGAAAGAGGGCAATTTGCTGCGCTGTACACTCACAACATTACTTCTGTTTGCTTTGCCCTCTGTAACTGGTCATAATTTCCTTCCTGRAACTCTGTCCTCAATTTATTGTTACTTTCCATGTGAGATGGTTACCTGTGCTTGCACTGGGACTACGTGATAGCACTCCACAGTGGCGAGCCGAAGCCAGCTGCCCAAATGGCTGAGGTTTGCTATGGGGCTTCACTGCTAGGTGGATGACTGTGCTGAAGTCTGACTGTCCATAGCGCTCCCCTTTCCTGACATGAGGGAAACATGTAGCTGATGTAAAACATGGAGTCCTGTCATGACTGGCAATGCTGGGAAAGAAGTGACTGACTTTGCAACACTAAGCTGTAAAACAGTCTGGCAGGTGGTACTGTGGGACTGACCCCGTTTTTGACAGCACATTATTTGTTTTCCCCATTTCTGTAAGCTAGAGAAAGAGAAAGGGAGCTGCTTTCATTTCCATAAATATTTCTTTAGTAGTTACCAACAAAGAAATGCAAATTCACACTTGAAAAAGTCTACATGAAAAGTTTGATATTTTCCATTATACCATTGCCACACTGTGGGAAGTGAAGAAATTAAGAAAAACAGGGCACTGCTTGCTTAAAAGGAGTTACAGTTAAGACGCAATCATCAAGAAGGTCACTTTGATGTTCTTCACCCATCCTCTGGTATTATTTATTCCCAGGAAAGACAAAAAAAGCAGATTACATGAAATGAAATGAGAATACGGCTCACTTTTTCTCTAGGACATTTTTGTTATAAACCAGAGACAAATATATTTTACACCTTTCCCCCTAAAAATTGATSTATTCATACCACACATCTTTCTGCCATGTGTCAAACCTTTCCTTTCCATCTACAGCTGCCTAAGAAGAATCTCACTGAACTGGGCAGTRAACTTTCTGTTAGTAGTTCCACAGCAATTTCCATGCAATACATAGAGTGTGTTGATAATTTTCAGCCTGTTTTGATTTCTAAATCTCCTCAAAAAACTGATGTTAAGTTTAGAATAATCAGGCATTTCCAAGAATGATCGTGACAAGTACAAATATTTTGCAAGTGGTGTGGTTATGTGCTCAAGGAGAAAGGCATTTCTGTTCAGCTAAGCAACAGGTTTTTCAAACACAAGCAACACATTCATAGGCAAAATCTGGACTTTTTATAGCCAAAGAAAGTCAGGAGCTGACTTCCAAACTTAATTTTGGACAACTTCAAACTGGGTTTTTACTATATTACAAATAAACAACTACTTACTCAACACAGAGGAAAGCCCCAGAGAGAGAGGTGCACATTTCCACTGATCACTCTGAACTGGTAATTTCGAACTCTACCTGTAGGGCTCGTAAGCCATGAAAAACAGGCTGAATTTTAAAAGAAAATACTAAAAAATCAGTGTGTACCCATGGGAAAACCCCTTTACTGAGGAGCCCTCCTTCAAAAACACTCCTGTGTGTTGACTAGTCTTACCTCTGAGTCAGGTCAAGGCTGACCGACCCACTCTTTCAAGATGCCTACAGGCGTGAGCTAACAGGAGGTTATTCTACTGCCATGTCTGCTCACACACCTCTAATCTCATGCATTTACAAATAATGAAAACAGATTAATAGATTTTAAGCCCAGAAGTGACCATTATTATCATTTTAGCCTGACCTTGCGTTCTAGTAAGGGTCACAGGATATTACAGACTTTTGTGCCAAAAAAATGGCATAAAGATGGACAATTTTGCTTAATTGTATATGCTGTTCTTAACCAGGTGAAAAATTGAAACAGAAACTGATCAGTGAAAAAAACCTACCAGAGCCTGCTACTAGAGTCTCTTGGGAATATATGGAAGGGTGAATACCAAAAGCAAAGGCTGCAATGACAACAGAGAAATGGATCTGAGCAGGATCTTAGAAGCTAACCTACGGAAGCAGTTCCTCTCAAAGGCTATTTTAAAACAGTGTCTGATTCACTAAAGAAATGACTGAATTTATGCTAACAGCAATAGTTAGGGCCACCATTTTTACACCATGAAATAAGCATAAGGATTAATATATCAGGAGGATTAGAAAAGAGGTTTTTTTTGGTGGGTTTTTTTTTTTGTTCTCAGGGCAGAGTTAAGGATAAAGATTATGATCACAGCACACACATAATCTCACGTGCTTCACAGCCACAATAAATGCTCACATAGGATTGATTTAACAGAAGATGTACTACACAGTAATATGTATTAAAGTTGATAGAACATATTTTGAATCCTATACTGAACAGCTTTCACTGACCTGTCTTCTTCAGGGAAAATGTATTCATTTGTGGGTAATTTTCTATCTGCAGTTAGGAAGATTTAATATGGAAGCTTTTGCAAGAGTGCATTCAAAAATATGGGTTCAGTAATGTCCTGAGGATACTCATGTGAGTAACAGTGAACACATATATGCTGGATCTTGATCCAAACCCACAAAATCTTGTACTATGCTTAAGACAATTGAATTCTTATTTTCCTTCTCCTTTCTTTGGGTTTTGCAATAGTCACTAATTCACACTGGTTAATACTGAAGATACAATTTTGGAAAAAACAGAAAATTACTAACTGCAAATAACCTTACCTGACAAAAAAATTATATCCTATTTCAAGAGAGCATTGGATATAACAGAGAGTTGTATGATGCCAGTAAACAGGAAATAAAAAGAGGGACGTGGACAGCCAGAGAAAATTCAAGTCTCGTGGGACTAATATATAAACATAATGAAGTGCTGGTGGCAATTTGGCATTTCTTTAGCTTTGGGGAATAGAAGGTCAGGGGTCTAATTGTGCTGCAGAGAGGAAAAGGTTTGCAATGTGGGSATGTGTTACAAACGGTCTTAAGAGTTGGAGCTAGGGAATTAATRAAAAAAGAAAGAGAATCAAACAGTTAAACAGCAAGGTAAGGAAGGACAGTGTTGTTTATGAAGGGCTGAGTCAAACAGGCAGCCACTTCAATAAACATCAAATGTCCAAGATATGGAAATATGAATATGCTGTTTAGACAGAATCCTGAATTGAGATTAAGGTGGGTCTGTATTCTTAGGTAGGCAACCAGCTCCAAAACAGCCCTATTTGCTATTAACATGGGGAATCTGCCTTGAGTCTTCTTTTGTTTTGGAAAATCTGCATCACCCTGTTGTTTGGTGACTTTATAAGATGCTTGCCTTGATTTTCTTCCCTCTGTGCACACAGTCATGTTCTGCAGCTTCTGTACCCAAAYCCATTTCCTTCAAAGGACAACACTGTTGCATGTGGTAGCACACTTCTCATAAGAGGTCCTTTACAATATACTCACATTGGCCTGCAGAAAATATTAACCGAAAGCATACACTAATTTAGAAATGGAATGGAGTGAAGCAGAGGATACCTTAGCAATCTATGCCAAGAACAGAGAAATGCTGTCTATACTACAATTATTACTGTTATCTGTTTGCCAATGATACTATGTATGCACTGGAAGTAAGTGCATAGAGATGGCTGCTCTTCCAGAGAGCTTCTTTTCTTAAGAACATTGCTCAAGAACTGCTCAAGTTGATTGAAAATGTCTGGTCTCACCTTCATCTCTCCCTGTTGGAAATTACCYGTTGTGCAGATTGCAGTAACTGGAAAACTGCCATCTTTGCATTCACTCTGGCCAGTGGCTATGCCCAAAGGTTAAAAAAGCAGTCTCAGCACTTGTTGGTTTATTCATGACATGTCAAGAAAAGAATAATCATTCTTAAACCTTTTCTAAAGAGGGAGTATTAGAGCTGGAAGAAGCAGCTTTACTAATTTGGAGATCTTCCTCTGGGCAGTCCAAACCCACAGTCCCCTTTCCAGAGAGATCTGATATAATTCTTTTAGACTGGAAATAATAAAAATATGGTTAATGTTGAGAACAGAAGCCTTCTTTTCTTTTTTTTAATAGGTGCATCAAACTTGATAAATGGCAAAAGTCAGAATAAGTTTCTAAAATATGCAACTAGAACTCCTGCTTTTTATACCTTGATCCTGTTCCCAACCAAAAATCAAGAGGAGTTTTGCTGTTGACCTCTGCAAGAAGAGAGCAGGGCCTTCAAATTGCATAGCAAAATATTCTTTATTCCTTTCTGTTTTAATGTCTATATAGATGTAGGCTGGAGTAGGATGAAAGTGTCAGTTTTTACATTTAAGGATTTGTGCTTTATGAGCCTTGATATGTTAATGCTTCCTCTGGGGCTATTCTGGATGAGTGCATTGCACAGGTGGCCCACTGCAATTTATAGGCACAATAATTGAACAAGAGAAATAAGAGACAAGAGTGTTTTCAGCACATGGGATGCAGCTGGTTCAACTACTTTAGCAGGAGGCATAACTTTTGTATGACAGAGTCCCTTTCTAAAACATAGGAAAGAGGACTTTTTTCACCAAGACCCATGTGCTGCTTTTCGCACTTACCCACCTTGCTTCACATACCACAGCATGCTCTGAGAGTTACTTTGTCATGCCCTTAAATGAGCAATTTAGTCTACTATAATTTATACTGCTAAGGAACTCTTTTAAAACAAACATCTGTTAAACCAAAAGTTGACTTGAGAAATGCGTAACTCCCATGAACTGAACAGTCCCATACCAAGGACCATTTAATTTAGCAAAGTGATAACATAATGCAAAAAAGCAAAACGATTCTTACAGTTACTATTAAATAAAGCTAAGCTCAAACGAACATTTTCATTGCTCTCCTATCAGATGTTTATATGGTTAACCTGGACTTTCAAAGTTGCAAACTGAATGTCTTGACATATGACAGAAAACTTTCCTGAAGAAACTGGAAGAAGATGCTCATCTACAGTAATTTGTCTTTCTGAAATCTAAAATTATGAATAAACAAACTACTGCTAGTGTTACAGACAGAACCTGATTGGAAAAATTCTAAACTAAGGAAGGATATTAAGCAAATATAAGAAGTACTTAGGTTTCTGCTCTTTTTAAGGAGAAAATTAATTACGTCTCAAACTTTCTGTAGATTTAAAAAATGAAAAAGGTGATTTTATTCTATTAAACCATAACAATTAAAAGATGAAAATCAAGTCTTGATTGCCTAATAGCATGTGTTCTGATACTACAAGATTTGTGGTATCTTTGAATCAGGGTTTGAGGATGGAGGAAAGAATCTTCTAGAATTTTTGTAATACAAGTATTTTTAAAATTTATTAATAAATCTAACATAAAGATATTTGCCTTCAACAAATATTCCAGTAATCAATGTCCTTTATGGCATCTTGATGTATATCAATTTAAAATACGATTTCTGTTTGAGATGTTTTCGAAAAGAGAACTTTAATTACCATAACTCAGTCCTTACACACAAAGCGTGTTTTTAGTTTAAAAGTTAATTACATGCCACARTTAGCTAATTAGTTACATTTCATTCACTGCTTCTTCCTCTTAAAGAGTAAATAATCAATTGCTTAATATCCAGAAATTTTCATTTGTCTATTTGCACATTCTATAATAGTACAATTTTTAAGTTTTCTATACACAGATTGGAGACATTGCTCAGCACACATGGAAAGAGGCCACGAGTCATTGATGCTGCTGTACTTCTGGATTTAGACAGTTGTAAACAGCCATCAGGGTAACCCATCTTCTTATCCCATCTGGAACTTWGTGCCAAGTTCTACAATCCTAATTTTGGCCAATTTTAATTATTATAATAACCACATGAGGTATAATTTCTTCTGTTTGACCACAGTTTACATAAAAATGGGAGGGAGGAACCCTGTCATATGTTTTTGGCCTTAAGAAAGTATTTATGTGTATGTATAAGAATTATCATTAAAATATACATTAATCACGCAGTCTTTACAAACTTCACTTACATCAACAAAAAGAATTCTGCACACCAAAGGAAAAATAACAGTGACAGAGGTGGGAAATTTACAGACACTCCAGCCCTCCTCCCTTCACCACAATATAACAACAAAACTTCTCCACAATTATTTAAAACAGATTTAAAACATAAAAATGGATATCAAAGTCCATATGCTTAAACATTGTACTGAACTGGGACTACAGACAAGGAACTGAGTTAAGGCAGAAAAAAGTATGCAAAGTTTCCAAGCAACCTTTTTTTYGATAAACAAGAAGAATTTGCAACAGGCATGTCGCAGATTTCCACAACAAAATATATTTACAATTTTTGTCAGAAAGATTCCTGCATTATTCCATTTACTCCTCCATAGCAATTGTTTTGTCCTCTCATTGTCAGAACATAATGGAAAATGAGGGCCATTGATAATACCCTCATAATCTACAGAGCTCTATTCCATCCTATCAGGATTTCAATTCTGTGTTTTTCAATTTAATAAAGAAGTAATGAAGTAAATGTAGTAAATGATCAGTTGAAACGATGCATAATCTTCCAGGAGCCCCTATAAATGTGATGGAGGTTTGCTAAAGGTCTGTCATCAAAACAGGAAGTTAAGCACCACAAAAATGACCAAGAAAGGCAAGAGGATGTCACAGCAGTAGCAATATTATTGGTGTTCTATACATTTCCAAATAATTCAATTGCTTTTGAGACCACAGTTTGACAGAGTACTCAAGCAGATATCTGCTTTTAAGCTCACAACATAAATGACACCTGCTTTGATGTTTCTCCTGTCTCCTATACAAGCCTCACCAGGCAGAACATCCTTGGCAGTTACAGGTAAAAGTCACAAGTTTCCAGTCTGTCTCACATTTTTATACACTGTTCTTATTTCACAGGAACAGTCTTTGCTGCACTGTCCCAACTGTGCAGTAAATGCTCCAGTTATCCTTGGCAGTTGCCTGCACAACCAGCACCRTGACTTAATATTCAGCAGCTCCAAGCATCCACCTTTTCTAACCAGAAGTAAGAGCCAACCTATTTCTGTTTCTCAGGGCACGTCAGGTAGAAGAAGATGTCTGCTTCTTCATTCATTGTCAATTACTCATTTCAATTTTATTGAGTGCTTTAGATGAAGGCAGAAAATTTTCTACTTTGTAGTTTTTCTATGAGGCTGCAAGCATAGGGACTACACTGAGGCTTACTTCAACTCATACCATGTTTAAACCCACAAAATTTAATTTCTGTTATGTATTTATTATAGTCAGAACTAAAAACAGTTTCACCAGAAATAGTGATGACATAACTATATTGCCATGTATCTGAGCATGTCTGAGTTCTGTCCTCAGCCATAAAATCAGGCCAATGCATGCCTCTAGGTCTGACTTCTCCTAATTCTAAAAATAGATTCCTCACATTTTTCCCTGTATTTCCGCAAACTTACAATCCAGTTAAATGCTGTTTATAGAAGAGAGATGAAGAAAATAAATTGTTCTGTCCCCATGCATTCTTCTTGCTCAGCCCGAAAGCAAACAATTCTGCTTTGCTCATTGATTACCAAAATAGTTTCTTGATGACTTGTTAATTTGATAGGTCAGGCAATTTATTAGGTGTTTCCTGTGTTTCCAGCTACAGTCTGCATTGCAAGGAAACAAGTAGTGTCTGTGGCATGGAAGATGAGTCTGTGTCTGATGAGAGCCATGTGTACCAAACTCCCATTTTTCATAAGTGCTGTCATTTTACAGATGTATGACCCTCTTCTCCTGGTTACAGAGGAGGGGGGTTGGGGGAAGATAATGTACAGGGTTCAGTAGAGAAACCCTTGTAGGCAGAAACACAAATCATGTCATGCAAACCAGAACAGGCTACAGGAACATCACATCTCTTTGCAGAAGACAATAACAGATAGGAYAGAGAAAGATGGAGTCTAAGATGATTAGGAAAACAGGAATGGTTAATGGATAACAGCAACGTGGCGCCAAGCAGTTCATTCCATGTCATAAAGATATGAGGCAACACAAACAGAGAGCAGGTAAAAGGTCTTTGAAATTCATCCAATCAATGCAGATGCAGATTTGTATTCCCAGTATATTTGACAGAAAATAATACAGACTGCGGAAAAATTAATGTATTTCAAATTAAGTCTTTTGTTTTCTTAGCATCTCTTCTTCTCAGCATGCAGTGTATCATCTCCTATTTGAAATTACAATTTTGGTTTTGTTATTTTTTTTTAAACATTTCTTCTCTGCAAATTCAAATCACTTTCTTTTGCCTTCAAACCCAGTGTTAACATGCATCTTAGGAAGATAATTTCTCTTTTACATCAGACCAGTAAGCTTGAGAAACACTCTGAAACACATGGCAGTAATTCCACAGCACTCTTCACCTCCTGTGGAGGTCCCTACTGTACTACTATAGCTGCAGATTTTGACTGGCTCCCAATGCACGCTGAAGGCATAGAGGGATCATTGCTGCTAAGCCCCTGACCAAGAAGGTTCTCAAAACACTGTCGCATACATATGTGGGGCAAATTGAGGTGTTATACTATTTCTAAAGATTTAGAATTAGTAGGGAAGACAGATTAATCTCTAATTCTACTCTGCTTCATTTAAGGCACCTTTTTGTATTTTCTGTTTTAGTAGGAAATTACCCATAAACCCTCAAATTTTGATTGGCAATTTGTGGCACCCCAGTTTTGCAGTACTTGGCACTCGTGTCTCAAAGTAATAATCCCGGAAGAGCACTGAGAAGGTAATTTGTAGTGATAAAACTGTTGAACGTCAGGGTTCRGTGTGCTTATACATGAGAAGCGCTTGGGACTAGGCTACAGCTGATGTAGCCTAGGCGTTTGAAGGATGAAAAGCCTCCTGACACCCTCACTGTTCACAATTTTGGATCCCCAGCATGCACAAATTTACAAGTTCGTTGTGGATTTCRTACAACCATCAGATTCTCAGCAGAAAGCAACAAGTAATGAAGTGAGGGTATGCCAGCATATTTCAAATCTACCAGAGTTCATCTGAGAAACCAGTTCAAGAGTTTCAGCTCTTTCTTTTCACACAAACACTCCTTGTAAGAAAGCTGGTAGTGTGCAGTTGCTGTGAAGTGACCAACAGAAAGCAGACATAAGTAACAAAAACCTATTRGTATTGGATAACTCTTCAAATCTAAATGACAGAAAATACAGGAACACAGCCAACACGCACTTCAGTAACGTGCTTGTTTTTCACTAAATCATCTACTTTGGTTGCAAGTGTTTATCCTTACTCAGGCGAAGATTTCATTGACTTCAGTGGAAATTCTGACTGTACAAGGAATGCAGAATTTTTTTCCTCCTGTAAACAGAGGTTCTCTGGAATTGCAGCCTGCACATAATAAACCTTTGAAACAATTCAGACCCATCATTCTATTTCACTGTGAACAGAACTCCAGTATATCTCAGTTAACAATAAACATAGGCTCTCCTCCCAGTCCTATTGAAATCTATGGCAAAACTCCCAGTGACTTCAATAGGAGCTGTAGCAGACCCTGTGGCTTTCAAAGACCAGACATGCAATGCTTTAGTGTTCTGCCTCCTCTAGCTACAGGTCAAGCCTTTGGTTTTGCAAATAAGGAGAAAAAGAATGTATTTTCTGCCTGGTTGATGAAAAAAAAAGGTAAACCAGTACTAACAGGCATCTATAAAAAGTGCTAAATGGAGAGCATGAACCTCATATCACACAAAATCAATTTTATATACTCATCATATAATAAAATTTGGTCAATATAATGCTTTCCCACATGTTTCAAATCACTAAATGACACTTAAGTATCGTCATTTACCCCGATCAATTACACATAACAGCTAAATAGATCAAAATAAGTTACATCTAACCTATTATAAAATAAAGAATGTTAATTATTGCAGAGTTAAGGCTAGAATTAAACAGAGAATGATGTGTTTGCTAGATAACAAAGTTAGGAAAACATGACTAAATCTCTGTATGCCATGATTACATCACATWTGATAACACTGTCCAAGATGCTGCTGTTTATTCTTCAGATAAATGTCCTAATCGATAGATGCATGAATACAAAATAAGAGCAATTATGAGAGGTGTATTTGCCTGTCTATTGGTACATATCTATTGAAAGCAAATAGAATTCTCATCAGCAAAAACTACTTCGAGTCTAATTTGCAGTTCTGATTTATAGCTTTAAGAAATATCGTGTCAGGGATATGGCAAATATTCAAGCATTTGTTTAGCTAAAAGATAAAGGGCTATAAAGCCAGCTGAGATACGACACAGAAAACAAGGTTTAGGATAGCACACTCAAAACTGTAGGTCACCTTTCTTCAAGACCAGAAAGAAGCAACATGGCCCCTGTTGCACAAGGACAACGGAGAAAGGGTCTCTTAAAAAGAATAGTTGTTCACATGATTTTTTTTGTCATTAACAGCAGATAGAGCAAATTCTAAAAAAATCACAGCTTTATACCATCACTCCATTAAAAAAATTATATTAATACTCTATTTAAAAATAYCTGTATTAATAAAGGCTTATGAGGGGAGTTTTAATGCCTGAACCAGCATCAAGCTTTCACTGTGCTAGGGCCTATAGAAACACAAATGAACTTGCATTACCAAAACAACCAAATGCTTTTGATTCCCAGGGCCTTTTAAAATGTATTTCCCCTGGATGGAATATCACTGCAGTCCAGTTTACTCCTACCTCTAACACTTGCTGCAACCGAATTTGCTGTAATCCAGGAGAGTAAAATTATCTATCAAGGTTTAGAAAATACAAAACACTCCCAACTAAATTTTCTCTCCCCTCATGTCGCCTAAAAATCTCCAGGATTTAAAACAGAATAAAAATAATTTCAGTGGCCTGGTTTGTAAGCCTGGCTTTCCAGACAGTTACTTCAGCATAGTTGAGGAGAGCACAAACTGTAATGCGGGATTATGAAGCCGGAGTAAAAGACAACAGAGAACTTTTCATAGTGGTTTTTCCACTATCAAATCCGTGAAAATAAACTACAACCCAAGTCTCTTTTTCACTTTGACAAACTGCGTACTAAGCAGAAATAAGCATGCAAAGAAAAGTTCAGCTCTGCTTAAGTCAGGGAGTTACTCATCACTCCGGTGAGGATTTCACCTTTTACATCTAACAGAATTTGTCTTTTTCAGTGCAGGCAGCTGAGGGGGATGGTATGCATATTTTCTACCGGCTATGAGTGCAGGGCTTTTCCTGCCCCTAAAGAAAACAGCTTCTGAAGATCAGACCCAAACATTCGTTTTCTGTTCAGTATTCCTGGAATGCTCTTTTGCCTACTTATGCTTGTTAACTATTTGCACCTCACAGTATCCTCTCTGTGGTGTTAAAACATCTCTCTCRCATGGCATCAATGACAATTAATATTTATGCTGAGCTTTGAGAGACTAGAATGAAAGTTAGCACAGTATACATGYCTGGTTTTCCCACTGTTCAGAAAAGCCTGTACAAAGCTAATACTTTGCATTAAGGATCTTYCTGATGGACACGGAATGAAACTAGTGAATGGAAATACTGGTGTCAGATCAAAAGAGACCCTCTATTCACCCTAGCCCCCTCATTTATTTTTTGGCATTATCTTTTTCCTTCCTATCTCTCCAAGGCCCAAGGCATCAAAATTTACATTTTCTTTGTGTTCTGTCCTTAAGAAGGAAAGGAAAGAGGGAGTAGGAGGGGAAAGTAAGAGAGATAAAAGGAACAAACAGCTCTAGATATCAAGCAGTGTAACCAATTCCTTAATGTTAGTCTGTGCTTTTGAATATCTTATAATTTATAAACTGGAAACACATTATGCTTTGATTTTCAAACAGCAGCTGAAGTCGCATGCCTGTTCTAAGTCTTTTAAGGGATAAGGAAAGTGATGGAGATAAAAAAATATTCCATTGTAATTCTCATATGATCCTGGTAGTGTTTCAGATTTCTATGGCAGGTGGTGTGGAAGGGATTTGGGAGGTGGTAAAAAGAAAGGACGAAAGACATTTGGAAGAATGCTTAAATTCTGTGAAAATGGGTCCAAATTCTCCGCTTAATCACTAGAATTACACCATTACCTGTTGCTTTTTAAAGGCTTTATAGTTTTAATTGTGATATTACGCACAATAGCTGCTGTCAGGTATGCAAAACCATAAAATGAGAGGTTTTCTGCATTTCTTCAAAATCACCATTTTGTGAAGTCCTACCGTGTTAAAGAGCCATATCTTTAAATCATTTGTGACAAGAGAGAGTGATCTGACTCGTCTTAAGGGTCTGTAGCACTCAAGGCAAACTTTGTATTATCGTCTGAAATTCATTGCGTTCAATGAAGAAAGACCGCTAGGAAACAATACCCCGGTGAAAGCAGGCTGATAACACATCCATTTGAATGAGAAACAAGGCCAGATATTAAAGAAGGCCAGTGGCTACTGAGATGATAAGCCCCTCTATCTGCAAGTACACCAGAACAAAAGGCATGAGCATGGCACTACATGCAAGATGTGAAATAGTTCTGTCCCAGCTCTCAGGCAGAGCAGCAGCATAAGAGACAGGCAGTACAGGGATACTGTACAACTTCAGCCCTTGAATTCTACAATGATAAGGCAGACTCCCAGGATTAACAGCCCTGTCAAGTGTAAGTCTCTGAAGTGCTTATTTGTTTAGAAGAACCACCTCATTCATCATTAAGGAGTGATAGAAATGGAAGTCCTCTGACACAGTATCTGAAGTCTACCTGGATGTATGTTTTCTCGGTGTCAAGGAAAGCAGAAGATAAAATATTGCTATCTGGTTTTGAAAATAGTATTAAAATTAAATACAGTGCTTGTGTTTATAATGTCTGGTTTCTAAGATGTTTATTTTATTTCTTTTCGTGGAAATATTGCAAGCCAAATTGAAAGAATGTACTTTCCATTATGAGCAGAAATATACCTATATGAACACAATTTTAAGGACAGCAGTAAAATTTAAATTAACAACCCCCCTCCTTCAAAAGAAACAGATGATATTTTGACTTTCTCTGAACTCTAAACAGATGTTTCTGATAATAAGTAATGACACTTGTCTGGTAAAATTAGAAAATTTTTTTTGTTTTGTTTACATAAAGAGTGAATGCAACTAAAAATTTTTAATACAAAAATCCTGAACTACTCATATAAAGATTTTTACTYTGTGGAGTTATTCTATGAATAGTCCTATACTGCAGAATCAGAACCTGTTTCTGGATTCCTCAGATCAGGGGTCTTATTCATAGCCCTCCTTTCCTCTGTATCTTAAAATTATGGTGAGGAGAAAGAGTTCAATAAAAACATATTTTAAGAGTTGTGAATGACTTGTAATTACCTTTCTTGGAGACCACAAGACTAAAATGAGGATGGTAAGAAACAATAGAGACTGAAGAATATAAAACACTACAAGAAAAACTGGGAAGCAATTCCTCACTCTGTTGGTGGTCTTGTAGATGTTGGACCTAATTGGATGTTAAGAATTAAAGATGTCCTATTCTGTCATTTTGACAATGTGTATAGTGAAGCAAACTAGGGCAACACTTGTTTTACCATTAAAAGACACATGTAAGTTTTCTTCCCAATTTAGAAAACCTGTCATTTACTGAAAGTGTAAGCATAAGTTTTCGACAGAGTTGTGGTAGGAAATGCTAATTTTCATAGATTCATAGAATCATCAAAAGGGTAGAGATGCTATGGGCAGTGACACCTCCCACTAGACCAGGCTGGTCAATTTTGTTATCAGTACCGTGTTACCTAGACTGTTATACTCTGTTCAATGTATTAGGAGGAAAAGCCCAACAATTCAAACAAACAAACAAACCCCCGTTGTATTCAGTGTTTCATTAATTTTCTCCCTCCGTTTTTTTTCTRTTTTTTTTTGTTTTTTTTCTGTCGAAGAAACACGTATAGGGAAATCTATTTTAAATGATAGTTCAGGGTATTGGCACACTCCTAATCCATATCCGAGAAATCTGTTAATGGAGAATTTCACATATTTCAGTAAGAGGAAAGAATTATGCAGAATCACTGTCTTCAACACAGTAATGGTGTGACTAGAAATACTAAATCCCGTCAATAATTTGGCATCAGCATTGATCCTGACACTGTTTTTAAAATTAGTAAGCGATATCTGTTCTGTATGATGCAGTGTCAAACACTGGACATTAGAAATCATCATAGATTTCTGCTACAATTCTGATTTTGTGTTTTTTAAAAAACATCTGATTACCCCTGACTGTTGAAGAACTGCTCCCTTAGAAAGCACTAATTAAGATACTGAAGAGTCTCATCTAATATTTATACTTCTGGTGTTGCACTAGATCATTTTGCAGTGCATGAACAGCGCCATGAAGAAGGAATTAGAAGCAGTATAGCTCTGAGCCTCAGATAATCCTTCACTGATTAGTGAGATTCGCATCATCACCTATTCTGAATGCACTCCTCTCAGGATGTTGATAAAGCCCTTCAGTATCACAATATGGACTTCCAAGCACAGCTACGGCTTTTCTACCCAATCAAAGTGAAACCCTCAGTTCACCTGGTTAAGCTAGCTAATCCTAAATCGGCTTTTAGATTGTCACTTAACAACTCTGAGGCACTCCAGAAGGATCCCGCACAAATCCTGTGGTAAATGAGGCCTAGGCTGAGTGAAAATGAACAAACAAAAAGCTTTAAAAATAGACAGCAAATTCTTTATCTAAGGCATATTTTTACTTCTTTAGAGTGAGAATTAAGATGTCAGGAGTAGGACAGTTCTGTTAAAGTGGTCTTCAAACGATGACGTATACCTGCTTAGATTTCAAATGATGACATATGAGTACATATTAAACAGCAAACKAATGCAAATAATGGGCAGGAGTTTGGTGCTTTGCAATTTTTGAATATGTGGACTATGAATAATCATACAAAGTTACAGGTTTAATAAGGAATTTGAAAAGTTTCTGTAGTTCACACATGTTTGCTGGCTTTGAAAAGGTCTGAACAATCAGAATTTATTGATGAACTCAACAGTATGTCAGCATCTTCTGATGACATTTTTAGCAAAAGTTACACTCCTATGTTAATGGCTATACCTTTCAGGAAACTGCATGCTGTCATCTAGGCGCTGGTCCTGCACTCTGTAGAAACAGTACTGTTTTCTCTGAAAAGCCTTTCTTGCATTCAGAGCAAAATCCTGTTGATTGTAGCAGGGACGATCTGTAGGCTGGCAGCAGTGTGGCTGTAGCTGCTGACTGGCAATCAGAATGCAAGATAATGCTTGCATCTGTTACTAGAGATGGGTAATGGGTACTGCCCAAGTATGTTTGCATTTAGGCTTCTTAGATTACATAAACCCTACTGTGAAACTATTCCATTGAACACACCACAATTTGCAATCTCATAATGGAATTTGTAGTAAGGTAATAATACAGGAAATATGCTCTGAAATTATCTTAGAATTAACTGACAGCTGGAATTTGAACTTGTAACAAAGAATTACTCAAGTTTTAAAAATCTCCCTTTTGCTGTGAAATCAGGGAGCAAGATTCCCAGTACTACCTGACAAGCGGAGGCACTCAGAACAAAAGCAATCAGTGGCAGAGAATAAAGGTCTTGCCATCTGAAGCAGATCACTCAAGTACCAATGCCAGATTAAATAGAAAAAAACACACAGAGATCYAAGTTTATTATCTTTCATACTGAATTGTTTAGAAATAATAAATAGAATACACAAACACTATACCATGGTAGTTTATTTTGTCTTGTGGGAAGTTTTAACAGTTTCTGGGATTAAATGGCTTTCCCCTTCTGTGAAGGGTCTGATGTAAACTCTTGTACTGAGGCTTAAAGTCTTAAGGTTGTTAGAAGTTTCCATCAGTCAGTCTGTATGTCAATGGATAAAAAGTTGGTTGCTGATCTGACCTGTTCATCGCTTCCTGGAAAGATGCCATCGAACTACAGATACATGTGCCAATGCTGGGGGAGGAAGGGGGAATGGGATAATAGGGTTATTTAGTGAGAAAAATCAGTTCCTCTATGCATTAATGTCRGGACACTGAGGCAAAGTCATAGAAATCTGCAAATCAATTTTGTACATRTGCCTGTTCATTTTGCAATGGAAGCCTCCATTTTATAAACTCCTAAGAATTACATATATTTGCCTTTTAATCAGTGGAAAAAAAAAAGACTACTTTTTATTTCTGAGACAGGTTAAAACAGCCTATGTTGTTTAACATGCTAGCTCTATGAGTCTGCTGAAAAAARTGTGATTGCAGAGTTACACATCAGTTCACTGCACACTAGACAAAATCTGTGAAAACTACGGTAGATAAAAGTAATTTTTAAGCTAATTATCTAATGTCCATTTACCTGGATGAGAATACTAATTATAGCATTTTTCAAATCTATTTTGAAATAATTTTAAATTGATCTCCTAGAATTTCTGAAAGCTGCAAAACCCTCTCACTTAAATCCAGTGTATTAGCTTTTCCTCTGTAAACATGGTACGAATTTATTTCCACTGATGCATTAATCATCTTTTACACACAGATTGATTTTCCAACTGCTTAATCATTTTAGCTGCTTTTAGCTACTTTTTAAGAAATCTCTTTAGTGACATTTAGCATTTTCTACCACCTAACAAATTTCAGTTCTGTTTTTGTTTCTCAGTCTACTCAAAAAGAAGTGAGTAGGAAGGGATTTGGAGTTTGTCTGCATTTTGGTAAACTTGGATTCCTGCCTTTAGTAATTCCCTTAATTCAGTTGTCGTRAGAGAGTATCTGTAGCAAGATTTAAATTATAAATTGAATGGAAATCTATTCTGAAGCATRAGAAACAGTGGATATTACAGGCCAGATCCTGAGATTATATTTACTGTCCAGGCATTAAGTTAAGATATGTGTAGGTAGTTGAATGATCCACAGAACACATGCTGTTCTTTGCRTACCGGTCCTGCTCTGCAAATTTAAAGGAACTTGAAAGCACTGCTAATTTACATGCTTTGAAATATCAGGACCATATTTAGAGGAAGCTGAAAACACTTCTAGTGCARGTATTAAAAAATGGTGACCATATCTGGAAAAGAATAAAACAAAAATGATGGCATATATTCTGAAAAAATGGCAGCTTTGTTTAATTAAGGGAAAAAATGCAGCAGACTCTAAAGGCATTTTCACTGTSGCCATACACCTTGAGGGTTGTATTAATAGGCCTAACAAAGGCTTAATRAGTGGGATTCAGCCCCTTGAACTTCAGATGACCACATTGGAGGTGAGAGTCCCAGCAGACTATCTGTTTTCTCCATATAGTCTGCAAAGACTTACAGACAATTATTCATCTGATGTATTTCAATGCTGTTTCAGACTGAGGTGGCCTGCACTGCGCTTTCCTCTAAGCACACAGACTGCCAGCAGCAACCAGTTTAGATGCAGATACCTGAGTATGGTCAGATGAGTCCTATTCTGTGAATGCAGTATTTGTCTTCCAGACAAGCAAGGMCAGTAAATCCAAAGAGAAATATGTTTTTTGTTGAAGTTTGTGAAAGTACCCTTCTGTGCTGTATAGGAATTCATRTCAACTTCCATAGCTATACTACATTGTCTATTTCATAGCCTATGGAACTTATAGCTCATCCAATTCAATTCAAATTTTACTACAAGTGAAAGACTGCCTAGTGCATGGGTTTTTGCAAATAGCATTTAGAGATCAGCTATAACTACCTGGCATATAGCAGGCATGTCACATGCCAGAGGTTGATGRTGAAGGTGCTCAGGTCAGGGGTGCRTCTTGTCACACCATGTTTGTAGTTGACCAAAACAAGCCAATAAAAGTTAACTAGGTTAATTTTTATAGCTCTTTCTATTAGCTGAATGCAGAGTTTATCATTCAGGAGAAAGGTAGTATCGTGATAGATGGAAACCAAACATTAAGCCCAGACAGCACAAACAGAAGCCAAGCATAGGTCACTGGACAATCAAATCAGGCAACAACAATGGTTTAGTAGTGATTGGGGGCATAGTTCAACACACAGGATAAACTCATTGGTTTGCAGAAAATAGAATATTCTTTCGAATTTTACCGATTAATCTTTTTTTCAAAAGAAAGAGTTGAGTCTTTTGAAACCTGTCAACAATTCCTTCCTTGTCACATTTTCTAGAGGGAGGTGGAGAACCCCTATCACAATCTTTGTGGTAGGTCACTCTGTGATCATCAGTATCTGATGGGGTAGAATAATCCTGTCACACAATGGTGTGGGTTATAATCCTCCCCTGCCAAGAATCTGGTACAGACAAAACGGGTCAATATACAAAGAAGAACAAATCAGCAGAAAAACTAGGCCCAAACCATGTCACAGAAAAYGGTTATAAACCAAGGCATGCTTATGTCTAACGAGATAGATGTTCTTGGCATTGATTTGTTGGAAGATTTCCCTATATGTCAGTATTGAACCAAGCACTTCGGAATAGTGCTAGGAATTTATATCCTGTGGATGCCATCTTTTAGACAAAATAAAATCAATGTCCCAGCTAGTCAGAATTTTTTACTGCCTGTTCCAAAATAAAATTTCTTTATCTCCGGTCTTCACCAGATTCCAGATCCTGTAATAACTCATTTCTCCCTGCAGTTTCACTAAGATCTTCAAAGCTACATTACGGTCCAGTCACATTGTGTATGAAAAAGTGCTTACAAACTAYGACTGTTGTGGCACTGCATTGCTGTTTARTATCACTGAATTTGCATGGATTTTTATTTTGTGAGAAATACACAAAGAAAGGCACACAATACACAATATGTCTACAAACAGTATTTTCCTGTAAAACATCCATTTATAAACCAATGTTAAAAGAATAATTTAATTTCATCCATTTGTTTTTTAATGTTTCGTATTTATGAACAGATCAAGTTTATCTGGCATGGGCTAGCACCATTTCTTCAAAGGAAAAGAAGGAAGAATATTACCATTACAATACACTAGTAAATGAAAATAAAACCCCAACAGGATCACAACCTAGGACTGCTAATGTAAGAGAAAACCACATTTAYTAAATCTAAACAGACACTTGCAGGAATAAACTGAGTGTATTGTCTTTTACTTTGAAAAGAAAGGAAGAGAAGGGAAAGGCTTATTGTATACAGCAACCTGTTCTGGAACAGGTAAAAGAGAGAAAACTTACTGATGCTGATGTCACCTATACCAGATGCATTTGGCAGTTGCACATTGCCTKGTTTAAATGTGTGTTTCCGTGTGCCTATATCTATTTATTTGCACTGCATACATTCAGTTGTTTTGAGCAAAAAGGTGCTTAAAAGTCAAAGATATGCCCAGTGAGTATACAGCAGAAAATAAATTATTCGGATTTTTTATACCATTGTATGATTATCTAAACCAGAATGTRCTATAAATCTAATTCCAAGCTCCTAATTTATGGAAAATTTCCATTAATTCAAATTTTGTCCTGAATTTGTGCGGAATCTAGGGCCACCTCCAGTCTATCAACAATCCAGAGATGTCAGAAGTAAGATATTTCAGTGCAAATTTCAACATAAGCTGTATTCCAGGTGATATTGGCTTGTCTGGAAAGCTGTTTTAAAATACATTTGAAAATATGGATAATGAAGGTGCAGTTTACTAAATCTGTGGGGAATTTTCCACTGACTTCTTGTGATACAAAGTTTGCATGCTGTAATGGAATGAATCTTAGGAATTCAAAATATATGCAAATTTTGTCCCCTTGTATTTCTTTGGAAAAAAAAATTGTAGCATATATTGTGCAGTTTTTGTCTAAAGAGACTTTTCAGCAAAATACAGATGCCCACACAGATCAGCAGACACTGTTTCTTTCTTGTCTCTCAAGGCCACCTTGAACAGCAGCCTCCCCTGAATAATTTTATCCATGCAAACAGGACTGGCTCACAGACCCAAATCAAACTCCATGTCCAGCTCCTTTCTGCTTCAGCATGCTCCTTGTGGCCAAAAATCCTGCTAGTGGAAAACACAGGTACTTTTCATTCTTAAGCAATAAACCTAATTCTAACCATTCTAATAACACATTTAGAGGGAAAAAAAAAAAAAAACCCCACAAACAAATAATACCAAACTGCCAAAAAACCCCAAATCAAACCAAAGAAAGAAAGTACATGCTGTAACATAGGTTTCTAATCCYGGAAGAACCTGCCTTGCATTGCCAAATTTATCAATTAAATTTTGCTTACATCAAACTAATTTCTAACATATTTTAAGTATTTTATTCATCTCTGTTTTTTCTAAGATGCACCTCGTAGTCATGATAAGCAGGTGACCATACCACGCTGAAGAACCGCAGGAAGAGAATTTGGCAAAGGAAATAAATCACCCTAAATAAGAGYAAGAATATCACACTGCAGGAATGCAGAGCTCTATTTACATCACTGGCATTCTGGAAGGCTGAAGTTTTTCTTAGGCACTGACATATGCTACAGAACAGAAGACACTCGTGGGCATTTTAAAGAAAGCAGGGAATTTGCCTTTGGAAAGTTTTCATGTGTTTGTGGAAAATGCACAAGCAACACCATCATTTTCAGGCATCTGTGATTTTCTTTATTTTTTTTTTTTTTTTTGTAACATGTCTTCTGACTGTCACTTCAAAACATGCCCTTGCATTACTATGAAATGCATATTTCATTTCTCTAATCCTCCATAGCAACCAGAGAGAAAATATATTTTTAAACTCAGTGTATTTGTTGTGTATTTAAAGGGATAGCTTGGGTTTCCTTTAGTGCCTCAAACTTGAAGCCCCCTCACCAATGAAATAAAAACGTCTGGTAAGCATTGCTTTTGGGCTGCAAAAGTTCCCATGTCTGGTGCTTAAAACYCAGCTAACCTCATATCTGAAAGAGCAAATGAACAGTAAGTTTAATGTATGAAGGCTTTTGGCTATAAATGTCAGTATCAAAAGTCTAGGAAGACGTGTGGTGAAAATAAAAGAATCTGTTCTGTGATTTCAGAATATTTTATGGTATAGGGCAGAACTAGCCTTCGTCTGATTCCATCATGTTGTGTATAGGTTATGCTTGAGCAATTTACAATATAGTCATACTACAGAAAAGAATTTGGATATGAGATACAAAAGGTGAAAAACTTTCCTGGTGGAAGGTATTACTGATGCTAATATGCATTACAACCRCTAGGAAAACGTCCCACTTATCAACTAATATTTAAAACCAGTAGTGCTTTGTAAAATTATTTTCTTTAAGTTCATTACAGAGCTCTGAAGATCTCTACATTTTTAGTTTGCACAAAAAATAAACATCTTTCCCAAAATCACAGCAAATCCCAAGGCACACCGAACCTGCTAGCATTATATATGTTACAAATATACCCCAAATAAAGGAATTATTATTAGTATTTCTTCAAAGTACCTCCAGCTCCTTCTTAATTTTCAGATGAAAATACAACTACCTACCCTGTAAGCACACTTCTAAGTAAATGTGCATTAATTGGAAAAAATTAGGGTTGTCCCACAGTTCTTTTCCACTTGCAGGACACCGCTTAGGGAGAGGCAGCTAAGCTATTCTAAAGTCTCAGATTGCAAATGTTATTTGGGTACAGACACATCACCTTATTTTCCTTCTCACATGCTGCTTACCTACATCATTACCAAGACAATGCACAGATAGCCATTAACAGCACAACACATTAAAGAAAACTGGTAATTAAAAATAATCTGCACAGAAGCCTTGTCAACTCCTTACATGGTTTTACACACTGACATTGAAACGCATCTGCCTGAAACAAATGAAGTACCCTTATTTTTACTGTGTTCATCCATTTGAACGTTTCAAACTGGGACTCTGAATCACTCATGGTGAACAGTACAAATAATTTCAGTGAAATGAATGGGAATAACAAGGTTGAACATGTGTAGCATTATTTGCAGGCTCTTCTAAGTCACTAGTTCATAATGAGTCATCTTCATTATACCCAGAGAAATGCTATTGCCAGCAGAGTTTTGAAAGTACCTACAAGAATTCATTTTTGCCATTCAGGCTTAACATGTATGGCTCAGTCTTTGAACACACTGGGATGTTTATATAGCTGCACACATAATATACTGAGACAAGGTAAATCCCCACTTTTCTTTTTTGTCTTTCAGGTATTTTCAGTGGTTTCTTTGTGTTTGTCATTCTGTTTGAATTTCACAATCCTAACCCTCAAAACCAGCTGAAGAGTAAACAGAGGCTTTGTGACGCAAAAAAAAAAGGGCAGATGAACAATAAATAGCATATAATGCAAGATTCTTTTGCATTTCTGCCTTTAAACAAAATAAATTTAGAGTGAGAGCTTTTCTCAGAAAAAAAGGAAACACTGAGAAAAAAGTGTGGAACACGAAATGATTTTATCTGGCTAAAAAGAGGCATTCAGTATCTTTGATACATACTCAAAATCCTTAGTCAGGATTTTCTCAGTGTTTTTTTGCTTAATGTCTGTTGGAATTACCTGACTATTTTCAGTCAACAGCTGTTGAAAAGACATCCCGATGGCTCCCATCTCTGTCACTGCAGTCCATTCTGTGGACATTCTGTGTCCAGCTTCTCCTGGGGCTCCCTGGAGATGAAAATCATATCACTTAAATCATGCACTATTTTTCTGTTTCTCTCTAGATGGCAGCATTTGCCTTGAGGACTTCCCTCTAGATAAGCTTGTCTCATAGAGGAGTAACAATAAGGGCTCAAGAAAAATACTGTCAGGGACTGGAAATTCTTTGCCATTAGTTTTGGTTCAATTTTCACACTTTCCACTGTTTGGGGTTTGTGGTTTTGGTTTTTTGTTTTGTTTGCTTGGTTGGTTTTTGTTGTTTTGTTTTGGTTTGGTTTTGCTTTCGTGTTTTTGCGGGGGCTGGGAACATTCATAACTCTTTACATTGATAACTGAAATAGGCAAGGAGATTCAGTTAAGAGACACAATCTACATTGTCAGGGTGCAATAGTCACTGCATAATCAGCTTATCAAAACTGTACAGATCTGGGCCCCACAGTTTAACAAGGATGTTAAGATACTAGAGTGAATCCTTAGGAGAGGAACAAAGCTGAGGAAAAGGCTGCAAGGCATGTCTGTGGAGGGGCGACTAAGGAGKTTAGGTTTGTCCTATTTGGAGAAAAGCAGGCTGAGGGGTGACCTCATTGCTCTCCGCAGCTTCCTGAGGAGGGGGAGTGGAGAGGAAGCTGCTGAGCTCTTCTCCCTTGGATCCAGTGACAGGACACAAGGGAATGGCTCAAAGCTGCATCAGGGAGGTTTAGACTGGACATTAGGAACCATTTCTTTGCTGAGAAGTTGGTCAAACACTGGAAGAGGCTTCCTAGGGAGGTGGTCAAAGCCCCAAGCCTGTCAGTATTYAAAAGACATTTGGACAGTGCCCTTAATAGTCAGCCCTGAAGTGGCAAGGCAGTTGGACTTGCAGGTCCCGTCCAACGAATTCTAGTCTAGTCTAGTCTAGTCTACTCTAGTCTATTCTATTCTATTCTTCCATTCGATTTCATTCCATTCCACCCTATCCTATTCTTGACTACCATATTTCTTCTTCTATTCCACTATCCCACATATTCCTGATGCTCGCTCATTGTTACAAAAAGCTATGTATTTTGACAGTCCTTACTGCAGTCTTATTCATTCTTATAGTAATTAATGACTAGACTGCTTATTTCTACAAAACAGTTACACTGAACACTGCATAATTTTTAATTTGTAATAGTATGAAGATGTGATATCTCCAGCCTGCATTAAATGAAACAAATGAGAATTAAATAAAATTGAAAAAATCTAATTTATGATTAGTGTATTGTTTTCAACTAAATGCTATTAATAAAAAAAAGGACATGTATTTTATTAGGTGTATGCAATATACAATCTTGTTGCCTTTCAAGCAGGTCATAGCTGCATTATACATCTCTCTAGTAAACTTGTCCATCTGCAGCCCTCTCTGGAAAGRTGCACTGCAGTCATAATTGATCTGCATTTCTAGTGTATCACTACATGTACTCACCACAGTAGGAAAAGTGTGCTATCACTTGTGGTAATCTTTTAGTAGGCATACATAACTCATTCCCTATTTACCACGTATTACCATGTGGAGGAATTTCAAGAATGTGCCCATTTTTTCCTAACTTGTCCATCAGTCAGGCCTTCACTGCCAGCTCTGTCTGTACTCTGAATCTCACACAAACTCGAGATTTTTTTCTTTAAATGAGCCTCGTCTTCATTTTGCTCATGCTGCCTCCACTCCTTCCCCCAGCTTGCGTTTGCCTCTTAGTCCCCTAAAACTTCCTGACTATAGTGTTTGACCTGGACTGGCAAGCTGAGCCTGTGGGTCTTTGCSTGTCACGGCCATAGCATTTCCCTGGACAGCATGGTTCTGCTTAAGTTCTGTATGCCAGTCTCCACATGAATATACATCTTAAAAGGCTACAACGTAAGGGGAGATGTTGGCATTTCACTACTTGCTATTAGGAACTGAGAAACGGAAGAATATGTTGAAATAATAAAAAAATCCCCTAAATATACTGTACAAACGGGCCAAGTGTTAACTCMTCTGGCAAAAAATGTTAAAGTAAAAGCATAAAAATTTAATGCTGTAGTAGTCTGATCCAGCCTCCTTAATTCATTTGCTTATCTCAGCCTCATCTGATGAATGCCTAGCCATTCAAGAATTTATTTTCCTCTCTCTCAGGACAAACTTCTGTAGTTATTTTTAAAAATAGTGTTGTGGAGATGTGGTGGCCAAAAGCCTATTGATCATGTGGAAAGATACATTCTTCTTCTGACTTCAAAGGCCACAGTGCTGTCCAAGGAACTAAAACTGGCAGCAGAATACCAGCGAAGAAATAGATAGGGGTAGGGACAGAAAGATTGTATCTCAGAGAGCAGAAAAGAAACTATCATCTTCAAACTCTTCATTTAAATTACAGCAAAGGTACAAAGCTACTGCAAGGTGCCAGACTTGCTGGAATATCTTTTGAAGATAATAAGAACTATTTGAATAAATAGGCTATAAATATACTTGACAAAACCATCTATAAAGTTACAAGAGCAGCAGTTCTTTCTAAAGTTGTTAGAAACGGAGAGGTCATGTTTAATTTAATAACCAGGCAATCTGTGGACACTAAAACAAATGGCATACTCCAGATACACATTCAAAGAGGGCAGAAAAAGCCATCATATTGAAATCAGATGCCATGTGCATCACACATAATTCCTTCCTCTACTGTACTCCTGCCCTGTCCTGTTTTTTCCAGCTTTAGAAAGCTGTTTCTGTTTCTTCTCCCTCAGTTGATATGATCCAGTTAAATCCAAGCTTTGGAGACACTTGCATGAAACATCAGTGATTACTTGATTTCTCAGCATATAAATCTAACTACAAAACTTACTATGTAGGACTCTGTTATGAGGTAACTTTTCCTATRCAACATTCTTGCCTCAGCTGCTATCTGCCCTGAGACCTGCATTAATAGCATACTGTCAAAGCCATCTCCATATAACATATTAAGCAATTGTTTTCCCAGAACAAACTGATAAAGCAACAAAAGTATTAGACAGGGCTTTTCAGTAAGCAGCTTCACTGTATGTTCCACTCCRAGCAGTTTTTAACTTCTAAAAAATCAAGGCCACAAATAGCTTCTGTTTGATAAAACCTGTTTAGAGAGGAAGCTCTCTAACTTGCCACTCTGCCAGCTTTCCTAAACTCTTCTCTGCTTCTCAGGACTTTGTCCAACACTTCTACAGTAAGCAAGAGTTCAATTCCTAGTCCCCATTTTCTCCTCTGCTCCTGGTCCCTGCACCACAGATGATCTGCAGGAGTGAGCAGAAGGGGTCTGTGCATTTGAGCACAGGGCCCAAGCCAACCATGGCAGCAGGCAGCAGTGGCAGTATATGGCAGGAAGCCTTCCCGATTCTTAGAGGCTGAACGAACTAGGACAGGTCATACAATGAAAGAAGTTCATCTGACTGAGCACTGTCTCATYCCACGTCTGTACTGCTGCCACTTCTTACAGCGTGCGAGGCACAGTTGGGCCATTACCTTAACTACACCCTACTGTTGCATTTCAATCGGTCCATAACTAAGCAAATGTCCGGATTTACAGGTTTTGGCATTACCTTTGCCTGGTAAATCTCCTCAGTCTGAGCTGAAAGTAATACTATATTCTCTCACATTCATCTCCTAAGTTTATGTCAAAAAAAAGGAACCCCAAAAGCTGATGGGAGGACAGAAGCTGCACATGCTCTGCCTGCTTCTGTGGGCACACCAGCCCCTCATGTACATGCACAAACCCTCACAGCATCTGGAGTCTTCTCTTCAGACGTTTAATGGCTGAAACCCTGCCCTGGTATATGCCAGAAAAGACCTTCGGCAGAAACTCTGATAAAGGCTTTGCAGATGAGTGAGGTTATATTACCGCACACACAGTTTGCTTATCCCTTGCTGGCTTACTAAGGAAGATGTTGCAATGTGGCACTTTGTACAGCTACTATGGAAATGTTGGTACACAACTTTGGGCCCCAGTTTGCAATTTGGCATCAGTTTACAATAGTATCAAAGGGACTATATATTACACCTGCAGGTGAGTAAATCTGAACAAGGTACTAGATTTTAATGTCTGTAAATTGTGTGGTTCTGTAAACTAGAAAATAACCAACATAAGCACAAATCCAGAAAACAGGAAGAATATTAGCCAAACTGATTCACATATACAATGGTTGTCTTACTAAGCTGTGAATTTCCTGACCTGCTTCACATAAAAAAGCTCTACTTCAAAGTCATTACAATCAGAGAATCAGTCCATATCTTGCTTTACTAAATCGACTTTTTCAAAAACCTGAAAAAGGTGTTTTGTGTTGCTTCATAATTTTACTTGCCATTTCTTCCAAGAGCTCTAATTGCTCACACTTATTACAACACTGAGAACTTTTTTTATACAAATGTACAATTGCTATAAATTACAATTGCTCAATACTATCCTTATCATTTACATATATGCAAAACAGAGGATCTTTGTATGCAGCTGAATAATATATGCATATACATATAGAGAAAGGCATAAAGGAGAAACTCCAAGTAATATATTTATTCTCACACAGTTCAAATAAAATAGCCAACTGTCCCCTGGAATGTTTGATACTACACTAAAGTCGAAGACAGAAGACGGAGCTTGCAAAGTAGCCACCTTATAAGTGGTCTTAAAATCCGCATTTGTTTGTGCAACTTGATACGCAGGATTCCAGTTAAGAGACAAGGCTCTGTGTCACAGGCAGATGCAAGTTTAACACTCTGTGATCTTTACCAGATGCTCTGAACTGGCTCTGGTCTTGGACCTATGACAGTTTTGCCTATCCACTTTCAGATGTCACCAGCCTCTGCTAGCAATTAAGGGATTGTCTTTCCTTGCAAATGTATGATTTCTACATAGTGTTTAGATGACTGACCTTGACAAATCAAGAACTGATCCCACACCACTGTATTCCCACTGGCCGAAATGGAACTGGTGTGAATAAGTATATGTGAAAYGGCTATTTGGCTCTCAGGCCAAGATAAATTAAATACATATATTTTTTCATTTTGTTTAAAGAATAATATGGAAAAAAAATTCCTTAGCCTTAACAGAGTGCAAACATAGAGTTGGATTGTTTCCTATTTGATACTTTTCTTTACCACTAACAAATACTTCTGGCTTCTTCTGTGTATTTCTATTAAAATACTTATACCAACACACTTTCGTATGTTGCTTAAGGCTAAAGAGGTTTTCTTCTTCTCCCCTCCCTACTTTTCACTTAATGAAATAAAAAGAAAAAAAAAATACATCAATTACTTCTTGATTGTTATACAAAAAAAGTTACTGCTTTTCAGCAGTCCCGTTTCTTTTCCTTTGAATAAAAAATTGCTTTCAATACAGGGAATGTAGTATAGAAAAAACTGGAACATATAATTACATAAAAACAAGAACTTACTAATAACTGTAGTGATAAAGTAATATTGAAGTCACAGAAGCAGAATAAAAATTTAGACAGATAAACACTAAAGTCATGTCCCATATCTTTCATGGACACTTAGTTATAGAGTACAAAGATCAAGACAGCAGAAGAGTCTGTTTATAGGACCCCGAAGTTTTAAAACAAATCTTGGGATTGTCTGGCATATGCCATAATAATTTCCATATCCTGAATCTCTTGAGTTTTTAAAACTGGATTTTGATAGCTTGATCCAACAGTGATTCACAGTAAGTTGAGAACTCTGGAGCTTTGCAAAAGACTATGGCTGTGTTTCTGCCAGTAAAAATCTAAGGTACAGACCCCACTTGGCTCAATCCATTGTTTCCCATCCCCCCCACCCCCCTTTTCTAAAGTGCTTCTTGCTCATCTTTGCCATGGGACATTACAAAGCCGACTAATCTATAGAATTCACATGCTTTTTATCCATTAATAGCCTTTGCCAGAAATACTTCAGCTCTTCCTGGAGCTAAGACACAAGGCTGTTAAGACAATGGCCTGGCTGCTCATGTGCTCCCAAGACGGTAGGTGTTTTACCGGCATTCCCGAAGGCAGCAGCTGCACAGCTCTGGAATGGCATTGGCCTTGTCAGTGGCCTCTCATCTCCACCACACAGTATTTCAGTATGGGCCCAGATGGATCAACCTGCTCCTGAAAGATCTCCCAGGAATGTTATGGTGTAGTTTTGCACAGCAGATGGTAGAACCGACAAAATCATAAAAGACTATACCATCCCCATCACTGTTACACAAAGGTGGTTGTTTACAGGTGATGTTAAAAGAGAAGATCAATTCTCCATAAGGGAAGACAACTCCAATTCCTTTACCCATAAATATTAAGACAAGGAATCATGCATTGTCTATACCCCAGCAATCCCTTGGGTTTTGTGGGCAACAGGGGGATTGATGTGCTCCTTGCTGTCTTAACACGACCAAGTGATTCAGGAAGTCACTTTTGCAAGATGAACTCTGCCCTGATGTGGTTCTAGGAGTCTCCCTGACACATAAACACTCCGCAGGATCCACATTGGCTCCAAGCAATCGAGAACAATTTACTCTAGTAGTAAAAATGTACAGAAATCAACACCAAACTGAAATATCCTTCTATAAGTCATGGTTCATTCAGCTGAGTTACTATTTTAATTTTCAAGGTTTTCATTAAAATATAAATGAATTTTATAGGTTCTTAGGCCATCCCCTTCTGGTGATCACATACCAAGCTGTCCAAGTCAGAAATTCCTTCGGGGGACTATGGACTTACTAGGAATATGATTTGATGGAGAAGATCAGAAAAGCTTATGCTGACTGTCTTTAAAACTGTAAGTAAGTGGTCTCCTAAAGTCCAGAAGTGTGGAAAAATTGAGCTTTATGAAAGGTAGATGACTGGTCTTTCCCACATAGAGCTGGCGACAGTGAGCTATTTTCCAGCACAGGTGTCTGGGAGTCGTGGAGTTACCTCTATGAGGTACTAAATAGGTCAACAGAGAAGCTCTCTGAGCACTCCTTGCTGCTTTTGTTCTTTTCTGTGCTGCTCTCCATTCTCTTTTATTTACCCCTTTCCTTGTATCCATATTTCTCTGCTACATGTTCTACCAGGGCATTGCAGACTTTTGGGTGTACTGAGACATCTACAAGCAAATGCCCACTCACAAGGGCAAAAAATCACCTTTYACTCAGTTATGGGAAATGATTTTCCTAATGGGTATTCTAAACCTGGCCTCTATAGGCATGGAAATTAGTAAAATTCACTCTAGCAAGAGCATTATTATGGAACATAAACGCTATTGCTGTATTCTTTGATCATTTTTTCTAGGCAAAAAGGGGAAAATATTGTGCCGATGTCTCAACAATTTCTGAATAGTTTTGAAACGCAGAAGAGGGAAACAACAAAAGACCATGTCACTTCATAAAAACGTGATGGAGGATGAAAATATGAGTTCTTATTTTCACATCCATGTCAAGCAGGAATGTTTTTCTATTTTTCCAATCTTACTATATCTTCGATATGTAGCTGTGAAGTTTGTGAGGGGCCTTTATTATATAAGCTATACAAAACCTCTGGTATGAATTGAATTTTTAAGCCAAAGATGAAATGGTGCCTGAGCAAGAAAATTTGATTTATACTAGGAGAGCGATGAAATTAAGGTGAGAAAGGGGCACTGGAGTACAAAGCTCATGGAGTAACCAGAAAACAAGGCTATTTTTCCATTATATTTACAAAAGTCAAGACAGTTTCCTGAAAGTGACTGAATGCTTTCAGACGGAGAGAGTGCTTGCAGTAATCATACAATTTTTAAAAAGCCTTTTACTTCTATTGCTATTTAATATTTCTATCAAGACACTGCCTTAAGGAAAAGGGGGCTTCACTGTGTTGGACAGTGCACAAACAGAGAAAATACACAAACATTTTCATGATAGTTTTTGAAGTAAAAAAAAAAAAAATCTGATTTAGGGTCAAATTCTGCACCAACTTACACAAACCCTCCACTCTGCAGATAGAGGATACAATAGAACCAGTCATCTTGTGTTTACAGTTTGAGATAATAGTTAACAAACACATTAAGAAACATCACTAAAATCGTCCATATAAGCAAGGCAGCTCAAAGAGGAGCATACTTTTTGTGATTTTCTCACATCATGCCTTCATAATGGAAAAGGCCAAATTTACAGGAGGGAACCAGTAGAGGAGTTAACTCAGACCAACACTGGGATGCAAAGCTGTAAAAGCAGGGGTTCCGGCTGGTGCAAAATGCCACATCTCATCTCCATCTGGAGTCAGCCTCAGTCACTAATATAGAACTAACCTCTGAAGTATGTCCTGGTACTTTAGGCTTCTTTCAATAAATCTCAGGAAAACAATTCAGGAGGGGAAGTTTTTCCACTACACTGGGCTTCTGATAAATGGATGTGACACAAACCTAAATTGCATAAATTACTGTCTTTAAATGGCCCCATCATGGTTTCTCAGTAGCAGGTAAAAATGGAGACTTATATTTCTCTTGCAATCAATTGCAGTTTAGAGCAAAACAGCAAACTATAGCTGTCTGTGACAGCTGCTTACTGAAAGAAGCTGAATATACACTGTGAAGTGTAAATGAATCTTACCCCTGCTACTCCCCAAAGTTAACAGGAAGTCAGGGAGACTGAACAAGCCCATAAATCACATCCAACTTTTTGATTTAGTGTGTGCTGCTTTGATTCTCTTCTATGAACAGGAACAAATCTGTTGTTTTGCCTCTTTTCAATATCTCCATGTTTCAGCAGGTAGGAGGTGAGATGGAGTATATCTAGCCCCATTTTAGCAGCAAGATACTCCAAACAAAGCATTTCTGGGGCATTTTTAGATGCCTTGGATATACAGCTGCTCATGAAGTGTGATAATCCCTGAGAAATGTCTGCAGTCACTCACTGCAGTTCTGAAATGGGATATGGCATATACAGTATGAAAGTATGGAAAAAAGGAAGTGAGAGTAAGAGAATGAGAGGAATTTGGCACATTCTGCCAAGTTTCTATGAAAAACACAATGATCACATGCTAAATCTTACGAGGGCTGGTAACCGAAATGCTGTCAAGTAACTCTCCACTGCTTGTAGAGCAGAGATGAGATCGGTTTAGAACATTTTAGATACTTCCACTATATCCTATGAAGTAAGAGTATTTCCACATTTTCTCTTTATTACCATAAACTTCCGGAAAGAGAACCTCTGCTTTACATATGCTAAATGATTAAACACTTAACAGTCTGGAAAAACACTGCTTCTGGGAAATGGTCATTGTGGGAGTACCACCAGACAGGGTGAGGTGGCTGGTAAATATAGAAATGATCAGCATTAAACATCCATTGTCCTACCTAAATACTGGCTGCTGTTCTGATAACAAAAGATCTTCAGCCAGATAAATTTCATGCTTTTGACAAGATCTGCTGCCAAAGATACAGTTTGTCTATACTAGACAGATCAATGCTGATTATTTAAGACAACATATAGATATCACATTCTACACTTTCAAATTTGTTTGCCTCAAAGTATCTGTGGGTACAACAGTTTGCAATTTTGCCCCACCTTTATTATTAGAGAGCTTTTAAAATCAGGCAGATGTCTTTGGTTAGTCAATTATACTGTCATGATATTAATGAAAGAGTTGCACAGAGATGCTTATAGACAGGCAAGGAAATAGAAACAAATAATAAACCCATTCTTCTTACTATATTCATGCTTTTTAATCTGACAGTAGGCATGCCAAAATCATAAATGATTTCCATCAACACCAGATTAGTAATGAAAATATTTCACATTCAATTCCCACGATAGATGTGGCTACAGTTGGCTTTACAGACATCTAAATCAAATCAAATGCAGTTTCTTTCTATTTCAAAAATTCAGCCTCTGAATTCTAGTTTTACAGACTTTAGTAGCTCTAAGATCCAATGTACATAAAATCAACTCTATTTCACTTTTGAGTTCCTTGTTGAAATTGCTGTAACCACTAATTAAAGAAGGCTTTGCCCACTTCTTTATTCCTATGTATAAGAAAGCTTATTTCATTTTTCTCCTTGGAATCAGTATTCCTCAATGTAAATAAAACTGTATATAGCAATAGTTTATGACTACAAGGCAAATTGCAGAGTAGAGACAGTTAACATGTATTCTTTCAGCAAGTATCTTCCAAGAATAAACTTTCATGACGCAATGGCTACTATGCCATGGCATTTACAATGGCTTCTTTTTTCTCTGTGTGTGTGTGTGTGCATGTATTACCGGAAAGAGAATTTTTCGTGTTGGAATTCAACATACAATTAGTGACACATTTGTATTTTACATATTTATAAAAAACCAAAAACTTTCTCACGTGTCTGCACACATCTATCAATCCACAAGTACCCTCCTCTAAAGCCGGACAGGTATATGAAGGTGAAGGATGATCTGGATAAAACTTAGCTCTGAACATTACAAAATATGTATTCTATTATCACTGTATCACAGACACTATCTTATCTTCCAGTCTGTGTTTGCTGACTATATCTGTTGCTATTTTGAATAGTAGCTTTTCTTATAGCCTCTATTTCTCTTTGTAGAGTTTATGTATAACGTGTTAAATTCCTTCATCTTCCTAATCAATTTAGAATGGTTTACTAGTCCCCTCTGTGAAGCCTCATTGCTTTTGACCTTCCCAGTATGTATTACTCCTAGTATTATTAAACACAATTTAGAAACACGCCAAAAAAAGTGTTGGGAAAAAAAATAACTTTATGAAAACCATTCTCAGTCATTCTAAAAACGCAACACTACTTGGAAAATAAGTAATTTTCTCCAAGAATAAAAGAGCTCTCTCCACATCCCTGCCCCCAAATACAAGTTTGCCAGAGAGAGAATCTTATTAGTATGGACTATATTGTCTCAGAGCTTTATGGCTATATGGACTTGATTTTTAGCAGCTCAGTGCACTTATAACTCTGATAGATTTCCAATGGTACAGTATACGTTTAATACTTTAAAAAATATAAATATAACTTGTGAGTTGTCCATTCTCCTTCCCCCAACCTTAAACTGTGAAGCAACATTATATTCCATTTGCTTGAGCAACTGCAAGCTGATGGAAGTCAACACCTGCTATTGACAGACAAATTGGTATTAACTATATGACAAAATCTCTTTAGGAATTGTAAGATAACAATGATTGAGAGATGAAGTATAGACAGAAGAGGAAAGTAAAGGAAAGAAGAAGAAAGTGAAAGAGAAAAAAAATATATATAGTGCACGAATTTTTCTTCCCTGTTGAAAGAAGCATGTATTTGTATTAAAATTTGAGAGACAAAGTATCTCTCACTTTTTTCTTTCATTAGGACACAGGCGACCGATAATGTAAAATAAACAAAATTGTGTATAGCTATAGATCGTGAATATACTGCAATTTCTAGACAGGGACAGTTACCTTTTTAGTAGAGCTTTTACAGAGTATATATGTTTTACTACAAACTTTGAATTTTTCACATCGATGGGGTGACTTTATGATGCTATATATCCCAATCGCCTGCTTAATGCGAAATATTAACTCTGTGTCGCTTATCATCACTGCCGCTTCGGCCGCGGTTTTCAGTGGCTGAAGGCGAAGGGAACACTTTTACCTTTTTTCCTCTCCTCTAGTCAGTTTTTTCTCGGCTTTATCATTCTCAGGAGAGAGACAGAGAGAGCACTTTTACCTTCTTTTTCTTACCTCTCTCAGCCCTGTGTTTTCTCAAGAGAGAGAGAGAGGGAGAGTTGGGGACTTTTCAGTTTTTTTTCTTTTTGTTTTTTTTTTCCGGCTAGTCTCCTAGCCTTGGACTGTGTTTTTTTCTCCTTCTTCCTTGGGAACTGTACAACAGACAACTGGGCTCCGTTCTACATACCATCGCCATTGGAGGCCTACACCCTAGGCCCGGAGAGGGGCCTACACCGTAACCTAGCAGCCTTCAGGAGACAGAGCAGAAACCGCACCCTGGAAACAAAGCACTCTGAATTCATCCAGGTTCCTCCACCACTAGAGGTTTATTATCTAACATTATTCATTTTTTGTTTTCTTCCCTTCCCCTGGTGCCTGCGTGCATCCCCCCAGCAGCTTCTTTGTTAAATAAACAGTTTTTTTCACTTTCCTCCGAGAAATTCCTAAGGTGGGGGGAAGGGAGTTTTAGAACCCTATCTTTTGCAGAGAAGACTCTTCGAGTCTTCCTCCTAAGTTTGTCCAAACCATGACAGAATCTACAATATTTTTTACATATTTATATAAAATTATGCCATGCAAAAACGTTTCACATGTAGCATTAGGACAATATTTCCACAAAACTACTCGTGTGCTTCTATTCAAGGAAAATTTTGACAGTTCTATTTTCCCTGAAGATTGGTACACATTTTTACATTTGCACATTGGCACTTGCAGCAGAAGTGAAACTGCTTTTCCAACCTGTATAAAGCACTTCCATTTCTCACAGAAGACTTTATCCTCTTCCATAGAACAAGGGTGGCAAGCCTGTAATCCACAGGCCACACCTGGCTTGCAAGCAATTCAGTTCTAATATTTGTGCTGAGACAAGAAGATCTGATCAGCAAAGAGTGGCAGGAGAACACAGAAAAGTTGTCACTGGTGGGAGGAAATGAGCCAGCAGACACTGCTATCACTGGGTCACGCTGGGCTTGGCCAAAATCCCAAGTGTGGTGAATGTGAACTGGGCTCTGGGGCACCCATCACCATTTGCCATACTCCCAGACCGCATACTCAGTCAAAAAGAGCTCAGCCATATGAAGATTTCATATGTGGTTTGTAAGGTTAGACAGGCTAATCATCTTTGTTTTGCAAGGTTAATGCAGTAACCGTAAAGCTATATAGGGGCTGGAAGGAAAGGTCACTTCCCTGTTATAGTAGTTGCACAACTGAAGTCTGACTTAGATTACAGATAATAACCAGCAGCATGTAACCCAGCATGGCCAGCCCTGTGAGAGGACAAACATTTCCAACCACACACCGACTTGATACTTGAATCATGCTCTGGTCAATGAACAGCCATACACCTTCCAGGAACAAGCCATTCTTGACATGAATAATTTAGACTTGGGTTCCTTCTGAAATTTTTCAAATCAAATGCATTCTGTTCCCAAAACAGAGGCTCTAATTCTCTTGCCATGCACTCCGCAGTAAATGAGAAGGAGAAAAAAGATGCTAGGTATTTGCCCCAGCACAAGGCTCACTTAAGTGGCATAGCATTAGCAAGACAGCTCTGTACTTAAAATTCAGGTCAGAGTAGGGCCAGAGAAATGGTGTTTTTAAAGAACCTGTTCAGCCAATGCTTATCCAAAAACAACCTTCCTAGTCAGAAACAAAACCAAAGGGTAGAACTCTAATTAATCTGCATTAGTTTATGTCAGAGATTGGAAGAATTTCCTCATTGTTTTGGAATCAGGAAAGAGGGGTTGTAAAGGTGGAATGCAGTCCTGCTGATGTGCTCAGCTCTGGTACAGCATGTACAAATTAATGGCAGAAGATATCCTTTTCCCCTCCAAGTCAGATTTCTGTTGTCAATCCCATCTCATTTCGGTCATGAAATGGGCACTAGACTAGGATTCAGTTCAGTCTTTGGATCTGTACCAACTCTAGCAGATGTTGCAAATTTGCACAGAAACAATCTAAACCTTGGATTGTGTTCAGATTCTTTGGTGTCCTTACAAATCTATCCAGATTCACCAACTCACATTGGCAGGACTCAACTCATTTTCATCTCCTATCTTAGCAGTATCTACATCATAAGCCTCACAACAGCATGATATCCTACTGATCACTTCAGGAACATTTTCCCACCTTAAGTGTCTCTAATTGAGAGACCATTTCCCCCATGCAGCCCCGGGACCAGGTGGTCTGTTTCACTTTGTTCTCTGACCTTTGGGATTTTATCTGCCTATTCATTTATTTTGGAATGAGACTATGATAAATTATTATTCACTATTGTAATTGAATGTATTTCAGTAGTGCTACAGATTACCATTGCAGCTAAGTAAATATAGATGATAGGAAAATCCATTTTAAAAGAAGAAAAAGTAGAGTATCTCACAGTCACCAAAAATTTTTGTAATAATAAAACAGTAAATTAGTTATTGTTAAGCTGCAGTCTGTCTCTTCTGATGTGGCATTTTAGAGTAAGAAAAATGTTATTACTTTATGACCACTGGCAATTCCCAGATACATGAATGCAGCCTGTACGTGTATGTAGCATCACATGATTTTGAAGCCAAATATCGGACAGATGAGACATATGGTCACAATATTCTTCTTTTATTAATAGGTTGAGACTATCCAACTTTCAAAGGCCTGAATTAAGAATACTGTCTATCATTCTCCAATTCCCATCAGTTCCTTTTAACAGTAGAGAGGAAAGCCACTATACTTTGATGTGGTAGCTTGCAAAATAGAAGTCTGTCCCACCATTTCACCAAATATTGTCTACTATCGAAACAGTATGGTAGCTCACCCAACTTAATTCTATCTGCAGTTTCTTCAGCTTACAAAAACAAGTTTTTCAGTTTGGTGCTACAAGTAAACTCTAAACATAGCTTAAACAAGGAATTGAGCTCAGGTTTTTACTTTCTATTATCAGAGGAGAAATTAATTAGCTTCTGCCATAAAAATCTATCTAACAGATACTGTGGATTTGAAACACAAAGAAAAAGAATGGCAGAAGGGAAGAAAAAGGAAGACATTTGCTTTAAACATTAAACATTAGGTAAGGCTGCGTGCAAGGCGACACAGTAATTTCTTCTTTTGTATGATACAGCCAAATTCATAAAGCAGCAATTCTAAACATAAATTTATTCCTGGACATGGCATTAATATCCACCCCTAAGAGACAGGTAGATCCCTATACAAAGAACAATCATGGTGCTTCTGATTGGCTATAGAATCTCTGTTACACAAATTAAAAATAAAAAAAAAGCAAATAATTTGTTAACTATTGTGGAAAACAGGATCACAGGAAAACAAGAAAAAGGAAAGAAATAGAGATTAAACTGGCAATAAAATCTTCTAGTGAAATTCCTGGAAAGTAGTTCCAGCTGAGTACTGGGTGGAAATAGTGCAAAGTCCCAAGAAGCCAAACAGTTGGTAATATTACAGAATAATTCAATAAGCTTCAGAGATTCTTTTGCCAAAAATAATCAGGATGTTTGATCTCAGCTTGACTGGAATACGCAGATAGGAAAAAAATTACCCTGTTTGCTGCAGGAATTGTGGTACTATGTCTCACTAATAAGGCTAACAACGTCCAGTCAGAAAATCCCCCTTACCTGAGTTTTCAAACAATGTTGTAGCAATTGGGAGGATACCTAGCTTTTAAATGTGGGTTTAATAAATAAATTTAAATAAATTCTTTATTTCAAGATCAGATGTCTGTACTTTAGAACTAATTTACATGGTATAATTAATGGCAAATAGTATGAGACTACCAGAGTTGTCTATTTTCCTTTCACAGTTACATACACTGGATCAATACATTTTTCTACCCATATTTCCCATCTAAAATGTCTTAAATACTGAAGAGAGAGACAATCCCACAAGGAGATTCATTTCCGAATGCTGGTTGTTGAACTTTCTGTTAAGATGTTTTTGACAATTATAAAACAAGCACTTTATGTTGAAAGAGAGGGAGACTGCAATAATTCATAGCTGATAAATGATAACGATAGATTGACCAAAGACAAGAGTATTTTAAATTGTTTTTTGAACTCTGTTCTGTGAAAAAGAGGTTATTTTGCTTTTTCATCTTACCTCAGGAAAAAACAACATAACAACAGTATTATCAAACGAATGAAAATTCAGCTTTCAGCCAGTTCGAATGGCAAGCTTAGTTACCACATTGCTTTTTCCTAAATCCCTGACTGATGGCTTGCCACAAGTTCACTTTGAACTGGCACTACATTTCACCCCCCTACTTCCTTTTTCACTTCAATTCCTTTTTTGCCTCCATCATATATCTAATTTTAGGGAAGTGTTTCTGGATCCCTCATTCCTTTTTAAAGGATAATTAAAATAAAATTTGGCACCTTGAGTGACTGGTATTTTGCGTTATGAATTATTAAGTAAGCTACCTTAAAATAAGAAGAGTGTGAACTTGCAGAGAATTTTTATTTTGCTTAACAATATTTTTACACAAGTTTATTCTGCAGCAAATGTCAAGCAATTTTTTAAGCCTTACTAGCTAACTTTCTAACAGGACACCCCCCCCCCCCCCCCCCCCCCCCCTTATTTTGCCTGCTCAGAAGAGCATATTTTACCACCTGTAACATCATCTATGTAGGTGACTGACAGATATGGAAATAACCTTTGAGAGACTATTTCTCCTCCCTCAGAAGCTTAAGACCTGGATTAAACCATGACGGTGGGACTGAGATGCTCACTCATGATTTATATACGCTTTACTCACTTGATATATATGAATGCTAATACCAATAGGAAACATCCTGATAACTATAACTGCATTTTTGTTTTAAGGGCTTACACATATGTAAAGGGATATGGATGTTGTTTTATGGAGTTCTATGTCCTGAAATTTTCAATTTACTTCGAGTAGAGATTGTAAAAAAAATTAGGAGTCTGGCACCCTGACAAAATTAGGCTGGGGCTGTTAACTGGTTTTGCATTTACAAGAGAAAAAATTKTTAGTAAATATACCATGTTTTCTTTTTAATGATTACATTTTTGCAGAGTTATTGGAAAGAGAATCTTCTTACACGTTTTCCCTTTTACATTTCCCATGTTACATATTTTTTGCTTTTTAGCAAAAAACCTGGACCCAACCCTGTGGAACACGCTCTAGGATAACCTTGCTTGAGCAGGGATGTTGGCTCAGACGACCCACTGTGGTGCCTTCCAATCTGACCCATTCTGTGATTCTGTGAAAAGAGTGGGAACTTCCACGTTAACCTCTAGATTTGTAATGTTCTCAACTTCCTTTGTAATTTCTCCATTTCTGTTATTTCAAGAACAGTGCAAAAAGCATGAGGCTACAAGCACAGCACTTTTGAGGGGTGCCTTTTGAAGAGGCCTATGTTCAAGGATGTAGTGTCTGAGTTTAGGATGAGCAAATTTCATATCAGGAAGTATTTCTTCACTGGGTTGTTAAACACTGGAATAGGCTGCCCAGGGAAGTCATAGAATCACCAACCCTGGAGGTATTTAAAAGACACGTAGATGTGGCATTTGGGGTCACAGTTTGGTGGTGGGCTTGGCAGTGATGCGTTAATTGTTGGACTCGATGGACTCAAAGATATTTTTCCAAGCAAAGGGATTCTGTGATTCTACGAATAATGAAGGATGTTTTCTTCAGGAAGTGAATAGGGTGTTGTTATTCTTGAACACAACTCCCTAAAGTTGCAATCTTCAAGAACTCTTTGAAGACCTGCATTTAAATTTCCTAAATATTGCTATACAGGAAACTGATTAACATGGTTTGGGGCTTTTGGATTGTTCATGTCCTTTGTTTTGTAGAAATATAATCTGTGAAATGTAATCCTTCCATTATGGGTTCAAAGTCTCTACAAAAATCAAAAACTTCCAAAAGTTGCAAGTCTCATCATATAGTAACTGTTTCCTTTCAAGGAGATGAGTTCTATTTGTACTTATATAACTGAATCTTCATGCTTCTGGGTTTTCTCTAGAGACATTTGTAAAACATTTTTTTAGGCTGTGGGAGCTTGAATTTGGTTTTCCCTCTTCCCAGAGAGGTTTGAATCCCTATTGTCAAGAGACTGCTGTAATGAACATGCAATATTTCATTAGAGAGATGCTTTATTCCCCTTCCATTACAAATAGAATCACCTGAGATTAGCTCAGTTGGTTGCAGCATGGTACTAATAACACCAAGGTTTCGCGTTTGAACCCCATACAAGGCATTCACTTAGGAGTTGGACTCGATGATCCTTGTGGGTCCCTTCCAATTCAGAATATTCTGTGATTCTGTATCAGAGGCTGAAAATTACTCCAGTCAGATAATAATCACACATGTCAAAAATTTATTCTGTGGAGTGAAAGATTTCACCAGTTATATTTCATTAGAACGCAGCATCAACTGCAGGGCATTCAAAAGATGTGCTGCTACCATCATTTACTACTTATTCCACAGTAACTAAGGAGCAGCCTAAGAAGTGGATTCAAACAAATAACTTCGATATTTGCACTCAGAAATGCTGGAAATCTAGTCCTCAAAAAGAGCAGCAGAAACTCCTGAAGTCAAAGCAAAGCAAACTTAGAAACTTAGAAATTTAACAGTGTTGTGTTCTAATGTCTTATTTGCTACTCTCTGAATAAACTTCTGTTTGTTCTCCTGGAAGAAGGGGCAGGAAGAACAGAAGATACGAAAAAAACGACTTCATTTCTAAATAAAGTACGAGAGAAAAAGTGACAGCAACACCTTCTCTCTCCCCCACCGCAGAATGAGAATCAGATTTAAAAGAGGATGCAAGTTTCTTGGAGTCATAAGAGAGAGCTGAGGGAGTCTGACAAATAAGGGATTACAGATGAAGGCAGAGATCAGTGAAAGAGTCAGCACTTCTGAAAAAGTTCTGAGAACTTCCTGGTTTCTTCCTGTTTTAAGATCATTTGCCTCTGTCCTTTGAGATACATCTGTTCTTTTTCCCCCAGCTTTTTTTTCTTTCATTTCATTCTTCTCTTTTCTACCTTATAAACCTCAAGAGACTCCGTAGCCCCTAACCTGACCTAGTGAGTTACCTGACCTGATATATGCCCTGATCTTAAAGTGTGATGTGACGAATGAGGTGCACGTCTCCCACCTGTCACCTTCTCTGGTAGCCTACTTCATTCACATCCTAACACTTGGTGTCTCCCTGGGGTTCCCAAGAACTAACAAGATCTGAAGACAGTAGCCTGTGCAGAGGAGGTTGTTAGCCTCTCTGATATGTGGGGAAGGATTTCAGCAAGATAGAGAGATAAAGAGGACTACTAGAAGTCACAGAGAGGCAGGAAAGTATTTATCTGGGATTTAACGAATCCAGAAATTGTTTGCATTTTGCTCAGTACAATGAGTAGTTTTTAAAAAAATATTTCATCCACATTAAACAAAAAGAACTATTAAAAAAAATTTTGAGGGTAAGGAGCATAGCCTGAATGAAGTGGAAAGAAAATAATGGCACATAGAAAAAGGTAAACTTGCAAAGGTTTGGATAAATTTGTATGTTTAAGATAAGCATCCTGTTTGGGGAGCCCTTTCTGAATTAGACCTTTCAGCCTTTTGAGTTTTGGCTGTCGCAAATGTTTACCTCACCATGAAGCGTGCAGAAAAAGAGAGGAGGAGAGGGAGAAAGAGACTGATTTATTAATCTGAATTCTTTGAAAGATAAATTAATTGCACTGCAGTACTTCTCTATAAACTAATATTGACTTAAAGGACAGCAGGAAGAGATGAAGACAATGAGTCCCAGTAGCACTTCGATGTCACAGAAGCCCATTAATCACACATATACCGAAGCAGTAAGTTAGTTTGGAAAAAAGAAATGTCCATCCTATAGGTAAGTGCTGTAATGAGCATTTGAAGTGGTTCTGTTCCTTACGAATACCTACAGGAAAAAGGCTTTGGAGATGATCCCCCCCTTTTTTTTTTCTTTTTATAATTTTTCCTCTCCTTGTCTTTTTAAATACTTGTTTTGCATTCCTTTTAACTTCAGAAGGTTTTAGAAAATTCCCATTAATAAAATTGTATACATTCCCTTTACAGAGGGTTTTGTGTGCCTGATAATTTGTATTAGAGTATAACTGAGTGCAGTCTCCCTAGGACTCTCATAATAACACGATGGGTGTTCTGCTTAGGACCATCTCCAGGAAGAAAACTTTGTATACAATGTTCATATCTCACCAGAGGAAAATAATGACTTACAAATTGATCAAAGTCTCTGCTCTCTGTAGACAACAATACCGAAATATTTTAGGAGGAAATACAAATAATACAAATCTATATGTCTTCCAACCACTTTCTGATTTATTAACTAAAGAAATAACATCTCAGCACCATAGTTTAGAAATCACTTCCACATCCCAGGGATTCTTAGCATTTTCACTGCATGGTCTTTTGCAGTGAAAAAAACCCCTAAAAATCACATTAACCTGTAATAAGCTCTTACATCTCCAAATACACTTATTAGGGATTTTTTATTCATTAAAAGAAACAACAACCAACCAACCAACCAACTAAAACCCTAACAACAAACAACTTTGGAAAGTGAAACCTGGTGTGATTATGTGATCTGACTTTGCATAGTCTGGTTTTGAGCGTATCTGCAAAAACGCATATGATTAGGATTGTCAGTAACACTTCATGGACCCATTAAACATGAACATGTCTACCAATGCATTTATTCAACAACTTTCAGTGAGCTCACTAAAAATGTTCTGCCTTCCCCCCCCAGGTAAAAAGGAGAGAAATTGCAATAATAGGATATTGCAAGAAGATTTTTTTAAAAGGAGGCTAAATATAGTGGGGAGTTCAGTTGCCATGGAACTAAATATCTCCTATTTCCAACCATCTAATCAAAAGGACAAAAATGCAGAACACACTTACAAAAATTATATGGTTATGTAGCTTAAACTCACATGCATCGGGCACTATAATATAGACTAAGAAAATAAAAGCTGTTTGTGCGTTATACCCTCTGTGAATGCAGAAGAGTGAGAGCTGGCTCCAGAAGCTCTCTTGCCTGTCCACTGTGAATCCTTTACCACTTATATATCTTACCATGTAAGAACTACAGGTTCTTTGTTTTGGAGGATGAGGAGGACAGAAAGACTGTTCTCACCAAAACTCTTTAGGGAAGCTGCAATGAAGACACAGGCAGTGCCACAATGGCTTGAAACACTTTGTGCACCCCAGTGCAGAGTCATATCTGGGAGAGCAGTGCTGCCTGTGCCCTTGTAGCCCTGCAAACAGATGCTGTAACATAGAGCATGAGATAAATGCCTCTTGCAAACCGTTCTCAGAAAAGAATAAATAGGCAAAGGAGATGAACCTTGGTTTAGAAAAGATGCTAATAAGAGGAAAAATAAAGGTGAAGAAAGAGAAGGGGGATGGGGGGACAAGGAGGGAACAGCAATAGCCTCCTGATGATCGTGACATATCTACTAGCAAAGTCAAACATTCCCGAAATTCAGTGATAGGTGATTTCTATGCTGGGTGCCAGTTTTTGGTGTTTGTCTCACTAGCTATTTGTCAATTCAAATTCTTCTGCTTCATCATTTGTGCCTATTTATCTCATTACTATTTCCATCCTACTTAATATATCTGACAGATTTTTGCCAGCCTAAAGTTATTTTTGCAAGGTGCTTAAGTAGTTGAGCTAATTTCCAGGAGTCCTGAACATCCATATGCTTTCATTGAAGCTAATTTTATGTACTCTTAAAGTCCACTGAAGTCCACTTCAAAATTTTTGTTAACCAAGTAAAGTCTTGTGATTCCCATTAAAAGGCAGGCATTGTCATTTTATAACATCTGTAGTGTATTGTGCTTGTGCAACTGAGTTCATCCTGTCTGACAGTTGTCACCTCCATATATAAATGCTTAATAAAGCATAACTAATAACTTAATAATGTGTAAATAATAACTACTCTAAATTGATGAATAAATTTTAATATATTTAATGTTTAAATAGACATATGTGTATCAGAGAGAGAGATATTGACTGCTAATTTCAAGTTATCCCACAACATAGAAACTACATGCAGTATGTACAAACTATTTGCAGGAAACCGAAAATTAGATTAGGTTTTCTACAATCCCTAGAATCCTTTGAATTATGTTAATAAACTCCTTTCTATAAATCCCCTTATGGATCCGATGGAGGAATAAATTTGTGATGCACGTTTTGTACAGGACACCYCACATGGAGTGTTAGAATCAGAGTGGTACTGCTGCGACCCTCCTGCCCATCAGCTACCAGGATAGTGCAGAAAGCACCACGTCATAAGCCACTGTGAGTGGGGCAATGCATATTTTCTGCTGGAACTATTCCTCTTCAAAAATGGAGTTAAAATGTGGGTACTGCAATGACTGGGTCAGAGTGGAACCCAAACACCGAAGATACCACACCATCACTGCCAACATTTTGCAAGTCATGTACCTACATCCAAGAGAGGCTTTCAGTGACAATGGCAATGTGACCTCTGGGACTAAGCCCCTCTCTGTCTGGAGGGCTATAAAGTGCATTTTTCTTCACAGCCTTTTGAGGTGAGTAGAGTAGGCTACTCACTGTTCAAAAGCTGGCTATTTTACAGCTTTCTAAAGACCCAGCCCCCGGGTACTGTACAAGGAAAGCCTACGAATTGCACTCAGGTAAAGTTAACTTGTACATTTGCTTATGTCTGTTTCTGCACTTAGCCCTGAGCAAGGGACTTTGTAATCACAAGCTTTGCTCTCCAAGAATCAAACAGCAATTTAACTCTCAGTGACAAAGAATGGAAGTTTGATTTGCCTCCCTTATTTTACACCCTCCCCTCCTACCTGATTTCAGTCAAGAGACTACTGGAGTGGTCTGGCATAAGTAAAAGACAAATGTTTTATAGTGAACCAACCATGTAGCTCATTAAAACAATTGGGTTAGAAGACATTGAACTAATGTATAATCCATGAATTTTTAAGCTACCTTGATCCTTTCTCCTCCATGTAATTGCAAAACAGCACAGTACTGCTGGCACCAAAGGCAAGGGAGATTGTACCTTAACATTTCAATATGTTGATTAATGTTGCTGTAAAGATACACGAACAAACTGCAGAATCATTCTACCTCCAGTTTTTTGCTAACTTAGCACATCAACAAACCAATACTTGTAGACAAAGACATGCTATTTTGTGATGAAATGTTCTTAGACATTGTCTGCTAAATCCCTATAATTAGCATGGCCCCTGGTGAATGTCACTGAGTATTTGATGAAACAGGGCATGAACTCTGCAGCAACACCCAGGGGGGTCGGTAATGCTATCCAGCATGACTCTTGGAATTTTTAACTACTAGATAGGTTCTCCTTATCTAGGAAACTCAGGGGAGAAAGGCATTTGTCCGGTCTAATGACCCCTGTTAGCAGATTTATGCCACCTCCCTCTATACAAACCGCCTTTTCTTTCCTCCTTTTTGATATTTAATTTGAGAGTAACTATACTAAGAGATAAAGTTATAAAGGATATAATAAGGGATATTAGAAAGGATAGAGCAGGCAAATGTTAAAGAAAGAAACTGGCCAAGTTCTTTATTCCATTCTGCTTATGCCATTGCTCTTCCTCTTTAAAAGACCACAACAGCAACAAGTTTTTTGGGTAACAAAAATGAAAGACAACATGAATGCAGCAGGTAATTTCAAGGGTCCTAGTAGAAAAAAAAATTATGAAAAGATATCCTGCCCTAGGGAAAATACTACTTTCTTTCACTTCTGTCAAGAACAGTTTTTCTGAACTGTAGAGATGTACCCACAAAACTGAAAGGTGCTTTCCTCTGTGCTGGGAAACAGTTTTCAGAACGGTAAATAYTCTACAAAGCAGACAAAGTTCCTTTTCCTTACAGTTTTTAGTCATCTGCTGTTTACTAAAATTTACCTGAGACTGACAGAGTTAAAAATCTGCTGCAAAACAGGCCCAGAAGCTGTACTTCAAATCAGGGTTCTTACGTCTCAGGTGAGTGCTCTAGCAGGTATAGTGTTAGTTGTTGAGACAGCCTGATTTTGAGAGAAACTCCAATGCAGACCCAAGAAACTCTCTTGATAGAATTTCCATTTTGCCTGGCACATTTATCTTAACTTTTTTTCCCCCACCATTCTGCATTTTGTAGCCTTAAGGAATTAATGGTAGCATCAATCTTGCTTTAGAAAACATCATGCATCTTCTGTATTTCAAATGCTGATAATTCTTAGATGAAGAATTATCTTGGAATGCTCTGGAGTTACATAAAAACAAGAGCATTGTAATATTAATGGCATTTTTTCCTAAAAAAAAAAAAATTAAAAAATCCATGACAGATTTAGCTTTGCAAATTTATACAATTTTTGAACATCCATCTCTCTCATACTACAAGGGATTGTGGGTGGATTGAATAAGAAATCCAATTTGTCCTTTTCCTAATTTTATGTCCTGAACAGTACATGATATCAAAATGATGGAATGAGCTGTAGCTAGGGTTAGGGGGCAGGGGAGAGGCTGTCTATTGTATTAAGGACTAACTCCTTGATTAAATGTAGACTCAAAACAAATAACCTCTGTGCGTGTGTTAACTAGCCTAATTAATCTTCATGTTAGATTAACTTGATAAAATGTTGACCTAATTTGGGATTAAAAGATTACAAGTAACATTTTCAGCTGAAAGCTGTAACATGCCTCATGTCAACACAGTAATGACAGAATTAACCCTGCAARCCCTCTCAAACCTGTGCACTGCATGTCAGTGCTTTAGTAGAGTTTGGATGACCTGTAAATGTAGGAAGACTGCTATATGTATAAAAAAGCTAATACTGAAACACCGATCTCTCTTTCAGTGTCTTGCAGGCCTGCATATACTGAGAAATATCACAAAGGTAAGGGAGGAAATAGAGATGCTTCATCCATGCACTCTTCCAAATTGCAAACTTCTATAAACTAAATATATGCCGTGTTTATGTTTACATGCAGAAATTGGAAGATTGGACGGAAGCACATTATGAATTCAGTACCACGAAGAAGACAATAAAGAGGAAAATGTTTGGGAAATAGGGGAGATTTAAGACTTAGTTGCAGGAAAATTCAAAACCAGAAAAGCACYGCCACTGGTAGCCCAGAGGTGCCATGCAGCATCAATTTGTGTGTGAACAATGGAGACCTCTGTCCTGTAACATGTTTGGATGTGATATTTCAAGATTGTATTCTAAAGGGTTTTTTCTGAGCTGAGTCAGAAAAAAATTGTGACCTTGTGAAAAGTATTTTGGTGTTCATATTTTTCTTTTCAAAGAATACAGTGAGAGGAGTGAGAGGAAGGAGAGAGACAAGAACTCTCTCACTTCTGTACTAAGTGATTCTTTTAACTCATGCTATTTTTGTCTCTTTACAATTTCATATCTGCTCTTTTCATAGATAAAATGGGGCTCTCTCTCACTTCCCACCTTGGAAAGCACTGGAGTCTTAAAGATGACCTCTTTTCAGATCACAGGATCCTTAAAGCTGTGGTTCTTCCCAGAAYTGGGACTCAGAACCYRTGCTGCCTTCACACACACAGAGAATACTCTTCCACTTCCTCTATGGCACTAATTCTGAGACTACACTAGTCTGAGGTGGCTATTGAGAGAGTGAGTGACTCTGGCTTTTGCTTAGGATAGTCAGATTAAAAACAAATTTATAAGGAATGGAGCACAAGGTTGTAGTGCTACATACTGAAAACTCATCTCTCATGGAGGCCATGGAACATAATAGGGAGAGCACAAGAGGGGACAGGTTCCCCTGGCTACATCTGCTCACGTAGGTTCTTCTCTTCACCAAATCCCTGGGAACGCATCAGCTCTTGCGGCAGGAGTGCCAGTGCAACTAGCTGGTAAAAGTCAACATCCCTAATAATAACCCAGACAAAAACTGCATCCAGACACCAGTCCTTGAAATACCAGGACAGAGACTGCATTGCTAGACAAACCAGAATATCTGATCACCCTATTTATGATATGCATATAGAGATAAAAAGAGCCTTTGCATGCAACCTGCACCAGAGCAGAGTAGGACTATAGTTGTAGTTCTGAAATAAGTTCTTGTGCCTAAGAACTGCCTGAAGGGACACACCAGAAGCTAGCAGGACACTGAGTTACAGACAATATGAACTGAGCGCCAGGAGATGTCTTTCTTTTGAGGTTAAGTTTGTAATTTAAATGAAATTTAAACTTCACAAAATCAGGGATGAACATTGCAGCATAAAATGCTATATGCAACTAATCAACTAAAGGAAAACAGGTGTTTTGCTTAATCCTTGCATCACTACTTGTTAAAGCAGAGCTAACAATATTGAAGTAATATTTTTCAGTAGCTTGGAAGAGTTTTTTTAGTGCGTATACCTAGAAAATAATACAGACTTTTATTCCCCTAGAACAGGAAGATATATGCTATAGTTTTATGGATTTATTTCCATTAAAACTATATGCTCCTTGATAATTTATTATTTCAGTTATTTCTATGTGTTATTGTCTAACTTTTCCTGTATGAAAAAGGAAACAGGATATTAAAGCCTTCCTAAAGCTGCTATTACCAATGTCACACAGAGGAGCATTCTGAAGTTTTTTACTGTGCTCTGTCACTTCCCATAAATTCATGACAAAGAAACTTTGGTCAGACAATTTGGACCAAAGTGAACAGGCTTAAAAGCTGAGTAACAGAATTTACAGTATTTCTCTTGTTTGCATTCCCATGAAGTAATGATTTGCAGCCATAGCAAGATGTAACGTGATTCCCATCAGTTCTGAGAAGTTTTAATCAAGCCTGGTATAGACCCATCTTCAGGAAGGACAAAGCGTAGCAACACGCAGCTCCTGCTGGCCATCACTTAGGTAGTATTCTTTACCGATTAATTTAAAATATACTGCAAAATGCTGTGCTGGTAGAACTGATGTCTTTTCTCAGTAGACTGTTACTGATCTCTTGGCTATCATTCACCATTAGATGTTGCTTTACATTACTGTGAGCAGCTGCTAATGAAATTCCTTAAAAAAGTTATATTGCATATACCCCTATATATTTCTGCAGTTTTCTTTGATCTTTGGCCCCAATTAATGTGCACATTTGCTAAGTTTCCACTCTACTTCAGCAGTAAATGAAATAACCTCTTGACAACTACAGATTATGGAGATGTTTGCAAGCTATTTTTGAAACATGCAGCATGACAAATGTCACAGGCTTATGCACTAGTTCAAATACTTCAGAATGTGAATATGGATATTGTGAGTGTCTGCAGAAACAGAATAATAAACAAGAGAATTATCTTAGCTCTTTTGTACATAAACAATGTTGATAATATACATTATTTAAAAATTTGAAACTGCAGTACTTATCTTAGTGGAAAAGGATGCAAGAAATTCAAGTTCATCATTGTGGATAATTGGTTAAAAAGCAAACCATTTAGAATTTTTTTTTGCCTTTTAAACACATTCTTTGCTACTCTAGCACTCTCCCCCAGACACTTTTATCTTTAAGGTGAAATAAACAAAACTGCACTGCTGTCCCAATCTTAATGTTTGGTCATTTCAAAATAGCTAATAAGCATTTGTAGAAGCCTTCTTGATGAACAGCCATAACTAGAACAAAGATTTATAATGCCACTAAAACTTTCATCTGGATTAAAAGTTTAGAGATGAAAATGACTACTTTTGAAAAGTTTGATTAGTTATAAGCTCTGACAATTGTGTAAAATTAAATCATTTAACATTTATCCAGAAAAAGAAATACCAAAGCTTGTTTTTCAATCTGTAAACCTCTATGAAGTACTATTTGCAAGGACAAAGAGAAGCACAGAGAGATTACATGGCTTCTACAAGACTTTGATCCATTCAGAATAAAATGCAGCAGCAACAGTGCTTCCAGGACCAAATCTAGCCACCCCAAGTCAGACAAGCAATGAGGCACATGCTTAATATTAAAAGAGTATTTAATGGATTGAAATTTGACATGCAATATGACCTAAATTAATCCAGCCTGAATTCTACTCTGTGCTGTTGTTTCCTATTAAGGAAGCAGTTCTAAAGATCTAGAGAGTCAGCCAACGTAGGAGGTGGAGGGACTCAGGATGAGTCTGCATAAACATTTTACTCTATAAGAAGTATTTTTACCACTTCCTTACTCAGACTCCCAGCTAGCCAACTAATACTTTGAAAACATTATATGGAAGACAAATATCCTGAGATTATTGTACAGAYAGGCTGATGTACACATGCACACACACTTACGTAACATCTAATATTAAAGGAATGATATTGTGTTACATCATCCACTGCACTATTTTAAACCAAGGGGACAAGATTGCAGCATGGGAGCCACTGCACAGCAGTTCCTTCTTTCCCATTCCCTCGGCCGAGAGGTAGTCTCCAGAAATTTTCTACAAAGGGTTTATTACGAACTCAAAAATATTCCTCGATTTTTCCCTTATTAAACAAGGCCACTACCAGCCAATTGGAAATTATAATTTAACTTGCACATCGTAAAAATTTTATTCATTTTTATCAGAACAGTAACAACTTCCTGTGAAAATTACACTTTATAATTTAATAGGGATGCTGTAGTGTCATGTATGCCGATAACGTCACTGCAGCAAGGGAAAATAGAACATTACTTTTAGCCAAATCTGAGTTAATAACAAAGAGCAAATTCTATGGTGATAAGTAAAAGTCACCTATGGCGATTCTTCATACTTTTTTTTTCTACCTGCTTTTCCAAGAAGAATTGAGTAAATGAAACAGCTAACAAGACTACTTTCCTATATATAACACATTTTAGGGAAATATAATGGATCTGGGAATGTTATCATCACAATCTTTCTTATATCACTAATTAGGAGACAAACTTAATGTACGTTTCATATACTCATTGAAAATGAACCCAACTCACTTCAAATTTGATGTGCTGAATAGCCACAAAATCTGCACACAGATTTAAATAGACCAAGATGAATTCACAGACAATTGTTCCTGGAWAATTCCTCAGCAGAAAAAAGAAAAAAAAGATATTTCTCTACAAATTATTTTGCTGTACTATTACAATTGTAGTATTAATGCATTTATGAAATTGTTTTCCTCTTCTAACACCTCAGCAAGAGCATAATCCAAACTRCTGTAACTGATGAACCACATTGTCTTGTATTAAGGATGGCATAAAGTGCTTTTGGCATTTCAGTAAAAATAAAGACACCGTGCAAAAAACTGAACAAATCTGGTACACTTAAYGAACAAAGACTAAGTCCACAACACTTTTTTACAGTCTTTCCCTGACTGTATTTGGTCCTTAAGTGCTTATTTGCTATCTTTCATTTGGAGTCTTATTTTTTTCATTATAAAAGAGGAATTGCAGAAGATCCCACCCTCCCACCACCCCTTCAAATAACTTTCTGAAAATCAAATCTGACTGAAGTTCATCGACAGGAACTATTCTATTGCCAAAGAAGTAATTTTTAACAAACTAAGTGACATTTGCAAGGTCAAACACTACTTTAATGAAAAATTATGGAATTCTGCCTACTGGAAAAAAAAATTTGGGTTTTGTTGGTTTGTAGTTTGGTTTGTTTTTAAAGTGTTTTTCCYCTCTTGTAAGGTATTAGGTACTTGAGGTACTTGAGCAGTAAAATAATGGAATAACCAGATGAAGAAAAAGAGGGAATCTACTGAGTTAGTAATATTGGTAATCCAATTGTTTTAATGGGAAAAAAGATGGAATGCTGCTTCCAATATTTTGAAATCAATGATGATCACATTAAGGAAACCATAGCATAGGAAAAGTATGTAAATTATACTAAAATTTATCCTTCAGCACAAAAAGACAGAGAAAAAAACACCACCTCTCTCCACCCCCAATATTCCACATTAAGCAATTCCAAGTGCTGTGATTTCTAGATAATTTTCGCTCTGGTTTGTACTATACTATTGCAATTTTATATTTATYGCGCCATCTGTCACAAGAAAAAACAGATATAGAACAGTGGCAAAATCATGTTAAAAAGACTGTCTTGGGATAACAAAGAGAAAATTTAATGGACATGGATTTACAAATTATTAATGATTTTTCTTGTCATTTCTTGAAAAATGAAAGCTATGCACGCTGTCTCTTTCCCCAAACAGATTGCATTTTATTCCTCTGCAGTTTGTCCGTCAGGCTTCACTCTGACAACATAATCCAAAACTAATCCAGAGCATTCAGTTTTCCTTGTTGGCTCTCATGCACACTGCTTAGACAAATCCTGCTACCTGTCAGCCCTCCTGTGTGTGCCAAACAGGCTGCCAGGTTAACCCCTGGGGAAGCCGAGAGACCTGCTGACTTAACCCCTGCTTCCCTTCAAATAATCCACTGTAAATACATAGAACGTTAACAGGCTAACTGTTCTAATCAGGGCTGGATCCCTTAAAATCTGTTTCATACACAACCCTTAAGAACTAGGGATCTAGGCATCAGTGCTGGAAGAGGAAAGGATTGCTTCCAATAATACAAGCACTAAATAAGCAGATGGATAGAACACACTGAAAGGTTTTAATCCCCGAAAGGAGTTTGAGAAAACATACACATCACTTCAATTGCCCACCTCATTGCTTATAAATTTTCCCTAATTGTCAGAACAAGATCAGAAATAATTTAGTACAATGAAAGCAAGTTTAATTTAGTTACAATTCAGCTTCACGATGATAAACTTTATACCCATTGCTTTTGTCCATTTTCATAAATATCAGCTTCAAAAAAACTAGCTTTTCTTTGTAGAGATCCATTCTGAATGTAATATAAGCCACTAGCCAAGAGATTTTCATAAACAGCATACTTTAAAAATAATGACATTTTAAATTACTTTACTTTCTAAAGACATAAAATTATTTCCCAGCAGCACTTTAAAAAATTCATTTCTAATGCTTTAAGCCTGAAATAGAGAAAAATCCGAGTTACAAATCTTTTCAAGATACTCACTCTGTACTCAAAAACCCAAATAAACCAACGCCTTCTCCTCATTGGAATTCAAAGCACATCATTCTATCTGCTGCTGCAGCATCAACAATCCACAGCAGAAAATAACTTGCGTAAGCACGGCATACCGAGGAACACTTAAAAGCCACACTAAGCTCAGCCACATGAGAAATGTAATAAAACATCGCACAGCTCATTTAATGTTTGGAAGGCATGATGTCCAGGTTAATATCTGAAGTGGGGGAAGGTAGAGTAAGCCATGGGGAGGGCTCCTGAACTCTGCCACAAACAACTGGGAAGGTCCATTGTGCCTTCTGATAAGAACATTTATTTTACCTCAATTAAATTTCAGGCATTCTCTTGAGAGGAAGAAGGGAAAATTGTTCTTCCCTCCTACGCACTTACACACATTCACACTTATGCTTTACATATACATGCAAAGCACACATCTCAGTCTCAGGAGTCCTGGAAAATGTTTAAATGGTGTTATTCATTCTTAGAAGTGTTATGCTTGTGGCAGCTAATAAATAGATCTTATAAATGCTGCAGATTCCAGAGATGTTTAAAATACTCTTGTTGCTTTTAAATGCAGAGAGAGTTTTAAAATCCTACTCTTTCTAGATGTGTTACACATTCTAACACTTTTCCTACTTTTTATATACAGAAGAAGTGTTAATTCTTAATAAGCTCTTAAATTTGCCCTCATTGCAATTTTTAGATCCCCACAAGCCCACACCTAAGCAATATAGAAGCAAATATTTGGCAAAAAAATTAGTCACTTCTAAAATWAATTGATCAGAAAAAATAACTAAAGCAAATGGTTTTTCACTATCTATGCTTTTTCCCCCCCAGCTCTTCTCAAAACAACAGTTATTTTGTTGACAGAAAAGTTCATTAAGGTCTCAGGCAGCAGTTTGTCTGGTGAGTTGACAACTTTTGTTAGGGAGAAAGCAGTACTTTGAAAGCTATATCTTATCTCTCTGTCAGATAATTTTGCTCAAAATCATGACTTTTAATTTTCTTCCCTATAAAAGCWTTTTTCCATATAATTTATCCATTACTAGTCAAAATAAAGTTATAAAAGTGAAATTGTGAGAGGATTTTGGAAAAATCAGCCTACATATAACAATCCTTTTAATTTTGGTTTGATAAAATCCTGACTCCGCAAGTACMTAATGAAACCCACATTACCTTTTCTAGGATCAAGATTTTTCTCATTGTCTAGAAGATATGAATCCTTCTGGGCAACTAATCAATATACAACAGAGTTCTGCATGTAACAGAATGTGCTTGTGCTTAGTATTTTGTCTACACAAATTACAGGTAAAATACTGATACAAAATAAATTCGACACAGTTCCATAACAAATTTCAGTGTTATATCCATAGGATCTCCTCTAAGATATTGTTCCCTTGTAAAAATACTTTCAATTAATTTACATTTTGAAAATGTTCTTAGGCTCTGTTAAATGCCCATAGCATCAGAATTTTTAGAGAACAGCAGTCAGCTATTTTGTTAGTCAGAATACAGGACTTACGGTGCCACAGGACTTACTGCTGTTCAAAAATTTTATTCAAGATTGCCAAATAGCATTCTYCAGTCTTCAGAGACACTGAGCAAATGTTTTTAAAAGGAACCATACCTCAGCCACCTAGAAAACGCCTGCTTTTAAGCCGAGACACTTCTTTGCTTTTGTATTTGCTGTTTTGAACTAGGTTCATAATAGCAAGCAATGTTTGAAAAAGGTCTGTTAGAAAGCTGCTAAGTTTATGCTATGGAGAAGTTCATTAGGCACAACTTAAAGGTCTGCCATTACACTCAGAAATGGAGTTTTAGTGTGTTTGATGACCCAAATATACACGGTTCAGTGGTCAACATTACAACTGTTTAAAATGTAATGACTAATCTGTAACTTATCAATATATTACAAACCTGCGTTGACAATGCCAGGATCTTTGTTGATAATTTTTCCTTATATAACACCAGCTGGAAGATGTTTCCCTATTACTGATCATGCCACTTATCAGCTATTCACAACATATTTCTTTGTACTTGGTACAAAATCTAAACAGTGTGGACTTGGTTCATTAACCTTTTGATATTGGGCAAAAGGGGGAGTAAGACAGGGAGAGGAGAAGCACTAAAAGTAATTTCATTGTTATTTGGATTTTCATTTTGGTCAAGACATCTGAAGGGGAAAAGGGCACAAACTTTATAGGATTGAAATAGCACTTAGAACCTGGTCTGAAATCTATAGAAGTAAGAGGAAGACCTTCTGCTGATTTAATTTTCACTGCTTCAAGTACTGAGCAAAAGGTAAGTTTCAAAAGTTTAAAACTGAACAGCACCCTATCTTAGAGTAGTTTCCCCGAGGACAGATTGGAAGCAAAGATCTAAAAGCAGTTGGCAGCAAAACCTGTAGAAAGCAGAGAGAATGTGTCTTGTAGTGTGAAAGTCAAAACAGAAATTCTGCACCAAACCTCACTAYGAGTTTTCAGAAAATATGAACTCAGTAACGCTTTAGAATACTTAAAAAGCTCTACCAAAAAATTTGCTCTTCATAATATATTGATATTCAGTCCCCAGTATAATTTTAATATAATTTATGAAGTGCAGAGTCAGACTAAAATTTAAAGTGTACTTGTCAGATAAATCCGGTAGGACTCTACATATAAATATATATGCATCAACAAATAAACTATATAAGAAAAGGGAGTTAAAGTCAAGCATAACATTAACACTTTTCAGTTCAAGCCTTTTACCTAGGAGGCGGCTCATAATGACCTGATCCCCTCCAATCTTTTCATCATTCCTCATCTCCTGCTTAGCCACACCCTGTCCCAGTAACTTGAGCTCTTCATCCCAGTATGAACGAGTGCTCAGACATGTCTTTTTTTCCCTGAAACTTCCAATGTTTTTGAAAGAGGAGAAAACCCGTCATTTGCATTAAACATTTTTGTGTGTGAAGGATCTGTATGGTAGAAAAGGCATAGTTCCAATAAAAAGGAAAATTAACAGAAGTGACTTGTAATGTTTAATCTGAAGCCTCAAGTATTTCTACTGTCGGTGCCATCACAGTGTGCATAGAGTTGTAATTCAGCTGCCGCATGTCCCCACATCCCCTTGATGTGGAGTAGACCATCTACATCAGCCAAGAATGCTCATGATGCAGCTTCCCGAAATAATCTGAGGCAGCCACACAAGAGGAAAGGCACTTTCCAAAAGCTCTGCATGTGGTAGTGCTCCAGCATGGATGTTGACTCCTGCTGGACAATCACCGCACTGAACTGGTTTGGATGTTACACAGCCCTGCCGCAACAACGCCATGCCCTGTGRAGGCACCAGCCCACACTAACGCAGCCATGGTGTCTCCTCTCCGCGGCTGCCCCATGACCAGCTTGGAGCAGAAGGAGCAGGGTCTGCCTGCACCCTCCACACACAGGCTGTGAAGCACTTCTGCTTWACGTCTAGCTCTCCTCCTTTCCCATGCTAGGGTAATACAAGGAGCMATAGTTTTCATGGGTTAGCTGGAATGCTTCCTTCTCTAGCTCTTGTAACAAAAACGTAGACTTTTTAACCATTTTTTCTCCCTGGCAGCTTAAGTGTCAGCCTAAATTAAATACAAAGCCAGGACAATCATGGTCTATAACTAGAAATCACTATAGAATTAAGGTCCATAATAGCAGTCACCTTGGCCTTTCAGAATTAAGTCTGATATTTAGATCTCTGCATACTAATTACTCAGTCCTTATTCTGACAAACTCCCAATGCTTTCACCTCTGTCCCATCACAGATATTGTAGGAATATTTACAGGTTTCCCAGTTACTATGACAAGGTAATTTTTACTAGTTACTGTGGAAAAGATTTACTAGTTACTGTGGGAAAGACACAAAAACACTTTCCTTGTTCCCTTTTATTACTTCATACCTGCACGGAATTTAAGAATCATCAGAGCCTGCTCCCTCYGCTACATTGCAGTGCAATCCAGTACACGAATACAAAAATGTGGGAAACTACTCCAGAACCAAATCTTCTTCCAGACCAACAATAGCCAACCTCATTGTTACTCAACCCAAGGCCTCTCGCCTTCTCCCCTACAAACTTTTTAACTGTTACCTCCTTTTTCTTTTTTTACTGTGCTACAAGGTATAATCACATATATTTTAAGATCAGGCTTAACGGCAGGTAAACAAATTTACTGCATCAAGCATTTATTGTTTTGTCCTCTAATCTAGTTACTAATCCAACTTTTTCCATTAATATGATTTACATAAATRATATATTCAGAGCAAGTTAGCATCCTAGTCAGATGTTACCTAGAATTTAAGGAAATGCTAATACTTTTATTAACTCTCCCAGCACATATATTAGCCATGGTCTTTAAACTTATTTTGATCAAGTTTTCAATGACTGCAGTGAAAGGAGACTACATCAAGTGACATATCATAAGAACCACAAAGATGGCACTTAATAAGCAAATAAGGATTATTATTATTTAAATTAGTTTATATTTTACATATACCAACCCCCTTTTTTTTTTGTTCTACTGTGCTACTTTGAAATTATATCGTAGATCTATACATGTGGGAAATATGACTCTCCACATTTTTCAAGCTGCTTAATTCTAGGTACTTAGAAACCAATAACAAATTCTTTCCTGGTGTCCTGGTTTTGTCTGGGATAGAGTTTACTATCTTCTCAGTAGCTGGTGGCAGCGTTGGGTTAGGGTGTGAGAATAATGTTGATAACACAACTGATATTTTAGTTATTGCTCAGTATTGCTTACTCTAAGTCACAGACCTGTTAGTTTTCCATGCTCTGCCARTGAGAAGGTGCACAAGAAGATGAGARGGAACACAATCAGGACAGCTGACCTGAACTGACCAAAGGGATATTCTGCACTGCGGAACATCATGCTCAATCTATGAACTGGAGGAAGATTGGCCCAGAGGGCTGCTCAGGGACTGACTGGGCATTGGTCAGTGGGTGGTGAGCAAYTGTATTGAGCATCACTGGTGTTCCTCGGGTTTCCCCCCTCTCTCTTTTTCACTACAATTATTATTATAATAATATTGTACTTTTTTTCCAATAATTAAACTCTTACCTGCACCCCTATTTTTAGTTTTACCTGTTTTTAGGTTTACCTATTTTTTCCAAGTCTCCTCCTTGTGCCATGGAGGAGGAGGGGAAGTGAGTGGCTGTGTAGGGCTTAGTTGCTGGTAGGGGTTAAACCATGACACCTGGTATTGCAATATGCTACATATATTTAACTGTATTGCTTTGCAAATATAGCAAATATTTAAAACAAAGAAAAACTTTATTGTATTTCTACCCACAAAGGATGAACAGTCTATCTACCATGCTAGTATGCAGTGCACCGAAAAATCATGGCTAGACTACTGCCCATGCTTAGTTCAAGTCCCCTCCTGAAAATACGGGTTTAGCTTTGTTTCCTGCTTTTTCATACAGTTTCATATAGATTTGAAAGCAAAGGAAGAAGCAGGAAACAAAATTAAATCTTAATGTAACATTCAAGACAGTAACATGCCTAAGGAAGTAAGTTGTTCTTTCTTTTGTTTACTGGCTCTTTCGTTGCATGGGCCCTTTTACTCTTCTTCTTGAAAGGAAGAGAAAGGGGAGGAAAGGGGAGGAAAGGGGAGGAAAGGAAAAGAAAGGAAAGGAAAGGAAAGGAAAGGAAAGGAAAGGAAAGGAAAGGAAAGGAAAGGAAAGGAAAGGAAAGGAAAAGAGAAAAGAGAAAAGAGAAAAAAAGAAAAAAGAAAAAAGAAAAAAGAAAAAAGAAAAGGAGAAAAGACTGAAAGACATTCCTGGAAGTCAAAGGAAACTGAAGTATAAGAAAAGTAACAGTGGCTTTAAAGCACTGAATATCTGCTGCAAGTTGTCTCTGTTGTGCCTTTCTATTCTGAAACATCCTTTGCACCCTTTTTGGCAATCTCACTATTGATGACATAAAGCTTCTCTTGTCACAACTTGTTCCTTCCAAAATTGGAAAGCAATTCCACTCTACAATGACACGTGGACAATGTTTGGCCACCCATCTTTCTGTTCAAAGCAATATCCATTCTCATGCCCTTCACCGGCTTGCCTCAGTTTGCCCTGGCCATTCATGGAGGCTGCCTGGCAGCTGTAGAAACTGGAGTGTCAAATTCTGTAATGAAGTATTCCAGGACTGGAAAATTGGTGTTAATGTTGACCTACGGATTYGGCTAATTAAAGCAATACATATTAGATATTAATATCACTGGCAGTTCTTAGTCAGCTCTCTGGACACTAATTAGATGTTTAGAATTCCACCATATGCAATCAGTGGAAAACCTTTGTAGCTCGTTAGCAAAGCTTCATTAAAGAAATAAGAAATACTATCAACGTTTTAAGCTACAGTCTTYTCCTGTATTATTCAAATGGAAAAACTGTATGTTCCATGGTTCACAATAGGCTCACACAACCTTAAGTTATAAAAGCTAAAACTGCCCTTTTCTATTTGAAAAAAATCAATAAAACATTAGTATAAACTAATATTCCCATTGCACTTTTCCTTGAACACTTCTGGGTGTTTAATGCTGCAGTTGAGTTTCCATTTTATGTTCTGCAGTCTCATGGTAATAGTCACCTTWAAAATCTTTTGGACTAAAGGCAGTGACACATGCAAATATTTACCTCCATTATGAAAAAGAAAAGTTGCTTGTCTTACATTGGYCAAGTATATTGGACTGGGTTTTGGTTTGGCTTTTTCTTTTTTTTTTTTCTTTTTTAGAGCAAAAAGTAAATTGTTCAGAATAATTGTTCAGAACACAAATACTTTTATAGAGAGATTTCTGATGTAAGGGTGTAAGGGAAAAAGAGATCATTTTAATATTCAGAATATTCCAGTCACACTAGTGAAAACTAATTACTAAGTGTTTTAAGGGTATAAGAAACCACAGAATCTGCCATAAGAAATGGAATAGAATAGRTCAAATAATTGCATCTTGTTACATTTTCTGTACTAATACAAATTCAGTTGAGTTCTTAGACTTACACCAGTGCAAAGAGAAAACAGTGGTGAATACTATGACACACTCCTATGGGTTGCATATAAAACTCAATCCAGAAGGCCAAATTCAAATTTTACCAACTATGAAGTTGGGATATTTATTTTATGGACTGCTACAAAATCTGTTTGGCATTCATGCTCTGTGTAAATGTCAAGGTAGCTATCAAGCACAGTCTCCATTTTCACAGAAGCAATGTTTCCATATTTTTTTGGCAAGCATAGTGCAGGCGAAGTGTCACAGCAGCAGGTCTGAACTCGATGTGTTGTACTGTATTTGTGTATATCAGAAGTGAAACTTAATTTGTCTTTACATCAAGGGCCAAATGTTTTGAAGCTTTTAAGTTAAAACTGCATAGTGCCTGCTATGCACAACTCAGAGTGGTAACCACTTCACTTCTTGCTGTATGCTCTGACTGGTGTTCATGTGGATTACATTTTAATATTAGGCTGGAAGCTTAATTATAAAGGATTATTAGCAGATCATGGGAGTATTGCAGTGAGATAGGGTCATGCAGAGTAGAATATTAAGAGCTGTCTAATCTTTGACCACTTTCTCCGTATCATTTTGGAATCATCATGCAAATAGAGCTACTCACAAAACCGTTCAAGGTATTTTCTTCTGCCTTCCTCTCAGAGGTCTATCACTGGATCTCCTGAAGCAATCTGATTGTTTTGCTGGTAGGCTTTTTGGGACAGGGACCATGTGTTTCCTTCATGCTTTTGCATCCTGCTAAACATACCTTTGGAGTCAGACAGATAATAACATGCTTTGTATGTGGAAATCCTGTGGCAGTAAAGGCACTTTGGAGGATAGGAGATAACAYGTGTGAGGGACATTGGAGCCAAGATAAAATATGTGTTTATAGAAAGTCAATCTGAAAATAGGTCATAATAAAATTGCAGTAGAGTGTAGATCTAGTAAAGGCAGTTAGGCTTTATTTGATAGGAGTGATCAGAATACAAGCAACACTATTTTTCTGTAGAGAGATGCAGTGTGGTTTTAAAATAGCACTTATGTTGGCTTTTGTCACATTAACTGTGGGAACTCTGGTGGAAATACATTTAGGTACTTGAAGACCATAAGTTCAGAGATAAGCTTGGCCGATACCGTGAACAGCTTGCCTGAGAGGTAAATTGCACGCAGAAACCAAACATGACAGCCTAAGATAAAACACTTATTATGATTAATACCAGAAGATGTAACAGGCTTTACTTACTGCAGCCCCAGGAAACCTCACTTTTACCAGATAATGTTTACAACTCCAATTGCACTCACAGGGCAGCCACATGCTTTTTTAGTAGATGGTCTCTTATCTGTGAAACTTCTCACTCATGTGAATTTAAACTTCTGCATTATTCATGTGAATGTTTTAGGAGATTTACAAGTCTGTAAGATTTTGTACACCTATTAAAAACCTGACAGCAAGACAAATTTTTAAGAATGCTGTAGATGAGGAATGCGACAGTCTTCTTGTGAGCAGTTTATACTATGGAGATTGCTAAATGAACATTAGCTTACATAGAAGGTAGCAACTAAGGTTCACTCCAATATGTATATTGTCTCGTAAATATCTGCACAAATGACCATACTGCATTCCTCATCTCTTATATGACAAATGATAAAGTACTTCCATTTAAATGAAGTAAAAAAAAAGAGAAAATATCAGAATAAAACCTTTGCAGAATTATTTTAGCATCCCTTTTAGTTCCCTTTAAGCCATTCTAATTTAGATTTTTAGTTCCATTTCTGCAATTTATTTTGCTTCAGTAAGCAAGAATAAGTCCTGGTTGAAAGATATTAATGCCACTTCTTTCAGCTCAGCAGAAAAACCAAATTCTTCTTTTACTTTAAATTTTGTTCCATAACCCAATAATAATCAGTATCTATACTAGAGGACTATGATTCCAATATAAACCAGTAGAACACCCCAAGGGACATTTTCTTCAAATATAGTTTTAACTGCAGCAGATAAAAAGAGAATTTTTATATTTGTTTTTCTTTTTATACAGAATGAGTAACAGACAATGTATAAAACATTGGAAAGCAATATATAAGCAACAGACAGCCCATATGGAACATTAGTAGAGGAAAGCACTTTCTATAATATTTGAAGTATTTTGAGTTACTCGGCCTATTCCACAACAATAATTCATAGTAGCTGTCAGAAATGAAGATTTAGTTTCCTGATGGCTACAGATTGGACCAGAATGGTACTCTGGTAACGATAAAATTATTTAAACAAAGTTATAAGAGGACTCTTGAAATTTTTAATTGCATTTTTACAAAATAATTACCTATCAAATTATAGTGTACCTAAACATAAGCTGAAGAGAAGATCTCACACACAGAGACAAACAGAGGATGTATAGTTGAAGGATGAAGCTGCAAGGAACACATGCCCTCCTAAAAATGCTCCCAGAGCCAGGAATCTGCCCTCACTCAGGCGGGAAGACAGACTGACAGTGGTGATGAGACATCAGCAACTCAAGGAAAGCAGCTACAGCTCTTTCTGTGTGGCAAATGGAAGCAGAAAGCAGATTGATAAGAACGATGCTGTCACCCTGGGATTGCTCTCAATCAACATARCCAGTGCTTGAAAAACCGTGAGCAGCTGGATGATTGGAGGCTGGAGACATCACACTCCATCCCACCAGCCCCCTGTGACCCCACACTGTCTGCAGGGCATCCTGCAAGTGGAGCTTGCCTGTGACCTGGGTCAGACAGGGCTGATGTCCCCGTGTCACTCCCAGGCCCCTGAGAGTGTGCAGGAGGGCTGTTTTAGCAGATTTTAGTATAGCAAAGCTGCATGTGAACTGATGTCTTTCCTACCAGTCCCCGACGGTCTGTGTGACACACTGAAGAGTCTAACAACAGCTGATTTTTTTTGCTTCTCTGACTAAAAGAGGCAACAAAAAGGAAATTATTCTCAGCTTGACTTATAGTAATTTTTTAAATTTATTAAGGAAAAAGCAGTAAAATTTCTCTGACCCAACAATAAYAGGAGAACTATTTCTCCTTGTTTTCTTCGGTTAATGTCAACCTCTTTTTCAGAAAGCTAAAGCACCCTAAACAACGATATAATTTTGAAACCACAAGCACAGTCACACACTTTTCTCCTTACTAGTCTTTCTCTAGCTGAATAGTCCAGAACTTCGTAACAAATGCAAGCCAAATTTATTGTGGTTTTCATTCCACAGACTCATCTCGTGTGTGATTCCAAAAGGTTCTCTATTATTTTTCTTTTATGCTCAGTGAAGTCCTGCATGAAACAAAAATTAACTCCGTTCCAATACTGGTCTCTTATGACATTGTGCACGTATCAGCAATGGAGAAAAATCTAATGTGATAAACTTCAACATTGTAATAGAACCAACAATACACTAAATCCACAGAACAAATCACATGTAAAATAGGATTTTATTTATCATCTTAGGGAATTGATTAAATTTCAAAACCAAACTATTCTGTATGGGTAAAATACTATTGAACTTGTATCAGCCGTATCATTTCTGATGTTTTATGCATATACGGTCCTCACATTTTCATTTGCAAGAAAAAAGCAGCAGTTGAGAGCAAAGCCCAAAGCAATGAGTCAAGAACTCCATACCTTTTTGTTCACTTGATGCTTTTCCAAATTTCTTATTTTTAACATGTTTTAACCAGTTCTAGTCATCCGTGAATATATCTAATACATTGGTYAGATTCAGTCAGCATCGATTTTATTATTTTTTTTTTAATAAAAAGTGTTTGTTTTTTTTCTCCCTCCCTTTAGAAAGACGTCAATTTGACAAAACAACCCTGTCCTCCCTGTGTTTATCCACTAACTTCAAAAACATTTTCAGTGGGGAGGGTTCCTTACTATGATGCTAAGCTTCTGGTCAAAAATGGGCCATAAGATCCACTAGTTAAGAGAGTCAGTAGCATGAAACTAAGGCATTAACCCGGTACTCGAGAGCTCAGCCTCAAACTCCAGCTCTGTACATCTAACCTCACGACCTGAGCCTCACTCATAGTTTTCCCTTGAATTGTATCCCTTGCAATGGGCAAAATTTCTTGGAATTCAGTCAGAATGTGTCAGATTCTTCATAAAATAAAATGAGATAAAGTTTAGACAAAACATTTCTCCCCAAATAGAAACAACATAGTATACAATTTGCTGGCAATAAATAAACTCCAAGATTTTTTTTCTTAATTAAATTAAGCATTAAATCAATGCAGCAGATTTATTTTCCTGTTTGTATTTTTTATTAATTAAATCTGCACCATCTGCCTCTGTTTATCTGTTTCACAATCCTTTCATCTAGCATTGTATGTTTATATTTTAAATGCATATTAGCTTTCATGATGGATTTTGTAACTGCAGAATGGTAGCTGCAAAGGCAGTTGCCGTGAAAGGATAACTAAAAGCTACAAAATAGGAGCACAGAAAGCACTGCAGCACAGAAAAATAAGGGACAGTCATCTAACAGAACAAAAACAGGTAATCAAAATAACGCTTTGTTAACGAGAAGTCATTTAAACACAGCAGCATAACACCGAGAGACCTCTTCTACATCAGCAGGGATGTGGGATTAATTTCTATATACTGCATTAATAATTCAGAATACAAACAGAAGACATTTCAGATCTGTCAATCTAACACATAAAGCACTCTTTTTACTAAAATAGGGAGCTTTCTCCCCAAATGGATATTAAATGGTTCTGTATCCTGTAGTAGYGTGCAAGTTACAAAAAAAAGCATGGGTGTGTATAATATTTACACATGGACTTGAGCTCTCATCATCTGATATAAATTTAGTCTTTATTTCTAGAATTTTTCTCTTTTAGAACTAAAACCTCTAAAAATTTCCTCCTGAAATTGCACATTGCATCTCTAAGTACATGGATCATTATATAGAGTCCTTAAGATGAGACTAATTTATCATGTTGAATTTCAGGTGGTACCATTCTCCCAAAACAACCAAAGTCAAGCACTGTTTCCCACAATTAATGAAGACAGCCTTGGAATGTTCTTTCAGTATGAAAAATATAAGCATCATAATAACTTTTAATGCTGAATGGCTGAAGAATAAAAYTTTCTGTTCTGACTTACATCAGGGACAGTGATAAATTATTATTTTTTACACAGTTTTGAACTACAATAAGTGATAGCAGAGTTCAGCAGAAGTTATCTATTGCAAACACAATTCTAGAAAAATTTTTTTCGGGTTGTTTTGGTAACAAATTTTTAATGAAGTTACATATAGGCGTGAGAGACTCATGTCAAGAATTTAAATAATTGTGATTTGATACAACACAATAAAGAAACAGTTTTGTTATTCRCTAGAGGATACAAGCGATTTCTATAGGTCATTGATTTAAAGGTAACAGATAAAGAAAAGGTTGAGATTGTAGGGGAATAGTTTCTCGACCAGTACTGATTGACAGAAGGTATACAAAACTCCAAATCTTTTTCTCTCTTTATACAACTCAGTGAAATCTTTTTATTCAATTTAACTTGGAGGAGACAAGGGCATTTTAGGTTTTTTGGTTTTTTTTTTGTTTTTTAAGATCTGGAAAGGTAAGACGTGTAAACACACATAACAATGTAATTACTTGTAAGTAACATTAACTGTGAGTCCGACCCTTTCTCCAGCAGTCTTCTCCAGGCCAGTTACAACTACAAATACCAAGCTACAGGTGACACTTAATAAAAGAAAGAGTCACCCAGAATGAGCTTCTAAAGAGGCATCATCTGTTTTTCTGTAAAATAATTTTGGAGGAAAATTCCACTGCACAAAGGCCATCCAGTGGGCAGTGATCAGACCGAGCAGTTATCACATCACTGCACATTAGYGGTAGAAAAATGACCTTGGTATGTAACAAAGCCAAGTCTCCACACTGATTCGGAGAAAGAGGAAAGTTTAAGGACTGTGCTCTGGCTCCTTATCAAGTTTAAATCTTTACCAGACAAGATTCCAGTGGAAATCCAAATCCACAGGTTCTGAAGGATCACTGTTTCTCCTAAATTACCCTCAGACAGCTTGAGACAGGTCTAATTTCACTAAACAAGTGCAAGCCATCCCTTCAGTGTGCTGCTTCCATGTGTCCTGAGCTGTGATGTACATACCACAGCCATTCTCGCAYCCCTGATGAAAGTGTCCCACAGGTGCAGCTATGGCCCTGTTCAGCAAGTCAGCCAACAAAATTCCTTCCTCCTCTTGGCACACAGAAGGTTTGAATGCATACTTTTCATTAGCTTGATTCAGAAGTCCATTCTGAACTGTCTTATTGTAAGTATAAAGAAAAAAGCCAAACCTTCATACTTCCAACTCTCYGTCACTGGCCTACAAATAATCTTAAACTCAGTTGATGTCTTCCTGGGTAAATATATACACAGGTTTTGTTTCTGTCTACCAGATGTATTCTTTCTTAAATGTGGAATCATTCTAATTTAGGGTCTAATGCTATAAAAAATTGCCACCCTGCCTTTTAAGCCTTGCAARACTTTTTTATTTATTTTCATCATAAGAACCATAAGCCTGTCAGGAGCTTTTTGAAAAACTGGTCTTGCTCAGTAGCCAGAAGTTATTTATCAAATCTTAAAAGGACAGTCATGAAACTGTATTTTTTTTAACCTACTTGCTAAATCTGACAAAATATATTAAAATCTCTGATTTCGTAAGCTAAGAATCAGTTTCTTCTTCTTCAATTGTACTTAAGAAGCTCCACTGATTCTGGTGGAAGATCTGTGGAAGAATATGGGACAGTAATTTTAGATTGTGCAATACACCATTCTACTAAAAATCTTTATTATTCATTGACTTTGGATGCCTACTAAAATCCACATTTTTATCATAGCTAAGAATAAACTGATACAAAACCTATACCCTCAAAAACTCTCCAGATCTGAGACCAGAAAAAAAAGAATCTATTTGTAGATCAGATATTTTGACTTGAGCAGGAATTAATAATAAAAAGAAAACAAATGTATTAATTATTGGTTGTCAGCTATGCATCAGATGAATATGTTCATTCAGTATTTCACCTTCAGCTTAAGTGTATAAACCAGAAAAAGAAACATGAAAATACTAATAATCATATAATTTCGATTTAGAGATGTCCAGGCCTCAGCTGGTGACACAGCAACTCCAAGGAACCTAGACAGCACGTGGTTCTACCTCCCCTCCTAGAAATGAAACCTCCCAACGTGGTTTTGAGCTAAGCTGAAGTCTTTGTTCACCAWGGGCAGAATCCGACCCTCATTGACTTCAGCGAGAGGTTAGGAAGCCAAAACAATCTTATTGTCCGCAATACTCAAGCATAAATTAGACCTTACACGTACACTTGGGGGTAGACCTCAGGGTGCTGTTTGACAAGAAGCTCAACATGCTCTGGCAGCGTGCACTTGCAGCCCAGAACGCCAACGGTGTCACGAGGCTGCATCAAGAGCACTATGGGCAGCAGGGCAAGGGCTGCCCCTCTGCTTTGCTCTTGTGAGACCCCACCTGAAGTGCTGTGTGCAGCTTATCTTTAGGGACCCTTCCAACCCAAGCCATTCCATAATTCTATGATACACCCCCAAATTAGCATATGAACACACGGGCACACAAATCATTGAACACAGTAAKCGGAGACTGGGTTCACTGCAGATCAGCTTTCTGTACAAACACATAACCCAGCACCTCCAGGGCTCTGGAGAACAATCCTGCTGGGAAACCTACGGGTTTAAGAACTAGAAGTCGGGACTCCCCCACAAGTGCCCAGGGTATGCACAGTAGCTGCAACATGTCTGACACAGCACTTGTGCACTGAAAATCGATCGTGGAGGACTGCAGGGCCTCATTGTAGGTCACTCTGGCCTCTTGTCTCAAAGGAGAACTGCTTCCAAGACAAGTAGGTATTTCTAAATTATTTCTAGGATTATTAAAGCATGCTCTCCATACCAGATGTGAGCTCTGCAGTGGCAGCTGAACTCTGCAAGTCTACTGGAGTGCATTAGAAGAGTGGGAAGCTCTATGACCACAGGAGGAATGTGCGGCTTGCCTATTCCTGCTCAATTTCAAACAGCACTTCTGTGAGTGTTTAGGAGACAGAGACATTTAGCTGTACATTTCTCTCTCTCCTCCTTTCACCCTCCCCCTCGTCTTTATTATAGTAAAGTGTTTCATGCATTCACCACAGTATTTCCTTTAACAAAATTCTTCCTTCTGCCTCAGAACCACGCACAACCTGGCACTTGGGGAAAATTTTCGGCTACTTTACCGTATGCATCATGTCTAAAAATAAATTTGTGAGCTTTTTGACTACAAAGATAAAAAGGTCATCCTTCCTCTGCACAGCCTTTCATTCACATTTGAAAAAGAGCTGCTGTGAAACACTACTTTATTAAGTCTGTTGTGAAATGCCTGTAAATGTAAAAGATCAACTGATTCAGACCTGCCAATTAATTTCATCTTACTGGCAACAAATTTGATWATGCACTTGAGATCTGAGCTAAATAAGCTATATTACTTTTAAGGAGGTGATGCATAACCTCTCTCATTCCCAACAGTTGTTTTTTACAACTAATTCCTTAGGGTGAATAAATTTATTTCGGGGTGTAGGTTTTTCTACCTCACAATTTACATATCTATTATAATGCCACATATGGGAGTGGTAACAGTATCTCTGTGTAGACTTCTCATTTTTGCTGATTTTACTCTGAGAGTCTGGCTAGCTTCACAAAATGTCCAGATAAGGCAAATTGCTCATGTCATGTGAACTATCTCACAGAAACAAGTTCTGCCAATGGCTTTAGTGTATTTGTGCCAGTAAGCCGTATATTATGTAGAATTTATTATTTAAATCAGAACACACGATTAAAAAAAAATCCAGTCAATAAAAAAAATATGTGCAAATTCTCAAGTTTCAGTTTGGGCTGAAAAAATTAGTTAATTCTATTTGTGCTAGAGGTAGCTGATATATCAAATTTAGAGAAGCAGCCTGACTTTTTTCTGGACAAATGAATCAAATTAGCACGTAAACAAAAATCAAGATTTTTCTGTATATTAAAAAAGCAGTGCATCATGGGGTACTTTAAAAATGATTTAGGGAGGTTGCTTCTTTTAATTCCTTTCAAAACCAAGCATTTCTAAATAAAAGCTACATGGGCTCTTGAATGAATTATGTCCTTTGTCAAACATTTCACTGCCAGGTCACAGCCCCCCATGAATCAAACAGGTTTGACGAAATCTGTAAACGAGTATTTCACTCTCATCAGARAAAGAGACTGCTATGGGATGGAGGTTTATAACTACAATATGGCTTTTAGGCGACAAGACACAACCAGTCTAAATGACTTGTGCTTTGAAGGTGGAAACTGTGAATGACAACAGTAATGACAAGGAATATAATGAAAAGACTAAAAACCAGTTGAATGTCTGATTCTACACTACTTCACATCATTTCCTAGTCATAGACAACCTAATAAAGCCAGTATGAAATTTAGACAGGTTTTTACACTAATTTTGCAGTGTTCTCTCATACTAAAGGGTGGACAAGCAGCTCAGATTTATATTTATATTTGTTTTSACCTGTCTCATATTTGAATGATACAAATATTGTTATCTAGATACATGGTTTTCATATCTAAGAATGCTATATACAGATACTTAAGAAATAAATGTATACAGGTTTTAAATATGTATTTAGCTACACACACCCATATTTATTCCCTTCTTTATTGCTGAAAACTGAAGCTCTGAAAAATCTTTTTTATACAAATAAAYGAAGAGCAACTTGAGGAACTAGCTTTAGTCTGTATCTACTGGATAATTTCCATATGTTTGCTTTCAGTTTTAAGCCATGCTTGCATATTATTACCAGTRACAGTTAAGCACACATTTGTAGGTAATGCTCTAATCTCACAGCCAACTCCAGTAATCTTGCACTGTGAAAGGCTTCTRAATGAAATTGCTTTACTGCTCATATGTATGTGAAATACAATTTTTGTATATTCATGGCAAAAATCATAGAAGCATAATTTAGGTAGAGTAAAAGGAAGAGGGTAAGTAGTCAACGGGATGCAAATCTTTGCTAGGTGTTCCCACTAACTAACAGGCAAAAATAGTTTTTTGCTGCAAAGAGCCTATCCTCTAAGCCTTTGTTTCCATGGGGAACTCACTTGCAGGAATTCAGTGCGACTTTCCCATGTTGTCAGTAATACATACACATTTCCTGTGTAGGCAGCTCTCTGCAGCACTTTTTAGTCTGTTTTGAAAGTGGGATAATCCCTCCTACCTGGAACTAATTTCATTATTATGTGTGCAAGTGGGGAAACTAACATACCATAGCTGGTACTTCATACATTCCAGCTTACCTAACTATGTAGTAACTTTCCTGTGTGTAAAGAAACTGTAATACCATGGAAGAAGACATAGGAAAGATTTTCTATTTTAATTTAATTCCTATTTTTCTGTACTAACCTATTGGCTTCAAGCCCATTAGTTTTATGTGTTTTACTCACACAATCTCCATGCTTTTTGTTAGCTGAATAAATTACAAGACTCCAATTCAGGAAGAAAATTTGACGTCATTGCTGCTCTACAGAGGCTCCTTCAAGTTCACATTAATAGATCTTTGGTCTAGCATAAATACATCCAGATGTATCATGTATTCTCATGATCTAGTCTTTTATATTATAATCTAATCAGTGATGTAGTCCACTACATTGTAAAAACCTCTCACATTGAAGTTGGTCAAATAACAAACAGGGAATAACTGTGAATAATGTGGCAGGTTCATTCTGTCCTTTACTCAAGGACCATATTACCTATTTGAAAGCAGATGATTACTGATTATTTACAGTATCCAGACAGCTCTCTAATCATTAATCTGAAGGAACATGCATAATCAGAAGGTCGTAGGGCATAATGCAATACAGTTACCTAATGCACAGCAGAAACACTATATAGAATCCTCTAGGAATCATTCATATACCCTCATCCATGTTTGATTAATTCTGTTGAGAGCTAGTTTGTCAGTGACAGTTTCTCAGTGACCAATTGATCGATGGAAAACAAAAGCACAACAGAAATACTTGGCAGGTTTTCATACCCTGCCTTTACATTGTGCGGAATTGGACAGCAAATTACAGTGTCTGAGGCTGAAAAGCACTTCTGGAGGTCTGTAGTCTAATCCTGYGGCCCAAAGTAGGCTCAGCCAGGACAGATAGCTCAGGGCCTACCTCCCCCAAAACAAGTATTTTTCTTTTTTTTTCTCCACTTCTTTTCTTTCCCACTCTCTCAGCCTTTTGAGCTCTTTTGATTTCTCTTCTCTTGTTATGAAATTTTGAACTATGTTCTGGTGGAGAACAAAAATCACATTTGAACCACAGAAGCTCCCTAGAAAGCCCTGGTAACTAAGGTTCTCACGCCCTCACATTTAGAATGTCAAGCATTGGGTAAATAAAAGATATTATGAGACTTACAATATAACCATGAAAGGTGGCTTTACATTACAATTCAAATAGGTGGAAATTTGCATATATTCAGTGGTCTAAATTAAGTGACTAAAGCCAGTCTTTCAAGTCCTATATTTCATATTACATCTCATTGACCCCAAGAGACTGAGAAAAACTATTACCTTTCACCAGGCAATTTCACACTGAATTTCAGAAAAAAAGGTGTAGTTACAAACTGGGTGGCATGAATTCAAGAAAAAGATTCAGTAGATGCTGTGAGGGTTGGGGGTAACTCTTCTTGTTCTGCAAAGCTCTACCAACAGCTGGCACTTACAATAACACATTTAATTTCCTTCTGTTTCACAACTGGATAACCTGTGTTGGACCAGCAAGTTTTGTTTGAACAAATGAGAACTTTTTCAGAAAGAATCCTTGGAGAGATACTACCTCAGAGAACTTCAAGAAAAAAAAAGACAAATGAGGTTCAAGATTTAACAGGATTTAGAAAAGGACCTTTGACCATAGCCCAATGTAATGATCCAAATTAGAAAAGTAACTGAAATGACACCATGAATACCATGCCATTGCTCTAACATATAAAATTCTTGCAGTAAACCAAAGTAATTAATGAGGACAGTACCATTAAATACTTGGCCAATGGTGAAAAGTTCCAGCTCTTTTAATTTAACTGAATAAATGTAATTTGTTTTATAKAAAAATAAATCTTACAAGAACTTTAAGAAGCCCAAATCCATTTTTAAATTTGTACAAGAATCTTTCCTTCATCCCTAAAGTGACTTCCTATCTCCCAATACAGCAAGGCTTTAGACAAACACACAGACAGATAAGAGAGAAGCAAAGACCCAGTTCATGAAACTGTATTATGAGAAGGACCCTGCTGACATCGAAGCAGGAACATGCATAACATCAGTAAGTGCCTGCAAGCACATGGGCAGATACCAGATGTCAGGATGCCACCCCACAGTCACCGCCATGCCTGGCTAAGAGGGGTTCGTTTAAGCACGGCTCATCTTGCACCTCTGTTTGTCATGCATTGAAGCTGAATTGATGATGTGCTAACCCAGCATATGGCCACAAGGAAGTCTTTCCCCTGCTTGCCTCCAAAGGACCCAGGGCATGTTTGCAGATGCAAAGTTGGCTGCAGGAAGAGCTTTCTAAGATGGGAGGAAAATGGACCATATTTCACCCCAACCCCTGACTCTGCTTCAGTAGGCTTCAGTAACTGCTTTAACTTGTGCAGAAGGTCAGATGGACACAGGGTAACTTCGTGAACTGCAAAAATACAAGCCACAATCAATGAGTCCTCACATCTCTGTGGAATGAACTTGGCCTCAAATGAAGGTATGTGGGCACAAGAAAGGCAAAAGAGATCTTGCCGATGAAAATAAACACTATGAAAATGGAGTCACTTCCTTTGTTTTTCTTTCTTCCCTAACTAATATAATAGATAATTATATTAATACCTATAGTTCAAAATAAAAAAAAAATACATTTTTCAAAATAGCTAAATGAAACTATTTGGCATTTCTCATTTATTGATAATGAACAAGCTTGATAGCTGCTGATATAAAGCAGCAGTCCAGGACTGACATTAACCAGCACAGACTGTGATGTCAATGTTATAAATCATACATGGGAGTCTCGTGTTATGCAACATCCCACAAACTGGAGCACTAGCCATGTTTTCAAGCAATAAAGTTAAAGGGTAAGTAGGTTACTTATTTGTTACAGCACTGAGACTTCAGCTAGTACAACACTTAAAAATATACAGATGGATATTGGAGTCTCTAAATCAATTTGTAATTTCTGAACTGAAATTATAGACTAAAGCCTAAAAAGCCATGTAGTCCTGAAGGAGACTTTGAAAAGTAAAACAAAAGAGGTACCATTATATAATTATATTTGCGAGGAAGAAATGCTGTTAAAAGTCATAGTCGGATTCCAAAACTATAACTGTAGCATGAAGCTCGTAGGTTAATAATATTTTTAGAGGAACTGTAGGTAACCAACRCCTAAATAGGGTGTTGAGGGATTACTTAAAACTACATTCTACTTCACCACATTCAAAGTTCTTCTAGTTTACTGCTTTACTAATAGGAGAAGTTCAGAATAACAAAAAAAAACCCCAAACTAAACCAAACCAACCACTTTTTCCTCTCAAGCCGAGTTTCATGATACTTTTTGAATGGAGGGGAATGATGAATGTAAGATGTCATTTTAAGTTCCCAGGCTGTTAAGGGGCAGGAATGAGCAAAAGAGCAAGGTAAGGTAGAAAGTTCCCTTTCAACAGAGAGAAGACACAAGCCAAAGCAAATCAGCTTTGATCTCTTTTCTCTTCAGTATTTTCATTACTGAGAAAGGGTAAGTAGAGGGAGGAACGTGGCTACTGAGGGATTTGGCAAAAGRTTCTCCAATCGGGTGACATGAGCAAGAGTTAAAAGACACTGCAACTTCATGTCAGCCATTCCTTATTTTAGTTTCATACAAAATTTAACGTTGGTATTAAATGTAAAATTGGCATACAACAAATGCTCAGTCTCTCCCCAAATGGATTTGACTATGTGCATGGAACTCAGGATTCCTGTGCCTTCATCATATACAGGCACTTGCATGTGCAGAAAGTGGATGTGCAATACTAGCAAATGAAAATGATGCATCTGTGTTGTGTCAGGGCCTGTCCTTGAAAAGAGTTCAGAAGGAGATCTAGCAGAAGAGGGGGTGACCTGCAGAGGAGCCGAATGCTACAAGGATGTCATCTGAGGCTGTCTTTAAAAAGCCAACAAAGCACCCTTTCTGTAGACAACCCTTGCAGCAGAGGCTCACAAGAATTGCTAACTGTATATTGTTGTATTCATGATGGACTATAACAGTGAAATAAAAAGGAAATTTTCCCATGAAAGCAGAAATCTTGCCAAGTGCTCCAGAAGCTTCTTGCATTTGCTTTTCTAGCTTAAGCTGCTTTTATTTTTTCCTGACTGAAGCTCTTGACTGACCTCGTGAAATCCTATCCCCTCACATGCTGACAGAATGATGATGAGCTATTCTTAGCCATATGATTTATCTAGTGACTGGTTGAGCAAATATTGCTTTTCAAACCATACAGATACATTCTTCTAGGGCTGTTGTGTTGTAAACCTGTTGATACATGTTTCAAAATATCTTGCAAATACTTGCTTTTTTGAACACTTTTTGTGTTCAACAGTAATACGTTGTTAATAATTTATAATTAAAGAATTTCTAAAACAGTGGCCTCAAAAAATCCCATCTATTGATGTCTGGAATGATGATGGAGAGATGTTGACGGTTTCTGTTTTGGGACCTACCAAATGCAATATTCATTTTTGTGTCAGAAGAACAGATATGACCAGTCTCTTGGGAAGTGTTCACAGGAACAGGTCCTTATTTTACCAGGTTGTGTTCTTTAGGGATACACTCATCTGGCTGGAAGTGAGCTTGCAGATCTACTCCTCCAATTAAGAACAATCCTACAAAGGTCAGCTGCATAGCCTGCAATGCTCACATACTTGTCAGAGCTTCAGTGGAATTACAGTGAAGCTCATTACTTCCCTTCTCAGAAATTCATGTTGCTGTTATTCCTATCATTCCAGGGTGTAACTGGAAATTTCCAGCATCCCTTCTCAAAATATGCTTTTTAAGCCAAAGGCCTTTCTTTAATGAGTCCTTATTACAGACAGTGCTTTTAATAACTATGTTACTTTGTGAAGTTCAGTCATATGGGCTCTACACTAAGTCCTCTGCACTATATCCAACCATAAAACCTGTTATTTTTCAGTGTCTCTAACTGATAAAGGGGAGATATTTGTTTCAGCAATTGCTTGTTCTCTTCGGACATAGCAGTTTTACACTTTTTTTACTCTGTAGCACCTCTGTATCAAGTTTTCTCAAAATGAGACTTTGTACCTGCTTCTAAGTCCCAGCCAAGGACTATGAGCAGGAAATTGGTGCTCAGTTCTCTTTCCAATCCTCTGTGCTCCATACACACACAGACACAGACACACATACTCTTTTATCCTTTCCTTATCTCTCTCTCAGCTTTGGCTCATAATCCCCACTTCAGGCCACTTCCCCAAGTCTCTCAGGAAAACATGCTATTGCAAGTCTGACTTCATTCCTGTCTTTTTCTTCTGTAGCAAAAAGCTTCTCCTTGACAATCCTTTTCATCATGCCAGTACAGAGTCCAGTGTTCCTGTTTTCCACTTGGAAAACTAATGCAAACTCTTTTTTTTTTTTCACTTGATGTAGTAACAGCAATTTTTGCTGTGAGACTCTTCAGCTTTATTATTTTCCTCAACTGGCAATGTTATATTTATTTAACTCTTAATAGACTTGAGTATTTGAGAAAATTTCTCAGGAGTTGTCCAGCTGTTCTGCTCTCTTCATGACACTGATACACCTACCACAGATTAAACTGGCACATTCAACCAGATAGTGCCTTGCAAATTCTTGCAACAACAACAAAATCCCACAAAACCCAATAATTATAACAGAGCAGCTCAGGAAACAAAGAAGGGGGTTAGGTTTACACACGTTTTAGCCCCACTTACTCCAAAATAATTTTGCAGTAAGTCCATAGTACCACTACACCTCACAGTACAACTTAATGGAATCACAAGAGATGTAGTCTGTAGATGCTGGTCATACTATAGGAAAGTAGAGATAGAGTTATAAAATTTTCTGAGGTAACTGCAGCCATCTGTAGCTGTCCCTATCATCATATAGGCCATTAAGATTATATACAGGTTATCTCCTGGGCAGTCATAGCTCATCTGCTCTATCTGTGAAAATACTCTTTTTGTTTGCAGCCTTTTCAGCCCCAAATCAGATTACAGCAGAAGCATTCTGCAGAACACAGACAAAACCTTTTCTCATCAAACACTGCTCTTCAATGTTGAAGTCCACAACGGAATGATATTAGGTTGCACCTCTACCTCTATCAGATGGTCTGGGTTGCCAGGAGCATTTATTTGTATCTGCCAGGCAGTGTTCCGCAACAATCTCTGAACCTGAGGTGCCTGCACACAGATCTCAGTCATGCAGTTATCTTCTTTTGTTGTCCTTCCAAAAACTGACAAAATGCAATGACTTATTTTACATGGCATAGCATCCTTAGACAGTCAAGTCCTGTAAATTCAAACCTGTAAACTGGATCAACTTGAAACCAGATGAATATCATAACTAGCAATCTTGAACAGCCCACAGAAAGCCTGGTAAAACCACGCTATGAATGTTAAGCAAGGAGCAAAAATGTCTGTTTGAAGGGTATATATAATTAAACATACGCATTTTTTAAGAAAAAACGTGTATAGGCACACTTAAAAACATAAATATCTTTATGAATTTCAATATATATCTCATAGATGGCTAACTCTCAGATCTGAAATTCAGGCTATATGTTCAGAGTGAAATCCTCATTCTTCATACAAAATATTTTTATCCCAGTATGTGGGTAAGGCAATATAACTGTATGCCCTAGCCATGAGATGAAGTGAAGCGAAGCTGTTCTATTGGCTATGATCCATGTTTCCCATAAGAGAAATAGTGCTTTGATATGTATAAAAACAGGCTGCTCAACACTCTAAGTTGAGACATTTATTTGGGTGTAAATGTATAAACAAGTGTTCACAGAATTTATACTACATAAACTGATAATGCAAAGGAATATTTTTCACTGATAAGGAATGTAATTTTACATACCCTTTTTGTATTACTTTGCTTTAATGAAACTATAGAAAATGTAGAACAGACTCTGCACAGAATCAATTGCTCTGAAAAGCTTCTACTAGATACTGCACTAAATTGTTTTTGTGGTGCAGTAGCATAGCAATAAGATCGCAAACTCAAGGATACAGAAAGATTCACTAAGATATATGATAAATTCAATTATTTACAGGAGAAGGGAAATCAGATAAGTAAACCTGGCTTTGTCTTGAGTATACCAACCAATCCAGCATGCGTCATACGAGGTTATGCTTACTGACAATGTGCTCAACAAGTAGGAGAGTACAGAGGATAAATTTAGGAACACAGCAGACTTCTCAGTTGCTGCTGAGTGTTTAAGCTATTATTAAAAAGAAATAGTGCCAGGTATTATGTCTAAGGAGAAAAACTACTTTCTTGAAGTCCCATAAAACAATACCAAGTATGTCAATGACTGCTAAMTTAGAGTGAAACCATAATGATTTTAAAAGTCGAGTTCCTAAGCATTTGCTTGTAATGAAAGAACATCACATTATGCAAATTGACCCCGAGTGGAGAAAAGGCATAACAATGCTAGTTAACAATGCATGGTTTGATACTTCTGACCTTTAAAAGCATGGGAGAGGTGCAGGTGTAAATGCCATTTTTCTGAATCAGTATTTACTTTTCCAAGCTGCCGAAGACAGCAAGCTAAACCATTTGACATAGGAAAATGCAGCATCAGTACTCTTTCGTTTCAGTTAAAATCTTCTGTTGTTGTTGTCAAAGCGTTCATCTGTGYAGACTTCACATCTGAATGAAGTCTAAGGGCAGTATTTCATCCTAGAGATGGGTCATAAGAACAGCAGTGATGGTTCAAGATCTCCCAGTATTCAATTCTATTTTAATGCTGTTAATTTACAGTATGTGTGTAAAACACAGAACCAACTGTATTACAGTCTCCACAAATGAAACAGGGGCAGTGGTCCCTACCCTGAATTTTCGTAAACCAGATATAGAAGAAAGGAAAAAAAGCAGGCGAGTGAGCAGCAGCAGAGGTGACTGCTGACCTCCTCCAGGTTAACCACGTAGGTGTGTGACAGAGAAAGAAACGGAGCTGCCACCAAGACTTCAAAGGAGCAGTTATGCAGCCACATTTCTCTTCTGAAGTGATCATCTGTGTCATATCCCCCACACCGAGCAGCACTGCTTTTCCCTGTAACCTATTCAGCACATTGGCAGCACAACAGCCAACAGACCTTCCCAAAATAAACACAGCTTTGTCAGCAGCTGTTTTGGCAGCCATTCATACTGGACATTAGGATGGGCAGTTGCTTTCTTACAGTGTCTCTTCCAGGCAGGTTCTCAAAATCTAGCTAAGTCCGTTTGCATCCTAAAGGATTCAACCAATTGCAGTTTTCTGCTCTAGAGATSGGAATTATTAACGTATCCCCTTCATTCTTGACAGGAGGCACACATAGCTTGAGTTTGCTCTCTGGTCTGCCTTGGTTAATGGATGCATCTGCTATTTTATTCATCTGTATTTTGCATGTAATCCTTACACACCTCCTAGGAATTGAAACAGACCCATTTACCCATACTTTGTGGAAAAGTCCTGTGACTGAAGGTCATAATGAATCGTGACATTTGGGAAAGGAAGAACAGCCACCCATCAAAACAAGTTAAATTTAGACCAATCAGTTCTATGATATAAACACAGAGCTTTTTAAGATTGCTTTGAAGAATTGTCCAGGTAGAAGTGACAGTAACAAGAAGGCACACGGAAAAATCAGTTTAAATTGTCAAGGATGGAAAAAAATTCTGTGAATAGAACAGAGTCTCCTGTATGAAAAAAGCTTAAATACAGATCATCATTTTGTCTAGTGATTATTATTAGTATAGTGCTTCCTGCAAGAAAGTATACCTAGCTGGAGTTGTAAAAGCAGCATTAGATAAAGCAGARTGCTCACAACTTAGCAACAGCTTTGAAAGTATTGTCAATAAAACTACAGTTTGAAATAGGGCCAAGTGATAGTACGTGATAATACTGCACAATTGAAGCAGCACTTCAGTATCTAATCTTGGGATTAGAGCAGATCTGGAGGTTCACACTATTGAAACCATGTCAAGSCTGAATTTATAGCTCTCCTTGGCAGATATAAATAACAGCTACAGATTATTGGAGACAAACTTTGATATATACTTCACCAAAAAAATGCCTATCTTAAAACCATGGAAACTTTCTTTTTCATTCCCCCATAAAAAAAGAGAACATTCTCAGCTGCAGTAGATGCTGAGGCATCTGTTTTCCACTATCACGGTGTTTATATGAATGTTTCTAAGGATCCAGCTCCTTGATATTATGGTCTTGATATTAAGTTCAGTAGAGCAAAAGACCTGGCTACAAACCAGCCTTTTACCACACACGAGGTCTTCATATGTATGAGACAATAACCATATTCTCCCCCGTGGACTTACAATATTGTAACTACTGAAATGAAATATTTAGCACAGACAAAAAAAAATCAGAAGTCACACAATTCCTTAATGGTAAAAATAATTTTTTTCTTCAGTTCATTTTAAAMAAAAAGTTTATGCACACACATATGTACATACACAAATATACATATATATCTATATGTATATATCTAAAAGAGGAAAGCTCCAAAGACAGGATTGGTTTGGAAATCAAGGAAGTGAAATAGAAAAGTAAAGGAGGAAAAAATAGCTTGAAAAAAAATGGGGAGATGCCTGCCATATTGGAATGCGATCTTTTAAATACTGTTTTTCAAGCTGTGCTTAGAAGCTGTCCAAGATACAGCCAAATAAGAATATATCTGTTGTACTAATGGTTCCTTGTCATACTTGGGTAATATCATGCATGTGATACTCCAAGTGCAGTTACTGCTGTTTGTTTTTCAACAGCTACACAAAGCATATTTTTGGCAGAAATTGTTTATAATTTTTGTTCCTTTTATTACTGCATTTGCATGGAAATTTCAAAGTGAAAATTATTGCCATAAAACATGGTTCCTTTTTTTTTAGCCTGACTGACAGATGCATCTGTTTGAGCAAGAACAAAACTCAACTCTATTAAACCAGTAATCCTTCCATATGACATTGTCACACAGCACAGATGTCCTTTCATAGGATTTCTGTCAAGGGGACAGCTTGCCATTCCACACTGACAGGTAGGACTGGGGATGATCAGCAAAGAGATCAGAGATTACTTAGAATGCCTTTCATCAAATTTAAAGCAACCTTTATGCAATTCACTGTGGAGCAAAATTAATTATTGCCCTACAGTAATTGCTTCCACTTATACACACCTAGATGCTACCAAATTTTGGGAATGTGAGAGCTTCCTAACGGAACCCAGAGCACCTGCCATTAACTCTTTAATGTCTTAAGACTGAGCACTTCAAAGCAGGGGTTTTCTGTCTTCTTGGAGCCAGAGTAGCTAGGATGTCTTACTTAAGATGGAAAGTTAAGCAAAATAGTCGCAAATATTTTCCTTTTTAAAGGTCTTTCTTAATATAGTTTTCCTATGCTAAATATACAAAATACATAGTGGTGTGATTTAAGACAGTGGTTTTACTGCCTTGCACGTGCCTTATGTAATTCACCTACAGTGTCACCACCCACAAATATTATGGTGACACCAAAAGTCCATACGGAATAGAGCATGAATTGTGGTTTCCCTATGAAAAATATAATTTGAGATTATAGYCTAGAAACCACAATAATGCATGCGTTGGACAAGCAGGCAAACAACACTGCAGGACAATGAAATAATTACTCATTTGTGTTTGCTTCCTTCGTGCTCTTGAACCATAGTGGTGCTCTTGGCCATAGCAAAGTAGAAGTACAGGGTTTTTTACCAGTCCAAAATGTGTGCWTTCTCAAAGCATGAGGTCCCTTGCACAATTTTTCTCTTCTTTTGAAGAAGTTCCTTGAATAAAGGACAGCACATTTCCTTATTCTAAACAAGAAAATCTCCAGGCTAACCAAGAAACAATCAGACTTTTACTCCTTTGTCCTTTGGCATAAGAGGAGAAAGCTTCCAAAAAGACATATTTGTTTCATTTTCCAGAAATTAAATCCAGATTTAAAGCTTTTCTCCAGCCCACTACTGTTTGCTTGCTTTGGAGGGAAGTTACAGCAGTGSCAGGCCCTGGTAAGAACTTCGACATGTGTTGGCAATCTTACAAACTGAATTTAGAGTCACTCAGATTCAATATTGGTATATTTATTAAGAGCAAGTCTTGCCTGAAGCTCTTTATGGGAGTTTATATTAAGCTACTGGCACTCTTCTAGAGTTAGTTTCCTGTTTTTTATCCCTGATTATGTTTAGAGCAATCCTAATCCACTTCCTAGGGCATCCCACTGAGATACAAGTCACATTATTAACAGCTAGTAGTTTTGACCATGATTTCCAACAGGGCCATGCAAATCGGTTCCTGAAATCTCCTGCATAGCCTTTTATTTAGACAAATTGCTGCTGGCTGGAGAGAAAAAGTAAAACCAAAATGAGAGAAAAAGAGGATTTCCTATAGATGGCATTTTTGTACATGACCTGTGTTCCCATAAATTTCATCAGGACAGTGCAAAGTGTAAGTTAGAATAGACTTTTTCCCTTTTTATACTYTGTAAACAAGGTGTATTTTACAGGTAACCTATTATACATCTTAAAACACGGAAGTGACACTGTCAGTATTCTTGTAACAGAGTGTGGTCAAATTCCCAGGTAGTATGAAACGATCTCTATTGAGATAAATATTCGAATAAAAATATCAATGGAGTTACACCAATTTCTACAACCTGGATAGCTATGCTGTGGCCTTCAGTACCAGCTTTACAGTCTCTATGGTGATTCAAGCCCTGTATGTGCATATACATGTGTTCAAAGGCTTTCATGAAGAAGAAGCAGAATGCTCATTCATTCAGGCTTTCAGTTTTAATCACCACCTCTTGCTACACTGGGGGATCCTGAAACCTCATGGGCACACAACAAAGCTGGGCACAAGATGCCAGTTCTGCATTTGTAGCTGACTGACTTCATGTTTTTCAGCTTTTGAGACCTTCGTTTTACTGAAAAAGACTCAAAAGATACTTATCTGCTTCAGGGATTTGAGACTACACAGAAAACATTGGCTCTCCCAGTTTTCACAATACGTAGACAGCAAAAGCAGCAGTCAAGTTCACAACTTTCCTTCCTCTATTCTCTCTTTGCTTTGGAAAGAAAAAACCGCAGGCTTTGTTATGAGCCTTATTTTTTCACTCTTTTGCCACACCAGTCAGGCTAGGGATGCAGTATAATACTGCCATGGTGCCATTCCCTCACTGAAGAATAACCAATTGGAATGAAGGGGCAAAAAAAGAACTTTTAGATAATACTACAGAAAAAACAAACTCAAACCTCCTTTACTAAATGTCTCTTCACTTAAACACTCTGATTGCCACTTCAGTGACCAATGGAGTCAGCCAATAGAGCCAGTTGTTGTATCAGATAYAAAATCAGAAAGGAAAGGTGACTGCAATTCAGAAAAGCTTCCTATTAGCCTTGGGGGTATTTCAGTTTGAGACTCAAGAGTAGTAGCTCCCAGTTTGTCCAGTACTAAGCTTCATAAACATTTTAGTATTAAGATTCATAGCCATTTTTAACCATTCTGCAACAACTTAATTTTTCACAGGTTGTGATGAGCTTGATGAAAGAGAAGTTTTAAAGAACTAAATCAAAACCCAACAAAAACACTCAACACATTCCTGCTGGGCTCAAAGAGTGAATGCACTCTCTGATGACCCCTTGACATTTTCCAGTCATTGCAGAAAGGGCTGTCCCCTCTCTGGAAGTAATCTAAACACTGATCCTCCTAACTGTYGGAAAAGAACCAGAGATCAAGAAAAAAAAGTCTTTTTCTGATCAACAACCTTCTCTTAAATATGCTGATGTATAGCTTAACAAAGGTTTGTTTTATGTGGTAACAAAAAAATATTTGCGCAAGGTTACACCCACAAAAGCGAAATAGACTGTGACCACGATATGGTTATAGGAAAGAGTCTACAGAAGTGGCAGGATTGTGAAAATCAGATTGCCTTGTTAGGTGTTTTCTTTACCAAAGTGACAGTGAAAACCTAAGATCAGCATTTACCCTCCAAGTGGACTTGGAAAAGCTTATCACCTTTACATAAGTTTAGCATAAATATATTGCAGCATAGGATTTAAAGGAAACAAAAGTACAAGTTTAGCATTAGGTACAAGCAAAAGGCTCTAGTGTCAAAAACAGCAAAAAGGCACTTGTACATAGGGAAGACTGAATTCAGAAAACAGACCTAGGAAAGTACAACATAAGCTAAAACTCTGGGACAGAAAAGACCATAAACTACAGGAAGGATTGAAGTAGAATAAGCTTTATATTAATAATTATATTGGTGTCTAAGCTCTTAACAGAGAATGATAATAGTCTATAAAAGTGAGAAAGCTACGAAAAGAACTGGGAGTACTCCTACTTTGGTTTTGGTGCTCCCTCCTCCCCACACCACCCAGGATAGGTCACTGTTGAGCRGGACTAATGCTCATGCCTGACATCAACTTCGTTATTCAATCTCCCATTCAAAAGCAGCATGAATTCTACCTCAAAGGGATCTAAAAAAGAGAAGCATCTTAAAAATATGTTCAATAATTTGTACAACTTTCTATAACTCAGCAATATTTGAAGAAAGATCTGTCAAAAATTTTTAAGAGTAGAACACAAATCTGTCAAATTTAGGTCAAGCTTCTGTATAAGAAACTCTAGGTAAAACTTAAAAATATCAGGGATCTTTATATGGAACTTTAAGTACAACTGTGGGGGTAAGATTTAGAAAAAAAGAGAATTTACATTACAGCTACATATTCGGTTTTATTTTAAATAGGATGTGGTATACAGACGGAAGAAACATCACTTGCAGTTTCTTAGAGACACAAGGAGATAATTATGCAGTACAGCAGAGAATCAGGTCTAGCCATGTACTGCTAGCCTTTTCTAGGTTAATGCAATATTATTAAATAGTGAATGTTTTTAGTTTACAGTGGAACTTCTGAGCCACTGCCCTTGTAGACAAGGCTTTAATTTTTTAATGCTTATAGAAAGAGATTTGCCCCATTGAACATTCATCCTTGGTCCTCACAGTTGACAATATTTCCATCATTGAGCTCAGAGAAAAAAAAAAAAACTTGTGGGTCAAAAAGAGCTTGCATTATAGGTGAGGAGAAATGAACAATACAATACAGTAGTAAAAAGTACAACAAATTACTTCAGATTTCTTTAGAATTAAATTAGAAAGGGAAAGAAACATCAAATTAGCTCTTTTACCACTAACAGGATATTTGTTGCATACAGCAACAAAACATTGGATGTATTGGTAGGATCAGAGTTTCCTGTTCTGACAAATCCATAAGTGGTTTAAAGTTGTGTCTTTTCCAATTTAGCTTTTGACACTTTTTTTTAACTGTGAAATATCAGGAGGGTGAAGTGCCCTACAGTTCCCTTGCCCCAAAATTGTTTTGTGATTTAAAAAAAAAAATCTTATAAATAAAAAAAATACTTTATTTATAATATAACCTGAACTTCAAATTTTAATGGTGCCCTAGCCCCAAAATAGGGTATAATTAATTCTAAAGAAAGGAGAAAATAGTAAGATGTCAAAAGATATTAGGAAGGAAAATCCATAATTGCAAGGAAATCGTTGGGTTAGTAAACAAAAAAGAAAAAAGAGAAAACATGAGACATCCACACCTTTTGTCAAATCAGAGAGGCTGGAAAAAATACTATTTGTTTAAACACAGGCTGTAAATGAGAAATAATCAAATGCTCAAGATGAATCAAGTTTTACTTCGCACCTGACACTGTATGACATTGTATCTTTTTTTCTTGTAATTAGAGAGATTTTAAGAAGAGGTGTCACTTGAAAGTTGAAGTGTTATCAGTCTGTCTGGGAAACATCTGTTTGAAGGAATTGTGCTGCCTCCAAATTTTTGTCTGTTGCTGTCATCAGTTGAAGTCTCGTATCTCATCTCCAAGAATTACAAGCCAGAATTATTGAAAGTAGCGTGAAAGGAAGATGGGAAAATGTCCACTGTGCAATCCATCATTTGCCTTTTTTAGGAACGTTTAGATGTGAAAACTTACTATCTTGTACAGAGGAGTACTGCTGAAAATATCCATGTATATTCTAAATTTTGGAAAAGGTAAAAGCGTGGGGGATCAAATGTTTCCAACAGAGAGAGTTGGGCACTATGACCTTTCATCTTGAAACAGCAGTTTAAATCTAAGTTACTTAAAGTAGTAGAGATGATGCTTTGAAGACTTTTCTATAGCTCCCTTGGATACCAATTCTGACACTTACCCTACCTTACCAGCGCCCCAGCTGGTTATAGCTCACAACAAGCCTTGTCCACAGGAAGGAACAGCAGGAAACCTCCTCTTCAGGGAAGACACAGCATTTGCAAGTCAGTGTGAGAAAACTCATAAATTCCATAATATCTGCTTCATAAATAATGTGATACTTCTGAAGACCTGTATGTCCTCTGACAAATGCCAAACTCTCTGTTATAAATACATCCAGTGGATTCACAGATCTTTATTTCAGGACTCCTTAACATATTTCCACTGGCTGTTTGAGCCCTTTTATGAATTTCACATGTGTAGCTTGCTGTAAACCAACTACTTATCTGAATATTCTTTGGAGGCCACTTAAATTTAGCCTCAGAAGAGTTACGAACCACTGATTAAAAGTATAAACAACTAACTTTGAAACTCAGAATTTACTTATGGTAAGATCCATGAAAAGCTAATGCTTTTCAAGCATGAGAATAACATTCTGCAGGCACCACCTATTCGCAGACCAGAGAAACGAAGATACATTCATTTATGTCCCTATAGCRCTTCACATTTTCAAAGTCTTCTGCAAACATTACTAATTAATCCTCATCCACTCTTGCCAAATACGCTATTGTACTAAGAATTGACCTAACATAACCTTAAATGTTAAACAAAGCAACAGTCTACAGAAAAGATAAATTATTCGAGCAAGGGGCTGGGAAGTGTTCAACTCACTGTTTCATGAACATTTATTAATTTTCAAGATATTAGCCAAATTGAACACTGATTGGAGTACTAGGGCACTGCAGTTATACCAGAGGTGAGGCTGGCTCACTAAACAGCATTTATTACCCATGAGGAACTCTGCAGCATGCTGTTTCTACAAAGATGAATTTGATTTAGTGGCAATGGTCTCTTTGTTAGTGTTTACAGGTTTAAAGGATTATTGAGCCCTTCAGATTTCAAAACAACAAAAGATCCTAGAGGATTTTATTTTAAACTCCTCTTTATTTCCTAAAACATGAATTAATACATTTTTTGGATATGAAATATGCAGTGCTGACTACTCTATTGCTACAGTAGCATAATCTGAAAAGTGAGGTTTAACAATGGAAACACTAGGATCAGTCTTTGTCTCTCTCTTGTTCAACTTGTCTTTAAGAAGTAGAATAAGAATAATCTCTGATCTTTTAAAGAAAGACATTCTCTTGCACTCTGCAGCATACTAATTCTATGAATACTATATTTTACTGAATACTGGTGAAGAAGGTATAGGCACAACTCAGAGATTATTATGAAGTACAAACCTCAGTCTAAGCAAATGAATTATATAATTTTTGCCTTGCTGAAAACGAAGTATTAAAAATGCCTTAAGAGATACAGATAACTAAAATACAATTACATAGCTACAAATTCAGTACATGTAGTAATTTAAAATTGTCTCATTTACTGTCAACAGGTTAAAAATGCAAGAGAAACACAAATCTATCTTTATTTTTTTTCACGTATAGTTTCCCAAGTTTCTGTATTCATACATCATCGAATTCATGAGCTGGCCCAACAACTAGCAATACCTGTTTACTTTCCAGAAAGATAATTTTGAAAGTTTCTCTATGACAGGTTAAAAAATACCAAGTTAAGACATATAGCTGCCTCATTCTGAACACTTTGGGAACATTTATGGTTTTCTGGAAATTTAAACACTACATATAACTAAATCCACTGCTTTAGCAACTTTTCAAAGTTAGACTTACTTATTTGATRGGTGTTTTTTTGCTTTGTTTTGGTGTTTTTTGTTTTTTTGGTTTTGTTTTTTTTAATATTRTGGCACAGCCAAGGAGGCTAACAATCAACTCTGCATCCTCTACACCTGTTGTGTTATGTGTGCACCATTGTATCAACATGACTCATACAAAAGCTCCTCCTGAGTAGCAATATGCCTCTGTTTTCCGACGTAACAGATAAACGAGTAATAAAAATTAAAATAACAACTACAGCAAATAGTGCAACTGGCCCAGTTCAATAAATAAGAGAACGGTATGCTCTGATAACAGAATTGCTGATATGAGGGCAAGGGCAGCGACTTTATGACGGTGTAGGAGTAGAACATGAACAAGCCAGCTGAACTTTACACAAGCTGATGCCATTAATAAAAATCATTCAGTGATTTTTGCAACAATAGTGTAATGGGATCAATGGTTTCCAGATATATAACTTCAGAAAATTATTATTGATCTTGCTTATCAGCTTCCACCCAGCTTGTTTAATGCTACTGCTGTTAAATAATAACTTTGTCCTTAGAGACAATAAGGTTGAGATTCTGACAGACAGAATTTGCCTTTTGTTTTCATGACATCTTTCAAAAGGTCTCTTTAGGCTCAGTTACAACACAGACTAGGACTGACACAGCACGAGACATGCCTCTTAAAAAGAACCTCCAACTCTAAGTCATGTTGGCTTTTACTGTTTCAGCTATAGAAAGACCTCCCTCACTTGCACAAATTTCTCCATGTATTTTGTTTGCTGTAGATGCTTCCCCTTCTATGTAAAAATTCTTTTCTTTGAAGAGGCTTGCTCTCTGCAAAATCTATAGAAGGAGAACTAATAAAACATAAGTCACAGACAGAAAGCTTGAGTGGTCAACTGCCTTTAAATAAGGGCATGCATGTTATGCATACTTGAAACAGATGTTCTGTTTGGGCACATCTGGATTTGTGTTGAGTTTATTCTTCTGCCTGCTTCCAACTGTGGATAAGAGCCAGGCTAAAAAATAAGAGAGGTTCACAAACTCTGTGTTCCTGACCCATCTGCATGTAGTCGTGACAACATTATTATGCTTAATTGGCATTAGTTATGAGTAACTAGTGTCATGTATTAATTACTGTTAAATGCACTAGGGGCCTAAACCTGGAACAAATATAGAGAGTTAATCTCAATTCAAGATAACAGAACGGTGTAGATCAAGGAGGCAGGGAAACAAATTCAAAGGTGATAATAATCTGTTAGCTGTTTTATAATGCTATATAACTAGAATTGTTGTAAGATATTCAAGTTCCCAATATTAGAATCCTAGAATATCCTGAGTTGGAAGGGACCCATAAGGACTGTCAAAGTTCAGTTCCTGACCTCACATAGAACAATCCCAAGAATCACACCATCTGCCTGAGAGCATTGTCCAAATGCTTCTAGAACTCTGGCAGGCTGGTGCTGCGATTGTCTCACCTCCCCTCCTCCCCACTCTTTATTTACCTCTTCCTCAAATGTAAAATTTTTAAATTTGCCAGAGAGTCACTGGCACCCCAGCATAACYGGAATCATGATGGAAAGCAGTGACATAGCCGTAAAAGGATGTAGCACACTGAAGCTAGTGAAGATGAAATAAAGCTAATCAAGAAAGAAGATCAGGCTAGAGAAACAGATAGTACACACTGAAATAAAATCAACAAGAAGAGAGTGCTAGGATTTAGAGGAAGTGAGGGAGTATAATCGGCAGACAGGAAAAATGTCTGGGATTTTTCTTTTCTCTTGCATTATTATTTTAAATATCAATTTAAAAGGATATTGTGCAGTTGCTCATGTGTTTGTAATTCATTGTCTGCTGCTTGTGTTTTAACATGAGGGGTCAGGAATCAGTCTCCTGCACTTCCTTCATGACCCTGTCTGCCTCCTTGGGCACACCACTTTACATGCCTTCATTTCCTTATGAAAGATACGTTACAACAGCAATATGCAGCATTTGGATTTAGGACTAACGACTCAGATTTCAGAACCAATAAGTACCGAACATGCAACCAGCATGTTCAAGGTTTCTTCAAAATACCCACTAAGTATCTCAGCTGAACTCCATCAAAAAACAGGGGGAAGAGACTCTGCACAAACCAGGAAACGGGAGACAGGTCTGTTTGTGCAGGGGTGTTTCTGTTCTTTTCCAATTCAGGAGAGTGTGTCACTATTTTTTCACTAGGCAATCCCCAGGGGGAAAAAAAAAGTGTGCTCCATATATAGTTAAGAAGATAGTATTCTAAAAGTTCTCTAACTCTTCTTGATTATTCCAGTGTGCACAGACCCATGATAAGCACTTTTGTAAACAGATAATTATCCCCTAAAAGGGAAAATTCAGGGGGTTTAAAAATGATTACATAAGTGCCACTACACAATCTCTCTTCATGTACCACCAAAATATTAACACCGTCCAGCTACATAATCAATTCTCCAATATGCATTTTGTAAATCACTACTAATACTTACATCAGTGCTCACAGTGTGCATAATCCCCTGACTCCCAAAACTTTAAACATTAAGAAGGACATGAAATTTAGAGTGTAATTTTAGGTTTCTTAACACAAGAGACTGTATTGCAGCTCATAATGACCCAGGAAAAGACTAGATGATGAAACAGGTATCAGGAAAATGCGGTTTTGATGATATGTACAACAGATGACCACCCACGACCAACATATTTTGCTCTATAAATCCACTATTGGGTGGCAGTGGGTGAAAATCAAAAGCTGAATCTTTATTGGCACTGCAGCAGAACTAGCTGGATTTATRGTTGAGTAAAGATGGGTGTAGAAGCACCTCTAAGGATCAGATGCGGCTGGCTAGCTCCCCTGGTGAAAAGTCCCACATTAGGAAGTTTCACTTGTCAGTCCAGGATTCCTCCTGCTCTGTGTTGTGAGGGCTTAGACATTAGAGGCATCATTCACACATTCTCTATCACCTGACKTGTATACCATGCTGGACAAAGCAAGTTTTAAAACCTTTAGTCAATGTGCTGCTAAATGTCAGATGTGTTCTGAAAGGATCAGAAAAAATTCTAGGCATGGCAAATCAAAGAGAAGCTATCTTAATTTTTGGAGGACTGGAAGAAAGGTATAGCACGCCCCAGCTTTTCTAAAGGTGATCAAATTGCATTGCATAGGTAGCGTATAGTGAAATGAAACCTGCTGATACCAAAAGACTGAGCTGGAACATGATGGGAAAGGACAAATCTGTGCTTCAGGACTGGATTAATTTGATAGTTACACTTATATGTACACAAAGCATTTGAGGCCCATTTTTAAGAGTGTGTTCATGAAGGAAAGGTGTGCATGGAAATGAAGACCTACAATTCCATCCACTGCAAATTTTGGGTCATCATATAAAATAAAAAATGGCTAGCTGACAGCCGGCTATGAAGCCTTGTAGAGATCCTTCTTTCCCAGACTGSAATTACTTGTATCAGTTCAATGTAATATTTTTCCCCAAGTACTTCGGGCTTGCCACATTCTTTGCAGTTTGAGAAATTTTGAAAAACACATTTTGGACCACTTAAAAATATTAAAACTCTCCAACCCTGAAATTAAATCTTCAAACCCTTGAATTTAAACTCCATATGTGCCTAGTTTCTGTTTTCATACTCTCTCAACAGATCATTTCAAATCTGAAGCAATTATGCTGCACCCCTTTGGTGATGTTCTCTAAAGGAATGTTCTTTTCCTGTCCTCTCCACCAAGCCTCAAAAAAGAAGGAATTATATATGTACACACACATATGTATATAAACATATATCTCAATAAGCATTTATAGCTGTGACAAATTTATTCTTACTGTCAATTTAATACATSTGTTTTCCATTTGAATTTGATATAGAGCCTGGTGTTTTCTATTAGATCATATAAACAAGTGTTTGATTTAAAACAGGATTATTTTTCTTCACAGAGATTGAGGGCAGCAATAAACATCACTCTTTSTGGGAATACAAATGAGGTGGTAATTCCATTAAACTTAATGATTTAAATAAGACAAAAATTAATTAAAGAACTAAAAAAGCTTGTCCACAGATCTGTTCTGTCTGCTGATATTCTGGACAGAAATYGTTCTTGCGTGGGTGAGTTTTCTGGTGGATTACACCCAAATCAGACATATTTAATTTTTCCAAGTGTACATGCTTGGGAAGATCAATCAGTTTGCTGTCATTAGCAGTACTGATGTGAAGCCCAAAGCAAGATAGACCCTTCACCCATCTATTGGATGAAGTTCCCTTTCTGTTCTAGACTTTTTAATCGCATCTTAGAAAGACAAAGAAATGGCACTTTCCTTTTCTCTAAACTTGTATTTTTACTTTTGTAAAAGAGGACAACTGCAAGTCTGCAGATGTAGTTTGTAAAATAAAACCTTAAAGGATTTGAGTGAGAGCATGTCATCTGACAGTGAGGGATTAGGGCCATAATCAAATTTTAATGGGAACAAACCCACTCTCAAAGGAGTAGTACATTCCTAAAACAGAATAAGCTCATCTCAGAGAGGGGTATTTCACTGTCAACATACCTTTACAAAAAGGCAAAGCAAATGTAGATTCTGGCTGACAAACACCTCGCTATTCTGTCCAAAAAGCTGGTCCATGCAGGAAGACTGGGGTGTTGCTAAGTACTACCACAGCAGCCAGCAATCCAAGAGCACCTAAGCAAACCTAAGGTACCTCGCCTTATTGAACCTCATACAACTGGCCATGGCCCATGGATCCAGCCTGCCCAGATCCTCTGCCTGACCCTTCCTACCCTCCAGCAGATCAACACGCCCGACCAACTTAGTGCTGTCTGCAAATTCAGTAAGGGCGCACTTGATYAGCTCATCCAGATCATCAATAAAGATGACGGGCCCTGGGGAACCCCTCTAGTGACAGCTGCCAGCAGAGCATAACTCTGTTCTCCAACACTCCCTGGGCCTGCCCATCCAGCCAGATTTTTATCCAGTGAACACATCAAAGCCATGAGCAGCCAGAGTCTCCAGGACAATGCTGTGGGAAACTGTGTCAAAGGCTTTACTACAGTCTAGGTAGACATATCCACAGCCTTTCCCTCATCCACCAACACCTTGCCATAGAAGCAGATCAGGTTGGTCAAGGGGGACCTGTCTTTCATGAATCCACGCTGCCTGGTCCTGATTCCCTGGTTGTCCTGCAGGTGCCTTGTGAGGGCACTCAGGACGATCTGTTCCTTCCCCAGAAACAAGGTCAAACKGACAGACCTGTAGTTTCCCAGATTGTCCTTCCAGCCCTTCTTGTAGACCAGTATCACATCTGCTAACCTCTCTTGCTAATCAGGCTCTAAACAATTAAACTGAGCATCCCATACATTCAACCCAGACAGTAAATAATTTGGATATATACGGTGATGGAATTAAACTAAAATTCAGCCTATTAGGAAGAATGCTTTGATGCCACCTGTGCCAGGAATAGATTGGCTGAGCTGCAGTGATTTACAGAAGCACTACTGCTGATGGTAGACCATCTGGGATTCGGAGGGGGAAAGGGAAATATGGAATAAAATATAGAGACAAATATAGTATGAATAAGCTAGAACAATAGTGAAGTTCAAAAGGAGAAAATATGTATTTGTTTTTTAGTATATCCYAGTTTAATATCAATATCTGAAGAAATGTGGCTGCCATTGGAGTATCTGGTAAGAAAGAAAGGCACAAATGAAATTTACAACCTGGCATTTTCATTTTCCCCCCCTAATATTCAAGAGATTATACAAAGGAATAATAATAAAATTAGAACCTAAGCAATTTATAACAACTTGAAAAGTCACTTAGGTGACCTTGTCCTACAAAATGGAAAATGAGATAGAATAAGTCTTGACAGACCTTGAAATTTGGAATAAACCAGGAATTTTGTCCCTTTGTCTAGATGCAGGGTAGTGAGGTTTATATGACTCTACAAAGCATCTTTGAATGTAGTTTATGTTTACACAAGAAACGGTCAGAAACAACACGTACACTGATCCAGTCTGCACTGCAGCAGGCATGAGGACAGATCTCTAGCAATCACAATGAAACAGAGGGGAGATTCTCTGTGAGAATTTCACAGAGCTTACTGGCCTCAGCTCTCTGGCTGTCACTCTGTTCCTTGGCACTGGGGCCCAAGTAACCATTTGCCAACAGAAGCTGGGAAAAGTTCTCATCAGTTCTTAGATCCAGGAGGAAAAATATAATGGCTTACAAACCCTGGGATGTATTTTACAGTGGTTACAAAGTGTACATGAATAGCATTTTCTTCTAGTGAAAACCACAAACAAATAGAAGAAATAGCTATAATGCAAAACCTCGACCCTCCYCCCCTCCGATGTTTTGTGAGGGGTGTTTTGGGTTTGTTGAAGTTTCATATTTTCACACCTAAGATTCGGATTATTATGTGTGCTGATGCAGTAGATAAGATGTAGAAATCCAAACTTTCACTCAATACATCACATTGGACTTTCAGTCACAAGTGTAATGCAAAGGCTTCAGCTTAAATGATTAAGTACTATTTTTTTGCTTTTTAGGAGTAGTTTAGCTTGTCAAAACTTAATCTCAGTCAGCTCAATAAATTATAATCAGTACTTTTATTAAATGGAATGTTTTCCGTAATAAAGCTAAGCTAGTGAAAAAAAAAATTAAATGGGATTTTTGTTTGTGGGGAAAAGGTAGTATAGCATATAAAATATACCCAAACCAAATGGCAGCACTTTGGAACCTGTTGGGGGTTTTATCTGGGAGTACCAAAACATTTTTACATACTCTGCTAGGACAAAAACATCCTTTCAGAAGTGTGCTGGTTTTAAGTTCCATGAAACCAGCTTATGTGGCTACATTTTGCCTTGCCTTCCAAAGGTGTGCTCAGTACAGAATCACAGAATACGCTGAGCTGGAAGGGACCCACAAGGATCATCAAGCCCAACTCCCGGCCCTGCACAGGACCATCCCCAGAATCACACCACATGCCTGAGAGCATTGTCCAAACACTTCTTGAACTCTGTCAGGCTGGTGCTGTGACCACTTCCCTGGGGAGCCTGTTCCAGTGCCCAACCACCCTCTGGGTGAAGAACCTTTTCCTGATATCCAACCTAAACCTCCCTGACACAACTTCAGGACATTCTCTCAGGTCCTGTCACTGGTCACCACAAAGAAGAGATCAGTGCCTGCCCCTCTTCTTCACCTCACGAGGAAGTTGTAAACCCCAATGAGGTCTTCCCTCAGTCTCCTCCAAGGCTGAACAGACCAAGTGACCTCAGTCACTCCTCATACAGCTTCCCCTCAAGACCCTTCACCACCTTCACTGCCCTCCTTTGGATGCTCTCTAATAGTTTAATATCTTTCTAATACTGTGGTGACCAAAACTGCACACAACAAAATACGCTTGGGTTTCAATTTTGTTGTTTCAGGAATTGGGACAGAGATGGAGAAAAGATGGGTAAGTATGAGTTAGAACAACCTTATATGGACTTCTTGTGCCAYACTATGATCAGAACTCTTGTTCCAGGAGTTCTGATATATCACTTAATATTTCCTGAGAACTACAGAGCTGTCATGCCTTTATTTGGACTATTTTACCTCTCCTCTATCATCCATTGTGGCAGAGAAATGTATTCTGATAGGGTGGATGCTGAATAAAATCAAGATTGCATGGATTTAAGCAAAGGCAATTTGCCTGGGTGAATCATTACTATCAGTGATTTTACAGGACAGAACAATGACTGAACCCTTAAGACCAACAGTTAGAAAAATAAAATACTGGTTTACTTATGAACTTGGTATTTTGACTGTGGAATATACTTTGAACGAAACATGGATCTCCACACATTCACTCTTTATAGAGGAAAACACATCAAGTCACATTTTTGCTGGCTACAATGTTTGAAAAAACTTCCAGCATGCAGCATGAAGCAGAAATTTCCACATTCCCGGTGCATATATGTCAGAAATATCAATACAAGTAATTGTTTTGTTATCCTCAAGGGATAACCATGAATACATTTACATTATACATAATTTATAGACATATTAATACAAAGCTAGCAAGACAAGACAAGACATGAAATGAGACACATACATCCAACAGGTCAGTAGCTGGAACAACTCATTTCTACGTTACCCTTGAGCTAGGACACTGGCATTTTATACACTTTTCTTTATGGTCAGATGAGATAGATGTGCAAATTGTAAAGCTTTCAGTTAAGGAAATTAAGGTTATATAACATGATAAGGTGTATTTATTGACTCATCATCAATGCATTCTCTATATGGCAGGTAATTAGAAAAATGTTAATTTTAACATTGCAGATGTTACGTGGTACATTGTGCAATGAGTTGCACCATTCTGTCATCAAGTAGCAAAGAAATGTTAGCACCAAAACACTGTGGCTTACATGCACTTTGGGTACAGCWATTTCACAGAATCACAGAATGGTTAAAGTAAGCAGGGACCGTCACTGGGGTCATTTGATTTCTCAGAGTTTAAGGAGGAATGACATTTAGTAAGTATTTTTCTCAACTGACGGTTAGTATAACCTGTCAAATACTACTTAAATTGTGGCAGAAAATCTTGCATCCCACTTTTTTTTTAGCATTAAAGAAAGATTAGAATTCTTAGGAAATCTAAAAAGGAAAAATCTCGCCTATTAAGATGACATATTAAGTTCATATGCTTCCTTTGCAAACTTGCATAATTGATATTTTTAAGTCTGTGCCTTACAAAAAGCTATGCCACTGCTGCTGAAACAGACCACTTTTGTAAATAACTTTTTGATTGAATCATGGATCATTAAGGTTGGAAAAGACCTCTAAGATCAGTGAGATCAACCATTAACCCAAAACTGCCAAGTCCATCACTAAACCATATTTCCAAGCACCACATCTACATGTCTTTTGATAACTTTCAGGGGTGGCGATTCCACCCCTTCCATGAGCAGCCTGCTCCAATGCTTGACAACCTTTTCCGTGAAGAAATTTTTCCTAATATCCAATCTAAATGTCCACAACTTGGCACAACTGGAGGCCATTTCCTCTTGTCCTACTGCTTGTTACTTGGGAGAAGAGATGACCCCCACCTTACTACAATCTGCTTTCAGGTTCTTTTGAACTGATGCATCTGCTTGCACATCTTCATGTACACATTTTGTGATAAACCAGAAGCATTTTACAATGCTCATAGAATGAATGAATTACTGACAGCTAATACATTCACACAGAAATTGAAGTGACTATCACAAAAAAATGACACAAGAAAATAAAGAGCATTCAGCACCATAAAGTACATCTAAAACATAGCAGAAATTTACCAAACTAAAAGGAATTAACTGTAAGGAAACACATAGCTGGAAACCAATTTGGTTAACTTCTCTCTTATGAGACATGAAAATGCATCATATTAATTAACAGACTTTTTTTTTTTTTTGTCTCCTCAGTGCTTCCAAAGACAGAAGTGAGTTGACTGACAAAGCTTCATAAATTACATCAGACAGCTGAGAAGTTCCAGGACTTGTAAGTTTAATATTTCCACCAATAACTCTGCAATTTTTGTGTAAATTAACTTAATATTTAATCCTATTCGTAACTCTGGTCTGCACAAAAGGTACTCTTTTTTTTTTTTYCCACACCAAGCTATAATGCCTAACAACTTTACTGAAAACAATATGTATTTAACCAGTCCTGCAGCCTTCTGAGATGAAGGCTGTATTTTATTTCTGCTTGTTCATCAGGAACAGAATTGGCCACCAGGGATCTGATCTTTCAAACATGTTTAAAGTAAAACACATGAACAGTTCCACTGGCTTCAGTGGAACTACTCATATCCGAAAAGCTAAGCACATGCACAAATCCCTATCATTTTACAAATGTGCAAAACCAACACAAGATCTCTGTGTGGGTTTGCTCCCAGCTGATGATGCTTTCAATGAAGGGGAAAAGCATGGTACATTAGGTTCATCTAGCATAGCTGTAGCACATCTGAGACCTGAGCCAGAATTGGATCAGATACTATTATACAGAATACAGAAACCTTTTCCTTTAGCTCTCCATAGGACACATCACTGTGTGGTGTAGGGATACACAGAGACTGACTTCTTCATTACATAGTAGAGTTGAGAGTGATGTTGCTTTGGCCTGCTGGGTGCTGATACAGCACAGCAACAAGTTCAGATAGGTTGATTCCCAGACCTGTTGAAGGAACAKGTTCTTGCACTACATATGACTCAAAAATAGACCATCAGCTTCAGTTTGGAAATCAGCTCTCAATGCATCATTCAGGCAACAATATGCAGCACTCTTTAGATAGTTTGTATTACTCAATAAAAAGTACAAATTATGAGATACAAAGATTAATGAAATGAGGTTCCTTAAATCAATCAACAGTCAGGCAATTTTTGAAGCAAAGCCAGACAAATGACTTACAGAAAAGTAAAGATGAGCAGACAATTTTGGACTCTTACAGTAAATTTCTACAACTAAATCCAGAGGGAAAAGAAGTAGAAGGGATTAGACCACTGCCAAATTAAGCCAATAACATTAAAAGAAAAATAAGGGCATTGAACAGATCTGTCTCCAACTGGTGCCAGTTACATTATTACACAATTTGTCTGATGTAATTAGAGTTTTAGGACAGACGTAGAGGTGAACACTCTTACATTTGAAGCAAGGAGGATTTAGAATCACRGGACTTAAACTGACCTGAGGCTGGAAATGAAAAACACAAAAGACTAACAAGAGCCCATATAAAATAATGACAGCAGGAACAGGATAGAAATAAATCTCCCACCAACRATAACACAAAAGTGAAATAAAAGACAGATTTCAAGACTGGCTCACTCAGGCCACAGTGAAACAGCAGTAAAGGCAGTGTGCTAGTAACCTCTGATCCTGGCAAATCCCATGCTCACACAGCAATGAAAATTGTTAAATGGAAAGATGTAGTAAGACTTGTGGAGCTTGGTGGAGGAATGCACCTGCCTGCAGTGAACAGCCTGGAGGTTGATCTGCACTAACATAGTCTTCTGCATAAATAACAAGCTCACCTGCACACACAAAAAAATTCTCCCATGCTTCTGTCCAAACAGGTACTAAATGCAGGGACAAGTGTAAGAATCTCATCATACTCTGGATCCTAACTCTTTTATGGCCTTTGAGACCATCCATGTCTTTCACTGTGATTAACAGGAAGGCAATAAGGGTGGCTGGTTGCATATGATCTTTCGTTATCATTGTATATTCATGGGTGAGGCAGTAGTTTTCCAATCTTAGCAACTTTTTCATAGTTTAACAATTTCCCCTACTACGATTAAGTCAAAATTCTAAAATTTCAAAAATTTTAGGAGGGGGAAAGGTGACTATCAAACTAATAGTCTAGTGTTATTTGTTAGCACATTTGGATTCTGTTTCTGTTATAAACATATGACAACCTAAGAAACTTGCTGTTTTGAGGTATCTAACTCTATACAGGATGTCTATTTATGAACCATCTCAAGATAAATACCTTCAGACGAGTATATAGACTCCTGAGTCATTCTGCAATAGAAAATCTTTGTAACTGACCAGCTACAACTTAAGCATAGTGTAGTCTCTTGAACAGCACACTGTATTTTTTCATGAACTAGAATTAAAAAGTTAAGGCTGTTCCAACACATCTTTGAAGACTGAAACTTTGGGATATTTTCATGCCAGATCTGCTTCTCAGGTTTGCATTAGTACTGTCACATTCAATCAGATGCTTACAAAAATCATCCAAAGGCAAAGCAACCAGTGGATTTGGGCTTAAACTGCTTGTGAGCATACAGTGCAACRTAACACTGATGGAAAATATTCAGTAACTCTGCAAATGATGCTGACAGAAGATAGATGCCTAAGAGACAGGATTCTATGTATTGATACACACAGGGTAATATTTTATTAGCACATTACATATAACAACATATAATCTGTGTGTGATAAATGCTTACTTAGTATAATACACAATCAAACCACAGAATCATAGAATCAATTAGGTTGGAAAAGATGTCTGAGATTGTCGAGTCCGACCTACGACCAAACACTACCTTGTCAACCAGACCATGGCACCACACTCTCCTTAAACACCTCCAGGGTCGGTGACTTCACCACCCCCCTGGGCCACCCATTACAAATTCCAAATCTATTTCGAAGGCTAATTAAACAAGTGGCCCAGTGATGCACAAGAGCCCCGAGCCGCGGGGATGCTGCTTGGTGTCCGGCACAGCAGCACCGCCCGGCGCTGCCGGGGGGGCGGGCAGGGGGCTCCGGATGGGGCGGCAAAGGTGCGTCCCCCTCTGCCAGCGCCGCCGCCACGCTCCTCCAGCCCTACGAGTTACGCCATACAGGGGCGACCTCTGCTGTTCCTTTTGTTTTCAGAGCTACAAAAGAGGAAAAAAACCCAACAAACCAAACCAAATCACCACTTTACTTTTGCGGAGGAGGAGGAGGAGAAAGAGGGTTTTYGACGTTCTTGCAACGTATCGCAAATTATCTTCGCTGCTCCTCTGTGCCAGCTCAGTCTGTTGGCCTCAATATTAGACCTCTGAATATGAGATCATTATTTGAGACAAACATATGGTGTTTATATGCAAGTATTTACATAGCAGATGTCTTATTTGGACTGTGAAAACAAAAGAAATAAAGTAACTTGTCTATACTAAAGGCAGTTAAAGACCTTCAGCAGAAATGCCAGTTGTCTAATATTCCTCATCAGCTGGAGATTTCGAATAATGTCTTATTATTACAGAGTTTATTAGGAATGACATTTGGGCAGCTTGATGCAGCAAACGAAGTTTTGACAATCAGTACTAATTGTGAAACCTCTCTGGATGTTCCCTTCATACCCCCACAATTTGCAGAGTATGAAGAAGCCACATCTCGCACTAAAAGAACGTAACAAATTCTCCTCTATTTTTCAGTAATGGAAAAAACAATAGTAGCACAGCAGCAGTGCTCCCCACCCCCCAAAATAACCAAAGCTTACTCCTCATTTCGTTTAAAGGTGTTTTGGTGGCCATCTAAAGCAGCCTTCTAAAACTTTTTGTCTTTTTTTGCTATTTTTATAAAATCTTCGGATAAATTGGGTAGGAAACACTTCCATGCAAAAACACAACCCTAGGATCTTTTTAAATCTTTAGTCCATATAGAGAATTACCTAAAGGTAACTTCAAGGACTTCTCTACATTCAATATAAGGAGGTACAAAACACTTAAAAACCCCAAGTTTTAACGTAAAGAGAGGGTCAGGACTTCCTTTTTTCACTGAAGTATCTAGACAGAAAAGTTAAGGTCTTTGCACTTTCAACAATTTTCTTTTGTTGCCCACCAAGGAAAATGAAACAAAAGAAAAAGAAAGGGAAAAAAAGGAGAAATACATTCTACCCCTTTTCAACACATTTTCAAGTGTGTGAGACCTTACCTTTGAACTTCTACCTTAAGCAAAACGTATTAATTTCCCCTTCAAGCATCAAGCTTTTCCAAAAGCCAGAGTAGAAAAACATAATTGCTGTGCCATCATTGGAAACTATGGTTAAATAGAAACTTTGACTTTGTTTCATAAAAATCACCTGGTTTTTAAAGCCCAAAAGAAAAGGACACCACCATCAGCATTTATGTTGACAAGAATATTCCTAAATGCCTTATCAGGGTGATTTAATTTTCCATCTGTCTGCTGGATTTGCTTTGCATAAAGATCTGGACACATACAAGAATGTGTGTGTTTTCTTTTGCTGCCATACTACTAAGAAAGTAACTCAGGATCACAGAGCAGCCTTTTGCTACAGCTAATCCCTCCGGATCTGGCCTAGCCTTTCAGGCTGCGCTTCCTGTCTGAACCCGCCTATGCGTTCTGAAAGCAGAATGAAAAAAAACCTCAAAATCTGGCAAACAGCCATTTAAAAAAATACCAAAACCTTTGCTATGCAGGTCGAACTTCAAAGAATGTTAACCCCTCCCCCCCAAAAATGAACAATGCAGAACCCCAGTTATTTCTTGGCTTCATCACATGGTGTCAGGGTCTTTTCTAGGATCAGGTTTGAGCCCTCAATAGTGGGAAACCCCAATCTCTTTAAGGCATTGGGAAGAAACCTCAGTGTTTGCATCATCAGAGATAAAACGACTTCACTGAAGCAAGGTTAGCCATCTGATTGTTTTTCCTTATGAGCAATAGTTGATTTAGAAATCCATAAAATAAACCAAAAGGCTATTTTTTATGTCTTAGCTAAAATCATCAGTGTTATTTCAAAAATATGATTTTTCACAGTATCTATTTAAGCACGGTAGTAGTGACTAATAGATGTGAGAACCACATTTACTATGAACATAATTAATAACAGACCAAAATCTAGGACCAGACTGATCCCCTCTTACACACAGTAAAGAACTTCATGTTTGCAAATTTCAATCGATTGAGATCATCTGTACATATGGGCAGCAGTGTAAGGAAGGGTGTGTGAACCTACACCTCTATCTTGTCCCCTATTATAACGTCAGACTGCTATAAATGACAAATGCAAAATCTTCAAAGGGTTTGATTACCTCTATAGGTCACATGCTGTGTTTAGGTAAGTAGGCCTTACGTAGAAGTGATCAAATGACTGTCACTTTGTGAGCATTCCTGTGAAGCACCCTGTAATGATGGAGAGGTCAGAAGATCTCTCTCCCTCTGAATTTATGATCTACCTAAGCACACCAATCTGGCCAGCCTTGTCACAACATGGTTAACTTCCCACTCCCAGTAAAAGCAATAAAGAAAGCACAACAGCACCCCAGAAGTCACTAACATGGATGGGATGTCAATGTTAGCTTTTCCAACAGAATCCCTATTATTAGCAAGCTCTTTTCTCCCACTACAGAAAGAGAATATGACAATAGGGCATTGACCAGACCACCTAGTTGTGTGTGACACTTCCACACACAACTGGCGATAAGTTGTACATGCTCCCTTTRTATCAATATATGGTGTGCAAACAATAAAGGTGGTGGCTTTTTGGTTGGTTGGTTGGTTTTTTGGGGGGTGAGATTTTTTTCATTCGGTTGTGTTTGCATTTTTTCTGGTTTGTTTTTTCTTTAAATAGTACCAAGACACTTCTGCTTCCTCAATGGGGCATTTGAAGCCCAGAACATCCAATTTACCTCCTACAGGASCATAGGTCTTCCTTTATTACTCTTTGGGAAAAAAGCAAATGTACATTTTCCCGACCTTTTTTGTTTTCCATGATAGGAAAGAAAATAGTTATTCTTGCCATGTTCTGAAGTTTTTAAGCTTACGGAAGTGTTTATAAATAGAATGGCTTTTATTTTCATGACATTTTGTTAATAATAAAGAACATGCAATATCACTGCAGGTAATGCAAGAAGGCAGCAGAAAAAACCAGGCTTGTGAATGCAAGAACATCGGATCAGTATTCCTTCCTTACAACACAATGCCTATTGTCCATACTTTTGCACCTATTGTCCACTTTTTATCATGGGCATTGAAGCAGGATTAGAAGAGTGCTTAACGAGACTATTTAACCTCCACTGACAGAGGACAGAGTAACCCAGAAAGTTCCCACTCTTTCACTGCCTATGCCCTCCAAACCATCTCCCTCCCATGGTATGAAGTATAACTAGACATTTCTTTCCTTCCCAGTGATTTACTGTTCTGTAGATAAACTTAATCCTCCCCACTGTCTCCCACATAGTTTTTTTTGCAAAAACTTGGACCCAGGAAACACTTACTAAAAGGAATATAGATTTGCTATAATAAAGGAAGCTAACAGCTACACTGCCCCTTACCTTGTCTTCAGAGGGGTAGAAGTTCACTACACATTGCATCAGTAAGTATAGCTCTGTATGTCTCCTGTAGTTTTAAGATTAAAGTATTCCTTATCAACACAGCTAATAATAGTAGCAAAGAATTATGATACAAACATATTCTGTCATATTGCATAGTATTCATAAATGTGTGTTTTATACCAGAATCTCTTATGTAACAGGAGAATGAACCAACTGCATTTTTTGCTTCACCTTTAAAGATAATGAGACTTCTCAATATTGCAGAAGTTTTTCTCTCCGATGAAAAAGAAACGGGCTATTTCAATTGCCARAGGACTGAGGTCTGCCAGGGAGGATCATTTTGCTTGCATCATCTTACAGGAATGATCCACCAAGGTATATACTGGCCAGCACAGCATCTGGAAACTTTGCAGCTGAAATTGAATGCCAGAGCTCACTGTGGCAAAATATTACAAAGCTATTTACAGTGATACATATGACAATAAAGATYAGAGCATAGTTTTGGCACAGAAGAAAATTCAACCCTCAACTTTCTTTATGTTTGTCAACATCTGGTCGAGTACAATTATTCACTTAACAAGGCTTTTATTTATTCATTTCAAGAAAGAAGATAATGGCCTCAAGTATTTAATTACTAAGGCAAACCAAAGAGGAAAAAAAAAATCCTTAAACCACATCTTAAAAAAAAAAAGGAAGCCAACCCACAAAACCTTTTCAAATATGCTCTTAAATTGTCTCAGAACATTTTTACTGATGTTTTACTCTTTCTCTGGAAATTCTCCTTCTGTTTCTCCAGAATATGTACAATACAAATTCTAAACAGAAATCTAACAAGCACGTAATACACACCTACACAAATGTACACACAAGTTCATTACTAGATACTTTAATACTTTTATATTCTGTGCCATGGGAAGCGACATTCCATGTACTTATATAGTTGATAGATAAGCCACTAGTGGAGTGGAGAGTACTAAAGAGGAAAATTATGTCTTGAAATATGACTGGGTGATTATATTTAGACTCTGAAAGATCTACCGAAGGGGGAATTGTCTGCTTTACTAAGTAAACTGGAATAAACACTGGATGTACAGTATCAGTCTGCAACCTAGCAAATCATGGCAATGTAGGACATTGTGTGGATTATGAATGTGTATTAAATTAAATATTGTTACAGAGTTTTCCTCCTGCCTTAGGATGCAATCAACACTTTCCTCCTTCCTGTCTGACAATATGTTGCCATGCTATAAAAGCCCTAATGCCCATTTCAACGATTAGCTGTACATCAGCATTACTACTTCAAATCCACAAGTTTCACATCAAGCATTAAATGGGATGAATATTGATCTGCTAAAGAGGATTTATTTATTTCTAGCTCTATCCAAAGATCAACTACTAGCAGCTTTTGGTGGATCTGTTGAGCTCTCACAGCACAAAGCTACTGCATACATGACACCGGACTTGACATTTCAGTTCTGGAAGGAAACCAAACAGTAAATTCACTGCAATAATCCTAGATAAATGAGATGATCACTGGAAAAGCTGAGATAGTTAAGTGGTCTATCAGAAAAGTCCAAAGGATGATATTGAATTGTTGCTACATAGTAACCTCTCTCATGACAACATGGCACAAKATCACCTTATCAGATGCCAATATCTTTGCCTTAAAAAAAGCACCATGTCTTCAGATTATCTTGGAACACTTCACAATTATGTTCTGAGCTGAAAATTGTATACTCAATATAAGTGTAATCAGATACTGTAATATTGATATGTATTTWCCCATTCATTCGTTTTTTGTCCTGTTCAGTCAATAACACACCACTAACTGTATAATGCATTCAAGAAACACAGATATCTATTTCAACCCTCCCAGCGCAGCTAGGAAGTTTCTCATGATGTTAGTGCTGTCCTCAAAATGTTCTTTTCACTATATTTCAGTAGGGATCATTTTCTACACTTTGGCACCGATAAAGYAGAAAAACATACAAATAAGTTGATGAGGATTGCAAGCAGATTAGAGATGACCTAATGAGTTGCCCTGCCTTTTATACTCAAATGGCAAGGGCATAAGAGAATAGTATATTTCTACTAACTTTGACAAGGAGTGTTTGAAATGCCAGTGTAAGAAGTAATGAAATTTTTGCTGTGTCACTCACACAGGAAACTGAAAAAGTCAGTCAAAACATTGCCTCAGTGCTATGATTTCATCAAGCCATTTCATTCCAGTAGCTAATAACATCGTTATAGTCATCTGTTAAATGTTTCCCTTTTATTTATCTGATTTCTCTGCACCAATTGTCCCTTATGAGAGAGTATTATTTTACAAAGCACGTGCAAAAGAAACAGTGACATACAATGAGAATATTTGCTACTATTAAACATTGCCTCATTTTTGGCTTCTTGTAAGACCACAGTTCTCAAAAAAACCCTTTCAAAAAAGCATCAGAAAAAAACCTGTGCAGCATGTTATCGAGACCAGATCTGAAAGATGAAAACCAATGCTCTGTTTTGTTTGCTTGAACTCTGTGAATTTCTAAATGTCCTCGCCACAGGTAGCACTCAGTTTAATTAGGTTTTTGTCTGTAGAACACTGTCTGCTTCACCAAGGATAGAGGACTTTGGACCCATTCCAAATGTCAAAGAAAGAGAAACAAAATGTATTTCAACATTAGCCCTGCATTTAGACAAACTCAAATAATCTGTTTTGTTGTGTTTTTTTTTTTTTTAATATATTTTCCATTTCATCTGTATATAAAAAATAAGACAGGCTTCTGAAGATAGCATTCATATTGTCAAATATATTTCAAATGCAGATGCTTGTATTATTTATAAAATCCCTTAAATGAAACAACTCGAAGTCTGAAAAGGTAATCTGAAATCTTTCCTGGGTAATCTCTGCCTGGTTAAATATCTTTAATGAGATATCACTGTGCCCAAAAAGTTTTCTCTTCCAAGAGACTGTTTCATGCTTCTGGAAAAAAAAAACAAAACAAAACAAAATGAAACAGTATAACCATGAGTAAATAGTGTTAGGAGAGTCAGTTATATGTTGCCTGAAGCTTTCAGGCTATTCGTATCTGGAGCACATGAAATGACACCAAATTCATATCCTGAGAAGTAAGAATCTTTTTCCTGTCTTTCATATTCTCCTAACATGGCTTTCTATAAACTGCCTTCTAGGAACAGTGTCTACATTTGCAACGTAATTTAGTAAAAAGTTAATTTAAGTCCCTAATTCTTTCAATTTTTTCCACTACTAAATAAATTTAAAATAACAGAGTGTAATATAAGGAAAATGTACATAAAAAGATAATGTCTATAAACATTTCTGTAGTTTGTTGGGAGTATCYATCAGAAGGAAATAATATCAGAAATATTTGTGTAACTCTGGTTTAGTACATAATGCTTTTACCTAACAATAATTCTTTTCTTCACTAACACTTCCTAACACCTATCAGTCCAAAACAGATTGCAACGCTTGTGGTTTGAATGTAACAGCAAAATTTCAGGCATGGTGAAACTCTGTATTCTMTCTTTTATCCTGCCAGCATCCTTTTGACATCCCTATGGTAATTTCTGCCTCTGCAACTTGCTGTACTATTTAATTAAAAAAGGCATAAGCCCTTTCTTCTTCCTGCCCTTCCCCCAACCCTTTGAACAAAATTCCCAAACTGTTGAAAAATGTTCACATTTTAAAATTATATTATGGTGAGTTTAAAATCAACCTTTTTATTCTTTTTTCCCCACCCCGTCTAGATTTACTTACTCATCCTTAGATCACATCTAATCTGCATGCAGAAAATGAAAAAAACAAAGATGCCATAAAGCAATACYCGTTGTTGAAATAGAGACACTGGTCATCCTTGGAATAATCACCAACAAGGTTATGACCAAAGGCCAAACTCTTGCAGAGTTTCCACCAAGTCATGCGAGACAGAACAGCAGTGAGCAATTCATAACACTGTAACTTCTTCAGGCAGCAGCGTCTCTCAAATGTGCCATATTAACACATAAATTACAGATACTATTGCAAGTCATGTTTTCACACAATAGAATATTTTCTCTTCTGGTGCAAAAGTTTATGTAACTTTATATGCTTATTAGGAATTTTGCAAAATCTCAGTCTGTCCCATTCTGTCTTCCCACCCCCAAGTATTCAGGTTTTAAGGAATGATCATAACCAAACAGCACTATATGATAAACTCMATTTAATACACACTCCACGTGAAAWACAGATGAGGATTTTTTTTAAGTATTGTTCTATAAGTCACAAATTTTAACACTACCTAACAAAACTCCTAGCTGCATAAAAAGATGCAATAAACCTCTCTAACAGTAGCTGATTTGTATGCAACACTGACCATAAGGGTAACTCTTCAGTAAACCTGAATCTCATATATAATGCATAGCAGTTAATAAATCATAGTAAAATCAGGTGGCTTAAAGCCAACAATACCCAACTAGTAATGGAAAGGAGGGAAAGATTTATAGAGAAACAGACTCTGTCTCGATTTTGCTTTTTAAGAGGCTCACAGAGTGTGGTGGGAAGATCTYGCTGTGGTTTCCAAGTGGACATATCTGTGTCATGCTGACTCACTTCATCCTTCCCCCAAGATTGCTCCTCACTTACCGCAGGTGATGCCTCTTCTCCAAAATCATCTGCTTTGACCTTCCACTGGATTTTTTTGCTATCAACTTCCCCGCATTTGAGCTGAAAAGGAAAGAGTAGAGATCAAAAGAAGATCAGAGTATTGTTCCTGAAATTTCACAAAAACATCCCACTCTAGATTTCAAACTTAAAGAGGAATACTTAAAAATAGCTTCTTTAAAACTGGCTTCTCAAACACTCAAAAAGCCATGTTACAAATTATTCAAAGTGTCATGTATTTCCCAGATTCAAAATCTGACTGTACAGAAGGGAGAAAATGTACTTCAGCATTTATGATGGGAAGAATGTTTTTTTGCTTTAAATATCAAGGGTAAAACTGTTCTCTCTGTTCTCATTGGAGATCCAGGAGAGCAGGATATTAGAGACGGTTGCTGCCACACAGATCTGAGAAAATTCTTTTCTTGTTTTYTTTAGAGCTTGTCCATGGCGACCAGAGGCACTTCGCCACGGAAAAGTGTTAGTGCAAAGTTAAGCACTAACTCTAGCACTTTCATGTTAAGCATGCTTCATCAACAGTGTGATATCAACTACATATGTGTAAAAACTGGCATCATATATTTATTTCTTGGAAATCGCATTCTGAAGGCATACATAAATAATTAATGCTGAAGTTCTTCAGTTCTCAGTTACCTTCGTGTATGTCATTTACTCTAATGGGAAAACATTTCTCTGTTTTGTTACATTATATTAAGTTTATGGTTGTCGTTGGGACCATCCTGGTTCAGCATTTAGCTTGGGAAAACTGCAGCAAAATTCCTAAATCGAATTAAATCCAACCCCCAGTTCCCCGCATTAAAAAGATCACACAAAACATCTACTTATGCCAGGTTTTCTAAAGCCGATTTTGCTATTAAAAATACCGGTGTCAGACGAGTACCGCACGACAAAAAGCTTTTTTTAAATTAAAAGCATCTTACAACATGACAATCCAACGCACAAATAAACCGAGGCCACGCTACTAAAACAGAACCAGACTAGCAGAACCTCGCGGCTTCGCACAGAGGACGAGCCTTTGCCCTTTGCTGGGGCTGCGAGCGCTGCCCGCACGGCGCTGCCCGTGAGGGGGCCCCGCTGCCGCCGCTGGGCGCGACGCCGCTGCCCGGCCGCGAGTCCCTCGGCGGAGGCGGCTCTGCTGCAGGAGGAGCCCGGGCCGCCGCGGGAAAAATGCGGCGGGGGTGCCCCGGGAGCTCCGGCCGCTCCCCAGACACCGCGCTCGCCAGGGGTTCGGCGGCGGCTCGCTCCCGCCGGGCCCGGCGCATTCCCGTCCCGGGCACTGGATGGCAGCACCCGCTTGCGGAATGCCGGGAAGCGGCGCCGGCCGGGCCGGGCCCGGCTCTGGCCTCACGCCCGGGGCTCCGCAACCGGCCTTAGAGCCCGGCACCGGGCCGGGACACCGCCCTCACCTGCGCCACACGGGGTACACAGGGTAACAAACAGGAGTCACATAAAATATTACACCCCCCCCAAACACAGTGAGACTCAGACTGGAAACAAAATCACCACAGCAAAATTGGCAAAAATAACGTGAAGTCTACCATTTCATAAGGAGATAAATATTTAAGTATTGCTTACTGCTAGGGAAGAGGATGGGATTTTCTCCACTGACCTCAGGATCAGTAGGGTTGAGTKCAAAGAAGTGGGGCAATATGTCTTCACAGTGTTGCTCTCGTGCCATTTTATTTTTTAAAAAATAATTTTTTTTTCTTTGCAAAACAAATTATTTTCTTGCAACTTATTTGCAGTGTCAAACAGCAGCAATGAGAAGTCCTTCAAAATGGTGGCTAAAAGCCAGGCKCAGTAGTATTTATTTAGGGATGATGATGATAAAGAAATGAGAGCTCTTACCAAGTAATTCAAGTTGTTCATGGTTTGCATATAGTTTGGTTTAGTTCATTTTGTGGATTTTTGATGACATAAAGCAACACAACTAGCACAAATAGTTACCAGTCTAAGGTTTTCCATCTCTGCACTGCTTTAAAAAGATAGGAAGTTAATTCATGGGAAATAACCTGTATGTAAAACTGTCTTGCAAACGAACAGGCAAGCCATACAATTTGTGAGCTACCACACAAGCCAGGGACTCCTAGCTGCTGCCACCCTGTCCTTCCAGAGGCACAGCAGGAGCCTGTTACCCTATGGCAGCTCTCCCAACACACCATCCCCTGCCAAAACAGCTACAGGCAGAACCCATTGTGTTTTATTCCTTCACTTCAGAGTATTGCCCATCCAGAGGACAATCATGGAATCCTATCTTGTGCAAGTACAACTCACGCAGATGCTGTTAGAAGGAAAGACAAGCAAGAAGGTATCCACCTAGAAAGCAGCACCCACGCACTGCCACAGTGAGGAATGCACTGCTGGAAGGTGCTGTGATTTCCCGACTCCATCAAATTAGGAACAACGAGGCTCAGAGGATGTACAAGCACAGAGTATGGTGATGAATGAAAGCACACACTTCTTACATGCACAACAACTGACAACAAATAATCATAGCAAAGGTTTTTAATGTATCAACGCAAGCATTGGATTATGGTTTTCTGGCAAGAAATGTAAACTTACTAACTCCACACTGTCTTTACAAATAGCCAAGAAAGTGTTATTCCAGAATTCATAGTTAGACTTGGTAATATTTTGCAAGGAACGGTCTGCTGGCAGACTCTGAGGATGTACAGTCTGTACAGTGTCTCGGTCTGTGGTTTGACTCTAGCTCTTAGCCAGAATATTCCACTGTCAATCAATCCTAAACAGAAAAAGACACTGGTCTGGCTATTAAATAAAAACAAGAACAAGTGTGAATTAAGAACTTTATGTTTCTATTATGAAACAAATAGTAGAAAATAGTATAAAATAGAAGAATATACATAAAACCCCCAGGTTAGTCAAGAAATAAATTAGTGGAGAAAAAAACATAAATAAAAATATTTTCTCCCAACAAGATCCCTAAAACTAGAACGGAAAAGAGAAAAAATCCTAAATATCTTTTAACCAAAATTCCAGTAAAAATATTATTATTTTGGTGGGCAGTGTTGGGGGGGAAGGGTAGAGGAGAAGGAGGAGTAAAAAGAAAAATCAACATCCTTCCTTTTGCCCTGCTGCCTCAGCTTCTTCTGCAAGAGAGTTACATGCTCCATGTTCAAGAGGATTGCTAATGACACTACATGGGTGCAGCCTGTCTGCAATGCATTTAGTTTCTGTTTAATCCCCATTTATCACTAATGGAAGAGACTCACAGAGCAGGTGGGGGCCCCTAAAATCTGTATTGYTTTCTTCTAATGTTTTTGTAAGTCCTTCATAGACCATGCATAGAGTGTCAAACAGATATAATAGATGCAACTGGAAAATAGTACATTAAGCTTCTGTATTAGCTCCCATTTGGTAATGGTTTGTAATATGTTCTGTTTGAAATACTGGTGCAAACTCAGCAAAAGATGATGTAAGATTAAATAAAGAGGGTCAGAAGTTTGGGGAGAAGCACTGAACAGTAGCAGAGGAGCATAGCAGCTGTTACACAGCACACAGCAACACCACAGAATAGTTTATGACAGGAAGTGAAGAAAATTCCACAATCCACCTGAAGCTACAGTGGGAATTATGTAGGCAAAATATAGTTATTAAAATTGGAATGCAACCAAGACTTCAGGGGCTAATAATGCTTTTCTTGCAAGAGATAGCAAAAAAATCCCCAAGCATCTTCATTGACCACAAACTGCAAGACCACAGCTTTACATCTCAATTGAAAGACATGGCTTTTTCCATGATAAATTGTCACAAGAACGTGATCTTTCTGGGATGTGATTTCCTGGCCAGCAGTCTCCATTTCCTTCCAAAAACTGCAAAAAGAGTTAGTGATTTTGGGATTTAAAAAAAAATCTTTCTAATCTCTCTGTCTCTCTCTATATATACACACACACCCCCTTTAAACATACAGATAATGTATATAAAAGAATCCTCAAGTATTCACTTCAATGAGAAATTAAAACACTTGACAGAAAAATTAAACTACACAGTGTGTAGTGTGTTTTACATCTGCATCTATAAAACACATACATACCATGCACAAATATTTAGGTATATAAATGTGCAGATTCTGAAACTACATGTGTATTAGGACCATAAATACTCCCAGAAGTGGAACACATACATTTATGCAGTGTGTGTTTGTTTATACAAGTACAACTAGAGTACATAAATGTAGATAAGCCTTGTGTGTATTATACATTGGAGGTGCTTTACTGTGATATAAAAGATTCTTTTATGATGAAATTCAAGATGCATGTGTTTCAAGGAAAATTATGTAGAAAATAGCTATCTGGCTCATCTCAGGATTGAGCAGATAATGGGTGCTATTATCAGATCCCTTTTCCAGGCACAGTAAGTACTAGAGAAAAAGTATTTTTTGCAGATGTTTATTTAAAAACAAACAAACTTGTTCTTGTATTTTGCTGCATTGAAAGATATGAATCTCTTGCAAAGACATAAAGCAGCTGTWAAGCAGTATCGAGTGCCATGATGTCTTACCGCATAAAAAAGAAACATTCAATGGTAGACACACATTCGTCTTTAAAAATGGCAATCCTTCTGAATGCATTCTGATATCAATAACATTGGGTGGCTTAGAAACTTCAATAAAATTGTACTCATAGTAAGACCTGCTAAAGCAGCAGAAAGAATTTATATTTTCTTCCTTTAAATGTAGCATAGTAAATCCTGAATATGTTAGAAAAGAATTACTTATATATATATGTAAAAAACCCCAACTGCTATATAGTCTTTAATTATTTGAGAATATTAATTTTCGTTGCTTTATTCAGTGCTTTGAGTGAGATCCTCTTTTAATGCRATTAATGGTGGACAAACAGATGCAACGTTTAAGACTTTAACTTTGCAATCTAAACTACTTTATTTTATCATCAAGGAGAATTTTTGAGATACATGTTGAGTAAATAGATAAATATTGGGACTTCACTGCATCCTCCGTCCTCATAAATTTCTTCTGTTCAGTTATTCTTTTGAAGATCACAAAGTCCACASTCTGGAGTATAATTTGGAAGTACACATAGACAGAGTTGCTACAGTCTGTGTCAAATTCCAGGATGCCCAGTTCTTGGCTATGTCAGATCTGCCAGGTACACGCCAGTGAACACATGCTGTGCCTTCCCACTGCCAGGCAARAGCCAGACTCTGCCTGGGAGTTATGTGACCACATTAGCTGGTTACAGCTCAGGCAGAGGGAGCTCACACCTTCCACACTGCTCAGCTCATAGTGAGAATTGCTACCAGAAGGTGCAAGTACAGGCTTGTCTACAAACACACAAGAGAGTTTTAACCCCAGGGATTCTCTGTGGGACTCTGCCCTCTAGGTGCAATTACTGAATTTGCCCCCCAAAYAGCAATATTAGGTGTACACTTGAAATCTGGGCATTATGAGCATGGCTACGTGCTCAGAGTTTTGAAAGTGTGCCCCTTGTGCTGGTTGCCTAGCATAGCATCACACACCGCCCTTATGCCCAAAGTGTTGCAATGCTTTCTGTTGTTTTTAAGATAATTCTTTTGATGCCTGCAGAAAAGAGGCATAAATAACTAGGGTTCAGTTTCACTCCCCAAATTATTTGTACTTACTGCCTCTTAGAAATTTAGCAGGCATTATTTGTAACTATGAGTTGGGAACATAAACATTTATATGACCTTGGCATTCACACCACAATTAACTATAAGTTCTGACTTGACTCATGATTATTTATCTGAAGTGTAAGCACATAGAGGCTTTCACAAGGCTAAGCAGAAAACCATCCACAACTTMAAATTGCCTTAAGCAATATTTGCAATATAGAGGGTCTGATCCTCTGATCCTAAGGACATCTATTCCCAAAATAATCTGGTGGAAATACACAGGAGAGCAAACTCAAATGAAGATTATTTGCACAAGGACACATTTTGAGCTTGGGTCCTGGTTTGTAATTTATTAGTTTGGACTGCAAAGCACAAAGTACTAGATTGCTTTTTTATTATTGAGCTTTATAGCCTTTTTAATCCTCAGTTATTTGTGCTATTTTGTATTTCATTTCTAGTTTTTTGCTTCTTCTCCTTCCCCCTCCCCATACCAGTTATTCCTGTTTTCCTTACCTATACATTTTTGCATAGCTCAAGCAGAGTTGGGATGTTTACAGATGGCAGGTACAAGGCTGGGGGGATGAGCCCACACAAGAAGCAACTTGTTGGTTCAAACGGCAAGGGAACAAACTGTTAGCAGATTTGGACTGTTCATCACAGAGCAGGGGCCTGGACAAGATGACAGCAACAGTCTGCTTGAAAGCAGGCTGGGACCATTACTGGTAATTATAGTTAATCAGCAACAATTGTCTTGACCAAGATACAGATCAACATTGAGCACTAACCTAACAGGACCTAATGAGTGTAATGGAGGATGAAGAAAGCCTGATTAAACTTGCAAGGCACTGAATGACCTGAGCAGATGAGGCATTATAATTCCCAGACCCTCTCTCTCTCCCCTTCTGCCTCCAGTCCCCAGTGCCAATGAAAACGAATCCTGTAGCTACATGGTGATACAGACTCTGTCACAATATGCCCTCAGCAGTGGTTAATGGAATTAAACCTTGCACTCTGGTACGACTGGATATATATCTATGTTTTATTTTTTTTTTAAATAAAATAACTGCCGACTGACATTATGCTGTATCGTAATTTCTTAAAACTAATCAATAATGCTGTTTAGCAGTCTATGGCTATTGCAATACCCAGAGAATTTTTAAAGCATTTTGGAGAGGTAATGAATATCTAAGCATTTAAACAAAATTGAAAAAGGTACATGCTTTTCTGTATTCTTGTTGGTAGTAGTCTTTCCGCTAGAGCCTAAACTGATCACAAGTTCTTTTTCCTCATGAAACTTCTGTGTGGGAACAAACAATTTTAATCCTTAAGATCCTTGTTAAGTATCTTAACAGTGTTATAGTGTTCTCACAAAATATCAATGACAAGGTATGTGTCATTTTTGCAGGTAATTAATTCTATATAAATTTTAATCTGAAAAGTTTCTGATTAAAAATAAAAATCTGAGAAAAATTTAAGAAACATGTATTTTGGCCTTTATATAAAAAATATTTCTGCAATAACTTTACATTTTGCAAATTTTAAATTTAAAAAGGTATTGCTTCTCACAGTATATGCTGTAAAACAAGTAGTAGTAACCTTTCAGGTAAAACATGCTATAAAATGATTTTACCTACTGACTGTTCAGAGTTAAGAAACTGAATGTGCAAAAGAATTAATTACAGTTATCTAGACTTTCCCAAAATGTAAGTACAGATGTATACACTATTTACTGAAACACAGCCCTGTCAATACCCCTTGTGCTTCAAAGGAAGAGTAATTTTGTCAAAAGTAGAAGAAAACCTGGGCTTCTATTGTGACACAAGCCATCAAACCATCTAAGAGCCAGTCAGCATTTGGTACACCTGTGTTTCGTCAGGCCATAATGACATGTTCCTCAGTCTAGCCCTATTTTCACATGTGCTTCACACTGCATCTGTACTTCACAGGAATTGTGTAGCCAGTTTTAGCAGCAGTGGATAGCTGGAAGCAAGTCCCTGTTTAGCAGAGCATCTCTGCTGAGTCTCACTTTGTTGTCTACTTTGGGTTTCTTTGTGTCTGATCTTGATATAATTTTTATTGAGCTAAAAGAACATCATTATTAATGGCATAAATACTATTACTGGTTCTGCACTAAATTCATAGCCTTATGCAGCCCARTCTTTCCCTGCTCTGCCTCTTTCTCAGTCACTAACCTCCCATTTTCCTGTTGCAATCCTGCCATCAAGCTCTGCTTGGCTCTTTGGTCTAGTAAGACACGCAAGAAAGTTACAGAGTCAGGACATGCTACCCCTTTCCTGTCCTCTACCCCAGCAAAATGCCAAAACAAAGTAAAAGCAAGGAGCATGCTCACGCTGGTCATTCTGTTTAGAGTGGGGACTGTACTATGGTAGTAGATCTCAAAGTGCAAGGGTAAAAGGAGGATTTAAAAAAAAAAAAAAAAAGAGATGGAGAACTCTGTTAGACCCCAAAGCCCATCCTGCAGTTCCTGTTTTGTTGTGTTAGTCCTACTGAATAACCTACAAACCCCTCAAGACCAGGAAATTGTGCTATATTTTATTTTTTGAATAAAATAAGCCAGGTTACTTCTCCCAGCATCTCATTGTGCTGAAGCTTCAGCTACAAAACGAGTCTGCCAGAGAAATTCTTCCCATCAAAAGGGGAGAACTGATTATGAATAAACAGAGATGCACAAGCCTACAACCACTCTCCTCTGCACGAGTAAAGTCCAACTCTCCTGTTACGCAAATGGTTCAGCAGCATCAGGGTCATAATATAATTCTGGTGCCAGTGTACTGACTTGTATAGTTTAAGGATAGGGCATATCACAGCTATTGTTAGGAGCCACGGTGCTACTATGGGCACTCTCTGGAAAAGGCACTGCAAAGAACCACAGATACACTCAGATTTCTCTKTTGATATACCATGATGAATGAGTGAAGGGTAAGAAAGAGCAGCTCCAGGGAAGAAAGGAGTTTGCCATGAGGCAGCCAAAAACCGCTATTTCAGCACCAGTTCAGGCCAGCTGTGCAGTTAATCTACATTTGCCTCTTAGGCAGACTGGAAGAACAGTGCTAGAGACTGGGCAATCTTTTGGCAAAGTTCAGGACAAAAGAAAAATCTATTAAGGTTTGGGGTAAAAGAGGAACAATAGGCTGAGGTTTATTTTTTCGCCAGAGCATCTCTTTCTGAAAGAAATATGGGACAGAAAAGCTAGAGCCTACTRTGTGTTAACTCTAAAAAATAGGACCTGTGACCAACATAGAGAGACAAAACAGATTACTTAGGCAGTTGGGAGAACATCTAAAACTATGTAAAGTTATTCTTAAGAGGTCCAAGATTATTAATAAAGTGTGTTAGGGATACCTAGAAACCCAATATGCATATAAGGTATCCCGTGGTTGTTAGCTTTATTTGGTGAATAAAAACCAAACCAAACTAAAACAAAACCAACAAAAATCCCCAAACAAAAAAACCACCACAAACCCACAAAATGTTAATGATCTAGAAAATATTTTACACTTTCCTAGAAAAGCAATAAAAGCAACTGAAGTGTGCCTACTCTCAATCCAAAAGTTACTTTTTAAGTACAGAATTTACTGTACTCAAATACAGTTCTGGAAATGTATTTCTTCTTAATCATGAAGAAAGTAAAAGATGGAGCATTGACTCCTTTGTTGCTGCTGAAGTTTCCCCTCCTAGTTGGTCATTCACTCTCAAAGTTCTGTAGTTCATTTTTAAATAGAACATCATTTCTTGTCATCCTTCTCTACTAGATTGAAAAGCCCTTTTACTATCCAGCCCTCTTCTCCCTATTAAAACATTTAACATTGTAATTAAATATCTGTGATCCTTTCTATATATTAGAGCTCCTTAATTCACTCACCACAGCACATTTTCTCTCTTTGTCCCTAATTCATTTTTGTCCTCTTTGCCCTCTCCAATTTTTCAACACCATTTAAAATGTGCTGACACCAAAACAGACTAGACTACACCAGTATCACTTTGTGTTTAAAGATTGCTAAATTCTTAACCAAAAATAGAGATGACCTAGCCTTGCCTCAGAATTTTTCATGCAAAATTTAAACATTCTAAGAGCATAATCCAGAGACATGAAAGTTTTGCACTAGAAATTTTGATGAGGAAAAGGGGATACACTGCCAATAAGTCTTTATCTGTCTGTAAATGGAGCTAATTGTGACACTAGTCATGTTCAATATGAAAAAAATGGGGTTTAAGATATGAGAAAATTTATCTAACATGTATCTCAGAAGTCAAACACGTTTTTAATGATGTAAAGAAGCCCATTTACTATTGTCAACCGATTTTTGGCAAATATTGCACATGACTGAGATTCCTATCTCTGTGCAGAACATGAAAGAGTAGGTTTAGATTAGACATTAGGAGAAAATTCTCAACTGTGAGGGTGGTAAGGCACTGGAACAGGTTGCCCAGAAAAGTTGTGAACACCTCATCCCTGCAAGTGTTCAAGCCCAGTTTGGATGGAGCTCTAACCAACCTCGTCTAGTGGAAGGTGTCCCTGTCCATGGCAAAGGGGGTTGGAACTAGGTGAGCTTTAAGGTCCCTTCCAACCCAGGCCATTCTATTACATTATGCTCCCGACATCCACAGGAGTGAAGAGTTCTCCCTGACCTTGTGGATTCTGTGCATCTCACAGCATGCTTTTGTGTGCTTAAATCAGAGGTGAGTCTGAAGCAATCACAAGCCCTTGCAAGGACTACTAAAGGCCCTACTCGTAAGCACTGACAGGGTGGGAGCGGTATCAGTCACGTTCTCTATTAAATGTTCCAATGGCTTTCACATCTTTTTCATCCTGGAATTAATTATTCTCAATGCCACCTTGATTGAAATTGTACCAGCACAAGATTATTTCAGTACAATTATCCCTGACTCACATCATGTGAAAGAATATAAATGTTCACAGGACTGAATTAGTTTACCTACACCAGTTTTACATGACATGCTTGTGGAGATTGCATGAAAGAGTGGAGTTCCTCCTCAATATATAATATATTTACAGAATTGAAAATGCATTGCTTGAACTTTCTTCCAAAGCATCTAGTATAGGCTAACATGAAAGTAAGACAAAGCTAGTAGATCTTGTTTCAGTTGCTAAGCAAATTAATTCATGAATCTTGCTATTTGCTTGTGTGCAGTTTATTCCCAGTCTAGGTTTTCAGTTTATGCTCTTCTGTTTGTGCAGGAAAAAAAAAGGGGGTGGTATCTCTTTACAGTTTATCAAATATGCCTGTCTTGCACTTCARTGCTTCTTTTTATCCAATTCTTACTAGAATTATATATTCTCTGAATAATGAAGAGGTTCTCACTTTTACATAAGGGAAGTGTGGTTAAATGAAGTACAAACCATATCTGGTCGTATCCAAACACACTCCACACTTTCAAAGATAACAGCAGTAGTTATGTGTTGCTTGAATAATATATATGTTTTTATGAACAAGATCCTTGCAGTTTTACTGAATCCTACAAAAACTAAACTGAAACCAAGCAAGCAAAAAATCAGGGCCCCAGTCATTTGAACTTTGAATGTAACAGGAAAAAAAAAGAAAATCTAGAAATGCAACCACAGAAACATCCCTGACCTCAAGTTCCAAGAGAAATGGGATGAAAATATGAGWACTAATGGACTGGTGAGTTAGAACAGCACCTGCTTTATTCATATTTCTTGGCTTGTCATGCAAAGGACCAAAAGAATGCATACACCAACTGAATGTTTCTTTTTTCAGATTTTCCTTTTAAATGTGATATCTCAGAATCTCCTTTAAAAAAGTAATTGACAATCAAAGTCTGTAAGTTCTGCTTACACAAATATTGATGTAATAGCCCTCGATTCACTGCATCTGGAAATGATGAAATCAGTTGGCTTTTAACCTTAATAGCAAATCATAATGATGTATTTGTACRAATATATACAAATTTCATTTGTGTTTTGTCCTTCCATGATGAATGTTTCACTGCACAGAAGGAATAACTGATAATGCTGTATGTTTAGCGTAGCCAAGGTGCTCAAGGTGAACTGCAACAATGGTTTCCAAGGGAAAGAGCAGGATAAGTTGTGTTTAATTTTGGCTGCAAGTGAGCCTGAAGCATGAACTTCCAAAAATAGGGATTTTTTTTCAGATTGGATAAGAACCCAAATCTTGGTCAAAACCTCTTTTAACCTGAAGACTTAGGCAGAAGTCATGATTCAGACAGATGCCTGTAGGATCCCAATTACTTTAAGCCTCAGAGAAGGATCAAAACCACTCTGCCAGTTACCTTTTCCCCCAAAAAAGTATGGGAGAGGTCAGAGATTAAGACCATAATTTGATATAAGAAATCATAGAATTATTTAGGTTGGAAGAGACCTCAAAGATAAGGTCTCCTCCGAGCCTCCTTTTCTTCAGGGTGTACAAGCCCAGCTCCCTAGCTACTCCTAAACTTTTTGCCCTAAATGTCAGTGGCCATGATTCACCTTAAACATGGTAAATATAAGCTGGTACATAGAGACAGTCATCTTATTCAGTGCATAAATSTTACAGGGATTATAAATTCCAGTTTAGACTGAAAAAAAAATAAATCTATTTGATCAAGTGATTTACTCCATTATTATAAAAAACATTTTCTTGTTCCAAGACTGAAGAATTAACTATATGTAGATATAGATTAAGTAGGCTACATTAATTTCGGTTTTAAGCAAATACATTTTTGGTCACTACTTTTCTTTTGCAAATGGAAACCATCTGTCAGATTTTTCTTTTTCAGGTGCTATAAAAAAGTCTCTTACTAGTTGCTTTTTCTTACGCTTGAGTTAAAAAAAAGTTGACGAATTTTTTTACGGTTAAACAATACCAGTGTTTCCTGAAGGTAATTTTATAGGTATACTTTTGTTTTAGAAGTTCCTGACAAAGAGTCAATTGGAAATAACTGAATCAATTATAGTGTGTTCATACTTGTCTAATACCCTATTAATTCAGAAATAACTAACTCTAATCCCCCAAAAAGAGAGAGTGCTGAATCTTCTTTGTTTTACTTGAACTCTCCTTGCAATTATAGAGGCAAGCTTACTGGCTCAGAGATTTGTGTTGCCATGTGCCAGTACTGTGCCAGTACTGTGYCTTGTAATCAGCTTACTACCTGCTGCAGCCAGCTTCTGATTGTTCCAGGAAACATTAAGTATTTTAGTGTGGTTGTATCCCCCTGTCCCSTCTTGCTATTTAAAATCACCCTACATTCTCTCTAGCCTACTCTGGGATGCTGTGCAGTACATTATACATCTGATTTTAGCTTAGTATGAGAGCTGTGTGTATATAATTTTTCAGCTGCTTCAGTTGGTTCATGTAGAGTTAGACTGGGTCCAGTTGCCAACACTCACATCTGAAATGAAGAATATTCTTGGTCTCACTCTACTTGTTTGTTCTGTCTGGTACATTCTGCCTGTGAGCTCTGTTACAACTACATTTTACAGGGTCCTCTCCTAGCAAAGTTTCCGTTGATATATTATTATTATATGGCCATTTATATAGACCCAACTGTGTTATTTCCATTTTATTGCAAGGACATAAAAGCTGGAAATTTACCAAAAGTACAGAAAGGAGACTAAGAGCCTTTGAAAGCAAATGCCTTAGGGAAATACGGGGTATTAAATGAGGTTGATTTATAGCTGTTGCCAGAATTTGTCAAAGCTTGAGGACTCCTTAAATACAAAGTTATCCAGAAGAAAAGGTAGAAATGCTTATGTTAGCAATACCAGCCATACCATTGTTAGATATACTGTTTAGTTGTTGCTAGCATACATGCTGGCATGATGAATGAGATAGTTAGCCAGAATGCCCCCCTCCACCCTAGTCCCAAACAGTTCTTACAGAGGAAGAACTAATGAAAATCGGGAACATGGAGGTTGCACAAACAAAAAAGCCCTTGTAATGCAACACAGAATAAGATCTGTTCACCTAGGAAGGGTTCAGATTTGTAATATCAGAACCAACAGCAGTATCAGACATGTAGGAAGATGAGAACATGCAAAACTAGTATTCCTTCCCTGAAAACTCTCTCTCACCCATACCAACRACTTCTGTCTGTATTTGTCCCCTAGGGCTTGGCTATCTAGGTTACAGTGATGAAACAGGTAGCAGCAGCTGACCTGTAATAAGTCACTTGTAAACTCTTTCTCCACATCAATACTSTCCATCCCTGGAAGTATTCAGAGGCAGGTTGGATGAGGCTTTGAACAACCTGGTCTAGTGGAAGGTGTCCCTGCCCATGGCAGCAGGGTTGAAACGATGATCTTTAAGGTTCCTTCCAACCCACACCATTCWGTGATTCTATAACTGCAAGAAAAYATGGCTTAGCTTTTAGTAATTCATATGATCTTGCAGTCACAGCAGGGTTCGAGCAACTGGGTGGAGAGTTGCTCACAGTAGAGTAGTGAAGCCTTTATAACTGAATTGTTCTTCAGACCCTCAAACTGCACATCAGTCATTTAGAGAAAAAAAAAAAATATGTTCCTCTTTGGATAACCACTAAGTCACGTCTCCCCACATTTTTACATTTCTTTCTCAGCTACTTCTCTCATTCTTACTTCTCACAGTCATTATTACCTTCCTTTCTCCTTAGCCAGCTCCTCTTTCATTTATGCTGTTTGGAGACTGGCTTCCACAGATATATCCTTTGAAGACTTCAGTTGCCCATTTAAGGCAAGGAATGAACTCTTACTCCTATTAAGTATTTCATTCACTGATAGGCATTGATGTTCTGTCCTTCTGAAAGCACTCTCTACATGCCTCAAGCCTCTGGGCAATGCTTTAATGCACATAAATTAAGAAAAACAAATGGTAAAGATCAGCATCACAGAGGCCGAATTAATAAAATAGAGCCTAATGACTTCAAGTTGGAGGCAATCTCAACACTTAAATTCTCAGAATAAGAGAATTTTCTCACAGATTAGGAGACTAATAGTGCTTGGGAAATTGTCTTTTCAGAGAGCTTGSTTTACCTTCCATTCTGTGTTATGCAATGCTTCAAATCATGCTAAACGCTGTATGTGGGACAGAGTCAGCAGCACTTGGGACTTGCTGGTAATTGAAAACAGGTTCTGAAGCAATGATTATCACACAGTAAAACTACAGTACTCCACATGCTGCATAGAGCCAGACAGTAACCCTAGCCATTTTCTTTTCATCTGAGAGAATAGAACCATGCACTTTTTTTTTTTTGGCACTCAAGCAGTGAATGCACTGTGAACTTCAGTTTCAAAATGTGTTGATATCTCCTGGATTTACTAATCATCRAATATCAACTCTGCACTAAAACAAGACACATTACAACAAATTACAAGTTCCAAGACAGTAAGTGAAAAGACTATTACGCATTATGCAACTGTAAGCTACCTAAAAAAGCTTCCATCTACTTTGGCCTAGTGTCATGTTTTCAGAGGTGTGATTCACTGATTCTGAGAAAGAGGTTTCAGTCTGAATTGTATACCTGGATTTCACAAAGCATTGCATCAAGTTTCTGAAAACAGTTCAAATTCCTATTTAAATTTACTTACACTCATTTTCACTTAAACACTCCTGAGGATCTCCTTTAAGCATAATTCATGTCTTGAGCTTACAGCAAGAGAAACAACCAATTACAATTTCTTTCTTGGATTTGGAAGGAAGCTGCAGCTGAAAGTATTTGGTAAGACACCTAGGAATTTGCACAGCCCTTACCACAAGAACCAAGTTAAGACACTCTCTAAAGATCCAGTTTCCCTTTCCAGTAGAGAACTACAATTCAGRGAAGATAACCGAAAAATTACCTCAATGGATGACTGGGTATTTCCTCTCTCTTCTTAAGCAACTCACAAAGCAGAGCTCTGTAAAAACGGTGTTGCAGGATCCCAGTGCGCTGTCTCTGTTCATTTCCAGTTTTAAGTTGTTGCCTACTAAGTAGAAAAAATCCTTTTCCCTCTCAGCTCTGCAGATTTCCCCTAATGTTTGTCATGCCTTTTTATTGCTGCTACTAGTCGGTATTTCAAAGGCCGAGCAAGGCCGTAGTTAACCCCTTTATAATGTTATTGGCACCCATGGCTGGCATGGACACATAGAAATGAGAAAACTGCATGGATGATACAGAAAGTCTGAACTCCCTTTTAAATCGCTGCTGTGGCTTTGCAGAGTGAGCAGGATTAAAGGGTAGTAAGAATTGATTTTCTCCCAGAAGTCAGGTATAGCTATCTACGCAGCAATCAGGTTTCTGGGGCAAGAGAACATAATTTGTAGAATGACTTGATTTTTCAGGCCAGGACTGCACTTGATGTATGTCTGTGCCTTTTTTGTCATTGTCTAGTGAACAAAGAGGGTGGCAGCTGAAAGTTGGAAGCTTGATATGCGAGACACATCCAGAGACAACTATTGATCTTTTGGTATTTGAATTGAATTTTATGTGAATAATTTCCATATATGTGTGTGTGTGTGTTCATACTTGTAACACTAAAATTCTGACAATGTGAATGAAAATTTCATATTACTGGAATTTATAAAACAGTATAAACTTGACAAACAAATRTCTTCCTTAAATATTAGCATCACACAAACAATTGCATTGAAGAGGTTTAAATAACAGCTTTTTACTTCTCTCAGTTTTACAATGGTGCAGTTCGTTTTRTTACTGGAGTTTGAACTTCTTAAAACATTTCAAAGTTTCTGTTCTGAATTTCAACTGTCTCTAAAGCCCTTTTCTAGGTGGTGTTGATGAATTGAAATTGTCTTCTTCAGGATTTCCATTTATCTGTAGTTTTCTCTGCTTGTTAATAATTAGTTTTCCTGGAGTGAGCTTAAAGGTAAATACTAAAGTTTGCAAAATTGGATCCTCTTGTAAACTTGTTTTTGTCAGCTATTTGAGTTTTGTGATGTTAGAGCTAAGACAACGTGTTTGACTTCTGAGCTCTCATTGGTTAGTTATTTTTCTAGCTATGAAGCCAAACAATTGTCAATGGCTTCTGTTGCATAAACYTGTCAACCCAAGATCTAGAGAGTTTAATGAAGCATAGAAAAAAGTAGTTTCAGACTTTTAAAATAGCCCAGGTGCTTTTCATGATTTTATAGTCAACTTTTCCCTATTTTAAAAAGTCTTTCAAATTTTTCCTTTGCATGGTCTTTTTCACAGAAAAAAAATAGAGAGAAGGAAACTTGGAACCGAAATTATTTGGGGAAAGAAAAAGCTTTAAATAAGCAAAGTCAATGATCTAAAAAATAGATCCACATTCTCTTGGCTGCAAAAGCTTCTTTAAAACCTCTGGTGTTAGTGAAACACTAATGGATAAAAAATTTCACTGGAAAGTATAGTTTTTTCTTCTTGACAGTAGCTATGCAAGTTGAGAAAGACTGGATCTATTTCCACAATTTACACTGACAGAAGGCAGTGGAAGAGTTAATAATGTCTTCTTTTTTCTTCACCTTGGAAAATAAGGAAACAACAGGACACCAGAGAGATTAGAAACTAGATCCCAGGATTTAACAATCTTAAAAAGAAAAGTTCCATCCCTGAAGCACTGCAGCTTCCCAAGCTCTGAAAAACAGCTACCTGTGATGTGCAAAGAAGGTGCAATTTACCACATAAAATACACACACWCTCAAATGAAAATAGTTCAGTGAACAGGTGAGTCCAAGCTGAAGCCTCTTTTTTTTCTGGCTTARATGTGCATCACTTGAGTGCACATAAGATTTTACACATTCCTGCTGCATTAGCATCGTACTGTGTGTGCTATAGAACTTTAGCATTTGTGGGATAACCAATCAATAAAATAGAGAGTATTATAACTTCTGTTCAATTTCATCAGAAAAACGTAACATTTTTTTTCCTGACAAAAACTGAAATCATAAAAGCAGGCATAAAAGCAAGTGTATCACTTGAAGTTGCAGATATATTAATACTTTCAAGAGAATCACAAAGCTGTTGGAAGAACTCTCAGGTTAATTTTCCTTTTGCTGTCAGCATAGATTTTTAAGTAAGGATARTTTGGATTATGCTTTGTTAAGCACTTATTTCATTAAGGAATTGGTCAAGGAAGTTGCTAATCTGGATTCAAACCATAGCTCTACCACAGAAATCCTATGAGCTCCTGGGCAAAACACTAAACCTTTCTAGGCTCTGGTTCCAAGTTTGTAAAATAAGAATAACAAGACTTCATTATCCAACATTTTATACATTTTATGTGCCTACATTGCAAGTTCTGTGGAGAAAGACTGTATTGGTATAGTGCCTGACACAACGGGGGACTCCAGATATCACCATCATACAAACGTTTATGCATATGGAAATTCTTAAAGGCTCTGTCAACTTACAATTCTTAAGAGTACTGCCTCACATACAAGCTCTGGGTGAGTCATATCTCCCCTTTGACAGTCTCAAAAATCCTTGTGATATACATTATTCACACTAGCACCATTTCTGATGTACCAAATTCTCCTGGGAACTGCCTCTGAATGTCATATTTACAGACTTGCACTAAAGTATATTGAAATAGGTATCAAGCCCGGGGAGCTAAATGCTGCAGTGGGTTAATGCATTAACCTTTCACATCTGGAGACCTGAGGTGAAACCCTGGTTCTGTTGAAGTCCACAGCAAAGTCCCACTGATGTCAGCAAGGCCAGGAACTGATGGTAGGGGTTCAAGCACTGCTCCAGTCATGAGTAAAATAATTCTTTAGCACCAGCCAAGTGTCCGGTGAGCACTCACCCAATTTGCACTTAGCTACATCGCAGTGAATTGGCATGGCAACATCTTCCCCAGAGCTGTAATAGCAAAGAAGGCTTGCCATGGTGACCTGGGGTGCTGCAGAAGTGCTTTGAAAAGCCTTGTTTTCATGTTTTACATTGCTGTGTTTGCACAGGCAAACCATGCACATATATGCCATATCCTTTCCAGCACACCCAAATCTAGATATGATGACTGCCTGAATTAGAAAATAATTTTCTCCAGAGAGCAGGAAACAAATTCCATACTATGAATACCTTTRAGTTATTTGATCAAGACTGTTAAAACCAATTTAACATGAACAGAAGAATTTAAAACTGCCATACATTTAGCTTAGAAAAGAGACGTGCATCACATGTCTAACTCTACAGCTTGAAGTAACCTCTAGACAACAGTAGAAGAAATAAAGATTTATTTGTATTTAAAAGTAAATAATCTCACCAATTCTGATGAGAATCTGCATCAATAATAATGTACTTTTCCTCTGTGACCACTCAGTATGATTTCCATACCAATTTCTGAGTCGGACCTATTTTAGGAAAATGTACCCTAAGAAACATAAAACTCAGGACGTCACTTCCAGAAGAAAGTAATCTCTCCAATAACRTCTTGACACTGCAGATATTCACTGACACGGACAACATATTTCTTCCTTGTACATGGTTAAGTTAAAGTCCAGCATAGTGTGAAAATATCCCTCTGTTCTTTATAAAATTTCTGAAGAAAACTTCTCTGGGTTTGGGACGTTTCTCTGGGAATCCTAAGGTTCAAAGGAACTATTGCAAATATAAGGTTAAAAAAGTAATATGCATATTCATATTTAAACAGGAATATAAAGCTGTTTGGCAAAGTGTTTTGCAGAATGCTGTTTTCAACAGTCATCATCTTAGTTATTCAAACAACAACTTATTGGAAATCACTTTCTCTCCCACACTCAATTTAGTATTAAATTTCTGTCATTTTAATCTGGTAGCAAACTGACCTATATCACTGGGACATTCATCACAAATAATTCTGTTAGTGTGTGTTCTCTAGCCATCAGTATGTCAAAGGCTTTGACAAAGACTATCTGATGTGTACTAGACTAGAATCATCCTTCCTGGAAGCCTTCTGCCTGGTGTCAATGGGGGCAATGAGCACCCAGTACATTAGCAGGTGCTTACTTTTACATGAATGAAAAATGTGACTTAAAACCCCATCTAGRGCTGTATTCAACACTTAGCTTTCAGGGGTGGAAGAGAGGAACACAAGTTACGGGTAGCAACGAAATGCAAACCAGGTACAGAACTGCTGGCACCACCCACACAAGGGCAATGATGGCATCTGCAGTCGAGTACATCAGCTGTAATACCTAAATGAAGCTGTTTAACAATCACTAGTAACTGCCCCCAGATACAGTTTCTGAAGCTGCATAGACCCATTTTTCACTTTAAAATTAATGAGGTTATTATTATTCCTGCTCTAAAAAAAGGGGTATACCCAGGTACTCAGTGGAGCTTTATCCTGAGGAATGTGTTTTTGAGAGGAATATTAAAAATTTGAACCTCTTGTGGCTTCTCCAGCCAAGGATACAAGGCTTATCTATTTGATGGTCATACAATTTCTTATACTCGTTTTGAGGGTAGCTAATTCACTATGGCAGAATTACAGAATCTAGCAGSAGAAGGAGGGTGCTAGGCCTGAACATCAACTTAACCATGTAAGGGGTTGGGCCTTTTTTAAATGAATTCCCCCTACTTTGATTTAAATGATTCAAAATCTGAAGCTTTCACCACTTTTTTTTGTGAAAGTGCATTGCACTCTGATGGAAGTGACATCAATTATCTAAATACGTCATAGGATGTTAGAATATTTGGGCAAGAAACAGAACCAYAAAACCCACAGAGATTTCTGTTGTAGCCAAGTACTTCAAGCCTGCAAACCATCTGTGCAGCTACTTTTTCAAAGAATATGAGTCCCASAAGTGCAACCTGGCTCGTGTGAAAAAACATATCTAGCACGTTATTAAACTGATTTCTTTGTTAAGAAATCTTTGTTAGCATATAACTCTTTGTTAGCATATAACGATAGCATCTAACAAGGACATTTTTTTAAACAATTTTGATTTCTCACTGAAGCTTGCCTGTCTACTGCCATGCCTGTGACACTACAGCTAGTATGTTAGGCACTGTGGAAAGAACTCTTTTAGTGACATAAAAAAACGTATTTGTCAAATGGTTCCCAAACCCAGAGTGTTAGGTTTGCATAACAATTTTGGGCATCTAAACCAATTTTATTCCTATAGCTTGTCTAAGACTAAAGTAGCACAGTATTATAGTCCTGTGTACTTTATACTTAGACTGATTTGTTTTAGGCAATTGTTCATCCTCCCTACAAACACAGGAGCCAGTAGGAGGAACTATAGCTTCTTGGATGTTGAGAGACGATTTTGAAAGTGTTCTGTGGCTTGAAAATTTCCCTGTTGAGCTGATKACTCATTTCAAACTGTTGGCACTAAGTGATACCACTTTAGCTAGAGCTATCTGTTGATATGCACCACACACACACACATATATATATACATACACATCCACAAAGGAAACTAAAAGAAATTAACTATTTAGCAAAGGCAACATGAAACCATATTTTAATATTTCAGGTCAAGAAAAATCCTTCATAGACTGATTGCCAGAGTGCTTATTTTGAAGCAAACTCCTGAATTCACCAAGTTTTTTTGATAGTTTTGACTCATCCCAACTCGGATGTGAACTGCTGGCCCAAGACAGAAACAGACACATTCCTGAACATATTGGACTAGCAATTAAAACAGACTGGTACACAGAACTTACACAAGCAGTTTCCTGACCCCATATGAAATAATTTTTACAGTCAAACACATTCATACATTCAGGAGTTTCACACAGCATCGGGGAGGATGTAATTTCCACATCTGCTTATATAGGGGGTAAAATCTGTGCTTCAAGCTAAATTATTCACTGCTATCTTAATACATCATATAGAGATCTAAAAAAAAAAAGTAGAAAAGTAACATGGAAACCTCTGTAAAAATCAAGTTTCTTTCCCCATCATATCTTTTACTGCATCAGGATATACTGCTTTTAGCAGTGCTGAATTAAATAGTCTGTCAAGGGCTGCTGGTAGAAGCATGTGCCCCTGAGGGAAGTTGCCCCAGTTCCTGGCTGGGTTACAACAGGGGCAACACATTTCTGTCTGAATAGAGCTTTCCAGGTGTCTGCTGTTCACTGAATGGAGCATGAGGGCTTTTCAAGACCACATGGCTCAGGACCTGTTGTGAGGACCCTTCATCAAGCTGCTGACAACACTTCAGGTACTTCCAGGAATGTGGCCTGCAGAAGCAGAGGAAGAAACCAGGTCTCCACTGCAGGGCTACCCAACACACAGGCACTGATGTGCTAACAGCAGCCAGGGCTGAGCTCCCATGTGGCAGTGGCAGAGTTCTACTGAGAGTAAATACAACACAGGACCTCTGATGCCAGAGTGTTAAAACCTAATTACCATAAACAAAAATAAATGCTCTAATGTGGACAACAATCAGTTGTTCATAATCGATAACAGCATACTCCTTCCAGCCATTAAATCCCATCTGTTGAACATTATAGACCAACCAGTGCACTATGATTAATATTTATGATAGAGACAAACTTTTCCAAAGGTTACATCTCCAACAGAATCTGAGCATTTCAAACATTTTTCTTTCTGAATGCCTGAAGAAAGCATCAATAATGAGACATCTGGTCCTGCCACCACTGAAATCAATAGCCAAAACTCTCCAACATTTCAACAGAAGGAAGACATGAGTTTCTTTAACTAAGCAGAAGAAAAACCCCAAAAACCTAACAAATAACACCTGGCAAAAATCAGCTGAACATAATGTCCTCTATACCTGACAGTCAAAAGGTCATTCTGTCCTTTTTTAAATTTTCTATACAAAATTAACCAACTAAATTTAAAATATATGAACTTTTGAACTTTAGAGAAATAAGTCACCCTTTTCAGTGATATAGTTTAAAAAAATAATTTTAAAATATTTTCACATGTGTGGACATCCACTTCAGTGTCCTAATATTAACCTATGTTGATGGTGTCAAAGCAAGCACTTCTGTAGAAAAGGAAAATATATTTGTGCACTAAACAAGAATCATTGGCATTTCTCAGTTTAACTACCCCTTATGTGTTTTTTATGACCTGTTTTCTGCATGCTGGATAATACCTGGCTGGCTGCACATAAGGGGCTAAATATTTAAAAGTGGTTTGTTGCTCAGCCTGTTGATTAGATTTGGCTATATGATGGTGGGTAAGACTCACAAAGCATCTTAGTAATTCTTTTTTTTGACAGAAGAGCCTGTGTAAATCTTAACACTGATGGGGAGAGACATTACAAATGAGGAAAAAAATTATATATCAGACTATTAGCACAGCAGACTATGAGCCTCAAAATTCCTGGTAAGAGTTGAGACATCTCAGATCTCTGGTATTCTATGGACCCACACCCTGAATGGAAATATGTCCACAAAATTTTGCCCCATTTTATTGGCCTKAATAAAGTCAGGAAACAAGGGGGCAAGGATGACTCCAACACAGGCATCAGTTTTGGATTCCTGTGCCATACCTTTCTCAGCTGCAAGAAAGGGTTCAACACTTAAGGGGTCTTGCTGCTAGTTCTTGGCACTTTTGCACTTGCATGGGTTTATTGATTACTTGCTCTCAAAAATCAGTGGTGGTGGTGGGTTTAGGCATATCACCTTTCTTTGAAAGTTTTTGAAAGTCAACAGAAGCCAGTGTAGATTCCTTTATTTTTCCACTCAGATAACTGTATTTCATTTGTTCCTCAATCCTTCAACTCTGCGCTTATCAAATTTTACAGGTTTTGAAATACCTGTTTTAATTTACTGTGTTTTTAAGTACACAAAGCAAAACAATTTAGCAAGCATAGTACGCTAACAGCTTTTGCCAAGTTCAGATATAAGAGCTGTCTATCAATTATACATTTTTGCAGGCCAGAGAGTGAATTGCATTCTTCCATAACCATATTTGAGATAGACTGCTTGTACTATAGAAGGAAGCACTGACTTCTTTCTAGAACTGTTCATTTATTCACTGATTTAATTGTAATAATTGCTCAGGAAACATCACCGTTCTCATTCTTCAAAGCTGCACTCACGTCTGCACTTGTAGGTGAATGACTGATATTCTTCTACACAAATATAAGACATGCTAGGAGAATGAGACCAGAAACAAACACCTTATCATTCTGGAAATTAATATTCTGTTAATGACCACACTAAAAGCCAGCCCAAAGAACAACCAGTTCACTTGTGCTACACCAAATAACAATAACACAATTTTAAAACTGCCTTTCCATGTAGCACAAAATGCATGTACATGCTAATGATCTAATTGTAACTCACACCACATTACAAAAATATGGATGGCTCAGATTCTGAGGTTTTGTTTGCACCATTTGCCTGCCTTTAGAACCACATAACAGTTAAAATCTGTTTCCTAAAAGTTACTAGATAAACAGCTATATTATCTATGAAGTAAGAAAGAAAAAAATTTTAAGCTTAAATATATTGGTGTTATGAAGCCAGATAAAACAGTCTATTATTTTTAGACAGCAGTACCTGTGTCTAACTTTATTTCAACTGGGCAACTGAGTTATGATGCTTTATCTGAACCTTTCCCTGCAAAAGCTTTACGTGTTAGCTCTACTCCTTGGAAAAGAGGTTAATGCTTACAGGCAGCTTTTGATTCACATTGAGTAGTAGTAGAGTAGCTAAGAGCAAAACAAGTCCTTTGTAACTCACACACTGGGCAGCTCTGCAGCCCAATGGTCCTGGGTAATATTCAGATGAGCACATCATTCTAGCACAGCACATTAATGAAAGGCACACTTATATTGACAATTTCACTTGAGGAGGTTACTGGATTACAAGGTAGTCAAAACACTTCAAAGAGATTGAGGCATGATAAAAACCCAAAGAAGAAACACTYAATTTTTTTTCCTGATTGTTTGCAGGACATGCAGGTGGAGAACTGTTGCTCCCTGCCTGTCCAGCCTCTCAGGAGAGTCCCATCTATGGGCCCAGGCACACCATGCCTTCAGAAGGCTAAGGGTGACACATTTTTTGCGTATGAGGACAGGAAACCTATCCTCATGTCACACTCACATCACCCCTTCCCCTGAGAGGGTTGCTGTGAAACACCTTTGAACTGGAATCACCTTCCCAGCAAAYGCAAGGGCAAAGGAAATTAAGGATCACACCAAAGAACAATTCGGCAGCAGGAGCTGCATCAGATTTACCAGTACTGGGCACAGTGCAGCTGGGGCTGAACTCCAAGACCCTGCAAGGCAACTTCTTTGCCCACCCATGGGGTTGCCTGAGCAGTTCCCACCAGCCCTGCTCTCACATAATCCTGTGCTCACAGTGACAATGCYAAGCAAGAACTCGGAAATACCTTGGCTGCGCACTGGGTTTGTTTTGCCAGAATGCTCTTCTCTTCCAAAGGCCTTCCGCTTCAGTTCTGCATCCAAGTTTGTAAAACAAGGCACAGGGAAGTGATTGAGGGTCCATGAAGTTCAGACAATGGAAACCAGATACCAAAAAATGAAGTAAATTACTTCGTAAAGGAAAATATTGACTCCTCCCTTTTTTCTTTGATTTTTTTTAAGGTTTGATTCTATAAAGAAAATTTTCAAAGTGCTTTATTTAAATTAGAACCACATAACAACCTCTCTGAATATTTTTGAAATATGTTTCATACTAGAGTACTAGAGAGACACCTCAGAATGGAAAAACTTTCAAATACTATAGCCAAGGCTGGTCATGGAAGAAGTTAAATAGCCTTAATTCAGATTTGTGGATGAGTGCTCTCCTCCAAATTTTCTCCAAAGAGACTGAGAAACAAGGGGGGCTTTTTTCTGAGCTGGAATTGGCATTGCCAACATTTATGTACTTAGTACAGAGCAAAAATTTACAAAACTCTTTTGAACAAAGAATAAAGTTTCATCAAGAAATAAGTGACACAGATTTATTTATCCTTTCATCCTTCTCACCCAATAGAATCACTTTTGGCTTAATATTTTTTTTAACTAGGAGCTAAATGCTTTCTATATATTTCTGCAAGTATGTCATAATTCATAACAACTTTATGACTGGGGATCCAGCAAATATATTGTGCACAAAATTATTATTTATATTCCCTTAAGAGGAAGGTGCCCCTGCGATCAGTAGCTAATCTTCCTGTAAAGGCATGTTTTCCATAAACAGSAAAACAGTTTAAGGTTCATTTCACATTCCTAAAATATCATAGCCTATCTCCTGACCCATACAGAAAATATTAAAAAAAATGAAAATTTTGAATTATTAATACTAGATTACATTCAAGSTAGTGTATTTGCAATTATTTTCTAAACTAATATAGTTTAGAATACACAATTAGAACAACACATCAAATGTTTTATCTGTTGATTTCCTCAAATTTGACAAAAGATGTTTATAGATATAAATGCACATGCCRCATGTCCATGTCTAATCCTCAGAATGAGCTTTAATGCAAGGAGATACATCATGTCATTATGGAAAACTGGAAACACTCAGTTGGTGACAACAGTCTACTTGACTGTCCTGTGATGTGATTTGAAAGAGTTACCTAAAATGGGAAATGTAGCACTTTTGCCCCAGAATCATGACTGCCATGTTCTCAATTAATATAAACATGTGACATTCTCAAATGTTCTCCCCACCATAAAGCCATCCATGGCCAGCTGGGTGATGTTAACTAAGAACTAATCATAAACATCTGCTTAGAGCACATAAATGTTGCTTTTATTCCAGATTTTCTTAAAAGAAAATATACTGTCAAGCTACATATACATATTTTAGTCATCCTTCTTTTTTTTTAAGGTTTTTTTTTCTTCTTAACCACACAACTCCATTAATATACTTCAGTCTATAGAGGAACATATTATTTGATCTGACACAAAGACTAACAAGCATGCTATGTTTGAGTTTTGGTTTCCCTTTTCTAGCACTTAAAGAGGTCAAATCCCTTGTATCAATCTGTCCAGGTTGACAACACCTTTTTTGTTGCTGCCAGTCCTCCCGTGGCGTTGCAGTCTRGGGGAGGAACAGCTGACCCACTGACTGCACCCCTCACACACTTCTCCAGCACCCCTGAAAGTGCTGAGATGTTTTAAAGAAAGTGCTCAATGATTTTTGAAAACCAGCATAGGAGTGAAATCTGATGTAATGTGTTACCTTGGATACAAATTCCTGATTGCTTTATCTTAACGTATTACACTTCCCTATTGCACACCACACCAGGTTCAGGCTTGCGCTGCTGTAAATCCTGCAGCTTCACAGCAGCCACATTTCCAGGTGCATCAGCCCAGCCATGAACATGTCAGAGACCATATTGCCATAAATCCTATCTGGTTTGACTCTCTTACCTAACTTTTCATGCCTCTTATTTAATTTTTGAAGAAGAAGGGAAAACTTGCTTAATCTAACTGTGTGTCCTAACCAAGTGCAATGAACTGCCTTCTGGAGATACGGTCGCCCTATAGGAAAGGTGCCGCAGTGCCCTAAAGGCAACAAGTCTGTACAATTGCGAGACTCTCTAATACCCAGAGAGGGGCCAGCTGAAGTCCACAGTTCAGTTCAGGTGTATCTGCAGTGGTAACAGTACAGAAGGTGGGCTTTTACAAAATTGATTAATCAGCTATTTTTATGCCTCTAAAATTCACATTGAGAGGTTTTATTAAAGTATTAAATTAAATTTCAGAAGCTGGAGTTTTTCCTCTTTTACAACCAAAGTAAATGTGTGAAAGTGAAATCTAAACCTTCTCATCACTATTGACCATTTCTGTCACAAAACATGAAAATGTAGTAAAGAGGGAGAAACAGCTTCAAGAAGACCCATTCCAAGCAGCTATCACTGTGCTGCCATTCCCTAGCAGTGTTACATGGTCTCTCGCACTAGCTGTTTAGAAAGATAAAAACAATTTTATTAAACTGATTTGCTGACCTACAAACCCAAGTCACATTCACCTTATCATCAAAGACCAGGCTGGAGAGAGAGTCCTAAAGAAATGGGATTTTTGCTAAAATTTCACCAAGGTAAACCCAGCCATTAATTTAGAGCAGATGTGGTCTACTAAATATCTTTCACCACATCTCATTTTTAAAGATGAACCTTAACTTCTGTGTTCTGCTTTCAGAGCAAAACTGTCCTTCTTTCCACAAAAAGTGCCCAGGAAGGAATACCATCTGAAAGTGAAGGAAAACTTGGTGAGACTGGAGAGAAAAAGCATTTCATGCATCTGAGTGGTAGGTTAATAGGTTCAGAGCACGATTAGAGGACCCATATCTGCTTTTCCAGATTCTATTGCTTTATTCTTTGCTCTTTAAAACTCTTCTTTATTCAGACCTTCTAACTTTGCTTGAGATTAGTAATTGTTACTGATCTTGTTTCACACAGGTTTTGTGCAATCCACATGAGGAAGAAACTAGAGGTTTTCCACATGTGTCTTTCTCACCTCTGCAGGCAGAGCAGCAGCAGTGTGACAGCCTGTGCGTCCCTGGCAGCCTCTGCTTGCTCTCACAGTGACACTTCCTAACACCACCTTTCTCCTTAGGCAGTGGTTAGCRTAGCCCTGGGAAACATGGCTATGGGCTGGTGCTGCACAGGTGCCATTCTCACATGTACGGAAAGAATAATAATGTCTAAATCTTTCCTAATACAGAAGATTATTTTAATTTACTAGCAAGTTGCACTGAATGCAAAATTTTGCTGGGTGGGAAAGATATAAAATACCACTATAGGACTTCAGGACTAGTCAGGATTCTGAATCAGTAAGATCTGCTTCTGCCTATTGATGGTACACAATAAAAGCTCAAACCAAAGAGCTATTATGGATATATCACAGGCTTTGTCAGCTTTAGGTTTGGGACTTCTAGAAGGAAGCTTGCTTATAGTACAAAAAGGCAGCAAATCTCCTACTCCTTTGAAATTTGATATCAACTTCCTTTAAAGAGCATAAGCCCCACTTTTAAAGCAAGTGTTCTGTCTGAATGACTTAGAAAACTCATTCAACAAGCTTGCTAAAATCAGCCTGTTGACAGGAATTTTATATATGCAACAACAAAATGTTTCTGATGSCCTAAATATCTTCCAAATACCCATTTCTAGTAAAAAATAATAACAAAACCGACAACCTCAAGTCAACAACTTTCAAAGAGGACATCAAGGGCCAAATACYGATACCCTGAAAGCACAGTTATTCTCCCACAGATATCAACAGGACTAGAATTTGGCCCTATACGAAATATATTTCACACTTTCAACAGCTCGGGAACTTTATCTATATTCAGTGAGACGGCACTGTGAATACACTTCAGTACCACAGTTTGCATGAAATCATCAGCCAAAATTAACTAACAAGACTGTGAAAGAAAGCGAACATGTGTCCAGCTGCTTACTCTTTCCATTTGAACTTTACTTGGTGCATTCTCTTCAGTCAAATCAATTAATCAAGCACTGTAATTTGAACTGCAGGAAAATGTATGGGGAGAATTTATACACGGGGTGCCTGCTATCAGAAAGGGCCATTCACGAAACAAGTCTTGCTGAACCCATCTCTGTGTAATTCTTAGAAACCGGGGTGTGTGATGATGATTGAGTAAACATCTGTGACTCAGTGTCTAAAGCAGGGTTATGACAGCCTCTGGGAGAAGTGTTACTAACCACGCTGCCTCAAGTATTTTCCCGGCCAAAAGATCACATACCGAGTCAAACATCATGGGAAAAATTAATGATTCTTCATGCTTCCGTGACTTTTCCTCCCCAGTCCCAACTCACCGGAGTTTGTACACAATTGTTGCAGTTTTCTTTACCGGCAGTTTTTAAAGCTCACATGAGATAACCCAAGGCCAGCAGTGCATTCATGTTGCAGAGGTGGAGCAGAGAGAGCATCCAGGTTTCACATGTTGTTTGTAGGAGGTGCAGGGGTTTGTCCCTGTGCCAGTAACATCTGTCCACTCCTGACACAGGCTCAGCACCACTTCAGGATAAAGCAAACTGTGTATCCTTCTCTAGAGACTGATTACCAGGTGAGGACAGTCAAATCACATATTGTCTTAATCACTCCCACCCTTTTGCCCTGGCGTATGAACTACTGCCCCAGGTGTTTACAGGAGAGCATGAGGCTTGCTCTGCCAGAAACACCTGCATGGTATGTCAGTGCTGAAAAGAAAAAATTCTCCCATTTCAAAAGTAGCCACAGCAGACCTTTGTAGTCCCTGTTCAGCTTGGGGAGGTGATCTGTTCTATGCCCCCAATTCAAACACAAGCTAAAGGGAAAACACACATCATTTAAGACTAACACATTAGATGCTACAGGTTTTATTTAAGAGTTCACATATTTAAGAGTTCATAAAGACCAAGTTTTTAAASGTACATAAGCCTTCTCATTACATATTTGAGATGCACTTTCTTTCAATCTCTAATTTGATTAAAAAATCATAATAGATGTTTTACTAACAGACCATAGTAGGAGTATTTTTCCTATTAGATGCTACACATGCCAGTCAGCATACTGTATGCAGCAACACCAGAACACCAACTGTCTGCTGCTTCAGGCAAGCCAGACATGGCCATGCCAGTCTCCACAGTGTTGTCACAAGCAGCAGTGAATCTGAGCTTGCTTACAGCTATACTGCTCTAAGTATGAGTTGTCAAGCACCGTGCTCATAAACTGAAATAAACACAACACAATCCTGCCCTTGTAAGGTGCAGGTGCCACTTTCTCACCAATACTTTTGGGAAACTCTGCTGTAGGCATTTCACATGGCAGAGCTGAGTCTGCATCTTGGTGCTTGGCAGTGAGCAACACAACCTAAAACCTGCAATCACAGAAATTACCAAGAGGTAGGAAGAGTGATATCTCCATATCTGGAGTCATTACAGTTAATCTTGTTAGGTGAGGAAAGTCAATTTAAATTAAAATACTATGGAAAAACATAGACTATCAAAGATATTAGGAAAATCAAATTGTTACATAACACACAGTACTAGCATAGCCTGGTTTCCCTCAAATTTGTGCTCTACATTTTTAGTAATTCTCACTCAGCTTTGTCCCCTACCGCCTCTTCCCTTCCAAAAGCTGTAGCTGTCAAGTGGGTGAGCAACAAGTATGTTGTGGCTTGGGCAGGTGTGGAAATACAATGCTTTTTTGCATTTCATTTCTTTGATAAAGCTTGTGCAAGCATCATCTCTCAAATTTTCAGCTCTTTGCCATCTTGAATCAAAATGGGCTGGAGGGTGCAAAACTCTATGTGGGTTGGCAACAAAGGGAACTGGCAAGGACAGGAAAATGTCACTCTGCTAAAACAAGCCTTAAAAAGGTAAAAAAAAMCCCCCAAAACYGCAAAGAACAAAACCCTTCACAACAGGGCATGGTGTATTAGTATAYAGGCCTCTAACCTGTGAATTCAGCCTTCTGCAAGTTATACAAGAGCAGTGTGATAGTCTTGTTGTGATCCTTTTTGAGTATTTGCCTATAGCATAGCTACCGCATACAGTCTGGCATGTGTTTACATGCCAGTCTTTGTACAGGAAAGTGAGACTGAGACAGAACAAGCTTCCCTGGAAGGACAGACAGACAAAAAAAATCACAATAAAAGTGCAGTGCCCAAGCACTTTCTGCCCTTCATTGCAAGCAGAAACATGCGCAATTTATGAAAAGGTGAGACAACTGTGCTCATTTCTGAAGCTGTCATTTGMACATTTGTATTAAGACTGCCCTTTGATTGTGTGGAAAAACCATGATCTGAATAACCACCTAAGAGCCTCAACCCACGGGTGTGCTGCAACTGGCTTGCTGCAACTCTTTGCAGGGCTCAGATGACATAAAGCAGCTGCAAGCCTAACTTACTTGGAGTGTTAAAACTGAGTTTATGGCTAGACTGCATTACCAGAACTAAGCTGGTGAGCTTACAAGTGAATCTTTCTGTCCTTTCCTTTTCAATGTACACTCAGTTGTTTCTTGACTTACTATCATTGTCCACTAAAAAATCCTATCCCTTTTCTATACCTGATTTTTAAAAAAAATTCAACACTTTATTCCCCCTTTCTCAGTGTTTTTCAGACAGCTCGTATTTACTCACTTTGGGGAACAACTCCTCTCTTCCCAAATCAGCTGGACTTTAAAAAATTTTATTAAGCTTTTTTATTTTTTTTATGTAAAATGCCAGAAATTCAATATCAATTGACAGAGATGAAGTTGAAATAGAAATAACTAGATATACATAACTTTTCATTCATTAGTCAAGTCAATAGCAGCATATTGCAACTCTAGTATGTATGACTACTTGTGATCTAAAAATGTTGATAAATAATTGATYGAATAGGACTATTTAATTCTCAAACCTTGATGGGGAAGAGTATTCATGCTTGTGTAAGTGAAGAGCTTTTAATTTTTAATAATCTAAGAGAAAACATCTACTTTAGCACATAATGATATTTTAATACATACTGGAACATATATTTTGATGTTCACTAGAGTAGCTGGATTCCTTTCAGCAGCTATTATAGGGTYTTACTTGGAAATCTCTTAAAGTGTATTTTTGGGTTTGGTTTTTACTTAAACTATTTCTGTTTCCTTAAGTCACAGGTGAAAAGGACCTGTTTCTTCTTTTGAAGTTTGAAGTTGTGCAGGAATCTACTGGCCATGCATAACCACAGGAGAGTGGGTGGTTAATTAGCTTCGCTTCAGCTTTGAATAGCCAATGTTTTAACTGTCTCTAACATCAATAAGAGGRTTGCCATGACGATGATTAGCAGCACACCACAGCAGAAAACTTTCATCATTCCTTTTGACCTAGTTCTTCATTTTTTGTGGACTGTCATCAAAAACTACAGTGAATGCAGAATGACTAAGTATTGCCATTTCTACCAATAGTATAATTTGTTCTCTTTGCTTTGTRTGTGCGCAATGGGGAGAAGAAAGATTCATTATTTTGAGAGAAACTAGATCAACAGCATGAAGTCTTCATTTATGGACCATAAAGGTGGCAGCAGTGCAAGCTATCCCAAACTGTTACTCCAAAATGCCTTGGACTTCTCTCTCCTACAAAGAAACTCTTCTGGACTTGATTACTTCAGGTTTCCCTAAACAATGGTTAGCCTGTAAYATGCACTCCTGGCACCCTGGAAGCAACTGGTGCTTTGCTGTTTACCAGGAGATCTCAGGGTTTCACCAGTAACTCTGCCTACCTGTCAAAGTCACTCTACAGTGACAAATGACTTTCAAAAATAGATTAAGTTCTCCACTTCTTGCATCAGGCTGAGGTAAGAAGTTGTCACCAGTGAACTGACCCAAATAACCTCCTGAACATCTAACCTCATGAAGAGATAAAAGGAATTCTTTCTTCCCCATACTGAAACCAATTACAGATGGCTAATACTGTATAGAGGTACACGTTAGAGAAAAAGCTAGTATTTAAGAAGAAAGATTAAGGAAGTACAGGCAAACTCAAATGGTCACTCAATTTTTTTTTCCATAGGCTATACTCTGCTTTCTTATCTAATAACCTCCCACCTCTTACCTTTTTTTTCCCTCATTCATTCTTTTGCAAAGGAGAACAATTAGTCGTCCTTTCTTCTTTCCAAGTACAGCTTCTTACATCTTTACAGCATCTTTGGCAATATTTTCTTTAAAGTCCTGGCATAACTGATACTAGTTCAATTCCTTAAAACCATCCATGAACTAACAAAAATGTCCCAAACTCATAGACACACAACTTTGAAGATATGACTTGAACCTTATTTAATGACYGAAAGACCCCTGAATACACATGCATGATTTCACTTAGTTGTTACTTCCCTAGGGAGGTTAGACTGTGTTACTGTTACTTCTCACAGCTTTCAATTCATTGGCACATTACCTTCCAGTGATACTATTTTGGAACAGCCCCTGGTTGTTTAATCCACATACATCTTCCCACCTTACTAACCTTCCTCATCAAAAAGCAAGGAGTGCGAACTGAAAGAATCAGTGATATGAATTTCCATATTTCAGTAGTATCAAAAGAAGAAATGCCATGTTTGCAGAATAACATTATCCTCCTCCCTAGCATCATTCTGAACAACCTRGTGCATTTTTCTGGTGTTTGGTGTTGCAAAATCTACTTGTACACTCTACAAAAGGAAAATAGACTATAAGAGAAAAAAATGAGTAAAGATTGCACTTAAAATGACATGTGAGGCTCTCCTGAAACTAGACAATAATAAGGTAACTTTGAAAAAAGGCAGTCTGTGGGATAGACTCAACCTCTGAAGAGTTTAATAAGTTGCCTAGCCCCATTTCTGCKGTTGGTTACGCTGGTGTATATGGGGATCAGTGCTTTGAACATCACATAGTTAACTCCAGATTTGTACCATGTGCCATAGAGAGCAGGATGCAACACAACAAATATGTGGAAAGGAAAGGATATTGCCTTTCTTATCCAATGTTATTTCAAAGTTTATGCTTGAGACTCTATGGAAGTCTCAAAAAAACCCTCTAAAAATCACAGTCCTTGCTTTAGAACTGCAATAGTTGACTTCAGTTATACTGTCAATAAAGAGCCTTGAACAACAAATCTCTTCATAATCAATGGCTTTGGTATATGCCCAAACAAAACCTCCTGACACCTACTTATGTTCAGATATAATTTTTCCAACAGGTCCCTTCCTCCTCTCCATGCTCTTGGCTGTTGATAATGTAGCAGTGGCAATAAGTGCCTATCACACAGCCCGTTGTCGCCTCCAAACCCCAGCAGYAGTCTCAGCATAAGAAATGCTTCACTCATCTTTTAGTAAAGTCAGCCAGCCCCATGCAGCTTTCAAAATTAGCAAAATGGTAGGTACTGGTAAAATTACCATGTACAGAGATTAAATTCAGGGAGAAACTTCTCAGTCACGAGTGCATAAAGGCACCCATACTTTGCATCAAATGTAACCAAGACCATCTTTCCTGGACTACAGACTCTGACCTTCTGAGAAGGCTAAGGAGGCCCTTTGAAACTGTGCTGAGGGGGGCACAAACAGTTAGAAGATTAGGACTTTTCCTTGGAATTTCAATACAGAAAAGAGTGGTTTTTTCTGAGGCTAGAACCACAGAAATACACAAACAAATGATGTAAGGTGGCAGATAAACAACATTTTCCATGCGTGCCTTTCCTCCCTTACTGAAATTGCTAGTAATATTACCAAAGCCTTTCTTCCATGCAACAAGCACCTAAGTTAGACATTGACATTTACATGGCAGGAATTTTGCATTAAAATGATGCTATGAGACCAAGAGTTTTGTACAGATGTGCAAATACTATTATGACATAATAGTAAACATAAATTAAGCATGGATTCATTTCAGTGAATTCATTATTTTCTGATCTCCTTGTGTTTGGCACTAACCAGGGAATCACGGCAAAATCAATGACCTCAGACAAGCAGTTGAAAGTGTAAAAGTTGGATGAGTAAACAGCTGTTTTTTGTAAATACAAGTTCATTTTTGTTTTATAATTATGTGCAAGAAAAAACAGCAAATGCTTCAAAGGACCAACATCAACCTTAAAAAGACCACACAAAGACTGAGAAAAATATTCTGTTTATGAATAACTTGCTATTATATACATCTGAYAAAAAGCTACTTAGTTAGCACTAACATTTATAACAATAAAATTTATAAGAACTCATTTACATTGTAAATGTAGACGCACATAGCAGTAGGTGGTCAAAATGCATTTACTCATACAAGAATTTTGTACCTTCATCACTTCCATGGATATCTAAGGCATGTTAGATGTTAATCATCTAATGTTGAAGATTATCTGCAGCTAATTAACATAATCCCAAAGTTTTAGGGACCCAGCAATGAAGCAGTCAATCTTCCTTGAGGTTCACCGTGTCAAGATTTTTTATTTGAAAATTTAATCTTGCACTGGTAAATGTCTTTAAAAAAAAATACTGGGAATTTTGTCAATATGCTGTTAAAAGGTAAAGGACTATAACAGACTAACTCACCCATTACTTTATGGCTCCTTTATAACAGGAGTCTGTTTTATCTCAGCACATCTTTGGTACGCTGTTTGTAATTACAGGGACATCTCTGTGGGATTCACATAACCATACCAAGAAAACAAGTATCTGATAAACATCAGTTATGCCATTTTTTGTCTCATTTAAGCCTACCGATCAGCCCCACCTTTTGTTAAGATTATTAGCAACATTTACTTTTTACTATTTTTTCCAGATGTCAGCTATTTTGATGAGAAAGTCTGTCAATATTGTTGCCGGCATTACAAGAAAAAAAAGGGACTTTAACCTGAATGAACTGCCAGAGCCCAACACTACCACAAAGCTTTGCCCTTATAAACACAAAGCCTTGCTGCTCTGTGGGCATATCTGTAACCCTCTCTAAGGTTTCACAGGTTTCAAACAAATGAGGCATAGGGGGAGGCAGAGGAGTGGGAAGAAAGGAAATGGTATCTTGGCTTCTGTGGGTTTTGGCCCAGGAGATGAGACCCACACTGRTTGGTGAAGAAGACCTTGCTGTATATTTCTAGTTTTTCTACAAACCATAAAACCCTAATTTTCAGTAGTTTTARTCTCCATCTCCCATTCAAAATATTGTGTGTGAGATTTAAACCGTTGGGGAAACTTTTTGCCTATTATATATAACAAACAGGCGAACTCAGCTGTCAAAATATTTTGTTTCCWTGAAAGGAATTAGTGTACAAAAATATTATACTACTGTGTGAGTCAGAAAATGGGAAGGAAAATTACAAAGATCATTGAAAATTACAGTGAAATAGGGAAACATGTAATTATTAATCAGAAATAGCACATATAGAATCACTCTCTACCTGATTTGCAAGGTATTTAGGAAATAAAGCTAGAGATAGAAATGAACATAGGAAGGCTATGTACAGAGTTATAGCTGCATTTCACATAAATTGTCTTCTTCACAGTGATGTAAATGAGCACAAATACTTCAGTGGGCCAGTGCCTTTCCCTATTAGGCATTAGGGACAGATAGAAGGATTTAAAAAAACCCCAGTGTCTATTATACGGTAGGTTTTCTTTGTTTCCATCTTCACATTTGATTTAAAAAAATCTACTTTCAGATGGAAGTTTCTGAGCACAGAGATCTGGTTTAAATGCTTTGAGGACCTTACTACAACGTTCCACAGTTTTTTTAGGTATGTGTTCACTCATTTTTGTGACCTACACTCTTAATGCCAAGAAAAAAACCAACAAAACAAACTAAAACCAAAAAAACCAACACCATGGGATTTTCACAGGTTTATCTCCAATTAGAATTTCTGATACAATTTAGATGTCTATTTTATACAATACTGCATGAAGGTTTCCACATATACTTTCAATGAATTAAAAGTGGCTTTTTTGGTACAGTAGAAACCCTGCATGAAACACAGGCAAGTCACCTGAAATATGAAAAAGCTCAAACAGTAATAAAAAGGTCCATTAAGATCAGCTAATAATACACTGAGGTATTGAGTAATACATCAAGTCATAAGAAGAATAAACATAGATTAAGCATGGCCTTTAAGCCTAATGACATCATGCCTCAAATTATAACACAGATAAACAAACACCAGAGCTCAATCATGGACTACTTTATCATTGCTTAAACTGTAATAAACAAAGTATTCCTTGTGTGGAGCAAGGCAGAGAGCAGGGATTCCAGGCACAGCCTTGCCGATGTCTCAGCAAAAAAGTTTTATTTTACACAAGCCAGGATTCTAGTCTTTGTTTGGTTTTTTTGTTGTTTTTAACCTTTTCTAAATATTTTTAGAAAACTGTAGAAGGCTTGAGCCATATATRGCCAATCAAGAAACAGAATACTGACAATAATCACACATTATGCTTTATTCCCTGAATAGGAACTCACATAGCTTTCAATGTCTCACAAGGAATGCCACCAATATTAAAATAATTGTGTGTATTCAAAGAATTTGGTTTCCTGCAGTATTAAGTATGTTGGCCATGTGTGAAGCCATTACAGAGCAATGTAAGGACGGCATTGAGCAGTTCTGCCCTTGGTGTCAAAGCAAGGACTCTTACCTAACACTTTCCACAATAACGTTCATGTGGGGTAAGTGTTTTCCCTGTTGTAAAGTCTGCAAAGCAGCAGACTTTTCTATTATTCACATAATAGAAACATCACTATAGGCCAAATTGATGGAAAAAAATTGGTATGGTATGTCCATAAGAGAGGAGGGGAGGTCACAAGTGCCCTTTCAGCTGTGCTAATTCAATGGTAAAGAATGGACATGGGCCAGTGCAAGCTTCTGCAAAGTGACCTTACAGACATGAAACTGGCAGAGTAGTAAAAGCTAAAATCAAGAAAGGCAGCAAAAGGCAAGCATATCCAGTTAACAGCTATTTCTTTTCAGGGCTGTCATCTGAACTCTAGGAACTCAAGAGTTTTAAGCACAAACTCTGTGAGTAATGTTATATATATTTTGTGCAACATCTAAGGGATGTTTCCTCATCTATTAACTTCCATGCTAATTTAAAATATTTACCATGTTGACCCAGATGAGTGCTGAGGAAAGCACACATTTGCCCATTGTGAATTGGTTCTTAAGGGTCTTTTGCACAAAGACTTGAGAGTCAGTCTTTTGCACAAACTCCGTTTAAAGTCCATTTCCACCCAGCTTCTCAGCTTTGGTGAGCACTGGGAATCAGCTTACTTTGCCAGGCACGAAATTCATACTTATTCCATTTTGCTTCCATGAACTTTCAATGAGGGACATCCCTGCCAGTGTCTCTAAAATGGTGCCACTCCTTCCAATCCTCCCCCCTTGCCTTAATGACAACTTAAAAAGCTTAAGCAAGACTACCCATGGATGGAGTCCACTTGATTCTGCTGACCCATGCTATCCTTTCAGCTGACTGCCCATCCTCTCTTTACACTAATGGAGGAAGGGGCTGCCTTATCCTGCTAGCAATGGACTCTCAAGAAACAGCTCCCACAGCAAGTGAAGCCCAGAAACCCAGTTTGGTTTTGTAGATGAAAACTGGGACCTGTACACATTATTTTAGATTTCTTCGTAGGTATTACACATGAATACATGTGACGTCCCCATTACCTGGTGGTGKGAGACTGCTCCTGTCTCATCACAGGGAAATGACATAAACAAGTAAAGGGAAATAGTTTGCTGATCGAGTTGCTGAAAGATGTCTCCCTTGAACAAAGGGTCCTGAAAGTTTTAAGCTGTCTCCTCTGACTTTATTAACAGTTTAAAACCTGTCCAGGATGCAAAGAATTACCTAGATGCCACAGTTAGGCCGCAGTGCGGTTAAAGACAATAGGAATTTTARAAAGAACATAATATGAGATTTCAGGCATATTTGAGAACTGTGCTTCAAACAGAAGGGCTTCTACCCAAGCAGCTTCATGTCTTCCTTTAATTAAATGTTAATACAATATTTGTGACAGATATTGTATTRAAAAACAAACCAGAAACTTTATCCATTCTCCAACTAGCAGCTGTTTCTGGACACTTGAATTCTGGGTTTGTCTTTGGATAGAAAGATACCTGTGTAAGTAAACCAAATACAGCATTTTTGTAGTGATGCCGATACAATTAAAAATAGGTGTAGGGAAAACCTCCCCTTTGGAGTGCCAGATCAATCTTTTGGGCGGTTTACCAGTAGTTTATCCGCCAAACTAGTGAGTTTGGCTTTTAATTACTTAACTAATAATAAACACACTCAGCGTATTCAAGTTGCTTTAACAAACACAAGGTCATCACCCCTGCTTCTTCTAATGGTTTTTAAATAAATAGTATTAATTTGTATATTGAGGAAAACCCAATAACTCCTGCTATGAGTTTTGTAATACACATGCAGCTTTTATTCATAGTAGAAAAATATTTTTCTAGAGTTATAGAGCATTTTTGGCTCCTTTGTGTGTACACACACATAGCAAGAGACTATAAAGAGCTGCTGCTGCTCCTCCAGCTGTGCTGTACACTAGTTCAGGAGTCTCATTTGAAAAGACTGTCTACACTGTCAGATTGACAGAGGTCGATGAAATAACACTGATAACTTGCAAACCTGCTTTAAAAGCCAAATTCCACTTAACACACACTGTTCTATGTTTGACTATCAAATGTGTTTGCTTTTTACCTATGTGCAATAACTGGCCAACACCTCATAAAGAGAGCAGCAAATTTTTTTCAAAATTTCATCATGTCTAAATAAATATGTATAAAGTAAATTGTGACACTCAGGAGCACAACCAGGCATTGAACTGAGATGCGATTTTGCTGCCATGGCCGCTTGGCTTACTTCAGAAATGCTTTCCCCCTTGAGTTCCCAGACACGAATGGAGGTTCACTACATACCCTGTTCACTTCCAGAGGACTGTGGTCACCTCACTGCATTTAAAGCATTTAAGTGGACTTACATATATATAAAAATAAAAAAAATTAAGTCTTTTTCTATTACTCTGTCAAGTCAGGATATGAATATTTTCATAACTTCAGCATGCAATGCATCCTTTAACACTAAGTCTCATAATTTATCTATAACCCATCATTTACCATGGGTAAGAAAAACCCACTCCCAGTAGCTGTCTTAAACTTGCTGTTAGTGATTTTGTTAGTAGTACCCCCTAGTTCATGCATTACAGGCAATACTACTGCTTTTCATCTAATCTTCCTCACAATCAATAACTGTCCTAGATTCTGTGAACACCTTTCCCAATTTGTATCTTTCAAATTGAAAAATTAAAATCAGCAAAGCCTCTTCAGAGGTTGTTCTGTGCCTCTCATCATTTAGTCTCATTCTTCCTTTGCTTTCTTTCCCATCTCATGAAAGTATTTTCCCATTGGTCCTATGACAGCTTAACTTGCTTCAGTGTTTTCTGGGGTTTCTTTGTGTTTTGTTTCCCTCCACTTCCAGTGACTGTATGAGAAGCCCCCCTCCCACTCTTCAGTAACTAGAACAGTGCTTGGATTACTGTAAACTTGGCCCAACTCAGGCCTGGAGACAGGGGACCACGGAATCTGCCTCCCTGACTTAGCAATGTTGGTGCTTGCATTTGCGTTCCATGAAAAGGAACCCAAAAGTTGGAGCTAGAGACAAGCCAGGATGATCACTGGGAGATACAGTTGCCAGTTACAGCCTGTGGCAGCCACTATTGCTGGCAGTTTCCAAAAAAACCCATGGGAGTTGTAGTTCATTGTTTCCCTCCTGGGCAGGAACAATGTATGTATGTACTACTAATGTATCACATTCAAAATGATCATAAATTTCCTCATTATAAACATACCAGATTTTTTTTTATTTACAGCCAGAGTCACACTTAAACACCTTCCACCCCATTAGTAGTGCCAGAACCTTTCCCAAAAGGATCAGGCTGTGCTTACCACCTTCCTGTCCCCTGCTTACAAGGCCAACCTGAAGCCACTGTTCACAGCTCAAAAAGTTTGTGCAGAGTCCCTTTAAACTCTGGGTAAGTTCTGTCCGGCCCTGCTGATTTGTACCAGCCATTTTACAGATTTGATCCAAAATATCTTTTTCTGGCACTTTGAGTTGATGTGTAACCCTGTGCATTTCCAGTGACACAAAGTTTTGCAGTCAGAGCATCACAAAGTGCCTCCAGAGCAAGTCCTGCTTGCTAAGAGATCATCAACCTGCCTTCAATCACCTTTCATTACAGCCTTCACAATCTTAAATGCTCTTTTTACTCTTCAGTTATTCACCAGGCTTAGACTGTCCTGCAGGTCTTGTGTCATTGGGTTGAAGTAATTTATTATTATCAATATTCAGGCATTTGTTTTTTAGTCTTGACCTACTAGACGGCAGGCTAGCATTTTAGTTTTATATAATCAAGATTCTATTTTTCTCTTTTGGACATCCATTCTGCAGTTTAAGGGCTATCTTTTCACATGTAACAGATTCCTATGAGGATAGTGCAATTACTGTTCCTAGTTATCCTGGATTAAAATACAACAATATGACTCATTTTCTGATTGATACCATGGCTTATACTGTTAAGCAGAAGCTGCAGGACACAAAGGTCTATTGAATCAAGATGTAGATCACTGATGAGGACTGATAGAGAAATTAATGTGTCCGCAGCTTCTAAATGGGATAAAATACCATTCTATATGGACCAAGCTTCTTTAAAAGGATATAGGTTGTTTTCAGTTTTTTTTTTATGAAAAGTGGCCTAATTATTGACCTCCCTGCCTCGACAGAACAAGACAATACATTTTTCTACGTTTAACTGTAAAAGCCCAATGATGTGTAAAATGAGCCTTGAGTAAGATTATTAGATGCTATCAGCTTTTCAAAGTGAGTGTGTGACAAGATCTGATAATGTGTTGAGGATCAATGCATCTGTCCTTCTTGCATCTCTGCTCTCCCGGAGAGAAAGCAACTGTCAGACCTAGTGAAGAGATCACAGTTGCTGAGCAACAGTAACAACACAAATATGCTCTTGGCATTGGCCTGGCAGCAGAAAAAATATAATCTGTTGAAATAATAACCACTGATGGAAGAGAGAAGGAGCCACATCACACAAACTTTTAACACTGAAATATTAGCTGCACTTTTTATCAGAAATCCTGCTATAGATACAATCATCAAATAGCAGAGTGTATTCAGAAGACAAATATCACTGGTATGAAAAACATGAAATAAAGTGGTGTGAGAATAAATGAGAAGAGATCAGTTTGAGTTCTATGGAAGTTATCCGCAGAAATTACTACATTACCTAGAAATTATAACATGACCCAGTAGAATGCCACAAAAAAATTCTTCCATTAAGTGCATTGGATGTTTTAAATAACACATTAAAAAATCATAATTTGTATTAGATTATGTAGGGCTTTTTCCTGAAGGATCAGTTGCTACTTTGAATTAAGCACTAGACTTAATTTAATCAAGCCACAGGAGCTTGAAACCCTCTGGACTAATAGCTAATTCACACTATTTGTCATCTTGATTTTGGGCAATTGCTTGCCCAAATTTGTAATTAGTGAATTGCAGGCTGATGAACACACAAGCTCCTAGAGCATTCCTCTGTGTTGCTGAAATTCAGAAAGTGTGACTCACTGAACAAATCTCCATACGTAAACCAAACAGGCAAAAATTCAGTGATCCAATGTAAAAAATGAACAAATGAAATTATTTCTTCCACTATTCTTTCCAGTTTGTCTGTCATTAACTACTAGCTTAGAGAAGTGTCAATTAAAGTTTGAAACTATTTATTTCAAAAATGAAATCAAGCACATGGCTACTTTTCCATTTCTTTATGTACTTTCACTTCCGCTTTGTTCCCTTCCCCTTGAAAGGGCTACTTCAACAAGAGCAAGTAAATGTCTATAATTGCAAAAGAAAATGTTAATATAACATTTACACAGTTCAACAGCTTCAAAGCTGTTTCACTGAATGAATACATCTAAAAAAGACTTAGAGACAGGGGAAAAAAACCACCAAATTGCTACTTCACTGGGAAATTTTGCAGTGAAACCTGAAATGCAGAAACAAAAAAGAAAGGGGAAAGAAAAAAATAAATCAAAGTCTCATCATCTACCTAATTCAAACCATTTAGGAGCTCTGTGCCTAAGCCAAGGATTACCAGTGATACCATCTCCTTCAGTATGCTATGCCTAAAGAAAGCATCCATCTTATTAAAAAGAGAAAAAAGTTTAAAGCCAAATAATTCAGGCTTGCATAAATCTTTAATAGGAGCTACCCTCCCAGGATTGGCTGCACTTTCTTTTCTCTGCCCAAGGGAAACACAATATGTCTTAGAAAAGAATAATAGTAACTCCATCTTGTGTGTTATATGATATCTCCCAGTAATCCAGAGGATTTTGCCTTTGTCTGTCATAAACAAAAGGCCACCCATACATAATGTGTCCAGGCTCTTTCAGACTCCTCACCTTAGCAGGTGACACTCAGGAGATGGACAGGGAATACTTAGCCCACCAGTTGCTGCAGGCAACTTTACTCTCACAGCAATTTGGAAATGGAAAAAAGCACACATTCTCCCTGTGTAAGAACAAAGCATTATTTGCACCCTGCAGTTGTCCCGATTTCCCAGAGATCCTTTAAAAGTTATACTGCTGGTCCAAAACTACATGATTTCGTGATGTTGTTTTATCTTAAGTGGGGAGACGTGAGTTGTGAGGTGTTTTTTTTGTTTCTACTGAAAAAGAAAATTCACTTTTAAAAAAGCTCACTCTTTACAAATTTTCTGTACAAACTAGAGAATGAAAGAGTAGTTTAGATGGACATTTAAGACCTCAAGATTGGCACTTAACATGCAAGTAGTTATATTCACTAGCAACAAATAATAAGTGCCTATTCTCCTACTGCAAAGAAAACATCTGAAATGCTAAACAAACTATTGCAACAGTTCATTCAGGAAAGTAGTAAGAAATGTTGTGAAATCTAACAAAGCATGAGTGTCCAAAAGAAGTAGAAAAATAAAGAGGGAAAAGACCATATCTTTTGAACGGATGGCAACAGGAAGAATAGAGCAGCCCCTAGATGTGCCACCGAGCAGCACCCAGAGCTGGAGTTTGGCCAGGAAACTGCTTTGCAAACCCAAGGTTTTCCAGCCAGAAAACCAAAATGCTCCTTTGGAAACAGGAGGTTTAAATAGTGCTGAGGCAGACCTGGCAGAGCTGTGATGACAAGCAAGGGCACTGCAATGGACAGGACCTGCGAGGGAGGGATGCTATGAGACCAGTCTCCAAGCTGCAGGGACACGTGTGGCCAGATTATAGCATAGAGGAGTCCCTGAGAATTTTTTTAAATCAATTTGTGTACATATGCTAAGTAGTAATTGGTGTGAAATGTGGCTTCATGGGTCTTTTGTTGACTAGCATTGAATGACCTGTTAAATTTTCGGTGACAGGCACTGGCTATCAGATAGCAGCTACGGAAATTGAGGCCCGTCACCCTCAGCAGCTTCATGGCAAGTGCAAACGGGCATTAATTGGAATAGTCTTTCAGGCCAAMGACAAGAGAAAGCTTTAGCACAAGTAGTACTTGTAGCCTGTGACAATAAATCATTTTGCTATTTAACTGAGTGGATGGATTCTGCCTCGTTTGACAAAAACATGAAGAAAAGTGATGCCGTACCGCAATCTCCAAAGGCTAGCATGAGCTAAGTTACTAACAGCTTCTAATACTTCTGAAGGAAAATGAGTATCAGAAATCAGTTTTGTTTAGTTAATAAGTATTAATGATGCCACTAAAACCACACCACTAACTTGGATTGGACGAGGTATATTATCTCACATATTGCTCATAGAATTGTATTTAAATACATACTCTTCCTACAGCACACAGAGATTTCTCTAGGATATTACATCCACTGTAAATACACACATCAAGCAAAAGTCTCTCAGGGTAGCAAAGGGGAACATAAAAATCACAGGTATTTAGCGTGCCAAAACGCTCAGTGCTGCTGTAAGGATGCTTGTAAAATCATCACCACCCTACAGCCAGAGGCAGCAAGAGTGCAGTGAAATCGACCATGCTGCCTCCCACCACCACCATTTTCCCCATATCCTGCCCATACCCTTGCACAACAGCCTTTCCTAAACATGCTTCTGCCCTTACTCAGACTTCTGCATTAAAAGTATCTGGCACATCCTGAGCTGCAGCTGGTGGAGAGAATACAGTGAGGCAATGGTATGTGTGCAAATGCAGTTACAGAGCTGACTTTGTTCCATGGCAGTCCTCAAGCTTTAATCTAATCAAAATTGTGCCAGCAGCCTTACTGGGCAAATATGTTGCTTAGTGAATACTATGAAACAGGCACCCAGAGCTGACCTTTACATCAGCTCTAAGATGGGTCTCTGAGGAGCCAGCTTTGTGTTGTTGCATACAGGGGTTTTATACTTGAACACTTTAAGATTTGAGGAGCATAAATAGGGCCATAATGGCTACCTGTTTATGAGGATGCCCAACTAAATGTGGGACTCGCAGTTATCAGCATCCTCCTCTGGCTGRCTGTGATCCACTGCACTAGGTTTATAGTACATTATAGTCCTATTAGCCGCCAGTAAATGCATCTATCCACACTAAAATATTGCACTACTCAATATTCACTTTTCAAAAAGAAAGTACCAATGTAAGTTAATTTGACATTCATAACATTTGGAATATCAAGTTTTGCATGGTTGAGGCTAATTCCACTAAAGAATTGAAGTATCACAGTACTAAGCATGTGACCTGTAACTACCTGTTCTTGATCCTCAAGCAGGCTCATAACTTGAGTCAGGCCTGCAGACTGTCTAAACAGCCTTTGTGACATGGACTTCTATAAAGAATGGGTTTCAATACCGGGAATAAAGTGAATGCAGTGGACTGTACTGGCTGCTCTTGCAGGGAACCAAGTATCTTTCTGTGCCAAAGGAAGAGTTAGCTCTACTAGATCAGCAGAAACATTTGTAAGACTTAACCTCCCACCCTCCTCTTTTTCCTCCCCCAAGTAACATGATAGGGCACTACTTTGGGTCAGAGGAACCCGCTCATTGTTCATCAGCTAGAACCATGAAAGTCCTGTCGGTGGTTTCAGATGGATCAAGACAGTGAGCAGTCTCCAAAGTACCTGGCTTTGGCAATTACACAGTTCAGGATTCATCTCAAAGTCAGCTGAGTGCTATATTAGAGGACATAATTTCATCAGAATGTGAAAAGCAGACCTTTTGAAAACAAATTTAAAAATAAAAAAAATTAAATCTTACCCCTTGAGCAGAAGAAAACCCAAAAACTCAAAAGCAATTAACCTGGAGTTTTCTGTACTAGCACATTACTAACTCAACTCTTCCCGAAACCTTTCACTTGCCCAACCCTTTAATCTGTTCTTCTGCGTTGCTGAAGTCCATGCCCTGATAATCCAACCCAATGTAACCAAAGACTGACACTGCCTTGTGAGGCAGACCTGCTGCCCTGTTTGCTGTGTGCTGTTTGGCAGCTAACTCTTCACCTAAGACACACACTATTGCTTTTGTTCCCTGATCGATTGACTGAACCTTTTATAAACAGGAGTAGGGAACTCAAGATTGTCTCGCAAAGGTTCATGGCATGAACCCTTGCATACATCCAGGGATATGCCACTCCACATGGACTTTCTTGCAAACAAAAACACTCACATAAATGCTTACAGAAAATGTTACTGAGGTAAGTTCACCACTTGCTATTTTTCTGCACTATTTGCCTTGTTCTTGTATCAACTCCCATTTGTCACAAGAAACCTAGGAGGCACTGCAAGCTTTTCAAGGCCAACATGCACAGTGATGGTTACATGACACGCAATCAGCAGACATTACTAGAATACATGATTTTTCTTGGTATTTTAAGACGTTGTATAGTATTGAGAAAGCAACTATATTTCATCATATACAAAAAAAGAATACTAAGAGATCAAAATTAATAAGGTTGTTTATAATGCTTACTGTTCATCTTTTTTCCCCCCTCCCTATTAATTCCCAAGTTTCATTGATGGTTTCTCCTGGTTTTCAGGGATCAGTTCTATGAGTTAAGCCTGGGCTCATTCCAAGGTGCAGGCTGTGAACACCTTTTCCTTATTGTGATCTAGTTTACCTAGCAGTCAGACTAGAAGCAAAATTAGGATGGTGGATCCCTTCCATCTGAGCAGGCTTACTACCTCGTTTTATATATCGTCTTGTTCTGGTGCGGTGTTTTGAGGTTCAGCTCTCTCAAAGCCATGCCATAAGGATGGGATACGCTCCTTGGGAGCATATTTTAGGAGGGGCAGTTTCCTTTCTCCTGGCTTTGAAAGAAGTTACAATACAGGACTGCAGCACATAACTGCATCCTCCTTCTTCATGAGAAGTATCTTTTTCATGGAACTGGTAGAAAGTTTTGGTTTGTTTCATTCCAGGATCTTCACACCTCTCTGGTTCCTCAGTAAATTTACCATCAGTCACATATCACACAACATTATATTTTCAAAGATTTTTCTCTACTGCAAGGACCAATTGCTTTATGCAGTTTAGCTGCACCCACAGACATTATTCAGAATTAACCCTACTACTTTAACACACATTCATTCTTTTGATATTTAACACCTCAGAAATTCCCATTTTGCTAACATTGAACAAAATCTCAGAATATTGGTCACTAGAGTTAAAACCAAAGCCCAAGCCATTCTGAATCAGTCAATATTTTATTTACTCAGTAAGAGAAACTGTTTAATGTGAGAAGATAATTTCTTTGACCCATTTGCAAAACTCTGGTAATCCATGACCAGTCAGAGATCTTAAACAATAAAACTTAAGCCAGTCATTTTGAAACCACATAGAGGTAAAACACCTATTAGATAGTGTTAAACACTTTGGTTTATCACTTGTGAAGAAAGTTCTATTCAGCATGAATCATTTTACGTACTTAAGAACCACTTTCCATTATCCACTTGGTACTTCTCAAAATTTCAGCACTCAAGCCTGTCTGTGCACTTTTTTCAGTTCTTTTTAGTCAATAATATCAGAAGATCCTTTACTCCACCCAAGGGTAAGTCCCATTCCAGAATAATATTCTCATTGCTGTAAACCCCAAGTTCTTAAATTTCTGTGCCAATACTTTTTCTTTTACTGCTTACATCACTATTTCTAGCACTCTGCTGGCTTTGATATAGTTGGGCACAATTACTCTATAAAAACCTTTAAAAGCTTTCCTTAGCTGCATATTGCTTCTCCACCCAACACTGACATGCCTATAAAGGAATTGTCTGAGCAACTGGCATTGTCCTCACTCTCTTTGAAACACTACACAATCACCCAGAGTTGTAGAGGGAATTAGGTTGTAAAAGACTTCTGAGCTCATTGAGTCCAACCTATGACCAAACACCACCATGTCAACTAAACCATAGCCCTGCGTGCCACATCCAGTCTTTCCTTAAGCACCTCCAGGGACAGTGACTCCACCACCTCCCTGGGCAACCCATTCCAATGTCTAATCACCCTTCCTGTGAAGAAACTCCTTAATGTCGAACCTGAACCTCCCCCAGAGCAGCTTGAGGCCATTTCCTCTCACGGTTTTTTGCATTTCTTTCCAGAGGCCTAGGGTTGTGTGGGGTCTGCTCTGCACATGGCCCTGCAATGCTTGCTGCACACCTGATTTGAAGGTGGCCAGGCAGTTGAGCTGTAGCTTGGGTTTGCCAGCAGGCTTGCAATGCCCGGCAACAATTATTTCCCTGATGGCTCCGCTGTAATTATATGGTCTCTCTAGTCTGGTAGAATCTATTTTTTGGTGGAGATTAGTCCAGGATATTTCAAAAGAAAGAACAGACTACTGCTGAGATTAGGAACCCATGGAACTTTTAATTAGCCCATCAAACTTTTCATACCCTAGGGGATGATTTTTTTTTTATCCTAGCTGAAAACAAAATAATATGTCTTTTACCATTTCAGGTTTTTTTAATATCAAGTACAGAATTCTTCACATTCATCTAGCCATTTCATCTTTCTGTTTCTTCTACTTAATCATAAAATTGTTTCATAACAAGAATTCTACTACTTTCAATGCCTTTTAACTCCCTCTCCTTTACTAGAAGCAAGCACATAGACAGGGGTCACTCAATAATGTGGGGACACCAGCAGAAGACCCGGAGTTTGGATCCAGGGAAGATATTTAACTGTTGATTTGTCACACTACTTTCTGTAGGCTTTTCCTTCCCTCTGTGTCCTCTCCTAGTTGACCTCTCAAGAAGCTGCAAATACCCATGTCCAACATGCACATTCTAAACCACCACAGTGCTATGCATCAGCAGACATGGAGCAGGCAAACTTGTTTCAAAGCTTTTGAAAGGTACAGTCGCCCACAGAAAACCTGGAGCTGCTGTTCTGAATGTAGTGCAAAACCAGAAGGAGTGGCATATACAGCAGAAGCTAGGTTTGTTTGCCTTGGATGAAAGGGCTAATGCTGCAGTATTATCCCTTGTAAAGTATTTTTCAACATACTTTTTCCTTATCTATGAATCTTCCATAAATCATTGCTACGATTCATTATACACCTATTAGTTATTTATAACAATAAATTCACAGATTAACATGAACGGTTTAGGGCTATGAAATATTAAAAACACTTAATAGTTGTATGGCACAAGGAATAAGAGTGCACTTGTTTGTACCATAATTGAAAATTAAATGAGGAAATTACAAGTCTGAGAGCAAGCAACACGCCAAATTTTTGTTTTGGGAATCATTTCAACAGATACTTTTGCACCCCAGATAGACTCAAACAAGCCACATGCTCAGAAGTTAATGCCTGCTTTGAGGAGCTGGATATTTTTTAGATGTTCATAACACTTGGTTGTGCTGCATGCCTCCGAGGCTTTCTAATATTTAACAAGAAGGCTAAAAATTGTTCTCCTGCACTGTGAGCACCAGGAAAACATTCAACAGGGACCTCTACGGAGCTACCATATGCAGCTAGAAGCAGAGTTACAAGTGGAGCAGCCCAAACCCCAGAGAGTAGCTACAATAGCAAGAAACACAGGCTAGGGGAGGTGACACCAACTTTGCAGCTCTCCTGGGACAGAGCCAGAACAAGACCTGGGTATGAGCACTTTGCCAGAAGAAACCCACCCCAGAGCAGGGGCAGTGTTTGGGGAAAGCTACAGGGAAGCACTGCTGGAAGGGGTAGTAGCTGCTAAAACAAAAGCCAAGGAGAAACACAGTGGCTGGGCCAGAACTCACCCTCCCTCCAGAGGGATAACCCAGACCAAGCACAAGGACACCAGAATAAATTTCTCATCCCRGCACCCCCAATCCTCTAGCAGCAAGACTCCAAAGCCACTCACCAGCAGCTGCAGCCCTCCTGGCTGGGTCAGGCACATTCCCACAGACCTCACMCCATCCGAGACTTGGCACATCCACCCAGGATTTAGTTAATTCCTTTTTACATTGCGCCCCCCTTTATCGGGGATTCGTTATAAGCACCTTCAAGTTTTAAATTCACCCACAGGGCTGTTTTCTAGGGAAGCACCACCTCCAGCCACCCTGAGGCACCAGAAATCACTTGTAAAAGCCACCCACCCCATCTCCTTCCCACCCAGGGCAGCTGCCACCAGGAACACTGATTGCATAAAGCAGTCCCTCTTTAATTGCTCCTTAAAAGGCTTCAGGTGAAGTTTCAGGTAAGCCTTATGTTCTTAATGAATTGCAATCCCTATCAGTTTTTCCTGTTTTGGTTTAGGTTAGTGCTACTCAGCACTAAGCAGAGAAAACACAATGGTGATGAAGTGGCATTTGGAAGGATCCTGACTGGCTGGAAAATTTTCCCTTTGCTTACAGCAGGAGAAAACTACTCCAGCTCTTTTTTTTTTTTTTTTTGGTCAGAGTTTTTTTTCCTGCTTTTTATAATTCATACACCTTTGTGCCAAGCCAGTGCTGCCGTTTTTGATGTGGTCAGCCCAGAGGCATGTCAGCATAAYGGTGATGCTCCCATACACTCCCACAGGCTAATGAAGGGAAAAAGTCTATTTCCAGAGTGTGCTTTCTCAGTAACCCGTCTTCACTTTCAGCTTGCTGCTGGGAACCCAGCTGGAAAAAATCTAGCCTCAGCACTAGGACAAGATAAAAATGTATTTCTAAATACACCTCTGAGGTGCAAACTGGTCAGGTAATCTAAAGAGCCAACAGATGCTTCTTCAAATAATACTTTTCATATCTTATCTTCAGGTTAAAACCTACCACCACTACAGCCTGGCCCTGACTGGAGAGTACAGCACAGGCAGACAAGCAGTGGCCATCCCTTCAGCTATGTAGTTTAATATTGCCAAACTCAGAACTAACTCTGGGACCTCAAAGACACCAGATCAGACTCTGGTCATACCAGGTGTATGCTGTTGTATTCCCACTGACTTCAAGTGGAATTACTGCAGCCTTTACACTGCATTGTCATGAGGAGATGGAAACCAACACCACTGATTCAGCCATTTCAGARCATCATATTTATTAAGGTTGACTGTAAATAGGGAATTCTGCCCTATTGACTTTAAGAACTGGCTTTCCTGGGGCAATCCAACTCCAGCTGTAGGAAAACCACCGTTCTTCCTTTTGTCTCTTTTCAGGTGAGTGCTCAAACTTTACTATGATCACTCTTAAACACTGATCATGAAGGATTTCCCCAGACCTTGTTGCAGTCCTCATGGTGGGTGCAGGAGCCGCATCCCCCTCCAAAAGTCCTCAGCAGCTTTTGTCAGGGGCGGCTAGRGATCATCCATCTGTCATTAAAGTGTTAATTTGATTCATTAACATAGAAAATATTCACCATTTCCCACTTTGGAGGAGATGGGCTGTGCTGTCCTTTTAATAGAACTCTGCTGGAAATCAAACACAATTTTTATTCAGGGGAATGATTACTGTGTCTTGTTTAATTCTTGCCTAACAAATGTCAGCACTAATGTATTACAGATTATTCAGTCAATTTGATGGTTCCAGGTGAAAGAAAGGAACACAAATCTCTTCTTTTAGTGTAAAAAGGGTCAGCTGGATGACTTCCACTGCAGGAGCCGAGATGAGGCTTGACATGAATCAATCAAGCAGGCTCAATTTTACAGTTATAGTGCCTAATGCCTAAACATGAGCGTATGGGTGAAAATTAGCACCCGATTATGAGCATACATGATCTTCCCTTGGAAGACAATAATATTGGCATTAAGCTTCTCAAGAGGGAAGATGCTGCTGGTTTTTAATATGTCTTAAATTATGTCAGGAAAAACACTGGAACATCACACAAAAGCCACAGTCAGTGTATATTGCTATCTCATAGAGCTGGAGATCTTTACAACAATATTGACACAGGAGCAGGCAAGCAAATGTCAGCCAATATAACATATGAAATACTTAACGTAACCAATTTTCAGCTGTCAATCAGCAGGGAATAATGACTGATGCAAGGAATCAATACACCACAATTGAATTCCAGCTCACAAACTTGTTTCGTTCTGCGCTATAAAAGACTGTCAAATGTCACACCCCAAGAGATGCAACAGGATTCCAAAGATTTATTTATTTCAAGCTCTGAAGTCTATTAGCAATAGTGCTCCTTGTGCTATTGGAAAAAGAGCTTTGATGACATTAAATTTTCAGAAATGACAACTCATTGTGTCAGGAGCCAATTAGTTATACTGTTTTGTATCATATTTCAGCAATCCTTCACTATTTTACTAAAAAGTGATTGCACATAATTACAGTTAAATTGCAGTGACTTTAAAGCTTCAACTATTTGATTGCATTATAGTATATTAGCCGAATATTTGTRAACAAGTTGTTTTGTACTTTTGATAAAAATAGTGTAAAAAGAAAGCTTACTCTATCCATGTCTCTATTTCATTCAGGTATATTAAATGTTTAAATTAGGAGATAATTCTCTCTCAGCTGAATGAATAATAGTTACTATGGAAATTTAGAGAGCTGTGTATTACCCTGTATATTATCCTGAACTGCTTTGGGCTTTTTTTAAATTATTTATTAAAGGCAATGGAAAAAATATTAATTTTCATACTCTACAGTATTGTAATCTAACAAGGCAATGGAGATATCAAAAGGAAAGACTGAAAGGATGCAAAGGTGAGGCCTGCAAGAGTCATAATATGCAAAGAGTATACACTGTTTATACAAAAACATGTGGAATATACCCATCATCAAAAGAGAAAAATTAAATCCATACAGGAGGCTGATTGTAAAATATCTGAAACATAAAAATGAGCTTGTTCCATAACATAATCTGGTTGTGGTAAAAGACTACCCATTCACTGCTTCACTCCTGACTTCTACCTCTTGTATCTTTCCATTTTTTCCTTCCTGCAATCCTGGAAAATGGCATGGCAGTAGCGCCTTCCTCTCTCATTAGATCAATTGAAGCTGAGGAGGCTCTCTGCAAGACTGGGTACCTGTCTGCATTTGGACAGTAGAATCTGCCCCACAGTAATTATAAGACTATTAAAATTAGCATATTTTCTTTACCTGAAGCTGAGTGTTAATTAAAATCTGACAGTACAATGCATACCAAAGATAAACACTAATGTATTTTCTTTCCAATACATGGATATATAGTAATTCATTTAAGACAGAGAAGCTCATGCTGTTGAATGTGCTTATTAAAAACAGCAASGAAGGTCAGGGGCAGTGCTTGCTGTATCCTTCATTTGTTCTTCACCGAAAATGATATAACTGAACTGAAAAAGTTGAGATTGAAAAGCCGCTAGCGTGTTGTCTAATTTCAGCCACAGAAGCTGCTGTGCACTCCATGACTTTATGAGGGAATAAGATTACAGGTCACAAGAGCTKCTTTATTTCCCACCTGTAGCTTCTAACAACATTTTATTAAGGATTTTCCCATCTTTTCTCTCTGACCTACAGGGGACAAAATTCTAACAGCTGTTACAGGACCTATACTGAAGTGGCATTAACACAGATTAGCAGTTCTGGAAAGTAGTATCATTTTATCAGGACTCTATTTATGACTGCTAACTAATTTTTTACAGCGCTTGTAAGATAAACACAGCATATCATTATGTAAACAGGAAAAAAGGCATTTAATACACTTAAACTCTTAATGCATCATGCTKGTCTTGTCTAAAATCATGCTAAGCTGCTGTTTGAAGTTTTAGTATTCATTTACAAAACAAACACTTGGGTAGCCCATGCACTCATATACATATATATTTATATATATATTTATGTATAAATATATTGCTTTTGCATGTATTGCATATGGAGGACACTGACTTCTTATTAATGAAGCAGAGTCTACATTTACTAATACACCCAAGTAGGGGTAGAACTTCTGCCAAAGGCTAAGACACATTAATGCACGTCCAGTGCTCAGCCTTTCCTTTACCTCTTCAGTGTAGCTGTGTTTTCACAGGGACTGCAGGGTTAGGACCTTGTAGTGTATTGCAGAAACATTAATCTTTGTTATCGAGGTTACTTGTTACGCCAGATTTTTTATTCATGCAGATGCAACAGAGAGGGGAAGTGACAAAGAGGAAGAAAGAGGGAGAAGGAGGAGGAGGAGAAGAAGAAGAGGAAGAGGAAGAAGGGATGAAGGACAAAAAGAGAAAAGCTACACTATGATGTTATAAAATTCTAAAATGATTCTCCACGAATTATCCAAAAAGAGCTTATTTTTCCAACTCCCTATCTTCAAAGAAGAACAAAGTAGATGTCAACTATATCCACAATTAAGTTTTCAGCAACTTCTCTGTATGCATTTGCAATGGAAAACCCAAACAGCTTCCTGAAAGTTCAGATTAGCCATCTAGAACACTGGGATAGATTATTTCTTGACATCATCCTCCTAAATGCAGCTGCTAGGCTAATCAAGTTGTATTATTATTGCACTAGAGAGCTAGGAATCTCAAGTACAGAGTAATCTCAGAAGCCAGACCAAGATACTACATATACATTGCAACATTCCACGTGCCTGTTTCACCCTCCCCAGAGACATATTTTTAGCTGATAGGAAAATAAAATATTGTCAGTTTTCACAATACTGAGACTGATAAATGACTGGGAGGGAAAGTAGATGTGTTCAAACAGGGTTGCAAAGCTGCTGCACAGTACAGTGAAAGTTTTCAGGATGCCACAATAATCATAGCTGAGTTCAGATTTTCAGGCCTGATTTGTGTACCTGAGTAGAACACATACATTTCGAGAAAATTCACACGTACTGTAATGAGATGTTTTGAAAATCTACACATAAAAAAATGCCATATGATAGGAATTGTTCCATACTTCTGAAAATCTGTGTGTGTAATTGTACCGACTCAGTAATATGAGGGATACAGCCAGATATGACCAATAACAAAACTACAACACAACAAAATAATTAAATATTAATTAAAAATCCGTTATAAGAAGTGATTTGAGACACCTGTGCAGCTCGTTGCTCTGTGAACTGACCCAGAGCAGAGATGCCAAACTTTTGAAAGATATTTCCCAACAAGAGCATCTGGATGCTGGCAGGCACTGCAGCCAGTTGTGCTCACTCCTTTGGATGGGCTTCCCCACATCTGTCAGTCGTCAGACTGCTACTGATAGATAGTGTCTGGGCTGGACACGCCTTTTACTTAGAGTTGCTCAGACTGTCACCTGTATTTTTCATCTTGAATCCCCTTGAAAGTAAATTTGGGACCAAATTTTTGATTACAGGACTTTGGCAGAAGTAAAATGGTGTATTTTGTTGTAATACCCATCTTGGCTTTCCTCCTGAATTCCTATCATTATTTTAACCTTTTATCTGTTTAAATAAAGGCTCCCATTCTCTGCTGTGGAGTGGAAATAGTATTCCTTTGACATGACTGCTAGGAAGCTTGCCTGCATTTTCCTCTAGATCTTTCTGGAAGCACCACAGAAATGATGACAGCATTTTTCTGTCTGTCAGTGACACGGGTCAGGTGGTATCAGCAGAAAACAGCAGTAACGTCCTTCCCTGTGTGGGCCATGGGAAGAAGACAATGGCACAGGCACCATTGGGGATGATGAGGGAGTGACTCATCGTGCTTTAAGTATAGCTGACAACTGATGACCCTGAATGGTTTGTTCCTAAATCCTGTCTTACGAAATGCCAGCTTGAGCTATGACTGCTGTAGAAAGCTCCGACTGGTTTAGGACAACCTCCCAAAGTTTGAGATATGAACTGAAGCCTGGGCACAGCCTCTGACCTGCCAGGCAAACACCAGCGTGGGTCACTCAGGCTGTCCAAAGTTTATTTTCAGCTCTTGCTTTCTATTGTTGTTGCTGCTCATGTACTATTTTGGTGGGATGCGACATATTCCCTTTGCCAACAAAGCTGGTCCTGTTGCTGTAGGTGTGATTTATGGAAAATAAATTTACAGAAGTACACAGTAACATAATATTGTCCTGAAAATTGACCAGATGAAATTGCACCCAGTCTACCACAAGTCCTTGGCAACAGCCCCCTTCTTGCTCTGAAGTCATTAAACCAAATACGTTGAAGTAGAAAACTCTCTTGCAAAACATAGGAAAACTGCTGATGCTGCTGTATGCTGATCTTCTGTAACTTCTGATTTTTGCATTAAAAAATCTGTTTTGACTAAGCAAAGTAACATAATACAAGACAAGGTGTCTGTCCACAACTTTAGGCTTTGATAAATTCCATTGTTCTTGTGGGCTGTCAAATCCTTATTGCTACTTATTTCATAGGTCATTAAGCATTGCTGGCTGTATCTGCTGAACAGAAAGGACGGGAGAAGTACAAGAAATAGGAACAGGACTTCAGCTTCCTAGCACATTTAGTTAAGAAAAGCTTGGTTTATATACCTCTAATAAAAATTACATATCTAAGGTTAGAAATTAAGACTGCTGTAGTATTCTTTCATGCTAAAAAATCCCAGACACAGTAGCAGCAGCAGCAAGGTAGTGAGGTTAGCAGATTAGCATGGATACTTAGTGTTGTAAACTACTAATTATGCCTGTGAATTTTGGTCAAATCATGGGCCTAATTTAATGTCTTTTATGCAAAGATACCTCCCAATGAAGTAATTGGCATGGGAATAATAAACAGCAGGGGATTAAGCCAATGTGCTATCCTGTAACTAGTTGGCAATTCCTTGGTGTATTTTTCTGTATAGGTGTATTTCTTAACATACATATGTGCAAAAAAAAGAGGTATCTACAGACTGCAGTGTGCAAATGAAGAACATTTTTTTTCCTGAGAACAGCTGAAGGGCTTGCTTCTGTGGTTTTTCCTTTTTTCTTTTTGCTTAGTATCAGAGGTTTCTATAGCATTTCCCTTTAGTTGAAAAAAACCTGTAACAGTTGTTAAAAATAAAAATTCCCCACAATAAGACGCATTTCTGTAGCTTTGAGTAATAAAAGACACACAGTAGTTCCAGTTCCAGAAGAACTAAGAAAGGATTGCACCATCAATTACAAATAAAGATCACTCAGTGGCAAAAAAAAAAAAAAAAAATCACTTAGTGCAGCCAGCCCTTTGACTAGAATTTCAGACATTATACTCATAAACAATGTCTAAGTCTAGTTCTTCATGTCAAGCACTCAGAAGATAATCCAAATGGTCTTCTTGTTGTATATTTTTCTGTAACAGTTTTGATATAGGGTTTTACATCCTTAAAGGATCACCAGCTTGTTAAAAGGGCCCAACTATTTTATAATGTTTAATACCCAGTAAAACCATCTTAATCTATTACACTGTGTGGAAACCATTTCATTCTTCTAAATGACTGTAGCTCCTAATATAGGTGGATAGCAAATAATCACTTCTTTTGCAGGAATTGAATTAACCAGGGGGGAAATTCTCTGAGCTACAGTCCATTTTGTGGAATGTTTCTTTTTTTTTTGCATGATGTGAAAGTACACACAGTACTTCTAAACATGCTTATCCTTTAATTATAAAAATAGAAAACAGCTACTTTAACTTCTATGGAGCAAGAGCTATCCAAACAGTCATACAGCAAATTGTACTATGTGCAAATCCAACACATTATACACAGGTGTGTTTGCACCTGTGTCAAAAAGATGACATGACAACGTCACTCTCCTGGATTAACAATTTACAGGCTTATGCTGTAAATTAATTCCTAGGTTCATCCATGATCTTAGGCTACCTGTGAAAATCACTTGAAGAGTTCAAGAAAAATATTAGCATTTTCCAATGGGCTTAGAAGACATGCAGCTTTGAAAGTCACAGTTTATGCTCTCTCCCCTTAACGTTTCTTAGTGTGTATTCTGGTAACCTTCTATTGGAATACTGATGGGTACAATAATACATCCAGATTTATCCTATAGGTTCCAAACACTAAAGTTAGGGAAAGAATAATGATTGACTATCCACTCAGTGCTGGCAGATAGGAACTGTGGACTAAAGAACCTAGAAATTTCCTTGCCAGACCTCCGTAGTACCAGCTCTTTCTCCCAGCCATCCTTCAGCCAGCACAAGCCAGTGGAGACCATTTGTCTTTCACTTCCCTGCCTAGTGATTGAGAAAGCAAAGCCAAAACAAAGGCAGGAGTAGRTTATTGCTGGCTTATTCCACCTCATGGTGGGAATAATTCATCTGTTGGCTGAGCAGAAAGTTTCTGCAAACTGTACAGCTCCATGTACATGAAACCTGACCTGTGGGCATAAACCACTTAAGTTCCCCAAGTCATCCTCCAGCGATAAAAAGTAAATAAGGGATTTGCTGTTCTCTCCAGCAGCATAATTTTTTTACAATAGCACGTCCTCTTTTGTGAAGCCAAAAACACGTGCAGGTACTCCATTTTACAGACCCAATAAATAGCAAAGCAGATTCCTTTAAACAGTATCAAAAGCTAATGATCACTTTCCATTTTATCACTGTCAAATACTGAACTTACCTAAGCAGACAATCTCGAGCTCTATGAAGATTCAGGAGTTAATTGACACATGGAATCCGTGTCTTTGTACATTGCTTGGGTTCAGATGTGATGCTACGTCCAGAACACTGTCAGGATCATGGCAGGGAGCCTTTTCAAGTTAGAACAGACATCCCTCCTGCCTGTGAAAGAAAACCCAAGAAAAAATAGAAATATTGAATAGTAATATCGAATCCTGAGTTTGTTTCCCTAGGAGTAATTATTGCTGTCCTGATCCTCCCTGGGTTCTGTCTTATAACTGAAAGGGGAAAACAACACTTGAGAATGACAGAGCTCTCTTTTTTTTTTTTTTTGTTTTGTCAGCAGGCAAGGAAAGGTCTCTAGAACCTTAAGAAATTACACTGTATGTGATTCAGATGAAGAGAAAAGGTATTTTCAAGGTCGAGTTAAACCAGCACCCCAAAAAACTGATTCTGATGATCCCGTTGTTGAGATAGCACATTTAGTGAAAAGGCAAAGACGTTTTGCTCTCCAGCTATCATCATCCTCTTCTCCCTGTCTTCTCATGCTGGCTTTACTCTTCACTAGCAGAGACATATCATTAGCTGACAGAGAGCATCAGAGAAGGTTGATCAATTCTCTTACATATGTAAAAACTTTTCTTCAGTCTGGTTCTCATCAATCAAATAATCATTTTTATGTGTTGGCTCTGGCACTGAGTCATGGACCTCCAGACCCTGTAATGAGGCCATGAGGTCTACGGTATTCCAGTTTTTCCCTTTCTTAAAATAAATACATGAAATTGGGAAGAAAAAAAAAAATCTCTTTTTGTCTTCTCTGCTTGGTTTCATAAACATATAGGACATGCAACCTGGGACTTTCAGGTAACTTTTTAAACTACTGTCTAAAGTTTTCAGATGTGACTCAATTATAGGCATATTCCCCGGCTTGCATGTCTTCTTATTGTTCTGATTACTTTTAAATATCTTTATACTAAACAGAAACTGCTTTTTAATGCCTGTGAAAACCAGTCTGCATCTACTGAGAAAAAATCACAATTTTCACAGCATTCATAACACTCACTAGTCATGCAAACACAATAAAATATCCAAATAGTTTTTTGATAATTGGCATGGATCAGRTATTTATTTATCTAAGAACAGGATAGGTTTTCAGTCCTTAATTTTAAAATTATTCACCTCAAAGCAATGAAAAATACTTTTCTTGGATCAGAAATTGTATTTGCTTTCAGATTATTATTTAGAGTCTAAGCCTTAAAAGTATGTCAGATTTCTCTTATCTAATAAAGGTCTCTTACATTTTTATTCATACACCATGCATTGACTCATAACCACTAAGTAAACTTCTTTTTCTCCTTCCCTTTTTGGCTCAAGACTTTCTGGGCAATGTTGCCTTTCCATTTTTATTGCATTTCCGTGGCACGCTTAACATCCAACAGGATTTCTGAAGATAATATTTTTTTAAAGGCTGTCTACTTGGCTCTTTAAAAACAGGTATGGACCTGTAAGGACCTATTCTGGCAAATCAGCTCTCTGATAACTTCCAGGTTATCACAACTCCTGCAGCATGGTCACAGTGGGACCAAGCCTGCTGTGCCGAGCAGACAGGACTTCTGGGAAACAGGGAGGCCACTGAAAGCCGTGTGGTTATTATTAGGGGGAAAAAATACCAGGACCTGGCTTGGCAAAGCTTCCTGAGAGGCATGTTGAGTTGATTTTAAAGCACTTTATTGAGATTTCAAATTTGATAGCATTTAAAGTTGCATACAATGTATCAGTATTTTATAGGTATGTTAACATTTTTATATGTGCAAACATTTATACTGAGAGAGGAAAGCAGAGGATAGCTATAATAATGAAAGGCAGAAGATAGACTAGCATGTGTGGTAGCTTGGCTTTGCACCTACAAGTTTTGCAGTTACGTCACATAAAAGAAAAGCTTTTCTAGATCACTATCACTATTACAAAAGAAAAAAAAAAAAGAAAAAAAAAAGACCAATCACAAATATTCAGGTGCAAAGCATGCTAGATGAGAAAAATAAAGCTTTATACACTTTATAGTCTATGTATCAAACATTTACCTTAGCTATCTAGTGCGAAGACATGGCAATTTGCACTAATTAAATACAGAGTACACAAAATTACCTAAAGGGCAAATCTTGTCTTCCTCAAAATAATCAGTGGCTTTCTCGTAAATGTATGTTTGTAGCTGTCTAGGATTAAGAGAAAATACATGGGCGATGAGGAGCAAAAGAATATTATGCTCCCTGTGGAAAATGATGGCTAATACAGTGTGAAACTCCTGTCAGCTACTGTTACCTGAAATAGTCACTTCAGAGGTTTTTTCTTCATCTCTGTGTTGGAATGATATGACATTTACCTACACAAGGAGCACTCCTGCCCCATAGTTTCCAAAAATAGCTATCTCAATGAGACGTTTCTGGTTTAAGCCATTTTCCTTCTCCAGCGGTTTCCCCAAGGCTAAGGAGATAATATCATCAGCCAATATGTCATGACTGGTTTTTAATTTGCACGGAGGTGCAGGCAGGTAGCGGGCAGCCTGCCAGTAGGGCTGTACAGCCAACCCTGTCAAAAGAGAAAGTGTGAAAACATTTGTGTTTAAACAGGGAAATGCAAACCAATGTGTCAGGAGATTATACCCAACATTTCGAGGCCCCACAGAGCAGCAAAGAACAGCAGACCTGACTCCTGGGCTGCATGTGAAGCAGGACAGTGTGGGACCATCTCTGTCCTCCCTGGACATGGCCAGGACACGGCCTTGGCACATGTTTGTATGTAAATGCACATATATGTTCATGTAGCATCCTGGCTGTACTTTGGATATTTTGATTCAAGAACTGTGACATGTGGAGGATTTTCCAGCTGAGATGTGCCTATACATTCTGCTTATGCTGCAGCTATCTGTGAGTGGAATTTTAAATTCGATTTAAAATCTATAATTTTTTAATGTCAAAACTATGTGTTTGAATAGCAGCTACAGTCAGATAGTGTTAGAAAGCATATATATTTTAATATTCATATTTATAAAATATTTTGTACTTCTTTCAATTCCAAGCCTCAAGACAGGAAGATTTGTACCTTTAAAAGTGCTTTCTTTCATTCTTCTCTGTAACAGCCATCATTGGTGTATTCGCATTAAAAAAAGGGAATGCTTCAGTAATAATTTCCTTATAATTTCTGCCTCTAAGGTTAAATGAACACTTTAAAACCTTAAGTTCTGTGCTTATTTCCTTCCCAAACACCAAAAATTGAACTATAATTGTAGACTAAATATGAAGAATTGATGAGCTCATCACATAAAATTAAATACAACCCAGTAGTTTACAATTCTTTTTTTACAATGCTCATTCACTTCACCAGAAATACTGGTTTTATTTTTGAAGGAGAAAACTGATACTATTCTTACTTAGAGTAAATAATTACCACTGTAGCTACAAATTGTTAAATAAAAGTTTTCATCTTACTTTGTCTGGAACATGATTTTACAGGAATATACTACAAATCTTTATGCAAATACTAAGCCTCAGCAACTGATGCCTGATTTAATGCTTAGAAACACTGGTGACAGGAAGGACCAAGATCTAGGTATTTCAAGCCAGCACCTGAAAGACATCATTTGCAGTTCCAAGGGCCTTCTCCTGGGTACTCCTTGGCTCCTTCCCATTCTCATCAACCTGGGAATGGGAACGGAAGTGCTYGCTCCTTTGCCTGCACATTCAGCGATGAATAAAACCCCTAAAATGAACTTTACCAATTATTTCTCAGCAAAGATGTTTAGGCTCAATTAAATCAGAGATTGTACACCAAAATTTCCAAACAGGAGAAGGGAAAAAAAAAAAAAAGAGAAAAGAGATGGTTCATACTTAAAATAGTACTTGGTATCACATAGAAGTTAGGTGTCTCTTCAGGCTCATTTTAGGGACTTGATGTTGAGGATCTGGCCTCTAGCACAGATTCTACTGGGAATAATCCCACCATGAAGCTGAGATGGGTTAAATATTACAGTTCATGAAACAAATTAATTAACTTTTCCTTCACCATACTTTCTAGTTTTCCTCTTTTAAATAATTTTATGTATTTTGTAGGACCCAGAGCACTTTTTTTTCTTTGCCTCACTTTTTGGAAAGCATTCTTCTCCTTCCTTTTGCCTTCATATTGTGTTATTTCTGACCTCTTGCTCATCTTTTATTACACTCTGGTTCCTAGCTCTATTATTCAAGCTGATATTGCAGCTGTGATTTCTATTTTTTTCTTTGCCCTTTTTGGCTTTGCCAGGCATTTCATTAGCGGACTCATGGGGAGCATTTATACTGTCTCTCTGCCATGATAGAGTTCAGTGGGATTTACTAAAACTGATTCTTTGGATATATCTGCTTCCAGTTACGATTAGAAACCTCTTTCCTCTGAAGCATATTGGGGAGATCAAATTCAGACCTGTGAAAGCATGCATGAGCACAGAAGGCATAGAACCTGACAGTGAAGGTGCAGCTTCTTACACCACATCTTGACTTGGACCAGGGCACATCAGTAAAAATTTCCCCCAAGTAACTACCTTTTAAGTCCAAACAAAGTTTCTAAAAGTCATCTTGCAGGAGCAAGCTCACACCCCTACAGAATAAGTTGTGAGACCAGAGCTCAGATATTGCAAACCAGCAGTGGAGTGCCACAATTGGCTTAAATAACTCACAGCTGGGGTTTTATTTAGGGCTTTTCAGGTCAATGTATTTATTTTTCCAAAGGAAAGCTAAACATAGAGACTTTTCTTTGTTGCAGAAAGACATGGTAGCAAAGACATGGTAGCTAAAATATTGGTACATTCATCCCTTTTTTTGCCTTGTGCCACATAGGTTCCCAGTTCAGCTTTCCCCTCCTGCAGCTCTGCTGCTCCCATGTACCTTCATAACTTTCCTCCTGCCCTTTTTTTCCTTCTCCCCCAGCCCCTTTGTTGCCTTTTAAGCTTACTGAAAATAATGAACTCTCCTGGCCTTCAACCTTTCTAATGTCTCTGCTTATTTCTGTAAGTTAGTTTTGGCTGTTAGGTTATGTTATAATGTTCCAGCAGAGATATTCTTTTTGTGATGACAGTAAATAAGATACACACAGACTTTTCTGTTTATTTTTTCAGCTGTTCATTTATAGTAAATTTTAATAAAAACTGTGAAACAATTTTGTTCCRTGGGGGAGGCTTGACACAAAAGTAGAACAATAATGTGCCAAAAATGCGTTGTTATGATCTTTCAGATGGGTACTGTCACTAGGAGGGGTCTGCACTTCAGTCAGTACGAACATGATAAAGTATGAACAGTACAGCTGCAAACTCCCTTTGGATAATGCTACAAAACATATGGAAAACGTTTCCTGACTTATGAAAGATAATACTGAGCACAATATAGTAAAGGGACTAGGTCAGAAGGGTGCATAAAGCGTTAGCGCAAACCTTAAGTGCAATCTTGTAGTCATAAATTCCCTACTAATGAAATGTATATGCAATTCTTACAGCCCCTCCGTGTTTGAAAAATCTATAGTGTTAATAAAGTGACATAGTTAGAAATCTATACGGGACCTTATTTATTCATTATTTATTTTAAGAGATGGCCCTGAATCTAAACATTCCCTTTGGGAAAGTTTGATTTGTGATTTAGACTCAAAACCATACTTTTCTGGCCGGGACCCATTCCTAATTCTGCGTGCTTTACATGCTGATGTGCTACCTTGTTTAATTCATCTTGCACAAAGCTGGACATTGAGCTGGCAGCCCCACAAGCCTCCCCTGGACCACCAGGCAGGACCCTTCTTCCTGTTAAACAGGAACTGGAGCCATGGCATCCCTGCCTGGAGCTGCCTGAATGCCCAGGAGAGATCCCTGCCTTCCCCACCTGCTCAAGCGTAGTGCTGGGAAGGGCTGAGGGGGTCCCCTCATGTGTGTGGTGTGCTGTACTCACTCTCCTTCAACTCCGATGGAGGGAAAGCCCTTCCTCTGCTTCCGGCTTGGATGRGGTTTGGCAGAACATTGGCTCCCCCCATCCCAGACTCTACTGGCTCTATGCTGCAGAGGTGTCTGGGCTTTCCATCCTCTCCARAAGGGTCAAGTGGAACCAAAACAAAAATCCACCTTGCTGATACGGAGGAGCACACAAGTGCCTGGGCTAGAGGGGACAGCTCCCAGTAAAAAATTAAAATAATAGTCACTAGCAGGAGTTAAACAGCAGGAGCCCAACCCCACAATTGATAAGCTCAACTAATTTAACAAATCTCCCAGGTGACTGCAGCAGTCTCCACCTGTGCTACTGCCAGGAGGATCCATCCCCACAACACTGGCCACCAAAATGGTCAGCAAACCAGTCAGTGTGAGGCATGTCAGGAAATACCTCTGAAGTAAAAAGAACCCATTTCAGTCTGCAGAAGGACTAACCCCTTTTAATGATTATGATTGAATATCTCTTACTTGGGGTAAGTGCCATGAGGCGTGGGATGCAACCGCTTCTCTGTACTCTAAATTGACTCTGTCATTTTTCTGTGGTTTTACTTGTTTTATAATTGCTCACTTGATCCTACAAAAAATAAACTAGCACAATCAATGAAATAGGTAGACCAGGGGAGCAATGAATATCCACATGATTAAGGGTTTTCAAGCTTAGGTCCTAAATAACCATAATTGCCACTCTAGTGTTAGAGAAGAGAGCAAGGTGAAGAGAGTTGTTACTGGGAATTTATGATAAGAAGCTTGTCCTCACACAGGAGCAACTATACTCACTCTTTCAGATAGCAATAATGAAATTCCAATAATTTAATTAAAGCAATAAAATGCTGTAGGGTAAATAGTAGAAATGAAGAATAGTCTTCATACTAAATGTTGACAGTGTGAAGATGCATTGAAAAGGTCGATTTTTGCCCAGAGAGAATGGCTTTTTGGGACAAATGCTGGAGTAGGAAGGGACCCTCCATACAGACAACTGAAACATTCAGTATTAAAATTCTGCTCTGGATTATACTCTGTGAACAGCAGAGATACTAGGGTGGATATGTTATTGAGGCTAAATGTATGGCTTACACCTATGACAAGATGCTGTCAGGGTCCTCACATGCAGTTGCCTAAGTAAGAGATGATGAGGGATAGTGCATTATAGAGACAATGTGCTGTTTGAAAATAGTGCTAGAGTGGCCACTTTAAGTTGCTTACACCTTCCTCCTGTTACTGGTGGATGCATTCTTCCTAGTTTTATTTCAGTTTATCAAATTTATCATAACTGCCCTGTGGAATTGTGGAAAAGAGGTATAGCAAAGGAAGAAAGGGAGATTGGATATTACCCTCTTGGTCAAGTTTTTCAGGGTGTTAAGTGGCAAAAGAAAACAAAAGGCATTTTCTCTTAAAGGAAAAAATAATATTTTGCTCCTTTCATAATTCACTGTTAGAAACATTCCTTCTTTACAGCTTTATTAACATGTATATGGCCCTTAATTAAGAATATTTTTTGCTGAAACTGAAAAAATGAAGCAATGTTAAGTTTTGAGACAAATTATTAGCAAAATTAACCAAAGCTCCAGGAAGACTTGTAGCAAAAGGACAATTAAATGAAGTGAGACAATTTGTCTGGAGTAAGAAACACCACTTGCTTTGCTTATTTAGTGGCCTTTTAAGCTGATTGGCTGCCTTGTCTTTTTTATTAGGTGAGCTTCACATGAATTTATAATTTCACATGCTCTGATGCAGAAGGTTCTACACATCTGTGCCAGCTGTGGGAATAGGTCAGCCAGCACAGCTCTGGGACAGAAGCCTTCCTCCAGAGAGATCACTTCCCAGCAGCAAACTGTTAGTTGAATGGTTCATAAGCCCATGAAAGGAAAAGAAAGAAAGAAAAATTCTCAGAGAGTGAGATGCTACATTAAAATTTTGTGAACAAATTCAGCCAACATGCTAAGGACAGGCTCAGAATAATTTCTTACTGCTAAAACAGACATAGAGACAAAAAGGGTAAGTTCGTTTTCAGTAATATTTCATGGAACCATAGAATGGCTTGGGTTGGAAGGGACATTGAAGATCATCTAATTCCAACTCCCCTGCCATGGGCAGTAACACCTTCCACTAGACCAAGTTGTTCAAAGCCCCAGCCAGCCTGGCCTTGAACACTTCCAGAGATGGGGCCTCCAGAGCTTCTCCAGGCAACTTATTCCAGTGTCTCACCACCATCACAGGGAAGAATTTCTTCCTAACATCTAATCTAAATCTCTTCTTTTTTAGGTTAAAACTGTTCCTCCTTGTCCTACTGCTCTCTTCCCATGTAAAAAGTCATTCTACTTCTTTTTTACAAGAACCCTTTAAGTACTAAAAGGGCACATTTGCATGATCCTTGCAGAGAAAAATGCAGCAGGGAAAAATCAGAAAATCACACCATTTTTGCAAGTGACTGGGCCATATGAATACCCCCTGTGACACACTAAGGGCTATCGAGCATCATGAAAGGGAAGGGTCCCTCCAATACCAGCTGGAGAAGAACCGAAGCAGAGCGTGTGCGTGGAATATCGTCACTTTCATCCACCGAGCAGCTGTTTGCCTGTTTTCAACACTGACGTCGCACGTGCTGGATGTAATGACAGCCTGCTTGGTGATACCTGTGCTCCAGAATATTTGGAGAAGGACCAGCTGCTCACTCCAGCACCCAAGTCCTTTGGAGGCAGCTCACTTCTGTTAGGAATCTGACACTCCCTGGAAGTTATTTGATCTGATTGGCATGCAGGTGCAAGGAGGCCACAATGGCAATTGTTCAGCCATTACTAGGAAACTTTAGGAATCCTAGAAAATCTTCCAGAAGAAACCAGGTATGTTAAGATACTAGTAGGAAGAAGAAATCGCCTTTGTTTCAGCAGGGAAACAAGTGGAGAAGATAATCTTTGTCACTTAAGGGTGGATTTATGAACATCTTATGTTCATAAACCAGGATGCTGAAATCCTAAGACATATTGCTATGAGAAATAAATAAGGCATTGTGTCTCAATTTCAAATCTAAAAGCTCCAGATCACACAGGAGAATCAGACCTTAGGCCTGTCAAAATAAAAGATAAGGAAGTAAAGATAAGGAAGTAATGAGAGGGTGCACACTGTACTACTGCAAGAGGGGGATACTCTTTTTGCCATCTCTGCTGGACCACACTAAAATCTGAACACAAGTAAAAAGCCCATATAGGAATAGTATCTGTTCACTAACTGTTTTCTACATATTATTTCCAGACTTGCAAAAAGCAGGAATATATGAAGCAGTAGGCATGCTTCTGTGTTGGCATGTTCTCTGCACTATCTGTTGACCTTGTGAGGAAAGGTGAGGGACAATAGTTCGGAAGCTGATTTCATCAGATGCCCCTGGACCAGAACACAGATAACCCTAAGGAGGAAATTTCAGCAACAGAGCTGCAGGCAAGGTGTCRTCCACAGGATGTCTCCTGAGGGGCAGAGGTATTTCCTGCTGTGCAGGGACTCGGCCTGTAACACCTTACCTCACTTCATTTTTCCTCAGACTTACTTCCAGTCCTTTAGTTCTCCAGATGGCGATTTCATGATTAACATGGAMTATATTAATTAGCTCCTTGCAGTCTGTAGTTCAGTTAAGGAAATAAAGAAARCCAGAGGCAGCAGCTGTTAGAAGTCAAGCTCCTTTTTCTTAATATGATAAGAGCAGACTGGCTCTTACCGGGGCAGTAGGAAGGTCTCCTACAGTTACAGAGCTCTCGGGGAGCACCAGAGTTCAAAAGCATTCTGCAAGGTCCTGGTGTTAGGGTGAGGATATTTGAGTCCTTGACTCTAGTCCTTATCCTTTTACAGGACCAAGGATTCAAATGTAAGCTTCAAATAACAATTAAAAATAGCAACTAAAAGCATTCTTTAGGTATTTCATGTTGTCCTTGTTCTTTGTCTGTTATACACCTGCCATGGAAAATGTTGGATATGAAAAGTGCAGCAAGTTTTGACAAATGATTTCTTATTTAATTAGAGGTATGTATGGTTGACATACAATACAAGATGGAAGTCAACAGATTGCTCATGGGACATCCTTAGAGTGCCTGTAACAGGGCCGAGCTTGTAGCTCTTTGTCTTATGAGTTCATGTCTGAGAGCTCTCAGACTAAAGATCCCACAACAATAGTTTCATTTCAAGTATAGATGTRTGCTCCTCTTTCACATCTGTCCTTACTGTGCTGAATCATGAGGTATTCCTCTTCTATTTCAAAAATCCAGCAGTTTATGATAAAATTCACTTTTAAAACTGTACAGTAGAGGCTGGATGTATTTCCTTTTCACAGCAAAATGTTATTATAAATTGTATATAACTTATAGCTGCATTTGCAGAGCCCAACCCCACCCTTGTTGTACATGTAGAGATTTTTTTATACATATCTACACACACACACACACACACACACACATATTATATATTTCTTTTTTTTATATCTATGAAATGATGATTTTCTGGTCCATACACTCTTCAAAAAGCAATGTGGGGAGGGATGCTGGTCTCTTAGTGCTTCTGCATTATGATCTACTGACCCTGAAAATAGGGTCAGAAGGAGGTCTCACTGCTAACTGGAAAACTAATCAATATAATTCTACCAAAGGGCTGGTATACACCAAGTAATATAGTCCCCTCCCCCTCAGCAAAAGTCTGTGCCTCACTGTCGAGAATATAAACATCATGTTTTGATACTCATRGAAAATAAAAAAATATCAACCAAACACAAACGTTTATGCTTTGTGAGGTTAGGGATATCACCAAGTCATATCGCAGTTCTCAAATTTTAGTTCTGAGCAGTTCAGTTGGTTATGTTTTATGGTTTGGGCTTCATTCCTTACTAAGAAATGTAGAATTCTGCCTTGTTTTCCTTCTACTCTTAAAAAGAAGAACCAATGATGAAAAGATTATTTTCTTCCTCTGCGCCTTCCCTCTCCCCTCCTGTCCCCCCAATATTGCAGTTACACAATGAGAAAAATAAGCTGATCTTATGCTATGTTAAGAGTCACACTCAGTGATGCCCTGTGCAGCCTGGAGGAATGCCATCATACAGCAGGGCTGCATTTGATTCTGATCAGGTGCTTTTACCGAGAAAGAGAGCAAGACAAAGGGTAAAAGGTCACTGGTGACTAATTTTCTGAAAACCAGCAGCTTGTGTAAGTAATAGAACATTTATTGTATTTCTCTGTCATCYCAGCAATGAGCTAGAAAATCCATAAGAATTCCCAGCACTAGCCTTTATTAAAGTTTAGCCCTGGATTAGTTTAATGTCCAATTTAAAGTCACTGCCCGCACCTACTTTACTTACTTTTCTTAAAGAGAGCTATTTTCCCCCAATAACCTCCCAATGTAAGTTGCCAGGAATATCTTTTCCCTTAATAAAAAGTAGGGTTTAATTTATTTCATACATATATATGTGTGTATRTGTATGTTGAGGAAAGAGCACTCAAGTGCTGAATTCCTACATTAGAGTTATTTTCTCCACACTGAAATATTAAAGCATAATCATAGCAGAGCAAATACTGCAAAATCCAAGGACAGCCTTCCAAAAAGCAACAGCACAGGAGTTACAAAGTCCTTTTACAATGTTTGCACCCTTTCCTTTTGCTCTGTGTAAACATTCATATGGTTTCAAAATATTATTTTTCTGAAAGGATATTCACAGAACTCAACTCTGTTGCGGATGAGATAGAAATTGTTAACCTGAGTTCCTCAGGTTCCTACCCAAGCTACAGGTCTAAGTCTAATCAGCTCAAAAAGAAGGGGAAAATGCCCATTCTCCAATAGGAATCTGCCAAGTGCTTGTGGTCACTGCCCTCCTTGTCCATAGTGATTTGACTGAAGACCCTGAGTGGTTTGGTGGAGCTGGAGATAGCAGCCACTGTTTTCACTCCATATACTTGACAGCAATAAACACTCTTATTGGACCTCCAGTGAGATTCTTGATACGTGTTAGCCCTACAAAATGCAGTTACCCTCTAGTCTAGACTGTGCTAGAACAACAAAATACAGATGCTGTACTGTGTTGAGTGAGTGCTCACCTCAGAGGGCTTTATTTGGCAAATTATCCTCTGATGGCTCAGATTTCACTACATCTATGCCTAGATGATCTTCGTGGTGCATCACCTGAATCATATGTACCCTCCAGAGTGTGCTGTCCCAGCGTGGTGTCCAGGTGAGCYACACCTGAGCAGGTGCTACCTTTTCAGTAGTGGCCACCAAACCCCTTTGGAAACAAGCCCTCTTGTGCCTGTGACTGCTCTGTGAGCAATCCTGAGCTGCTTGGTGAAAGCTGCTGCACTGGGGAAAGTTTCCGCCATATGAAATCCACTGTAAGTCTGGAAATGCTTCTCCTCCCACTGGCAAAAGTGCCAGTTTTGATTTGCTCACGTGCTCAGGAACCTTGGAGGGAAGGGGAAGGCAAGAGCCCACCTGAGAACTCTTGTGTCTCCAGGCTGTGCTCCTGTATTAGGCATCAGCAGCTTTCTTCATCCAAGACCACCATTTTTTGGTCTTTTCTGCTATGTAGAGACTTGGCCACAGCAGATTTCCTGCACTTCCCACTCCTGAGCTGTCAGAGAACATGGGGCATATTCTACTAGGGGAATAAAAAAGACAAATAGAAGAACATTTTCTTCAGATAATTTAAATTCCTGGTCTAAATTCCCTGGCATGCCCAGTTCATAATTCATGCTTATGACATCACGACCGGTTATCACAATGGGAAAAGACAGGTGTTTAATATGAAAGTTTTCCCATATGGACAAAGTTAATTAGACAGRATTAATGTTTTACATTTATTAGCTATAAGTAATGTACATTTTGTAATATATCTGAAGCATTATATTCAAAGTTCTCAGATTCTGAATTTAATGATTTCTTTAGGTGACAAATCTATGAAATTGTGCTTCCATGCCAGCCAGTTACTTGGTGGATGTATGATTACACACGCTTTAAATCAACACGGGCAACACTATTAAAAATCAAATTCACAGCTCTTTAACTCCTGCTTTCTGCCATTTATATATTTATAGGGAGAAAAATGTCATTGAACCTTGTAGTTAGAGCTAAAAAACCCACAAGAGATACAACATACAGATAGGCATATGACTGTTTCTGTATAGTCAAGATGATGCTGACAATACTCCTGTGCCCTGGAGTGGTTTTCAACTAAACAAAAGATGCAGAAATAGCAGAAATTTGTAAATTAGAGTAAATTATCAATTTTCAGGAGTGCCACAGCATGGAAACCAGTTCGATTTTCACCAGGTAAAATCCCATCAGAGAACACACAATAAAAGAGACAATCTGTTCACCTAGCACCAGCAGAATCCAATTGTTTGTTTGGGGCAAGACTCAAAAACTAAACCTGCCAACAGGGTGATTTCAGAAAGGAGGAAATGCCTAAGAAGAAAATTTTATTCCTGCCTGTGTCTGATACTGTATACAGRTCACACAATACAATTGCTTTGCACTTAATTTTGATCTTGGAAACTTCCAGTTCAAGAGACAGTGCAGTAGTTACTCTGTGTCCTGCCCCTTTCAAATCTCTGGTCTTCAGAGAGCAGGCAAGGTGGAGAATGCATCCAGGTGCTAAATGGAAGTAAAATTTACAGAGGCAGGAATCCCAGGAGACGTTACCAGCTGGTTACAATTACCAGGGTTCAAAACCTGAGTTAAAAGAAGTAAGATGGTAGATGGAACTGCACAGGAGGCAACAATAAACTAATATGGTTTTGAAAGGAGACAGAAAACTAAGTAGAAATGGGAGTATTCAAGTGCTGGATATAATCTGGGGCATATTAAGTGGAAGAAATAAATCAAGCAATAGCTCTGAGCACATGGTATAGAGCTGTGTTTTCCTTTATAATTTGTGAAATGATAGCAATTTTTGACAGAGTTTTTAAGAATCAGCTGGACACATATTGGAGATGAAGAGGTAAATCTGCAAACCCACACCACTGAAAATCTGGAAAGCCTAACAACAGCATAAGGGCTGAGTTTAAGCAGCTTCAGACCAATAYAATGCATCTAGAGATTACTAAGGCATTAGGTATGACAGTTCCAGTTAAGTGTTAACTAGAAGCAAACAATACTTTTTCATCAAAATGTGATGGTGAAAAATGACAAATAATGTTAAAAAAATTAAAAATAGATAGGAAGATAACATATGCAAAAAGGTCATGTTTTAAATATGTCAGAGTTTCAAGAGTGTGCAGAGTACCATTCGAGTTTGTATGAAATCAGAGAAAAAAAAAGAAAAACACAATTAAAGCTAAGAAGGGAATACATCCTTTAGTACATTACAGCACTGTGATGGACTGTGGCCCTAGTCACAGAGCCTGTACTTCACGTTTATGCCTCCAGCCATGCAAAGCAACTTGTAAGTTCTTAAACAATAAAACTGAAATCCTGAGCCTACTAAATGTAAACAGCAAAACAGTGATGTCACAGGATGGAGAAGACTGGAAATAAGGTGCATTTTTCATGGAATCATTTTGCATTAGAAAGTGTCGAAATCTTTTTTAATCATGTAAAGAGAGTACTTGACTAAAGTTTTGGTTAAAGCATGTAGAAAAGACAGCTAAAAACCCAATAGTTGGGGCACGTGTATAACTTTTGGGAAGGTATTAATCCAAACTTCTCTCTCCTGGTGAAGAACAGTGGATAAATATTTCTTTGACTAGAAAAAGACAGACTGATCATATAATCTCATGATTTGGGCACTTATCTGAAATGGGACAAAGAAACTTGATCCCATATCTCATACAACCCATATATCTCCAAGGAGCGCTCTAGCCACTAAATTATTGATTTTACYGAATTAACCTGCACATATTGAATTAACCTTACACATATATTCATTTGGTGTCCYAAGCCCCTGCCATCATACTCACAAACAGGATATTTTTTAAAGTTTCCAGTTTTGTTCTGAAAAAAAAATTCCAATTTACTCCAAAATATCATAAAAACTTGTAAACAAAAGTAAAAACATTAGAGGAATAGCCAGGAGTTATTAKGCATGGATTTTTTTGTCAAGTTTTTTAGAAGCAAGAGGTCACCAAGAAGATCATGAGGCCCCTTATGGCTGATGACAAGACTAATTTGTTGACAGAAGATTTAGCATTACTTAAGAATTATATGAATTCTTTTTATCAAAGGGAAAAATAGCTGATAGATACCAGAAACAGATTTATTTCCCTAAGGAGGAAGAAGAAATACTAAAGGAAATCAATATCAGATCAGAACAGGTGATTGAGAAATTTGAATGTTCTAGTTGCAGGAAAAAAAGAAGTTTCCTATGGCTCTTTTTTTCTTTCCTCAAAAAGACTATGATTGTTGTATAAACATTTATCATTTGAAAAATGGAGAATCAAGACCAAAGAAAGTCAGAAAGATTCAAACTAATTGGCTTACATCAGAAGTATTTCCAGATAAATGATATTTCAAAACACTTCGTTAGGACAAACTGCACAGGAGATTACATTTTTCACTTTTTTATCCACTTTATCCTGTTTTAAAGAAAATAAACCAGGATGTGAAAGTGGGATATTTTCACAGTAAAGGAGTTCTTGGCCTTGGCTTGTGATCTACAAATGCCAGACTCYGTCAGCTGAGAAAGAAGCAGGAGCAGTCCTCACAGGCAAGCAAGCTGGAAGCAGAGGTAGTCTTGTACTCAGAGCTGATTTGTGGCGTTTTGCTGCATTTGGAAATCAAGCTCATATGTCATAAGTATTTTTCTGCTCGAGTTCTTTCTCTCCAACAATCTCTTTCAAAGTAATCACAGAGCAGGGAGGAGGCAGATATTATAGCAGAAAACACAAGAGAAAAATAAGCTTCTTAAACTTCTGAAGCAACCACTAAGGTTAAGGGTATTTGTCCTCCAAAAAAGTGGAGCATGATTGATAGTATCTGGTTACAGCAGGACAGTTCTGCCYGAAACAGAGCCAAGCTTTCCAAAACCACCACTGTTTAATGTGCCTCTTCTTACGAGTATTCAATATAAGATAACTTGATAACAAGTTTTAAGCACTTCCATCCTACAATGATTCCTCAGAGCTCAGTACTGCTGAAACCTTAGAGACTGCCACCAGGAATGAGGCCTTTAAAAAGACCAGGTTTTGATGTGTTTTTTGACATGTTTTTTGACAAGTAAGCTGTCCTCACATCATAGTCTATGAAATACCCATAGACTTGTGTAAAGAGGCACTTGAGCACTTYGGCTGTCCCTGGGCTGCAGACAACCCTCTTGTGATGGTGTTGCTCCAGTTACCTGGACTCAGGGATCAGCTGGAGCATGGCATGGCTCTTTTCCTCTCAGCCTATTCACTTGTGTTTCCTTCCCATGGAAACAAGGGAGGGATAGTCATCTGAGCCTTGTCCAAACAGGGAGAAGGAGGCTGGTCAGGGGGCACATCTGGAATGAGATGGCCCTCAGAGGTCCCAGGGTACAGCCAGGCTGTGTCAAAGAGGAAACGCCAGAGCACATCGATCAGACAAAGTGCAGCTTTGTTTCCTGACGCATGCTGCTTTGTAGATTTATAACTTCACAAACAATCCTAATAAAAACAGGAATTATTTCCACACTAAGCAGCTCCCCAGCATGAATAAGAAAACGGGAATCAAGATTAGTTACCTAATACCAGCTGGTGTTTCTTCAGTCATTTGGGGAAAACTGAAGAAGAAATATGTAGGCTTCAAGTACAACTATAATAATCTATGGTCTCATTATAATGAGCTGTCACAGAAAGATGGAGAGTATCAAGGTGAACTTCCCCAAATGTTTCAAATAAATTTGGCTTTATTGAGCACTGAGCCCTACCTTAAGATCAAGAAAATGAACTAAGGAGTAATAATTGTAGAATATTATAGAAATAGCAATTCACTGAGACATTAATATATAGTCTATAAAGGCGCAATTTACCATTTGAAATTTTTGCAGGGGGACAGCAGAAGAGATGATGAAGATTTCAATAAAGCTACAATGAGGTTGAAAATACTATCGACTTCTTCAATTTGAGCTCAGAAGCATTTAAATGCAGACAGAGGCACCAAGACTACTGAATCAGATATACTTGTGAGCCAAAGGCACAAGTATGGGTATTTAAAGGCAGCTGTGCATGCAGGCTGCAGGGGAAATTGTCTCAGGGCAGCCACTCTTCCACCACAACACAATGAGTCTTTCCAAGCTGCAAAAATTATTCAAGGCAGCAGATGAGGCCTCACAACCCTGTCACAAGGCCTACCTATCACACACACATAGATATATCTATATCTGTCTCAAGTATGTACTGCTACTTAAAAAGAAACCTTCCTCTGACTCCAGCTGTTCCTACTAATTTGAGATTGCATGTTTCTCTGAACTTTTCATGCAGTAACTAAATGACAGTCACATATGCAAATCTTGGATGAAAGCTGTCTTTTACATCAACTTACTAGTTAACAATCACTGCTGTGAGATTTTCCTTAGTTCATGATTCATCTTTGATCCCAAGGTGATTCTAGACCACATGAATAATCTGAGTCTTCACCTGTTTTGTCTGTAGAGGTTTTTGAAGAAGGTCACAAGAAAATGACCATGTGCTCACTAAAAGCACCTAATCCTTGCAGAGGATCCAAGGACAACACAAGAATGATGCTTCTCTTCTGATCCATGGAAAACTGAGAATAACCTGGCTCTCAGATGTCTTGATGAACATAGATGAACTTCCTGATTTGTCTTGGGAGGACTCCTTATCCCTTATGATAATAAACATGAAAACGAGACAAGCATGCCAAGATAGGAAAATGACTTAAAATCTATTGCATCTTGATTCATTTGTTATAAAAGCAATGCAGTTTATAGCCTGCAATAAAGTTTCTCCATCATAACTCCATCTTGCACTTTGCTTCCTTCTTTCTAATATTCATGAGCAACATGAATGGCTAAGAGCCACCTCTGACAAGCAAGGCTTTGCTACACTTTTGATGCTAACCCAAAAGGTAATATTGATGAAAACTGGTAGTGGAAGTTCTTGAATCAATGTCCCTGTCAGATTTTCTAACCAGAAAGCCATTAATAACATTATAATCTGCATTTCTTTTCATTGTCAAAACGGCATTTACCTTGTGTCCTGTTGGAGCTCAACTTCAAGTTTCAAATTTGAAAAAACCCTAAAGTGTCAYTTGGCACCTGGGGGATGGTGCTTCGTCAGGGTGGATCATGCCTCACTCTAGTAATCTCTTAGATAATTTCCCTTTTTCTTTTCTTAATATACAAAAAATTTCGATGCTGTCATCATTCCTGTCACAAAATGACCCTAGTACTACAAACCCAACATGTCCTTGTGACACCTCCTTGCTTGGCTGTCACAGGTGAGTGCAGTAGCACAAGAATAGATAAAAAGTGACCCACACTGGTACAGCAGAAACATGAAACTGGACATGAGGAGGGAGCTCTGAGAGAGTTGGCAGCAGCAGGAGGCGACCCATCTCCATCCCTCCCTTAGCTACATGCCTGCAGTTGCATTCATCAGTGGGCGTTACAGTGTGTTCTAGCTCACGCTTCTAACAGCCTGCATATATCTGTGCTTAATTATAAAAAAAAGAAAAAAAAGGAAAAGCTTAAGCATGAGGACGGTTAACTATTTAATAAGCTTACCAGGACTAAGTCATATCTTGTTTTCTTTCTGGAGTATTGTTTTGAATCTGACCTTCAGTCTGTCTGAGGACAACACTTAGTTTTCTTCTACTGTTAAACCGAGTTGGCCCTGTACCTCTGAGTAGAGGAAGCACAAGCACGGAATGCAGACACTCCTGGTAACTCTTTCCAGCAGGACACCTTTAGAAGGTCCAGACAACACAAAGCATTTCCCAAAGACATGCAAAGGGCCCATTTGAGGTTCAGTGGGGGGCTTTCTTTGGGTAACAGCTACTGAGCCGGGGAATGAGTTGCTTCAGCAGGACTGGGTTTTCCCCTCACAGAAGAGACATCTGAAAGACACTTTCATGCAAACACAGCCATTCCTTGTAAGTACCTCAAATCCAAAAATGCCATCTTTTGCCTTCAAGAAATACCTTGTCCAGTCACTTGTCCAAAATGATGAGTGGGGCTGTGGATAATAGACCCAGATCTCTCCATTTTCTGGCACCACCAGAAAAGACAGAGGATTGGTTTTTTTAGTTAACTCTTTTTCGTGACACTTTCTTCAACATGCCCCTCAGCTGTTAGCATTGTGTACAGCTACATTTTGAAGTAGCAGAGCTTTCTAGTTTTCAATGTTCCATACATTCCTTTGGGAAATAACTGTAAAGAAGGTATTTACGAGATATGTGTCTCATAACAGCTTTCAGAAAATGCAGCACTGAATTCATGCCTTGCTATGCTTTGCCATGCTCAGACTAAGGAACTGAAGAGGCTCATTACAACAGAAATATTTTCAGGCTTTTAGGACAACCATTTTCCTTCCTCTGCCTCTGTCTCCCTTCCCGTAAAATGATGATCACACTGCTGTCCTGTTTTGTATGACTTTTTGAGAGAAATAAATTAGGGGGGCAATGGGGGAAGAGGTATATTTTCATTTTAAATGACACACTATGAAATAAGTCCAGTGCTGGAGCAAGCAGGGGAAGGTATTGTGTTTATTATCCCTCCTTCCCCTCCTCGCTGCTGCCAACCGAAACAAAAGCAAGAGAAGGGGGAAGGTTAAATGCTGAGAAAAAGTTTGCACACACCCAGATTTGGAAAGCATCCACCCTCTTCCACTTCAGCATCACGCCCTCAGGATAAACCCTCCTGGCTAGGTGTAAACAAGGTGCCCTATGGAAACCCAGGGTGTGGCTCTGGTGCAGGGATCGCTACGGCCCTGAGCGAGGCACCAGGAGCCAAGTGCTGTGCATGAAGGCTGGCTCCTGTGATGTGAAAGCAAACACCTGCTATTCATATGTTTGACATCAAACATTGATTTCTCAACCCCTCTGCCACTCAGGAAACAGATGAATCCAAAAACTCTCTTTCCTACATGGAAATAAAATAGTGGTGGAAATCAGGGGCTTCAAAATGTTGTGTAAAGACTGAAGACCTGTCTTGCCCTTAACTCATTTTTTAGGAGATGAAGCACGGACTGCCTGCTCATCTCCTGCCTTACTGAAGATGTTTTTCCAGGCACAGAAAACTGTGAGGCATGGTGAAGAGCTGTTTTATTTAATCCTTCTTCACCTTAATGCTGTTTACTTTTTACTGGTGGTAGGGTTATTTTGTATATGCTCATGCCAGAAGAGCATGGCTGCTGAACATGTAACTCCCCCTATGCAGTAAGSGACAGCACTCTCACTATCAGTCCCTGGAGCTGGTTGAGAAGATTTTCACAGGGGCACCTTGTATGCACCACAGGAGCACTGGGAAAACTGCCAGCCACAAATCCTGTCAGCATGTTTGGTGAAGAGGGGGAGCTTGCAAACAGCAGTATGTAGGTGACTCATTTTTCAGGATAGAACGAGCAACATGCACCACAATTTGCTTTGTGTTCTTGCCACAATCTGCAGATGTCACACGCTCTGCTCCGCAGGAGCTTGGTGGGTACAATGTTCTGACTACTTTGAAAAATGTGTCTGCTAAGAACAGGGAGACACCTACAGCCGGTGGGAGCAGCAGGAAGCTGGGATGGAGAGCCCCATCACCTTCTGGAGGTACAGAGGTGACTGTGAAATAATTTCATAAACCTAGGTGTCTTCTGGATTTGGTTCAGTCCCTGAGTGAGGGAAAGATTTGGGATGTTCTCCTCTGAAATGTTTATCTGCAATTGTAATGAATAAATTACTTTATGGGTCCAAAACCCTTGAGGGTGCATCTCAGAGATATATAGTGTTTCCAAGGGCTTCTCAGATTTGCAAAAGCTGATAAATGTGTAAAATCCCAAGTAGCTAGAAACTCGCTCAGGACCCCAAATGCCACAAAGCAAAAATTATCTCTGCTAATGTAACCACTACTAACTCATACTCAGGATTTCCCCCTGCAGATTTATCTTTTTCTTTCCCAGCTCTGGCTCCCACATGTTTATGGAGATTACACCTACTTTTAATTAATTCAGGCCAGTTTTGATAACACTTCTCACATGAATGTGGAGGATGTGAAGTGCCACGCTTTCCGAGAAACTGCAGCATAACAGCAGGTTCTCAATCCAAAGGCCCTGAAAGAGAAAAATAAAATCAAAATTGAAGTGGTCTGTGAGGCTGATACAAAGAAATTACCAGGTCTAAATTTTTTTTATTTCCTTCAGCAAAAATATTTGAAATCTAAATGAATATTTATGCAGAATTACACTTTGAATAAACTACTCTGAAATTATGAAAATGCTATTCCACTACTTCAGTCAGGAAAGTGTAAGTGACAAAGCTGAACTCTTTCCACTACAAATAGGGAGACCTATTTCTTATTGGTCTCATTTCGGCTGATCAGGTTCAGTGAGATAAACACATCCTAATGAGCTGGCAGCTGCAAACACAGACCTTTGAAGTCTTCCCTTGATTATTAAGAGAAAGAGAAACATGCCCAGAAATCTTGCAAGAACAACATTACAGACCAACCATTTTGAAATGCACCCTCTTAGTGGACCAAGTTTCAAAATGACACTTGGCAGCTGCTTCTTGAGCTCGTCACTCATGTCACCGCGTTTTCCCCTGTACTCATCCACGCAGCCCTGCTGCCCGCACAGGGGCAGCCCTGTGAACTCTTGGTCATGGGAGCCAACTCCATCACTGAGGGACTCTCCTGATGATGTGTTTTCACAGCATGGAACCCATTTCACACCACCCCTCTCCTTCAGGTTTCCCTCCCCGTGGGCCTAAGTAGCACTACTGTGGCACTGACTTCAATAAGTAACTTTTTATTGTGTCTAATCATGTGCAAATGTGTTAAAATTGGTAGTTTTTAGCAAACAGTTATGGAACATATTACCGTAAGGCATTTGTTCATGGCGTGACAATGATTGGCCCCATGCCACTTAAATGTTTTATTTAATAATGTGGGAATTTCAGTGTGTTTTCCTTTCATTATTTTTAACTTGAAAACAGAAACAGAAAGCCCCTTCTTTAAAGTTAAAACTTTACCGCCTAGAGTCTGTCAAAAGCAATATAAGCATCTGGATTTTAAAAAGGGAGCTTTTGCAGGATGTTAATTTAATATACTGGCATATTTCATGCATACTTTTTATATTTTGTATGCTTGAAGCTATCTCTACAGTGACCACCCAGAAACAACAGACTTTTCAAAATTCAAAACTTACGAGCAAATGATGTTCATGCAACATTGCACATTTCAGGTAATATCTGCCAATCCTGGAAAACAAATGCTATGCTATACACTTCAGCTGTCCCAAGCAATGCATCATATAAGCCATCATGTAAAATAAAAGGGTTTACATTACAAACAATCTAACCTTTAGCTCCCAGAGGGTTACACTTCCAAAACAATTCCACTTTTGATAAGGTAGGCTATGAATAGAAAAATCCTCGATCTCACATGAGTAGCGACTTTACAAGGTCTCAAGCCCACACTTTCTCAACTAAGATTCCACATTGCATTGTATGTCATGTGAGAGGAATTAATAACCAAGTATGGGCTGCTATTCTAAATTCTAACTTCATTAGAATAAGGAAAAATATATATTTCATATATCTTTCCCAAGTTTCCTGAAAAACTTCTGCTGAGATCTTTTGCAGCAACCCCTCAGCTGGAATAAAGAGCTCTCCATCTCTCAGTGCTGGGAGTACTCATTGCTGGCTGGCTCGTGCATTTCAGGAAAAAACACACTTCTTCAGAAACATAGTCCAAAAATATCATGTGTTCAACATGAAGTAGTTCTGTTTGTGCAACTGATTTGCTCATACATTTTCATAAATCAAGTTTGGAAGCAAAAGGAAAAAAAAAATTTTCAGATGAACTCTTTCATTTCAGAACTTGATCTTTTCAATCCCTTATATATACACACACACACATATATATAATTTTTTTCTTTCTTTTTTTTTTTTTACAATTTGCCTGTCTATAACTGTTCTGGGGGCTTTCTTTGGGTAACTGTGTTGAAGTTTCCATATCAAACAATCAGTATTGTCAAACCATTCCTCCCTTGACTGTGCTGTATGAGACTGCTGGAGAGAAAAGCAAGAATATGTTGACAATTTAAGACGAATTTGAATGACAAATACACAAGACTGCCCCAACACACAAATTACAAGAACAGAACAGAGGAAAAACCAAGTAGAGGAAAAAGTGGGATTTTTAATGGATACAGACAGACCTAGAGTGAGATACAAAGGGTTCCATTTCATGCTTTGTCACTGACATAGAATTTTTTATTAGTTAATCTTTTTTTGAATCCTACTGTAATGGTCTTGCTGTAGTTATCCAAGTATTCAGTGTCCTCTATTCACTACCTCACATTTTATTTTGTTTTCTACTACAATCATCCTAAATGTTTTCCTCCAAAATACAAAATGTAATACAAAAATGCTAGTCTTGAAAGAGCGGAGGGAAAAGCAGCATTAGGAAGAAAGACCTGGGGCCATTACTTATACTATAAGTTTACTAGTTCTTTTACCTGACAACTAGAAGTTATGCCAGCTCCACTACAACTGTTTCTGCAATGAAATAAAATAACTTTCAAGGATCTTTCTGTTTCAGCCATGGAAGCATTAGCTGGGGAACTGGAGAAACGGGGAGTATTTTGAAAGCTGAATCAGGAAGTGGAAGGGTTACTTGATTTTTTTGCATTTTTGTTTTATGTTTTAAACCCAATTTGAACTCAGGCACTGAGATTCATCCCACTTGAAATAACACAGTTGAAATAATTGCGCTTACTCAGAGCTGCTACAGGCACTGATGGACACAATTTAAACTACCTGATGACTGTGATGGGCAGATTACCAGGGGGAGGACCACTCACTGCTGGTGCCAGAGTGACTCTTTGACCTTCTGTGGAGCACCTGAACAGCCTTGGTTATCTCCTGCTCAATCTGCGAATAACAGAGGACAAATAAAATAATTTTAAATTAGTTACAATCGTCATCCATGCATTCATGTATCTGAAAAAAATTAGAAAATAATAACTCCAGCACATTTTTCAGTTTTTTAGAGTTGGTTGTGGTACCCTAAAGAAAATTTTTTACTATATATTGTTTTAAAAAAACAATTATATTATAAAATAAATATTGGAAGCAAAATGCTGAAGTTTAGGCATCCAGACTCTCTCTAAGCAAATGCTGCATGAACAAGCTGCCAGGAGCCTGACAGCTGCATCTGATTTTCATAAAAGGGAGCAGATTGCTTCAGCTGCCCCCCATAGGAAGGTGAGGCCCAGGGTGTATCCTGGCAGGCACAGCTCCTGCTGTCCCAGCCATCCCACGCACAAGACAGAGCAACCTTATATCATGTCCCACGGTCTACCAAGCCCCTCTCACGTGGAGTGGGAATTCAGCATTTCCCACACATCTGACTAGCCTGGGAGCGAGGCTGTGACAAAAATAAGGGCACTTAGCCACTTCCTAATCCATCTATACTCCATGAATACAATGAGATAGGATGGAATGTAGTTATTGACTAACAAAAGCCTTTTTTTATGCATTCTGAGTATAAAGACTTCCCTAGATGTTAATAGCTCTGGTAGGTATCAGTTTCAAAAGTCTACGCAACTCAGGCTGCTCAGGAGGGCAAAATTTGAGGCAAGAACCGCAGTGCACATCTTTAAGAGGATTTCTTTTTCACCCAAGCCTACAAAATATTATTTATGATTCCGTGACTGCTACCAGTTGCTGATGATATCACACTTGGCTTTTTACATCTTTTCTGCCACCTGAATTCCAACTCTGAGAAATCCTACACTGCAGCGAAAGGCAGGAAGATGTCAAAAAGCATGTGCTATGACTTATCACACCCCAAACATGCTGAGAACACAGACACTATGTAATGCCTGATAGAGTGCTTTTGCATTGGGACATCAACAGCTTTTTCTTTGTCAGTAGTGCTAAATTGGAAGATCACTGTGCTACAGCTTCTCAGTCAGGAGACCTGTCAGCAGCTCTGCGATGGCCATCTGGGGAAAACAAACGCTTGGCCCAAAGCGAGATGATGTAACAGGCAAGGAGCACTGGCAGGGACATGGTGGATTATATTAAAAACCTATTTTATTTGTTAGCTAGCTGTAGATGACAGCATTGGAGTGCACAATAAAATGCATTTATGATGCTCCGTAAATCCCTTGAGTTCACCACACTTGTCTACATTGTGAGCTCATTTATTGGCCAGGAATGAAACAGAAATCGGTTATGTTCATTCAAGATTAAAATTGTTAGTTATCTATATCTCAAATAGTAGCTGCTGCATGGCGCAGAAGTTTGTCAACTATACTTTGCATTTTTTTGGCACACACCTTTTTACATGAATGTCCTTATACATGTTTTTGGTAAGAGAACATAAATGTTTTACTGACTGCTATAAGATAAGGTGCAATATGTATTATTTTAGTTCTACACAGAAAAAGAGAAAAACCAAACAGCCATGACAAATGCCAAAACTCCAGTGTTTGCTACCTCAGTTTTATGAAGAACAGAACATTCTTTGTGCCTGACAAGATTTAATCACATTAATAACAAATTAATTTTATTAAAAATAATATAATGATTCCTATAGAATGATGATCGGTTCATGGCTATTTTACTAGCATGCAAAGGTTATTTAGTCGTGTGTCTTTTGCATACACTGCTAGGTCTTGTCTGACCCGTAGCAACAGAATGGGTGAGATATGCATCCCACATGGTGGCTAAAGAAGGATGACCATGTTTAGTTCACTCTCCTGACTTACATCAGATTAATGAAGATCATAAGCTGGCAAAAAAAAAAAACAACAAAACCAAAACTGAAAATTCATTTTTGGCCAAATATACAGCACTATATGGCAAAATAATATTGATGAGGATGCTGTGAAGCAGCAGACCAAAGTGACTGCATCCCTTTTTCAACATGACACTGAGAACTTGACATGGTTGTGGCCCAAAAGGAGCCACTTCTAACTGCAGAGATGCAAAAGGAAAAGGAGACAAAACCACGGTTCTACTTGTATCTTCACTATTTAAACAACCCTCAAAAACAGACAAGCACTTCAGGGAGCATTTACTACATTCAATGTTGGCACACTCTCTGTGATGTGATAATCTGCACTGAGAAACCTCAGCCAACAGACTTTCATCCTCGCAGTTTACAGTACATGTGCCACGTCACAAAATCGTAGAAGTTGAAGTGTAGCCAGAGAGGAGATGAACAGAAATCCGGTGTGGGGTGGATTTATGAATAGAAGTTTGCCATTGAAGTCTGCATTAGTAATCAAGCTTACATTTACTCATAAAAAGAAGGAGGAAAGTATTTTGAATAGATTTCAAAGGATCATCTCTGTCAACCAGGACTTCAACAGAGACATGGATTTAATTTACATCTTTCTCAACTGAAAGGTGAACAGTATGGCATGTTCTGAAAATTAAATGTCAATGATTAAAGAAATTTATTACTTGTGAGCTTGTTTCTGGACTCAATTTTGGACTTTTTTTGTACATTTCAGTACAATTCATTGAAAAATACACATTTTCATAGCTCTATTTGTTCAAAGTTAACATCTTTTTCAAGCACTTTCCTTTAAGGAATAGCAAAATCCAGGTAATAATTAGGAGCCATAAATTCACCAAAAATTTTGCATGCCTGAATTATCTAAAAATAAACAAAAAAAAACAAACCCAAAGAAAGTTGGAAATGAAGCAGCTCTGGATCCTGGCTTCCAGTAGAAACTTCATTCTAAGAGACTACATGTCTGGACTGGATCATGACTCTTCTGTGCAAATTCCTAAAAATTGAAAGTTGATTTTTTTCTTTTTCTTTTTTTAATGGGAAGAGAAAATAAAGGTTAGTTGCAATACCACAGGACAGAGACATTGTTTGTAGCTGAAACATGCAAGGTGTCAGAGACAAACTAAAAGACGCCATCTCTACTGCTTGCAGAGCAGGTAAATAGCAGCAGGAAGAATTATGTCTCTATCCTAACCTCAAATTAGCTTTCATTAAAAAAAAAGAAGAAAGAACCAAACAAAATCAAATGCAAACCCCATAAGCTGCTTTGCAAACAACATGAAAAAGACTGAAATTATTTCATGCCAAAAATTGTGCGATTCTTCAGATAGTTAAATTATTTAAAGAACTATCTGAAGCTATGTATAGATGTAATTTCAGCTGTGTTCTTCAACCAGAAATTAATCAGAAAAAAGAGGAAACCATGCCTTTTAACGTGAAAACTTCAAGTAGTATTTGATAAACAGACTTACACATTCCCATTTGAATGTTCAAGTGGCAAGTGGTAGCACTAAATGGCATGGAAGAATCGCCATTTTATGTGGGTTACTGTACAGTGATAAAGGGAAGATGTGGCAGCTGCAAAACTTTGCACTCTTGCCATGGTATCTCACAAGTTTCATATAGCTGCATAAAGGAAACAAAAGAAATGGAATAAAAAATCATAGTYGAAAAGGTAGAAAGATTTTTTAAAAGTATGTATTTTGTGGTTGCTCACGTGTTACTTAAAATGTTCCCATTGCTCTTACTAGTAAATAATTTCCATCTCCCTGCAAAGCAGGCAATTTTCCTGTGATTTCAGAGAAGGCAGGAGAGTTTAATGCTCTGGTCTGGGACCCAAATTAGCAGGGTTTTGCTGCCGGTTCAAAGCTGTGACCTTAAACCAGTCATTTCTTCCTCTCCCTTTACAAGTCCATTCTTTTCCCTTTGCTTGTAACTTCTTGACCATTTATGGTGCTTTATTCATCCACGAACAGCTGTCAGTTTGCCTGCATTCCTTCCCTCCCGTCATTGGGATCATTCGAGGTTTTCTTCCTAATCGCACCTAATTGGCTGTTTAAAATGCATAATCCTCTTCAGAAGATTACTGTAGCACAGGCTTCCAGGAAATGTGTGCTGTTGTGGTATCCAAGGCCTTTGGCATGAAAGCTTGGGGCTTTCAACCAGATTCCCCTTACCACATCAACAGAGACATTTGGAAGAAAGTACAGGCAACTTCCAAAAACCTTGTACAGCATCGCATTTGCTTCAGGAAACAACAGTGGCTGAAGGGTGTGGTATAGGTTTGGACTGATGCTTTGGAGGAGGTGATGTAATATAACAACAAACTGGATTAATAGACATATTAAATTACTGAACTTCATTCTAACCCATTCACAATGTGTGTAATTTAAACAGTTTTATCAAAAATAGAAATRAAATTAGTATTTACAAGAAACCACATGTCTACCATCCGGGCTTTTTCTTACCCAAAGACTGAAAGATATGATACTACAATCTACTGAAGTTCTCAATCAATGAAGAGGAAGAGAAAAGGTGAGGAGAAGAGAGAGAAAGAGAATTACAGAAGAATTAACATTCCTAACCCGCTAAAGACCCAATAGCCACTGTTGGAAAAGGGATATCTTCTATAATAACCACATTTATTATGCATTACTAGTAAAATCCTGACAGGTTTATCAAGTCATTATACAGAAACCCTACCACCAGTGCATGCTCACATACCAAAAGCCCACAATCTAAAATTACATGTTTGGGCATTCATTTGATAGGAATATTCCAGGGGAGAAAATGGGTGAAAAAAAAGAGAAGAGATAGAAAGAAGGAATCTCCTAATAACATGAGAAGAGTCAGGCATATCTGCAATTCTTGACAACTGCACTATTTCCATCATTATCTCGACATTACTCTATAAGCTCCCTGAAAATACCTTGGAAAAAGGATACCTCAGAATCCCCTGATCTTATGAAATGACAAGTTTTAATTGCCTAAACCAACATTCTGTTCCACACTTTCTCTCTTTACAAAAGATCCTAACAGAGTCAAAGTGCTCAGGACAGAAACAGGGCAGTAGTATGAACCACAGAAACTTTAAATACAAATTAGTTTAAAATTTAACCAAAATAATGCAAGTTTTTGAACTGATTTCAGTGGAGCTGGGTGTTCTGATAGACCAGAAACAACGTGGATGGAAAGTGAGGATGTTTTTTTTGGAGGAAAGGTTATGATGACGCTTAAGAGCGACACCTGGTTTACCCAAGAATAAGTGCCAATAAACACCTTCAGATGGAGAATTGATCATAGGCCTCTGCAATCATGCTGGAGACGTGTGAAATTTATTGTAGGCCTCCCTGTTATTTACCTCACTAGAAGAAGCACAGTGCTAAAAAGCAAGAACAAACAAACAAACCAACCCACCAGCTTGTGAGGATGTCAAACAAACTGAAGCAGGAGATGAAGGCAGTGAGACCTCATTCCGCATCACGACACAGTYGGCACAGTAGACACAGTGGTTCAGGCTCACAGCTCACCTATCCATCCAATTTTGTGTCCAAGTCAGTGGAGGCCTGGGAAATTTATCTCCCACCTTTTGATGCTTATATATTTGATTTGCACTGGAACAGCAAAGAACAAAGGCAAAGGACACTAGGTCTCCAGCAGRGTTTACTAATATAATGCGGTTGGATGACCTTTCCAGGTCACAGAATTCAACTTAGGTAGGTCCATAATTAATTTCCTTGCTGAATTTGCCCAAAGTCTTCCCTGGTGTTGTGCTCACCAGCAACAGCCTGTACTGCAGCTACAAGTAGGAAACTGCATAGATGTGTTCTAAAAATGAAGTCCTAGTGGAGAATTTGAATAAACTGACCTGAAACAGAGTCATCAGTGCCTCTCAGGGAGTTTTTAAGCACTGTCAGAAGCAGTGAATTTTTTGTTGTTGTTGTTGGCTCTGTTATAAGCAAAGAAAAATTTTTAMCATGGTAAAAAAAAGGACAAGTGTCTTGGTTTCAGCTGTGATAGAGTTAATTTTCTCCTTAGTATCCGGTTTGGATTTGGGATGAGAATAATGTTGATAATACACTGATGTTTTAGTTGTTGCTCAGCAGTGATTACACTAAACCAAGAACTTTTGAGCTTCTCATACTGCCCTGTCAGCTGAGGGTGCACAAGAAGTTGGGAGGGGATACAGCCAAGACAGCTGACCCCACCTGACCACACCATGCTGAACAATAAAACTGTGGGGAGGTGCCTGAGATGTGCCAATTGCTGCTCAGGGACAGACTGAGCATCAGTCAGCAGGTGGTGACCAATGGCATTGTGAATCGCTTTTATCTTTTATCATTATCTTCTTTTATCATTATTGTAATTTTCACTTCCTTTTCCATCCTATTAAACTGTTTTTATCTCAATCTATGAGTTTTACCTCCAGAACTGAGGTATCAGACTTGTCACTGAAAAACTCCCAACTTTCCTATTTTTCAAAAAAGAAGTTTAAATTTTCACTGAAGCATGTCAGTGTTTYTTCTAGAGTTAGAACTAATCAAGAGTTTATCAAGACACTCATTCCCTTTACCTATGCCATCTGAACCAGCAAGGCTAAAGAGCTCTTTTAACAGTCTATCCTTAAAGCATTTCCCTAAAGAAATCTGAACAGGTGGAAAAGAAATTTAATGCTCCTAAGTTTTTTTAAAAAACAAAGCACTTGCTGCATGCTAGGACAGAGATTTTTGACTGGACTGAAAGATGATCCACAAGGAAGGTTCAGACACTGAGCCTTGATAGATAGTCACAATAACTCTAATAAAGCAGCTGTTGTTGGCACTACCAAAGTTTACATATCAATTTATGACAGTGTGAGATATCAGTATAGTATTGCTTAGTAGCAATTAGTTTTATTTGGAGTGATTAGGTGTTCAGTTACTTACAGAGGCCCATGGTGTTATGAACCATTCAGAGTTTGTTTGCAAATTTCTCCTYTGAAAAGCCTTTGAGTATTACAGATATTTCTTGCAATCCAAAATCCAGAGGGAAAAAAATGATGGAAGCAAATGCTTGCAATAAAAATTGTCAGACAGACTAGAATGAACGAGATAAGGCCAAGTTATCTATAAACGAATCACCTAAATGTCAGTGCTCTGCCCACTAACCAGAGAGGAACAGGTTTCAGCCAGAGCTGCAGTGCTGGTGCAGCTCCACCTGAAAAGCACTTCGGGGCACAGGCGAAGAGAAGGTCAGTGATAGGTACATAAACATAAGGTCACCCCTCTTCCTGTGCACAGACTCCTGCCATCCTGATCTGTTGGAAGAAAAATCATGTGCACATCCAGATAAGGCTCTGTTTGTGCAAACAGATGAAAGCTCCGAGCTCGAAGCGACTGCAAGATACGATGGGGTCTGTGCTTGTGCAGTGGATCTTGACCACCACTCCAGGTCGAATACTACCCAAAAACCCCTCAGTACAACAGCAGCAGCATTGCAATGATGTTGCCACTTGTACAAGAGGGTTGCTCATTTTCCTCTAAGTCTTATATACAACCTGGTTCCCCACAAGAGGGGGTGTTTTAATTGTCCAATYCATAAAATCTTAAATATCAATTGCTCAGATGCCAATGATGCTGAAAGAAACATGAATATAAACCGTTAAAATTTTAATATCCCAGTGACCATTAAGATACTTTACCAGTTATACACACACATTTTGATGGAACTGCATCCGCCTCTGGAGCAGAGGCCCTTCCCTTAGTTAAACAAGGTATGAATTAATAAGATTAACATGGTGCTACTCTAGTAATATTTGCCCTTGTATACCACTCATGGATAGTATACAGCATGTGATCTACTCTAGTCCTCTGCATGTTAATTCCAGGTCACAGTTTAATTAGTCCATGCATAATATATTTGAGAGATYTTTATTTCTGAATGTAATTGCTTTTGTGTTGGGGGTTTAATTCAAGAATCATTTCCCCTATCTCTGTTCTGGGCAGGAGAAGACCATTTTGGCCATAGCAAAAGCACAGCAGCCTTTGGAAATCCCTTGCCAGTGATAAGATGAGAAGCAGCAGTAACATGGTTAGCCACCTTATATTCCCTTCTCCTCAAACCACTCTCAAGATTCAGCCAGTCTGTGTTGTGTGACTACACAGAGACACTGATCTGTAGTCATTTTGGTTATTTCTTTTTCAGTGTTTAAAGTCAAAATTGTTTCCAACACAAACTTTGGACCACAGCTGAGGAGTGGCTGATTAACTTCCTATGAAAGTAAGAACTTGTGTGTTACACAGAAAATTATAAGCACTGACACTAAAGCTTTAAAATGTTTTACAGAGAATATTTTCAAGAAACAATCTATGAGGTCCTCTGAATGAGCCACAAAATGCTCACAAATATAAAAATCAGATTTTACTGGTCTCCCTTCTGTAATTTGTATCTTTTGTCTAGTATAAAGACATGGACTACTGTTGCTGATAGGTAAAACCTTGCAAAATGAAGGCCTTGTTACCCTTGTAAAATCATGGTTCACTTCTGTTACTTTGGCTAAGTAAAAAGGCCTCTGGGAACCAGTTCAGCTAACTTAGAAGCAGAGAAAACAAGTTACATAACTTTCGCATGATCACCTCATGGCTTATGGTGACTGGTTGAATTATTGTTTGTTGTGTTTCAATGGTAGGTATTCTGATAAGGGCTAACTGCTTAAAAAAGGCTTGATTTTATAATAAAGCTCGCTCTCCTTCGCACCTACTTGGGAACTCTGTATGTCTCCATCGACACAGACTACTRACTTCTCAGTAATTAGGATAAAGATTTAAAATTATTCAAATTACTATTATTTACGCTTAAAAATAAAAGTTGTTCATAGTAATAAAATACTAATTAATCACTCATACACATACCTGCAATACTGTGAGACATTTGTACCAATGTTTCTAATAATTAAGGAATTACTGACTAAATTAAAGTCATCTAAACAGTATACATTAAGTACAGTCAAAGATATCACAAAAACAAAAATCTGAAGAGGTTGAGAGAATGACATCAAAAAGGAAAGTATATCCATATACTTACTCAACACCAAATGTTAATCCCATGAATAAAGGCATTAAGGGTTGAAAGTAATTTGGCTAGCACACAAAAATCACTTTGCTACGATAATCACATCTCAGACTAATTGCACACCTAATTCTACAATAAACTCACAGCTTAAAACATTAAGCAGAGGGTTAAGACACTGATGCTGAGGATGATAAGACACAATTATATGTTCATTGTGTTTTAGAGAGGGTTGTTTTAAACATCAATGCTCGCTTGATCTATAGCAATCCAAGAGTCAGACTGAGCATGTTCATTGGACACATACAGTTTTTTTTCTGATAAGACTACAATTTGCATACACATCATACTTGGTAGGGTCATAGGGGAAGAAAGAAACAGGACAATTAATTGATGTAATATATACATACCTTGGGCTCATTTCATTTCTTTAATATGAATTTAAGTTAGTCATCACTACTCTTCTGATTTTTGTGGTCACTGGTGGTGTTTCTTTCTCAGACAATGTTGTTTTCAACACAACCTGTGCCTTGAAAAGGTCTGAAGAAGCCATCTAGATTTCTGACGATGTTGTATCCCTCCTCATGATAAYAAATTGCCTCTGAGGACACACTTTAAACCACGTATCTCTAATTATAAACCATATCTTTGCTTTGCTGTTTTCAGATCCTTCCATACCACCTTTGTTCCAAATGAGTGCCACCTGTCTCCAATAGCGAAATACCTTATTAGTCAATTGCTATCAATTAACCTTCAGCAACCACACACTGCATTACAAAAGGATTATGAACGTAGATCAGATCACAGTCCATCACAGGGAGGGAATTAGGTGTATACATAATCAAAGTCCATTACACCATATACTGTGTGTAAATCACCTCAGCAGGGCAGCATCAGTGTTTTTGCTATATCTCAAAAGCCCTTGGTGCATACTAATACTTGTTGGAGCTTCTTATGAAATGAATGGACCTAGAAGTAGTTAGTAGCCTAAGACCCCYGTAGTAGAACTTAACTGAATTTTATTCTCCTGTCTTTCATTCACACTTCAAATTGCCTTTCTTGTGCCCAAAGAGAAATATTCTTCCCCGCAAACAAAACTACAATCTGTTAATGAAAATTATTTACATTAACACAAAGAATTTTGAACCTGAGATCACGGAGTTATTTTGCTACAGAAATTAATCCAAATTTGCATTACATACTAAGGATGAAGAGTCCTTAGGTTTCTCTATAATTCCCATGTTTTCTTGGTATTCAGATGCCACATTTTCATTTTGTTCTTGGGTCTGGCAGATCAACAAATAGGACTGAGTTGGTGGGCCATTCTAATTCCAGTGCCATAACGAACCTTCAGCAGCAGTGGTGTCAGCTGACAATTAAAAACATAAAAACTTACTGTTGAGAACTGGCAAGGGATGCACTCCGTGATCCGACACTCCTTCATTTCTAAAATGCTGCCTCGGCTCTTAAGCTGCATGATCCCTGTTAACACCAATACAAATTGAGAAGCTGAACTCAGATGTAATGATCGCAAGCTSTTAGAGATCACAGCCCTGCTACTAGACACCAAACTGAATGGACTGCAGAAACAAGCCATAGCAAAAATGTTATTAACTGTTCCCAGTAGTCACTGCTTTGAGATACAGATTAACCCCAGTACGTTCTGTCTCCCTGAACCCTTGTGATAAAACAACATGCATGTGAAAAATCATTCTTTTTCTTCAGCTGGAGATTTTTGTATCTTCCATTGTATTTTCTTGGTCTGTTTCACTCCTGACATTGCCATGTTTCCCCCGCTATTTGTAGTGTTGGTTGGTCTTAAGAAAAGTGAAAATCAAATGTGGTACCTAAGAAGTAATTTTAAAGTAACAGGCTTTCTGTACTATTGAGCTTTCTGTTTAAGGACTACCCCAGACTCGTGGAAGCCAGGGACACAGAACACTCAAGCCAGTGTGGCCTAGGTCTGTCGATTCAAGAATGTTTACTGTGTTTTGAGGCAATACCAGCTGCTTATATGAGAATTGGTCTTTTAAAGAGCCATGATCCAGGGACATATCTAAGATGAATCTCCCTCCAGGATTATGATTTGGCATCTTAGAGTGGAAGTGTGGCTGTGTTCTCACATGTGCTATCATCTCTTCATCTTTAAGAGCAAAACCAAACTGCATCGTTGGACCTGATCCTGGCAGAATTAAGGCCATTTTTCCATCCCACCACACATGTGGCTTCTGCAGTTGTAACTTACGCATAAGTGTGCAAGTGTATGGAGACAAATGAACCACATTATCACAGCTACCACACTGACTAAAACCCAGATGAACAAGAGCCAGCTAGAGAAAAGTCAGCCATGGGAAAAGAACACTGTGTTCCTTAGGAAAACACTATTTCTTAAGGTTCAGTTTAATTTTATTGAGACATTTTTGTTTCTGAAGGAAGAAGCTAAAATGCAATTAAAGGAAAAGACCTAACATATGAATGCCATTTGTATGGTTAACAGGAGATAATTCAGTGCTCTGTATTTAATCCTACTCCTCGCTGTCTTTCTGGTATAGCGCAAATGAGAAATTGAAATTTTTGTWAAACATCCACATGCTGAAATTGTAGCACTGTTTAATTGACAGGAGAGTTCTAAGTTGCATCATTGTCTGCTCTCCTCTCCTACAAGGTTTGTAATGTGTCTTACTAAGAGGAGCTGGAGAAATAAGATTAAAGAGAAAAAATGACAACTCTGACTGTGGATTTTGGCTTGTAATTTCAAACCACTCACTATCGGGAAAGTACCCCAAAACATATTTTTCACACTTTCTGGTTTTTTGCAGATTTGTTCTTTCACCCTGGGGACCTCCCTCTCTGTCCTGGTCCTTCCCGTGAGTGGCTGAATGGAGGCTGGCACTTGTAAGCATCCTGAGTGTTTTCTCATGGCAGTGCTGAACAGTATCCTGTGTAAGCATCAACAGTGTTTTCTCACGGCAGTGTTGAACACACTTGTGTCAGTAAATGTGCTGCAGGAGTGTGTAACTGGAAGCAAAACTGTGGGTATGGGGAGCACAACACACATTATGGAGGCTGCTGTTTAACAGAGGTATTTCCCATGCCCCAGCTGATGTCCTTGTGATCCATAACCGCTCACCAACCACCAGCACAGAGACGTCCCTGCTGCTGAAGTCAAAGACAAAATTCCCCCTTGTATTGGGGGTGCCAGTTCAAGGCTGGGAATCAAGGTCTGCTTAATTAGACCGTCATTTGCCGTTTGCCAACTGCCAAAATCGTTTTTCCAGACCTGCATTCCACCACTGCAAATGTAGGAAGAGCTATGTACTCACTTGGCCACTGGGTTAAAAGCTAGCCATAGTAGACCTACAAAAATAGATGATCAATAATGAAGCATTTGATGTATGTAAAACCAATTCAAATGTCAGGAAGTGTCATATATGCAATGTATACACAGCTAGGCTTCAGCCTGCAAAGAAACTGTGCAGAAAACAACATTTCTTCCAAAATCCCAGCATGTGATGCACTTCCCATTGTCCTCATACACGACTGCTTTGGTATTTACATCCCAAAGGCATGAATGAAAACATAACGTATACAGGAGTCGGTAAAATAATCCTGCTAGAAGCTCTGAAGATAAATCTCAGAATATTCAATGCTCTAGCACATCGTTCAGTCATACAGACATTAGAATTTTATTCCAGTATTAAAGCTGCTAACTTACTTTGGACATACCCTTTTCTATAATCTGTCCCCATGAAATTATTTTACTAGTCCCTTGCTCAGAGCATTCATCTCTCTGTTACTCATAATTATTTCAATGTGCTCCCTTTTTGCCCTTCCCTTTCCACTAAGACACCTATAATTATGAAGCTGTTTCTTGCCATATACATCCTTGCATAACTAAGAGCAGTAGACCTCCACCAGGCTATGTTGTTAATCTTACCCATAATGACAGAACTTGTAATATTATGGAATCAAATCCATTTTACAGCTCATTTTACAGCTCCAGGGTTAGTTGTAACAGTGACAGCTCCTGTGAGATGAGATTAATACATCTTTTACAAAACATGTAGAACATCTGATCTGATAAGGTTTTTGGTAGTTTTAATGTTCTCCACATCTTGATTTTTTTTTTTATAACTACTATATTCCAGGCAGAGGTGCAAAAAATGTTTTCAAAATACTTCCCTGCACCATTTCCTTTTTATTTTTCTTGTCTGATTTTTTTTAACTACTCAGAGGCTTCAAGAGTCATTATGAAGGTTTCTGTTTTAATTCTTTTTAAGTCTGGTCTACAACATGAAATGCCTTTTATAGATTTCCTGACAGCTTAATGACCTAGACTTCTAAATTTTTTTTCTTTATTAGCTATGCTGAAAAGAAAACCAACGACAGCACTGCTTCTAACAGAGAAACAAACAAAAAAACCCACCCCCTTAAATGGGGATTGGACATAAAGAATTCTGGAAGTCTGAATTTAATATGCTTGTTTTCAGTGGCAGGCAGCTTTAGGAACCAATTATACGTAACTTAAGTACATTAGAATTGCCACTGTGACTTACATTTATGGGGTGTGATACAAGTAAAGGACCGGCCCGGATTTTGAGCAAAATCATTCTAGGCAGCAGATTTGAATCTCTTTGAACTCYGGGGGAATCAGATGTGGGCTGACATTTGTGGCTTTGGTTCATCTCCACAAGGTTTCACAAACCCAGAATATCAAACCAAGTTTCCTCAGAAACTGGAGTTGCTCTGATCTACCTCTGAACTTAATGGAGGCAGTAAGTGAGTAAGGTTCAACAAGTGGTTTACTGAACTTCAGTGAAGGATTTTAAAATCAGAAAACACCATCCTAGATGTAAAAAAAAATGTTTATGGTTGCACAAGCAAGAAAGCCTATGGTTTATAAGGGCAGGGTGCACACAAGGATTACAAGCAGGTGTGAGAATATTCATTTTAGATATCATGTACTTTCTTTTACTGAAATCCTTCTGTGAGATTTTTATTTTTATATTTCATAATCTGAACTAACAAGATTCAGAGACTCTTAGCTTTACCACAACTTTTCATAGGTATTGTATTTGAGAATATCAGTGTTAGTGCACTGATGCAAGCAATCCTTTTGATTTTGCTTCCTAGGACTATTCTCTTAATCTGCATAATAATATCATCAGACTGGCTATTATTCATCCCGAGAAAATCCTATTGATTTCACTGGGGTAGTGTAAGACTTTGAACATTTACAGATGCTGGATTATACTCCTGGCAGCTTCTTATGGATCTGTTCCATCCTCCTCTAGTTTCCACCCTCCACGGAGCTTTCCTCAGTGGATGCAAGTCCTCTATAAGGGTTTCAACCAGAGGTCTTCACTCTACCCATTAGAGCTCAGGGATCCTTTGGGATGGGAATGAGGCCAAAAGGCAATCAAAGGTTGTTCTAACATCTATAACTTGAAATTGTGCCTTGTTATGTTGAAGAGTCAATTAGCTGTCAGAGATGCAATTAAAGCAACCTATGTTGTGTCTCATTAAATCAGATACGAAGCAAAGAATAATTTTTTTTTTTTAAAAGACAAATATTACTCTGGTCTCAAAAACACCTGAGCAGCTTCCACGAATAAAATTTATCCTGGAGCTATCTGGGATAAGATTTGCAAAATATTACATGTCCTTTGACTCATTGACTTTAATAAGATCTGAGTGGCTGAATCCTTGTGTCGTGCTTAGAAATTTGGGATAATGGGAAATGCATGTCTCTATGAAAGCACAGTGTTGAAYGTATTTTAATTGCTATATTAGCAATTTTTCATTAAGACAATGCCAGAACACAGGAATAAAAAAGGTAATCCCTCAGAGGAGTGAAGGACAATTCCTTGCACACCTGCAGCACAAGCAGTCAGCAGAAACAGTCAAAGCTGTTCAGCTGTCAGCACGTTTGACTAACAACTGCAAAGATGTTATGACTAATGACTAATACAGAAATGGAACATTTATGAAATTCAGAATTTTCACAAATTTCATAGGATCCAATTAATAGAATATTCAAGATCTCACTTTAACCAAATATCTGAATTCTCCTTTAAGACCATTCAATACTTCCTGAATACTACTTATTTGAAAGAGTTTGTGTTTCCACTGACTTCAGGCTCCAGCAGAAATAAGACCTATTAAAGAAGCAGGTATCAAGAAACTGGGAATACCATCAGAGGAATGTGGAATAAAGACAATAGTATGAATTATAATTTAAAGTAAAAATAATAAGAAAAATAGTATTGAAAAGATAGGTCTGCACTATCCTTTCCTCTTTATTTTAATTATTAAAAAAGGAAAAATGGTGGTGGGCAGACACCTATAAATTTCTTGTGCCTCCCAGATATTTCTAGTAGTGTCTGGTTATAGGCTTAACAAACCCCAGCTGACTGATAAGGACTGAAACAAATAACACAGCTACAGCAACTAATTAAAAATGGCTAACTGTGCTTCTATGACACTTTGTTGTTGTTGTTGTTGTGGATGTCTGGTTTTAAACTTTTTCACTACTTTAGTTGTAAAAACACATATTCTTGAGCCAGGAAATCTGCCAGGGCTGGAAGGGTTCAACTAGTCAAAGAGGTCTCAATGAGACTGTAGATTTTCAAGTCTTATTTTAACCTATATCTATCTCAATATTATCTGGATTTGCCTGTTAATGAAAATCTTCTATAAAAGGCAACTTCTCAGGAAGCAAACACAAACCAAAGACATGGATCTGGGAGTCAGCCATGGCTTACAGAGCATGGCAACATGAGGTTTGAGCACCACATCCCTCTGGTGGGAGGGAATCACCCTCCCCAGGCCCTCATCTGCCTCCTAGATTGTTTCAGGGGCAATGCAATAACACCCTAATCCTTACCCTTAGAAGGTTTTAAGGTTGTCATCTAGCCCTCAAGGTTTAATTAAGACTAATTTAGCTCCTGCTCTGCTCAGAGGGGCACATGGTTGCTCCTGAGGTGCTCCCTTAATGCCATGAATTAGGATTTATCTCACCTGTACCTTGCAGCTCCTTATTGGTTCCAGGGGAGATTGCAGGATCCAAGACTTACTGCTGTCTTCCCACCAGAAAATATACAAAAGACACTTGGGATTGTCTCATCCATTGGAAGAGGCAGAAATGCCACTTTGGAGGCTTTTTGCTTCACTTACAGAAGTCTCACTAGTGCTACAATGGACTTGGCTATCTGCTGGTGGTTACTGCAAGTGCCAAATAAAACAATGCTCAGGTCACTCGGATCACCACTTTTTTCCATTTTGGGCTTTAGCCACCCTATCGAGCAAAATGTTTATGAGAAGCCCGTGGGCAAGTAACATTGATCAGTTTGTGGTAAATCTGTGGAGAATTACATCTAGGATAAACACAGTACTTTGGTGAGTTTCTAACAGTATGGGCTCAGTCAAATGCATGAGCCACCTGCAGATGGGGATCAATGACAGAGCTTTCCGTCTGGAGCCCACAGCTTTCTACCATGTCCAGTGCATGTGGCCACAGGAGTTTCCTGAGATGCCTGTTTTGAAGAGCAAGGCAGGAGTTTTGTAGCTCTTGAAATGAATGCAGCAAAATAAGAAAAATTGGTAGTACTATTTCAAATCATTGGTGGACTGGTTTGCTAAGTACTCTGCTAATAATCTCATGCAGCTGAAGCGGTGCCTTTCCAGGCTGAGGCTTGGGATATGAAGCTGTTCAAGCATCGGGTGTTATCTCAGGAATTGGGAAAACATGGTGTTATACAAGTGCTTCCAAAGCCCAGGTGCAACTCATACTGATTTTTTTTGTTTTAAATAACAAGCATAGTTAACTTTTAGAATTGGAGGACTCTGGTTCCCACTGTTCTTGGAGGTAAACATTGGAATTTTATGAAAGACAATTACAAGACAAAACTCTGCCTCCCAATATGTATTGGACTGGTAAGAGTCAAAATACTAATCATGCATTTCCGCTCTTGCTTGTGAACAGTGAAAGCTGCTTTTGCCCCTCCAGCCCAAATGTGTAATGGCAATCTACACTGAAGTTGGCTGAGAGTCACAGAAGGGTTAAATCTCAGCATAATCCTGATATCCTTTCCAAAATGTGTTTCACTTCTGTATGTTTCTAGTCGTACTGAAATCAAACAGCGCTTTAGCTCCTTTAGAAAGACAAATTCAGTGAGAAACCCAGCTCAGTTTTAAGGMTAGGGATTTAGTCAGACATTCAGATGAGCTTAATTCAATTTATAGTGCATGTAATTTAGCCATCATATTTCTTCCTCTTTTTATTTCATTCTTATATGATGTCAAGAAAAATGTCCAAGTCACATAGGCAGACTCTAATGATGTGTTCCTCCTGTCTGCGACCTCTGCTAGTATGGAATCTCTCACAAGCTATTACTCTCTTTAGCATGTGCATGAGTTTCTTGTGTACCCTTGGTAAGTCACTACGTTATTTACAACCTTGTACAACTTGATATAACAGACTAATCTTCAGATTAGGAGAGAAATAAAGAATCAGGAAACAAACTGTCCCTCATTTGATAAAAGTATGCCTTTCACTGCTAAGACTGTAACTTTTAATTAGGCGAGAAATAAATATATTTGAGAGTTGGAAAGACTATAAAAGTGTGATTACCTTTTTAAATTACTGCTAACAAGCAAATTAGCTGCAGCACAGAATAGCAGCAGATCAATAGCAACAGTAAAACTAAAAAGATTTTGCTGATCGCGTGTGTCTCTGGATGAAAAGTGTAAAAGAGGTCTCTGCAGGCTTCCCAACGATAACCTACAGAAGAATGAGACACGAAGGGTATCGAGCTCGAAGATGCTGCAATTTCCCTAGGTAGTGAGCGCTCGTCCTATCAAACCACCTATTAGTCACAAACTCATACAACCAAGAACTCTCAGGCCTCTTGAGATCTCCTGTCATCTTGAAAAAGGTAATACCAGTGAGAGGCCCTAGTTCCTCTTGAAGCATGTTCAGTTTATTGTTTTTCAATGGCTCAAGCAGTTTATGATGGTGATGCTGCCAAGACATATAAATAAGTTTGCACATCCGCTCTTCAGCAAAGGTCTGGAGGCTCACTGCAAATTAGTTAACTCAGAGAATCAAAACAATAAGAAACATTTAAAATCACAAGATTTTGCCACAGAACAAAAACCTGCCTCTTTTACTTTTCTCCTTTAAAAGTTATTGGCTGACTTACCATAGCAATGGTTCATTTATAAATGTTTAGCACGATATTTCAAAAATAATTATAACTTTTCTGCATCCAACTTTGCTGCAGCACACTTTTAGTCCTTTCTGAAAATGCCAATTAATACAGCTATGTTTTCTAAAAATGTCCATTCTTCAATACTGAATACTACCAAGCCTTGTATTTGAAAAGTGGAAAATGTTGCTTTGAGATACCTGAAAGTAGGTTTTCCATTTTTCTTTTGCTCACTATACACTGTACCCAAAATAATGCCAACAGAGAAAACACCTGTTTAGCTATCCAATGCAGTTAATACTTTTTCAAGAGCTATGTTTKAGTGTTTGCATATGTATACAATTTAGGCTTTATACAAACCACAACAATAGGTTTATCTTCGAGTAAGTTAAGTACACACAACACAAAATACCCTCTGTCAATATGTTTGCTTATCAGGAAAGTAATAAACAGACTTAGGAAATCTTTCAGATAGGATATTAACTGCAATTAAGACTGAATTAGTTATATGGTTTACTGTCAGAAATTGCACAAACAGCACCTTCATTTTAGGGTGTTGTATGACAATGTTTTGCAGTCTTCATGTTGTTCTGTGAAGGTTGAAAAGAAGAAATAAGGTCGATATTCATCATCATATAAATAAATAATATTTGTTCTACTACTCTAATTCATTTCATTTCACTTTTTCATTTACAACCATCCTGCTTATTATTAGGCTATTAATTAGTCAGAATATGTTGTAAGTGTCTGTTCTATCAGTTGTCTGTCCCTGTACAATTTACAACAGATATGAACATATCTTCAATACAAAGCACTTAAAACTCCTTTTGATTACCTTAATTGAGTTGTCTGTTGTGTTCCAGAGTGCAAGAAATACTAAATGCTTTCAAGATCACCAGATACATTCCAACAAAGGTGATGCACTCTAAATAGCTTTTAGACRATTCATCACTCCAGTATGGGAATCCATGGACAAAACGCGAATTCTTAAAGAAAAAAAAAAAAAGATAGTGCAAGGTCATATATTTAAAGATATTACATTCCTGGTAGCCCAATAGTAAAACTTAATTCTGCCATTTGCTACATATTGAGCACTTGCCTTTGCAAACAAAACAGAGCTTATATGTATTTTCATGTTTCTAGGTTTAAAACCGCTGAGGAAACACTGTACGATAGGGCAGCTGCAGGAAAGAGGCAGTAATTTTTAGAAGATACATATCCTGTACAAAGCTGTCCACTTGGACAAGTCAAGAAATTACATTAGTTGACCGAGCCCTTCTTTTACTCTGGATAAGTCTCCTACCCTGCCCAGAACTGATGTGGACAAGATGCGGCTGCTCCTGTTGGGACTAACTCTGGCCCCCATGCTGCCAGCCAGGGTGGTGGTGGAGCAGCATCCCCAGCAAGAGACGCTGCAGGGCCAACTGACACAGCAGGCAGGTGGTGGAGTCAAACTCGGGACACTGCACTGGGGGGGGCACTCCGTAAGTGTCCACAGACCCCACGGGCTGGAGGAGAGCCCTCAAAGCATAGTCAGACACCCCAGAGCGTGTTAAAATTCACAGTGAAGAGAGAGGTGGATGAAATAAAAGAGCTCAAAGTGTCCTGTGGATATGAAAAATGCTGACTAGGTCTCAGTCAGTGGGGCAAATAATAATTGTGATTCAGAGCTTGGTATTGCCTCCATGGCAATATTCAAGGTATKCTTCAATTCATTTTTAATATAAATATCTGTGTTATGCTGTGTGCCTGTGGTTTCATATTCCCAAGAGTGAGACTAGGGAAGAAATACCTGTAAAGGTGACTACAGGGCTTAATTTTTAAGTCCCTAAAGCCTAGGAGCTTTAGACATGGGCTTGAGCCATATGTTTTATTTATTTTAGGAAGGGTCCCCTAGACATATTATTGAACCAGCCTTGGTTACTGTTATTGATATCTGACATAAGGTTATACTTAATCACTAACATTTAGTACCACTACTATGAGGAATCTGAAAAATCCAGTCTGACCAGCCAATCTACCATTACGGGAAATCCTTTCCAGACCCCAACAGGCAACTGCATAAATAAAGCACACAGCAAAATATCAAACAAATGAATAAGCTGTCATATAAACAAGCCAAACAAGCTAGTAAAAACCACACTAGCATGTAAAGTAGGAGAACAGAGATCTATGCCATGAGAATGAGACATATGAATCAGGGCAGAAAATGCTCTTTCTTGCAAGGGATCTGGCAATGGAGGGGCAGGCAGAGTAGCTGAACTGGAGCCTCTGACTCCCTCTTCATAGTCACATACTAGAAGCAATAAGCAGTACCGTTTTAAAAACAGCAAAGGAGCAAATATGTGGTTGTAGTGTGGGATTTGGAAGTGAGCAGCAGAACAGACAACCCCCCTTTCTTGCCTTTATTTTCGTGGAGGGAGTTTTTTACTATTTCTGTCTTGGACCCATGCATGACCATTCAGCAAGCAGAGTTTTGTTTTTGTAAAGTTATTTAAGTGCAGATTTCAAAAGCTGGCAAATGCTTCCATGGACTTATACATTCTGAACCTATACTTTCCACTGAGGGAAGAATTCATGGAAAACCCTCATGATCTATAGCCAGATGAATATTATATTCTACTTTTTCATCCCTTCAGGGGAGACAACCACACTCTTTATAAAGATGAAGAGAGCTGAACAGGTAAGTGACCAGTTCAGCCAGTACTACAGCTCTCCACGACTTGTGACAATTAATCTCTGTCTATGCTATGGTGGATTCACATTTTAAAATTTTTAAAAGTCAAGGAGTTTTACATTGCTTAACAACTTATCCTCATCTTAGTTCAAAGAGAATAACCTAAGACACTAGGAGCCAAAAGTGTGAAGAGAGCCAAGTCTACGCTGTTTACACCAGAAGTGTGCTTAGTCCAGTAAGTTCAGCCCAGCCATGGATGTACTCACTTCAACCATGTAGGTTTCAAATTAGCCCTTTTCCGATACCTATATTAGATATCGCTTCTCTTACAGCTTCAGTGTTGCTGAATCTGGATTCCATCTGAGACTCAAAGGACATTATATACTTTTTAGCTTTTCTGAGAATATGAGAGAAGTAGAAATAGTGCAGATCATGTACACCACAGTTACATTAAAAAAAAATTATCAGACTAGTAACAGCAGCTTTAATCGCAGTGTTGCATATAGTAATCATATCCTTTTCCCACAAGCTGTCTCTAATTACTATGTATTTGCACGGGAGTCTCATATCTTAGACTGGTAGCTTAAAGACAGGAGGTTTTTGTCTTAGTTTCTCACCATTAATGTTGATACACTTTTATTATTACACTAAAAACAAAAATCCACAAAATGTCTAAAGAAACACACACTGAAATATTTTCTAAGACATTAGTGGGAAAATATGTCAATGGAAAGTTATTGTGCCACTGAGTGTGGTTTTAAATAAAAGACTCTACCAGATTTATGTTATTGCTCATGTGTACTTTACTCTTGCTCCGAAAGGGAGCTAATTATTTTAAAGAATAAGTTTCACAAGAATAATTTTTTTCTTCTCACAGAAACATATTTGGTTTTGGAATAAAAAATGAGTTATTTGACCTGGTGGGATGGATGAGATGTCTGACTCACTATACCACACCCATTACAATTGAACTCGAGTCTCTGCAAAGAGGGGGAAATACCTGTTGAAATGCATGGCTCCCGCATGAAGACCTCCTTGCTTTATTTCCGGCAGCAGCCAGTGGCAAAAGCTACATGGCATTGCAAAGAGCTGGAGAATGCAGGCTGTCTCTTTGTAGTTCTGTCATCAAGTTTTATGCTCTGCTTCACTATACATCTCTAATCCAAATTCCCAAATGCTAACCTGATCGCCAAATGATACTGAAGAGCCTAAACAAGCTTCAAAAGTATCTTCTGAGTATTTAATTTCCATCCTTACCTCATGTGACATTTCTAGACTCTGTTCAAGTCCTGCATATGGAAAGATAGGGTGAAAACAGGTTGATGAAATAAGTTGTTGATGAGTCAGTTATGGAGAAGAGGGATTCATGAGGAAATGGATAAAGGTTGTACAGATAGGAAATGAAAACGCAGAAATGTGGAGAAGATGACAAATATTGATAAAATAATAACATTTTATGACATTTAATCTGTTTTTTTGTTATTATTTTCTATTTCATCACTGAGATAAAATAGGGAGACAATATCTACCCTTGTCAGGATCAGTTCTTGCGGCTATGGTACATTACAATCACCTCTATTTGACCCCTTTAACCATCCCAGTTGGAAGCCATAGGATATTACAATCACAGAAACAAGCTGAGAGCATCACAGAAGTGACTGAGTTTGATTTGAACTGCTTAGCACAGGCCCCAGCACTATGCGCCTTAGCCACCCCTAAGAGCTATAAGAGCAAGGAGTTTAGTATCACCTGTTCACACAATGTGGCTGCTTGGCAATGCATCAATATTCTTGAAGAGTCATAAACAAAGTCAGGCAAGTGGTTTTCTACACATGTTGTGAAACTTGAGCATTGCAACCATTAATACTGCTCAGTCCAATCTTGGACTCAGCAAGATGTCACCAATCATTGAGCTTTTTATTTAGTTGATCCTGAGCAATTCTTCTGACCCAGTTTTCATGGCTCCTCTGCACCTGGTTCTTTTTTTATTGCCTCATTTTTCCCTTTGGTTGTCCTCTTAGGCAGGAGCTTTCTCATCCCTTTTCTCAGCTTTCTTTGGAGAGTCTAGAAAAAGCTATCCCTGAATTTCCTCTATTTTACACCTTATCACGGGCTAATCTTATCCTTACATTTAAAAAAAAAAAAAGCATGTAATTTTTCCAAGCGGTTGGCACACACATATACCTTTCTGCTTCAGAGCTTCCAGCCAAACTGAAATTTAACTTTGTTGTACTGACAGTGTGTCTGATATGAGAAGCCATCATCTCAATGTGGCTAAAATAAATATCTCCCACCTCTTAGCCTTAAGCAGGGTATATTTTCCTATATATGTCTTCCTTACATTCAAGCCTTGTGCCTGCATTCTACAACACATACGATGCAGACTCCCCAGTCTCCCTGTCCAATGAAACTGGGGTATCAACCACATCTTTGGACAAAGCAAATGTGAATCTGACCAACAAATATGTGCCCAGCTGAGTACTGCTACTGAGATAATTTTCCTAGCTCATTGCTCTGCCAAAGGCTGCCTTCTCTGTGTATTTATCTTCTCTGCAGTGTAAGACATAAGCTGTTTTTCTTCACTTTCAAAGCTCCTCACCACCACTCGTGTCCATTCATTATCAAATGATTGACATATGCCTTGGGTCTTCAATCTGCACCCAGCTCCAGACTCTCATATTTCTGTTATGCATAGAAATACGTATTTTCATACTTTCTACCATGCTGCACACAGAGTTTCCGATACATACCTATGAAATCACTTAACTCTTCAATCCCTCTTTAGAGCTCTACATGACAGTGATCACTTTGGGGATCTGCCCTGCCACTGTACAAAGGATGCTGATCCTTTTCCTCCTTGCTCCATCCTCTGTCTGCATCTGCTGGCTTTCTCTGTTCTGGTATTTGGGTGTTGGAAACACTTGACTGCAGGGACTCATCTTTTGTTCTCTGTTGGTGCAGCAAGTAATCAGACAGGCTCCTGACCCATGACTCCTCTCTGGTTCATGATGGTAGTAAAAAGAAACAACAACGAGAAACAGTAGTAATAACAGGAACAACAATAATAAAAGAATCTAAGAAGACTTTATGTATTTAATACTAAACACACTTCATTGCAGTTTTCTGGAAAATGATATAAAAAATCACTGGCAAGGGCAAGAAAGTGTGGCGGGGGGAGTGGAAACAAAGCCAAATGAAATAAAAAATTATGCCGTAAGATGGTATTTTATGCCCTCTTTTTAAACTAATTCTGATCACAAAACAAACAAACAAAAAGTCTCAACCGCCCTCCCCCTCCCCCTTGCTCCCCAGTCCAAACAAACAAGCAAGAGCTAAAAGCAGTGAGGAAAAGAAACAGTCCTAGGAAATGAGAGGAGAAATGCAGATGACATACAGCATGTCAGACAGAAGCTATAACACAAAGCCAGGAAATTGTTGTCCTCTAGTGATGACTTTGGCCCACAGTCATGCTTACCCCATCCTCCAACATTGTTTGGATAGTTAGCTGTGATGCATGCTATAGTGTTACTTTTTATATTTATATTTCTTCATTTTTATATGATTTCCGCTTGAAAAGCTTAAGGGAAACACATTTTTCAGCAATTGTTTCTTTAAGGTGGATGCTGTCTCAGTGAAGAACTAGCTCACTTTTCTTGCCTTTCACCTCCTCATCTCTGACATCAATGGGAAATAACCATCTGTGTAACTACCAAATGCATCTATGAGAAAAAAATCTATGCCAGAAAATAATATTACACTCCTGTGCAACATCCCCTTAAGCAAGGAAGTTGGTGATGCAGACATCTCTCTATACCTTTGCTCTGCACCCACACAAGAGGCACAGACGGAGACGGATGAGAACCTGGCTTTGAATGCTTAACTTGTATGAGGCTCTTTTGGCTTTGCTGGCACCTTTGTGCCTGGTGCTTAGCTTGTAGCTTTTTATGTCTCTTGTATCTGTCCATTGGAGCAGATGATGAGAGATTTTTCATGATCAAGTCTTGTGGAACTTGTACTCATATCTGAATACATGAATTTGGAACTTTGGGCAGCTTGTTTCTCTGTTGAGTTTTCTGTAATCTTATCTGTTATTAAAAAAAAAAGCAAGCTAGGAAAAGATTAAAATAATATATAATAAAAAAGGAAAAGACAGGCTCACTAACAGATTTCTGGAATGATGTCTTGCCTTCAGGTTTAAGACTGGAATGCTTCACAGTAGCATTAATATGGCAAACAAAAGCAAACCCAAACAATTCAAAGGACATTAATATTTGATGAACAAACACACATTTAAGAAACAGCAGGAATTTTGGACTAAATAAAAGCAGAAATAAGGAAAGACAGCTGGGAGAGCCAAATAGGAAGGCTTGAAACTTTGTGCCAACAAATGATAAAGTACAGTTTTTACAAGCCTATTTTCTTTATTCTCTATTCAAATGAAAGAAGTATTTGCTACTGTCAGTAATGTTTATGTACTGACTAAAGCTAAAACACACTGGCTGTGTGAAGTTTAGTTTTTTATTCAGCAGAGCCTGTATAAAATATATGTGGAAAAATCCCATTGTACTGTGCTCAAACTTAAGTTTCTTTTTTGAGACATATAAGAAGCTGACCTTGAAACCTTTCTACACATAAGTAGTCACTTCAGGTCAGTAATAACCATCCAGGTGTTTCAAAGCACTTCACACACATTCATTTATCAATGGGAAAATTTAGGCACGTAAAGACAAGTCCAGCAAAAAAGGATTTACCGGATCAGGTCCTAATTTTTATCTGTYGTATTGAAACGGATTTAAGACTAAATACCTTCAAAAGCCTGAGGTAAAATACAGTACATATACTAATGAGTTAAACAGGTTGTAGAAAGGACAGAAGATAAACTTAAGAAAGCAACAGTAATTTCAGTGTCTGTTTATAAGCTTGGGATTTAGCATCCATATGTTTTACAACTGTCAAAGCTTTTTTAGCTTTCTATTGCTTCAAAATACACTTTGAAAGAAAATACATAGTGGTATGTGTACAAATACATGTACATGCATAGTGTATAAAAAAAGAGTATTTCTAGACAAGGTGAAGAAATTGATATAATTTCATTGATATCACAAGCCATGGATTAGAGTTTAGTTACATCATGAGGTAAAACATGAAAGGTACATAGAGACATATTTTAAAAATAGTGTTTCTGGCCACAGACAATGATGACAGTCTTTCTTAGAGTGCTTCTGTACTAAGGAAAGTATATTTATTTCTTTATGTCTTCTTGTGCCAACAGTTTTTGAGCAGAAGTTGAAATCTTAGGCAGAATGATTTGCTCTGCCTAAGAAAACCGATGGCTTTTGTATTATGTTCTATGAAGGGGTCCAAGACACACATATGGAACTGCATCTAAAAGAGTCATCATAGTAGTCCAGAATTATTCCATAATTTTATTTCCTTGAATTACACCCCTCCTTTGTTGCAGTTCACAATAATCCAAATCTTTTAGAAAACCATTCCTCTTTTGCAATGAAGAGGAACACACACAAAGAAACTTTTGCATGGACCAAGTAAGTGCATTTGTAAGCTTTAGTACAAGCACCATGAATCTTGGACACTTGACTGGACCACTAGGAAAGGTAATTTTGTACTAGTGAAAAAAAATCCCGAAATCCCTTCATGATCCAAAGACTGAAACAGTATGTGTTATGGAGCCAAGCTGGCAAACAAACAAATGGAGATGGATCTTGCATGGGGCTGTCAACGCAGTACCAAGAAGAACATTCCGATGGTAAAATTAAATCATATTGACTCTGTACTGCAAATGGCATTTTAAAAGCATTAAGGAGAGGAAAAACAGTCACTATTGGTGCAAGAAAGTAAACAGCACCAATAACAAGTATTTTGCAAAAAATTGTGTCTATTAGTAGAACAGGGTTTTCTTACACTTGCACTTTAAATCAATGCTGACAGATGAACACAAGCAATATTAGCCCCAGTTCTGTCCCAGCTAGTAAATAGAACCAGTACAGACCAAAACAAATTTCTCATGTTGGGAATGAATGCTGCTTGCCAAAAAGAATTGTGAWGCGCAGCTACAGCCCTACAATAATCAATCATCAATCAGTCATAGAAAGAGCTTATTCTGCCATTATACGAAGATCTTCGTTTAATATTATGTGCACTGTTCTCAAGAGATAAGAGATAAAGGTTTCTTCCAATGATTAGAGCAATAGTTTCCATGGAGTTGACACATTTAAATCTAGGAAATACAAAACAAGAAAATACAAAGCAAAAGAAAATTACTAACTATGCAGATTGAAGCAGCAGTAGTAGGATTCCTATTCTTCTATTTCTTACTTAATTTAAAAAAATGCAGCATCCTAACTGTTMCAATTTAGGAAAGAAGAAAGAGATATTATAATCCCTACCAAAATATTCTTGAAGAATTTATAACCTAATATTCCCTTTCAAAATTACAGGAAATACTGTACTGATCCAAATTTTGTCAGTGGAAACTGATCCAATGAAATGTGTGCCCTTTCAGAGTAAGCAGAGGGCTATTTTAAGCCATGGAAAAATATTGAATTACGTTAGAAGGTTGATAATAATATAGTTTAAGGTAAAGTATCTAAATAAAATGCATAAAATCCTCAGAATAAATTCGAAATCAGAGTACAAAAATGGTTTGAATCTGAAAGAGTTTTTATATTCAAATTCATAACTCTTGAGACCTGCAGATAATAATATTAAATCCCCTGGAAAAGTAAGGGGATGGAAGGAGAAAAAAACATTTTGGCTGTTTATTTTTGAAACACAGGCATTTTCTTTCCCTTAAGTGAGCTTACAACCACCCTGGCACCTATTCTGCACCACTAAATAACAACTGGATGCTCATGCTTGGAAAGCTGGGTGAGGGAAGCAATTCAAAATTTATTTTCATAGTGGAAAATAGGTTTTGCCAAAATAGTTTCAGTTTATGAAAGGAGAGAACAGCTGTATTTGGTTTATAATAAATCTTTCACAAATCAGTAAAAGCAAATAGACAGCACAACTGTAACCCATAAAAGTGGAAAATATTAAACAACAGACAGTGAAATTGTTAAACTTTCCCACAGATGCTGTTGGTAGAAAGCCTCTGCAGAATATGTACATGAAATGTGCATGAAAAGCAAACCTGAAAGCAAAGGGCATTGGAATGAGGCACAATTACTTATTAGAGGAATATCCTGGCTATTCTGGGTAGGGAGGAAGGTATCTCCAGCACCATCCTACTCGTATTACTGAATGTTAGTGCAGAATAATTACTTGCTTGCCAAAAATGAGAGGACATTGACCCTGCAGACTTATTGAATTCGTACTGCTTGCCTTCAGGCCATGTCGGGGGTTATTCAATTTTGCCTGAGGAGGACAATCTATTATGGGAGATGAGTCAAGAAGGCACCTTCCCTGATTGCCCACCAAAACCATTATCGCAGCGTGGAGGGGGCATGAGCAGCGAGTGGACGGACAAGGCAGCGCTGATCCCGATTACCGGGGGACCAGACACAATTTGCATTGTGAGCAGCACTGGAGCTCTGGGCAATCAGCCGGGGCCGGGGCCGGCGGTCGCACGAGTGCCGCGCCGCTAATTGCTTGTGCTTGGCGTGGCAACCTTCACCCTCACGAGCAGGAGGCTCTGTGGCTTCGTCTGCACCTGGGTGAATATTTTTACATTGACAAAAAACCACAAGTTGTCCCCAAAGGGAAAACCCAATATTTAAGTTACAGTACACTTTTACACCTCTGATGCTGCCTCTTGTTACAGTGTTAATTGTTTGATGTTGATGATTTCCAGAAATTTTATGAGACAGAGTGAAGTCACAGCTTCGTTTAAAATGAACAGACTAACAAAACCAACAAAAAGGTTTCTGTGGAGTTTAAAAACAAAACAACTTAACCAAACCAAACAAAAACCCAGAGGATTCATTTTTGTTGAAAGATAAATATGCGATCCTTTGCAACGAGTTTGCCCCAACATCAATGGGAATCTTTCCAGTGGCTTTTAATCACTTCTAATCAGGTCACTTTTTTCACGTGAAGGTCCTGTTACAAGATTTTTACAGGTTCCTTAGCTTTGAAAGGAGGAGTGCTGTATTACTGAACACAGTTGCTTAATTTATGGAACTAATTGGACATGTAAAATAAATCAATGTTTTCCCATTCTCAAAGGATACGCTCTTCCCAATGTTGCCTACTTCTGGTGAAATTGATCTGAATCCTGACTCAAAGCAAAATGAATCCACTGGGAGGGTTATGTGACTCATTTAAATGTGTTGGGTTTCATTTGAAACACATTAAGCTCTTTGCTTGTGAGAAAACAGAAACTTAGCGCAGAAATACATGTGAAAATATGGATACCAGCACAGAAAAATGAAATTGTTTCCTCAGTTCTGTGAATACAAAAGTGGGGAATCATCCTCCTGTCCTTGCACCCTGTTTTCTAATATTTTTTGTAGTCTGGAACTGTAAAACTGTGATGGGAGGCTGCTATGTCAAAAAAACAATTTAACAAATCCTAACATCCGTGAAAACCTGAAATATCTTTATCTAGGTTTGAAAGTTAGTTAAAACCTATGACTAGGAAGACTACAAAATTAAGGGCAAATATGCCTTTTAGCACATCCTAGTAATCATAAAACCACCAACTTCGTAATGTTATGCTGTCCATGTTGACATAAATGATCATATTTATAAAGAGAACAGAAAATTCTATTATTGTCTATCCGTAGACCACCATAACCAAGAGCAGGACAAAGTGGGTATAAATATAAACTAATTTATTCTCCTATGGTCACCGGTCTGTCACTGGTCTGTGGGGACAGTTTGATGGGTACAGTGTGTATGTATGTACAAGTTACCAAATTGATTCCTCTTGAAATCTCAGCTTGGATTACATGAGGGCAAACAAAGGAAGATGAAGACATTGTGTTAATCCTGTTTGCAGTGAATAAGAGCAGTCCATTTTTAAGGGCTTGGTTTAAGACCTCTAGGTGTATTCAGACTGATAAAGTCAGTCCTTTCCTCATGAAAACTCAATCCCAYAATTAACTGCTCTCCTTAAATTAAAAAAAAACCAAACACCTGGTCATAGTAACTTTTTCCATTCACATATTCCTTTCCTGAAGCAAAACTGTAGCCATCAGAGGAACTATGAGGTGCATAAACACAGATATTGAGTGTCACTTGGGCTACCTGGGATATCCCTTTCATCAGTTATTGCAGACAGGCTCAGACCTCCAATCCATCCTGGGTCATCTGTACCAGCTTCACGTCGATGCCTCCAGTTCAGTTATCTAGAATGACACAAGGTAGCTCTGCTCAAACACTTGATTCACATCATACAGAAATATTACAGAACTATAATAAAGCATTATATAATATTAAGCAAACACTGAAAAGCATTCAAAYCTTGCTTTGAAAAAAAGTTTTCTTAATTTACTCACCATCTATTCTGAAGTGAACATTCCTCTAACACCAGAGAGCTTCAAAGCACTGGGACAACTTTTGTCTGAACTGAACTAAGTGACCTCTGGCCAAAATTCTCCTTGTCACGTTTTCCGTGTGTCCCAAAGTGGAATATATCCCACACATTGCAYGATTGAAAGTTCTTGAGCACCATATTACTATAATGAGATAATGATTATAATAACATTTTGCATTCTCAATTGCTTATTCAGTTGAAAGTTAAGTCCCAAGTTACATGCATGAAAGAACTGTATTATTAAAGAAGACTCCATTTTAATATTTACTAACTTCTTAGTGCATGACTTGGCAACCACCATAACATTTTTTCTACCATAGGGGTTTTTGAAGGCTTTGTGCTCTTTGAGCAGGATTGGGGAAAGCTCTGAGTGGATTTCCTTTGTTTTACTTTCAAGCATGCTAATGAAAGAAATTTCYGTGTAGACCCTCATCCAGACATCCAAAGGTTTCTTCAGCCATGCTGAGATTTGAGGTACCTTGTCCGCACAGGAAGATATGTACAGCTAAGGAGAGGGAATAGACTTGATTCTTTCACCCCAAATCACAGGCACAAAGGAAAGAAGCAACTGGCTATTGCACTTTGCTTCTTTAATTGCTAAGAATGATGCAACTGTCACAGCTGAGAATCTTCCTTATCAGAACGGGGGAGCAGCACAAAAAGGTGACTTTCCTGATGTCCTGATCTTCCATGTTTGGCCTCTTTAGGTTTGCTGGGAGGGCAGGACATGCTACCTGAGGAAAGTAATGGTGCTAAAATGGCTCTGCATTTTGCCAACTTAAAGATTACCTTTCTAGCATATTTAGGACAATCTACTGGTGTTAAATAGTAACCCCCAACTCTTTTGTGTAGTCTCTACACACACGCTATCTATCCACCCTTTCCACAGAGAACACACCAATTCACATCTCAAGATTTTGTCAGCATCAYTCTGTATGAAGATACCTGAAGGTTATTCTCCAGATGAAATACATTTCTAATGATTCACTCTCCACTACAAGCCTGTCCCACCTTCCCTAGAGAGATCAAAAAGCTTCAGCTAAATCTTGGTTTTGTTCCATTAGTAAATATGCAGCTTTTCTTGCAGAAGTGCTAACAGATAGRTACTGTAGCAGAACGACAGCATTTCTGTGACCTCAGTGGTTTCACTGTCGATGCCAGTATTTTCCAGATGATAGTCCCAGTCCACGGCCCCTGGGGAATGTACTCTAGCACAAGATGGAGCTGCTCAACCTGCAGAAAAGAAAAACTGCAGGATGATTATATAGATTTCAAAGGGCTGTTTACCAGCAATATATGGCCATTTATGGCCAGAAAGACAAAGCTTTAATGAATCAGGAAGAAGTGTTCCCACTTCTTAAATCCCTGACAAGGATATTTTAGAAGTGCACCAGATAGATTTGTGTTCTTTCCCTGACATTTTTTGCTTTCTTTCCTACTAGGTGAACAACCATACCAACATCCCCAACACCAGATCTCTAAAAATTAGTATTTTGTAATATTTCCTCTGTGAGAGAGTCGGATAAACCAGAAATTACAGGATGGAAAACAGAGCCACATTGCTCAACTATGCCTTTTACTCACAACTCTCTCATGAAATTGTAACCAATTTTGTATGACTAAAGACAGTAAGATTTGGCTGAGGAGGTGATGATGCTGAGCTCTGTCCCAGAGTGCGAACAGACACTCAGCCCTCCACATTCTGCCGTAGCAGAAAATGGCTCTTTCAGCATTTTACATGAGATAAAGTTACTGCTCTGAGCAGATTGACTCTTTATTTTCAAAAGCAACCTCCTTCCTACCATTGCAAGCGACTGGAACTCAATCAGCACCTCATCTGGAAGGATTGACTTGAGACATCGATTCTTGAGGTGCTGGATTAMGGCAGCAAGAGCAAGGCAGAGTTGTAGCTTTTTCTCTCACTTTTACTCTATAGAAACCATTTTTACATTTTTCAACTCCTTTTCTCCATCTACCTTTTAAGAAAAAAAAAGCTTTTCCCAGAGGTCATTTTAGGTTTGCAAATATAAAAGCATTTGAAGGAGTTGATCAACTTAAAATGGAGTAGAATTTGATAATTCAGTGAATTCACTAATTGCATCTAATGCTTCAGTTTTATCTGTGGTTTCATATTAAATATGGATTATTTTAAACATATTTTGGAAGCAAGCTCTTTTAGACCATCAGTAWACTCCATGAAGTAAATTACTATTTAGAAACTCTTGTGTTAGAGAGTTGCTTATCCAACACAGTGCAACAAGTCCAAAAAAGCTTTTAAATTTTGCTATAGAAATAATTAGCATACTTTACTCTTTAAAGCATGTTAAAGCTCTGAAAAGGAAACTTTTCTCTCAGACTCCAAGTTATAAATATACCTTTTTGGACCGGTTCACAAGAGCAAGTTAACAGAAAGGCAATGGGCTCTATAAATGAGAATTGCCTAGGAGAAATGATGAGTAGCACAGGACCAACAAAACATCCTTCTTCACTGTTTCTCTGCTAGGGGGAATTGGGCAAAAATAAAAGAGGGATTTTCTTCCCAGCAATCCCTGGGTGCCGGGGAATCCTTGGRAGCCATCAACAGCCACACAGTCAAGCAAAGCATAAACATGTTAAACCTGTCTCTGTAATGAAGAAGGTTTTCTGGCACTGCATGTGTCACTTCTGGTCATGGACCATAATTCTGAGCTCAGCAGTGTTCACGTATATACCTCCATTTGGGACAGGAGCAGTAAAAACTGAAAGGTCTCTGGTTTCCATATGATATTTTCTGGCATAGATGAATTTTGCTCTGCATTGGAGGATTAGGATTAGAGTACAGACATAATAAAACTTCATGGCTTCTTTTCCAGCGTGGGTTCGTCTTATTAGAATCACATGGGGACATAAAATGATCATAAAAATAGTAAATCTGTTATTATTTCAGTTATATTTATTATTCATACATGGGATATATTGTGAGAAAAATAAATTCTGGACATGTATCAGCAAAGTGATATTAATAAATAAATCACCCACACTCGGTTTCCCAGACACGAGAATTGCTTAAGTAAATAACAAACTTGAAAAAATCAGCTTTTGACTGCTTGCACTGTTCCATACAGCACATCAAAAGGTGGCATGCAAGGTGAAGTCTTTTCTATGACAGCACTGTCAAGGTTTAGATGCATAAAAGATAAAGACACATGCAGCTAGAAAAGAAGGCCATCAAACCAGCAGATGAAGGAAACTAAATGTATGACAGTAGGTGAATAAGTGTAGGAAAGACCCGAGCTTATAACATCAGGAGGAATATTATCTCCTAGGTTTAAACACAGTGTGGGTGAGATGTCCTTGGGTGAGAAAACCTGGTCAAAGACGGGTGGGGTGAAGAGAATTGAGTGACAGGCTGCTACTGGAAAGCTAGACTGACCTTGCTTGCTTATAACAATTGAAACAGGAGGCAGTGGCAAGAGGAAATAGAAGTTATAAATCTTTGAATGGAGATGATGACAAAATGTGTAGGAGGAAACGGCAAAAAGACCAGCCAAGGTACTAGCTTGAATAGAAGAAAACAGATCCAGGGTAATGAGGTAGAGATGGCAGCTTACTTAAATAAAATTGTCACTCAAAAGACAGAAATAAAGACAAGAATAAAGTCCTCTGAGTGTGAATATGCACTTCTGGGCCGACTGCAACCACAAATATTGTAATAGAAAAATCAGCTCAGCACTCGTGATTTGAAGCAGAACAACCAGCTTCAGTACAACAGGGAGCAAACCTTTTGAGCTCTTTTCCTCTCTTTAATTAGTTTCTTCGACAGTGTTTTCTCTCTGTTCATGGTGGTTCTCTGATATTTTCTCTCACAAGTTTCCTCTGGGCTCTTGCAGTACCACTGAAATACATAATGTATCTGTAGAGCCAAATCATATCTCAGAACTAGATGTCCACCCCAACTCCCCAAGGAAATAGCAATTTCAAGCACATGGCTCACTCAACAGGTTAGCACCTTGCACTCAGAAAATTGCAACCCAGTGAATTTCTGGAGGACACAATTGACTTTTCTTGCTTAGAAATTTAGGAGAAAATAAGAATGTCACTTTGTGCTGTTTACGAGATAAAAACTGAAGACTTGCTTCTGTGGATCCCCATGTGATGCATCTGAAAGCACAAAGTAACCTAGTTAGATGTCAGGCTGGGCACACTGACTGCTGTGTTTAGACTTTTGTGTTTTGATCAAGTCCGAAACAAGTGTTACAACTCCCTGTGCCCTCCAGTTACCGAGCAGCCACAGATGAACTTGCAAGAACAAACACTAATCTTAGGACAAGGAGAGACCTTATATAACTCTTCCTAGGGAATGTGAACTGTGCACAAAAAACGGTGCTCAGAGTGGTGAGCAGAAATAAGGAAGGCCAAGTATTTGAAATATGTTATAAACCAGGACATAGCAGGGCAGTGGCTCACAGCCTACATATCACCAGTGGGAAAATGTGATGTGGCAGGTGGGTCAGCTCTGTTATCTGTGTCACTTGCAGATGCTGTAACACTTGCAGATGCTGTAACATTTGCAGGCTGCTCTCCAAAATAACTGGAAAAATTGGGGCAGGGGTGCCATCCAGTCAAGCAAATGCTGTCTCGTACATCCTCCCCCAAGCCAAACACCTCTCAGAACAAGGAAAGGAGCTCACCTCCCTTTTCTGCCACCAGGAAGTCTTGGAGGTCCATTCTGCATGCTGGGTTGCAGTACCCCTGCAGCTCCTGCATCAGCCCCAGCCCAAGCCTGGGAGCCTGGACCAGAGCAAGGCTCTTCACAGCACTGCCTCTCCCAGAGCAGCCACTAAAGCAGGGGGCAGCTCCTAATTCACATTCTTCTCCCACAGCCTAATACATTTTCCATTTTGAAATTTATTTGCTAAAAGCTTTCAACTTTGTGCTATTGTACAGACACTGAGTACAGTTGCCATATCCGACTATGAGTTTTGAATGCAGTCGACTTATTCTACACAATTCTTTTCTGTGTTTCTCTCACCTTTGTCAAGAAGCTGTACAAATTGTCACCTCGCCATTAGAAACATTCTTCTGTTCAGGTTGACCATTCCTCAAAGGACCTTTTAAAGAAAAAAGTAAATAAATTAAAAACTCTGAATTGTGATGTAGCAGCTCTTTTTTCCTTTTAATATAGGAACACCAGCCCCGCTTGCTCAGTTGTTTTTGCCTAATGTTCATGTAAGCATATGTGTGAGGGTGCTGGCTTATAAAACATCAGGGTAACGTTTGGCATTGCAACAGTGTAGCAGAAATGAACAGCTCCAGCTTGCAGACAACATTCATATTGACCAYTGATCTATTGAACTGTTATATTTAGAAGGATCATTTAAAGGAAAATCTCATAGGCTATTGAATTTGAAGCTGTTTCAGCTACTCTGCAGGGCTTTTTTTTCTCCTTCCTTTTCTTTTCCCTGCAGTGAATTCTCCAAGGCAAATGGAGTAAAATATTTTGCTGGAGGGGATACTTTACTTTCAAGATTTATTCCTTTGCACAACAAATATATCAAGGAAAAAAAAAATCAAAGACAATAGCAAAAATGTTGAAAGAACTGCAAAGTTTATTTTCAATCTCATTGTAAGAGTTTGACAGTCAAGCAGGGATTGTTTGTTTTATCATGGAGGGAGGTTTTATGTTAGGTAGCTATGATCAAACTGAGATAACTCACATTATTTTATTTTAATATTAGTTGTTTCTCCTTTGATGCCATGTCAGGGGAAGAACTGTCCTTCCTACTTATCTCAGACATCTGCTACAGAGGAACTGTCTGTTAATTATATTGACAGATACAATCTGCAAGTTTGTTTCGATGAGCTGTGATCTATAAAATGTGAAATATATCAAAGTGTTATGTGCACAAGCCTACTTGGCGCACTAATTGCATGTATTTAGAGATGCCTGGTCTCTACTTTTCTCCTATCAGTAGTTTGCATGTTGAGCTAACACTTGGCTTCATATTTGCAATATGATGGCCAGATCACCATGCACACATCCTATTACCATTTGCCCTTCTTTGAGGGGAGAAATATGCATTAGACTGTTTAATAGTCTGCAAAATCCAAACCTGAGGGAATGTTTTGCTGATCATTTCACCTTGTGCTTTCTCCTCCTCTTTATTCCCTTCTTAAAGCATCTTGTGTGACTTTTSAGCCCTTATCAAGTGTTGACATTGAAAATAAAAAAATACATCTTATTATTAAAGAGATTCTTGCCAGGAGGTAAAAGAAATATGTGCTCCTATGAGATTTGCTTACATATTCTGCGGATTGTAGATAGTATAGCTTTACATTTATTGAAATTGTCTTTTCCCCCGAGTTCTAAGAAAATGTGCCTAAAGCTATTATCGCATCTATCGACTCTGTGGGATTTAATGGACGTGGCTCCTGCTCCCAAGTGGTTGGAAAATGACCTCTATGAAGCAAAGTTCAAGCAGAGTGAAAGCTCTGAGGCTGAGATTAGAGACCTGTCAGTTGCCTGGTAGGATAAAAGTGTAAAATTATATGTGACGCTCAGTTCAGTCACATCAAACAGCTCCGAAATGTTTACTGAATGAACTACACAGTCGCTAATTACACTTTCCCCTTAAGTATTCACATTATCATGGGCAACAAATACCCAGAGAATCTGGAAAGGGAAAGCTGCTAATAAGTATGCAACAATTACAGCAGGCATGGTTTTGCACCTTAATTTTCTTACAGTGATTATTTATAGCGAAGAAGCAAATTTGGCCAGTCATTGCACAGTATCTCTGATTTTGGTCTTCTGAGAAAAGATATGATAAATTTAAAATCAAAATATAGCAACAGGAGCACATCTACTAACAATAAAATAAACACAGCTTCCTCACAACATGGTACAAAACATTACCTTAACCCAGTGACCCTTAGTGACCAGGCTGTTCAGGGTGGTCACATATATAATGTCAAATGATTACAGCTGCAACTAAAACCTGATGAATCAAAGTACATTGAAATTGCTCTTCCAATTCTTTCTGGAGGAAGTGCATTAACCTTGCATACCACGGGGTTTTTTTTCATTATTGCAACTTCCTTATATTAAAAWTTGCCTTTCTCTTGATATTCACTAATTCCAAATTTTGTAATAATGCTGAAGACTACTGGTGAAAGGTTCTCCTTCCATAAGTAAGGATCCTGCCCCTCACTTTACCTATCACCCACAAAAACCTCTGATCATGAATGTGATGCAGAGAGCAAAAGTAAGAGGCAGAGGGCTAAGGGATGCCTGAGATGAGCTTTGTAGGGCAGTTGTGGTAGGCTGACCCGAGACACTTCAGGTAAGAAGGGAAGACAAGGCCAGGGGAGGCTTTGCTGCCATGGAAGACATGTTCCACCCCATCCACTCACAAGCCATTGGAAGCCCATTGAGGCACCAAGGTCATTAATAAATCCACAGAGCAAGAAACCTGGGATGATCCATTTCCAGTGGCAGTCAGGTAATGAAGCAGTTAAGCACAGGGCTGTAGAAAGAGAGGTAAGTGCTCAACCTGTTGCTATATGTATGCTGTCAGTGGCCAATTTATGGGTTCTGTTGGGGTTTTTTTGGTCTTGCTTCCTTTGAAAATGGAAATCTCTTTCCTTTTTTTCTTCCTTTTCAGTGACTTTTTGTAGTCATATTCTATAGCCAGCAAAAGGAAGAATTGAATTGTTTGAAGGAATAACTACAGCAGAGAGAAAACGATACATAATAAAACTCAGAGTTATACTAAAGTGCTGAGTCATTCTAGAAGAAACTATTGTTTTGCCATCTGAATATTTTGCTGTGTACTCAAAGTATAGTTTAGTTACACTATTTTACATTAGCGACTTTAGACAACAAATTATTTCATATAAAGATATTTGTCGTAAGACATAATAGAACAAATGTTCATCTCTGTACCTCAATTTAATATATATTTTTGAATTTTTTTTACTCTGATAAATTTTCACAGRTAACAATTAGCTTTTCCTGATCTTTTTTAATTCCAAATTCTTTAACATCATAAAAAAGACTAATTAACAAATTCAGAACATTAATCTTCTACAATATATTCAATAACCCTCTCGTAAGAAAAAAAATTTTTCTTTCCACTTATATGATCTCTAAAACATGTGCTTAATTAAAATTGATCTCTCTTACTTGAAATCTTTACAGAGTGACTTAGAGAAACATGGCCTCAAACACAGTTATTTGAAATTACATTAGCAGAAGATCTAACCAATAATGTGCAATTGCTGTTACATAGTGTCACTTACTGTTACCGTCTCAAGCATTTTAATAATGATAAGGTATACATGGTTTCCAGCTGATTTTTACAGGCTTCTTGATTAAATCCCCCAAAATTCTATAAACTGCTGTCCTTGGCATGATGATCAGCAGGCGGGACAAGTTAGCTGCATTTGTAAAGGAGGAGGGGTTTATTTCTCAATATGGATATTCTGGAGTGATGGGAGTCTGGTGCCAAGTTCTGAGGTCCAGTACACCATTAGAGGTCGCGAGGGGTACATCCCACAGTATTTTCACTATTAGCTGAATTAGCCACACCATGAACTCCGAAGAATTAACCTAAGATGGCATGATATTCTGCTTTTTAAGGATGTATGTTTAAGGCTCTGTAATAATCCTTGAGTGAAACACAGTAAAAAATAAAAAAATTATTCCTTAATTTCTTCCTGTGTCTGTCTCTAAATAGGCAGTAGTCTCATTGATTCATTACCTTCCCTAATCTCTTCTGGAATGCCTATTTTATGCTTGGCCAATTACCAAACTTTACAGATTTCTCTGTTTCATTGACAAAGGTGTTATTTCTATCAAGAAAATACAGAAATGTATGCCAGAGAAATTAAACCTGTACTGCAGCTAAAACACATTAAGGACACAAGGACATTTTCCAAGACATCCAAAGTAGCTCAGAAAAATTGGCTTATGTGGAGAAACAAATGCAAATATGTGGAAATAAAAGCAGTACCTCTTCTGCAGTGCTTTGCCAGAAGCAAGAAGTCCCACATCACTGACATTCTCAATTTGTTAGCTGCACTCTCTCCAGGTATTTTGAAGACTGAAAGACAGTCTGACATGAGAAATGCAGCTCGGATCATTTAGTGGCCATCCCCGAGAGCAGAGACAAATATACACTCCGGAGTGGTTGATGCATGAAAAATACCTCAAGTTTCTCTCATATACAATCTCTAAAAAATGCTGTTATTTTAACATTAAAGCTCATCAAATTTTGAGTGAGGAGTGGGATCAAGATAGAATGGACAACGMGTTTGGTAAAGAGGTTTGTAAATCTTGATGAAATAAAGCACTTTTTAAAAACTGTGCACATATTCCATGGTTAGAATTCAAAATCTGTACAGAAAGAAGCCCTTTTGGAGGAGGAGATTCCCACCAAACTTTGCCCTTTATGGACAATTTGCACAGCTGTCCCTGGGCAGAGTTTACACAGTCCAGAATCTCTTAATAACTCTCCTATTCTTGATTTCAAAGAAAACAATAAACCCCTATACGCTATGATTTGGAACTTAATATCCAAATCTTCCTCTCCAATCTCCATGTTTTCTCACTTTCCAGTATGCTTGGGGTATTAGCATGAGTAGTGAAAAACATCTCCAGAGGGTCCTGCTAATCCGAGGGCGATGGCAAATGGATTGAACGCCAAGGGAGTTTCACAGTGATGGATCCATAAGTAGGTGGTGACAAGAACTTCTTGTTTGGTGCACATTTTCTGTGATAGGGATGCTGGCATATCAGACAACATGGCCTGAGGTAGATATATTCAGGGATGGGATCCTGAAAAAACAAGTCTAGCTTCTGTTTCTTGGAACTTTTGCTGCTTGACTGACAATTCCTGTCCTCTGCAATAACTGTTACGAAAAAGACATTCTCAATCAAAGGGAAGGCAATTTTAAAAGATGGAAAGTGGTTTTAGATGTTTCAAACTTTTGTTTCATTTGTTTTTCATAGAAATGATCTTAAAAAAAAAAAAAATGTTAAGGATATGCCCTGGGCTTAACTTCCTCTGGTCTAAGAGTAGGTAAGTTATGTCGTTGCATCGTAAAAGGTGATCTTTCCTCCCTACCAGTGCTATAAGCATCTGCTGGTCTGTGTCCACAGGGAACAATTAATTTCTTCCCAAACAAGTTTCCTTATTAACGTATCTGACTATAACTGTATTTATTTCCAATAGAGGGTGTCCTCTTTTTGTAGCAGATGTTGAAACTGAAAATAAGTTCCTAACATGTATGCTATTACAGTTGGGGAGTATCAAGTGTTGCCTGCCTTCTGTTTGTGCTGGAACGAAGCACAGGCTCTACCTCTGGTTCTCAGTGGGAAGTTGGAACTGGCTAATTGACAACCCGAGAAGGGACAGATTGAATCTTCCAAAATATTTCCTTTGTATMGAACATCAAGTCAAATATCACATGACGGAAACAGAGAAAAAAGAGCATTCCCTTTGCAGATGCTCGGTCTTAACTCTTCCCTCCTGGTATCACCATATTCCCAAACCTGCTGGCCCAGACATGGCCTCGACGTGCAAAGAAAACTGTGATTTGCARTGCCCTCTCCTGCCTCCTCCATCTATTTTTTTCTTCAAAAAAATCATATCTGATCTTCTTTCCCATTTCGCAAAATATTATTTTTCTTTGAAATTCACCTTTAATAATTTCCATCCTTTTGCTCGTCCTGCACCTCTGGATGGCCATGTGGATTGCTTGCACCATCAGAAGAGAGGGCACAGGAACCTCACTGCTTTCCTCACCATGATTGGTTTGAGACAGTCCTCCAGGCAATTTAACAACGGCTTCCCCCCGCCACAATAAACCACTTTATAGCACTCTTATCCGATTCAAGTTGACCTGCGGGGCACATTTCAGTAGCAGCTTAATTCACTTTCTGCCTTCCCTCAAGTTGAAAACAGAAGAACATTAGTTGCCCTATAATGTGACATCTATGTCTTGTTTCTCCTATTATCTCGACTAAGTAAATCATAACAACAGCAATATAGTTGCACGTTGATTTAAATGAAGAAATATGGTTTGATGTTAAAATAATTCCTCTAATTTATAAATAGCAAAGCCTGGCACAATGTATTTTGTCAATGACATCCCAAATCAAGGTGTGCAATCTTGAGAAATTGTTTGATTAACTTCSGCCTTGTAAAACATCTTCTTGTGGCAAGTACTTAAGCCTCTAAGAGCTGCCAAGTTCAAGCCAGTGTGGCTCATGCTATAAGTCTTCCTGCAGCCCTTTGGGCCACTCTGTAACGAGAGCTACCATTTTGCTGTCGCTGTCACTTCGCATATCCRCTCTCTAAAGCTCTGTTTGTTGTTTCATTCTGTTCTATGTCTCCCTTAGGAACTTCTTCATTTTAATATAAATAGAGCGCTTCATCATGCAGTGCCAAAGACTCACGGAAGGTACAACTCTCAATATTACTGAAAATGATGCATACAGATGAATTTGGCCAGCAGATCACAAACAAAGGGCCTTAAAGAAAAGGGGAAAACTTCCTAATCCAAAAGCATGGAAGGGAAAACCTTGAAAATAATAAAGGAAAGGGGAAATGAACACCTCACTCTGCTAACCATTGGTTTGATTGTTATTCACAAACATAAACAGATAATTAAGGCTTTTTGCAATATGGCAAAAATACATCACAGAGTATGTATATTTTTGATGTTAATTTTTAATTGGATTTTTCTTTTAACATGAAAATTAATTTTCCTGCTCAGTCACGACAATTTAAAAAAATTGAACCATATTTATAAGCAAACATTTTTATTTGTTTTAGAAAAACATTCATTTTGGAATTTTAATAATTGGGTTTTAATGTTGTTTAAAATTTTGTATCCTTTCAATTTTGCCTTTTTTTAATCCACACATTTATATGATATGGTCAAGAATTTGATAATAAGATATGACCCAATAATATTAAAATGGAAAAACTGCGATAGGATAATAGGATTAAGGATGCCCAGGCAGATAGATACATGAACCTTGACCTAATGTGTTGAGAAAACACAAAATAAAAAGGCAGTTTCTAACACTTTCATAGAAACAGCAAAATAAAATAAAAAAATTAAAAAAAAAAAAGAAGTGCTACAACCTGACACTGCATGTCACTACATAACATGGTGGATGTGATATGTTACATTCTGGTCATCTACTACTTAGTGTCAGAATAATTTTTTATATTTTTGAGAGAAAATRAAAGTATAAAAGTAACCCGTGCAGTATTTCAGAAAAGGTGAATGAAATCAGGGATTATTTTAGTTCTGCAAATTTCACCTCCCATACATTGCCAGTACCACTGGCAGGTTGGCTCCAACCCCATTCTCTAGAAAGTAACACGAAGGGATCAAATTATAGTTGGGTTTTGCCCTAGCAATAGTTTCTAATTACTTCATTACATTTAAACTGTCTTGCCCACAACCCTTTGGCTTTAGCCTTTTACTTGGACAATATAGCTGTTTCTATTACATCCATATGGAAATGCTTTGTGGATCATATCAGCTCATGCTTGCATATTTAATGTGGTTGTTCCAGTTTAATAGCTTACTGCACAACAGCCTTTAGCATTTCTGTTTTCTTTTGTGCCCTCTGCAGTGAATACTCAGGTTCTCTCAGATATTTACTATACTTTTTCAAATACTACGTGTGCAGAAACATCTCAAACATTTGGAATTGCTAATATCCAGTTACAAATTCACAAGTGGCAAATACGCAACCATGAAATTCAGTAGTTACAAAGCAGAACATTTGTACATTGTAAATTCCAGTGCATTTCTTAAGTTGCATGATGGGGAGCAGCAGGTGACATTATCCAGTTTTATGTGCACTTTACCTTTCTCTAACAACCCTCTTTCTCCCTTCTCTCCTATGGATGCTGCTGAAGTATAGAGTTTCATTCATTCACTTTAATGCTAAACCCCATCATGCTCAAAAAAATCTTTCCAGAGAATTGAATAGGACCAAAGCTGATGCTGACCCTTATCTGGATAGGTATATTTTTATGGTTATGTATGTCCTCATGTGCTTTTGTCAATCTTGGAACAGAGCGCCCAGGGAAGTGGTGGAGTCACCATCCCTGGAGGTATCTAAAAGATATGTAGATGCAGCACTTAAGGACATGGCTTAGTGGTGGACTTGGCAGTGCTGGATTAATGGTTGGACTCAACAATTTTAAAGGTCTTTTCCAACTGAAATTATTCAATGATTCTATATAGGTATTTAGACATGAGTGACCACAGAGGCCAGAGGGAGGGCACATTATTTGATGAGTGTATGGTTCTTTTTCTTTCTGCCATTTACTCTTTCTCCCCCTCACCACAGAACACAAGCACTTCAAAGATATTAGGATATCTAAACTCATGACACTTCAGTGAGGCAAAAGATTGTTATTATACCTCTTTTAGAATCAAAAATCCAACCCGGAGCCAGCCGGTCAGTCCAGCATCTCCCAGTTTGCTGCCCAGCAGCAGAATCCTGGGCCTGCAGGTTTCATTTTTGCAGCCTCTCCTGCTAAACAGGAACATTTATCAAAACTTTCAAACTAAACAACACTAGAGTTAGGGCAACTCAATTCACTGGTAGTGGTGGTGAGGAGAGGTTTTAATGCCCCAGTGCCATCCCAGTGAGTGCTTCAGTTACCACTTTATGTTGAGGAGTGCAACACGGAAACCTTCCCTCCTACAAATCTACCTTAATACCAAGGCTGCAGGATTGTGATCTATCACTGTCTTTTGGCCAAGAAAGCTGCACATGGAAGACTCAGACCAGGATCAGCCTCGTGAGCCTCAACAGTAGCATATGGATGACAGAGCCCCATGGCCAGGCACCCCCCTCCCAGGGGAACACACCATGTTTTTCTTTCTGCTGAACTCAGCACTGGCAAACAACCTGTGGAAATCTGTGAAGCAGGATGGGCCAATATGAAATTTATTTTTATGCACTGTGGAACTGCTCCTAGACATGTGTGAGGGCTTTTACTATAGAAGTAACTCATCTGATATATTAGCCCTATGTTCTTTTTACTGCAGCTGCAAATTCCAGCTTTTTAAAAAACCAACAAATAAATTACTTAAAGTTTAGAGAAGAGGTAGTATAGGGCTGTCTATCAGGGAAATATCAAGTCTTGCAAAACAGACTTGCACAGAAAGGAAGAATGAGGTGTCTATCTAATGCCTTTTAATACATTTTTTTAACATAATTCTCTGCTCCCAAGTTGCATTTAAAAATCTGTGTAGTCTATATACATGTCAAACAGCTATCATAGAAAATACTTGCTTGGTATCTGTAAGATGGCCTTTCACTAGATCAAAACATGGAGCTATATGATTCTTATTTTCAAATGTTAAATATTCTATTTCGTAAGTTGCCCAGCATATCTTAAGCCACACTGCTTGCAGTAAAATGCTGCATTGATGAATAAAGGGGGATAGAGTCTACCTCGTAATTATAAAAGACAAATAAGCAAATGTTAGTATTCAGTCATCTTCTACCATAATTGATACTTTTCCATGAGGCAGGGCAGAGGACACAAGCATCCTTACTCAGAAGGTATATAAATTAGTAGAACTTTTTAAATAACTGTGGTCAAATTCTGCTGTCACATTGCAAAATAATTGACGGCCAGACTGTTTCAGGTGTCTGAATAGAAGTCCTTTCTTATCACATTCTTGGTGTATAAATAATACATGGTATTTTTGTAGAGGAAATAGTTGTGTAACTCATACTTTCACTATATTTGTGCCTGGAAGTCTTTGCCTCACCTGTGTCAAAACATCATAATCTTACAGCTGCTAATTGCAGCAGAGTGGCGCCTTGAGTTATTTTTGTGGTCAGCATGAGATGGCATGTGACATTTTATGTTATAGTAACCTTCAAAGAGGCCTTTCTATCATAAAGATTTTAATGCAGAAAGAGGAGGAAGTGGAATCTCCCAACATCACTTTCAGCTGTAATGTTCTTGATCTTTATATAAAATTAAAGTGATTTGTTTATTTGTCAAATTTATTACTTTAATGCTAATACACGGTGGTGTAACACATTATCTAGCTAAYACTTTTAAGGCAGCTTGTCAAAATAAGGGCATATTAGTTCAGTTCCAACTATGCTGGACTTTTGCCCAAGCAGAAAATTAGCGAATAAAAGCAAAAATTTAACACGATGAGTCACACCAGTCATATTAAAACCCTACCTTTTAGGGAACACATTAGATGATATCCCAGAGCTCATATTTAGTAACCCTCTGATGGACATTGGCAAAAATTTTGCTGTGTAGGAGCCACGTAGGGACTCTGGATTTTGGCTGGCTCTGTTTTTAAAATGCCAACAGACCAGATGTGCTTTAAGAACCACAAACAACTGTATTTTTTAAATGAGCATTTTCTAATCTCTACCAATTTCTTAACAGCCTACAAATAAGCTTATGCTCTTTCAGCTGAGAATATATATCAGGTTTCCTGGAAACCATCCCACTAGGGCATGACTATAGCTCCAATATAAGCAGTGAAGCACTTAAAAGGGGGCTAATTAGCTATTTGCTGTACTTGACAGATAAAAGATGTATGCAAGCACAGAGAAAAGACTGCAAATATAGATATCCCTGATTATGTTATTGTCCAACATTTTAATTAATTTCTTAGACCATCTTTGTGTAATATGAAAAGGTTTTGAAAGATGTGACAGTAACAAGGCTGTGGTGTTTCTTTAACTAATCACCAGCACTGCAGGGTGCTGGAAATTTTAAAGCACGTTTTATATGCTCAGTTCATTGAAGAATTACTTTTAGTTCTACTGGCCTTAATTTTTCCTTTATTTGCAGAGCAGCAATGAGAAAGGTGTGATTTGATTCAACTAGTGTGCTGCCCAGAAGCCGTTTTGGCATCTAAATCATCAGCAGAGGAGACAGACTGGCTGGTACCTACAAATAGGGGCAGATGATAAGATCTTTGGTCTCCATCTGCAACTCTTTCACCGGGTGAGGAAGTAATGCAGCTTCTCTGAGACTTATTTTAGCTACCCATGAAATCTGGAAATCATATTTATCTGTCACTTGTGAGCATTGTGTAGTTTTGCACCCCACCAACCCTCAAGTTCTTGGAAAGCCCAAAATAAAATTTCCTCACAGTATATTTTTGCTTCTAATTTTAGCCAAAACCAAACACAAAGTAGTGCACAGTGTGAGGCTAGCCAGGCAAATAAATGCATTAACAAAACCTTCTGAAACAAAAACATTTTGGCCCAGAGTTTAGATTCTAGCAGGAATTAGGGCTCCTTCCTGGTTTACTGATATGGTTTCACAAGTTCACAATGATATCCAGTCACCTTGGTTATAAGTCATTCAGGTGTGTTGCCATCAATGTCACAGGAAGGAAGGATTTGGCCCATGCCCCATAAAAATAATGGTGTATATGGGTAAGCAGAGAGGCACCAGCAGAGTAAATACCAGTTCAGAAACCAGCAGTGCTTTAAGCTTTGTTAATAGCAAGGAGCCAGGTACATTAAAGTAGCAGACAATTTGTTTGATAGGCAATTGATATTTGACAGGCCAGTGACAGCCATGTTGTCAGGAGATCACAGCTCCTGCCTCAGTGTGTGACTTTAAAAACTTCACTAGGGGAAAAATTACAGTCAGGCAAGCAGCAGCAAGGCATAGCCTAAGGCACTATCTGCCAATAACTAAGTCCTAGGGAAAACTGATTTGTGGCTTCTGATCACATGAACCTATAGCCTTCACTATTGACTAATTGTGGTTCATCTGGATGTAGATCTATCTTGCCTAACAAGAAAGCACTAGAGGTCTTCATTTAGCCATTGAGCTGAGTCTCTGGAGACATGTGTGCAGCTGTCTTTACCTTCTTACCAATCAACACATCAAAAGCTGCAGAATATATTTCCACTTTCAGAAATGCAAACTGCAAGTGAGATAAAGTTGCCAAAGTAGACTTGAAAAAGAGTGAATGATTATGACTTTACTCCAAATACAAAAGATAAATCATTTATGACCGTGCAGAACTTTGCTATCTATATAAATTTAGAACAGATACAATGGAGCCAATTTATCAGCTGGACAGCCACATCATTTTAATGTAACTGTAAAAGATTAAAACAATTTTAGGTGCCTTTTTTCCTATAAAGCATCAACCTAGAGAGAACACAAGCAGACCAGGTAAATGCACATTTCCTTGCAGAAAGTGGCCATAGAATGATGCCATTTTGATTTGTTTTATCTTAGTGAAAATAGGGTAGTTAAAAATAATCGACTTGGCGCCACGAAAAGCAACTGTCAATTACTACGCAAAGCATTCTACCAAGTCCAAACATTATAGTAAAACTGGGAAAAAAATTTACAAACAGTGCTATAGAAGTATTTGAAGGTAAAGTTAAGAAGAGACAGGGTCAGCAATTTTGATTTAAATCACTTTCTTGGTTTCTGCTCTGGTTAACAATTCATTCAACTAAAAGCTATATTGGCAAGACACACAACACCACCACTGAAGGAGCTGGGCTCCTTCATTCTCTATCAATGCTATCAGAGTTTAAAAGTCCACAGCAATTTTAGGGCTCGATTRCAGCTTGACTTAAGAGTTCACATTCAAGTCACATTGGATTTAGTAGGCAAACAATTTGCTTCAGGCCCAAATGACCAGGAGTTTTGTGATGTCTGTTAACCAAGGCAGGACCAGCCAGTGTTGGGTCTGACTCTCAGTCTCATGCTGTGAGGCATGCCCAAAACACCACTGTTTTTTCTTGTTTGTACTGTCTCAGCAAATCAGGAGAAAAGTTTTTCTTGTGAGATTTGTGTTTCCTCCAGTCCAGAAAAACGGCAGAAAAAAGGTGCAGAATCTTTGCAGGATTTCAGTATCTCTGTGTGCCAGCYTAGCTTCAGCAGGGAAATGGCAAATATTTTTACCATATCACATTCTGTACAGTTAAATTGGGACTCACAGTTGGGCAGAGAAGAGCAAATTGATCACATAAAATTAAAAACAATATAAAGATCCCATTAGAATATTAGTCCTAAGAGTAACTTWGCGCATTTTTAGTTATATTAGTGAATACATGTTACTGGACTACCTATCTTGACCAAGATCAAAGAGGATAATAAACTAGATGAGCAGTCTGGGTCTAGAAATTACTAGGAATTTAGAGGAAGAGACGATTTAAATTTAAGACCTGTTCTTCMGGGCAGATTATTTACATAGGTAAAGCAGAAGAAGCTTGTGAGTGTGTTTTCAAAGTTCTTAGCATTTAACATATTAAATTTCTGCATCTGTTTGAGGTGCACCTATTGCTGRTTATTATTATTGCTACCAGTTTTGACCTAGCACACAGATGTCCCTTTTTTCCTAGTTAAATATGTATCTATCTCACATTTCTTTTTGTCGGACTTCCACTGTGGAACTTTTGCCCAATAGACTTACGATAAACGATAAAACCTCGCAGAGGCAGGGCAAGCAGTTCAGCCTGTTCCCAAAACTGACACATCCTTCTTGTTACAAAAATTTTTCACGTTGCTTATAACTTTGCAAAATTAACTCCCAGGGATAACATTTTCCACACTGACATAGTTACTCTGGAAAATATCTCTACATCTTGCCTCTTGTTTTTCAAGGACAGGAATGCCTCTATACTCAAAGCAGGGATGGCTTATTACTACTTACTTAAAAATGCCTTCAGTTGGCCAAATCAGAAAATTTTGTGAGGAAAAATAAAAAAAAAAAAAGAAAATCACACTTATAGTACTGTCTTAGCAAAAATAGCTTCCACTTTCGAGAATTCTTTTTCAGAGTGAAAATTCTCCATATTTCCCCTTACTGAGCACACTCTGACCCCCACAAAAGACAGGATGGGCAYAAACTTAGGGCAAGGGTGATCTGGAAGCTCTTCCAAAATTTTCCCTCAAAGGGCTGCTCCTTTTCAGGGCTGCTGCCAGGTCCTGTACCAAGGAGCCAGGCATTACCAGCATTTCTCATACACCTTACTAATGCTCCTTACGAAAGTGGGGAGAAGCCACTGGAGCTGGAAGCCAATATTGGAAAACTACAAGGAGGGAGATGCAGGGTTTACAAAAATGAGGCTGGTGGGAATTTAAGCAGAGAGAAGAGCGGAAAAAATGTGATGAGCACTTTATAAAGAAAGGGATAGGGACAGGATAGATGAGATTTAATGAGGAATTTGGAACTAAACGCTTTTGCTTAGGAAACACTAGTTTACCAAGCTTGTAACTTCCCTGCAGAAATTAAAGTTTCATTCAGGAAACCCTAACCCTTCCTTACTCCAGATCCCCACCCCTCCACCCCCCATATCTTACAATTCAGTTTATAATAACACAAATATACCTTCTTTTCTCAAATCTCTTCACACTCAGTGTGCAGGACAAAGCTGCTCTGGAGATGGATCCAAACTTTGAAAACAACAGCTGTAGTTGTGTGCTGGTTTGACTGTAACCAGCAGGGGAAATTAACCCCACACAAATACCTTGAGAGATTTTAGGTCAAAATTAGAATTTTAATAAAAAGGTTAAAATAAATGCAGGAATACAGAAACACTGGCCTAAACAAACTGTCAGGGTCACAGTACAACCTGGTAGTGGTTGCAGTCCTGTTGAAAGACCTGGTCCGCTGGGTATCCAGTGATGGTGGTCCAGAGTCCTCTGGCTTTCCAGTCGTCTGGTAGTCCAGTCCTGGTAGTCCAGTCCAGTAGACCAGTCGAGTCCAGTCCAGAGGAGTGGAGTGATTTCTCCCATCTCAAAGCCTGCTTTTATGTCGTGTTTCTTGGCTCGTACTTCCCCCAGGGGCAGGGACATCCTCAATGGAAAAGGATTTTCCCGACGTTCTATTGGTTGCTTCGGCAATGAGCTCACATGAGGCCTCTCCGGTTTCTGACAATCTATTGGTTGGTGTTTATCCGGTTTGGTAACTGGCCATTAACCGAGATAATCCACTCAGGATGGGTGGTGCTTGCTGTCAGCCGGAATGGTTATCTCAGTTGAGATAAGGAGTACCACGCCACCTCACATGAGCATAGCCTCAGGGACCAGGGGTGTAACTGTGAACGATCCAGCTTATCGAGGAGATCTGTGGATGGTGATAGAATACATCCTTTTATGGTTAACCCAGGACAAGTTGTTTCATCCATCACAAAAGTTACCAAATCTGCAATAAAGGAAGGTGACCACCACAGAATATGACAAGAGATGATCTCATCTCCTCATCAGAGCAGTTCACACTTGAGAATTAGCTTCTTCAGATATATCCATCTCTGAAAAGCCCCTTTCACAGGCAGGCACAAGTACGCATTGCCACATAGGCACCTGAAACAAGCTGAAGGTGCTGGTCTGCAGAATACACCACTCCTGAGAAATTTTGTGCATTTTAAGTACAAACCATGTATTCTGAAAAAAAGGAAAAAAAGTAAAACCAGTTCTGGATGAGGAGGCACAAGAATTCTTTGACTTAAATAAAAAGTTGTTTTCCTAGGAGAAAGAGTTGATGACGAAACTCTTTACTTACAAAGCAGTACACACAAAACAAGGATATAAGTTACTGTGTTTTGTTATCTGAACCGSTCTCAAGTGTCTTGGTAATTGTTTTGCAAACTGGATGGCTGCTTTATGAACAACTTGCCTTTCTTCCCATTTGGAATTTGAACTCTCCAACTTTCTGGAAGGAATGCCCTGAATCGTTCTGATGTTTTGTGACAATTTAAAAGCAAATTAAGGAAATACTTGGCACATCATAACTTTTTTTTCTACTACCTCTGTAGCAATTTTAAAATTGGTTGGGTAAAATGGCCATTTCTACTCCTAAAAGTTGCACATTTTAAAGTTACTAGGTCAGTAATTTCCATAATAAAAACATAAATCTATCTATACAATATAAGCCAAAAAATACATATATTTTTATATCTATTTGTAGAGCTCTGAAACTTTAGAGACATGAAACCTAAATAAGGAATATGAGTCAATTAAAGAGTAAAGTGCAGATAATTTCACCATGCTCTATAAAGGAGATTGCACAGTTTTGGTAAAGCCTGAGATTTCACCAAGGGAGAGTCTTCAGAATTAGAAGATGCAGCAGATGCCAGCACATGGGAGGATAGGTATGATGAGGACTGGAGAGCTTCTGAAGGTTTGATGCAGCTCTTTGGCTCTAGCTGGTCAGATCACCTCTACCTTTCCCAAAGAGTTTTTAGGAGTCTGAAAATATCTGTAAATAACTTCTGCCAGGGATACAGAAGTCACACACATCCTTGTTGAACATAGTCTATGCTTAACAGGTACAGCTGTGGTTAGAAAAGGCAGCTTGACATTCAATCCCATTTCTCCCAAGCTCATGTCATCCTTTTGCAGGAAGCCAAGTCAGCAAGGCCTGAAGTACTTCAGGAATTCCCCTTTCACATGCTGAGGAAGACACAGAATCAGAATTTGATACTAGGTGCCACTTGCGATAACTAGTGCACGCAAGATGTTCTACATGCAGATGTGTGTTCTCAATAACTCCCTCTTTCTCTTTTTCTATCCTAAGAATGCAGCTAAACGACTCCCCTCATATTTTATTAATTTTAAAAAATTTATTAATAATAGGATATCTTCCTCACTTTCAGCATGGTAGACTAACCATAACATGAGAATGATTACTTTAATATGTGCCATAATCAATAAAACCTGAAGGTGTTACCTCATGAATTGTCTCTAGAAAATGAGTGACCCCTACCTACAATAACTCCACACAAAAGCTTATTAAGCAGGATGGGCCCAAAGCTCTGTGGTAGGACATTCCTTATACCTGCGTGATCAGAGGAACCAGAGGCCACACATTCACCCACCTCCATCTGCACAACATACTGCCACCATTTCCCAGCCAGTCTCATGAAATCCAGAGCCTTCAGAAGAAAAAATTGGTCCAAGGCACAGAAACTATTTATCTGATCACTACCACTAACATTCCCACACTGTTTAAAATACATCAGGTGATTTTATGAGACCGCTACCAAGTATTGCAACCAAAGAGATTAATTTGAGGACTGGTRCAAGTGTCCTCAAAATCACACTCAAGATGTATCTATCAGCAGCCTCATTTTTATGTGCTTCTCCCCTTTTTCTTAACTCTGTTTAGCAAGAAACATTTTATCATTTTATTCCCCCACAGGTACAGTTTTCCAATTATTTTCCGCCTAATGGATTAAGTACCATACAATAACAGAAAAAGACACCATTTTGTTTGGTGAAGGAGACATGTCATACACTTTGCTAACATTACAGCCAGATTTCACGGTCATGGGAAAACAAAACACCCCAAATGGAGCAGTTATTAATTCGATAAATCCAGCTGCTTTCAGTGCTCTGGGCAAGAGGCAAAGTTAAAAGCAGCTGCTTGTTGACGACATGTGTGACCTGACCAGGGGAAGGTAGCTGTTTTAGCACATCATCCACCACTTTGAAGGCTGACTGCACTCAATTTCTTAGACAATCTACACACCATTTTCAGTTCTGTACCTCCATAATTTATCACAACAATACCTCAAGCATACAGATTGGCGGGGGGGCAGGGCGGGGGATGAAAGCAATTTACAGTATAAAGATGAAAGAAGCTGGATGGCTCAAGAAGACCTACTATGTAAATCATATCCACAACTTAAAGGAATGTAGCCATAATATTCTGGAATTAATTTTTCCAGCATTCCTATATAGGTCACACAAAGGTAAATGTAGTTTCCTCCTCCCCCTACCACTATATCTGGAGTTGTTTATCAATATGTTAAAGAGGAAATTGATTCTACCTCTCTTTTTCTACAAGGACAATAAGAACCTTATGTATAAAAACTTCTGACAAAAACAACAGCAATCAGTAAAAAATTAGTGTGCTATCTGTCTGTATGTCTTCCCTTCAGATTTCTGGGCACATCCTTCAGAGTTACTCATGATAYTCAAGATTAAGAAGGGAAAACAATCTTTTTCCAGTAACAGTCTACATCACGTACAGTGTATCCCAGACATATCTCACCAATTGTAGCTAACTTCAAAAATACAAAAGTTATGTGCAGCCTTCATAATATTTCTAAAAAATTAAATATGTGATTTTAAAACCATTATTTTAAACTTGATTTCAAACACAGATCTATATTTTCAGTTTTCTAAATTATAATTGCTAAATATGTTTGATTAAACAAAAGTGTGTTCTGCAATGGGAAAAAATTTTCTTTTTCTGTAAGACTGTGTACAGATACAACTTTACTTTTTTACGGATGGTTTTGTAGCAATCTTTTGCACACAAGGATTTTTCTCTGTATTCAGCAGGTGCACCATGTATCCCAAGGAGAACCAAAAGTGTGTCTGCAAATCTCTTTACACAATTTTACCTCTTCTTTCAATGATCAATGACATATTTATCTGAGAAAACTCTGAATTTACCTACCTTTATTGTGTGCTTCTTAGCACTCTAACTGCAATCTGTCTCTCAGTCTCTTTCCCGTGGGATCTACTTTTAAAGGTACAAGTGTGTTAACAGTTTCAAACAGCTGCTATGGAAAAAAATCATCATGAATGTTTCCTTCTTCCTCCTCAATTGTGAATTTAAATCTCAAAATACACTAAGGCTGCGTTGCAAGAAGCAGTTGTAGTCACAAGATTAACTCCAGACACCTCCTGCTTGCTCAAAGTTGGGGCTTATATGAGTGGAAAGGTGATACAAGAGATATTAATCTCTTGCTTTTCACACTGGTGGGTCCTGACATTTTGGGTCAAGCAAACTTTTAATGAACGGGGAAACTATTTTGAGTTATATTTAAGAATTTCTAAATATATTCCACGCTTTACTCTCCTTCCAAGGAGACTTGAGGCAACCAGTTTTAAAGACAAGAGGCTTCTGAAAAGAACACAAACCTAAGACTGTATTTCAGCAGAATATGTAGTRTATTTGTAATGTGTGGTTTCACACAGAAAAGGTAACCTATTCCCACACAGAGGAAGTGGGGGATAATATACTAGCTTTTGAATGGATAATCCCTCAGACCGTGCTTCAGCCCAAGTCATTAGATAACCTTCTGTGTGCACAATGTACATATCCCACTGAATGTCTAAACATCATATTTCCAATGCCATCGTTCATGCAGGCACGTGTGTATAACTCATTGCTCCCTCCCTAATGCACTTTGGACACAGGCTATTCAATTCAACATACCCACTGCCTCATCATACCTTTACCAAAGAAGTATATAAAACCATGCTTGCAATACTCTGACTCCTTGCTGGTATCACCCAGTCCCAGTTTGACTCCGCCGTACCACAAAAACTGACTTAAAATTACAATCTTCTTTTTTTCCCATCTATTTCTGACATGCCACTTTGAATCTTCAGATTTCTTTGGATTCTCATGTGGTGGGTCCCCTCTGCAAGACCCTGATAATCTTGCCAAAGATTACCTCTAAGCCGTCAGGCTACCTATAACAATACTGTTGTATTTTGGGGGCCAATCATAGCACCCGTTTCACTGAGGCTTCACTGGGATGCACAGTGAGTGAATCACCAAATCTAGGGCTGACAGTATTGCAGACAACATTTGCTGCCTTGCCTGGCTAAAGGATTTTGGCCAGTGAATGCAAACTGAACAGGTAGTATTTCACAGTTCTTGTCTRAACAATAAAATCTGTCCAGACAACATTTCTGGCTTTCTATAAAKCCCAGATAGTCCAACGTGCCTCTTTAGCCTTTGCAAACAAGCAAGTGTAAAGAGTTTTAAAAGGACTTCTGTTAAAAAGCAGTTGATAACAACTTGCAGTACTGAAAAATAGGATGGCATCTATCAGTTCTCCATGCTAAATAGCAAAGAACTTTCCATACAATAAGTAGTCCTGTGCTATTGAGGGACTGAGTCCGTTTCGTTATTCCTACAGTAGTGGACTAATTGATATTAATAAGAATGAAATTCTGCCTCAATACTCATCTTCCAAGCATGCATCAGTGTTAGCATTTTACTAATAAAACCACAAAAATTTAACTAAATTTTTGCAAACTGACATACTTTCTTGCYATACATAACAAAACATTAATTTTTTTTTAAATTGCTTTTGTATAGAAAAATACAGAAAATAAATTCTCACCTGATTATTATTCATAGGACTATATTGTAGCCTTAGTTTGATCCTGCAGTGGGCTGGGGAATGTTTTCAGTCACTTGCCTTACAATAGAAGGTAAAGTTTTATTGTCCATCAGCTGCACTGAGTCTGGGTAGACTGAGTGGATCAGGATACCTGGGGTACAGGGACAAGAAAAACGAGAAGCTGTCAGAGGTGCTGTCACTATGGGCCCAGAGGACAGGAGGTCAAGACTGATTCATATGTTAGATTTACAGCACCTATACTAAGTTTGCAACCTCTCTGTTCAGGTATGAAGGACCTCCCACAACACTTGGACAGTCATCTCTGGAGAAGGGAGGAGCTGGCTGTTTATGTGCAATGAATCTGTTCAATACCAAGCCCAACACGGTTCAGGAGCTTGGAATGTGTGTTAGCAATGCCTGTGTCTAGAGGGTTTCCAGACCCTGCAGAAATCCTGACTTTGCCCCCAGCATTTCAGCTAGATAAACATACCTTGCTCAAGCAAATAGCAACAAAGACATTGCTGTTTTCTGCAAGACACATGGCACCTCTTGTGTTGTGCAGTGCCATGTTACCTGCCCAAGTTACCTGCAAAGGTACTTAAGTCAGATGTTTTAACATGTCAAAATTTCCAGTCTGGGGAAAGACAATCGAGGGTGGAGAGAGGAGCAACAAGTGCTTGTGGCACTCACTGGAGTAGGATGCAAAGGTTTATGACACTATCGAACAGGTGAAGCTAAGAAAATGTTGGTACTCTGCTCTGCCWAATTTTATGTTGCTCACTGAAGTGGCATGAATCTGCTTCTCCCTGTTACAGATCTACAAAATCTGAAAAGGAAAAAAAGGAGTTTGAGCTTGCCAGTTGGCTCCTTAGGCCACAGGGTGCTAAGAAGCATGAGCTTCCCTTGTAGTGCTGCAGGAGCCAGGAGGAGATGATGGACACTGCCCTCCTTGGTCAAGCCTAGGAAGAGGGAATGAGTGGCATCTCATAAAGCTCTCCTGGGAAGCTGATTCACTGATGTTCCAGCCTTTTTAACTTCTGTAACTGCAAAAGGGAAAGTCAGAAAATGTGCACACAGTTTAACTCTWGTACCAATCTCCTTTAGAAGCTCTTCTGCTGTAATGGTGTCCAGAAGGCAAGAAAATACACTCTTCTCTTCTTAGTTTATTTTTTCATGCTGTGATTGTAAGCACTCATTTTCCGTGTTCTTGGACTTGGCTTTTTTCCTCTTTCATGATCCTGTATGTTTTGGATGTTTCTTTTCTCAATCCGGAAACAGCAGCAGCCAAGTCTTTGTTGCTCATCAACTTCTCAAGTTCTCATTATGCAATTCACAGCAAAGTTATAATTTGTATTAAAATTATTGCCAAATAATCACAACATGAATGTTGTATTTCTGCTGTCATAGGATAGCTGTCAAACCTTCAAGATGAGAAAACAACGAGGAACAAAAAACCCCCAAACCACAGTCATTTGTTCACCTTAAGTACTAGCTACTGGAAAAGAACTCCAGTTGCAGTAGATTTTGTAATGTAAAAGTTTTCCATGCAAGTTCAAAGGAGAGAGATTCTTCTTGGACAATTTTTTAAAATGTTATCAGTGCTCCTTGTCTATAATCTGGAATCCGATTGTAGGGTAATTGCATCTAATTATCACTGCAATATGTATTTTTATTTCTAATTATTTCTCTTCTTACTAATGCAATCAAATGGCTGAAAGCCACTTTTGTTCTTCTGTTGTATCAGCCATTGCTGAACAAGGAGAAGGAAGGAAGCTGTGATACTCATGCAATTTCACTTTCAAGGGATAGATCCTTCTAGGGATGAGGAAAGAAAATCGTGACTGCATTTTATGCCATATCTGGTACTAAGATGAAAAATAATCTGCTTTTTCTACAGCTGGCTGAACACTGTGGGGGATCCTGAGCAGATATAGATTAGTGTATATATTTGTACTTTATAGTTACTGACAAATAATTCCCACTAGCTCACAACAGTTGACGGCCAGTGCCTCAGTAAATGACAAGGCTTGACTCCTCTATAATTGTCAGTTTAAATTTGGTATTTTTTCCTGTGTGAATTCTAAAAAAAATTTTCCAAGTGTTTAAATTGTGTTTAAATTATATTTAAGCTGATATATTGAATGTCCCTGAAGACTTACTCTATAATAGCTTTCTTTAGAATGATACACTAACTCCTTCCCCCCCACACTCACCATTTTTCCCTTTCTGTTTCATAACAAATTTCTTTAAAAAAAAGAATAGAGTGTGAGACAGAAAGCTTATATTTCAGGGAAGAATGGCGTGAGGGGCTGAGGAGGCCACATAATTGGGTGTGATGTGTCAGTTTCTCTGGTGACTGTCGGGACTATTCTGTCATCACTTCCGCAGCGCGTAAGCGAGAGGACTGCACAAATCCCTACGTCTCCCGTGACTTAACCAAACACTGGAGTCTCCTCTAAGAGAAAGTTAGTCAGGAGGTGTGCAGGTGTTTTATACATTAGCAAAGAAAGCAAGAGATGGGGGAGATGTAAGAGAAAGACAAAGGATGAGATAGTGTGACAGGAACAGAAGAAGGGCTTGCCAAAACCAGCATATGCATATAGGTTCTGCTTAGCAAATTGTASTCCTAAAAATAAAATAATTAAAGATAAAAGAAACCCCAACAGTCTAAAGTTACCCTAGCTAGAGGTAGATATAGCTTATTCTACAGCTGTGGGCTGCTCTGCAAACACAGCTTTTTCATTATTTCTCTAGCTGCTTTCTTTTCCCTAAAGAGAAAACAGAAAAAACTAACAATACATCACACTTCACCTACCTTCTGAGCAATTTCTGAGTGGGCAGATAARCACAGTAGGTAGTTAAGAGACACTGCAGCTGTAGGTTTTTTTCTCCCTGAACCTTCCTAAGAGTTATCYCATCAGTCACAATGGGCAGGATTCATCCCCCATACCTTAAGTGGTAAAAATACACACCTTCAGATTGGAACTTGTCATCTCTTTATATTCAAATTAAAGAAATAGGCWGATATCCAGGATAGTTCACCTGACAAATTTTAGATATGGGTCTTAAAAGAAGAAATGCACCCTAAAAGTGTCATTTGATTTCCATCGATTTTGGAAGAGGACAGACTCATTGTTCAGACGCAGACATCTACGTACACAGTGCATTATAGTCACGCCATATGATGATGACTCAGTGGCTTCTCGTATGAGTGAATGATGCATCAACATTCAAAGAAGCAAATGAAAAAAAATCTAGGTTTGTTTATTTCTGTTTTAACAAATTCACACTTAAACCACGCCTAGTTCTGTAGAAGAAAATGATTATATACTGTACTTTGGTTTTGCTACACTCCCCTGCACTTCTGCTATGCTCAGTTAAACAGGAATCCTCACTATAAGCCATGGTCATGATCCTTCCCCTTTCTGGTTCTGGACCCCTAAAGGTCCAGAATGTAAATGTAAGTACCACAAAATCAATTTATATTCACTGCATGCTTACTGGAGCTCAATTACATAGATTTTCACACATAAATATGTCTTTGTCTTTGGAAACTGTCCCATATCAGAATGAGTGACATTAATTGATACAATACCATATAACTTTATTTCAGGCACGTGAGATGTGTTCAAAACTGTATCAAATCAYGGACCAGAAATGCCTTTTTGCCATGTACCCACTCAGCTTCTGATCTGGATAGTAAACGGGGCACAAACTAAGAGGAAGAGTTTATACTTGGCCACTGTGAGTAGATCAACAAAGCAAATCTCGCCTACATTATGTTTCACTGCTTTATTTTACCAGYGAAGTTGGCACTACAGAAGTTCACTTCTACAGTACAAGCTGTTACAGAGCCCTTGAACCTGAAACAAGAATTGTGCTTTCTAGTGCCTAATGCTGCCATGATTTATGTATACACACATGCAGCGAATCCCTCAGGTTTCCAGAACAGAGAAAATTAGGGATGTACTACTATCTTTGAGGTGCTTAACTCATGACATAGACTTCAACTCTGTGGACTGACACTATTTTTCACAGGGATCTAGGAACAGGATTTCAGGGCACCATCTACTATTTTGAGTCCCATCTCTCATACACGAAGGTAACTGCACAATAAAAAAGCCCAGAAGGATTTACAGATTATGAGGTCTATGCAATACTGTAACCTGTGACAAACCGAGGTCCAGGGTAAATTAAAAAAAAAATTTTAAAAAGGAAGGGAAAAAAGAAAGAAAAAAGAAAGAAAAAGAAAAGAAAAGAAGAGCAATAAAAAGTCATAGAAAAAAAATGGAAATGTATTGTTACTATTTTAGATCTTTGAAATAAGAGGAAATTTGTAAAAGGAAAGAGTAGAGTGCGTGTACAGTGCCACATTTCAGACCTGCTTCAAAGAAGAGTAATCTCTATTGTTTGAAAACCTTTCATCTTAAGGCTTGAGAAGAACAGCATAGCCAAGAGGTTACCTGAAAATGAGACTCGTAATAGATTTTTCATATGTAAATTATTTCAGATATTGTTAGAAAGTACTTGAAATAGCACTTGAAGTTCCAAACTAAAGCTAGTCTCAATGCTCTGATTTGAAACAAGCAGAAAAATTTKGTTTACAATCTTTTTTTTGTGCATAATTTTTATTATTAGGACAGGAATCAGGAATGCAAAACCACCAAAAAATTTTACAGTAATAGTCCTTTGATCAGAACTAGAAAGCCTGAGCAAACTTACAAGAAAGCTTGTTCTCACTAAAGGAACTTCGTCTTCATTGGGGTAAACAGCATCCAGACACCACCAGGCACATGAGAAATACCAAAATGAGCACAGCCTTGTATCTTGCAGTATTTGAAAGGCTTGCATTTGAAAACCATGCAAAAACAGAAACAGATTTTCTTTCTGCTCTCCCTCTGCATTATATATTAGGTTATTATTGCCATACGTGAGACCTGTGGAATTYGCAAAAAGCTTTCTTTATGGGCATGACAATGAATAGGATGAGCTCCAGAAATACTATGCCGTAGGGTACATGTTCTGGGACAGGTGTCCCAACCAAAGAAAATTTCTTATTTGACTTTGCTAGTCCAAAATGTACATTAATCACCTGACAGGGTCACTGCAGAGATTGTAGGATTTATCAGTTCAAACATCAAAAATTTAGTTCAAACATTTCACATACAATAGGACATAAAATTATTAGCTTCATATTATAAAAATGACAGTAAGTATCCTATTTGGCTTGCAAGTCTGCAGCCACAATAGAATTGAGAAGTAAAAAAAACCAAACCCTAACACCAATAATGCCTTAAAACACATCATACATGGGAGATTTTCCATTTCAGGGGAAAAAACACGGAAATTTATAGAACACAAATCCTTTGTTTCAAATGCCATAACTATTGATTTCACTACAAAATGCCTCTGAATGAATTTCTTTTAGAGCAAGAAGCATTCATTCACTTAGCAATTTTATACTTGCAAATTCTACAAAATAATTTCTTTTAATTTCTGTTTTTAACAGGACAGAAGCCTGCTTGACTCAAACATTCATGGTCACCTCGTGCTTAACAGCACAACTCTCTGTGTGAAGGGACTGTGAAGAAGGCAGAAGCTATAATTCATCAGTACTAATACAGAACAATTAAACAGAAGAAACTACAGAACACGGCTAGTTGTGTTTCCTTTCGTGAAATTTCTATTGTATACATATGTTTATATCTATTAAATGTAGTTTCAACCCTCTTACCATTTTGGGCAGAAAAGATTTTATSTTAAGTAACAGTACTTTTAGAAACTTATACTCCATTTTAAAAATATATATGTATGTGTACACTAGGAGATGTTTATGTTGTTATCCCTCTTGTTTAAACCAGGGATGTTCACTTTTCATAAAGCTAATGCAGGAAATATTTACAATATTTACAAAGAAACCCTGCAAAAAACCAAAAAACCCCATGCTGGAATAATGACTTTTGCTAGAAATACCTTTCTGAAAACCTACCCCAGTAATGAGAATTTACTGAACAATCTTTCAAGGTTGAGTCCAAGTAACTCAGGAGTGAAGAAACAGAAATCGAAAGACACAGTTAAATAAATAATTTGATATTACTTTTAGCTTCTTAACAAAGGCTATAGAATTGCATATAAAGGAGATTCTTATGATAGAGAGCTTCAGGGAAATCTCAGTGCTATTCAACAYCCTTACGGAGACAAGGATTTCCAATTTTGTGGAATCAAATTCCCATGTATTTTATTATTCTTGCTGAGGCAGAAGCCAAACAAAATGGCAACCTAAATGTCACAACTCAAACCAAATGTAGGGTCTGATCCTCTAACTTAGAAGCCAGCCATTATCTTCCCAAAGATCTGGGACAGCAGTAAGAGTTTATCTGGGCAAGATGAGTACTGACTGCAAAGTAAAGTTGCATACAGGTTGTCCAACCGTTTTAATCAACTGTGTCTTTGTGCTCAGAGCAGAAGTAGAAATTGATCTCAGGTAATCTGGCTGGAAATAAATTAATTTAATAAAATTAAGAAATGGCATCCTCTCCAGTAGTTTTTAAGGTAACCTTGTGCAGAATAAGATATAAGGCCATGTAACAAAAAAAAAATATTTTTAAATAGGAAAAYGGACTTAAAAAAACCAGCTTTCAAAATGGAGGGCAATTATCAGTGGATTTCCATGGGATTCTGTACAGTTAAGGTGCCCCATAAATGACTTTCAAAAAGAATTTTGACACCATAAAAATTAATAATTTGGTTGCAGAAATATTTCATGATCGTAAGATTGGGAAATGAATATCAATGAATATGAAGTAAAATATAGATAGGAAAGGCAATCCAAATAATATCACAATAGATACTAACATCAAGTTTCAGGAAGGCTATTGTGGACACACAGTGGACAGTAAGTACCAGCTTAATGTGTGGCAAAAAAAAAGAATACAAATAAAATATTTAAAATTGTTCTGTAAATAATAGAGGTTAGTGTAAGTCATTGGTGTAGCAGCCACTTCTTGAAGTTTGGATGCTGTTCTGACCTCCATAAAAATATACCAAAGCTTCAAAAAAGACAAAGTGTACTGAAGATGACAAAGAATGAACCACGATACAAGTGTCATTCTCTAGACTGATACATTAATTAGACTTGGGACCCTTCAACATGTAAGGAGACGGAGCAAGCGAATTTGTTCCCTGTTTATGTTCTCGAGTAAAAATTTCCACTGTGTCTCAGAACAGGAGAACTAGGGAATATCAAATTAAATTGCTACGTAGTCCATTTAAAGTAAGCACTTCACCAGGAATTCTTTTTTCCAAATAATTCATAATTAAATTAATTGTTTAACCCAACTCATTGCTCCATTGTGCCACAAGTGTAAATAGAATTAAAATGCAACTGGGCAAATTTATTGAACAGAAGACTACCAAGGGCACTAAAATACAACAATATGGTATAGCCTATGAAAAGAAATCTCTAAAACTGAGCTCACTAGAAGATGAAAAATATTCTCTACTAGACATCTTCTTGTATTCTTTCCCTAGCTTACTGGCCACTGTCAAAAACAGGCTAATGGACAAAATGTACTTCTCATGTGATTCAAAACAGTCACTCATGTTCTCTGCCAAAACACCAAGAATACAAGTTTATTTTTGTCTAGTGGGATGGAAGAACAAAATATTACAAAAAACTGACAAATCATTTATATTTGCTAGAAATAAATACATTTTATGCATTTCCATTATTTTTGTTAAAAAATACTTCAATTTTGTACAAGTTAAGAAACTTGAATTATGTTCAATGCCAGTTCCCTGAATGTTAAATTTGCCTCAAACTAGTCTTAAACACAAGTAAAATTCCTCTTTCTCTGAAACTGAAAAACTCTGTTGGTTACAAGAATAGATTAGCTGTGACTAATCTGCACTGGTTTCATGGTTGTCCTTAGGTACCTACTTCTTTTTAATTGTTCATGGTCAGTAAATTATTGTGCTGTCTCAGAACAAGAGATATTCTAACATTTCTTTCTGTATCATTTTATAATACTTCATAAAAATCTGAAACGCTAATGTATCTGGTTGATGCATGTTAAACATGCAAGTAAGTAGATAAAATTTAAAGTCAATAAATGAATTGTTTTATTCTTGAACTACATTTTCTAGTACACTAATGGAAGTTAGAGAAGATCATAATTTTAGCTTAAAACCCCACTAATCCTGGGAAGTTAGAGAAATCAGCCAAAGCTTTTTCCACTTACGTATGGCTTCCAGACCTCAGAAAGGCTGAACAGAGAAGCAATCTATTCACCCTGTAGCAATAGCCAGCCTGATTCATCAGAAGCTCTTTTCCTATTCCCCAAGCTTCCTAGGATCATCACTACTCAAAAAAACTGACAGASTTTGGTCATCCTTCAACACTGAAGCTGCTTAAAAGTGATAAATGTCGCACTTTTACCAGCTACTTCAGTTTCCTCAGAGTAAAACCTTCTATCTTCTGTGACTATTTGCAACTTGATGTTTAAATTGTTTCATTACTTCTCTTTTGATAGGTCTAGTTACATTATCTCCTCTGTGTTAATTATTATTGGTTTCTATGAGCCCTAATTCATAAGCCATTTCAAGTTACCTAAAGAACCCAAAGTTACAGATATTGGTACACAGTTGACTGTGGTCTTTTACACTACAAATACTCTCACAAGACTTTCTCTTTTTCTTCAACACACTAAATGTGGTACCATTTCTGTTTATATTTCACTGATTTTTTTATTTTCTAAAACTTTTTAAGTTTTTACTAGTCTTATTATATTCCTTTTTATTATTTATTTTCCTTATATGTCAGCGGTGACATTTCCATGACTGAGACAGTCAAGAGTCTACCAGTCTACTCGTAAAATGCGGAGGGGGCCAAGAGTGCTCAACTCTATCATTTCATTTTCATCGTAGCTCATCCTTTCCACTAAGGAAAACTGCACTCCCCATTTCTCTCCAGATGATGCCTTCTCTGTAGCTTCAATCCTGAAGAGACATTTTGCCTTATTAGCCAGTTTTTCCATCTTAATATTTTCAGCATCAGAATTTGCATTACCAATTCTACATTTAGTTCTTATTGCCCTACTATGGGAGTTTCTCCTACACTTCTCTTTCTCTAACTCGAGAAGCTCTGTGTTACGTGAGACCAGTGGTCCCTTCAGTATCAATCACTAAAAGCCTTTGCTGAAAGGTGTGGGGAAACTGTGCTACACACCCTTGTAATGAGTTATCAAGCAGGGAAGTTTCTTCCTCACCTACTTTAATTAAAGTTTGACTTACATTCTAAAGCTTGAAAACTTAAGTCCCTGCCCTAAAATCTTTTCTGGCATAAGTCTCAAAATTTTTATTAGTGACATACATTTCCAAGAAACATTATTTTAAAGGCAGGGAGTTTAGGATGCAGGAGAACATAATAACTATGGAGACACAAATCCGTAGCATATGATGTAGCATCAGAAATAACATTTTCATGTAATGCTGTAAATGGATAATTTTTATGTTAGGAACAAAACTTGGGAATGTTATGCCTCTTGCAGAATTTACTTTTAAAACATAGACAAACACAAACATTACTTAAAATTCCTTTTAAGAAAAAGTAATACAATTCTAAAAATAGTTAAAAAAGAAAGTAGTGAGTTAAGTGTAGAAAGGTTTAAAACCAGGAACAAGTCTTATTGAGATATACTTTATTAAAAATCCAGAAATGAACTTTAAATAATTTTAATTATTCACAAAGAAGATTCTAGCTCAAGTGTGTATTAAAGTACTTTCCTCTTATTAGCTCTTGCATTCCATTAATTACTTTTTTAACTATTTCCTCACCTGAGCCATGCATCAAGGAATGCTGCTTCCACTTTTCTGGCAAGGATGAAGGAGATCTGCCCAAATATATCACTTCAAGATAAATGCATGTAATTTATTACAAAAATTGAATAAGAAGAAAAATATATCTTTACCTTAATTTCCATTTGTACTGAAACAATGAGAAAGACTGGACCATGCAATTAAATTATCCGCTGAGACCAAATATTTCCTGAACTATTTTTCAAGAAATGGCCTTTCACCCTCTTCCCTTCCTCTTTCAATAGTGTTATTCCCAATAAGTAACCATTGACATTCAAGAGTCTATATATTTATGAAGGGTTAGCACATATACTGTCATCTGAGCTGTCACTACTRTGTCCACATCTATAAACAGGGAAGTCTGAAGCATCAAGGACTTTCTGCTTGTAGTATGTGCTAATACATGCAGGTCCCCTTTTTAATGCTAGTTTTCTTACATTCTAAGTGAATTTGTTTTGATTTAGTCTTGTTCACTTACAATGGATTTCTGAAAACTGTGCAACTTCAACAAGAAAAACATCTGCAAACATCCTTACATAGGCTATATTGTAATGTTTTCTCTTTTCTAACAAGTAGTAATTATAAAAAATCATGGTACAAACTAAACTAGAGAGAGTAAAACTTTTGTCTCTTTTACATTTTTTATTGGTCAATTTTAATAACTGTGTACCTGTACCATTGTACAGTATACTACATGTAGATGCACTGAATGTTTCAAATGGAGAACACAAAGAAATATGTTTAACAGCACAGAGAATTAATCGCTCTGCATAAGTTACCATCTATTTTCCATGAAGCACAGGCTAAAGCATGTTAATGTAAAGTACAGATATTGCAACGCAGTGTAGTATTACACTGTGCAGGGAGAGCCCAGCAGTCTGCGGCAGCCTGAAACCGTGCACAAGTGCTTACAGCTGCAGTGACATGGTGCTAAGCATGTTTTAAGACTAGTCCCAGTCGAGCGGCATCTTATCCAACCAGAAACAATCCCACAATCCAGCTCTTTTTAAGTGATCATCCTTGTATCATAACAGATTTAGGTTGCAGCTACTTTGGATTATGGTTAATCTAACCTTTATCCATTCACATCTTCACCTGAAACTTACAAGGACCAAGAGTCAATTGCCAGGGCATAATTCACAATGACACTGATCTCTCCTTCCTCACTCTAATTATCTGGATTAAGAATAACACTTTTGAGTAATTATTTTCACATTGGATAAACATTAAGCTTTCCTGGATTTATCTGAGCTTTTTCTTAACATGAAATAGATCTGAGCAGGCTTATAAGAACATAACTGACAGCGGTGACAGCTTAATCAAGGAAACCCTAAACAACTAAAACAATAGGAAATGTTTGTTTCACATTGTTTTGAATAATCAAGAACCAGTAACTTGATAACCCAYTGGCAAACTATCCACTCATAGACCAAAGAAAAAGCAATATCCAGGAAGATCAATTACAGTGACTTGTACTGTCTTAATAAAGACATAAAATTTTCTCTGATGCAGTACCAGCTCAAAAGTAAACATGAGCTTACCAGTGGCAAAAAATGTACAAGACTACAAGGCTGCTGATTTACAGGACAGGTACCACAGGGATGAGAAAGAAACAAACATATTACCAGTCTGCTAAATTTATAATTAAAATGAATCAGTTACCAGCTGTTTCACTTCAGATGACAATTTCTGAAGAAACTGCATTGTCCATCTCAAGCTACACAGACTCCCCAAAATTGATATCACAAGCAGGCTAGAAAAATCTTCCAACCTTGTCTTTGAAACTACCTACGATCATATACAATTACTCACTAAAATCACATCACAGAACCCAAYTGCACTTTGGCTTTGCAGATCCACAGATAACCTCTTAAAGAGCAAACTCCCTTACTGTGTCGACCCCTGACCTCGAGCTCTTTTTCCAATCTTCAGTAGCACCACATGTTTCTTTCCCAGAGTGAGCCAGGACTTGGAGTCRCCAGGTTTCGGAGGGGTAGCAAGTGCTCCAGCTATCATAACTTTAAGGTTAAGGGAGCACGCTGCTAATATCTCATTCACAAACTTTAATGCATTCCTTATACTACTACTTAATTTAGTTTGAACATTATTTATGAAGGACTTTTCAGTAAGTATTTTTCCATTTGTGGGAGGCTTTTAATAATTTATAAGTAATAATTTTATTTTGGCTCTTAAAAGGCTTTAAAATGTTATGCCTCAGTTGAATACTTTAGCAGCCATTGGAAGCTGAATCACAAACAAAGAAAAGTATTTACATCTTAATTTTAGGAATTATTTTAGAAATTGATCAAATAAGGGGCATAGACAACTTTGTTTAATAACTTGACTTTCCTGAGGCTCCACAATAACAATTAGACCACTGGGACTTTCTCTTCTCATGCTTAGCAATAATACATAGCAAAASTAGGCTTTCATACTGGTCTATGATTTCTTCATCATGTCAAGAGAGCAGGAGATATGGAAGAACATTATGAGTTGGCTCTCAAAAAACAGAGGTCAGAACACCACAATTCTGGGCACTTAACTGTAGCTAGGGTAAAACAATAAAAGTGGTATCAGGTGCAACATCTTTGTCTGTGAGTATGCAAACCCTTGCTTACTTGGAACTGTATTCTGGATGTGTATGTATTGTTATCTTCATGAGATATGAGCAGCACCCATGAATATTGACATATACACACCTGCATGTTACTGACAACTTGATGACAGGCAAGGACTCTTGCACTTTTGATGCCTTACCACTCCCAGACAGAGACACAGAGAGACTTTTTTTTCCTCTGAATTCAGGGTCTCTCAAGTGTTTGCTCAGCTGCTTTTACTGGGTACTGGAAAATAGTCTCCTCATGCATTTTGCAACAATTCCTAAGGGAGCAAAAGGGATCTGAAGACTTTGAAATGATGCAAGAACTGAGAACCATGGATRTACCACCTGGTGTGACAATGACACTACTTCTTAAAGTGTATTGTGTGATAGCTTTAAAATTGAAAACCTTGAAACCTGTCACAGAATAATTGAGGTTGGAAGGGATCTCTAGAGGTCATATTGTCCAGCCATGCAGACATGGTACCGAGAATTTCTGGGTGTATTGACTACACATTTTTATTTAGAAAACATCAATTAATACTTTATCTTTTTATTTAAGACCTATTAAAAAAAGTCCACTTCTTCAGAATCTAAGTTTTCCAGAAAATGGTAATAGTTTCTACGCAGCTCCTAGATCTTTACTTTAAGCAACACTCCAACCATCTTGTAGGAAYTATGACTTTGAAATCTTTTCCCTTAACACTTTTTTTTCTTCTAATAAAAGTTACTGCACTATTAGGCAGATGTGCTCCTCATCTTTTTATTTACATTTACTGTAAAATCACCCAGAAGCATTCACTGACTAAAAGGAATACATTCATCAGTAAGTATGCTTCTTAAATTTGCTCTTAGCATGAAGCAATATGTAAATATCCTGGAAAGCAAACATAGATTTAAAAACAATCTTGAAAACTGGTGAAACCCTCTAAAAATTAGTTAGGCAAAATGTAAGGTAGATACAAATATCTGACTGCACAAGTAGAGGATGAGAAATAACTGGTTAAGGGGTATTTTTTATGTAGATCAATTTCAGAGTGCCCAAACACAAGAAAGAAGAGATATTACCAACAGAGTACAGGAAGAAATTTATTAAAATCTGGAAGAATTTTGTCAGGAAGAGAGGTGGATTATAGGTCTTCAAGTAGCTGAAGCGATTATTCTACTCTGAGTCTTTGGTGGATGGCTGAGGTGGCTAAAATTACTTTAAGGATAGTGAAAGACTGCAGTAGATTGTTCTGAGGAATAAAGCATCCCCCTCACCAGAGATCATGGAGAATACCTTCTACAGAAGTCCATCAAGAACAATGCCATTATAGAGGGCTCTTCTATGGGTTAGAAAGAGTGTATGTGTCAGTTACTTTTAGCCCTATATTCCAAGAGTACAGTGTTATTCTATGTGAGAATGCWTGCTGGTTTCAGCCAGGGTAGAGACAATTTTCTTCACAGCATCTGATAAGGGGATATGCTTTGGACTTGTGCTGGAAACAGTGTTGATAACACAGAGATGTTTTTGTTATTGCTGAGCTCACACTGAGTCAAGGCCTTTTCTGCCTCTCACCCCATCTCATCAGTGAGGAGGCTGGCTGTGCACAAAGTGGGAGGAGATACAGCTGGGACAGCTGACTCCAGCTGACCCAAGGGATATTCCATACCATATGGTGTTATGCCCAGCACACAAAGCTGGGGGAAGAAGAAGGAAAGAGGGGACATTGGGAGTGATGGCATTAGTCTTCCCAAGCCACCATTATGTGTGAAGGAGTCCTGCTTTCCTGGAGGTGGCTGAACACCTGCCTGTCCACAGGAAGTGTTGAAGGAATTGCTTGTTTAGCTTTGCTCACTTTTGGCTTTTTCTTTACCTATTAAACTGTCTTTACCTCAACCTACGGGTTTTCTCACTTTTGTCCTCACCATTCCTTCCTCTATCCCATCAGTGAGGAACGAATGTGTGATTGTGTGGTGCTTACTTGCCAGCTGGGTTTAAACGGCAGCAGAACAAAACATCAAATGTCCCTCTAGGCCTGGTAAAAAAGTGGTTTTGATTAAAACCATTTTTCTCAATAGAAAATTAATTGATGACTTGGTATTTTTCCATAGATCGTGTCTGCCTTCTCCACAGCACATTGAAGGCTAYGGTTTTCACTGAGTTTATAATAATTCTGACTGAGACAGCTGCAATTTCTAATTAACCTATTTTCCCTAGTTTTGTTTCCATGCTGCGTTCCCTAACTTGGTTTTCGACCTCAATAGTTTTCCAGTCTAGACCAATCTTTTTCACTTAATTAACATAAAGAAAATAATTTATAATGAAGATGCTTCATACATACCTTGTTTAAAGACACCTATGTGTAAGTTTGTCCACACAAGAACACTTCATTCAGACATTATATGGTGGAAAACCGAGTCAAACCTGAGTTTTGGCTAAACAAAACCAGCTGTGAGATGGCTTGCTTTCCCCGAAGATGTTCAAAACCTAAACCAGTCCATTTATGGTCAAACATTGAATCAATATTACATGTGCTTAGGAAATGCTGATTTTGTTTCTTACATTTATAGAAAGAGTCTGTGTCTTCTACAGGGCAAAAATTATTTTCTCCTTTTTTCACACTGATTTTTCACTGGAAAAATGAAGAATTTTCTTATTATTTCCCATCAAGACAGATAYTAGGAAACTAAAAGGAACTAAGCTAGAAGGAATGAACAGCTCTGCCAACGGTACCTTTGTGATTTCCTAGAGGAGGAAGCTTTTAAAATTTTACRAGTACAAAGGATGTGCTTCTAATGTCAATGGAAAGAGTGCAATTTGATTTTTAAATATTCCTCTGTGTAAGTTAGGAATAAATTTACGAGCAGATGCATGAATCCATTCAACAACTCCTGAAAATATTAGTGCTGAATTCTGATAGTAAACCCCATTGAAAGAAAGGCTGAGTGGATCCATTTTTTTACCCCTTGGACAGGCTTAGCACTTCTCTGTATTATTGTTCTGCAGATCCAGCGGTACAAAAGTTTCTAGCAAGGAAGCAGTCTGAAGAGAGATCCTGACAGCACTCCAGAACATATTATGTTAGCTGACAAAAGGAAACATTTTTCTATACTCATGAGGAAGCTGGGCAAACTGATTCAGATRTAAGAAGAAGTGTGCTCGAGTTAAACATTCTTTGATGATCATATCTTCCTTCAGGGAACCCTTGAAAATGTTGCTACCAGGCTTCCAGCAGAGGAAATTGATGAGRCCTCAGAGAGGATGGAGGCATGGGGCCATTCTCAGTCCAGCCACCACAATTCCCACTCTTGTCCAAGTRCTCCAGAGAGTAGCTTCATTGAGGGGAACAGGTAGGAGCTGTATAAGCAAGACTGACTGGGATGAGTGTTGCCTGATACAGAAGGCAAACATACAGAAATTCTTGCTTTGAACTAGGAAGGACTTATATCCTGCAAYATGAGCGCGGGAAACTAAATCCCTATCAAAGCATTTCTTTCTTCAAATTCAATGGCAGAAGATGAGCTGTTGTGGACCAACATCTCATTTCTTTCATGTGAGGTCTCATTTCTTTAATTCACCCTAAAAAGCCCGCATAACCTTGAATGAAATAAAATAAAGACCAGCCTCAAAAGAAAACCTTACAAAGCCATTCCTGGASACTGTTTCTTGAGGACAGACACAACTTAGCAGCTTAATATCTCAGGTACTAAAATAATACTTTCCACTAGAGAAAACAATATAACAACTATTCTCAGAGAAGTACAAAAATATCTGATTATAAGAAACAACAATCTTGTCTTTCTGCAGGAACAATAAATAATCAAGTCCCAGTCTGCAGGCAATTTCTGGAATACCATTCTATTGTAGTTCCAACTCCTTGATAAAAGACATTAAAATCTTTTTTATTTAGGAAAAACTAAGCCTTTCTTGACACTTTCTGAGAGGATGAATAACAAGACAGAAGAAAGTTTGCGTGTTTTTTTGTTTGTTTCGTTGGTTGGGTTTTGCTGAGGGATGGTGTTACTGTAATATATCCCACCCTGATACAACATTGACTTTAGAAGTAAGGATAAATGATCACCCATGTAAAATAATATCATTATTTTTATAACATCTACACTTTGTGGAAGTATATGCCCTTTTGGGTGAGGTTTAGTCATGGCACATTCTGATTAGTCCACAATTTCAGAACTAGATGCAAGCAATAGGAAGTGCATTAGTGGGAACAAGCAGAGAAGACATTTTCCCATCAGAATAGCAGCAAACCTGATATAGGGATCCAAATGCAGTCACATGCAGGTTGCAGTTACATTTGAGCCATAAGTAATAGCACCATCATGTTTCTGAGAAGCACTGAACAGAACATCCCAYCAGAAATATTTTCTATCAAATCTACTGGTTTTAATATATGAACGTATATAGGCAAGATGGCTAACATTCTTTTTCAATTAAAATACCATATACAGCATCTATAAGAAGGATAAATTCAACTTGTGCTTAGAACTGACAGTTGCTTATTCTTTCACATCATCAGCAAGTCACCCACAGGTGCAGAGAGCTCTGTCTTCCCAGCCACGAGGATTTCAGATGCTAGATTTAAAATGACATGATAATCCAGAAATGAAAATTAAGTGTCATGTATTCCTTCATATAAAAAGAAACACCTATCACTAAGGGGAAGACAGCATTGTTGGGGTGGTGGTGGTGTTGTTTCATTTTGTTTCAAGTCTTTTGTATTCAACTGCTATTTCAGTTAGTAACACGTGACACTTAGTAGTCTATAAACAAAAGGTTGTCCTTTCAARTCTAACCCAGCATCTTTAAGTTTAACATATGCTTCACAACAGGCTGACTTCAGAAACAATTTGTTTCATATACATGCTGTACTTTAAGACAGCATTTTGCAAAACATTTCTTGCTGCTTAAGAACCCTCCTGCTTTGGGTTGCCATTGGTTTATACCAACAGGACCTTGTCTCTCTCATTCTCTGCCTCAGGAAGCTGTAAAACTGTGGTCTTGTTTCAGATATTAGGAATGCCAAATTGAAAATTAATCACCTCGGACTTTTAAAAAGTTGCAGCTATCATGAAAATAAATTTGAAATCAACCTTTTTTSATGTCCACCTGCCATTTTTATAAAAGCCAAAACCATATGTGCTTCCTCTTTGAAGTCTGTTTTTGCCCCCTAATGATAGTCTTCACATTCCACTGTATTGTTCTGTTAGCTATAGCTTTCCATCAGCCAATGGGGGAAAAAAAAAACAAAAAAGAAAAAGAAAAAAATCAACAGCAGCATGACAAATGCTTGTGTGCTTGTGCAGATGTCTGATGCTGATGTGATAAATGGCTATAGTCTATGAAGTTACAAGTACAAAATAATGTCAACAAGTTGCAGTGATAAAACAGGCCATGAAATATTTCAATATATGTTCAACATTCAGGGCAATTTCTGGTTTGAATTACCAATCAATTTTTTACTGGGTTGAAACGATTCTTCTTACAGAGGAACCATTGTTTATGGGGTTGTTTTTTTTTCAAATTTCTGTCACAGTCTTCACATTGGTAATTCTGATTAATGTGCTCTGATTCCCTTATTTTCTCAAGGCTTTGGATTTTGTTAGGAAAATAAAAGCATTCGTAGCACTTAAGAGTCCAGGCTCTAAGTTAGGCAGAATGAAGCTGTCACTGCTGCAGTACTTGCAGTAACTCACTTTAGAAGACCATCAGAAGTTCACAGGTTTGCTGCTCTGCTAGTGCCCATTTGTGAAAAGGACAAAATGTAGAKTTGGGTCATGTAGAACACGGGATGATTTTGGTCTCTGCCAAGACTTAAACCCAATTATAAGTTTGCTATTTTTCTGTAATAAAAATTGAAGTTTTCTTTTTAATGATTAAAACAGATRGGCRGGAAAATCAAATGACTAGTTACTTTCATTTATCATTCCCAAACTGCCAAATTGAGCACAGAAATCTAGCACGCCTTATCCTTCATTATGATCTAGTAATTCAAACATGCAAACAGGGGGAGGAAGAAAAAAAGTAAAAAATAAAAATAAAATCAAAAATAAATGAGACAAAAGCACACAGGATTGACCCTATGGCTGGATACAAAATCAGGCGTGCATGAAAGAATCGTATGTCCCTTTAATTGGGAAAATACATKTTTCTCAAATCCAAATTTTAAACTGGTTTACTCAAACCTAGGTCTGTACAACACCACAGCAGATTTAAACCAGAATTCACCTTTTTTTAACKGAGAGGTTTGCGCCTTTCTAAACCAAATCAACTAAAGTGACTTAGTTATATTCAACAAAATAGGTGTGTGACAAGTTGCAAGCAAGCCACAGTAAGAGATTTTATGGTATTAAACTAAAGCTTTTGTATGCTGTGCTACTCAGTTGCAACTTTTAAGTTTCACCCCAACAATGCCATAAGTGGCCTGGATGAATCTGGAGGGCAACTAACCATAGTGGCAAAACCAGAAGACAGTGGAGAGTTTCCTTTTGAACTAATGAAAGCACAGGTCACTGTGATGGTTTTTTTACCCAGTGTCATCCATTAAACTTTTCTAATTAATAAAAATAACAAGAACAAAAAGATACATGAGATAAGAATGGAAGCCTAATGAAGTTTAATTCAGACTTGGGGATAATCCTAGACAATCATTCTACATACGAAACATACATGAAGGTTTAGAAAAKACAGTATTGGTTTTTTGTAGTTCACAGTGTCTGCATACTCTGTCAGCCTTATAGACACTACTTTTCATATTAGTCTGGAATTCACAAAAAGGAGGTGCAATTTTAATAATGTCCTCCTTCAAAACCTGTGTTTGTAGGATATCTGTGCCCACTGTACTCCTATGAAAACTCATTTGCTCCCTGAAGTGATACCTATTTGGAAAGGGAAATAAAATCATAAAAATCACCACTTTTGCACCTCCTCGGTTCTGCMCTTTCTCTGCCAAAAGGGAAAAAAATGCATGGCTGGCACACGTCTGGGGYGGGCTTTGACTGGGATCCAATCACATCACAAAGAGCAGGGTCACTTTATCAGATGACAGGAAAAAACAAAACAAAGGAGGAGCAGACTGAGAAAGTCCAGTACCAAACCTCCAAAGAAAACTGCAGGCATGACATACCTGTTTTGTCCAAGTTGAACAGATGCTGAAAATAGCTGTTGACCATCAGTATTCACCTTGCATGACCAATTTTCACTATGCTTTGAGTTGAAACTCCAGGAGAGTTTCTCAGTGAGTTTACAGACCTGATTCTGATTCTATGTGAAGATTAGTCAATGGTTTTCAGTTCACAACAGCGTCCTTTTCTTAGTCATATTTCATTCCCTTACTACATGTAGCCCAGACACTCTAAACCAAAATCTACTGTTCTCCATAAAAGTATAGGGCACTAGTCATAAGCAAAATCTCTACTAGCAATAAAGATATTATTGAAAAAATTGCCTGTCACAATTTTTACAAGACCCTTTTCACTATTCTATTTTGTGTAAACCATGAAAAACACGTAGCAAAAACTTAAAAAGCGCCCAAACCAACTACAACAAAACCCCCCAACCAAACAACAACAAAACTCTCAACCCTGAAAAACAACAACAACAAAACTAAACAGGCCAAAATCTTCTCTACTACAGCCACTTTCCTGGTCAACACATTGGCAATCAMAAAGATACAGCTTGCTTGGCATTTGGTTGGATGGGAGGTACGTTTCTACTGCTTCAAAAGGGGACAACGATCCCATGATGGCACCAGTAATGTCATACATGAGGGCTCCCAGCTAATTCATTCAAGGACTCTGTTAGATCTCAAAACAACAGTTTTTTATATTGCAAGAAATGAGTTAAAAGCATTTTCTGAGTCACAGAGATAGGAAAAATAAAGCCACTGTGGATATTTCTGCAAGCAAAGACAGAGAAGACTGCACATCATTTTCTAATTCTCTGCACTGCCATGGGAGCTGCAGCCGCTGCCTGGCTGTTGAGCTAAGCAAGCAGGATTGTATTTGCATGATGCATATGCATGATGTAGTGGCTCTTCAGGGTCTGGAAAGAAAGCTGTGGAATTTGGCACCACAGGAATGAACCGTGTTTTAGCTGGAAAGCAAAGCAGAGTGTTTCGCAAGGAGAGACGCAGCCAGGACTTGCTCTCATTTCTATCACTACTGTAAAACTTCCAGATCACTGACAAATTGCTTGAAGGAGCCCCAGCCATTACTAGTGAATAAGGTCTTCCCAACTGCTGTCTGAGCATCTCTGAGCTTTATCCAAGTCCTCCCAGCAGTAAATCTCACAAGGAGGTACAGTGGCCAAGAGAACTAATTCAATCCTTTAATGCATAAGCTGGGAATAGCATATAGCAAGTAGAAGTAATGAACTGGTATTACCCTCTGCATATAGCATTAGCGAGACCATAAGTAGTACACTGGGAGCTCCCYAAAAGAATTCAGCAAACTGGTGATAGCTCAGATGAGAGCCACAAAGTGATTCAACATCTTGAAAATACTGTCTTTTAATAAGAGACTGAATAAATTCAACCCATTTGGTTCATCRCAGGCAAATCCAAGTGGTGACTGACCACAGACTCCAGGTCACAAGGAAGACATTGGTGATAGCAGGGAGCTCTGCAATATATCTTGAAGAGGGGAAGACAAAATGACATCTTGAGGAGGGAAGCTGATATTAGAAACACTGATTTAATGGGGGTTATTGACTGTTGGAGCATTTCACTGAAGATGTAGGGGATTCACCATCATGTAACATACTTGGTTCAAGTATATATTTTCTATAATTTAACCAGAAAAAACAACCAGGTTCTCAGCAACGTATATGAAGTTTGGTTCTCTGGCTTGTGTAATGCTGTTTGAGATAGATGATCATAATGGATTCCTTTGACACGAAAAAAAATAAATAAGCCTGTATGTGAGCTATAGGCTCAATGATCACAGAACAGCAAAACTTCCATGCTAGTATTTCCCCATTTGTCACCRTTCAATAAAAGGCTGTGATTTAAACATTCCTAAAAATTATTGCCCAGCAGCTTTACAAATAGGACATTCACAGATGTGTCTGTAACTTCTCTTTCTCCTRATAGTACCACTTAAAAGATCCTGTCCTTTTTTTCTTCCTCAGACCTAGATCCAAACATYGGGCCATTTTACTATGACTCTCAGAGGGAAAGTCACCAAAACTTATCCAGRAAAAAAACCCTTCTGAACTGAATTATTTCTCTTGAGATCATTCTTCTTGTACAGAAGTTGGAAGGCTGAATTTCAGGGGAAAAGAACGGGAGTTACATGCCAGCAGAATGACAGATTAGAAGTGTGCTTTAAGAAACAAAGATCTATTTTAAAACCAAAATGCAAAGAGAATAGTTTACCTTTCCCAGGGAGCTTGCTAATTTCAATTACACATTGATTAATATTAATAAAATATCTGTACACCATAAGTAAATGCAGCATTTTATAGACATTAKTATAAAACATTCTTCATCCTCAGAAAACTTATTATTCCAGGATCAAAACCTGCATCAAGGTCCACATATGGGAGTGTTTATATAATTGTATATTGGACAATACAATAAAACCTCAAGACAAACAGAAAGGATTCAGACAACATGAAAATATCCTTGGGAGACAGGAACGTTTACTGAAAAAGATATGCTGAGAACTGCTTCCTAGGAATCATTCAAATCAACTTTCAATATGCCATTCATCCCAATGAGAAGTCAATAATCCAACACTATGTGCTTTTTAGGTTACAAAAAAAAATTGAGCATGTTGGGAAAGTTTGCAAGTGCTCAGAGAAAAAAAAAGAAAAGCAAAGTAAAAAAAAAAACCCCGGTGGTAACTTCAGAAACTGTGAAAGGCAGTTCTGGAAGAGGCAGATGAGTGGTCAAAGATGCCTAAGAAACACACACTAATTACATGGCTCTCACCACCACATGTGATATCACTCACCCAGACCAGCACAAGCTCTCGGAAACAAAAATCAGCACATTTTCCAAGGGGCTTCAAGAAAACTCAGTAAATCCAACTTCTGACTTTTTTGATGATTTATGTTAATACACYGCAATCACTTATTTCTATGTACAGTCTATGGAACAACAGAAATTTAAACGAATGTTTCCCATAGAATATCCAGCATATCAAAATGGCAACAAATTAATTTCACAAGATGTTTCTTTTTCTTTTATTAGAAAGCCCAATTTTCATATCCTGATCTGGAACTCATGATCGTATTTAGAACATGCTGACAGTAATACACTGTGTCATGGGTATGTTCCTCAGGATGGGTTTGCCGACATCCAAAGTTTAGTGTGAAGCTTTTTTTCTTTGTTTTACTCAGTATTATTTCCTTTAGTTTTAAGGTGAGAGMCAACTTTTAATTTCAAATTGCTCTGCTTCAAATGTCTGATGAATTACACAAGTTATATACATTACATATGTTTATTGCATAACTACTGTAAAATCATTTTGCCTTAAAATATAATACAATTACAGGCTGGAAAACTGCCACATTTGGCTCAGTCCACATTTCTCAAATCTAGTCCCAGGCAACATTTTTCCCCAGAGGTGYATAAATGATATGCAAACCTCCCAAAGGACAATCTTGGAAGAGAAGTGTGCAAGAACCATTCCCAGAAAGAAAAAGAAATTGGAAGAATGATGCATTTCAAAGATGCACGATGCACATGTAATAGAGAGAAAAAAGATGCTTTAGCACTGCCACCTTTGTCCAGTGAGAAATGTAAATTAAATTAAATGTAGCTAGATCCACTCTTCACTGTCAATGGATTTGGTTCCCTGCCCAGCTCCCTTAATACATTGCCATTGCAAGGGTTTGTTTGGAAGCTGCAATCATAAATCACACCGTGAAGCTGCTTCCTCTCTCCTTGCACGCACCTGCAGAGGAAATGTGCCAAGGGGCAGAATTAGGCATGGTTTCAGGACTGTGGGCAATACAGCAACCCCAGAAGCAGCTTGGGATGGGCTGCCATCATTTAAAGCAGCCAGCAACTTTTTTCACCTGCAGAGCAGCTGAGAATCTAGAGGATGTGAAGATGGCACAAATTTTCTAGAGGCAGACCCAGGAGACCCCTGCACAGACAGCTGCTGGAGGCCCCAGCTGTGTGCAGCCAGTGCTGGCAAAAGCCAGACCAGGACTGAGGTACAGACACTGGTGAATGTCTCAGAACAGACTGAGATGCACTTGCAAAAGGTGTGGGGAGCTATGGGGAGTTGTCACACCTGCCTTAAGGGTCTGACCTGCATCTGCCACTGCCTTACAAATGATAGATGATTCCWGTGCTCCTGATTTCCAATAAGGATTAAACAAAACTGAGAGACCAATGTTTCTTTTTCTTTATTTATCCTAGCTTTGATGGCTTTGCCTGCACCTCCTCCTGAGGGATCCCTGTTTTGAGAAACATTGCTCTAGATAACAATTAGCTGTTTTAAATAGTGCCATGTATAAGGCAGGCRGATAGTCTGTTCATCATAATGTAATAATAAAGCATTACATCCATTACACTAAACCCACGATGATATCAGCCTCAGAATGAGTGTGCAATGTTCATTTCTCTCCTACCTCATTGGCTATATAACAAATGTAGAGTATCTGTCACACTATCTCAAAATGTCTGCTTTATCTGTGAAGTGTTTGACAAAGCACATGTTACAAGTGGCTATTCACTGTGAGCTATACACGAAACTGTTGTATATACTGTTATAGAAATATAGCGTAGCTGGGAACTGACATCCAGTATTCAGCCATCATCATTCTGTATTACAAGACATAAAAGGAGCACTGGAGTCAAGACCCCTCTTATTCCTCCTCCCCACCAGCTATCACCATCCTTGCTGCCTTACAGACTGTGACAAATAGGTTTGGAGGTTTTCTCTAAGGAAGCAAAAAAAGCAAACCTACATCAGGAGAAGCACATGAATTAGGAGGAAATTGGAAACAAGGAACTGCCAGTTTTACCAATCAATATGAGGAAATCATAGATTTGTTCTCGTGGTCAGCTTATGCCTCCATGTCTCCATCTATGAAATGGAGATCCTCTCAAACAGGCACAATGGCGGTTCATTAATAGTCAGCCAGGCCTCCCCACCTTCAAGGTGCTTTTGTAGCATTCAGCCATTAGTCTAAGCATCCCTGGCACTCTACCCCATCTTAGTAAGTTCTGCTTCCATTTATTACATCTGACTTCAAATTTCCTCTTTGGAAAATATATTAGTTACCAAAAGGAACGCAGTATAATCTGATTCTTAGAACTCTTTTTCCTCCGTAGCTATCAGGGTTCAGTTCAAATCAAGCAAACATGAGGTGTAACTTTAAAGACTAGACAAGATCCAACAGATGATTATTTATCTTAAAAGTTCACAGTGTGGTATTCAGCACAATAAAATGAGCTGTGTTAACTCCCTGTGTTAGTATACCTGGAACCTTAAACTGCAATTTATAACATGTATGTCACCCTTCTAAAGACTTCCAAGGCATGCTAACAATCCAAAATTCTCCAGGTTGGATTCTCAGCTATTAAAGGCAAAGCTCTTTTTGGCTTCAACTCTGATCAGAATGTATTTCAAACATATATGTTAAATTATAAAATAATTTCCAGTTCAGATTCCTATAAAATCATCATTAGTCAATCTGCCCAAATTAAATGATAGCACATCTTTCATTAATTCTTCCAGAACAGCTTGTAACATGCAAAAAAAAATGTAGACATGCCCATAATTTCTTATGGACTTAATATTCATGCTATAGTTTTCATCTTAATTTTACAGCTCCTCTTTGGCTGCTAAGCACTATCTAAACCAGCATCTGAGACTGATGTTACTGCTGTCCCAGTGAAATTACCAATCCTGCATTTTATCTAAGGTAAATCCGTTGAAATACTTGACATTTCTTTGCTTCGAATGTCTGACAAAAATCACTGCTCAAGGTGATGTGGCTGTACAAACATATTTAGCTGAGGTTTAAGCTGTCACTGAGAGGCACAAGGCTTCATCCCGTACAACACACAGAACTTATGACATAAATGTGGCCTCGAGGGTTTCTCTCATGATTCAACAAGTCTCCTTTTGGTAGCAGCAGAAAATGTAAACAGGTTTTATCATTCTGGAGGTGCTGCCTTGACATTTCCTTTCTGCTTCTTGCCATGTGGTCACACCTCAACATGCTGAGCACAATTCAGCAAAGTCCAACAAAGCCAATTTGCAAATACTCTGGAGAAACTATAAACAATACCATTGTCTTTAGAAAGCATTCAGAGAAAAAAAAAAGACAAAAAGCAGTTGACACTTGACACATGGACTAAGCCCAACAAAGTGTTTTGAAGATTAGTCTTTCCTGCTTTTATAATCCACTAACTTCTTATTGTTAGTTTTTAATCCAGTATCATGCCCAGACTGTTTCTTCGTTACCTCTAACTGGGCTTTGGGAAAAGAATAAATCTCATCTTCACATGTTTCTACAACTTTCCACAAACTTCTAAGCCAAATGGTATATATAGCACAGCTTTTTTCCTCTTTGGAATTCAGACTTTTTGTGTCCTTCAAATCATTACTCCTACAGAAAGTAAGTAAGAAATGTGTTACAGTGGGCTAATTTATAGCATGGAATAGGGCAACTGACTCCTTGTAAAAGAGACTTGAAACAAGAACTCAAAACTACTCTTAGACATATATTGAAGGGATTTAGTATGGATACATACTGAGTATTATTTACATAGTACTAGACATTGTCATTATACATATTAAAGTCTATAAAACAGTAACGGAGAGCCACTAAAGAAYATAAAATGATGTGGGGCAACTGAGCCTCAAATGCTGGTTATGTAAAAATTTTAACAAGTGAAAAGCAACATAACAATGAAAAAATCCCCAAGCACATGACGACTTCCAGAAATTTATATGGTTTACTGAGCAAACATACCTGGGAAATAAGTTAAGTCAAAATAATTAAAGGGCATTGCCTAGTCCACTTGGTTCACTATCACAGTTTTGCTCTGCCTCAGCCAACAGAACTCAGGTACATACTGAAATTAAGTATTTCATGAAGTATCACCTCAGTGAGGTTTAGCTCTGTGACTACAGTTTGACAAATGTTTCCACACCCTCCTGAAGTACGACTTCTCTTTACTGTTAATCATATATAAAAAGAGAATGGTGTGTTGGTACCTGTATTAAAAGAACTGGGCCATCTACGCTTTGAAAAGGATAGTTAGAAAAAAATGAGGGACAGAACAACAAGTAGCATTTGAAAAATGAAGAACATCACCCTACTCTGAAAGACTCTCTGCAGCTTAATTTATTGAGAATGTTGTCAGTAGGACTTGACTGGAAACTGCATGAACAGAAGACCTTGAAACGTTGGTCTCCCCAGCTGACAATACCCAAGGGAAAATATAATGCCTGAAAGCATCTTTTGGGCATAGCCTGAAAATAATAAAGCATGTTATTTTAAGTAAGAGCATTTGATCCATGGAACAAAATCCTTAGAGGCATTAAAGCTTTCAAAAAAATTAAATATTTGAAAAATGTGTATCAGACGACTAGCAGATCGTCCCCTTGTAGATTAACTATATTTTTAAAAATTTTTTGATTTATCTAGAAACTCTGGGAATAAATATCATTTTGTTGCAAGCACTGTAAGATGGTCATCAGAAATAAAATGCTAAGTATTTGGGCATCAATTGCCAAAGTTCCAACAACTGAGTTATTTTAAAATTATTTAATAGAATCAAGCATCTAAAAATCAGCACTTTTCTTTTCATGAAAGGAATCAAACCTTTCCCTTTTTAGTAGCTAAACAGAAGTATAATACTGCTCCTAACCTATTTTTATTTCTGGAGATATACTGAAGCTCAAAACAYGAAAAGAATATTATTCTTGATACTTTGATAGCAGCACAGCATTGCCCATATAAGTTCTGATTTCCACTTTTGAATGGAACTATCTGAGAAACAAAACTTTATTCAATATAGGGATGGAAAAATTTGACACGGTGTAAATTAAGTCTGATTTCTGCAATACTTTTTAAATAGGCTTTAATATGAAATGAAAATTAGATTTTCTTTTGAGCCGACCCCTATGTGTTTAAATATTTGTAGGTTTTTTAAATATTTGTAGGTTTTTTTCTTGTCATTGTCAACGTATTCATRTTGCACAGAGAGTCTTGGTAAGAGAGCCCTCCCACAGCTAACGCAAATCCCACAAATATCTTTGGTAGCAACCAAACACTGGGTGGCTAAATGGATTAAAAACTCACTTGAAGTTTCAAAACAAGGCTCAATTGGGTGCATCTTATGCAAGTTGTTGTGTGGCTAGGGAAGGGAGGACAGCTTTGACTATGGTGAATACAGGTACCTTGAAGCAGCCTCCACCAGCAGCAGCCACCATTAGTGGCATGGTTTTCCACACTGCAGCTTTTTATGACCTCCACATCTTCTGATATTGCACCATTCAGCCACTTTTCCTGCCTACATGAGTATGCAGTTTAGAATCTGAAAGTGTATGTTAAATTTACAATCATAGAAATGTATTCATTTCAGCTGCTAACTAAATATGTCAAATCTGCCATCTGATGTGCAAACAAAACAGAAAGAATAAAATAACTACTATACATTGTCAAGGAAAGATAGAATGATTTCATCTTCTTATTCATAGTTCTCCCTGCAGTTCATACATTTTCAGGATGGGTATGTGAGGTGGCCTGAGTTGGGAAGACTTCGTTCTTTCAGAATCCCAGAGGTGATGGGGTATGGGTCAAGCTGCCTCAGGATGCATAGGGTCCTCAATGGATTTTCTGACAGACTAACATTTGAAAGAGGAGCGAAAAAGAGGTTTGGGTTTGGTCAGCTGAAGATAAGCAGTTATTTTGTTTAGTTATTCCGGAATTTTTTCCTCCCCTGGAACAGGCAGGATTCCTTGGCAACTATTCAGCCATGTAGCTGAAGCCAAAACATTAGCAGTGATTCAACCGTTTTTATTCCATACTTTTCCTAACTAGCTGACATGGGAAAGGAGAAGCAGCAGATGAAAACCAATGGATCATGGCTGGATGACATCACTCTTGGATCAATCTCAAGAGTAAGCTTTTCCAGCATGATAAAGCAAACACATCACTGGATAAACATCTGACCACAAGTATTTTTCAATGGTCATGGCTAAACCAGTAGAGAGGGATCAACAATTTAAAAAGTTATTTTAAAGCAATGGTTGGAAACACATTAAAAACACCAACAACACAACACGAAAGGAACCAATACAGATGGACACCACTGATCCATATATACTGGGAAGCCTAATGAAATGGAAAATTTCTGGAAAGGGATAAGGGCTAATAGATCTAGGGACTTGCAGTTGACACATTAAGAGTCCTCCTTTTCTGAAAGGAAAGCATGCTCCTTAGCTGCATTAGCAACAGCGTCCCAACCTCAAAAAAAAAACCAAACACACCCCAAATTCAAAGTACCAGTTCATCTTTGATTAAAGTATAAACAGATATCGAGATTCAAAGACCATTCATTTTCAGAAAAAGAGAACAACCAAAGTAATCTTCAGTGATGGAATGAGGGATTTAAAAAAAGCCCCTGGTCTAAGTATCTGAAGAGTAAAATAGAAAGAGTTTCAGAAAATGATATGGAAAATTCTGATGGAATACTTGATAATTGTAAGAACAAAATATCCAAAAGTACAGTTTAGGGGAATTGAAAGCTTTTGGTGATTTTTCAGGCCAGGCTAAACCCCCATCTGTTACGGAGTGCTTAGGGATAATGAAGTTAATTCTGCCATAATCCCAGGAAACAGACTACAAAATCTGTCAGGCACCTTTCATGATGAATGCTTCTATGAAATACTTCACACATTATTTACATGGCAGGAAAAGGAAATAACTTGGGAGTATTCTAAATGGAAAGGAACACAAGTGCAGACCACAGATAATATCGGTTCTTCTTCATCAAGAGTAAGTAGTTAATTGTCCCTGTGTGATGTTTCTAGGGTGGAAAAAGGGAAAATTCCAAGTGAATAGGAAAGCAAGCAAATTGAATGAAGTACTTTAAGCAGCACTAACAAGGCAGGCCAATAATTTTGGCATCAATATAGAGCATGTAACATAAAGCAGCAAATGACCAAACATTCTCTGCAGTCAAACTTTGATGTTGGATGTTGAGTAGGCCCCCAACTCATCTCATGTTGCCTCATTGCATTTCCTTTAGAGCATTCCCCATCCTTAGCACATCCTATTTTCCCTGAACCAGGGGCTGCTTCTTCCCTGAGCTCTCCTTAGTGGGGTTTTGACATCCTCTCTCCTTATTTTAACTCTCTCCTGCTCCTGAGTGTTTTCCCGCATTTTACTTTGTTTGAAGGATGGTGACCATCCTGACAGGTGGATATTCCCCAGGTCTCACAGCTCTACTGAAATGGTCTCTTCTGAGGGTGCCCCTGAGCAGCGAGAGCTCATAACTCATTTGAGTGGGAAACAGTTGGGGGCTCGCCACACTTCATCCTGCGAGACTGTTGACACTGTTAGCAGCTGTCGGTGTCGCTCTCATTCTTACCAACTGGGAGCGTATCAAAATGTTACACGCACATTCAGCGGTGTAGTCTCTCCTATTTCAGTTTAATGGGAATTAAGCACACACATCAAGGGGAAAATACACTCCACAGTTGCTAAATATTTTACACCTTCATTTTTTTTAACTTACTTGCTATAGGGAAAAATTGAATTCAAATTCAAGGAACCCCCTTAAAACCAGTTAATACCAGTAATGGCATCATTTAACTACACTAGCTACTTTATTTCACAGCAGGGCAACTAAAATCATTCTACCTCACTCTTAGTTTAGGAAAACACAAAACCTTACAGCAATTTCTTGGTAATCTAGACAAAATGAGATTGGCAATCTCCATCCAATTCCCAACAGACAAACGCTCACATTGCAAAACTGTGAAAACTTTGCTGGCAGATTCATTTTGGAGGCTCACATTAGAATAGCCATGGACTCTACACACATGACCACGCACAAATGGAGAAACATGGACAAATATTGAGATACCAGATCTCTACTTACTGAAAGACACAGTTTCGTGTCCTGAAAAGAAAGTGAGAGCTTCAATCTTAGATTAAACAAGCATTTTTATGACACTTTCACATAAGCACATGTCACTTGAAAACAAGGGTACATGGGGCATCACCCATGTACTTTATTTCATATCAAATAGTAGCAGCCACAACTTGTAAATCTTGACTGCAGATTTTGTTTCACATTTTGAAAACAGATACGCAACTTCATTTCTGAAATCTTTTGTACCAACAAGGAGCCAGGATAAGTAAGTTATACCAGTTGTGTCATTACTGCACTGTTTACACTTACATACATGCTAGTGACACAGAAAACTGTTTCATCGATGGATCATCCAGGCTCTGGGGTGACTCTCAGCTCTGGAGTATTTAGATACTGTGATTTAAGATGTCACCACTGGCAGCTGTCACCCACCTCTAAACTTAGCAGCAGCAGGAATAATCTTGTGCCAGACCTTCAGCCGCTACAATTCACAGCCTGACATATTTTCTAAACCACCTTCATTGTGTAGCCAATGCATCTGTGTCCCAGACTTACCCACCTGCCCGTGAATCACAGCAGCTGAAAATCTGGAGTCCATTTATTCTTGATGCCCTTGTGAAGGAGGCAGCAACCTTTGGTTCAGGAGTGGACAGACAGCTTCCGGTGACAGCATCCCAACATGTCAACTCTAGGACCACCATTGAGGGCATTAAGAAAAGCATTGCCAGCAGGTTGAGTGACGTGATCCTGCCCCTCTACTGAGCCTTGGTGAGGCCACATCTGGAGTGCTGTGTCCAGTTCTGGGCTCCTCAGCACAAGAGAGACATGAATTTCCTGGAGCAGGTTCAGCAGAGGGCTACGAGGATGACTACGGGACTGGAGCACCTCACTTATGAGAATAGTCTAAGAGAGCTGGGCATGTTCAGCCTTGAGAAGAAACAACTGAGAGGGTACCACATCAACATCTATAAGTGTCTGAAGGAAGGTGTCAAGAGGAAAGAGCCAGGCTCTTCTTGGTGGTGTCGAGCAATAGGACAAGAGGCAAAGGGCAGAAATTGATGCACAGGAAGTTCCACCTGAATATGAGGAAGAATTTCCTTTCTGTGTGGTGTGACTGAGCACTGGAACAGATTGCCCAGGGGAATTGTGTAGTCTCCCCCACTGGAGATATTTTCGAGAACTGGCTGGACAAATCTTGTGTCCTGCTTGAGCAGGGGGGTTGGACAAGATGACCCACTCTGCTCCCTTTCAACCTGAGCGATTGTGTGATGTAACTACCACCACCACATTGTTCTTAGGGTCCAGCCAGCACACATTCACATGTGCTCCAATCAGCCAGTATGATAGTGTCCCGGGGCAACTCCCCCCATAGTGCTAGCATGACTAACAGATTCTCTTTTGGGATAGAACGTATCACAAATGTTATTCTAAACCATGAGCTCTCTCTAATGGGTCCTTTTCAGTAGATCTCAACAGTCTCATTCATCTGCAATGCCTAAAAACTTAGATCTAAATAAAATAATTTACAATGGAGCAGTGGGTGATCTACAAAATAACTGGGAAAGCTGAGATTGGCTATGAAATATGTGCTCTGACAGCTGGCAAGAATCATTTCTGATAACACACATGCAGGCACACACAGTCAAAAAATAATCTTTCATATCCCAAAGAAATTAAACTAAGTAATCCTGTTGTGTTCATTCTTCCATCTGCAAATAAGTCTTTCACCTCCTGTTCTCTGCTCCTCTTTTTCCAGTTTTCTCCTTTGAAATTAAAAGAGCAGAAAAGAAAAATTAAGAGCAGTTAAGCTCTATTAGCTCTGAATTGCTTAGCTACCACTGGTTTCTGATGGTAAAAAAACTAGAAAAGAAAATAATATTGGGAAGATCTTCTAGTCCTTACACTATAACTCATGAGAAGTCAAAATGTATTTCCAGATAAATTGGGGATTTTTTAATATATAGAGAAATTCATCCAAATTCTCATATAGGAATAGTAAATACCTTAACAAAAAAAATTGGAAATAAAATTGTTCCAATTCAAAATACTTCAGTGGTTCCCCATACTTCTGCAGGTTGTGCCATGATGAACCATAGTTATACGTAATGAAAGGAGGAGGTGTCACCACTGCAGGACACAGACTACCAGTTCTGCCACAGACTATGTTTAAGCTGTCTGTTTTCTTACTTGTAAATTTCAAAGAGAGGAAAAAAACCACAGCAACAATATTGTACAGAAAGGAGTATTTTCTTTAGAAACTGAAATGTTTAGAGATCACAGAATTCACATGGATGCTGGGAAGATGTTGCCTGAACAACAGCTCAGGGATATTATTATCTCTAGAAGTATTTAAATTACTTATTAAGACATTCTTGCCTGGTTTCCTCATCCATCTCTATGGACCATGAAATTTCATAAACTCTAAAAAATAAAAATAAAGAAAAGCTGTATTCACCAAGCAAACATTGGATCCAAATTAAAATATATGCTTTACTTCACTACTTTTGATAGAAACACAACTTATTGCTGTTGTTGGGCTCCAATACTTGGTGACAGCAGCTGCAGGAGGAAGGTGAAGCATCTCTTGATAAACACCTAGACAGCCCAACAGGCTGCACTTTAGCCACAACGCAGCCTCTCTCAAATGCCTTGCTTTTTACTTACTACAGTGCATGGCACCTCAGTTTCTGCACTGTGGCTGCATATCTTCGCAATGCCAGAACAGAAACCATTTTAAGCCCAAGCAAACAGCTTTCTGCCAGATAGTCACTCAACAAAACGTGAGCTAGGAATTGCTCTGGTTTTGGTTAGCTGCACAGCTCTGACACAGCTGGTTTCTTCCCCTTGAGAAGAGAACACTGTAGCATGGCAACAAATACCATCCCAGAACTCTCCTCTCCTATTCATGACCTCAAGCTTGTTTCCACACCACCCCTTCCTGGATGCTGCCACCTCTCGCTGTGAAGACTGTGGTTTCCCATCAGGTCTAGCTAAGTGGAGAGTTTCCCACAGAGAAGGCACAAAACCAATAAAGCAATTCGTGACCAATTAAGTTCATTAACACTGTTTACCTACAGGAGAAAAGCAAGCCTTAAATAATTAGCAGCAAGTTTATTTTTAAGAGTAAAAAAAACTTTCGAAAACACCCTCTGAGTGACAATGTTTGTTTATAGATGGCCATCAAGGTATTACATTTTTTCACCCTCTCTTAACTTATTTCAGATGTTAGGAGAGCAACTGGTCATTCAAAACATAATATGCTTGATTCAAACAAGGGAACCGTTTTTTCCAGTAGCAATGGTTTAGTGCTGCGATTTTTAACATTGATCATGAGCTGATTTCAGGTAATGATTACAACAGCAATCCTGCTTAGAGTTATGAATTGTCAGCATGTCAGCATCAGACACTGTTAACCGTCTGTTTAGCTCCCCAAATAGAACACGAGGAAAAACATTTCCCAGCATTTTAAAGTGTTTTGTCAGTGTACCAGAAGTTTGTATACATTTTGTTATATGCTGCTGCTAACAGAGGAAAAAATCCTCTTCACAGAACAGAACTCAGAGACAAATATAAACTGCATCTATCTTGTGTGTAACTCTATATTGCCAGGCACACATTTTTTTATCCTTTGCCCTTAGGGCAGGTGAGGACAGGAGAACAAACAAGTGTCATTAACACTGTTCTGTCCCAGCTTTGCACATAAAAACCACCCAGAGAAGAAGTGTGGGCCTCTTGCAGCTGGGAAAAGGTATGGATTTTTGCTCTACTCACATGAAAGAGATAAGCACTATGAACATGGATAGGACCGAAACCAGTAACTCAAGGAATACCGAATGGAACCTCATTAATTAGAAAAGTTGTTAATATTTACACTCTTCAAGAATTTCTTTTTGTCTCTACATCGAATTTGAAGTATAGGATCTAATCTTTATGCTTCTGTTACAAACCTTTCTTTTCTTTCCTAATGTATTGAAACGTTATCTTCTAGAAGCTCTTCCCTCTGTGTCCACTGCCCTTCAAACAATTCCATAAAATACATCAAGCATGACTAAAGGACCCCCAGACTTGAAAAGCCCATGCAACAGATAYATCTTTCAAAATGTGACCAGCAAATGCTCTCATATAACAAAAAATGAAACTGACTGAACACAGAGTTCATTTTGCTGTATAGTCAGAATATTATGGAGTAAGTGGGACAAATCTGATCTCTGCCTCACATCAGTCCAACAGCATATATATTGGTCTCATGACTTTGAAGAAGTGCAAGACAGAAATTTGATTTCATTTCCATATATCTTCATACATATATGATTTGCCAACAGTTGAGTATGTGCTACCAGAGTTAAGGACTCGGTTTCTCCTCAGTACCTTGCTTTGCCTGCAGTTTGTTTGAATTCTTTATAAAAACCAGATAATAGTGAAAATTGGTTTAAAAAACCGCTGACTTGATTTGCATTTTAAGTGCATAAGATCTACAAGGTGCCCACGTAAAGTGGGTTTAAAAAAAAGGTACTTAGACTTCAGTTTTAAAGATGAAGCATATGAAGCAGTACTTCTAAAAGTCGGAGAACCAGCATACAAATCTGTCAGCCCAAGAATGAAGACCACATTATCAGTATGCTTTTAGGGGAAGCGAATCACGTAAATAATTATCCTATCTCTAATAGAAGTGTTTTGACTAATTTTGAAGAGACTGAACCCTTTTTCTTTCTTGACTTTTCAATGTGGAGGATATTTTGAGCTATATTTATTTTTGTTTTCAAATACATTCTTAATTCTCGTTATACTGCTGGAAGAAATTAATAGACATTTTCATAAGTTTTTAAAATAGCTGAAACTTTGATCTTACAACTTTGAAATGATAAATTAAGCCTTTTGTAAAGAAAGATTCATAATCATTCTTATCATCCTTGGCAATTTAAGGATATTAAATTAGATAAAAGATGTTTCCCTAACTTACTTCAAGAATATATACATATAACAAAAAACATTTTTAAAATATCAAATATGTGGGATTTTCTAGAACCAAATACCATGCTCAGCCTATTTTTGGATATGTGTTTCTAGAATATCCGCATGCTAAAAGAACATAGAAAAAGTTCTGGAAAAGAAGACTTTTCAATATTTTGAATTAAGAAGCATTTTACAAAGTGAGGATAAAAAGACAGTCCTCATTGGTCTTGGTATAATAATTTATGTAAAATAAGGAATAACTTTAAAATTACTTGGTTTTCCCTATTTAGATCAAAATAAACTATAGACTGAAATTTTTTTTTAAACTTTTGTGACTTCACACAGAAAAGCTGCTACTGTTCTTTTTGTAACCAGAGATGTAAAAACCAGTGGTACAGCAGGACATACCCTGAGGATATGTACAGGCAGTGCCAGACCTCCAGCCAAATCCTTCCCACCCGAAATTGTTTACAGGAATGAAGTTCTGAACCCCATCTCAAACACATCAAATAATTTCCATAGGCTCCAAAGGAGCCATAAAACACTGTCATTGTCCACCTCAACTGATCTCAACAACCTGGTAGCACAGAAATGTGCACTGTGCGATACGCATTAAATACAGGTCCTGTGAGTTGAGAGCCAAGCTCAATTCATCGTCATTTCATAGACCCTAGCCACTGTCTTTCAAGCAGTACTTTCCTGGTCTCTTCAGCTACCCAACAAGAAAAAATATGCTTTCCCTTGCGGATGGATACTGTGGGGATAAATCTCCTTCAGGTGCTCACCTACAGCAGAAATGGCACCACAAGGACAGATAGCTGTGTCGTCTGGCAAGCTGCCTCTACACTGACACTGCAGCCTCCTCTACCCTATTACACCCTGTGGTCTCTGAGGTGCATCAGTGACAAAGAATTCTCCTGCTGTTTTGAGGAGAGAACATCAAAGGATGTGGGGTCAAGTTCTGCTAAAGTCAAAGCAGGCCCTACTACACTATGCCAGCCAAGGATATTTGGGACATCAGCTTTCCTTCTATAACATGAGTGTTACCAAAAGCCAAGAAGGTTTAGGGGAAGAATTGTAATAAAAAAAGTTCTAGTCTGACATATGTTCTTTTCTCTTAGTTGTTTGGTTTGTCCTTCATTGGTAGGGCTACAAGAACTTTTCTACATAATCAGCTTGACCAAGAAGGGCCAAAATTCTGAGGTTTTACACTCACTGCCTTCACTCATTGACAATTTGCACTAAAATTATTTTTGAGCCAACAGCTTGAATGGTTCTCATCAATTATTCTCATTCAGTATTTTATTGAGCTCAGTGTATCAGAGATCATCAGTGTTTCCCATAGATTTTTATCTCCAACATTTCTTTCAATAATACTTTTGGTCTAATATTGAGACTCTCTGGTAAGAGGGAAAAAGAGACATCAAGCTCTTAGAAGGCAGCTATGTATATCCTAGGATTCTAATTACTCAATTTGTGATATTAAAGAGATTCCAGTCCCTAAAGATCATGGATATCTGCCACATCTGTGTGGGCACATCAGAACTAGCTTTACACCAATGCTGGTCTATAGCCATGCAAAAACCAGAGCTGAGCATGAGTCAACTGCTTGGCTGCTCAAGCAGTTTTGTGGATACACTAGAAAATTCATCTTTTGTATACACAGGAGTCAAGTTTCATCATCTTACAATGGAAATACAACAACAGTAGTGTTCTTACCTGTAACATTTAAAACCATTTTGAGGGACCACCACSACCACCCCTGAGTAGTAAGTTACACTTTGAAATCTTTGGGATTTTAAGAGAATGGATATTCTTATTGAGTTGCTTCATTTCATCTGTAAGTGTGGAACTGGCCACAGAGGAATCGGTAGGAAAAACACTTCTTGAAGAAATAGATATAAAATAGAGAGAAAACCGTAGTATCAGAAAAACCTGCTGTTTCTAAAGTCCAGGTGAGTTTCATTGCAAGGGTCAATGAGAATAACAAGAGACAAGGGCCTTTGGAAAAATCCACCTGCAAAGGAGAAATTCAGTACCTTGTTCCCATAAGTTTGTGTGCACAAATTTCATCAGTAAATAGTAGTGTTTYTTTCTTCAGTGTTTTTTTCCTGCATCATAGCCACGTCTCTACAAATATTTCACCAGAGTGTGGAACCTACCAACTTTTTTTTTTTTACCAGTGTGGTATTTGTGTAAACTTTAGAAAGCCCCCAAAATGACATAATTCCAACACTTAAATTGTGAGAGCGATGCAGTAGAAACCTAAATCAGGGCTCTTACTCACATTGAAATACATCTCGATTTAGTGACCATCCCATTTAAGGAAAGTTTTCCTGAACCGTCACTTAATGTAAACCAAATGTCCTCTGCAACTCCTTCCACCTACTGAAGCATTTTGACCCTTAGCCACCATATTAACACCTCTAATTGTAAGTGACAGGGCAATTTCCTGGTTGCCATTGTGCGAGACAAGCAGCGAACACTAGCCACAAGCAATTTATGACCTTTGACTGTCATATTAACTCTTTTAATTGTAACTGACAGGGCAGTTAGGCCAAAAAGTGTCCCTGCAAAGCAGTCCAGGCAGTTGTGAATGTCCCACTAAAGCCAAGGAAGGAGTATCCAGTCACTAATGTGGAGGGACAGATATGGAGAAAAAGGGGCAATGCTTGAGGCTGGCCAATCATCAAACTCCTTGTAATCATCACTGACTATTTTTTGCTTCACCCTCACATTCTCCGCTAAAAAACAGAACTACTTTTACTGAATGCATGAAATTTAGTTTTAACTTTTGAAGAAAATTTCCCAAAATGTTTGAATGAAAAATGTTCTCAGTACTCTTGCTCCCAATTACATGACTTTTAATGTCAACAAATTTCAATTTCTTTGATGAAAAAGACAGTTCCTCAGTGTTTTGTGTTTGAAAATGTAAATGTTCTTACATTGTTTAAATAAAAACTATTATCTAGAGTCTTAGAAAATATGTAAAGTTAATGCACCTCAGGACAACAGCCACTGAAGCATGCTCTAACATGAGACTAAATAAGCAAAAGGTTATCTCCAGTGGAAGAGAGGGGAGTACTGCAGATGACTCATATCCCCTTTTGGTAAACCGGCCCCTAGAGGGTGAAATATTGTACTCACAAACACTTTAGCAGGTCTGATATCATTCAGCAGCAGGTGACGGCACTAAGCAGATGCTAGAAAAATTCTGTCTTATTTATTATTTGTATTTTAGTCCTACCTACATAAACATTGATCATTAAATTTGAGAATTTAGTCGTATTTTTTTGATTTGCCCCATGGATGGTCCACATTCAAATAAGGTAAATATACTGGATACTTTCTTATTGCAATCTTATATCAATCCTTCTTCCTTCAAAGGAAGAAATAAAGCAATGCTAGCTTGAAATTTAAACAAAACCTGTCAGACTATTATAGAATCTATTTTCAGTTTTATATGTCATGTCATTGTGTTTAATTCCAAGCACTTTCTAGCTGTCGAAAATCTAGAAACACTGAATAGCCAGTGTTACCAAGCACAGAATGYTGGAACATCGAGGAGTTGAAAGAGATCCTAGTCCAAGAGTGCATCTTCACAAATGCCTCTTTTGATAGCAAAGCCAGCTTACCCCCTACATTCATTATCTTGTCCACAGAGCAGCCCTACAAACAATGTGTCAGCTTAACTGAGAACGAAATTACACATTATAGACAACATAATACCTTGTAGACACCAGCACAAGAAGAGCTTCCTTCCCTTCTTACTTTCAACTACCGTTCCTGCTCCAGGCTTGACCTGACCCTTTCCATGTGCCAGCAGGAGCATGTCTCTGCTGAGCCAATTCAGCTCGCTTCCGCCTGCAAAAGCACACAGACACTTTTTGGTGGGATTACTTTTTTGCCAGTTTAGTGAGTTGAAGCAGCTCAAGTTCCTCTGAGAGAGGGAGGGCTGCATGGCCATCAGAGGGGAGACAATGGGAAGGAGGGTTACAAGCTCTCCTTTTTGGAGACACTGCAACAGATTTAGGGCTAGTCAAGCTCAAAGAATAACGAACACCATCATCCTGAAAGGCAGATACAGAAAGAGCAATGCCAAGAAAAGACATACATAGAATTGCATCCTCAGGTAGGGTATGTTTCATTGTTATTGCTAATAGGTTATATATGTTATCTTTACATTGACATAAATGTCATTAAGTAATTTTTTATTGTTAAGTGTCCAAGTAACAAAGGAGTCTGTCTTATTTTTAGAAAATGCCTTATAATGATCTTCACAGCAACACAAAATCCTTCTGTGAGTCCTTCTAATGATGGGTCCTCAGTGCCCTTGAACATACTTACCCTCTCAGAAGTGACCATAAATAAGAAGTAGATTTGTGCTCTTTCAAATCTCTTGACATAAAAAGTGATCCAGACCCTCAGYTTAATGTTGCTTCCTAGATATCTGTTCAAGATTTAAGGTACACTGTTTTATTTTAAAAACCATTTAGTGTACATAACTTCCTGAATACAATTCAATGAGGCAGAAGACATTGTGGTAGTACAACATCACAAAAGAGGAGAGAGATTTATTAGGGCTTCTTCTTCTTGACATTACCAGTTTCATCCAATTCTGACTGTTGACATTCAGGTGCTTTCATTTTACAATGTATTCTCTCATTTCAGGATAAATGAGATGTTGACACATAAGCATTGAACTCAGGATAGCTTTCAGCAGCAAATTTTTGCACTGGTGCAGCTTCACAACAGTGGTTAGAATTGTGGAAAAAGAAAAAATTCACATCTCCAACTTAAGCACTGATAAGATGGAGTTCTCAGCCATGTAGCATGAAGACTCAAMGGTTTTTTTTGTAAATATAATATAAATTACCAACATAAAAGGATTTCAGGGGAGGATAACCACAAATATTCACCTGCTACTGAAAGCTTTTCTGTGATCAGAGAAAACAAGTAACAAGGAAGCTGCTGTTATTAATAACTTTTTCTAAAATACACTTATCTGTAAAACTAGTATGCCCCTACCTACCTTGCTTTAAATGGTTTCAACTGAGTTGCCGCTTAACATAGATACCACTTTCTAAAACAGCCATCAAAAATACCTCATTATGTCTATCAGCAGCATAACAGACTAYCAAATTAGAAAAAAGAAAAACAGAAAATTATAAAGCAAATTGAGATGAAAAGTACTATTTCTCACCTTTCTCTGTCCTTTCTTATTAGTCAAAATCATCTGCTTTGCTGCTTGTATTTAGAGACATAGATCTGTAATTAGACTCCTATTTTCTGATTGCTATATGAGTGTGTGATAGTAATTTAATTAAGAATTCAATAGCATCTCTTTAAGAAATTGTTTTCTTAGGAACTACACCTGATTGAAGGCCCTACTGTCAGGCAAATCTTCTTTCTGTCTTTGCATTATTGCATGAGAGAACATAAACAAACTATTACACATAACTGCTTGACAGGGACATACTCTAAATTGCTACCTGCTTAATAAGCCTCTATGGAGGTCCTAAGCTGTTTCAGATGAGAGTGGATGTTTGATCAGATGCACAAAGGTTATTTTAAGTAAGCATGCAACTATCTTGTCTGGTCTTTCAACAGCTAGATACTTCTACAAAGATCCATGGGAATAGGGGGAATTCTACTTTAGTAGACTTTGCAAGGGTCCTGGAGGACTTGCTAAGAATGCTAAATAAACAAGGTCTCCCATTCCACACAGCCACAAAGAGCTAACAAGCCCCCGTGCCTCCTCCCCCGCCCCCATTCCTCCAGCGGGCTGTACCTCCCACTGGCAGCCCACACTCATCAATACACAGAAGCACCAGATATCACACACCAGACCCTGCTGTGATGAGCAAACACCAATCAACAGCCCCATTAGCCTCCAGAGGACAGTATAGTTTGTTTACAGTAAATACTAGAGCACTGCCAGTGGATGGCTTAACAGGAAATGCTGAGGAGGCTTTTCCCCCTTCTGTTTCAGGAATATTTGGAAGTCTGGGATTTGTAGGCAGGGGAGTCTTGGGTTTTGTTTTCTTCTTTTTAAAAAGAAAACCACACTGATGAAAATACAATCATTTAAAATTAACAGCAATTTAAGTTTGGGGGTTGGGTTTTTTTGTTAAAGAGCCTTCAATCAAAATGACTACATTTTCAAAAGCACAAAACTGTTGACGAACACTATACGTAGCATTTTACATGGGACTGTCAAGGGACAGTGCCAACCTTCATTAACTAACCATTACCACCCAGCTTTATGCAGATGTTTGGTATTGTTCTCCAGCCCTTCAACATTTTGCTCTAACATGTACTAAGTGAACTGGAATCACCAAGTTTTGTATCCAGAACTGGCAGACAGTAGAAGGGATTTGAGCGAATACTACAGTTTATAGAAAAGAATGAGATGTTGGGAGAGGTTTAGGGAGAAGACCCAAGAAAGTCTGAAATCCACCCTGTACGTTGTTACCAGCTTACTGTCACACTAGAGTGAGTGCCCCTCTCCTAGACACTTAGGGGGAAAGATTGCTTCCTCCTCTGCATATGCTTTGCATACAGCCTAGTGACTGCTCTGTTTGGAGACTGGATTCGCTTCTGACCCTTTGTTAACAAAGACAATATAATTTATTATTCATACATATCTGCAGTCAGAAGACGTACACTGCAAGTAGCTGATCTCATTCTTTGCTCAAGCAACACGTGACTTGGACACCAGTCCAAATGTTGCTCTTTTCCTTGGACACAGGGATTGAATGGAAAGGAAAGTCTTAGTAGCCTGGCAGAAATTAACTTGAGCTTGAGTTCAGGGGAAGAATTGAGTTTCTTATCTTGTGGGGCTGAGGTGGGCTGTAAAACAGTAGTTGAAGSATGACCGCTAAACCAATCTCCAGGGCAGATAAGTACATGGCAAAAGGGAAGGGGAAACAATTATTTAGGGCAATGGAAATGAATCTGTACATTTTATTAGTCATTTTTCAGAATAAAGAACCAGCAAATAATTTGTGTAAGGTGCCCACCATGTGTCATATTTATCTTATTAATACACTAACAAAATTCTTGCTAGCATGACTCAATGAAGCTTCTGTACAAGACATGCACCAATTTCTTCTGAAATCCCCAAAAGCTCTGAATCAACTGCCGGGCATGTTTGTAACACTTGAGAGGAGCCCCAGTCATCACCTCAGAAAGGAGGGGAGGCCGTGAGGGGAAGTCTATTATGACAGTTAACCAAACAACAAACTACATGTCAGCAGCTACACGACCACGGCATTCAGGTATTGAATATAACTGAGCAAAAGTATTCAAATTTCAAAACTAATTTTCAAAATGTTTCAACATTGTGGTGTATATTTCTCTCTATAACTCCTGGCTCCTGGACACTTTTCCAAGTAACATTTATAATGCATTCAAACCCCCGTATGTTTGAGTACACCAACAGAAGTATTTTTAAGGCACAGTGTATGATGATACATGAACAAATGCTGCGTGGTAAAATGTTTACAGAAACTAGGTTGAAAGAGCTTCTCAGTGGTTACACCTCTTCATCCACCCTTCCATTAACTTAATTAAGCTAACCCATAGGTTTACAAGCCTGGGGGACCTAGAGAACTTGATGTGAAAAGAAAAATAAAGGGTTTAATGACCAGGACAGGTTTTCCAAGTTGTCATGGCTCTAGTGTTTATAATCTGCACACTTACACAAACCCAAACTTCCATTACTTGCCCGAGAGTCTCAGATCAATATTATAGATAAAGGTAAAGCTTAAGGTAAACGATTACCCTATAAGATTATGGGAATAGTAATTTTAGTGGACATCAAACACATTAGGATACAGTAAACTTGCACAGACATAATATATTCATCAGCTATTTCTGCTGATTGATTTGTATTCCAGTTTAATTAGCCATGAAAGAGTCAATTTTTTTTTTCTGAAACCTTTCCTCCCCCCCTTTTTTGTTACAGATCACTGCCACAAAGGATAATCCCCAGCTGTCAAGTTAAGGAAATTTAAAAGGTAGGTTCTGAAAAAAATCGTTACCAGTCATGAATTCATTTTCATATATACCAGTTATACTTATTTCCCAATGACTTTGGTTGGAAAATCACATCTGAAAATCAAGTGGTGCCCTTAAACTATTGTTTTAAAATGGGTTTTAAAATACTTTGAAAGCAGAGTAGCTTGAGATAGTGGAAATAATGACATAGGAATGCAGAGGTTCTGTGGAGTGGCACAAAACCTATAATCTTGCTGTTGCTTAACTTTCAGCAAACATCTTTAAATAACACAAAATGAGCACTGCAGATCTGTCTGGCCTAAGAAAGGACAAATGTATTTCATAGAGAGGATACTTCATTCCTAAAAAATAAATAAATGAATAAACAAACTAGTGCCACAAATTCATTCAGAAAATTCACAAAGAGTATCCATGTTTGTTTTAACTTGCCACTACAAAAGAAGAGGCAGGGAACAATAGTGAGGTCCAGCTGTTGTTTTTCTTGAAGAAGTCCCAGCTCCTCATGCAGAGAAACTACACTTGAGATGAGCTGGCTGAGACAAATGTTCTGTCTACACTTTAAATGGCAGCTGGTTATTAAATGACTCCCAATAGGATGAACACTTGCTATTGACAATAAGGTAATATAAGGACCATGCAGTGCAATCAGGATGGGAATGTGAATGAAAAATCTTTAATCTGAAATTACAGCTGTCAGGGCTGTATTATAAAACATGAAAGTTGCATCTGCACTTAGAATTAATGTGTCCCAAAAGCCAAGTTTCTCATAAAGGGCATCTTGCAGATACATCTTTTATAAATAGACCACTAGTCTTCCGTAAATCAAACCAAACTGTAGCCTGTGCTAAGGAATTAAAAGGGTCACCTCTTCTGGGGTTGGTATTTGTTGAACAGTATTTGGTAAAAATGAACATTGATTTACAAAGTCCAACAGATACTGGTAGCAGTATTGCTTTATAATGATATTCACTGACTCCAATGTGTCAAACAAATTACTTCAGTTCTTTTATTATCAGCCTCCATGTGTAAAAGCATCTTTTTCAAAATAAGGAAGCATTTTCAAAGGAGCCACTATTTAACAATCTGAGTTAACAGAGCATTGAACAAACAAACATAGTACTTTTTATTTGCACACTGTTCAGATAAATGGGCTAAGCTCCCTGCGCAGGCATGCTAAGCCTAGTTTGATGGAGCCAGTTTAAGATCAGACATATGGCAAAATTAGTTACCTGCGCTATTCCATGGCCCCATAGCTCACAAGGATCACTTCAGTTCATTTCCCATGAAGAGGCAGAACTGTCTCCATAGGCTGAATCTTTGCATACCTTTTGTGACAGCTTGTCTTGTGATCAAGAATGAGTCATATTTCTGCRTTTAGTGATACCTATGTTTTGAACATTTCAGTAAGCCAGTAAAAAAGATTCCCAAAAAGTCAAATTGTCACTCAGAAATTCTTTAATAATTTGTGAGAAAAAAAATTCACCTTTGATACTAGTCCAGTGTATACAGTAACAAGTGATGGAATTTAGCTAAGATGATTGGCTACAGCTAACAAAAACTTTAAATCCAATAACCTTAATTATGCAAATTATGAAAAAGATGCACACTCCTACAGTCTTCATAAGGGCGAATTTTCAAAAGAAACTCAGTAACAACAAACTCTTAGTAGACCTAAGTGTATAATTCCAGAGTAACTGTATTCTTGCCTTCTTAAYTGGGGTTTGGGCAATGGTTTGGTGGAGGATGAGAGGTCACGAGTTTTCTGGTCCCTGTGTTCTCATTAACCAAKTTTCCCAAACTCAAGTCTAAACATTTGACTCAACTTCCACCTAAGAGCCAGTTTATCACCATTTCAGTTCTTCCTGCTTTCTTATGCCCCAGCCAAAGCGCTGTGAAGATGCGAGAGCTAAATCCCCTGCACTGAATCTGCTTCTTCCTCTGAAAGGAGCCTGCGTGCTGCATGCCAGTGTTAACAGACCATTGSTTAATTGAGATTAAACAAAAGAGCATTTCATTGCTGATAAATTACAAATCACTAATAACAATTAAAATCAKCTGTGCCGGCTATGAAGGGCATTTATCAAATAAATGAATTAACTTTGCATAAATGACTCTTTGTACTCAAAGTAATGTTATCTTTCCTCAAAAGGAATACAGTGGGTACTTCAAGACCGAATGATGGGCTTTTAGAATGTAATTGTAAAAATCAGTTGCTCAATTGCAAATCAAGAGGTCTGCCATGTCTGTTATATATTGCTRAAAGTCAGATTCTGTAAGCCCAAAGATGATGATTAACAGAGAGAAATAATTAAAACATTTTTAGAATAGGAAATAAAAATAGTGTTCTCTGCAGTCTGATTAATAAGAGTAGGCATACCATGCTGAAATTAACTCTAAATTCAATTAAGAGCTTTTTTCCCCTTCACCTCACTGCATTCAGAAGATTACTTACAYGTTTTCTGCCACCATCCAGAAATCCCAAGCCTTTAGAATGTGGTAAACAAATTTATGGAAAAGGACCCTGAAAAACAGGCAACTGAAAGCTCAAAAAYTATACTTTTCAGAAGTTAATTTTCTTATACACTTTTACAGCTATGCCATTTTTCTCTTCACATTCCAAATTATTTTATAGCATCTCTCAGCTTTGGTAAATTTATCATATTTCACCCTTGAAGTATCTCAGACCAGGGTGTTGAGTTCCCCTTAGGTATCAACTGAAAAGGGCATTAGCATCTGTACTGCAGGCGCATATAATCATTTTCATTTGTCTAACATTTCTCTGATAACTCTCCCTGAGAGTTATCAAATGCAAGRGTAACTCAGCCTAGAATAATGTGGAACAACATCTGTGAATCTAACTTTGAGGGAAGAAATCAAGTTGCCTTAAGAAAATTTCAGGCTTATGACAGAGATTGAGAGAGATCAGTRAAGAAAGAAAAAATATTTTTAAGGTTTCCAACAAAACAAATGAAGATACTAAGCTCTCAAAGTCAGTAAATTAACACAATCCTCCTAAAAACAGGTACAAAAGTCAATGTAAATTCACTGTTAAGTCAGCTAGCCATGAAAAGCGGCTGAGAAACTAACAAAGATACTAATTCATTATMAAATCTCTGGGTATGAATTTATTCAAGGACAGACAGCCCTCAGCATCCTTCCCATTTACAGTAAAAAAAAGAAAATCCACAAAATTGAAGATGAAAAGCAGGGAAGGCACGTGCGCATTTGAGTTTTGTTACCTGGCCCATTTATTTGTCTTATCTATCTGGGAGGTCTTGTCTTTTAAAGATTTTAAGCTCTTAAGAGTGGAGGCCATCATTAGCTTATATGTTTGCTTAGTGTCTAGCATAGGAGAATAAGACCGGCTGACAGCTCTAGGCCACAAATACAATTAGGATTTAAATAAAGAGTCAATTTGGGTTTGTAACGAGACTCGTGAAAGGGCTCTGCAGCAGTCATGCRTCTATAACAGACAGCAGTCTTTCATACTTTTGGAATAGCTTAGAAATTATTTGCCATAGGATAGAGAAAAAAATTGCACAGAAAAGGCCTTAAGACAGATGAAAGAAACAAACAAACAAAAAATTTTGAAGTTCTGTGTATGAATATGATTTTTTCATCTGGCTCATTTCTTTCATTCACAAGCACAGCAGTATCCAGTGTAGTCAGAAAACCATGAAACAGTTAAATAAAAAAGGTGGCACTGTTTTCTTGAGAGGAGCAGCAGCTTTCATTGAAAATTAAAAATCTAAATACACATGGAAAAACCCAACCCCAAACAACCAAAACTTACAGTCTGTAGCCTCATGTATCTCCATTAAAGCAGAATTAATAGATGAGATTATGGAGTCCAGCCTTGCACCACATATGCCCTTTCTGAGGCACTCTGCAAGTGCTGCTTTAGGCCACCAGRTCGTGTTTTCAAGGCTTCATGCCATCCTTCCATTTAGATGATGATAAAGCTTTGTTCTATGGTTTTAAGTGCTGTATTTATCTTCCAAGAACTTTGAAGCACAAAGAGGAAGGCATGTAACTAATTTGTAAATTTCTCCACAGTAGTATATGGATRGGAGCACTTCCAACCAGGAGAAGTGGTCCCACATGCATTTAAGATGTCAGGCAAACCTTACGAAGTACCCAGTCATACTTGAATATTCTCTATTCCACTTGAAGCAAAACTGCAGACAATTTAATTGCTCTCTGTAACAAATGCTACCACAATTGAAATATCAAAGTGCTCTTTGTATCTGAGACATAGATTCTTTGGACACCATGTTTCCCACTGAAATAAGTGGTCACATTTTTTCTTAATCATAAAACAAGGGTCAGAAGTCCCACAGTGGGAAATGTGGCAGACAAATGAATTACACAGCAAATGCAAACAAGTTCTTCCCTGTCTTCACCTAAGGGCTGGCTTTTTCTATTAGTAGATGTTTCAGCCARTCTTTGATTTGAGGAAAAGGGGAAGAAGAGAGGCAGGAGCAAGAGCTGATGTCCCAGGGACGAGAACAGCATTGTACCACTCATTGAATGAAAAATCCAGACAATTTCTAAATTAATTAGTTTGATAAAATTGAAGTCCTTGTGAACCAAGAAGTGCACCCTCAAAATGAGATGGCTCTGAAGTAAAGCATATGGATACAAGAGAATAGATTTTGCCACAGTGAATTTGGACTTGGAAGATGAACCTCCAGACAGAAAATACATTATTTCTTGCCTTACTTGTGTTATCCTTCTTGTCCAGGAAAATAAGTCTGCCTTTAAGTAATATTGCACAATTCTGGCAAGAAGTACTTCCTAAAAGAACAGATTTTCAGCTTTAAGAGCTTCTATTATTCTTCAAGGTGAACATTTTTGAAACAACTTTTCCAACATTTCCTTAGTCTTAGACTAAATAAGTCAAAAGCTAAAACTTTTAGCACACCTGGCAAACCTGCAGCTCCTAAATCTGACAGCCTGTCCCCCGCATCTTCTTTTTCTTTCTTGACCACAAGGCAACCACAAAGAGAGGCTGCAGTTGGCCTCAGTGCAAAGGCACTGCCCAGAACCTGCCAACTCTGGGGCTGTTCAGCACCTTCAGAGAACCCCAGCCAGGCAATTTTTTTTCCATGAAATCAGGTTCCCGGAGTGTTCATTATGGGATTTCCTGGCTCTGGGCACTGTCTAGGAAAAAAGGAAAGCAGTTGTTGCACTTGCAGAGGTGTCCAGATGGGCAGTGTAGTGGCACCTCAGCARACACACTCTAGAAAGGGAAGCAGGGCTCCATTTTGCTCCTCTCGCCTTCCCTGCTATTCAAGAGACACTGACATGGAAGCACAGGAAGAAGGGCTGCCAGGGTGCAGTAGGAGAGGGAAGATGCCAGCATGGTTTTGCTTCAAATATTTCAAAAGTGACCTYTCCAAGAAAAAGGGTTCCTGCTTGGACTGATATTTATAAACGAAGTTGTGCAGCCCTGCCTGGTGCACTAACTGTATTTTCCACACGGGCATATATTACATTTACAAAGTAATTGTTCTGGATATCTTTTTCCAGGAAAAGTATGCCAAAAATCTTAAATACATTAAACATCATCTTACTGTGAAGCAAGTTAATCTTGTGAAGTTACTGTTATTGTTTCAATTCTATGAAACAAACTACTGTATGGAACTAAATTACCAAGAAAATCAATTACAATCTAATCAATACAATCAAATTTGTATTACAATTCATACTTTAAATCAAAAAATGTTCTCATCTGAGCCTCAGCTTATTTTTAAAAAAGGGTTGACATGGCATTGTGTCTTGTATTTGAAAGCTATCTTTTCCTATTAATTTGCTTTGAACAAACAGGCAAAAAATGATGAAAATCAAAAGCAAGTTCTTGTTCATGCCTCTCCCACCCATTTTCAGCTGTGTGCGCAAGCAGTTAAAACATGCAAATGCAGTATGGAGGAAATTCGACATCTCTATTATAGATGAAAGGTAAACAAAAGCAGATGAAGGATTAGTGCAATTCCAAATTTAAGATATTGCTCTCAGTGACTTATAATAAAGTGGTGTTGCATACGGTGGCATGTTTTAGATGACATTTCAATTGTACAAGCAATTTGCATTCTATCTGACATTAAATAACGTTCTCATTATTATGAATTCCGGCAGCATCCCCGTCTCCACAGCATAAAGATATGAACTACGAGGCACATCTTAATGAAGGGAGTAAGTTTTCCTGTCAATCTGAAATGCAAGACAAGGCTGTACCTGGGCTAAACCTCCGGTAACATTATTGTGAGTTGCCCACTTCTGACATAGTACAAATCTTCAGCTAAAGCATTCTTCTTATTAAATAAAGATCTATAACTGAACACATGTATCTGTAATATCACTACAATCCAAAGAAAATTAAAAGACAGATTATGTCCAGGATATTACATGCACCACCACAGAGCACTGCGAGAATCTGGTATGATCCTGTTGCTAAGATACCTGGCTAATGCCACGGAAACAAGCCCTTCGTACTAATCTAGCACAATCCATGCATGCTTCCACATATTTTGGTAGGGGAAAGTAGGAGTCCACTGACAATGGCTTGGGATATTGCTAGCCAGTGCTCCTGAATTTATACATTTTTTATCTCTTGCTGGTAAGCTTCAGCAATCTGAGTGAAATAAGAAATGTAACACTCTGTTAATGGCATTTGGTTGCTTTATGCCATTTAAAACAAGTAAGATTACTTTTTATCCTCCTACATGGTCAATAAAAGTTGCTTAAAAAGGTAATTATTTAAGTGCTTTTGGTTGCAAAATTGCAGTGCTCCCAAAAATGACTGCCCTTAATCTTTGTGATTTATACTGTAATATGCACGTAAATGACTATCTGCATTTGCTGTCTCCATTGCTGTCTTCAAGGAGACTCTAACAGTTTCCTTGGGTGCATACTGAATAAGCAATTGGAAGAAGTGGAATTATTTTAACACAAATAACTCACAAGTCTGTACTATTTAAATCTGCTTTGYGGCTCTAAGCCCACCAATAGCTCTTTGCCCAGTAGACTGAAAAAAGAGTGAGGAAAAGGGAAAGGAGGAAAAAACCACCAAAAACCAAACAAGCCTAGTCATTCCATGATGTGTGTARAAATCTTACATGAAAGAAAACTGCTTCATCAAGCAGCCTGGCTAGACTGCAAACTTATGGTCAAGCAACTTACGTGTTACACCTATCCTTTTTAAATATAAAAGAGATGTGTCTTCACCAATGAAAAAGTGCACTTATAAAACGTTCCTACTGTAAATTCAACAAGAATTTAAAGAAAAAGAGAATGTAAACACACTCCCCATCTTTTTTGCAATGCGATCTCTCCTAAGCATCAGTGACAGTAGCTCTGTTGAGCTCAAGTTATGATAACAATAACTTTTGCAGATGTTCGTAGCTGTCAAGTATTATTCACTAAAATGTCAGAAAATGTGATAAAAAGTAAAACCAGAAGAATTCCTCTGTAGTAATCCGTTGAAGTCAAGATGGCAGAGGTCACACATTAATCTCTAACTATAAAATAGTACACTGTAGAGGAATAATGGAAATATTATATTAAAACAAGTATGCAATTGTGCATGCCTACATGTACATCAATATGTGAAAGATGCTGATTTTTCCACCCTACATTCACTTTCAATTTATTAACAGACCCAATGTTGTTTTTTTTTTCTGAAAGGAAGACATGCACTTCAGATTGCAGAACCCAGAAATTGTTATTTTTATTCACTTTACAACTTTAGTTTGTTTTGTTTCACTTTATCAATTGTATTCCTGTCCACAAACTCCCAAGGTCATTTTTCAAGCTGGCAAGAGACCTTATAGATTCCCAACATCATTTGCAGGGTCGTGACGATTGCACATCATATCGTACTCTATTGGAAACAAACATTACATTTACTGAGACAGGCCATGTAAGATGCAAAAAACCCAATGTACAGACAAATGACCATTCCTTTATTCAGAATGCTTTTTTATCTTTTGAAGTCTTTTGGGACATTTTTGTAGTAAAACTATTTCTGAATAACTACCTTAGGGCAGCATACAAGGGTAACTGTATTATAAAGCAGGAGCTTGTTCATGACAAAGAAGAAATAAATCAATAACAGGTGCAAGTATCTCAGAAACTGTTACTTCAACACAAATTGTCCCTGTAAGAAGGACAGAAAAATGTTTTTACAAACCTTTTACTTTTTTCAATTCTCACTGGAATCCAAGTCAGAAGATAAAATGGCTGTTTGCTTAGAATAAAGTGTCTGAGCTATCTATGTGAACCTGACTGTAATGGCAAAGGATGGTGCGGATCAATATCTATCTTCTTCATTCCTGAAGTAATAACTTTCAATAGGAAAATCTATTTACTTTTACTTACCTTTATTTTATTTCATTTTGCTTTAAAGAAGTCCATTCCAGAGGGAGGGTTTAGGTTGCAAACAGCAGTTAACAAACTGATGATTTAACTAAGGACTATAGGCCAGTAGGTATGTTATGATTCTCTGTAGCCATTGGTTAGGGTTAAGAAGAAACACATTTACTTGGAAAATTTATTTATTATATAAGCAATCAGTATTACAAGCCATTTAAGGCATACAACCTCCCTATGTATAGCACATATTGGAAAGGTCAATCAGAACCAAAGGGTAATTTGTCTAATCCTTATTTACAGCATGCCCAGAACTGGCCAAGCCTCTCTCCTGCAGAAGCAAATGCTCCCAAGAATTACATGGCCCAAATGACTCCCTCCTAGCCCCACACTCGTGACAGCCTATCTGACCTCAAGCATTGACACAGCCTTTTTCCAGGAGTGCTGGCCACCAAAGCCAGGTCATACCATCATGCAAGAGAAAGTCTGCCATGTGCAACTGGGCAGAGGGAAACTACTTTTTCTGCATTAAAATGCAGGGGTGAATCCTAAAGCTCCTCTGGACAAACTTCTCCACTTTATATATRTAAAAAAAAACCAAATGAAACAAGAAGGATGAGAGGTAGAGGGAAAGACAAAGCAAACTTGTGTATTTTCCGGTTGAATGAACAATTTGTGTGTTTTCCAGTTAAATGAAGTCACTTTCAACAAATTTGCATTCTCAAGATAAATCCTATTGCTCAGATGACTTTTAATGTTATATTGGTTTAGTCCATCGAAACAGTATGTATATTTACTTTTTCAACTGACTGTCAGAAATAAACCAAAATTTTATGGCAGTGCTTTTTATATCACCTGATATTTTCTATTATTAGGGAGGTTTATTTTAATTATGCTCTAAAATGCGGCATCAGATAGCATGGCGTCTTTCTAGTAAATACTGTTTTCAGGCTTCATTATCTAGAGCACAGTGAAAGGCTTACTCATTTTAAATTCAGTTGAGAAGCTGAAGCTCATTAGAAATTTAAAATATTTAAAAGTACATTTGTGTTTTCTGCAGTTACTGCTTTCCCTCCCTACTGCTAAAATCACCTAAACCAAAATTAAATGAAGACKGCAATTTGCCCCTTGCTTAATATTAAGCAACCATCTGTCTTTCCACGATATAAATTTTTGTGACTGTGGTAGCAACAGCATCCCTCACTATTCACAGCCATGTCAATATTGAAGTCCAAATAAAAGAGGCTGCAAGAGAGACAAGAAAGACAACACTTTATTCACACTGCGGATTTTATTAATAATAATTGCTAATTAATCTTAACTGAAGAAGCAGTGCAAAACCCCATGTCTGAATTCCAGGTTCTTACATAAATCTCAGAGCACTCAGAGTGTGTATTTGTAACTAAGAAAGAGATCACCAGCATTAAAACCCTGCTTATATCAACTGCAGGATGGGAAATAAATTAGAGACTCTACTCTCTTTAGAATTTGAAGGGAAACATATACTAATATAGATGTAACCTGGTAAGACAATTAATTGTAAATTAATATTTGCAGAATACCAAGGATAAGCAAGATTTCATTGTCACTAATGTCTGCATATTTATTGGAAAGCAGATTGTGTGAGTGTGTGTGCAATGAATAAATGAACCCCAACTGTACAATTTTCCATGTAGGTTATACAAGTAGAGTCTTCATTTTTACATCTTTATTTTCTCTGCTATCAGGATAATAGAAAAAAAATGCAATCACATACAGAAGTATTAGTGCATATATCGGTGGAACACAGAAGTCAACTATTGAAGCTAAACAGAAGCCACAATAAATCTGAAGAAAAGCCATTGACAATTTTATAAAAAATAAAAAATAGTTTCAGTTGTTAAAAGGCACCCAGGGATTAGAAAAAATATTCAGGGTCTTAAAGGTTTTAGAAGGTTGGTGGATTTGGGTCTTGAAGACAGTAATTTTTATTCATTGGTTTTTACCTGCAACAAATTTTGTTATGAAATTTCATCTACCATTTTATTTCTCCTAATATTGAGCTGAAACTCAAAATAATTGAAACAAGGCAGAGACATCAGGAATTAATTWAGGTTATTGCAGGAAAATCGCAATATGTAATCAATGTTTCTGAGCTTAAGTAGTCCAGGTAAAGAATTAGTGCTGCTGTACAGAAGGAGCTGTGTTACAGTAAAACACAGATGAAATATCTACTAGGGTAAGTAGTAAGTTAGAGGCTTTAGACATAATTATGCTATATATAATTTAAAGCTCAACTTCAAAGCAAGTAAGTGCTATTAATTATCCTCTGCCCAACACAGCTCTTAAAATGTCAAATTAAAAAAGACTATTGGTAATTGTATAAGTTATGGCAAACTAGCTCCCTCCAGCAGCGACAGGACACAGCAGGAAAAAGCAAGCAAGGTATACCTTTCCTCTCTGATATTTACAGCTACTCGTTCTTCATGCAGATCAAGAAAGCAATAATGCCTGTACTGAATTTCCTCAGCCCTCTTTCAGGGACTGATCCTGCACATGATCCCTTGTGTGAATAACAGCTGCTAGATCAGGCTTTTGTTTGGAAATTCACCAAACGCTGCTGACCTGTCCTTTTCTCTGCCACATCACACGTGGGGCATTCATACCCGTGTGCAGGCGAAGCAGGGCGGGTGCCAGCAGCATCTGCAGCAGGAGGGGCCAGGTACAGACAGGCAGCCTGGCCCCCTGCTCCCAAATATGTGGCTGAACTGTATTCCCAGCTCAGCTCCAATGCCAAGGTAAGGGATTTAATTTGCTCCTGCACCTCAGCTTCTTATCTGCCTGACTCAGTTTCTCTTCTGCAGGTGGACAGAACAGGAGGCACAGCAGGAAAAGCTCTCTGGGTTCACCACACACCTGCATTTCTTCATGGCTCAGGAGCTTAACCGAAGTCTCTTTGCACAGTGAGAGTTTGCTAGATCTCAGTGCCCTGTGTAAAGGGTTGAATATAATAGGCAAATATAAACACGTGGGTTACTGTGCACAGGAAGATTTATTTCTATAAGCATTTGCCTAAAATGGAAATACTTGCATATAATTAAATTTCAAAGGAGAGGAAAAGCAAAAAGAAAGCTTGAAATTGCATGTTGAACCTGTGCAATTTTTTTCCCCTCTGAGGCCTGTGCTCAAAATTTGGATGTATACAAAGTGAAAAGGTTTAGAGGGTCACTCAAGCCTTGACCATATACATATTTATACATATAAAATGAGCATCAAGTTTGTAACCCCTAGTTGTGCGGAAAATATTGTCATGACAAAGGAAATAATGTGCTGGGCAGGAAGGCTGTGCAATACCTGCCTGAAAAACACACTATATTCATCCTGGCTCTTAGCCATTGCTCACTCAGAACCTCTATCATTCACAAAAATTATATATTAAAAGCACGTAATGAATGTTGAGTTATTTTGAGTTGAGTTACAAACTTAATAAGCAGTTGTCATCATGCCAGATTACTAAAGAGCTAGCAGATCCTTATCCAAGAATGAATCTTTTAAGAAATGGTTTCTGAGTAAAGCTGACATGTACAGTAACTTGTGGATATCCTCCCAATCCAGATCAATTGGGTCTTTCATGCATTAATATTCTTTCTTAAGAATACTGTCCTGGGAAATAAGATCATTTGTTGTAACTTTTGTTTGATTTCAGGGGGAGCCCAGTACCTAAAGATCTTTAAGAATCTGGCCCTTAGGCACTTTTGAAATTGAGAATTAGATGTTCCAATGTTGGATTAATGACTAAATACCTTTAAAARTGTGAGCTTTGGAAAATCCCTTTGGGTGCCTATCAGCACCTGTAGGCATCTGGATACCTCTAAAAATGGCCCCAAATGCTGCTTTAATAGCTCACACGCTGCAAGAGGGGCTGACACCCCTTTTATTTCTTCCACATTCCCACAGGTGACTTCTTTCCACCTCAATGGCAGCAGCAGGTGTTGGACCAAACACAACACGAAAGCCTCTCACACACGCAGTCGGATGGGAAGCTGCCTCCAAGGCGTGAGGAAGGGGCAAAGCAGTGAATCTCAAATGTCACAGGCTGCAGCTGCACAGCCAAGTAGGCTCTGGCCTTTAATAATGGCAGGCAAGTGAGAAGGAAAGAAACGAAATGCCTCTCAAACTCGTAGCTCCTCCCCAGGCTTCATTTGACATGGCACAACTCCAGTTTTTTACCTTACAACCAAAGGTGCCTGTAAGAGCACAGTTCCACCAAAATGCAACATTCAAGAATTACCCACTTCCAGCATGGCTATCCTGCAGTCTTTGCTTAGAGGGAGCACTTTACCAAAGCAATCATGAATCCTCACTTAGAGTTACAGACCTTCTTAAGGGGAAACCAGGGATGCAGAAAGTCCACAGCCAGTGAAGTCAGAAGCAGTCAGGGGACAACACGTAAATAGATTCTCGGCAACCTCATAATTCAGTCAATTACTACTTGCAAGAGCTCCTGCAAACAAAATCCAAGCAACAGCCTTGGGGGATCAAGAGTAAAGATGTTCTAGAAAAGCAAAAAAGCATGTGCATATGTATAAATGGTTGCAAGATCTGGCCCTGTAAACAGCGCAAACTACCCCATTTCTTGTGTGGTTGCCATTTGTGTCAACTTCCTACTTACACAGAGGCAGGATTGTCATGTGCCACTCAGCCCCTTTGGCTGAAGCTTCATCTGGCCCTAAAAGCAAATATTCATTATCAGCTTCCACTGCTTTAAGTTTGCTAAATATTTCCAATGTAGATGTTAACAGCTAGCAAAAAAACCRTGTGTGAGGGTTTTAATACCTGACAGGTCATAGAAGTTGCCAAACGACCATGTCTGTCCCCTGATCCCAGACCTGGCACTCCTTATCACGTGCAAAAGCAGAGGCTAGACATACGTAAGCATTAATTTGGTTTAGGCGTATTTTCAAAATCTCTACTTCCGGTACAAATCCCTTAGTATTCCTCATGCTGCTTTCTGCATTCTCAACTCTTTGGCTCTACAACTGCTGAAAATCTTGGGAGAACAATGAGTTGAGCAAATGATGAAGAGGAAGTGAATGGTACAAGGGCTGTTACATTTCCCCGTGCTTCTCACATAAAGGAGCTCTGAACTTGTTGTCAGACACAGCACTTTTTTTGAAGCAGTTTCACACATGCATTTTTAATCAGGATTATATTTCACACACATCTATCATCACTTGCAAGTGCAGCAGGCTAGTCCTTCTTGAAAACATATCAGTTCTCTGTGTTTGCCATCAACTATTTTTTTCTTTATATAAATCTACTGTTTGGTGACCCACTAAACTATATTTGATGTATTAGAAAAAACCCCAACTGCTTAGGGTCAACGCTGAAAATGGCTGCACAACTCCCTTAATACAACTCATTTTCTGAGATCATGTTTATTGCCACACAAATAGTCTTAGTAACTTACCTTAAATTATTCACTAATATAAAAATATGATGGATTATCCTAACTGCAATCATGTCAGAACTAGTTTGAAAGCTATATATGGTTTTACTGAGCCTATCAATTTTGTACTGTATCATTTTTACTCATTCCCTTGACTATTCCCTACATGGAACAGACGAAATGCAAAATGCTTGCTCTCTTGTACTAGAAGACCCAGAAGGACTCCCCAGATACCTAACGCCAATGAACCTGAAGTCAGTGGTGAGCAAATACATAAATACACGCAAAGGCTGAAATCCTTCCTGTTCTATTTAAGATGGACAAGCAAAGATGCTTGTCAATGACAGAAATCCTTAAATTTCAAGTAAACTAACCAGGATCTGAACACCAACAAATTTACGGTAACGTTTACATTTGAGGTTTTCCAGAGTTAGCTCGTTGTACAATAATTCTACCATTTTTTGGTAACAGCCCAAAATAATAAACACTCACTACTGAGAAAGGCAGCATGCTCAAACTTCTCCAGACTAATGTACTTATTTCTATTTTAATGTACTCATGACTAATCCCTTTTACGAAATGTGTAAAAATTGCAGGCAGAGCTGACAATACAAAATACAAAAAAACCCCCACAGTCGCTCTCACTTATTGTCCACATTGTGGGGGAAAAAGGTTAAAACAATAATCTCAAATTCCTCATGAAAAAGGAATACAGTAAGCATAAAATTGCTGAAGTTCTACAGAAATTAAGTGGGATTTTGTAGAAATTAGTACAAAAAAAGGTAGCATTTACCATGTAATCATATACTTTCTATAGGCTCCTCACAACTATCATATGGCACCTAGCAAGGCTATAATTTTTTTTTTCTAAAAGATTATTTCAAACTCTCGTAGAATATAATAACTTTTCAAAGAAATCTCTTCTGGAAAGAATACCATTTATCTCATCACACGAAGTGAAAGGGAACCTAGAGATGTTTTTAGTATTTCTGTTGACACTTATCCTTTTTTGTTTTTCTTTCTTAATGCTATCATTTCCCCTTTCACCAATACAACCTTTTTAGCAAAAGAGGATTTTATAATTTCTTGAATATTTTTGGGKTTTTTTTTTTGTTTGCTTTCATTTTTATTGCAACACGGATAACATCATGTAAAAGATGCTTTAAACATTAAAATGCTGCACCACTAGGGCCTGGCATACTTCATATTATTAAAAGTTGTATCTTAAAATAGATACAACCTAGAGAGGATGTCATGGAAGGGTTTCAATGAAAACATCACTTCACCATGTAAAAATGTGCTGCAGCAAAGCCCTTTAAAAAAAACTCACTTGGCTGGGAACTACTGTATATCAACATATGCCCTGAAAAATACATACCAGCACCAATTGCACAGGGGCATTGTTCACATGAAGTAACTATATCTATATGTTGTCAAGCAACTGGTCGTAAAAGAACTGAGTAAAAGGCATTTGAAATATGAGATGACTGAAAATACCACAGCTGATTTTTTTATATTCTCTGACGGTTGAGAACAAAAAGACTTTCAGACAAAGAATTTAGACTCTATACCACGGTGTTTGACTTCCAAAATGTAATGTAAAATATTGCCAAATGTCTGACAGAACAAAAAACGCATTGTAAAAGAAATGGGTTTTAGAAATACAAATACAGCTCTTTTGGAGTGAACCTCTTGTTCTGATGRAGTGACAGGACTTTTAATTACACTGTTTCTTATCATTAACTTAATCACAAACTCGTTATGAAACTCTCTGGATTCATATACCACTAACAGGAAAAAGCAGAAATAATATTTTTCCAGTGTTATCTCTGTTTCTAACAGACAAATAAGTAACTTCAAAACGGCAGGTTTTTAAACATATTGAATACTATGTAAAGACAGGTTTTTCTGAGCACTTCACTTATAATATCTAGATTAAAATCTCTTCAGAGCTTCTCTGAATTCTGCTATTATAATTAGCATCATTATTCACTAGTGCCTCTAAAATTTTTCCTCTTCAATAATTTAAAACTCTGGTCCGAACTTTCCCTCTAGGAGGTTGAAGCCCAGAAAGGAAAGGTCTYGCTCCTTCTCTGTATTCTTTCAACAACAGTAACTTACAGTTATTAAGGCAGACAACTCCGCAAGRGAGAAGAGGTGATGGTCAGGATTAGACCTTTGAAGCTCCCTGGGTATGGGAAGCTCCCAGAGGATGGCTGTCAGCCTGTGCCCAGTGTCCAGTGTCAGCTTGAATGGGATATATATTGTGTTTGTGAGCAACAGCTCAGGCAAGGACAAAGCAGGATGGAAGGGTATGCAAGAAGATGGGAGAAAAGAGCCTGAACATTTTTCAGAAATAGTGGTGGAAGGGAGACTGGGAAAGCTTACAATACTTACCCAGGTACTTTAACCCTGGAAGGAAATTGCCTGTGTAGATCTTCAGTGGTAAGCCTAACGGGTTTCAGATTTAAGGCAAAAGGAATAAATTTGGCTGGCAGCTCAGCCCAGGAAAATTATAGCCGAAAGGAGACATGAAACACAATACTCGTTCATCAGAAACGCAACTTCTTTCCAAATTCTCATGGTCTTTTCCACTGGCCTTATCAAACAGAAACTCAAAACATTTTAAGGGCAGGGGAGGGAGGAGGAATAGTTTTACTCTTGCTGTACCCCTCTTAATTCTCCAGAGACTGGGAAAAGGGCATCACAGCACTTGGCATGGGCTGTGTACAGGACAGCATTCTGCCACAGGTYGGCAGCCACCCAAAATCCTGGCTTAGACTTTTAAAGCTAGAGATTTGCTGTTTCAAGCTCTCCTTAGCATCACCCTACTTGCCCTAGTCATTGTACTGAAAACTGCTGCCTAGCAGCACTGGAGAGGATAATAAAAAGTTTTTAATAATATTTTTATTATTATTTAAACAAAATCAAAACCAGATCTTACCTAACTCTTTCCAAATTGGGGGTATGAGGTCAAGATAGGGATGGAAGATCTATTGACAAGATAGACAACATTCAAAAACTTACTGCTACGATCAGTGAATGAGGTGCAAAATACAGAAAGAGCTTGATACAGCCTATTGTTTAAAAATGGATATTGTTAAACAATAGTAAGGAATTGTCATCTTTCACATGGAGTTAATGTGCCCTAAATAGTAAGGAAAGCTTAAAAGATTCTGGAAGGTAATAAGAAGCCAGGAGGTTTTTCAACAGTGTTACAAAACAATGATGAAACAGCGACATAAAAGCCTTCCTTCCTGAGGAGGAAGAACCTAATTAATTCAGCAAGAACTTGGTGCTATTGAGAGAGAACTGGCGAAAGGGGTGGGAAGAATCCCTGTGTGTCAAGGGATTCACAAAGTGAATAAAATGAAGAGGACTAACTGACACTGAAAGGCAACTGCGGCAACAGTCACCGTGAATGGGTGAAGACTGTAAGGGAAATCCACGAGCAATACAAATGGTGGTCACTTCACTTGACGTTCAACAGCTTGCAGCAACCCAACTGATCTTCAGTCTCCACTGGGAGAAGTGAATGGCTCAGTAAGGACTTCCTTACAGGACGTTATGGTTTGATTTGAGCCGTCACTCATAATCAGAATTACCAAGAAAACTTAAGTGACAACAAGTGATAAAAGAGAAAAGGATGAAAAATTGGGATGAAGGTGTTGCCATCTTTCTTCTTCCCCTCCCTTTCCACCCAGATTCCTTTTGGTTCCGTCTCTCACAGACCTTGGAGTTTAAGCTAATGATGAAATGGTTTGTCTATATAGAAACCACCCAGCTGAAATGCATGCTGAGACTGGAAGAAACCTTTATTCTGCTGAGGAAAGTGAAAACTCCGGATAAAGTGTGGAGCTTTTCCCCCTCTGTTTTCCTAGGGAGCACATGAGTCTAAGACTTTTCTGTTTGTACCTCTAAGCATTATTTCCAGTCCTTTCCTTTTATACAAGATTGTCTCATGTATTTGTGAAGGATGTTCTCAATGAAATAAAGAGGTGAAAATATCCATCAGTCCTGAATGAACCAAACTAACTAAAGTGGGGGAAAAAAGACAGAATTCCCACAGCATTTTTTTTTGTTGTACAATAAGTCCAGAACCATATCCACTCACCCTAAGCAGAGCACTTAAAAGAACAAGGGCGTTTCTGCAGCACATCAATGACCTTTATCTCTACCACTTCATTTTTCAGTCAGACTAGTGTCTCAAGAAGAACAGCACAGCTTGTTTAAAATGCTGCATTTTTTCATCACTGTTGAACCAATGCTCCTGAGCGAGACCATGAAATCTGTGGCTGAAGCTGTTACTTCTCCACTGGTGAGCTGTTTCTTGGTAGTCTAAAAACACAGATTATGAGGTCCAGGTGTGTAAACTACAATGCTTTACTGATGAAGCTATTTTTTATTATCTTACCCTTTATTTCCACTGATAATGATACATGGGAACTGAAGAATAAGACAAAAGGAAACAAGAAGAGGCAGATATATTATTGAAAATAATACATTTTTAGGCCAAGACTAAATCTAACCCTGTATCTACTATCCTGACCAAGAGACATTAAGCTGTGAAACACTTGACATTTACCAGGTCTCAGTGAGGAAATGGAAACCTGAGATGTGCATCATTTTGAAAAATAGGAATGTTATGGCTGGTTTAAAAACTGTATTACCCCCATGAAGGAAATATTTATGGTTTCTGATCATAATTATTGTCATAGTACTGAAATATTTCACTCTGTCACCTCACTGTACTTCTGCTATAGAGTTTATATGGGGTTTTTTGAGAGGGAAAAAGGAGTAGATAAACATATATTCACCCAGTTGTCATACAGAGGTATAACATTGTACATCATCCTGCTCTACTCACACCTATATTATGTGAAGCTCCACCTCTGCTGGAACCACAAAACCACCTCTGAGCTTTTCTATGTCTCACAGACAAATGGACACAGACACACAACCCTAGTACAAAGAACCTCTGCACATTCCTAGCTAGCCTAAATGTACTACCCTAGTGCTACTTAGAAATAAGTCAAATAATTTTCTTCTCTAGTGGTAAAAAATAATTTAAAAATTACTTTGAAAACTGTAAGAAATAAATAAATAATTCTCACTGAGGAAATAGTATCTCCAGGTATCACACAAATTTCAGAGAAAAGAAAAATATGCTGTTGAAATTTATCTTTACAATGCAAACAATAGTATTAACATATGAGACAAAATCACGACCCCGTTTAAGCTTACAGAGGTTTTGACTGATTTCAGTGGTGGAATCCATCCTGTGTACAGCTTTGTTCTGCACTTAGAAGAACAGTGAAACATGATCACATAATATGAATTATTAATTACAGTCAACACAGAGTACCGTGATGCACACCCATGGATGCATATTACTCATGGACACATCTCAACAGGTTTGGAGGATGGGTTTGGAGGAGAAAATGCCAAGACAGCAAACGATTATGAGAACCCTTCTGAATTTTCTTTGTAAAAACAGTGCTAGTTTCTTCCATTAGAACAGATTATAAGATTCCGTGATACCAGTTTAGTCAGGAATACCAGAACAATAATTACAGCCCAGCTCATCATAATCATACCTTGCTGTTCTCACTGACAATAAAGAATATACAGTATTCTAACTCAGTGTACTAGTTACTCCTAGGCTTCATTCATACTTGAAGTTACTTCTGTACGCTCATGTTTCTTTACTTTGTGTCTACCACCAGCTCAGAGTAAATAGCTGTCTTGGAGAAAGAGACCAGAGAAGATGGAATTTGAAGATGGAAGTATTTGGAAGAGAAATTCATTAGGAAACATTAGATAGACAATCCATAACCAGCTTTGGATAGCTTCTAAACCGATTAGATGCCAAGAGAACGTTAAAGCAAAGTGTTTATAGACACTAGGTCTGTTCTTGCTCTTTCCTTGGCACACACATAGGGGCATCATCAGAGACAGACAAGGTGAGGCAGATTTTCTTGTTCTTGAGATAGTATAGTCATTCTTGTCACCCACTGCTACTGGTCCAGTCCATTTTGCTAGACCAGTCAGACGCACATCATCACTGTGACCATTACATTCTCTTAATTGAGGCTGTTTATTCTCAACTATATCTCTTCATGAACTAAGCGATATTCTTTTATATCAGTATGCAAAATTTAACCATCTGCTCCAACCCACTCAAGATCCCAAATGAAAAAAAAAAAAAAGGCTACCTATGCCAATAATTTACCAATTTTAAGATGGGGAAAGCTAACAGATCTATACTTAATATGCACAGCTCTTTACAGATAGATAGATAGATAGATAGATAAACATTTGGATTTTTGCATCTGGATCTTACATTTAGTTTGAGAAAATAGAGCAATGAAAAAGAGCAAAGGTCTGGAAATACTATGAGGTGAACATGCATCACTTTGCAAAAGCTAAAAAATCAAAAAAAAAATTTTTAAGTAAATGGCCTTTGTTATTCTGAAAATTTCTGTCTCACCACTGTAATGAAGAAAATAGTTTTAAAATCCGATATATTTTAGATCCATTGCCTGCAATGAGCATAATGATTTAATAGTTGATRGTTTTTAAAATCTTTCCAGAGGATTAATGGAAAACAAAGTATTCTAATAATTCTGGTAGGAAGTAACTCCAAAGTTCATACAAGAAAATATGAATTCACAAGACAGCACGACATAGACCTYCCCTACTTCACTATAGAGTTACTTACACTACATCTTCTGATGTTCAGAAAACTGCTCTCAAGGCATCTCCTTTGCTCATACCGTTGCACCTCCTGGTAAATTAAATGAGGTGCAAATATACCATGCCTGTTGCAAGTAATAAAATGAACCTAACCAGGAAAATATTCACAGTAAATTGGCTGTTGTAGCATAAGGAAGAGCAGACGAAGTTGATTTGTGTAAGATTTTTAAGGTATAGGGAACAAAACATTTACTGTAATAACCCTCTTCTTACTCCATAAAGATACTTTTCTCTAAAAATACTACATCACTTTCATAAGAGAAAAATATTATACAATTCACCTGTGGGATTATTTATTAACTTCCYTTCAATACTTTTGCTTCCTTATATCTATATTCCAAATCTCTAACCACCTTTTTTGTATTGATTTTTATTTTAAAAAGCACTGGGTTTCTAAACCAGACRCTACAATTTATATGGTTTACTCAGAGGTGGAGAGTAACAAATTTCAAAGTTCGAAACAGAGAAAGAAACGAAAGAGGAGTAAGTTCCATTTGCTACAACACTGGAAACATGCAGCCTGTCAATACTAATATGTGCTACCATTAGAAATATATGCCTTGCTGAGTTGCACTTTCCCACTTCACAGCGGTAAAGCCTGACCTCAAAGGAACCACTTGATTAACATCAGGGATTTGGGGTTTTAAGACTTGCTTCTTTTAGCTATAAAAAGATGATGTATAAAGTGAAAGAAAAATTTAAAAATTAAAACAAAACCAATGATTCCTCATTTCCTAGTGTTCTATCTCATGTATTTGCCTTGGATCTATAACCTATCTAACCTGCCTATATCTCTTCCCAGTTACTGYTACATAATATACTGAAGAAACGACATGGGAGACCAGAATTCATATTTCTAAACTGAAATACCCTAATTTACCAAGCAAATAGCTGAGTGCCTCATAGGCCTTTCACTGAATGACAGAATCATCGAGGCTGCCATTTGCAGCTCAGAAATATTTTTGTCATCTTTTATTTTTGAGGTCCCCAYGCTTTAGTGTTGTACTGATACAACCATGCAAGGTCATCGATGCAAACTATGAAGGATRAGTTCCACAAAGTAGGATCTCGCAGCATCTCTGACACCAACCACTAGTACTGCTATCCTTTCCCTGCTTTACTCTTTCAAATTCAGGCAACCCACAGTCTGTTGCTCTTCAAAGTCCAAGGAAAAATCACTTCTGCTTCACTTCATCTTGTACTCTCTTCCATCTAAATTCCTCAAACAGGTAGCAATGGTCATCCAACATTATTATTTAGTTTTCACATTTTACAATGCGTCAATGAATAGATATTCCATTAGGAAACACAAGTGGTTTCTACACAGATTGTGCCTTGGTACCTTATGCAGTTGACAACCAAGTTCTGTCGGCCTGCACAAGGACAGTCATGTTTCTGTTATCCTGAGTTAGGCTTAGACTTCAGACACTTTTAAAAATTGCACAAGATTTAGTTCTGTTGGTTTTTTTTATTAAGCTAAGCCTGAAGAAGTTTTCACTTTGTTGCTAACAAACGCGTATTTTAATCAAGCTCCAGACAAAGCAGCCAGCAAGTGCATTTATTATTAAAACAAACTTCTTTAAAAATTCAAATCTTGACTTATTAAAAAAATAATAAAGACTTTTATGTATTTTAGTATGCAAGAGTTAGATTGCTTGACCTCTCTTTTAATGACTTAATTAGCTGTACTAAAGCCCAGCTGGGCCTCTGCTGACAACATAGCTAGATATTTCAATCAGGCAGTGTTATGGAGAATAAGTAATAAATGCTACCTTGTCGCCATACAGTCCCAAACCAGAGTGCATGCTGGTAATGCTAAATTTGATCAGTATGCCTCATATTTCAATTAGTCGTGGTCTGAATCACTAAAACTGTGTAATGTGTATGAATTCCTGATATCAGATACAGAGCTACAGACTCCCACAGTTAGAACCCATTGAGTTTGCTTTTATTAGCAGCCAATTAATGGCCAAAATCTGCATTGCTTTTAAAATTTATAACCTCTATTCCAGCTGCATCCACGGCTCCTAGTATACTGTATACAATCAGATCCATATCACTGTCGCAAGTCAAACAGCTGCAAACTGTATTCTGTCTGCAGAACTGAAAAATCCTTCTATACAGAAGCTTTTTTTTAACCTCTTAGAAGTTCTTTTCAAAGCCCAGCAGCACCAGTCACTTTGCGACAATGAGCGATTTAATACAGAAGAAAGAAATCTACACCAAGGTAACCTCTTGGGATGTGCTAGATTTTCAAACGAATGAAACCCTATCACTTTGGCACAGCACAAGGGCAAGCAAAGCCACTTCTCCTGACCAAGGCTAAGAAAATATAAACATATAAAACCCGACCCTCATTGAAAATTAACCCATTGAAGTCTAGAGGCTCATTAAAAAATCCTGCCAATGCAGAGATTAATATTTTAAAGTAACTTTCACAAATTAGTAACACTGGAAATTGTAATATGGAGCCTAGTGATCCTTAAGAGATTACTGCAGAGAAAGAGGCTCATGCCTGCTTCCCCTCAAATGGTTTAATGAATACTTGAAGATTTCTAGACATTATTTTTAGGAACAAGTTTCTATTTCTGTTACATGATATGGCAGGAAAATTTTATGTGATCCGATTCAGACATAAAGCATAGTAACTTTATGTCCTGGTAATGTCATGTCATAAAGCCATATGATAAAGGCATATTTGACATCTGAAATTATGCTATTATTTTTTAAAAGTAATTTACCATATGCAAAAATGTGCAGGCCTAGAACATTTTTGGACATCTGATCTTCCACTGTTATCTGAGACAAACACTGAATGTTTCTGTTCTTTTCCCTGTCTAAGCCACTGACCAGGAAAAGAGAGGGGAAGTAAAACAACAAAAATAAGTAAAAGGCTGCATAATTTAATGCTGAAAGTAAACAACAGACAAAAAGTATTCGCCTGTTTAAGTGCCTTGGTTTTATACACGGGAGTGTGAAAAACTCTTCTCCAACAGTAATACACAGCAATAAAAATGTTGTGCTTGGATAACACAAACTGTTGTCATGGCTATTTAAAAGACAATAAAATCCTATTTTACAAAATTCAAACGCTAATAACCAGCATTCTTTGTAACTGCTTAAATACTGCAGTAAGTCTCCTAATGCCACTGTGAAATCATAAGCTAGTACTTCAAAGGTGTTCTATCTGTTACAAATTTAATCTTCACTGGTATGTCACAACTCATTTCATCCCAGAAGCTTTGAGATGCAGCATAGTGGCATTTTTGTTGTCCTAGGCAACCTGAACCAAATTGTTAAATACCTGTCTGATGCCCCCAAAATGATCGCAATAATATTGCTTACAGGATTTACAACAATGGCTATCTTGAAAAATTACAATTATTCTGCTCCACTTAGTTAAGAAAAGAATCAACTTGTTTGATTCTTACCAATGCAGATGAAATACGTTGGAAAAATTTTATGCTTTCAATGAGATTTAAAAAAAAATTTTAACGGAATACAGTAATCCCACAGCAGGGTGTTTATTCTGTAGTTCGCTCAACTCCTGTGGAAGCTAGGAGAGATGAGCAGAATGTATGAGACAATCAAAGATACCACATAGGTGTAAAACTGGTGCAAAAGGAGCAAGAGTCACATCTGGGCATAATGGGGATGATTTTTCCTACAGTATGTGTATTATTACATGTAAGCATAAATGTGGCACACAGTCCTAGACAGGCACCTTTTTGTTTTTCCCCTGAGAATGCATAACTTATATTTTTGGATAACTAATTTGAAATTATAGTAGAAAAACGAGCTAATAAAAGCATGCAAATAAATTTGATGAGTGTTTAATTTTATTGGTTTAATTATTTCGTGTATATGCTTGTATTACAGTTTTCTGAAAATCTGGACAAAAYAGGTGGTTGGAAGACTTGAAAAAAGTTGTTTTATTTAAAATATGATGAAATAGTACACAGACATTTCCCAAAATATGTGGAACCTCTTCTCATTGTGTACATGAGGAAGAACATCCCTAAGAGAGAAATAATTTACTTAGAAATGAACTGTCTACTTCAAACCTTAAAGACAGGTGCTGCTTGCTGAAATGGAAATGGAGAATTCTCAAAAATAAAACCTCCCTCCCCCAAAAAACCACCAAACCCAGAACTACTTCACACATGGAAGCACTGGCCTTTACCAAATCTAGGTAGGATAAATATATGTGTTTGAGACTACTTAGCTGTAACCAACAGGGATCCCTTTGACTTTTGAATTTTTACACATATTTTAGATAAAATCAGGGAGGAAAAAAAATCCAGCACTCGAGAACATCAAGTGGATTTGTGACTCTCTCTGGAGGACTCTGGGCCCTTACAAACATATGAATGGATTATGGTGATTTTATACATATTTAATCATCGTAATCCGCATGTTTTTTGTGTATAATCTGCAATCCATATTACAAATGGAAGAATTTTATCCACATTATAACACTTCTGGTCTATACACAACAAAATATTACATTTAGTAAATAGGTTAGATCAATAAAATTAAGGAGAAAAAAAATTTACTTAACCTTTTACAATTACTTTGTTATTTACGAATTCCAGACAGAATGAACAAAAAAATTGTACTGAAAATTGCTCTTATATTTGTGTGTTGAGGAAAGCAAAATGACATTGCGGATTTGCTTACATTTTTATTGTCTTTGAAGTACTATATACATATTTAATAAAATTCCACTCCTATTTCCAAAGCTTTGAAATATGTTTCATTACATAAATGATCACACTCAATTATCTACATGTTTGGACCCTATTTATTAAGGCTGCTATGCACAAGGAATCATCAATTGCTGTTTTTCTTCTTGTCTGTGTACAGTAAGTGAACTTCTAAATAGCTCATTACGAGTTGCATAATAACATATAGGGTACAAAAAACCCCAAAACCCAAACCCAAAACTAAAACAAAAAACCCCACTATCAAAAGACTGAAATAAAGGGGCCATGCATAAGAATAAATATTGGTAAAACATGTAAGTTTGAGCCAAAAGACACAAATATGAAGGCAAAATACAGATGTGCATAAAGATACTGCTGAAAACCTCCAAGCGGAGTGCCAAATACACTCTGCTGCCTTAACATACAAAGGGATCTGAGTGAGAGTAAGGAATCCCTGCACGCTTTCTCACGGGCAATGCAAAAAACTTTTGCAAGTATAATCTTGGAAAATCACTTTAACAACTGAAAATGGAGGAGGAGGAGGGAATGCCCACATAAAATATGTATTATTTAAGTATTATTTGATGGGCAGTAGGTAGTATGCACGTTCATTAGGGATGTCCACGTGCGACTCATGCCTGGCTTGACTTTGTTCTGCCATTCATGAATTATGCAGTCATTTCTAACACAGGGAAATGAGAGTGAATTATGCTGCCCACTATCACATATTATCTCTCTGGATACATACACTTTAACACTCAGGTTTAAACACATTTATGTGCTGCTCTGACCACCCTAAACACAAACTCGTTCTGGGATTTTCACTCTCATGCATGTTGTGTGTACACACACAAATGAGCTCATGCACATGTAAGCGAATAAATCACATAGACACATGCTTGCAAACAAAAGAGAAAAAAAATGTAAAGGAATAAGGAATTTCCTTGAAAATCTGTAAATCTGAAAAAACAGTCCAGTTTAAATGCTATCTGTAAAAAGATAACAGCATCCTGATTGGCTACGTGACCATTAAAACTTTATTTTTCTGCCACCAAAGATTAAAACCTTACAGATACTTTTTCTCCCTCTTTTTACATCTTTAACGGCACCTAGTCTTTACTAGCACAGCCATGGAGTACTTTATCATGCACGTTGTTACATCTGCTCTTACAAGTCTGACTCTATTATCACTTTGCAAGTGACTTTTTAATTACTGTTACATCTAAGATGAGATTTGGAATTTAAAAACATGCACACATGGGGTTAGGCTGGTCTTTGATTATTAAAACCTTAAGGTTCATAGACTACAAGGGGTCAGATGGGACCACAGGGATCCTCTGAGGACTGCAGGGCTGGAATCTGCAGTGGCTGCTCAGACAGAGATCCCATGGAGTCAGGGTACAATCCTCCTCGGGCAGTCGGGCAAGGCCCACAAATTCTGGGAAGGAATTTAAAAATGGAAATTTCTCAATCTGCATATCTTCTGATAGGTTTTGTCCATTAAAATGCAATTTTAGTATGCATTATGGATAATTACTTTTTATTTGCCATACAATAGGGATTCTTGGTGTTTCAATTATTCCCAGAATGTACAGAAATGTGCTTTTTGAAGTAATCCTTTGTAATAAAACAGAATGCATTTTGTCAGATAGCTGGGTTTTTATCTGTGCTGTAATAAAGGTGCTTAAAAATGTAGCCTCAGGCAACTGAAGCAGGATTTCAGTTCTTGAGGAAAACCAAAGTAAAATAAAAATTTTCCCACACTGCACAATGTAGTCATTAATTTTACTGGAGGCAGCCAGACATGCATGCCAATGTTTTCACTAAGTAAATGTGTGGTTTAACCATTATATTCTGTGCAACTGAAGTTAACTCCTACCAAATATTTGATTTTTAATTTTGGATTTTTATGTCAGATTGAAATAGAGTATAATTTCATACCTTTTAAACCTATTATGATGAAGCTACTATAGGGTGATAAATATTTTCCTTAATTTTGACAGACATGCAGTCAAATATATATAAATTCACATTACACTTTTCATCATTTATGCACTTTTAAGGAAACAGAAAATGCTTCTTACAGCAGTCTGTTGGATTTTTTTAGAAGAAAGTATGTTTGACATGCTAGAAAGTAAAACAGAAACCATGTTCAAAATCCTGTATTTTTCCTCTAAGGAGTAATTATCATAATATATGTGTGTATTTTGAATGACCAACTGAGGAATAATAAAGTACTTAGTAACAAAAAGTGCAGCTTATGCAAACACTTGCTAAAGTGTGTACATAAACACATAGATCTAACAGTCTCCTAACTTCTATTACATTTAGACATTCCGTTATGAAACAGAAAATTTTCAGCAGATGTCTTGCTTGCTATATGCTCTCTGACACCCGAAGCCCCCCAGCTGAAAAACCAGAAACAAGCAGAAATTCTAACTCTATGGAAATAACCAAAAATAGGAATCAATTTAACAAGAAAGCATAAGGATTTGATAACTCTCGGGTATGCTATACATAAAAAATTTTCTCTCAGCTGAGGTCAAGAAAGTATCAAATTAAAAATTGTAAGCATATAGCGTAGATGAAGTGGGTTTATTATTGATGCATACATATTTGATAGATGTACATTATCTCCATATAAATATTTCCTAAGCACCAAATATTTCATATTGAGAATAATTTGAGACAAACACAACATCTCATTATTGTCCAGCACTTTCACTTACATCATAAATGAGGTGTGACCAGCAGAAGGCAGTGTTACAATAAATATATATGCGACTGCWCATTTACAAGCTGGTTTGATATTGAGATTTAGAGTTTTCCTAACTTTTCACAATACATCTACTGTTTTCCCTAGGCACTTCATACCAAAACCATCTTCTCAATGTAAATAACTTTAGAGACATACTTAAAATACTTTGGAAACCATTTCTTTTGTACTACATCGCTTTTACTTTAAAAGTTAGCCTCCTTAACTTTATTACATTTCATATTTAGCTCTATAAGTTCATCAGAGAATTGTGTTCACACTTACCATTTCAACACAGCATTATGCTGAGCTGTCCCCTCATGAAACAGGACTCACACACTGTTGAAAAGATGGGCATTGCCTCCTCAGCAGTTTAGCTTACATAATTCAGTCCAAAAAAAAAGCTTCTAACATCATTTCTTATTAACCTTTAGTGGTTTGCTCAACATCTGGTAGAACAGTATCTGCTATACTCTTAGTAGAACTACTGTAGGTATAATAGAACATACCTTTAATTAAATCTCCATCAAACATTTAAGTAATAATGTCACTTAGCATGTGTTAGTATACAAAATCGGTTGGATACCTCCCCAAGTTTACAAATCCATGTTAAAGGAACCAGCATTGCAAAAAAAATGTTACAGCATATGTTTGGATTTTTGTATTTCAAAGTCCTGACTACTTTATCTGAATTACAGATTTAGAGCTTTGTTATGTGTGATAGTTATGATAATATGATCACTAAAGGCACAGAGACAGGGAGACTCAAATCCCTTTGAAAATCCCTTTCTCCATTTCCTACAGCTGCTGCTGGAGTTTAATATCTGATAGAATGATGAAAAAGAACAGGCCAAACTCCAGTTTTAATAAAAATTTTAACAGGTCTACATATAGTTATGAAAAATGTTATTTGCAATGCCAATCTTTAATAAAATTTTCTTAAACCAAAGAAAATTCCCTATGGGGAATCTGTTATGAATGTGTTTTTCATATGTACTATTTAAGGCTATTTAAAGGTTATGAAAGCGACTGGTAAAATAAGTTCTATCACAGCACAACAAAATCCTGTGTGCAGTCTCGTTTTTGCATTTAATCAAATAGGTAAGCAAGTCCTTCAATTTTTCATGTTTGCTCTAAAATAAGTATTTTCAGTTTGCATTAAAACTTTTCTCTGAGTGAACACTAATAATTCCTAGCTTGTACATTAGCTCGCAAAGAGAGGTCAGCTCGGCTCAAATTTACCTCGCTGCCGAGAACGTATTGATTTTGAATACTCCTTTCAGCCAGAATCCTTGCCATTCATATACCTCCTAATGCAGTATTCTCTGTCATAGTCTGTCTGGTGCATGCTTTAACAACATTTGAATAATTACGCTGAGAAAAAGCTAAAGTTAAAATACTTGCAGAATACAAATTCCAAATTTTGTGCGCTGGATGATTCACTATGTGTCTCACATTAGTGCACAGTGAAATGTTCTAACTGCGCTATATCCTTGTTTCTTGAAGTAATACTATTTGAACATAAATTTCAACTTGTAATTTATGCCTCTAATTAAATGGGATTTTTTCTGGATGATAGTTTATATAAACTGCAAATCAAGTTATTAGTCCATAAAGCATCTATACAATATTAAAAATTACACGTTCCCTCTACCAAATATATTGATTACTAGCAAAAAATTATATTGCAAACCTTTTAAACACAAGTCCTACCATCATCACTAATGTGCATATTTAAGGCAACTGTAAAAATGCCTGTATTTACTATACCAACTTTCTGTTCCTAAATCTTTACTCTTCTTTCCCAAAACCTCATTTGCATCTCTATGATCACCTTAGAATATAATATTAGACCACAATGTGCATACAATATTGACTTCCTTAAACAGATGATAATTTGTACAAAATAATTTCTTTTACAAACAAATGTCAGTCACCATATATCTACAGAAGACAGAATATGCATATTGCATAAAGAGATTACTTTTTCTGTCTAACTCTAGGCTAACCAAAGTAAGGAGGGAGGGGAAAATCACAAAAACATGTTTGCGAAGTTCAGTCTCCCCCACCTGAAAATTCTAACTACAGGACTACATTCACAGAAGTTCTGTGCCCATCTGTCTATGAGAGCACATGTTTTTGTACAGAATGATGTGAAATGACTGGAGCCAACTTTGAACTTTCTGGAATATTTTAAAGCTTTATCTAATCAATGAAAACAGAATTTCCAAGCCATGAAGATATAGTGAAAAATTCCACTACTATAAATACGACTAACAAATTCAAAGAATAAACGGCAATTAATATAATTAAATTATGTTATTTTAAATAATCTATAATTTTTGTTTTATGTATTATCAACCTCCCTATTTTAAGTTTTTGGTGAGGTTCATATTTCCTGTGAYCTTAAGCAGGGGATTTGGAAAATTTTGGAGGAATCAAGGTAACAAGAATGTTTAAAAGAATAATTTATTGCTGTGACCATTTTGTCCTCTGATTTCTGTTTTGGGATTATAGTGGATTATCTCTGTCTAAAACCTATTTTTCATATCCCTGTGGAAATCAGTTGACAAGTTCACAAGCAGGAAAGCAAAATGAAGAGATCTAATCAATATTTAAATTCAAATTTTTATGCCATGATATCTTTGAACATCGATTTTATGTAATATTAGGTGCCTCCTCAAACACAAAGCCTCCAGGTGAAATTTAAACTAGTTTGAAACAAAAATATATTACTAAAATGAAATAATCTAAGAAAAAATTTGGTACCTATACTGGTTACATTTGTCAATGCTTAATTTCTCATGTCACTTTTTTAAAATTCTAGTTGTGGTTCTTAAGAAAGCCACTCTTTTCAAAGAAAGGAGCAGCAGTGTTATAAAATTTTTTAAAGTAGTTGGACTTTTTATGACAAAATTAAATTACTTTACCAGGAAAAAAATCAGACAAACTTTTACCAAATAGAATAAACACCAAAACAACAATTTTATTAATAAGAAAATTATGTTGGGAGACAATTTTTCAAATAAAATAAAAAGAATACTTTCTTTCAAATCTTGTTTAGTCATATCTCATTGCTAGAAATTAACGATAAAAACATTAGTGTATAAGAATCAATTAAATACTCTAAAAAACTAAAAAAACCCCTTTTTACTGGAAAATACAACAAAATGCCAATTTTTAAATAATTTTGCAAACAAATTAAAATCATTATTGCTCTTCGGTGGGTTTGGTTTAGCTTTTAGTCTCAAAAAAAATATTACCCAGCTCAAGTGGTTTTGTTCTCAAAACTGTTTTAGCATTTTTCAATCTTTTTAGGTATGTTACCGCATTGAAATCCACAAATAAAGAAAAGACTCCTGTGATCAGGCTTCTAAACAAGTATAAAATCTCCATCATATTAAGAAGTGTTTCCTGATTACTATAACAAGATTACATCAAATGAATAAAGAAGATAAATTAAATACTTTAAAACACATATGTTTCATATAATAACTAGACACTGATTTTTTAGTCATAATTATCTCACCTTTTTATTAAAATAATTTAGAAGTTGTTTTGGGTTTCTATAAAATCGACTTTTTGATCAGCTATTCATTTTCATGAGAATGTAGTAAAATCCTGGGGTTTGAATTGATTAGTTTCCACATGATGAAAAAATAGTTATCATCATTTCCTCCTATTTCTTTGTAGAAGTTTATTAGTATAATTTTTTCTCTCCTGTTTCTGGAGATTAATAACCTTAAGATCTTGTGGAAAGCTTTGGTAACAATCTGATAATCCACAATTGTCCCTTTTATTACTAGGAAACTGGATTTAGGAATGCAAAAATTACTTCCAATTTCTTGTTCCCAAACTGCATGTATTAAAAAGTTTCCATAGCAACTACAAAGCATAATACCAGTCCCCAAGTAGCTCTCCAATAATAGCTCAAAAAAGCATCTGTGATATTTAAGTGCTTAATATGTTAACACAACTTTCTTAAACAGTAGAATGAATTACTTACTTCTCAGACACTGATGTTTTAAGTTCAGGTAGCTCTGTAAAGCAAAAGCCTGGTTTGCATCTGAACATAGACATCATATCATCCCTTTTGTGTACTCTAACAAATGGGACAAACTAATAAGGATGCTTTTTAAACATCAATGAAAATATTTAAGTTGCTTCTATGGAATTGTCTCTTACTTCTGTTAGAGAACAATCTTGGTCGTTATCTCTGCACAGTTATAAACACAGCTTTCCATGACTTCAGGCTATGACCACGATCTACCTCACAGCTCTGTTTTAAGAAATTATTTGTTTTTCCATTCCTAATAAGAAAAAGACCTCTTGCTTTTATTGCCTTCTATATTATCTGCCCTATGTACTAAAGAACACATAGAGAGAGAGATTGCCTTTTCTTGATTTTTCCTTACCTTTAAGAGCTCAGAAACATGAAATGCTGATTATTTCCTAATGAAAAGATAACTACACAACATATTACTATTTATAAGTAACGTTTTGGAGGATTTCACCCTCATGCAGCAAAAGACAGGGAACAAAAAGAGGCAGGAACTAATAATGTCATTGTGCCATTGTTGGTCCTGTGACATGATTTAATGCTTACAGATTTTATATACATTCATTTTTTTAAAATCTAAAAAATAAATTAAAATTATTAGTTTTTCTAGTAATTTTTGATTCACCTTCACTGCAGTTACAAGATATATTTTAAGCAGAGATTTTTTGGTAGATTCTGTGTCACCCTGCAAACTCACTAGCTTCTTTTTCTCATGGTATTTGAATCCAGAGCACTGCATCTGGGATTCAACACACAGATTAAAACCAAGGGTTTTAACAACAAAGTGTGCAGGACAGACCAGCGAACATTTAAATGTATATCCAACTTTATTCTTGTGAGCAAACCCATATAATTTCTTATGTTTGCTAGGTTTACTTGCATGAGTAAATCTACTTGTTCATTTAACCATTCACAGAATTGAGTACAAGAAATGCATCGTTTACTTCATATAGCTACATATATATGTGGCAATTTCACAGGTCATTGCAGCACATATATTCCCGCAAAGGTCCGTAGAGTTTACAGTCCCTTTGAAAACTAATGCCGGGATCTTGTGAGCACTTACTCGGGTCCATAATCACACTCATGTGAGTACTGCTAGACTGTTCTCAAGAGTAAAGTTACTGAAACACGTAAGTGCTTGCAGGTTCAGGACCTAAAATTGTTAATACCATACAAGTCCTGTACAAATGCTGTGTTAAGGCGCCATCCTGAAAACACTTACTCCTGAGTATGCAGCAGCTGTGCTTATTTCTGGGGCTAACCCCTTTGAAATGAAGAGCAGTAAGCAGTAAAGTCACTACTAAATATTTAAACGACTGTGCTCTGAAATGTGTTCCCTCATCCATTCAGACAAGGAGACAAGARGAAGGTTAGAGTTCGAAGAACTTAGTCTCTCATGTTTCCTCAGATGATGGAAACCAGTCTGAAGCCACAGATTACTGTGAACAAAAGTTCTAGCAGTGTCCAAATCTAGCTCTATCAAATGAAGAGTTGCAAACTATTAGAAAAGCAACCTCTCCCAGCCCCTCATCTTTTTGAGGAAATAATCCTTGGACAGACCTAAGTTTCAAACCACTCATAAACTACTAATAATGACCAGTTTCTTAGGGATTATTAATTAAGAAAAACAATTTTACAGAAGCGTCACATAAACCCCCAAGAGTCAGATGGGTAAGGCACATTAAAGTTGCACTTGGAAAAGGGTAATGAAAATCCATTAGTTTTATGCTAGTCCTTGCCTACCAAGGTAACCTAAACCAGACTACAAGCAAAGCTACGCTCACAGCACGATAGTGGCTGCAGTGCCCTGGGCAACTGTGCCTCTCCCAAGCACCAGCAGCCACCTCTCTCAACTTCCCCTGGAGTTCAGCAGCCACATCTCCTCCGCTACCACAATTTGTCACCCCTGTCTGAGAGTGCTGTCTCAGAACCATGGCCGTGAGAATAACAGTGCCTGCTGGCACATACTGTTGGACCTAGCGGAATACTTCTGTTTTACACCCTTTACCAAAGCAGACATTTCTGTTTATTTGCCCTGTTTGGTTCTCATTGTGAGCTTTATCTTGGCTCAGAGATCAAATGCAAGCCTGCAGAGCTAGTGAGTGCAGATCAGAATTAAAACAAGATGCCCGCACAGCATTTGCCCATGACACAGTTCACCTTACTAAATATTTTATCAAGATATGTATTAAGAAACTGAAAACACAAATGCTTCTTTCTGTGTTGTTTTATAGCATCTAGTTTTGTGACTTCTTGTTTTATTATGTGTATGATCTTATAAAAAGCTTAAACCTGTCCATAGCAGCTGCACCAGGACTACAAGTAAAGGCTCTTGCAGCACTAAAATTCTAAAATTATGTGCTGGCCAGTAGCAGGCTTCATGTTGCATAGGACCAGACAGAGAGACACTAGATTTTTATCCATGATATAAGTGAAAAGTTCTGTGTAGAAAAAACATAACTATTTGATCAAAGTTCTTAAACTGAGCTTTATGCTACCTTTCAGTTTTGAAAACTGAATTTAAAAAAATATTAAATCTATAGATTTTTTTAACATATTTTCATATACACATACATATATATTATATGCACACATTTCTATCACATTCTGAATATTTTGGAATTGAGAAAACAGTATTCTGTCTTGATAGAAAGATACAGCAATAATGTTATTAATGTCTTATTAGTAAGAAAATTAACACTGCTCCACTTCTGGGAACGTTTTCCTTTATAAGAAGCAGCAGAGTCTCAAGTTCACCAAAAGTGGGAATCTGAATCCTTACGACATCTTTGTGACTCATGTGGATTTATTTCACATTCTCCGTAGAGTTGTTGTTTGAGGGTTTTTTATGCCTGTGCTTTGGATTGCTAAATAACACAGCACTGGTTCTCATTTTAACGTAATTTAGAGATCCTTTAAATTTTGATAGCATCCAAGTGAAAATTACCCTACTGAAACTACCTACAAGAAGCTTTGAATCTTCAGCAAAGGCACAGAAGCATGTGCTGTGTAAGGAAGGCTTTGCATGCCTATGCAATTTCATTACTGTGCCACTATTGGCTATATTTTATTTACATATATTTTTCCCATAAAATCTATCTTTAGCTGTATTGGTGCTCTGGATGTTATTTTGTATTTTGTCAAAAATTTTCTTTTCCTTCATTTGGCACAGAGTCAAACAGAAATATGTCCACAACTGTGGGATATCCTTGAAGAATGAATTCTTCAAAAATGGTGTTTTTCCAAATGGATAGATGATGGCACCAAAATACTCTTTCTGGAACATTTCAGCCAAAATTAAGGAGTTTAATTAATGTGGTCTATTATATCTTCAATGGTAAAATTCCAAAACATGACCTTTTTAGTCTCACACGTTTAACACTGACAATTTTGTTATCCACTTCAGCTTCTTAACACACAGGCACAGATTACTTTAGTAGCAGGATTTTTATTTCTAAGCACCAAGTACTACTATTCATTTTCCTCTGAAAGCTACTACACTACTATTGTTTCAGATCATAGCAACAGTAAGTCCAATATGGGAGTTCTAAAGCTTTCTACAAAACACAAGCAGAGGGACATGGCAGTGGAAGCCTACAGGTAATCACTGTTAAGGAAGGCATTTGATGATATACGTGTAGATGGGGTAGGGTTGGGTTTGTTTTGATTTTGTTTGGCATTTAAAGGCAATGGAAATAAGGCTCCAGTCGAGAACTGAGCTTTATGTTTCCATATGAATGCAAGTGGCACCAGATAATGTAAGGTTTCTCTTTACATTAAGGAGAAATGAAACAGTTTTCATTTCCAAGTGCACGGGCCTACAATTAATAGAACACCAGAAATACTGGCTGCTCTACTTCTTGTAGGTGATCAGAAAGCAGAAGTGAGAGGATGCCCAGACTGACACAGCTTTGCAGTCCACTGTACTAGAGGCACGCTTCTACATTAATACAGCAATATTTAAGGATAACATTTGCAGAGTATTGCATAGCACAGCCAACATCACAATGTACAGCCCCACCAAAGGGTCCATTGCAACAAGACCCATCTCTCTGGCTCTCACAGGCCCTCCTGCTGACTGACAGTGCAGAAGCATTTCAGGTGCAGAGACAGTCCCTTCCACAGGCTCCTCCAGGAAGCCTTTCCTTCTGTTTCCTCTCCCCAGGGAAATCTGAAGCCATACGGGGATCCTCTTTGGACCTTTCAATCTCTCATCTCTCTGTTACCTAGAATTTCATAACATAAACTATGCTGTATTTGCACTGTTGCAAGTGAAATTCGCGGCTTCTTTTCTCTCTCTCTTTTTTTTTTTTTTTTACTTTTCCCAAATCAATAAAAAATAAAGAGAGATATGCACAATACCATTTGCTTCCATCCAGTCTGAACTGTGGAGGAAAAGCTTGGTTCTGTGAAACCACCCCAGGGACCTCTGCTGCACCAGACGGGGTTGTGCATGGGTTCCCCTTGGCTGCTATGCCTGCACCCCTGGAAGCAGATGTCCTGTTAAGTTGCTTGGACTTCATATACAGCAGCTTGGCAAGGAGTCGAGTATGATATATTGATATTATTAACTAACTGCTATACTTTAAAGAATAAGCAGGCATAAAGTAACAAGGATTTAAAGCACTAGTAAAAAGTGACTTAAAGAAGGATTTGCACATTCAGCAGCAGACCCCTTTTTACAATTGTATCCATTCAAAAACCGTATGTTCTTTCCCTATAAACTTTGTTTATAGTCTAAGACCCTCAAAGTAACGATACTACTGCTGGTAAACAGTAGCAATTCTAATTAAAACTGCTTTTTTTTTTCTCAAGTGCAGTAGTCTTAAAGCAAAACCTCTACCTATAAGACCCAGGTTAAACTGTACTAATTTTAATGTCTGCTTAAAACATCTTTAATTGAGAACAGAAAATAGCATTTTTTTTTCTATAGAGTGTGTGCACTTGCAAGAGACTGAACATGAACAATGCCCCAAGGAAGAACTTCATTAAGATACATCTAATAGCAATTTTTTAGTATTTTTTAAGTGCAGAGGGATGAATAGGAAGGGAATCAAACCACCCAAACAGGAATCTCAGTTTCTTGCTTAAAGATTTGGGGGGGTGRGGGGGGGAAATCACTTTATATTCATATCTCTCTTGCATGCTTTTTCATCCTGCTCCCTGCTCCTTTCTCCTTCTGAAGTAAGCCACTTTTTGCTGACAAGTCAGAACATTTCTGTTCAAAGCTCAGTTGTGGGTCTTAGAGAAGATTTTGCATCTGAACAGCAGTTCATTCCACTCCATTTTATAAAGGGAGTATCCCACACTTCAGAGACTATGAGTCATTGTGCCATTGCAGCTGTGAGTCCGAGACTAGATTATTATTTTTTTACTGTATATGCAAAAACATTGTTTCTTAGGACCATGTGCTAGTCTTTATTTATTGGTATGATCTAAGTATTTCCAGAAAATCCCATCTGCTGCTCAGGAGTTTGGAGAGTGGGCTCTTTCTCATATATGTTCCCCCTTCCCTCCCAGCACACACTCTTCTAAACCTCCCAACTATTAGGAATGACATCGGGAGAAATTTCTGCTAGATAAAATGAATCTTAAAGACACTTTTTGTGCCAGAACAAATTTCCCTCTGCTGCGATCAGCATCCCTGCTTGACATTTTAGGTCCATTTCTAAACTTTTAACGCTTTGTTAGCACTGAGCCCTGAATGAAATTGGAAATGAGATGTCCTGTGATTTCAATTAAAAATGAAACTATTTTAAATAAAAGACAACAGAGGACACGAGAATCTTCATAGTACAGACTGAGCCTTTCTGTTTAAGGCTTCCCACGTGATTTTCAGAGCCTCAGCTCATATCATATCAGAAGTTAATTCACCTTTCTAAGAAAGAATGGAATATTTCACGTAAAGCATGAAGAAAAAAAGAAGAAAAAAAATTAGGCCTTATATTATCAGTTTTCTTTAAAAAAACCCAACAAACTAGATTATTCTGTACTTTGGGCGGCTGAAAGGGACATTTATTGCCACAGTTATGGCAAACACAACTGTTAGCGCTCCCCTTAGCAAAGAGGAATTCTAGGAGTCACTTTTACACAATTTGCCACAAAGTTTCCAAAGTAATTTTCAAATGCTAAGTTCTGGCTTTAGTCTACAGTTGGTCTTTGAAATCAAGGTTGACAGTTAAGCCACAAGAAGATTTACAAGGGCCTTAAAGAAAAAGAGGAAATAAAAATACTAACATGCAGTAATGTAAAATCTGATTAGTTATTCATGGGTGCATCATCTCAGATAAATGAAAAGACCCAAAGCTACAAACAACAGAGTTAAAAACCAGCACCTTCCTTTTTCATATTTTGTTCCATAAGATCTTTGGACCTTTTTCAGAGAAACGAGTAATAAAAATCAATTCAATACATCAGCAATCAGAAAAATTGTAATATGTCCTGTAATGGATAACTAAATTGTGATATAAATTAATATATGTTATGGCTTAATTTATATTAAATATACCGATGAGAATAAAAATATTTAGGACATAGCCAACTACTCTAACAATTTCTTCTGGTGCAATTTTAATACGAGAGTATTTAGAATGTTATTAAAAATAATTGTATATCCCAGTTTTACTACTCCACTTATCCATTTCATTTATTATAAACTTCAGATTAATTTTGGTTGGGTTTTGTTTTGTTTGGGGTTTTTCTTTGTTTGTTTTGGTTTTTTCAAATGATGAATGAATGAGAAGAGGAAATTATTCTCAACTAAAGACTATCATATATCAAATAGTACAGTAACATTAGTTTTGAAATTCTCATTTCAGAAGACTCACAGATTGAGCTGAGAAAGATCCAAGAGCTAAAGAAATATTTGTCTCCATACGACAGAACCAGATTTCTTGCACTAACATTAAAAATCAGCCTCTGCTCGAAGTTTATGCCCCAACGTAAATCACACTGAAATCTGCTGTGGATTCTACAAGATGTACAGCCCCTTTTCCAGACCTTTGCAAGTCTCACAAATATCCTGCAGATCTGCTCGGTCAGCACAAGATTATCTGTGTCATTTAAATCCTGCATTATGGCAGCTGGAGCTGAAGGGCACAGGCAAAGCTGCCATGCAGGGAAGCTCACCACAAACACAGGCAGAGGTCTGGGTGCAGCATGGCTGCTGAGGGTGAAGCAGGAAAGGCAAGACAATGGGATATGTGCACATGGATCCACTGGGTATACTATGCTACACCCTTGTATACTCCAAATCATTTCATACAACAGCACTGTATAAAGCCAAGTTATGTCAACAAGAACCTAACTAGTTTAGGTGTCCTTTATTCAGACAGATTCTGATCCAAAGTTATATTTAACCCTGAGAAATCCCCCAATACAAATAAATTGTGTATTTAATTTCTTTTCAAATATCCTTTCCCCTAACTGGAATATTTTCTTTATATTTGATGCAATAATTCAAGARTTTTTGCTGTGTAATATCAAATGCTCTTATATTAATATGTTGAAATTAAAATAATTGAAATGGTACAATACTGGCACATACCAGATGAAAGGCTGATGTTGTGGGAGCACTACTTAGATTTTTACCACTCAAATACGAAAAGAATCGGCATCTCGACATATCAGCTGGCAGTTCCTTAATCATACTCACTTGACCACTTGTCCCAGCAGTTTAGTCCCACCAGTGGCCCACTCAAGCTATAAAAGTGCAGAATTTAGAAATTAAGGAGCCCGTCAAAAGGTATATTTCCAAATGAAAAGGCTTAAGATGAGCCTTCTGAATCAATATTTAACTATCTAAAATAAAAGCGCCTACGTTTCCAGTACATTATTTGCAGAAGTGCCGAGTACTAGTGAGCCCCTTCTCTGTGAGACACAGTTCAGCACCTTTGAAAGAAACAGGATGATCTTAATTATGTCTGAGAGGTGAATTTAAGACCCTAAGATTTAAAATTATGAAAACATGTAATTTCCATATGATACACCTGGAAATGTGGGAGGGGGCGGTGGGAAGGAGTGGCGCAGAGAGGATGACAAAGGAAAGAAAAAACCACCCTAAGTCCCAGTTGAATGATTTAGAGAAATTAAATGCATTATATATTACAACACACTATTTGGAATCTATTTTTTTTTAAGAGATAAATGCTTTCATTTACCAATTTCCTGTTCCTGTACTGAATGCTCACTGAGGTTATTATATCGCATTTTATAAATATGTGAAAAGAAAAAATTACAAACCACTGACTACTTACAAAAAAAGCCTGAAAATCACATTGCCATTTTCTAATCTTCATTTTCTTAGGTCTTACAATGTGTCTTTGCAGAACAAACTGAAGTATAAAACTGGAGATTAATGTTGTTACAAAATACTGTTGTAATAAAATKAAGACATATATTCTTCCTTTCGAGTAAATTTGAATAGTTTTCATTCTCTTCAGTGGAGCATGTTACTTCTAATTGCACAGACAACATGCCTGGCTTGTAGACTATATCCAAGAGAACAATTTCACTTGACCTTCAAAAGATAATATCAGAATTAATTTCTAATAATGTTGGGTATTCTTCTCTGAGGTAGAGGGATGTAAAAATATTTCTTTTTTGAGCTACAATTTTATTCATTTTCAGATTATTCCTCATGAAAAGAAAACCGAAAAGATATGCTGTTTTCTTTATTTTCCTAAATCTCTCCTCCTGTGTCTCATTCTTCCTTTATTTTCTGTCTATCTTCCTCATATTCACCCCTCCAAAGGCTAGGAAAAGGCTGTCTCTAGTCAGATATTCTCAGCACTGCTATTACATACCGTGTATGTACTACTTMATTTACAAGATTTTTATGAGCTCTTCCTTTCCTAGGTGAATGTAAGAAAAAACACTCTTCTAGATTCTAAGAAAAAGTGTAAAATTGTCTTCATTGACAGAATCAGCACTCAAGTTCTGAAAGAACAGACTAATCATCCTTTAGAAGTGCTGCTTTTTTTGCCTTTGTTCTCCACTTGCCCCCTCCCTCCCAACATATGTACTGTAAAAGCAGATCATTTCACAAGCATCTGACCTTAATAAAAACACTTCCATGTTTGTCATATTTTTCTTAGTAGAATCTTTCATTTACACAATCTGCAGAAGTGAATTTGATGTCAAATAAAGAATTAAAACTTCTTTTTCATTAATAGTTCAATCAACTTTTGTCTGGATAAGAAGAAAAGTTTTTGACCAAGTCATGTATAATCATACACACAGAGTTAATTTGTGAAGTTCTTCCTTTTTTCCTGGCATAAATTAATCGGTTCATTTCCCACACAAAAATAACAATAACAACTGCCTCTAATAATACCACTTTCGAAAGTCACATCCTCAATTAATCAAAGAATGGTGGATATGTACAAGTACACAGCATTTATAAATCAACAAAAAGCAAACCTGTTAATTGTAACTTCCTCTATCACCAAAATCAGTCTTACTTACCTATTTGCTATAAACACCCAAGAAGTACCAGCAGCAAAAGAAATAGTCCAGCAAATAAAACACAGGAGGAAAGGGCCGCTTCTAATTTTAAAATAAGCTAAACAATATTAAAAAGTACCACAGAGGTGCCAAGCAACTAGTAGTTGCAGACATTATGAAAGCTATTTTCAAAGTCAAAATACAGTCTTGGAGGAGCAATAACAGAAGACAACAGCCTGCATTCACAATCAAACTCACTAAATTTCTTACTCAGTAAGAATTTCTAGGAGATAGACATGAAAATGTCCTAAGAATTGAACAAAGTAAATACCATATGATTTAAATAAGGAACATATCTCAGAGCATATCTTTAATAAACATTTATTATGTGCTTAGAAAGAGTGTTTACATATAAACTTTGATGTATACTCTCTCTATCTCTGCATCAGTATATTAAAATTAACTGTTGACTTTGAGAACAGAAGAATTTTATTGATATGAATTACATTATTCTGCCCAATGTAAAAACATAGTATGAAACTAGCTTTCATAACAAAAGCGGTTTTTCGAAACTCAAAAAAAGGATATTTTCCCATGTAATTATAGTTGAACACTCTGTTAAAAGAAGCCTCTGTTTATAAGCTCACTGGTTGTGTGCTGTTGCATTTCTTCCATTAAATTCACCAGATTTCCAATATTTCATATTCTTTACAGCTAGTGCCTTAGAAGCTTGGAATCCCAAATGTATACACTAATTTAATTACTAAATGACTAGTTTTTATGCTGTTATAGAAAAAAAAGTTTTATGAATATTTTATAAAAAACTAGAACTGTAAATTAAGTGTACATTTTTCACAATTAGTGTAGGACTCCAAAATATTTTTCAGCACTTCATTTCTACTGAAGAAATGTTTCGGAAGTGCTTCAAATTTCTATTCACAATTCTTGTTGAGGATTTTGAAGGGTTCTATTTCATCTGCTTTATTTAATGCAAATATCATCAAAAGTGAGGAGGAAAGAAAAACAAGTTTCCATTGCTGGACCTCAATGGCTTTCATACCTTTGAAGTTATATGCAATAGAGTCAGATTCTGAAAATCCAACTGCTACAAAGCTTGCCACTCTCTTAGCTTCACAAGTCTTGTGTCTTCTTCCTCTCCCTGACCTTCAACCTGACTATTAATATTTTATGTTATTGCTCACCTGCCAAGCTTCTTCATTATTGTTTTTTATTCAACTTCTGGACTTGCAAAACTATTCCCTCTTCTATGTTTTTGACCTATCTGTAGGTGGTACCCCAAATTGTTTCTTCCTACATATTACTGGACCAGGCAATATTCAACAAGGTGCATAATTTTGGGGAAAGCCTATGTATTTGGTCTGCCAGATGTGTGATCTTGGTATAACTCCTTCCAGACGTGGAACTTGTGAAAATGAAAAAAAAAACCAAACTCCAACCCCCCCAAAAAACAACCAAAAAACCACCTAACTAAACAAACCCCCAAACCCACCCATCCTGTATCATTCCCCTCCGGCATTTGAATATCTTTGGACACATTTTGATTTTCAGAACAGTTTTCTCATCTACTTTGCTGTTTTGTCTGATAAACTTGTGAGCTGCAGTTCTCACTTTAGGAACAGAATACGCAAAGACTTGGCTTCATTCACTGCAGGTCCGAAAGCATCCATCGTAATTTTGAAGTATACACTTAAAATAGRTACTCATTTCAAGGAGTATTTTGCATTCAGTTTGACAGAATTCCCAAAGCCTCTGCAGCTTGTGTTGCTTTGTTTGCTATATATAGGAAATAACCTACTGAGTCATGGCACAGTGACACATATAATAGAAAAACCATACATATTACAGTACAGATGAAATTTTATTTCCTTTTGGATCAATGTTGTAAAGATAGTGATACGATATCAGTGTTATCTACGTGGTGCTATATTCCAACATACTTGAACTATTTTAAACTGTAATATTTGAAAGGTCCCACCAGCCTGCAGCCAATTATACTCATGGGCTATAAAATCATATATACTCACATTTAAGAGCAAAATCATTAAATGCAGAGCTGCTGGTGTTCCCGTTGAACAGACTCAAAACACTGGGTGGTCAGTTTTTCAGAGACTTCACACCATGGCTCCAGCATGTGGATCTGCATGATATGAGATAGGATTGGTCATTTTTACATTTTTATTAAGTCACAGCAGAGTTAGACATAAAAGTCGCTATTTGGAGATTAGCTGTGCCCTTTTTTTTTCTTTTTTTCTTTATTTTTTTTCTTTTTCAGCAAGGCACCTAGCAATTCATGCCCTGGATAAAGGCATTTTTTATAAGCTATAATTGTTAAAATAGTCATTCTAATAAATTATAGAAGATAATATTTCAATTAATGTTTACTTGTGTAAACCCCATTTCTTTTTGTACAAATAAATGTCCAAAACAGTCCACGAAATTTTATGCAAACAACTCCATAATTTAATTTAAACCTATTTTACCTCTCCATGAAATTTGGTGGCATAGCTGTTTACCATGAGGGAATATCCAAAGGTGTGAAAAACATATTTTATTATCACAATAAAGAGAAATACCAGCCTTCAAGTAAGAAGGCACCTAACTTCCAGCTTTCTGCTTTAGACAGACACTGAAACATGCACACATACAGGCATGCATTACTAACTGSACTAGGTAGTGGGAAGCAATGGAAAGAGTGGGAAAGTGCAGTGTGGCAGCTTGGCAAATAGCTGAGATGACAGAAAGGCTTCTTGTCCCTTGTTTTCCCTGTCTTTCTGTCTTTGCTCCCAACCCTCTCATTTCACTCTTTTGCAACGGATGTGGCGCTGACTCCAGGGATCAGTTCAGCTCAACTGCCAAGGAAAAAACTTTGTAATTGATTTTTGCCAGAATTTTTTCACTTGGTGATTTCAAGTGGCTTGAGTGAGTATCAAGTTTGAGGCAGAAAACAAACAAACAAAAAAACCGCTCAAAAAAACCCCACAACAACAACAACAACAACAAGAAAGAAAAAGACCCCCAGGAGTGTGTGACTACAGGGAGAGACAGAAGAAGCAGACAGGGATCCAGGACCTTTCGAAAACCAGCAAGCACTTCAACATGCTCACCACACGATACGGAACTGAGTCTTGGGTTTCCTGATACCATGATAAAAGAAGTACATAGCAAAGAGCAGTCACAGCAGGCCATGACTGGAGATTTTAGACGCCAAACATCTCCCAAAACTGCTATACTTATTCGTGCTGAAGAATGAGGTCAAACACCATTTGTGATGTTCACAAGGTTTGGAGCAATGGAGGTTCCTCTTCAACAGTATCAAAACACAAAGTCTTTCCCAAGGTGATGCTCAACACCTTGGGGTTTGGCAAGGCTATCGTCACTCAAACAAGTGTGCAGAGACACCCCTAGATCTGTTTTGGCAACCTGAATGACAGGAGTGCTGGAGGACTTAAGGACTGCAGGAGAAAGCCGATGCAAAGCACCAGCTTAAGTATCCACGCTCCCAGGAACATGCAGATACCTCTGGGAGAAGAAAGAAGGGACTAAAGCATCCCAGTAGATCACATTGCCTCATTTGAGTTATCCCTATGGCCACGGATCACCCTCACTGCAGAGCAACCATATCATAAGGCTGGATGCTTCTCTGAACTGAGCCCTCTGTCGGAAGATATTCTGTTACATGAGAGTCGTGACTTTTTGGCTCATTACCATGATAAAGTCCCTGCTCAGGCTGTCTTCAGTACTAGTCAGTTGCTACAGCTTAGGGAAAAAAAGATAAAGCACAGTTTAAAAATCTTTCCGAAATATCTTTATTAAATTTTCCAGAGTTCAAACTACTAAACAAATAAAAAGCTTGCATACATTTACATTAATAAAACGAGCAGGTTTTTTTCCTTGTTATAATTACCTCTTTTATTACAAAGGGGAGGAAAACCAGACTTCTACATCTGTTTTCCCATCTTATAAGTAGTACATAAATTAATTACCATCTTCCCAAATATGTCAGTTCCACCTGAGAATTTCTGAGATTGGAGTAGAGAGATCTTTAGAGGCAAGCATAATTAGATCCAAAACTAATTAATACTTTTTTACTAAAATATGTCAGAAATTTTTCCAGAGATTTTCAGAGAAACCACTGGATTTTCCTTCATCTTTACAAGTATATGTAATAATAACAACAATTATTATTGCTAGTGTACTTATTTATGTTGCACAACGGCAAACAGGACTAAATTACAGCAACCCATTTCTGAAAGTTATTGAGTGTCTTCCTCTCCCATCAATATAACTGAAAGATAATTACACACAACTAATCGATGAGGAACTCTAGCTATTCTCACGAAACACTGAAAAATTTTGTAAAGGAAACCAGACAGAAGAAAACACCTTCTAAGGAACAGTTGCTGTGATGCCTCAACCCATGCCATGCTTTCTAAACTGCATAAGGGATGCAAACATGCACTTTGGCAAGAAGAAGTGAATTGCTTACTGTGTACATTCTGCCATCTATTTTTGACCAGTGAGGGCAGGGCGCCCAGCCCYGCAGGACCCGGGTCATGTCATCTCCCGAATGCTTCTTGGGGCAGGACTTGTCACAATAGAGTCTGCTGTTCTTATTTAAAATAACTTTTAACACTAGATTCCCAACAGCAATTTAAAGACCTGTTTCCACATTGCTTTTCTCCCTAGAACTCCTGCCCAGGTGTATCAGACCTAACATCTGCAGTCCAGATCCTCTAAGCCTTACAAACCCACAACAGGGTGGCAGTCAGGTCTCCAAGATAGTCTCTCTTCCCAACGCCACCTCCCTAAATACTATGAAGCACCAACAAAACCTACTTACAAAGAGCATTGCTTGACTCCTAGAAGTACTGAATCAGAATAGACAGGGGAGAGAGGCACACTTCATTGCCTAACCTCAAGACCTGGCAGCAGCTGCTGAGGTCTTTGCTAGCTCTGAGCAACTGACATTGTTCTACATCCTCTATCAAAACAGATTACCTGATTTACACTAGGCTGCTTATGGGAAGCCTGCTTTGCATTAGACAATTCCAAAGTCAATGCCTAAATTGTGATAATCACCACAGAGATAAAAAACACTCTCCCTCCCTTATAGGGGAGGAAAGGAGTGGGAAGGCAAGGCAGCGATGGATGGAACAGGAGCCAAGTTCCCAGACTCCTCCTGCTCACAGAAGGTATGTGATAACCTGAGAACCTGCAGTATCTCTGGGAGAAACGGTAGCCCCCAGAAATCAGGCACAACTCCAAGCAAGTATGTCCTGCATACCTGGGGACAAGGAAGACAGTCTTCAAGAAACTTCTAAGAATTCATATGCTATTGTAGTGTTAAGGGTAGCAGTTATCATCCATCTTAAAACGCAGAATCATTCAGGATTTAAATGAATTTCAGAAAATATCCTATTAGGTCAATGACATGTGTAAGCAGCCATTAAAATTTCCTCAATTAAAAGAAAAAAGAAAGTAATATTACTTAAAACACTTTTCATTAGCCAGAACATCACTTTGCCTAGTTAAGGAAAAGCATGTGAGCCACGATTATCACAGGCACTGACAGTGAAATGTGATAGCTACAGCAAGTACCATACCACTGAATTTCCTTTTCTGAATTCAGATTAAAAGAATGAAATCACAAAGATAAAAAATATTTTTTCGAAGTCTTCATCTGTATATATCAAGCATATTTTGTTAAAACATTTACTGGGAAGTTTGACATTTAAGCTGTTTTGCTTCAAATCTCTAAGCTTTTGTTCAAACCTATACCACATACTTAACTGAAAGAAATGCAAAGGCTCAGTGAGGCTTCACAACAAGAACTAAGCACAAAATAATGAGCAATTATGTCCATTAACATTAAAACACAGGCTACATCATTCAATAACAACCACTCAGAACTTGCATCCTTGTCGTGCACATAGCCCCGGTCACCAGCTGGGCACTGCTGCACTGGGGGTGGGGCTTTGTATGTGCAAATTTTGCAGCAGGAAGAAGAGTATCCGAGGCATAAGCACTAACCACAACGGCATTGATGGTCCTCCTATCGTACCATTGTCTGATGCCACCACTTCCTTAGCTGAAAAGACTTCTCTAAAGATGAATCACTAATGCAGTTGTCTTAACCTTGCTAGCCCTTTCTTGTTCCTCATGGATAGATTGGTTGCAATTTACAACTGCAATACAATTCTTTGTCAAAATAAAAATGAAAACCAGGACAGAGAGTTATGTTCAGGAGTAAAAAGTAGCAGCAAGTTCTAAAATAAAGCATAGTTCCTTGTTCACATTTACCATTACACTATCTAACTCCTTTTTTATCTTGAGCACTTCCCAGAATAGGCATCCTGACATTCTAGTCTCAGCCAGAATATAATAAATATTATCTGTCATGAGGATATAAGTCTCAAAGCCGTATTACTCAGTCAGTTGCCGAATTATATCAGTTCCAGGATGGACCCATCTTTCCAGGAAAGTTCTGTTATTCAAAGCCCAGGCAACCACTTCCACTGATACTTTGGCATCAAAACTGTAATCAAGTTCAATGAAAGTAATGTGTTTGAGAGTAGCATAAAGCAAATTTTCTTCCAAAGCACCTGTTAAATTATTTTTCATTGAAAAGGCAGGAGAAACATTTCCAGTAAGCAGTTTATTCAATAAAGAACATCACTTTAACAATACTTTCCCCAATGTGATACCACACAAAAATTTATTTGGAACCAGCAGTAATTATCATATATTTATTCTCCATTTCCCTTGTTATTTTAGCCACCTGTTCAAAAATATTTGTTGCTTACTTGCTATTTCTGCTTTCTATCTGGATGATCAGGTCTGTGGTTGTGAAAGCTGCTTCTAGCCATAAAAACATCGAAACTACGAATATCCAGAGGTATCAATTTATCATGGGAAAAGTAAACATTTTACGAAAAACCATGATACAACCATTGCTGTGCATGAATATCCTCTTGAACATCTGTGGGTTTTATGACATTTTCCTTCTGTAAGCACCTTCTGAAACAAAATCTCATTCAGAAACATTTTTAAAGTGTTTTTTTTAAAAAAATAAACAGGATAGGGAGATAGGAAAAAATCTAATTTTATTAATTTTGGTTCATTTAATAATTCCTAATACGATGCTGATTCTGCATTAATTCTTCTCTTGGTATGACTCTGTATTTTATTGCTTCTCAGCTAAGGGCTTTTTTTACCATATAGCTGTCACTTTTGTTACAATTGCAATTCAAATAAAAGGCATTGCAAAAGCACAGGTTATAAGCCAATAACAAAAGTTTATAGCAGAAATAAAATTTCTTAAATGAATAATTTAGGGTATATTAATATCATTTAAGAAAAAAATATTTGCTTAGAAACTAAGCAAACAAAGCCACAGAAAAAAGGTTAGGATATAAGTTGTAGCAAACATCTGCTGTGAGCAACTTCTTAGAACAGCCAGTCAAGTTATGTAAAAATTACGCATATTGTCAAAATGAATAAGTATTTAGGGTTGACAGAAAAAGGGGCAGGTGGACTAAGTTTGTTTTGGGCTTTTCCCCATCTTTTTACATCTGCCAAGAGAGACTTCTTGACACTTGAAATTGCCTGCAATTAAACATAACATAAAACCGGATTTTTTTACTGGTCCGTGGAAAGAAGCCGAAATTCCCAGAGAGGCTGTAAGTTTTCAACAGCCTCATCTGAGAGCAGAGAAACAGTCATAACCATTTCTCCAACAAATTGGGTGAGAGCTGCCAAACCCCCAAAGGAAAAGCATTTTGTTTATATCAGCCCCCACTCAGCACGTGGAAAATACAGCTGCAGAGCTGGTTCTCCTGGTCCTCCAGTTTCACACCCTTGTGGACAACGCCAGCCAATTTAAATTTGTGGAGTCACCACCGTGACAGACAGCAGCTTAATGAAGCAGTTACAACAGATCTGTGACTTGTGGGGGGAACAAGGCTGGGCCGCTAGCTAGGGGAAACAGGAGACTTGGGAGCTGGCAAGCCCTCCAAAAGCCTCCTTCCTTCATTTCATAAAAGCACCATCCAAAATCCAGCTTTTCAGTACAACCTCAAGAACATATAAAAATTAATATACATGTGCATTTGATTAAATAGGCTAGTCTTGGGAAAAACAGCTCAATCCTGTCACTCCTGTGGCCTGCTCCCTCACACCCTCTGCATGAGGGCCACTCTACATTGGCAATTCTGTTTTCCATGGAAGCAATTTCCCACCACGTGTTTGAAGCATGGCAGGGGACCTGTGGCAACTGTGTCTGTGCTAGAGAAGCTGCCTGTCTGGGCAGCTGCCATGCTGCCACCATCCCTTTGGATGGCATCAAGTCCCAACAAAGAGCATATTTAGCCCATGGTTCTCTCCATGGGCAGCCACTGTGCTGGGGCATGGGGACAGCACTGGGGGACAGGAGCTTGGCAGTTGCTGGTCCCGGACAAAAATCAAGACACTCTCAAGTCATTCCCCTTGCTCTCCCTGAACAGCAAAACTTTCCAACGTGGCAGTAGAAAGGGAAGCATGGCGAGTACTTCGATACTTGGCACCTATTAAAGCCACGGCATTCCACCAGACGACTATTATGAAAAGATAAAATGAGGCCTTTTAAACAATCCTCCAGGCCACAGGCCACTGCTAAAAGCATTTTTTTTTTTTTCCGAAATGAAAGTAACTGGTTTGATATGCTCTGAGCATTTGTTCCATGTCCTCAGTTTTTCACTATGACCAATGCACCCTAGACCCTAGCAACCCTGAAGGGAACAGCCGTGATGCTGTAATCTCTGTAAGCGGTTTTACTTGTGCCTACCTTACCACTGGTCTCTTACCTCACTGGAAGACTTACAATGCCAGGACAGAAAAATTCTAACTCTCTCCATGTTGTCGCTCTGCTCTGCCTCCCCTAACAGCAAGGGGGAATGAGGATGGGAAAGAATCCAACATCTGACATGATGTTATAGAAAAATTGTCCATTAATTGCAGAAATTGCCATCCGTCCTCACTCAAAATACAAGCACAATTATTTTTATCAGAAGGGCCATTCTCTCTTCACCTTCACTTCAATAGCCCTGTCAGCACACATCACCTCTATAGCAGCAAGGAGCTTGTAATGGGAACAAGAGTAGAGCCAGCAAGGGAACACTGGGGCAAGCAGCATGCCTATGCCCTGGGCTTATCCTGAGCCTTTGACCACCCACTGGTTATCAGGCTCCTTCACGTGGGCTGCTGCTGCAATTTTGGCAGGTGAAATATGCCGCTGCTATACCTAATACAACGTTCCTCTTCACAGTGCAAAGAGCAGGCAGATCGCAGAGCAATCATTACCATTGCTGGTGGAATTTCTTATAATCCAACTGGGACAACACGGGCTTAATTTAAAAAAAACCCTCAGAAATGTCTGTTATCCTCCTATTTGTAAAGAGAATCAACTAAAAGATAAACCTGAARCTGGCATGTGTGGTAATCAGCATTTGGGACGTGGGGTACAGCATGTCATATGAAGGGACTTGCTTGCAGCATGTGCCTCTGCCTAGCAGTTGCCACAGGAATTTGCACACATCTGAGACCGATTAGAAAAAAAATTCAGTCTGAGTTTATAAACCCTAATAATCTCTGAACTGATTTAATATCTTTAGTAGTAGGCTTTCCTGTATTGCTTTTACCTTTTGAAGGTCAGGTTTTAGCTCTTAGGAGGTCAGAACTGTTCCACACATGAAGCTACAGTCACTCACAATTTCTTTGTTTTATTTCAATTCTAGATTTGCTCCCCTGGCTTTTACTAGCAGACACATGAGGCTGTGAGTGTGATGTGCCACAGCTTCCATCCTACTGTCTCGGCACCTATACATCAGAATGTCATCACCCTTGGTGCTGCTACATATGCCTATTTGTAAGCCTCATGGGTGGCAATAGGATCTTTCTGCTGAAGGTTTCATCCCACATTTCTCTGCCAGGGTTCAGAGTGTGATTTGGTAACTGCTTTCTTTACCGGTGTCCTGGTTTCAGACACATTAGGAGGAAAAGATCCCAAGGTGGGCGTCTCCCTTGCAGATGGTAGGATTTGGAAACTCCCTCCCCCGACCTCAGGAATTTCTCAGAGGAAAGTTAAAAAAAATTGCTTATTTAACAAGCAGGGTGCGCGCAGGCACTAGAGAAAGAAAGAAAAAAAAAAAGAATAATGTTAGATAATAAACCTCTCATGGTGGAGAAGACCTGGGTAGATTCAGAGTCCTTTCCGTGAGTGTGGCTCTGCTCTCTCCAGAGCTGAGGTGTGGCGTGGGCCCCTCCAGGCCAGCTCTGGACCAGAGCTCAGCTGAACAGTTCAAGAGGAAGAGGGAAAAAAAGCACAGTCACAGGAAAACTTTCTTGCCTCAGCTAGCAGGCTAGCTAAGAAGCAAAAAAAAGTTTAACTCTCCGTCTCTCTCTCCTGAGAAAACAGAGCCGAGAGCCGGCAAAAAAAAAAAAAAAAGAGAAAAAAGAAAAAAGAAGGGAAGGTGCTGCTTCCTCCCCCCTGCAGCAGCAGTGAGTACCTGGGGGGAGCGTGTGTCCTTGAACACAAAACTGTGCTGAAGAATTTGCCTGGCTTAAAGGCCAGCTTAAAGGCACTGGATTCATGTCTGGCATAGAGCAGGTGACATGGGATACAGCATCATAAAGTCACCCCAAGACAACCAGTAACATTTTGCCCTGAGTACAGAGAAATTTTTTTTCTTTTAATTAAGCTGGATAATATTTATTCAAGTGTGGGTATTTGGTTGGAGATCTCTAGAACGTCAATTGCTCAGACCTATCCAAACGTAAAATGTCTTCTCCATGGCTATTAGTGCACATGTCGAACTTTTTCATCACTGCCCCTTTAGCAATGCCACTGTCTCTTTTTATCTTGCACGGACACATCAATTTTTCACTTACTCTCCAAGACAGATGCTTGATAGACTGAATAATTTTTCTTTTTTTTGAAGCCTAGGATAACTGGAAGCATCCCAGGCTTTAAAAAAAAAAAAAAATCTTTGCTTTCATTCAGAAGTTTCAAAAGCAAAGCTATAGTATATTGTATACTTTGAATATGGTTTCATTAAATATATGAGGCTACTATAAAAATCAGTTGCTGCAGATTTAATGATGATCTAATAGCATCTTCTTGATGCTATTACCTGAAATCTTCAGCTGTGTAAAATTTTCTTTGGCATTCTGGATGTCATTTTCCATCTCTGAAGCATTATTTTGTTCATGACACTGTATCATGGCAAGTGAGTAGTTTTCCTGCTGTTTGGTTTGGGTTTTTTCTCTTCAATAAAGCTTACAAAATCTTTTTTGGGGATTCTCTACTACCAAATTTGCTTTTTGATTGTGAATTGTTGCTTTGCTATTATGGCCTAAGTGAGAAATAACAAGCTATTTTTACTGTTACCCGTTTTCTTAGTGTTTTATGGCTGGAAATCCATTCTCACTAAGAAACTCAATTTCTTGTATCACATTGCATTTGTCCCCCACTAGTTTCATTATAATGATTTTCTCTCCAAGCTTTTCAGGAGTCATTTGAAAAAATTCCCACAGAGGCTGCTCTGGTTCCATTCTTCATTTACTTGAGTAAGTTCATTAACTTTGCACATCTTAACAACACTTGGTAAAGTTAACATACACTTTTTTTACCCTGCTCCTTTGAGATCTTGCATATTTCACCCTTTTTTCCCTCTAAAGTACCACAGATTAATTCCTCATTTAAGGATCATCACACAGGTCTGCCAAAGTGCGCAATAGAACAGTCTTCTGAACTGTTGCTGCAGTTTTTTTATTACACTTGAACAAGTTGTGTCTTTCCATGGCTAGCCTCCTTAATCACTGATTTTGCACGTCCCCAAAAGTTGACTCCTTTTGACCTCATATTCAGGGGAAGAAGAAATCAACCAAACACGGTAAAAACCTGATCTTCAATACACCCTCGCCTCAGCAAGCACTCTTCATGAAGAGAATTCCACACAGTACCAGCTTGTAGCCGTTCCTCCCACCACAGCCCTAGACTTACAGAAAACTTAGAGGGAAAGAGCCACCAGTCTCCTCTCAAGACCAGCACAGGAAGCTGGGGCCAGAGGGGAGACTGATTCACAGAGTAAATAATTCCTGAGAACATTCTGTTCCTTGTAAGGTCGTTTATAGATTTCATTTTTTGCTTTGAAATTAACTGCAAGTTTGCTCAGATTCTATCCTATTTGTCCCAATCGACAGTTGGCCACCTCCAGCACCAACAACTTGTCTTTACTTTTAAGCTGCTTATTGCCTTCACAATTTAGGGAGCTTTGAAGACCTCTGAAAGGGTACAGTACCAATGCAGCACTCAAAAATAACCTGTGTCTTGATGTACAGAAGCATGTGGGGCAGCTTGTAATAGGCAAGTTTTTTAATTATAATGTTCACTGAGGCTGGGTGTATTTTGTCTCTCAGGCAGTTGGGCTAGACTATCATTTTATGTCTCTGCAAGTTGAAATATTCTATTTTTATTATTTAACTAAGAGCTACTCACAGCTGTCCATTAGCAACTGATGCATATGTGTCTGAGAGAAAACACCCACTGTTAGTCAGTTTTCAATAAAGAGCAAGAACAGTGTGCTGCCTGAAAGGGATGCAGAGAGTTTTATAAGCTCTGTATTTCTGCATATGCTCCCACGAGGTTGTTCTCTGATCCTGTGAACAAACCCAATGTGTGGGAAACCTGAATGGCCAAAACAGACACTATGTATAATTTTTGTGGTCTCTCAAGCTGTTCCTTTATGCTTCACAACAACGAAAATGGTGAAAGTGACAAAACACCACAGCATAGAAAGATCCTGCAGTAGGTGGTACACATGGCACGTACATAACAAACAGGTGCCTCATAAAAGAAAGAGTTCTTTAAAATCCTACAGCTTTACTTAGCACAATTGAAAGCAATACAAGGTGACTATAAAATATGCTATTACTTCTGGGCTTAGGAATACAGTGCCACTTGGTTTCTTCTAGGCTTTTTACTTGCCTTTGAGGAATAACACCACTTAGCTYGAGGAGGGAGATCCTTAAGGACTAAGAGCATGTGATTAGATAAAGGAAACTCATCAGTTTACAATGATCTATTCCTCCAGCGTTTTCTCCTTCAGGCCACAACATTCCTTTGCAGCATTCCTTCCCTCACCTTCAACTTGTCCCCCAGACAACCAATTTTTATCTTAGGCTTTAAAACAATCAGATCCCATGCATACTTTCCCCAAAACCCAAACTCTGCTGGAAGTATCTCTGCTTTCTCAGGGAGAATTTTCCACAGAATAAAACTTTCCTAATCTTGCCTTGGCATCAGAAGACAACTGGAACACACAACTTAGGAACAGAGAGAGAAAAGTCAAATGGTGTGACTGCCTTCTAGCTCTCTTACACTGCTAACACATTGCAAGTGAAAAAAACCAACCCACACTTCCCTAAACATGGGTCTCCAAAAGGAACTGGTTTTCTAAGCAAACAAAGGCAAAATTCAGTCTCAACTTTCCCAATTAATCAAAAGTTCAGATCTTACCTATTTTCTGATTTGATTTGTCTCACATGACTTTGATCACTCACAATTGATATGAGGACTGAGTCTTAATTTCAACTGAGAAAAGTCTTGGAGACCAAGCTCTGCACTCTCAGGGCAGAGTAAACAGTCTTGGTCCTCTTGCACAATGTGCAGGGGTTTTGTCTTGGTTGAAAATATTTTTTCAAGATTTGTTTTCAACAAAAGCTATAAAGTTATGTTTTTTTCATAAACTATAAAGAAGCGTCTCTCTAAACTGTAGTAATTTACTAGACTTGGCAATGCAAGTAGGAAAGCATCTTGAACCACAAGGAGGGTAGGCGTTATAAATATTTTCTGATCGTCTCTGCTTCATACATTAGCTTTTTGCTAAAAGCTCTTCACTCAACACAAAAGTATGTGCATCACCAGCAAGTTCAGTACCTCAGAGAAAACAATGCATTAAAATACAGTTTGGAGTAACTGATTTTATATTCTCCTATAATACATTTTCAGAATGTGAAAGATCTTAAAGGTACGGCAAGTTTGCTTTAGGTCATAGCCTCCACATAAACCTCAGTAATCAATTATTGCTCTACTCATTTCTGTGAAGGAGCCCTTGCCCCAGTCTTGCTTTGCCTCTTGGTTTTCCAGTTACTATGTGGAGAGGAGGCTTAACACCGCTTTCCCTTGCTGTCAGAGTAGCACTTACAACGTTCTCAAAACTTAAAATGGAGTCCCTCAAAGGTTTGCCTCACTTACCATCCTGAATAGCCTTATGTCCAGGTCTTGGCCAGCTTTCTGGTCCCTCAACACAAGGAAGACCTTCCTGACATGCTCCAAAACATTCTCCAAATTCCTCTCAAGAGAGGCTCTTCCCAATTCTCTTCCTGGCTCCAGCAAACCAAGTCTCAAAAAGAGTTGCTACATGGTCGTGTGTCCATCCTGGATCTCAACAAGATTCTCCACCCATCACCTACATCATTTCCCCCCCCCCACTCATCAGAAACTGCTCCCAACCTTCTCTCCCTCACCTAACCATTTTTGAAGGGGCCACCTTTAGGCACACATTGTGCTTTCTTTGGACTCACTGGCAGTTAAAAAGAAAGAGCTTGCACTCATAGTGATAACGAAATGGGCCATGAGGACGCAGTATTTTACACATCTGTTCATAGCAAGCTTTTTAGTCTTTGCAGAGCAGAGAAAATAGTCGAATTTTAAAATATTAAACTAAAGGGAGAACTATTTCTTTCTACACGTAGAGTAAAATCAACAATGTGTCATACATGACTGCCCCATTGGACTGCTTTAAGCTGTTTCTGAAGCCTGGCAAACTTTATACAGACATAGCAGCCGCAAAACCACTGCAGGATTGCGCCAAGGTCTGCCTGCAAGTTTCCTTCAAAACGGGGCTGCAACTCTAAAACTAAGCCTTCTGGATCAAAGCTGAAAAGATATTCCAAAGTAAAGTCTCTTAAAAAAAAAAAAGTGCCACCAATATATAAATACTGTTATTTATTAATACTAAAATAATCTCCAATAAGATCAGGTATATTGATAATATTTGCAAATTAGAGTTCAACATTATCTAGAGATTTAAACATAGAGTTTGAATTCCGGAAAGCATTTTGCTACACCTTACATGGTCACAAGCATCTCAGCAAACTAATTGTCACTGTTTTTTATCAGATGCATCCTTAAGAGAGCCACAGTCACTGTCACATCTGAAACACATAGGATGATGAAAGCCATTTAAAAGTACACTAAGCCAAGGCATTTTACTGCAGTAAGACCAAGCAGTATCATAACATGCAATTCCCAAAGGTTTGCCTTCTGGCAGTTGAGAACTGACTTCAAAAACATTAGGCTCATGAAGGTTTTGTGCATGCCTTTGACCCTCCCTGGAAACAGAGAAGGCAGTCCTCCAGGAAAAGCCTGATATTTGCATATATTTTCCCTATGCCTGTACATGGCCTAACTCCTGCCCTGGGCACACCTCATGTTGCACTTGGCCATATGCACTGCAACCCATGTGCACAACACAGAGAAGACCCTAAAGCACCAGCAAATGGCCTGGGTGAAAGTATCCAACCAGTGAAAGCGTTTGGGAAAATCTGAAAACTGCAATGCTTAGCAATGACCCACATCTATGCCTTTCTTTCAGGCATTATTGTGACTTTTGCTTGGAAAATAGAAAAACCTTGCAAATATTCTGACTGGAAAAAAAAACTCAGGAGAACTATTCACCTGCTCCTCTGCACTGTTCCGTGGCCTCCAGGGAAAATGCGGCTAAACCCCTCACTGTGGCTTCAAGTGGGGTCCATCTCTTGGTCCAGTTTACAGCATTTACTCTCAGGCTCAACTCTAACACCCACCAAAGAAAAAAGCCTCGAAGTTCAGTGTTTGCACACTGAAGTTATGCCCTTGGAAAAAATCACAGAGAAGCACATCTTTGCAACCCCATGCAGATGCTGCACCCCATTCCCCGTTGAGGGCTCCAGGGCAAGTCCACCTATAGAGTACTCACATACGAGGAAAACAAAAATGTTTTCCTGGACCATTTCMGTTTCTAGTCAGCAGTTTTCTGAAGGAAAGGGAAGGCTCTTTAAGCCGTTGTTGTCTGTGAGGCTTGAGCTGTGCTGTGTATGCATAAGCACACACACACAGGGGAACATATGTAGTAGCTGCGGGATTTTAAAAGTGATTTTCTCATGCTTTTACATGCTGTCCACTTAAATCTGAGCAGTGGTCTTAGATTCACTCTAAACACTGGTACATATGTCCCCARTGTGCCAATTTTTTAAAAAATAAATTATGAGTAAAAGAGTAAAGGCTTTTCAGTGAGGAATAAAAAGAACACGTTTTTTTCATTTATGCAGGTGCAACTTGTTTAACAGAACAGTGCTTAAGTCTAAGTAAAAGCATGAAACGCCACTTCAGCAAAGTCTTCAACACTTTTCAGCCACGATTTAAAATTACTACTGAAAGGTAAATCTGGTTTTACCACTGTATTAAAAAAAAGGATAAAATTTTTTAAAGGCCTTCATTTACTCAAAACAAAGGAAAAATTTATTTCTTTTTAAACAAGCATCACTTAAAAATTTAATCAGATGCCATTTTCAATAAAATAATCATATGCGGAAGCTTCCAGGCCTGGCAGTTATTTGGACAGCTGTCAATCAAAATGTCTCACAGCTACCCTACCGTGTCAGCCATCAGCTAACCCACACTTTCCCAGGGACGTCTTAACATGGCATCTTTGTTCTGTTTTCAGATAAACAGATCCAATTTCTCAACAAACAGACTGCTACAGTCCTTTTGATAACAATGTAATAATTCAAAACAAATGATTCTAGGCTTTGATGATAGCACTTTTATGGGTCATGAAGAAATCCTCCCACCAACATCTGTTTGATTTTATCTACTTGAACTTTATCCTCCAGTTGAAGATTTATAAGCTGAAATCATCCCAGCCTATTAAAGTCAGGCTAATGTTAAAGCACTAACACAGAGAATGAAAGTGCATTTTGCAGTCATCCACCTTTTGATATCCTGCCGTGAGGAAAAGATATCAAAAGTTTGAGAAATGTATGTTTAAATATGCTAGAAGTCTGCATTCTGTACAGAGCCCTGGCTGACTGAGAGATTAAGGAATCTAACCGTTGCCCTATTGTGGGGGCAAGTTATTTACAGAACTATTATTTAGAAAGACAACATGAAAAATACAGATGTTGTTTACATTGAAAGGCTGTTTTCTTAGCAAAAACCACTATGGGTGATGGAAATTCACTCCAGATTTCCCTCCTCCCCTCTTAATTTCTGCATACACTGTAAATAAAAAGCATGACAGCAGACTTATTAGAGCCACTTGTTACTTATTAACTAGATGGCACCATTTAGTCAGGATGATTTTTAAATTAAAATAAAAAAGAAAAAGCAAGACTTTCCAGGAAGAGTCCGATAAAGCAAGCCAAGAGAAAGAGTATTTCACATTGCTACCTGAGAACAGCTTTCTGTGAAAGCCAGCAAAAAAATAATAATCAATGTTGTCTCAGTTTCAGAACTTTTCCAATAAAATAATTACTCTTCCTGTGAGCGCTGTCACTTCTACAAACAGTGGTAATTTAGCAGTTTTTTTCTGGAATATTCTTTTGGAATAGATTATACAATACATTTGTTCAATGTATTCCAGATGAATTTTTCTTACCTAAAAACACAGTACTAATTATAGTATGTACCATAATGTACAGAATAAATACATACTAAAACTTTGGACTAATAACAATTAGTCATTAGATGTCAGCTACTTGCAAGAGGAAAAAAATGTACCGCTATACCTCATGTAACATCACTTGGAAAAGAAATATGAACATGTTAGTATTTGGGGGTGTATGCCTCAAGAAGCTTAACCTTGTGTCTTTAAATATATTTATATATTTACACACCCCTACACGACTGTCAGACCCTCTTTGTATGGAGCAACTCAAACTTACTTTACACACGCCAAAACTATTTTACTACAGTAGGAAGAGATGACCCTGCAGATTAAAGGATGCCCTTATCACTGCTAATGTATACAGTACCACTGGAGATTGCACTGACTCAGTTCTAAAGAAACTACTTGGCTGCTTTTCCACCAGTTTGAAGCAGCATGATATGCGCTGATATGCACACCGAACTGCATTCTGTGCAAAGGAAAAGAAAATCTGCTTAAATATTAAGTTCTTAGAAGCTCCAATACTGTTTACCAAGCCATAGTGAAAGAGTCAGGAAGAAGTTGGAACAGCATTGTAAAGGAGGGATCCCTGGGAGAAACCAACTACACTTCAGGAGAGGCTGCTTCACCTTCCATGGCCAGCACACCCCAGGCAGAAACCTTGGCGATGCCCTTGCTGCAAGAGAGTTTGATTTCTCAGACACATCCTGTCCCAGCCCCTTCCCGAGGTACTGAAATGCAGCAAAATTGCTGCTGCCAGAGGGGAGATGCACACTGCATCCTTCCCACCCAAGGGAGAGGCTCCCTGCTACTGCTGGAGAAAGAAGTAGAGAGGTGATGCTCTGCCCACTCCAGGAATTTCTCCAGGCAGTTATTTTTGTGAACTGGGAGACATTCTCCTTCTGAACAGGCAACAGTTCAAGTTTTGCATTGTTTTGGGGTTTTTTTGCTGGGAGCAGGGGGAAGAAGGGGGCAAGGGAGAGGCAGAGGTATTGTTCTTTTTCTTACTGGAGGAACAGCTCAGACAGGCATGTTTAAAGCTCAAGTGGCAACATAGAGGAGCAAAACAAGAAGAGGGAGACTGAAAATCCTGCATACCTTCCCTTTGACTGTCTGTTGTATGACATTTACCAGATGAGTATATGTAAAGTACTCTGTAATTAAGTTCATCTGATCATAATAACTTTTAGGAAACTTCAAAAACTCTGTCAAAACTCAGAAGCCAGAATAATTTGTATTTATTCTAAGTAGATGAACATGTTGCTTGAGCATAAATTACATTTTTATTTAGCATAAATCAAGCCAAGTTGTGGAACTGTATTTCAGATATGACCTGCCCTTTGCAGTACTAACTGTTTGGAGACCCTTCCCATTTCCAATGTGCCTATCTCCCTGACCTGCCCCTGCCTGCGCCTGCTCCTGCATCAGCAACCAGACCCACAGCCTGACAGAGGAAAAAATTCAAAGTTGAAAGCCCTGCTGGACATGACAGGTGAAAATACCAAACTCCATTTGAACTTGGGCTCTCCTCAGGCATTTTATAGCTCCTATCTCATGCAGGAACCAAACTCTGCAATACATCATGGCCAAATCTTTCCCATATCCTTTGTGTACACTATGACTGCTGCAGTGTTAATGAGAAACCCACCCTTGCTCCATATTCAGGGTGGAAGCAAAATAAGTTTATCGCGGGGAATAAATTTAGACACCAGTGTCTCCCCTCAGCAGTATGTCCAAAAATAGCAAATTCTAAAAGCTGTACACTAATCTCACCAGAGAGAACTAAAATTAAAAAAAAAAAAGCATCTGACGACACATGAGCAGGGTTGAAACTCCTCTTTTTGAAATCCCTAAATTAAATCATGCATTTCCTTCTTTCTTTTTTTCCTTTAAACCTGTGTAATTATTAACTTATTGCTAAATACCAAAATATTTTTAAAATCTTCGATAATAAGTGCTGCTGTGGAAGAACAGCTACAGCCTGCACACCGCACACCAAGCTGAATTCATCCCATTTAGCCAACTAGTCTGAGCTAAAACTCGTGTCAAAAGTAGACTTATTCACCTCCATTTTCTCCCTTCATGAAACAGATTTTCTGAATAAATACCATGTGTTTCCTAAAAAACAACATAATCATAGTTTAATACTGGAACAGGTTCGCAGCAACTTAACTGCCTTCCACTGCAATTTTTGCAAACAGGAGAGTTAAAGAAATGGGGGTACGGGTGTTCCCTCGAAGCAGCGTGTGCAGTTGTGGGGTGGAGCAGCAGCACCAGCAGCTGCACCCCAGCAGAGAGGAGCACTCCTCTTTGAGGATGCTGTCTCACCTCACTCGACTTGACGTGCAAACGCCTCTGTCTCTCACTTTCCTCTATCTGTAAAACGGAGACAGTGATGCTTTTCCATCTCAACAGGCCACCCCAAAATCTGCAGATTAATCGTTCTTTATTAAAGGGCAGGTGCTGCTAACGTGCAGTGTGAAAGATGCATAAATGCATTATTTATTTTTACATTTTTTATTTGAAATGCAGCATGCCTTGGGAAGCACAGTTTGCCAATAAGCATAAAATACCATTAATATGTTCAGATTATCATATCCAAAATCTGAAACTGAATCTATCATCAGCTGTGCTAGCAACGTATTTTCTGCCAAGTTGCCACGGGTTACAGAAATGCATGATGACAGCAATAAATAACTTTAATGACCGCTGATAATATCATGAAAAGAGCTCTGTGATACACTGACATCATTTAGAGGTTTACTAGACATTATTAAGTGTTGTATCATGCCTCAGCTTGTCAGCTAATCATACCAAATTGCTTGTGTATATACATATTTTTATCTATCTGCATGTATATGTAAGACTAAATATTACAGACTATACACTATATACTTTATTCAACTTATTTTCACTTGAACTAACTTAAAATAGAAGCATGCCAGTTACACAACAGTAGATGTATCTTTGGATTCTGTATAAACAAAACACATTTTCAAATAAAACAGATTACTATCCTCACAAACTCTCAAGTAATGGTGTGATCTAGCACTACACACTGGAGCCTACTTGTCACATGTTTGTCATTTTTTAACCCCTCTTTTATTTGGCCTTCCTGGAAGTTTGTCATATCACAATCTCTGCAAATAAGCCTTGCTGGGAACACCAGGAATCGGGTGACAAGATATTTTCACAAACACCTTCAGTAAGAAGAGTTTCATAATGAAATTGCCTTCAAATTAAATAAATCAGAGGTTAGATGACCTCAATGTTAATATTTGAGTTAGAAAATATTGAATACTTTACGTTATATCTTGATGTGTCTTCCTCCCACCACCCCAGGACTACTGCTACTACGAAAAAAAGAAAAAAACTTTAAGCTACTATTGCTAATGCCATATAGTCCTAAAACACAGACATTACCAAAACAAGTTTAAACATTACATATTCTTTTCATATATGTTTTCATTTCCTTAAGGAATAAAATACTTCTGATTTTTTTGCATCTGTTAGATTAAAACATCCCTAAAAGAAGGGAAAGATCACTATTTGCAGATGTAACATTATCATGTTTGAGATCCACATTAAACGTATTCTTAAATGGCAAAAACAAGATTTTAAAACCATGCTTTAAATCATGTACACCTGTCAGAATACAAATGTGACAAGATCCCTGTAAGAAGTGACATTAAGCAATACCTATTGACATGGAAGAACTTTGGGAAGATGACATAAAGGCTTGCAGATGCACAACAGATCAGGCACTTACATCTGCTTCTTTAACTCACATGTCACCCTTTTCTATCCACCATATGATTTGCACATCAACACGATTACGCCAAATTGGGTTATACATCATAAAATGCATTTGCCTGTCAAAAAAGGTAGATACTTTTCTTTCTTCTCCTTAGCAACCCATATGTGGGTTACATATCCCACAGCATTTAGATACAAGCAAAGGGTTTATTTTCTAGCAAATTCCAGTTCTGAAGTGACACTATGATCAAGATTTATATGTTACAGGCATACTTTGAGGTATGATTATTAACTGTATTTAGTTTAAGGGACAAGATTTGTCACCTGTGCAAACTCAGAAAGAAAATATAATTTAATTAATATCCATTTGGATACCTAACCTGAATGTAGGGGCACAGCATGCTGCATTCACTTTTACTCTTTTTTTTTTTTTAACCCTTTAAGTGGCCTGCTGAAACATGGCATAGAAACTTTAACCAAGTTGTAGAAATAGATTTTTTTTTTTTTGCATTTTACTGTATGCAAGTTGCTGTACTCATATAGCAAAAAATCAAATGCCTCAAAGAGGTCTAGCTTAATTCCCAAAAAATCCCAAAGATAACACGGTTTACTATAGGGTGGCCAGTGGTCCTGAGAAAAGATAAGAAAGAAAGAAAAAAGAAAAGAAAAAATCATTATGGCTAATTATGTTGTCTCAATAACAAGTATCTATTAAAAGAACCTGAACCTCCATGCAGTTTCTGATAAAGCTTCTAGTACATGATGAAAGGATTTACAGCTACCAAGATTATGAGGTGGCGGGAGTCAGATCCATTTCTGCACCTCTTCTCAAGGGTCACTCACTGTGGAGGAAGGAAAGCTTGTGAGGCCTCACTTGGCACTTCTCAGACTGAGAAGCTCCAACTGAATTAAATCAAAACCAAGTTCATTAATAAGTAGCATCCCTGCTAGGAAGTCTAAACGAGCCTTTTTTAGCAGTGAGGCTTTCCTTTCCCTCAGGTAAAAGTGCTCATGGAGTCGTAAAATGCCTCCAATTCTCAAACGAGACCATAACCTCCTAAATGTCATCTCTGCCCTCCTTCCTTCAAAGGGCTCTGAATTCGTGTGAGCAGCAGCACACAGAAATTGGTTAGTGTTGGCAAACAGCATGACAACTGCAACACAAACCCAAGAGGGGAAAATAAACAACCCTTCAGTCATCCCAATCATTGGAGCCATGTCAGCATTTAACATGCTGTGGGTTCCTCAGGTCTTGGAGAACATAAATTAGTGCAATAAGTGATACAATTAGTGAATTTCAGCAGTCAGATATAAGCACAAGTAATGTATCCAGGAATAAATCAGGCAGTTGTTAAACAACAAAGCCCTGTTGCTTTGGGCTGTCCTGGATTCCCAGGCTCTCCTTGGATCCACCCATGAAACCAAATCACTGTCCATACAAGAAAAAAACCCCGTAAACATACAGGGATGAAATTTCCTCTCAGATTCCTTTTATTCAATCCACCTGTTTCCCAGATCTACCTTGCACCTCCCCCCTGAATGTCTCCTATTTCTAGGACCAGAGAGAATAATTTTCTCCCTGTCTGGCTTCAGTGCAATGTCTCCCAACTGTAGCTTCTGTTCAAGAAGGAAAGAATTTGTCTATCTAAACACCTGACCCTGGGTGTCTGCATTTTTAGGCATCATATCTCCCTTCCAAAGGCTGAATGAGGTCTCTCCCAAAATCTATTTCAGCAATTTGGTGCACAGTGAGCAAAGTCGTCTGTGCCATACAAATCATGCCAGGTGATTCCATTAAGACTGCAAAAAGTTACAAATATAATAATACATAAAAAACAACCTGCCCATAGATAATCTGTAAATCATACAATTTTGATAACTTCTATCTACAACGTCATTTTCTAAAGCAATGAATTTTAAGACTAATTCTCTCCAATTTGTGTATCTGCCCTGCAGATAAAAATTTGCTCTGTTTAGCAGTTGAGTGTTTGGCCCAGCTTGTAAAGGGCGAAAAAAAATTACCAAAGCAACCAAATCAGATTACTGTTATTTTAAAATCATTATAAGTGTGAACAGACAAACGTAGGGCAGAAACCCTTCTTGAAAAATGGATGAATTCAAGACACTGCTTTGGAAATGGATTACTCTCCTGCCAATTTTATGTCAAATCTATAACATTTTGGGTAAGAGCCCAAAACATTAAGAGAGCGACTTATCAAATCTTGAACTTTAACAGTCTGGTTTCCTTTGTTTGAAAACTTAGAGCTTTGGTAAAAACAGAATTGTGAATTATCAGCATGGATTTTAAACCATTTTAAGACAAGTACATATAGTTAAAAGAATCCAAGTTCATCTGTGCACACCTTTGAAGGAATTTCCCCAAGATTACATATTTTTCCTTTCCTGTTAGTTGTGCTAGCCAGCCAGAGAACAGGGTAAAGCAAAGTGTAAAAATATCACAGAAGGAAGATGCCACAGTGATGAAAACGTACATATATTTTAAATACTTAGATCAGCCCGTTACAGAAAATCTTGCTCCCTAGCCTCTCTGGAAACTCAATCAATAAGGACTCTAGAGAGTAGTACATCCATAAAGGGTCAAAGCAGTAAAATCTATCACAGACTGACCCAAATAAAGTGGTCTGAAATTTTGCATCCAGTTAAATCAAAATCCCGGAGACACCCTGATTTCTGCTTTGGATTTAAAGGCAGACAATTACAGCTCTTTGCTGTTTCCTTCTACCCCCTTGCACCCATGGGAAGGTGTCAGCCGGTGGCTGCCCTGCCTTGAGGCTGTGCTGGCAGTGATGATGGGGCACAGCAGTTCCACAGAGGCTTCTCTACACTCAGAGCCATAAGGGACAAGATGTGCTGGGCCCATGCACAGGCAGTTTTCTTCACCATAACACCCATTTCAGGAGCCTTTGTGCAGAAACTAAGAGGGGCTTTTGGGGACCCTCCCTCTGAGGCATGCAGCATGTAAAGAGATGAAAATAACCCATATGCTTCGCACCACAAGGGAGGAGAGCTCCTCACTGCTGGACCCTGAAAAGCAGTCAGGAGGCTTTTTCAGGGCAAAGGCCAGAGGGGTTACCTGAGGATGGTGTGTACATGAGCTTTCTACCACACTGGTACAGATTCCAGACCTAAATATAGGTCCAGGCCACTGCCAGCTTAGTTCAGTAACCTGAATCCCAAGGGGCAGCTCCTATGGCTGGCACCCTTCCTGCTGCTCGCTGGCATGTGTTAAACAGCTACTCATAAAGGCCCTGCAGCTGGGACTCCCAGTCCAGCACCCTCCTGACGGCTGGTGACGCTCTCACAATGCCTTCCTGCAGCCACCAAGCAGGTGCTGAACTGGAGCAGAAGTTGCCCTGCTTGGTGGCTTGTCCCCTCGGGGACATGTCTCAGTCAGCTGGAACATTGCAGAGCAGTGTTCAAGATGCTTGAACCTCAACCAGACAGAATCACAACCCGCTGACCCATGTCACCCTGGACACAGCAGGGTGTGCTGGGTGTCCCCACTCACATCACACCTCAAAAATTGCTCTGAAATTTTCTATAGAAAATCTAAATTTTACACGAATCAGTGAAAACTGGATTCTCACTGTTAGGTGGGGGACAGAAATCTGGAGAAGAACTAAAGCTGTCACTGTCAACAACAAAATAGCACACAGCAAAGATTTCCCCTTCAGGTTCAAGGAGAGATTCCCAAAGCGTGAACATGCCTCATTTATTTTGGGAATGCTTCACTAAGTGCGGATGTGGTGTTGGCTGTCACTACATCTTCTTCCCCAACCTCCTCAGCACAGATCCAGCTCCTTTGTTTTTCAGCAAAAGCTCATAATCTGTGATGCAGATAAATTAGTCAAGCTAGGAAATGAATGTGAAAAAAACCCAACAAATGACTGAGGAAAATAAACATACATGCAAATAAAGATGATGAAGGAAATTGAAGCATGAGAGCACAGTGAAAAGCAATCAATCAGATCCAGACACCGATGTGCCATAAGCTGAGGCTCTCAGCAAGGACTGATGATAACTCTGATTTTTAGTAAGTAGACAGGCTCCAGAACAGCCCAGCCTTTGAAATGCATAATAATAGGACTACAGGAGAGTCTGACGAAGACCAAGTTGAGCTCTTCCACATTCTTTGTATGCAACTCTGCACCCTTCCTTTTTTCGAATCTTGACATTTTGAGTGGTGACAGACTCGAGTATCAACTAGTCCTCAGCCTGTTCTCCCAGTTCTGTTGCAAAATGTCCTCTCACTTAACACGTGGTTTCCTCAAATACTCCCAGCCATAAGCTGGTTTCCCCAACCATCAAACACCTCTCTCCAAAAGCAAAGTAACACAAGAAAATCACCATTCTCCAAATTACCACCAAAGCTGTCTTGAGGGATCTGATTTTTAGAGTGTCATTAAAATGCTACACAAAATTGAGGTAAATATAATGAAACTCAAATATTTCAGCATCGCAGACTTGTTTATCTATATTGAGTAACATGTGGCGTATAAAAGTGCATCCAAATTAACAATTTCATAGCAATCAGCAAGATATATAAAAAGATATGAGAAAGGTAAGAAAAGCAATGTGGTGAATTGAATTTATACATGTACTTTATCTTTTAAAATGGAAAGACACCTTTATACTATAGGTCTTCATATCTTTGAAGAATTACTCCCGGTACTGCCTTAGGAAGGATACCAGGGAAGCATATTATTCTGCATAGATGAATTGCTTCTCTGCATATTTTCCTTAAGATTCTGGAGCTCTTGGATTATGTTTTGTAAATCAGTTAGCTTCCTAGCCAGAGATTAAGGTAAATTCTGCTAAGGACTAAAAGTTGACTTAGAGCATTAAGAAGGATTAATGTTTAGCTGTGGTGAAGCTGAAGTACTAGGTTAGCATGTTTACGCAGTGCTGTAGATCACAATTAATCCAAAATTAGTATAAAAGATCAACAGCAACTGCTCTTGCATGCCAGCTTGGCTTAGTCCTAAAATCAAGACTTACTTTGGGGGCAATCTGTGTGTAAAGTTGCCATGCATCTGCCCTAATAGGTTTAAAGCTTTCAGAGGAATCCATGCATTTTAAATGTTTAGCTTCTTTGCCCTCTGCTTTGAGAAAATAAATGTAGAAGTCAGTACTCGAGATGCTTCTGCTTTCTATCTGTGTCACAGATCTGTCAGAATAGATTGGTGCTAGCAATGAACAAAAGCAAATACAATTTCCTGCCTTACAAAGAAAAGGTGCTTTAAATATATCCTTTCATTCATCATTAAAGATTAATAAAAATAACAGGGATTTTCTAGCAGAAAATATTCATGTTGTATAACAAAAATAGGTAGAAGTACACATGGATGTCCAGATTTATTAATGTATATAGACATGGGCATATATAGTTCTGAAAAATATATCTGTCAGTTCTGTAACTATAGAAAGTGTATCTATAGTAATATATTTAAAGATATAACTGGAAGATGACCTTAAGTGAGATGTAACAACATAGTTACATAGTTTAAGAGAGATGGTGGGGGGTGCTCTCTACTTAGAAGTCAGTTTAAATGATGACTTCTGTCTCTCTCCAAAACCAACGACATCTCTATGGTCTTCAAAACAGGAGCTTGTTGCAACATGCAGCTTGTAACCCAGCTCAGACTCCTGGTGCATCCTGGTTTGAGACTGGCAYGGCTGACCCATCCCAGCCCTGTGCCCTTACAGATCTGCCCTCCTCAGCCTCAGGAAAGGAGGACTGGGAAGGCCAGGGCAGGAGTCCGGCAGGGAGCATGTGATTCCAGTATATGGGCTACCACTCCTTTGAGACCACTCAGAAGAGAGCAACATCAACACATGTTATCAGGGGTTTAAAGGCAGTGTGACTAAGGAGGGAGGCTGCACTGGAGGCAACCATCACTGGACATGATGGGCGTACCGTTGTGGAGCCAGTATGTCCAGTTGCAGTGTATTAATTGCCCTTAAAGCAGGAAGCAGGTGCCAAACTAAGAGATTTGACTAACCTGCAACATGTGAAATTACACGGGTGGAAGTTAAAACAAGGCCATTGTGTATAACAGAAGCTCTGCTCTATGAGTCAGACTATAAGCGTCCGGAGTTGTTTGGGGGTGTGTTTGGGCTCTTTTTGTGGCTTATTTGTTTATTCTTTTTGGACAGAGCCTTTTCACCCTTGTTCAGAAATACATGGTTTTGCTTACAGTGTTGTATTAATTTAATACGCTAGTACAATCAGTACTAATTCCAAAGTTAATTGCTGAAGTTGGTTACTAATTAATGATTTTTTATTCTTTTATTTCTATACTAATGAGAAACCAAAAATGGACATTCTGAGCATCTCTTTCATTACATTGTAATACATTGAAATCAAAGGAACAGTGCAGTGTTATATCAGGAAAGACGTCCCATATTCATCCCAGCAGCACAGAAAATGCTGATGCCAAACCAAATGAGTTGAGAAATTTCAGTGGAGTTGCTCTGTGCATTTCACAGCTGCAGCAAACATTCTTGATGGGGTGTGCCCAGCAGTGAGGGCTATTTGCAGAGCTGTTTGCTAAGCAATTTTTTCAGTTATTGGGTACTAGACTTACAAGACAATTCATTGCTTCCAGTGGCAACAGAACACTGAGAGATGGTAACATCTGTGCCTATATCTAGCTAAGCGCATTCAAGCTGTGATGGTGATGACATTTGTGAAACTTGATTAAACTTTTCTTTAATCCCTTTCTTTATTTTAGAAACACACACGCGAACAATTTCATATCCAAGTCTTAAAGGAAACTCTAAGCTGATGCAATGCAGCCTCTTGAAACAAACTTGAAAATTCCCTTTCTGAGGCCTGTCTCCAAGAGACACACAGGGCTTCCTGTTTAAGGGACAGCTCATGCCCACAAGCAATGTATAAAAAAAGGAAAAAAAAAAAAAGGAGGGACATAAACATAACCCAGGCATATTCACTAAAAATTCAGACCAGCTCACTATGGGCTTGCGCTGGATTCGTCTCTTTGATTCTTGCAGGGTTTTCTTTACTAAAACACCCATCATCTACCCCTGAGGAGACTTTGACCCACCACACCAAATCAGGCCTTCTTCAACTTTTCTCCTGTGCACTTGTGGAGAGGCTCTGGTTGGTGATTTTCGGAGGATGATCCCATTCTTCTGCACTACCCTCAGCCTTAAATGAACAGGAGAAACTACCAAAATACACCTGCACATTAAACACAGGTCAAGAAAAACAACTTAAGGATTCCTTTTTTACCAGAAAAGCTCAACTCAGGTACATCATCTAATTCTAAAAGAGCTCCTGCTTTACCCAATTTTACAGCTGGGCAAATGACACAAGTGGACACATGCCTAAGGACACACAGAGATAAGAGTCTGGAGTACCTGGCATGTCCCTGGGTCACAAACCTTTACGCTGTGAACAACACTACATGCTTACAGGGTCCTCAGTTTCAGTAGCTACGGGTTTCCCAAGGAAAAGTAGGCTACATCAACTGGCCTGCAAAGCCTTGTAAAGCTCTTACAAACAGAGGCCATAAGCAAAACAAATCTAGTGTACAAGTTGTTTTTCAGAAAGCAATGCCATCTTTGCTAAAGGTGCTTCCTTAAACAAAACAAGGCAGAGGTGCACACAATTATTACCTTTGCTCCGTATGGCCCTAATGCCTCCAACAATGAGCTCAGATTTTCACCATATGCTGATTAAGTGAAAGAAAACCCACCTGACATGAAGTGAACCCATCCAGATATTAACTAACCTGCATCTTTAAAGAACACATTTTTCTTGGTAATAAAAGCCAGCCCTCATCTGAAAATATTAGGTCTTCATTTCAAATGTTTTTCACTTGTTTTGTTTTACTGTAGCAGAGTTACACATCCCGATTAAAAGAGAACTACTGTTTTGTGGTTCAAAAAGTAAACATGCTTTTCTACAGATCAAAGCCATAGTGGCAGAACACACAGTGGAGCATGCCAGCTCAGAAAGAAAGGGTTACTAACCTCTGCTTTCAAGTATGAATGATTGATATGCAAATATGGTTTATGGTAATGCTTGTGAATATCTGCTTTTCTGGCAGCCCAGAGTTCCCGCATGCATTACGCTCACAGATCGGGGCTGTGTGAGGAGGCTTCGGGGGCACACGTGCACATTCAGAGACACAGTTTGCTATGGAAGCCTTCCAGAAAGCCAATAGCTGCTTTGCACCATAAAACTAAACATATATTTTAAACTCCTCAGAATCAACAGAAGCAAATAGTATATCAAATGCCTCTGGTCCTATGCAGCAAGGGTACTGCCAAACCCCAAGCATTCAGGATAAATCATGAGTGGGAACCTCAGATCATGAAAGAGACCTTTAAAGAAATCACAAGGTAGGAGCAAAACTTGGTCTCTTTTAAACTAACTTTTGAAGGCCCRGTTTTGAAAGGATCCATTAACTCACATTTTAACTGGGTTTTTTTCTGAAATACTAAGCTCTAGCACATGTCTTTTTACACAATGAAAGCTGTGACTCAACCTTTGCCACTTGCCTTCAAGAGCTGGGCTTTTTCTAAAAAAAACCCAACCAAAACCATATGAAACAGCTTAAATTTTCGATAAGACGGTGAACTAGCAGCAGAGAAGTTATCCAAGCAACCATCCATAGAACACTCTTCCAAAGCCTGTAATAAAACTTCTCCAGCTAGTCAAAATGTGTTAAGAAACTCCAGTTCTCCCAACAAGAAAGCACACAAATGCTATCCCTAATTTCCCAAGTATTTACCTCCTCCAGTAAGTGCTCTGCAATGCAGCAGAGCCAACCCAACTGTTTCCCATTAGGCAACTGTGTGCCACGGCTTTTCCGCACACGCGGTCACAGCCGTAACTTATCACAGCATTTCTGTGCACATAAATTCAGCCATAACAGAAGGATGAAAAAAAAAAACCAAAAATACAAATCAAAAGCCACGAAACCTTAAAACCAGTTACAGTACCTGCAAGCTCCAAGGCAGCACTCACAGTGGAGGCTTCCCTGAGGCAGAGTCCAGCACTCTGCTCTCTGTGGCCCATCTGCGGACTTGGTCCCAGTATCCATATTTAAAGAGACAGAGACATGAAAGTACAACCCGCCAGCTTTTATCCAGGTTGTTGTACAAGAAACCGCTTTCCTTTTTTTCTAATGAATTGTTTTTAAAGAGAATCCATCAATAAAGTATCACGCTTGTGCACCTTGGTCGCTCCTTAACCAACAGCAAGACAACAAAAAAGTAGCAAATCACAAGTATATATCACAAATCCTAATGACTCAAACATGTGTTTGGAGCAAATGTAAATATTCCACTCTCTGAATGAGCAAAACTCTTAAGTGTAGGCTTAATTTTATCTCTCCTCAATAAATCATTTTTAAGCAAGTACCTACATATAAGCTCACATTGTACTCCCATAAATACTAATAGGACTTAAACATGTGCTTAAAATTAAACATATACTTATGTGCTTTGCTGAACCCGGCCAGGAGACGCTATGATTGTGTGAGTGGTAAAACCTCTCAGACAGATTGCTTATGGGACCCTGTACACACTCTGTGTAGTTCATAGAGTAAGACAAGAAACACCAGAGGATCTGAGCCATTAGGAGAGGATAGACCCTGGGCAGCGGGAGATTATACCTTCTACTTTTTCTACTGCGACAAAGTCACATACAGATGCCATACAGTGAGGCTACAGAAACCCAGCAGCTTTGCCAAGGTCAAATAGGTGTTTCTGCAGCCATCCTTAGCTGAGGTTAATGCAGGCACAGAGAAGCAGCACTGGGAAGCTCACCTATGGTGCTTGGCTTTAGCTGAGCCTGCTGCTTCTCTAAGTCAGGCCACAGACAGTCTGACACATGGAAGCAGGAGGTTGCCCACAACTCCCTTTTCTTATCCCTGCCCCTGCCTGAGCCCTGCCCTTACCAGGAGAGAGCCCACCGGGGACCAGGAAATGAGGCTGCCCAGTAGTCCCAGTGGTCTCTGTGAGAGGAGGCCAGGAGCTACCTTGAGCTGGACATTGCTGGTTCCAGTACAGAGGGGAGGTGTCTTTGCATCTCACTGTCCAACTCTATTTTAACTGGCTACAAATTAAATTTTCTGACATCAAGCCTGTTTTGCACATGATAGTAATTGTTAAGTGGACTCCCCGTCTTATCTCAACCCATGAGCTTTTCCATCTTTTTTTCTACATGTTCCCATTGAGAAAGCGGACAAAGAACAGCTGGGTGGGCATCTGGCACCCAGCCAAGGTCAACCTACCACTGAGCCTGAGATCCCAAAGTGTCAAGCTGGTCCACTTTGGCCAGAATCATCTTTTTTTCTTTCAAGTGAGATGAAAGGAGTGATTCATACATAACTAAATATATAGAGACAGAAATAACCTATACAATGTACATATTGCATTAATGTCAAAGAGCACAATAAAATGCCTTCTATTCTATTCATTGTTAAATATTCTGGGACTATATGATGACTTTTTTACGAGAGAAAAGAATACCTTTTGCAAATTATTTCTTTTATTTACAAAATACAGATTATCAAAGAACAACAAAGACAAAATTTGGAACTAAAACCCCATGAATTTTTAAAAAGCACAGCAAAACTACTAGTTATACATTATCTGCATAGGTCTTTGCCCAAAAGATTATTTTTAGGTTATTTTTAGAAGCTGCTCATTTCATGAAGAAGCACAGATATGACCAACACTGTGCTATGCCATACTCAAAGGTGTAACTGCCACTGTGATACAGATGCACACCCAGCCTAGTTCTCCTGGAATGCATCTGTGTTAACACACAGATGTATAGGATTATGAGATTACTGAGATGAGGTGCTTTTGCAGAAGACCAATTTGGCAGCCCTAATTGAAGGAATGGGAATACTAAATCAAAGGATCTATTATTTTGCACGAGTCACACTACCGTGGAGTCACTCATACATGTTTTTCCATGACTGTGGGTCCCAGTGCCCAGTTCAGCCTCACAGATGTGGTGAGCAGTAAAAAGTATCCTAGAAAATACCCATTTATAATCCTCTGCATCACTTGCTAATTTTATCAGTCTGTCAGAGAGAGTCAGAGAAGAAGTGAGAGATACTAAGCCATTCTCCTGAACTCTGCAGCACAAACCTCATGTGCTGCTGGAATGGCTGGTGGGTTGCCTAAACACAGCATGGTGGGCTTGCAGACATGTGCTATTTAACAGGTTCACCTCAAATTTACTTGACTGTTTCGTATTTAATATTCGGCATGTGCAAATCTACACATCAGGTTCTGTGTTTACAAATTTACATATTTACAAACACACCATAATAAGATTAGGAAGTCAGTCTTCAAAGAGCCTTGAAAGTTGTGCAGTGAAATATAAATGGAGAGTTTGAATTTTTGTAACCAACCTCGCATTAGCAGACAAATTAAACACAGTTATATCACTGCATTTTTAAGTGGCTGATTTAATTACCATTTTAGCATTCTTCAGAAATCCCACTCTTTTCTGCTGAAGTACAAAACAAGCAAAATATTTTAGGATAATAAACACAAAATTTAATATCAATTTTATAGGAAAGACATAAGACTTTTTTATTACTGAAATAAGAATATCAATAACTCTGTCACCTCAGAATCCATTTCCCAGGGGRAAAAAAAAAAAGAAAACTAGTCAAAAGAGTTGTCTTTAAATGGTCTAAGGGTTGTATAGAGCAGAGATTTCCATGACAATACTGTTAAAATACATCTTTGGCAAGAGATCAGAGCACCAGGCAGCACAGGGGCCAAATCAGGGCACAGACACTCTTGAAGCAACTGAGCAGATCAGTGGCCTTGAGAACCTTGTGGGAATCACTGGTGGGAAAAAAACTCCAGTGGTCCCCCAAGACACAGACATAGCTGGAGCCAGGAGCCCAAGGCAAGACCACATTGATTCAAGGGGCAAGATGCTGTCAATAATCTCAGGAAGCAGTGACTCCTGGCCATCACTGGGTTTTGGTGGACGAACTTCAGCATCCAGCTTGGGAAAGAAGAAATGCAGCAGAGCAGCACCCTCATTTGCACAATGAATTATAATATCACAGATTTTCTAGTTACTAAAAAAATGCAAACTAAATGAAAACAGAGGAAAACTGAGCACTACATCTGTTCCAAGGCAGATTCTTTCCTCCCAGGGAGAAGGCCAAATTAAAAGGTTAATAACAGAATTACTATGCCTCTCCAGTGCGTAGATTTTTAGAACAGAGGGGAGGCTTTGAGCCTTTGGCTCAGCTGCTCACACAGAGCTGGAAGCCATGGACAGCTGACTGAGAGCAGGAGGAAGTGGGCACTGGATGCTCTTCTGTTATGGGGGACCTCAGACAAAGAAATCCTACATCCAGATGAGGGACCCCCAGTGCTAGAAGAAAAATGTGATGACAGCCACAGGCTGCCCAGCCCAAGTACCTGAATCCCAGATTTTCTCTCCCATGTTCTTCCTTGCCTCCAGATCTCAGGTCCATAGCACTTCCCCAGCTGACCCCACAGCATAAAGAGTATCTAAATGGAAGTTCTTAAAAATATCCTTCTAACCCCCAAGCTTTCCTGAGGTAGCTTCTTTCCAATTGCAGTTTTGGCCAATCTCTTTTTCATATGCAGATCCTCAAACCACAAGTGAATTTCATGAGATTGAGCAACCGAGGTCATGTGTGGCAAAACACTTCCTGCTTACGCTGATCCAAAAGATGTTTATCACTGATGAGCAGTAAAAATGTGTTCAGTATTTCCACATTCAAAAAAATCATACCTCTAAATGCCCTTTGTAGCATAAATGCTACTGGTTGAATCCGTGGGGTCCAAGGCACCAGACTGCCTTGAGAACAGGCCAAGCAAAAGATCTAGCACTTCTCAAAACAATTATTTTTCCAGTCTAAAAAATGCTTCTGCATATTTTTTTCTGAGTACATGGTTTGTCTCACTGTATTTCCTGCTGAATAACCTGTGATTTTGCCAGCAATTTAAAATGTGCACAACTCTTGGCTTTCCTGTTGACATAATTCACAGACTGAATAACACAGAGGAAAACAGCCTCAGTCCACAAGTTATTTGGTATCTGAAACTTGCATTGATTTTTGACACGTGCAGTTTTCCTAATACAAGCAGAGATTCAGCCTGATGTTGTAGAATCTCTTATTAAACATTTACTTCAGTACATCGGCATTTTCACTTTAGTTGCCAAAATGCAAATTTCTTAAAGATCTTCACCATACCAGTGACCATTTAACTATGTTTACCAGTGACAGTCTTCCAGGATGAGGGAAGCCAACAATCTCAAATTAGGACTGTAAAAATGAGATCATACCACACATTAATTTACTGCATATGGCTGCTCTGCTAAGTTTGCCATGAAGCATTTTTGGGGATTTCAATGCCAAATCATCTCTATAAAATTCTATTGCTCTGTATAATGTGTGCTTTCTCATATATTTGCTGAATTTTACAAATAACTCTAAGAGATTGTTTCTACAGATGGTTCATCCTTGAGTTTTAAGCTTTGTCCTCCTTTGTCATGGTGAAAAGAGGAGGTGCAATAAGAAAAATTACGTCAGACAAGGCTGACAGAAAAAATCCATCATCACATTGGAGTAAAGTTATGCATAAATCAGGGGTACCCTAGTGTAGCTTGAAGTCTTGTAAAATGAATCACTTGTACCACAGTTAACAATATGGAGAGAGAAAAACTCCCGTTAAAATTCTGAAGTCTACAGTGTTGTATAAAGTATTCATTCAAGAGAAGAAGTGATTTTGTAAAGCAGTCAATAAGCAGATATACACCACTTTGACACAGCTTATGACTGCACTAGTACTCCATAACCTAATGAAAAAGAAAAATTAATTCAAAGCTTATATTCGATGGCAAATTGAGTTGCATGTGTGGGCATGAGGAGATGCATAACAGCACCTGAGTACTTCTATGACCATGAAGTGCTTAAATCAGAAGGCATCAAGAGTGACAAGATAAATACCTGGTCCAGACTTCTGAGTCTGAATTTTTTGGGTTCTTTGCAGATCAGAAATCTCTAATCCAAGAAGCCCATATTTGATGAAAGTCCAGGTCGCCATGAAAGATTCACTGTGCCAGTCTTTCTTCGAAGAAAAAAATGGTTAATCCTAAACCACAGACAGACATTGGTGGGAATTATATATAAACCTGTGTTAAGTTCATTTCTGTAACATACAGGACTAGATTGTGTCCATTGATGCAAAAAAATAAACCCAAAACTTTCTGTTCTTCTTCTTCTATCTCATAGCTGTACTCCATGGAAGGTTTCCTAATAACTTATTGCTGAAAAACTACCCAATGTAAAGTTTTCTGCGAAAACCTTTTTTTCCATTCTTAAAATATTTCTATTTGAAAATAATAAAAATATTGTTTTCATACATATATATTGTATTAAATTAATGTTTTGGTAGATAGAGATGTGAGAAATTTACAACAGGCTAATTAATTATTCTGACTCTGGCATGGGGCTGGGTTTAGTGTACGATTTGATTATTAGTTGCTTCTGAAATTCTTATGGAAAAGAACCTGAAATTGTCTATGCAAAACCTTGCAATGTCATCATGTGTTTCATTTAGGAAGATTTTTGTCAATAGTATTTCAATAAGCTTATGTTTTTCTCAGAGCAGACTGTCACATGCGCATCCTGCTCATCTGTCAGGGCATTTGTACAAAAATGGGTTTTTAAGGTAAATTTATTTAGACAGCAGAATTGAAAAATTGGTTGCAGTCTTTAGCAAATAATGCATTAAAATTCCTTCAATTATGTTCTTATCAGCTTAAAAAGAACCAAAGAAAACCGATATGAAAACAAGGAGACATTGTGTTATGAATGAAGTCTGGTAAATTGACTCCTTTTCAGAAAAGGCTGAAAACATCGCTTCAAGTTGTGGTGAGCDGCACAACAGAACCTGCTGTAATCATATACAGATGATGGGAATTTGTCTAATGTTTTATGGTGAATCGTTGATGAGGCCTGCAGAAGGAAAATTTGTAGAAATAAAATCACCTTGACAGTAAAGCACTAGGGTCAAAAAGCAAAGTAAAGTCAGTGTTCTTAGCTTTAATAAAAACAGTATGATCTGTCATCAACACAGCATTTTTACACTCTTGGACAATGCACTCTGGGAGCTCCTGCTGGGTTTCATTTGATTTTCACCAAAACCAACAAAGGACAGCTTCTGCTGTCATAATGAATTACCAGCCAGAGAAGTTATAAAAATACACGTTTAGATCCCTGTAAACAAACAGCCCACACTCCAATTTTCCATACAGAAACTGTTAGCTAGCCTGGGTAAAACATACCTATAAGCTATAGAGCAGATCTGTTAGCTTGCAGGTTTTTTTGTGTTTGATTTGTTTGTTGTGGTGTTTGTGCCTCTTTATTTTTAACTGTAAACCTGAAAGTACCGACTTTTAAAATTTATTTTTGTAGTTTCTTGAAATTAATCTGCCTTCTGTGTTATAAGGGTATTCAAAAGCACATTTGGGAGAAGAAGCTTGACAAAGTGCAAAGAGGTATTGTTAAATACCTGAAGGGATTGTACATACATTGCATCACTCTCTAAATACTAGCTGGGCAAGATCACAAGGCAAAAAAAACAGCAGGGTAATTGAAAACATCTATGAACTAGGTGATCACAGAAGTGGGGTGATAGGCAAAAGGATATACAATTCACTCCTCATTACTTGATTTTACACTAATATTAGTCCTGTAAGAATGAAAAACAGGTAGGAAAAGAAGAGAGGAGAGAGGAGAGAGGAGAGAGGAGAATAAAGAGAGCATTTGCGTTTTAAGCTTCATAGGCAACAGGGACATTTCAGAGAAACAAACCTTCACTTCCAACAGCCGCTCTGGGAAATCTGGACAGAACCAGCCTTAAAATATGTAACTTTACTTACACATTTCTATTTTTAAAGCTGCAATCACTGATAAAATTTTGAAAAGATAGAATATAAAGTTCTCTAAGTGTAGTTTTTTGCAGAAAAGAAAAATAAGTACCTGCACTTATTCATGTGAGCACATCGTCTCCAATTCAGCACTGATACATAAATCATGTATGTGTATAAACAGATAGAGGGGGAGACTAGCATAAAGCATTTTGAAGAAGTCCAACCTGTGGCTAGCTGATCCACACCAGCAGGAATCCTTATTGTAGACACAGCACTACTGACCAAGTGCAATGTGACTGGCACATCTGGTTTAGTTGGTTGGGACACAAAGCAATATAGAGCACCATTTTGCCAAAAAAGCCACGCACACCATACACCCCTATTGTTTAATTAGTGGGATATAACCCATGTTTCTGCCCATGTGAAGTGTAAGCAAGCCCTGAGTTAGGAAAAAAGCAAAAAAAAAAAAGGAGGGGAAAGAAACCCCTACAAAACAATAACAACAAAGAAACCAACACAAAAAACCCATGAAAACTTTAAAATACTACTACATTACTAGAGAGTAAGGTCTTTTATAAGGGTTTGTGCTGTACTTGGGTACCTGCTTTGGGACTCCTCAGTGTAACATAGGAAGTACAGGTGGTTGAGCACAAGCATGCATATATGTATACTGAGACTTGAAAATGACCAGCTTTCAGAGACAATTAGCAATTCCATCTGTTTTCATTTTTGTGTTGCTCTCCAAGCCTGATTCATGCGTTCTCTGAAATCAGGTAATTTCTAAAGATTACTCTGATCAGCTATCCAACAGCAACTAGATGTTGGGCACTACTGAAATGCTGGATGACCAATATGACCCTCAATGCTGTAATAACCGGCCCTTATATAAACTTTGCTTTATTAACTGTCACTACTTTTGTATCAGTTTGTATCAGTTTGAGAAGAATCACAGCTCCATCTCCATCGAGGGAGGAAGGGGCTCTGACCAGGCATCCATGGTGCAAGGAGTCTCTCTGCACACTGCTGTCAGCAGCCCTGCCTTCTCCTGACTGAAATTTGAGGGAAAGATGGTGGTGTCCTTGAAGTCTGGACCGAGCTTGCTTGTGCCAGAACATCCCTGCTCAGCAGAAGACGGGGTTTGTCTCACTCAAGCATAGCCTGCACTACTGACCTTGTTTGGAGAGTGCATTCCTGGATAGGTGCTAATGCTTGGGCAGTTTAAGGTTGCCCAGGTGCCCACCAAGTTGCCAGGAGGGTCTCTAAGCACACAGAGTTCAGCAGCTGCTCTGCAGCAATTGTGGAGACATGGTGCTTGATTCAAGAGCTCGGATCCCAATGCTCACTTTAGATATTGCTGTCCTTTTCTCCTGAGATATTTCAGTTCCTACATCACTTGGGTTCTGCAATGCTGACCTGAACAGTATCCAAAGGCACTTAAATATCTATGATGGCACAAAGAGATGAAACAATTTCCTGAGTCTTGGCCGGCATTTTACTAGCCCTTTTCTTCATGAAAGCCCACATGCAGCACCTATATATTGATATGGATCTTATTTATATTTTTCAAATYAATTCTATATAATGAAATGGTAAAAACCCTAACTTAATACAGACATTAAAGAGAAGATTTAGCTTCACTGGAAAAAAAATGAAGTCAACCATCTAAAGGGGGGTGAAGGTGAGTAGTGAAAAGGTGCAAAACTAATTAACCTCATTATACAAATTATACTTGTCCCCAAGAAAGAAATTCTTCTTTATCAAGTTCCCATCATTTTCATGGGAACTTCCATTCTACACTCATGCATTTGGAGAAGCAAAATTAGCGGTGGAGTCTTTTTCCCCAAAATGCACTGAAGGCAAGCTCTTCTAGAAGCATCTTGTACAGCAGTCTGGATTCATGCACTTGTGGCTGGTTCTGGCTTTTTGTTCTCTTCTTCTGGGCACAGAGAACTGTTCTTTTACACTGACCCAAATTTCTGTCTAAGCTTCAGTTCCTTCTCTAGTTTTTGGCAATTTAATTTGCAACTGCACACATTCTTATTTAAACATCTAAAGCATGACAGCTTTCAAAAATAGCAACAAGCAAGACAAAATCATATATTTTCTGGTATAATACCTACTCCTCTAGGTAACCATCCAACCCTCTTCTCCCCGACCAATAAGCAAACACATATCATTAGTCAGATACCAAGAGAGCATGAGGCAGAGAAGACAAAAATCTCAAATGCAGGTTGTATCTGACCCATCACTTATAATTTCACATTTTTTGGTCCCATCTCAGCCATATGTTTAGCACAAAATTGTACCAAACTTGAAGACAACTGCATGAAAAACAAAGTTTACATTATTTTTCCTCCTCTTATGCCTCATCATCTCTGAAAGACTGGCTTTATTGGGACTTCTGCCTCCATAACAACAGCAGAAGGGGCCCTGGGGGAACAGCAAAACAACAGCTCAGCTCATTTCAGATCTGTGCTCTTTTACTGAGCTGGCAAAGATTTCACGTGCAAGGATAACAGCCCTGAGAAGTACAATAACAGTTAGCAATAACCTCGCGCTATGGAAGTCCATGGGAGTCTTGCCACTAACTTAAACAGAGCCAGAATCTCACTCACTACTTATATATGAAGGAGCAAAAGATGAGGGAAAAGAGTTTAAATCATCTCCCGAATAGGAATGATGGCTTTTCTTTCAGTCCTCCTGGAAGGAAAAATGATTATGCTTTTTAGCTGTCAGAAAAAAACGCCAGGGTAATTCATAAGGTATTACATTAACACATATAAAACAAAATGAAAACCAGCTTCAGAGTATGACCTTTCACTCCTGCAAAAGCTGGAGCAAGTGTATTGCAGGCCAAATTAATACACGTTCTACTAGGCAAATAAATTGAAAGCAAGGAGTCAAATTCTCCTCACTCTGGGGGGAAACAAGACATCAATTCTGAATAGGAGTCAGACCACAAATTGAAAATGCCAATATATAACATTGATATCTTTAAGACAAAAAAAAAAAAAAATCAAACACACCAAAATGAAAACCATGGTATTCCAATGATGTCAAAAGGGGAAGAGAGATTTTTAAAATCTAGCTTGTATCACTGCAGAAGTATGGCCTGCAATTCTTGAATTAAATTCAAGATTTTATTTTCAGCTCCCTGGATCTTGGTGTTGTATTATCTTCAGGCGGCAAGGCCAGAAACCCAGCTTGCACAACTGCACTTGTATACACATCGTTAAAAAAGAGGTCTTTAACTGAGAGACATGGTCTGGTAAATGGAGTGGAAGTCACAATAAATAATGGTGATATGCTCTGTAAAAAAAATCTAGTCAAATCCCATGACAATTAAAATTAAATCCCCCAAAACCTTAAGAGTAAAATAAAATGGGCTTATGCAAAAATGTAATGAGGGAGATTCTTAATTCTTAAATGAACAAATTTTGCAGAAAGTATTGTGAGTACAGTATACTGTATTATGCCATACTAACAGAGGAAACATATTTACTAGAGAGGAGACAGTCTGCTATAGCTCTTCAAAAGCAGATATTTAAAGTTTACTTTCACATGGGTTTTCACTTTTTGACCTGCTCTTGACCTGGGTAATACTTGCAGACCAGTGAGTTTAAGAAGGCCTGGGATCTATTAAAAGAGTAGTAGCTTGACTTTTACTGACTAGCACACTGATGCTTTAAAGTAAATGTTATGGTTTGTCACAGGAACCAATTTGGTTACCGTTTGTTCTTCCTGCCCCTGCCTGCTGATATTTTTTCAAGTGTTTTTCATTCTTTAAATTCTATAAAGAAATCTGCATGCTGTTATTTTAAACTTCTGTATCTTTCTTTTGAGTAGTTCATATTTAAACAGTGGGCAGTATACCCAGAGTTTAACCTCAGTGCCATTTTGTAGGACTTGAACTCCACGTGCACTACCATTATGCTCCTCTTTTCTGGCCACTCAGTTATCACAGTGAAAGATCCCATTTACCTGATTTTGAAAGGCATAGATGGCTATAATTCTTCTCTCCCTGAGTTAATCAGAAGTCATGCAGTACACTGTGTATTTAAGTACTTTATACTAGCTTTGTCACCTGTTTAAATTTGCACTTCAGTTATTATTGGTTTATTTTGTTAACATCACTGTTTCCTGTGCTACTTTTCCAGCTTTATGCAATGCATGGGATTTTGCTAGATATGTCAAAACAGTGAGAAACTTCAAAGAGTTTGGCTGAACAGGAGCCCAACCCATCCCCTAATTTTACAAGGGATAATTTTGTAATACTTACATTCAATTTGTTAGCTTAAAAATAGTTCTATTTTATGCAATATGACAAAAAAGTGCAAAATCTATTTTCCCCCCTTAAAATTACAAGACCATAAAATCTCAAAGTCCATGGGGAAAGGCCACAGTTAAGAGTTAGCAACATGCTTGAGGAGTCCTGCATGTGTGTGGTAGGAGAGGTACATACGAAAAAATGAATGAATCGGCCCTCAGCAGACATTAGCAGATACTTGACATATACTCTCTACTCAGGAGAATGAAGCACAATTCAGGTTGAGCCTTATCCTTTCTTGTAAAGCAGTAGGTTCAAAGGTGCAGTAGGTTGGGTAAATCCTCTAACTTGTATTTTTTCAATATCACATTTTTATTTGCCTGGAAACAAAGGGCTTGTGTACCAGCAATGACTTACGTCCCAAAAAGATATCAACTCTGTAAGTTTATGTTCACAAAACTAATCACTCCTGTTCTCCCAGCTCAATGCAGAAGGGGATGGAACACAGCAGAGAAACTGCCTCTCTTCCTAGAGCAGGTTTATTGGCTTGATTCTTCCATGAATTATGTCTGATATTATATAAAGGGGATTTTCTGTGGACTCTTCTCCAATATTGCAGAGTCTGTCAAACAAAAGAAATCTCTAGGTTTTTGAAGTTCTCTGTATTGCACCTTTAAATAGCAAGAAATCCAAACTTCAGAGGGTTTGTCTGAGGCACAGCCTCTAGTCACCCTTGACTGACTAGAAGATTTTAAAAATTCAGTTAAGAAAACATTAGAAACTCTGAACAAGATTGATGGATGTATCAAGTGACAACCTGCAAACTCTTCAGCAATTAGATGGGATGCAAACAATAGTGAAGGAATTAAGCTGCTAAGCAAAAATATGCAAATGTTTTTTTTTCTCCTAATTGTTTTTTCTTCCTTATGCAAGTTCTGAAACTGTCACACTTGCAGCCAGAACTTTTAAGATCTTGTCTCAATTTCTGAGGCAGAATCAAAGATGGCTCCTTTGCCTCTTGACACCTTGTTATCCATAGGTTAGATCTACAGAAAGATAATAAAAGAACATTTCAAATCCCCAAAACTGTCTTTTGACATAAAATGCTTTTGGAGGTTCTACCATTAAAAGAGACTTTAGTTTAAGTAGCAACTATCAAAAGGCAATTAAACCAAAGGGCATATTTGGGTAAATAATTTAAGAGGGATTTTCCCATGTCAGTTCTCTCACCTTTATTAAAAGTAAGCACCTTACCTTCACATGGCATCAGCATGCAAAATTGCACTTAAAAAGTGCTACAGGGAACTGTCACAGTAACTTTACTGCGCAGTGAAAACCTTACTGAACCTGAGACAGGCTAAGCAGCATTCCACTGTATAAATCACCTGTTCTTGGCTTTGTTCAAGTAAAGTTATTAATGGAAATGTGACTTACTGATAAAATACATACTGTGATACTTCAAAGAAATCCACCCATCCCATTCTGTGTTTTCTGGGATGTAAGATAACGTCACTGCCTTTGGTGTCCTGTTTAAGTCTGGTTAAGGAGTAAAACTAGGCTGCATTTCTGTAAAGGATTTCCTATTGCACTGAATGAGACCATCTACTCGCATGAAGGAACGTTCAGTGACTTCAGACAACGCAAAAGCAAGTCAGATTTGGTTGACGACTAAAATAAAAGCAAAACAAGGATAAAAAAAATTCACACCCCTTCAGTGCTTCCTATTGAAGACTAAGTAATGTCTGGAATATTTACATCTTCTCTTCAGCTTTAGTTTAACATGCAATGGTTGATTCAGCTTAATGGATTGCAAAAATCGCTGTGCAAAGAACAAGCATTTCTTTATGTTTAGAAATATTTTTCAATTGTTCACTTTTTTCTTTATAATAAAAAAAAAAGGAAAATTGATTAGCAGAATTTCCAGTTTTACAAGCTGCAGAACCATTACCTTTCAGCTTCAGCTTCTTAATCTATAGCCAAGAAACCAACCAAACTCCTACCACTCATAGATCTTGCAGGCTGCTGTAGTCACCAAAAAAAGGCTACCTTAAACACAGTGAAAGATGATTTATCTGAACAACTACCTTCAAGATTTTAGAAACATAATTAGTAAAAAGGTTAAAGAGATCAGTACTAGCAATAAGACATTTAAAAGGGATAAGAAACTTTCATGACTAGAACAGTCATTAGAACTGGTGGCTTACTGATGGTTACCCCATCCCCATGTATTTCCCAGTGTAACAGTGATTGCACGCGTGAAAAGATCAATGATAGATAAATGGAGTCAGCTTTGGTTTATGGGATTTACTTGGACACTAAGAGTCAAACTCAAAGCTTAAAACTACTGAAAGAGTGATCAATTTGTTAACAAAAGATTAGATAGGATTTTGCAGTTGTGAGGACAGAATACTAGAAAGCCAGCATTTTATTTTCAATATATCAACATACTGTAGCAGAGAAGAAAGACAAAAATCATAACATTTAATTAATTTAAATTATTTCATCAACAAGAGTAAGTGGGTGTTTTTCCTAATGAAATTAGAGAGTGTTGGAGAAGGAAGGATAGGCTTACCTAGTATATTTAAAAGTATTAAATACATACAAGTCATGAGATTTGGCTTTGAATCCAAATGTATATTCCAGCTTTTGAGACTTTGATAGTGTTAACATATGGGGTTAGAGTTCAGGGCACAGTAAGGCTAGAAATCAGTCATAATCTGCAGATCCAATATAAGTTACTCTGGTTCTACAACAGGGTAAGCAAACCAATGCAGGAAAATTAACAATTTACCCAAAGTTTAATCCAGACTAAAGGCAGGTAGGAATCCCGAAGAGACTGAGTACATTTCACTGCCGCTTTCCATCTTGATCTGGAATTCAAAGTAAATAAAGCAAGTTTGACCCCAAAAAGATTTGCAGCTAGGACTGAAAGCAGAGTTCATTTTTTTTTAAACTCTTCAAATCTAACAAGAAGGCTTTTATCCCAGAACARGCAGCTCAGCTGTGTGGATCAGAAAGCCTCTTTTCCTAACTCTGTGGAAAGCAGTGAGAAATTTGCCCCTTATTTCAGAGTAACCAAACTTCAGACCAAATCTCTGATGTGGAAAACATATGCAGACACCTTAGTATCAGGTTATAGATTGCATGGAAGGACTGAGAATTGCCAAAGTATCAATAAAGAAAAACATTTTTTCACAGGATTTGGAAGAAATTTTTTAAATGGCAGAAAGGCTTAGCTCTCATTTCCTAGCCTTTTCCTCAAGTCGTTTTCCTAATTTCTGACTGGACATTTTTACCAGATTCCAAACTGCGCTAAAGCCCAAGGTATGGGATTTATTCAAGTGTTTCTCAACACACAAAACTGCATTATCCWAGACTTCTTCTGCACAAAGACCTTCTCTTGTCTACTCTAGAAAAGACAAAGCCTCAAAGGGAGTGCTACAGCAAGGCTGCCTAATAACCAGACTGAATCTCACAAGCAACCTTGTTTAGAGGGGATGCATGGGGAAGAATGACGAGCAGGAAATTAAAGCAAAAGAACAACCCACCACCATTGAAAATGAAGCCAGAAAACGGGAAATTTAAAGGATTTGAAAATAAAATGGGCTTCCTGGATCAAAGCATTGCAAAAGGAATACAGAATTTTTAACCTTTAGGTAGCCAGTTCAAAATCCAGCTGAGGTCAGGAGGGATGAAAGGTTATCATCCTCTAATGATTTTCACAAACTTAATTAAAGACTCCATCAAACTTTTTTTGTCCAAGTGCACAACCCTAACTTCCACTGGAGACTATAGCAAAACTCATATCGACTCAGAAAGGAGCCAGCCTGTATCCATAAATAGACATCATGTTGATGACTGTAGATAAGGTTATTTAAAGAAAAAAAAATAGGGTGAATACACTCCAGATGTAAAGAGATTTTCGATCTAGACATGCATTTCATGATTTTAGTTGCAACTTAATGAACAGCCTTGCTGAGAAGAAAAAACAAGTAACAAGCCAAAAGTAGGTAAGACCCAAACTAAAGAAAAGCATAGAATTGGACTGTCCACAGAAGGATAAACATCACTGAGAGGATGAGAGAGAGAAAAAAACGTGGATTGTTGGGCATGAAGTTGTGCTGAATGTCTAGTGATGAGCACTTTTTCCCCGTTTCACAAAAAACCGCAGATCTTGATCTATAGTATCACAGGCACAAGCAAAAGAACTTGTCATATAGATGCAGTTTTCAGTTGAAGTTTCAGCTTGCAAATGCAAATCTAGGAAGGAAATGCCATGACAGTATGTTGATTCAGAAAGAAACACAGAGAGAGCATTGAGACTTGGGTGAGCCATAACTCTTTTGGAAAGAAATTTGTGTTCATTTACACATTTTTGACACAAATACACAAAACCTGCAATGTGTAAGGTCCCCATCTCATTTGGCTGACAAAGATTTTGCACCTAAACTCATTATACTGTAAAGGCTATGATATGTCATGAGATCCTGATTAACAAATTTTTGCAGCCTCCTGGGACTCTACTATTTACCACTCAGGTTGCTCTTATTGTAAGAGGTTATTGTGAGCCAAACTTAGATCAGGCAAAAAACTAGGAGGAAGAACCAAAGGACATGACGCGATCAAGAGAAAACTGAGGAACTTGGGAACCAAGACCTCTCTTTCAATGCATTGAAATATTTGCACTTGCTGCTGGAACTGCTTGAAAGCCTCATCTAAGTGGTGCCACAGCACAGAGGAAGAGATAAAAGATGAATAGGGATAAGAATTGAAAATCTGGCTTTTAAAAAACATAATATTCAGCTTCCCACCCAGCACTAAGGCTCCTCCTGCACTTCATGGAAAATTACACCTCCCTTCCCCTTGGGTTTCCCTGTATTGTCAAATGCCAAATGGCATACTTCAAAACTCCTGTCACTAACTCAGATTCTTAAAGGTTCACAAAAGTAAGAGCTGCACATAGATCTGTAACATTTCCTCAATAATTTTGGGTAATGAAAGCATTTTCTTGAATACAAACTTGAGTGTTCAAGATAAAACTGGGTCCTCTACTGGTTAAGGCTCAGGATTTATCCTCYACAGGAAGCCTGAACATCCTGAAATTTGCCCCAAATAGAAAGGAAAACACATTGAAAATAATTTCTCATCAATTTAGAAGTTAAAAAAAATTTAAAAATATTTCTTTCTACATTTTCATTTTGAAATCTGAGGTTAGAATATCAAAATGCTGCAATTAAGAAACTGAAATTTACATTTTAATAACCCTGGTTACAGATGAGTGTGTTTGGTGCTTTTTCCCTGAAAAATTCTAAGGGGATAAGCACATATTTTTTGCTGAAAAACAACTCTTTATTAAACAGCATACATCAATAGAAAAATATTTCACCAAAGAATTGCACCAATCTACCCCAACCAGCTGTTCTTTCACAGACAGGAAAGAAAAAAAAAGCCAACCAGCTTTGTTGGTAGAAACCTTGAAAATATGAAAATGTAAACTAAAATATCTTTTTAATTATTTATTGATGTTAGAAACTAAAGTATGTGTTGTCATTTATATGCTGAACTGTTTACAGTACTTGTCTTTCCTGAGCATCTGAAGACCTCTTGAGAAACCAATGGGGGAAAACCAGAAAACAGGACTTCATTCCCAGCATTCCTTTAAGTTTTCTGCAGCAGATAACACAGACCTGTTTGTGCAAAATCTCAATAAAATCACTAATTTTCAACAGTTTCCTATGGAAGCAACAGCTCTAAGTGACATGAGTCATCAGAAGCAACATTTGCATCACCATGGACTTCAGCCACGGCAGCCAAAATCTGAGTTGAATCCTCTCAAGATTTATTGCGTCTGCAGAACCTATCTGTAGCTTGGGATGCTGCTTGCCCCATGCAGCCCAGTAACCAACAGTCCAACAGTCAATGAATGAAAGAACCACCAGAAATCCCTCAGATAAAACCCTACAACTTCTCTATCTAGAGAACCCCTGAAAGTTCCTGCCTCCATTTCCCCTAGCCTTAAATGCAGAGAATAACAGCAACTGCTCCAAAGGCTTCAAATGTGTAGATTAGCACCAGAAAAATTAAGCGCTATAGAGACAAAAACCTTTACATCTTTTCCAGTGCAGAGGAGTCCTGAATAGTCACTGTGATTTGGTACCTCTTCATAGATAAGTCTCTCTTCTGTTGTCTTTCTGACCAGTCTCAGTCAGGTCATTTATCAAACTAATTGCTTTAAAGACAGACATTCTTAGGCAATCTGTTCCCTCTCCGTATTTCCCATTACAGTCATTGAAAGTTATGTATGCAGATGAAAACGATAACAGACCTCTTGCACTCTCAGAATATTCCTTTTTTAAACAAACACTGGGAACTTCAACAGCAAACGTGGCTGAGCCCAGTCCAATCTGACAATACTCTGAGTAAGAAAATACAATAGCGGTACTAGTGTCAAGCAAGTGATTCCAGTCCATTGTTTACCCAAAAAGTTTGAGAGCTGATTAAACAATCAGCTTAAGATCTGGAAACACCTTCAGCAATAGCACCTCTGGTGCCAACTGAAGACAAACACTCCCACCATCATCAGATCCTGCAAACCATCCCTACCTTCCTTCTCTCTGCTATTGAGAGATAAAAATTAATGTGACATGAGCAAGTGTGAAGAAATGCTGAACTTACACAACACACAATTCACACCAAACTACCTGAAAAAAGTTAAGTAGAAATATTTTAATGTAAGACTGCAACTGATGCGTATAATCTATTTAAGTGAAATATAGCCAGCATTTGGGCTTTTGGAAAGTACTCTCTGCCCTAGCCCTCAGCCTACAAGCATCATTGTGAAAGGGAGCAGACATAATAAATGCCTCCAGGTGGGGAACCCATCTGGTTTGTCCTCAGGTTTTGCAAACCATCACTTTGTCATTGTGGACACCCTACTCCTTGACAGGACACTTGCAGCCACCTGTTCCCTTGGGTCACACATCTACCCTCCCTTACCCAGGGACCACACCTCCATTCACAGCAGACAGAGCAGCCCCTCGCAGTTCCAGTGCTCCCTTGGCACAGGATGGAGCAATCAGGGCTTGTGGCTTTCAAGGGAGATTACAAAAGCTCTTGAGTAAAGGAAGCCACATAACAGTATCTTCCTTCTGCTTTCCCTGCTTTTTATGGCTTGTTATTTCTTACAAACAAGGAAACAAACAAGTGCTGAAGACTTTGAAAAGGATAATTGCCATGCATGTTGGATGACCATCTCTGCTATAGGGCTCATTTGTGGACACGACTAAAACAAGACAGAACTAAAATTGCCTAAACACGTAAGATTGCAACACTGCCTTGCTCACAAATAAAATACAAAAAGGGATGCTAGGTGTCATGATATTATGCCTAAAATATTCACATGTTGTATTGATAAATACCAGTGGATGAAAGAGTACATTCCTCCAGAAGCTAAAGCATTTATCAAGATGCATACATCTAAACAAAARATTCATCTGAAGGTATAAAAGAACATGTCATTTTTCAAATCATTCCAAAAGATCCAAATATTTTTCCAGCAATATGAAAATGCAATTATAGGCTATATTAAAAATAAATAAATAAAAAAGGCCAAACAAACAAAGGAAAAAAAAAATCTAATCATTCCAGCCACAAATTTTAGAAATTGCTACCACTCAACAAAATTCTGCCCTTTGCCTGCATTTTATTACATTCCTGTATACTTTGTAGGCACTACAATGAGAAGACGTAGTCCTCTTCAGTATTCTAAGCTTTTAGTTGGTGTCCAGTGAAATCAGTAGAAGGAATTCAACTGATTTCTGTGACCCTTGAGATAGCAGAGAGATATCCATATGTATGAATATATTGGGAAAATAAACCCTTAAGGACTTGAATACTGTTAGAAAGATTTACTTGGGATTCAGTGGATGCTATGAAGTTGAATTATCAGTGCTATTCTATAATTATTGTAAGTAAATGGCTGGAAATAAAGGTCAACTGGTGAAAAAAATTATCATTTTTCAAGGAGAAGTTCTATAGGTTCTCTAGAATTCCATAATTAAGCTAAAAAGTCAACTAATTAAAAAAAACCCAATTTCATGCATTCATAGTGTTTTTTCCTATGCTGCATGCAACTCCAGTTCATGTGTGAACACAATTTTTTTACTGGAGAGTCCCCTTTCCAATAACCAAATTTATACCACCATTAAGCAGCACATCACACAATCAGATCACTGTGGACTCAATCCTATCTCCCTGTGACTGATAAATCCCCTTCTGTGATACTTTTCAGACACTGAACAACTCAGTCATTTTGGTGTATTTATATGAGCTTTGATGATGTGACCAAGTTGCTGACAGCTTGCTTGTGTTAAACTGCAGCTCAGCTTTGAGTCTGCTGGTGTAGACTCTGTTCTGCTCCAAACCATCAAGAAAACTGCAGGAGCCATTTAAACACTAACATACCTTCAGTGAAAAGTGTCAGCGACGCCTCATTTATATTTACTTTCTTCATCACACATGTGCTTCGGTGTTCTTTTCCTGCTGTGTCACTTAGTCCTACACCAAAACTGCAATCTGCCCTGCAAGACAGCTCCCGTTGTTTTATATTACTGTGGCTATTGCCATAGAAGAAAATAAATTTTTTTCTACAGATACATCAGCAACAAAAAGAGGGCTAAGAATCTCCATACTTTACTAGCTATGGAGAGTAACAATGACAAAGCCTGAGAAAAAGACTGAGGTACTTCATACCTTATTTGCTGCAGTCTTTAACAGTAATTAACACTTGTTCTGTGGGTACCCAGCCCCCTGGCATTGAAGACAAGGACAGGAAGCAGTATGAGGCCCCCATAATCCAAGGAGGAAAGGTCAGCAACCTGATACACGTCTTAGACACACTCAAGCCTATGGAGCTGGATAGAATCCACCCAAGGGTGTTGAGGGAGCTGGCAGAAGTTCTCACTACATCACTTCCTATCTTTATCAGCAGTCCTGTCCAATAAGGGAAAGGCCGCAGATATTGTTTACCTGAAGTTATTAAAGCCTTGTCAACATTTTCCACAGCATGCTCCTGGAGAAACTGGATGCTCACGGCTCAGACAGGTGCACAGTTCACTGGGTGAAAAAATTGGCTGGGTGGCTGGGCCCAGAGAGCATTGGTGAATGGTGCTACATCCAACTGGCAGATAATCAGAGGGGTTCCCCAGGGCTCAATATTGGGGCCAGCCTTGTTTAAAATTTTTATCAATGATCTGGATGAGGGGATCGAGTGCACCCTCAGTCAGTTTGCAGACAACACTAATTTGGATGGGAGTGTTGATCTGCTGGAGGGCAGGAAGACTCTGAAGAGGGATCTGAACAGGTTGTACCCATGGTCCAAGGCCAATTGGATGAGGTTCAACAAAGTAAAGGGTTAAACAAGGGTCCTGCCCTGGGTTACAACAACCCCATACAACAAACACTACAATCTTGAGGCAGAGCAGCTGGAAAACTGTCCTGTGAAAAAGGACCTGGAAGTGCTGGTTGACAGCAGCTGAACATGAGCCAGCAGTGTCCAGGTGACCAAGACCACCAATAGCATCCTGGCTTGTGTCAAAAATAGTGTGTCCAGCAGGACCAGGGCAGTGATTGTCCCCCTATACTTGGAACTACTGAGGTCGCACCTCAAGTGCTGTGTCCTTTTCTGGGCCCCTCACTTCAAGAAGGATATTGAGGTGCATGTCCAGAGAAGGGCAACGGATCTGGGGAAGGATCGGGAGCACAAGTCTTATGAGGAGAATCTGAGGAAGTTGAGGTTGTTTAGCCTGGACAAAAGGAGGCTCATGGGAGACCTTACCACTCTCCACTACTACTTGCAAGGAGCTTTTAATGAGGTGGGGGTCGGTCTCTCTTCAACAAGAAATTGGACAAGAGAAAACAGCCTCAAGCTGCACTAGGGCAGGTTTAGATTGAATATTAGGAAAAGTCTCTTCACAGAAAGAGTGATTAAGCATTGGAACAGGCTGCACAGGGAAGTGGTGGAGTCACCATTCCTGGAGGTGTTTAAAAGATGTGTAGAGGTGGCACTCAGGAACATGGTTTAGTGGTGGTCTTGGCAGTGCTGGGTTAACGGTTGGACTCAACAATCTCAAAGGTCTTTTGCTACTTAAATGATTCTGTGATTGTTTTGGTCATTTTATTCCACCTATTTCATGCTCTGAGATATGCAGATTATCTTATACCTGTAAAGCAGGATTTTTCTTGTTAGTCACATATAAGAATTCCAGCACAGTTATAAATTAATGCTTTTGTGGGAATTTCTAACCTGACAATAGTCCTTACAAACACTTGGGATACAATTCTAAAATATATTCCCTAAAGTTTTTTCACACAGGACCAGACATGTCGCAGGGGCATTCTTAAATATTTATAAGTTATCCCAAAGAGATAAAAAAAGAAAAAAGTTGAAACCATCTCAAATGTTCCCATGCATGTTTGAGTCTACTAAAAATTCTTAAGATTCTCCCAGAAAGCAGTGTTCTACCAATGCAGGGTCATGGTCTTTGGCCTCTGCATTGCCCCAAGCATATTTACCATTATTATAAGACCTGTCATTCATCTCTTTAGATCTCTGACAGAAAAAAAATGTTTAGCTGTTCTATCTAGTTAGACAATATCTTGATGCAGAAACAAGCAGTCCCAAGCCTGTGTGTCAGCCACAGAACATCTGTGCTTTTGTGCTGGTGATTGTGTGACACTTTTAATACACAAAGAAAAACTTCTTCCAACTTTTTCAGCAAAGATGTTTTACATGCATCATAAAAATATAGTGAATGTGACATCCTTAATGTTCCTGGTGCTAAAGGAAATCCATGCACAGCATGTAATGAGACAATATATTCATTGTACAAACAATTTTTCAGTATTCCCAATTTATCAGAGAATCAGAAGTTGTAGAAAAAGTCTATTTTTTTTTCTTGAGGCAATAACTGTTTCAGTTTTGTGTGCTTTAAGGCAATGATTTTTTTGGTGGGTCTTCTAAACACTCCTACCATATAAATAACCAATACACTGACACAGCATGTGTAAAATACCGGCCACGTCCAAGGCCAGACTTTCTTTCTCCAGACATACATCAATTAGTTTCGTTACTTGGCTGGATGCTCACTTTCTCTAGTGAAACCTACAGGAACCCTAGCTATGTTTTTCAAAGTAAATTGAATTACTTTAGTCTCAAAGTCCACGCATAATTCTTACAATTTGCATATATTCTTACAAGTATAAAGAAAGCATTCAAGTCTATAAGTGAGCCTCTTAATTCAAAGCCATTGGTGTTTTATTTCTCTTGGGCTTTTAGTCCTGAGGCCATAAGCCTGCCACGAGCTCTGACAGTATAAAGCTGACTTGTGAAACTGTAGGTCATTCCCTGGGTAAGTCAAAGCCAAAAGCCTTTTCCTGAAGGCTAGAATGAAGGAAACAGAAAATATGGAGACACCCTTTTTGTGCTCTACTTTATCATCATCAAGATAGCTCTGCCCATACTTCAACATCACAAGAGAGGAAAATTACCAACATCTTCAACTTTCATAACTATCCACTGGATTTTAGCACCAATCTAATCAGAGCAGCAAAATATAAGGAGGTTAATCCAGGGATGAAAGAGAAATTATGTTCATTTACTCTTTTACCTGGAAGTAACCTCGTGACCACTAGGACAAGCTGTATCAATCTCTGGGATTTAGTCACAAACAATAACTGGAGATTGTGCATGGTGAGCCCTTATCCCAAATTCAGCTACAGAACTGCCATCAGCTTCTTCCCATAGCCACCTTCAAGTGCTGCAAACCCACCCTCAAAGCAGCAGAGAAGACACTTGGTCATTCTGCAGCCTGTTGGCCAAAAAATCCCATGTCCGCCATGTGACTCCACACACTCACATGCCTCTTCCTATCATTCAAGTATTTCTGCAGCAGAAAGATGAATAAGCAGGGGAGGTCAATAGTTTTGTTCTGTTATTGTTTGAAGGCTTGAGAGGCTAAGGAGACACCAGCTCTGGGATTATGGGACCCTTGGTGCAAAAGAGAAGGGTGTTGTTTTACTTCTAGCAGGAAGAAGAGGTATCAGATACAATTTAAAAACATAAAAGGAAGATCATCACTCAAAGAAGACTTTTAAGTGTTAAATGACTAAAATTGATCATGCAATCATCAGAAGTCAAAATGTGACGTGAAAATCAAGCAAAGCTAGGGAACAGCAACAAGACTGCAACAGAAAATCGACACATATCACAGATTCAGTGAGAAAATGAGAAATAAAAAGAAGCAAAACATGAAATTTGAAAGCAAAGAAGATAGAAGTAAAATGGCCTTCTGAACTAATCCTCTGCCATATGCCCAATATTTGTAAACTGAGTTAAACTGTGACACTTCTAGGCATACAAAAGACAAAATTTTACCCCGTACATTCTTCTTTAAAAAATTACCCATTTCTCCTAAAAAGATTTTAAAAAGAGCATCATTTTTGCTGATCTGATTGATCTACCACTATAATTCTTAAAGAACGTGTGCAAGTCACTGTATGCATACCAATCCATAAATAATGGGAAAGAGGGATCCGCTCACCTCCTGTGAGCAAGCAGAGCCACACTATTGGAATAGAGAGAAGGAGGACATGCCATTGCATCTCAGCTAAACTGTTATGCAATACCTGGAATGATGCAAGATCAGGCTTGGAACTGGGAGCCAGGCTTCCTATTCCCCGTCCTGAGAGATGCAGAGCATTGCAGAGGTATCTGGTGAATCTCCAGGGATAAGGTTCAAGTCTTGTCACTACAAATCACCCTCTGCCAAGCAATTTGTGCAGCAGCTTATAACAGCAGTTAAACAAAGGAGTCATGGGGCCATCCTCTGGACTGAGGGCAAGGCAGTTGCTACTGGGGAGAGGAGACTGGGAGATAAAAGCAAAGCAAACATGCCAAAGTTAATAGGGCAGAAAAGGCTCAACCTCCCTCCGATCCTGGCTGCGTGGCAGGAAAAAATGGAGCGCAGGCTATAAATGGATAAATACATGARGGCATCTGCACGAACCGGTCACACTGAAATCTGTCATCTTCCTTCAGTGCTTGCCTGAACAGGTGGGGCTATCAGCTGGTTTCTGGAGGCAGGATGCTTGCATTTATGCCCTCAGACTGTGYAGGAGCAACTTTCTACAAACTTAATAAAGCAAATGCAAATTGATTTACACAGGGAAAGCTATATTTATAGCAGAAATGGAAAGTATCTCAGGTCAGGTTGCTTTCTACTTTCATGATGTAATTACCATTAGTATTATGCATGAAGAGACTTTTGTCTTAAGCTCTTTAAAATAAAATCTTGGAGGCTGCTAAAAATAATATAAAAATTAAAAATGTGATGTTTTGGAGAATGTTAGCCTGTTGCTCCTGGGATATTCCCTAATCATTCTGACTATTTCCCAAAGTGTAGAATACAGTTTCAGAGCACTTGGGAGAAGCTTTCCAAATTTTGGTAACTGCATATCAAGTTGTGGTTCCAAAAAACAAAGGCTGTGCCTGAGGCATTTTTACTTCAATAAATGAAAATACTCAGACTTTATATGTCATTCCAGATGCATTCCCTGTCTTTTTGTGCTTTTCCTTCCCTAAAAGACAGGGGACAGAGAAGCGTCTCATTCCTGGCAAGCGGACAGTTCTTCCAAAAAAATTTCATAGTACAGTCCATGATTCACCAGGCATACTTGGATGAAGTCAAGTGTCCACATATTTAGAATGGCATTTTGCAAAGTATGTAAAGATTAATACAACTTTACTAATGTGGCTAGCGGGTCCAGTTAGGACTATGACCTACAGACCTTACAGACCAAGCCAAATGAATCCTTGAAAGAAAGGCCTAGCATCCTGGGTGGCCTGATGTAGCCTGTACCAATCACAAGTGCTGCGCTGTCAGGTACCCAGCCAGATTTAAAACGCTCTCAGTGCCACCTCTGATTGCAGCTCAGATACAGCTGGTACCAATATAGGAAATAACAAAACCATAACACCCCCTACACCATGTATATAGAGACACAGGAGAACTCAGCAGGCACTGGATGGACCTTTAGGAGCTGCAGAACTCTAGGCTCCCACCAGCCCCACGACAAAGGTTCTGCAGGGAGCACAGCAGAGACCCTGTCAAGGAGAGACTCATCCAGGAGTCGTGTTAATTCCTATAGATACTCCATAAAGCTGCAGTTTATGCATATAGGTAGGGAGCATTGGGAGCACCTCCATGCTTCCTCCCAAAGCAAGGCTACTCGGACAGGTGTAGGCAAGAGGTTTTCTGTGATCATCGAGTATCAGGTAGGAGGAGGAGGAGCTCAGGGGCCTTAGAGTAAGAAGGTATCTTTTTTAGCCCTTGAGCTTTCAGGATTTACTTGTTTGTGAAAAGCAAAGATCACTCTAAGACTGATGGAGTGAAATAAACTTGGGGTTTAAAGGAGTGGTTTCACATTATGAAGACGTTATGAATGAAATGTGGGGATTCCTGGCCTAAGCAACAGGTATACACTTTGCACTAAATAGTGGACCAGGATGGAAAGAGGTTGCTAACAAAGGACTTGCAAAGTATTCCACTACTCTTCATCTAAATACAAATAGCTGAAATCAGGGGGTTTGAAGTCTGGGGATTTTTCCCTCTGAAAATGGGAGGCAATGGGAAAGGTAGCCTTCCTTTCTTTGCCAGGGGGGCTTAGCAAGTTCAATTCCTGCAGACTTTATTAACGTGATGCAGTTAAGGTTGCTAATTTACTCTGGGAAAAAGGAAATTTCTAGGTACATTTCTTCTGAGTCAGGGATACGATTTCAAAGTCATTAATAAGAAATGTCAGGAATTTTGGCAGTCTTGTAGACCTTGATCCAGTAAATTAGATAACTACAATGAGCATTCCTCTTTTCCATTGTTATTTTTTAAAACATTTTAAAATAAGGATGAGAAATTGCAAAAAGCAGAACAAAAATTCTAACCTTGTTCCAAGACTTTACATGAAATCTTTCACTTTTTATCTTAATATTGAATTGTTCATATTCTATTGTAATCTTTATTCAACCATTTCATTTCTACTTATGTGAAAAAATTGCAATGCTTATAAATACTACATACACAAGTGGCTAAATGTTGATGTGCGTGAGATGTTGAAACAGGAGATAAAATATTGTGATGATCTGAAAAAGAAACATTTTCCATCAAATTTTGTCAAAAAGGACAGGTTCTGATATATAAACATGTTTTGGTTTTTCTGTTACGTGTCGTGCCATAAACCTGGCATGTTCTGATAAACATAAATAAGAAAATAGTAGTCACCTATTTAAATTATACATTGAAATATAATAGTTACTTAAAAGCAGAAGAAACTGAAAGTATTACGTGAACTTCCAGCCAAAGTAATCCTTTCCTTAAGGAACAAGGGTCTACAAATGGGTTATAATACATCAAGATTTTTTAATATCATTTTAGTTATAAACTGTTCAAAACTTTTTCAGTGGGTCCAACAATTCATTTGATCAATATTGTTATTACTCTACATTGCTCCAAATTCCTGTCTAAATTGTTTAATACTAAATCAGAAGCACTATCCAAAAACCACTAAGTCACTACCTTGTTCCAGGGATGGATTTGGTATCAGTTGAGGAAACCCAGGGAACCTCTAAGTCTAGGACAACACCCTTCCCAACAAGCACTGTTATTTTCATTTATTTACCTTGGTAACCATGTGATCAGAGGCGAAGTCCATAATATTTGTCATTGTGATTCCACATATAATATTCATCATTTGGAAAATTTTACACTGCTCCTGTAAGCACACGACAAAAGCAATCACATGAATGTTGTTTTCTAAGGCTGCTAACCCCCATCTTTGATTTCTTGTCTACAAGGCATGGGCATAGCCTTTTTTGCAGCAAGAGGCTGTTATATAACATGAAAATAAGATTCAGAAACTGAAAATAACCTGTGAGTATATGTATAAAATTCTAAAGGCCAGTCTCTGAGTACACGAGTGTGCAATTAATATTGACTTCAGCCGATGCTGTGGAACAGAGAGACACTTTAACCCCACAGGACCAAGACTTCTCTGCAGGTAAACCTCTGTAAGAGACTTTCAAAGTCTCTCATTCTTTACGACTGAGGCTACTGATTTTAACAGAACTAAAATATCAAGCCCCAGCATACAAAGTGTTGTTTGCAAAGATTTCAGCCAGTGTTGCAATTCACAAGGTCCTTATAGGATAAAAAGCAAAAGAAGAAAAATTCCTTCATAGAACAAACAAACATGCCCAATTCTCTTTCTGCACTGAAACATAGATTTTATCCTAATTTAATTAACATGTTACCTTGGGGCAACACAGCAGTTCAGAAAAAGGTACAAGGAAATTAAAAGGGCAATGGAGCAATCTTACTGAATATTTCTCTAAAGGAAAAACATTAAGGAACTCTGACAAAAATTTATCCTTTAAGGAGAGATAAAAGAATTCATTCAAGCTGGCTAAATATTTTTTTCTTTCATGTGATAATTAGAAATGAGACCAAATCTGAAGACAATCATCAGTCATTTTACCACATGAAGAATGGTTTACTAGCAAAGTCAAAAGTATAAATATGTACAGATGCTTTTATTTTTGCTATGTAGAGGCTATTTCTAGGAGAGAGGGGAAGATTATTTTCATCGGGATACATGAGCTGTATTTTCCTTCATAGCCTAACTTAAGCATTTTGCTTTGTATCTCATGACACAGCACTGCATTGCTCGTTTCCTGCTGTAGAAGCCACGGTGCCGACACTTCCCAGCACCCTTGTTTCTGGCCAGTCTCACACTCAGACCAGGACTTTGAATCCCCAGACGTGGAAGTGTCCTGACCCAGGGATTAGCTTGGGGCCACCACGAAGAGATGAAATATAGACGCGGATGACTTCTCAGAGCCCATCAGTAGCATCAATCTGTTTGTCTGCCTATTTATCCTCACTTGGGTTGGCCAACAAAACATCATGACTAAGCAAACATGGAACTGCGGTTGTTACTCATCCAGCACAAATTGCTACTGCCCTGTTCCCACTGCACCTAAATCTAGTATATTTGACTTAACTAGCAGCATGGGCTATAATGAAAAGCAGATGTAGACGCTGCCACCTTTTGGCGATAGCCAATTGGGTTATTACATATTCCCAAAACTCACTGATGTTGCACCTGCATCCATCTCAAAGTAGTTCTGGCACGTAGAAAGAACCTTCAGCTCCTGACCAGTCTGGAAGGCAGACAGAGCTTGTCTTCTAGAAACTGCTTTAAAAATAGAGATATTTTAAAATTACACTTTTTCTAAAATCATCTTGCTGTGTCAAGGTGCTACTGCAGTGCTTTAGACTTCTTTCTGACAAGCAAAGAGAACAGCTACAGCACAAGCCCACCCCAACAGCTTATGTCAAGGCTTTGGCATGAAGGAAAATTAAATTCCTTACTCCTTAGACCTCTGAGCAGTAATGGCAACTTCTAAGAACAACCTTGGTGTGTTTTTTTCCTAGAAGTTTTCCCACTGCATCACAAGAGAAAAGGACGGAAATATCTAGGTAGAAGAAAGCTAATGGGGAGGAACATTACCACCGTAGTGAACAGGAAGGAGCCCCACTGTCCAAACCCATCCCAGGGATGAGGGCCAGGCAGGGCAGCAGACCTCACAGGAGGCAGCTTTCAACATGCATAGCCAGGCCAGGGGGAGGTTCACAGCAAATCCCTTCTAGGCAGCCAGCATTCCCACTCAGGGCACCCCCCAGTAACCCATTATTCCAGGAGCCAGTGCTCCACCAGGCACCTTGCTCCTGCTTGTTGCACCTGGGACATTGATCCGGACTGGAGGAACAGCAGTGCCTGAGCCACCATGGGATGTCATGCAGCACCTCCTGAGCAGCCCTGGAGCTCAGTGCTCAGAAGGTTGATAGAGAAAGGGAAGAGGTGTCATGCCAGCACTTGCAGTGGCAACACGCTATCTAAAAGGCTATCCATTTTCCTGAGGGGTATCCAGTGTCCTGCTGTCAACAGCATGCAACAAAAAGGAGCGTGCTGCTTCGTTCCAGGGCACCAGCAAAGTGCCCTCTGCCACACATGCCCTCAAGGCCCCGACAGGTAATTCGACCTTTGCTGAGCGTGTCCTTAGGGCACCCTGTGCTCCTTGCTGCCTGGACTGTGCCGGCTAGGGCACACCGCTCCTCCTTCCACGGCATTTCCCTGCCTGAACATCAGAGAATGCGGTGCTGGATGGGTCCAGAGGAGCTGTCATTCAGCCACCACAACCAGGTAAACAAACAAACAAAAAAAAACCCAACCAAACAAAACAAATAAACAAACAAATCAAACTCCCAAAACTTTCTGAAAGCAAAAATTGACTGAAAAAGTTAAATCAAGCAGGTCATTCTCTCCAGGCAAAAAGAAATCTAGGCAGCTTTCTGAAAGCATCTTGCTTGCACACAGCATTTATTTATTTATCTTTTTTTTTCACTTATATAGGCACAACAGGAAGAACGCAAAGTAAGCCCTCATTTACCACAGAAAGAAATAATCTGAATAACAGAGAAACGTACAAATAGCAGGTGTCCCAGTTGGGTTACCAGGCTATTAGCACAATACCTCTAGCTGTCACAACACATCACCGTTTGCTCCCTGATTGTTAATACTTTGTCTCGGTTTCCAAGCTCTCTTTGCTAACAAACAACCCTGTCCCAAGGCTTTGAACTTAATCGTTACATTTGTAAGTGGTGATAGACTTTGTCACCGCTACCCTGACTATCCAGCAGCAACCTTGTTGAACATTAAAATGTATTACTGCAAGCACTCAAAAGTTCAGAAATAGAGGAACAGTTAAAGATTTTTGTATTTTGATCTCTGCACACCATACGGATGATGACTGATTAGTGTTATAAGATGTAACCTTACGGAGAACTGAGGTCCAGTTTTCTTTTGAAGACACACAGTCATTTTTCGTGTGATGAGCTGATAAGAAACACCAAATTTCCCACAGATCAATCTAAGTGTGGCCCATGGGCAAATAAACAAAAGTGATATCATTTGGTGAGGATTTACATTTATTAAAGTCAGTTCTCACACAATACAACTTCTCTCTCAAGAGCTTTACATTTGGGCTACAGCTAGAGGCTTTCATTACTTTTATGTGAAAAACTGATTTATTTGGACAACAGAGTTTAAATTCTACTTTGAAAAATAGGGTTTTGAGGCTTTAACTGCAGTTACTCAGCCATGTATGATTGTACTTTTTTTTAGACTTCATATTTCTTCATGATGCTGGTGAATTAATTATACTGAAAGGACATCTATTGCTAATGCTAAGTTTAAAATGAAGCCAAGGCTGCCATTTGTGAACAGATACATTTAGGAGCTAATATTCCTAGGTATAGTAGGTAAGTTGTACTGCTCTTAAACAATGAAATACATTTAGACATGTTCTGTTAAAATATCAGAGGAGTCTCTTGAATCTGTGGGTCTAACATGAATCCCAAGCACCATGTACAGATGATTTTTTTTATCTTTTATAGATTTTTATGCATGAGCATCCATGACACGTTATTACACAGGGGAGCATACACCTTTCCAATCCATGCTTCTCTGAACAGCGCTTGTTTGCTATCTATTAAAGAAAACTAGGCATTGGAGGAATTTGAGCAATAAAAGCCTTCATCATTCTTCAGTCTCTATCCATGCTTTTTCCACCCTTCACAGTTTTAGATCCATACAGGACAGTTTAAGGTTACCCAAGAATGACTGCCAGCATAACAAAGAATTGGGCACCTGTGTAGCATTTGGAAATATGATTGTGACAAAACCGAGCAGCAGCAACTCCCCGCAAACTGCCTTAGCACAGGGATTACAATCATTACTTAAGTCATACAAAAAGCTATTTTAAGTGCTTTCTAACAAACAAAAAACCCTAAACAAACAAACAAACTCCAAAATATCAAACTAAAGGCACTTCAAACCTCGTGTTTTTCTAACCAGCAATAGCAGCTGGAACAAAAAACATACAAGCAGCTCCTTCACAGCATGCTGCCATCATACGGAAAGACACAAGAGGCCGGAGAATGGCGTGAGACAGATATAACACGACCCGGCTGGGAACAGCACAGATCTCCTCCCTGTCAGCAGCAGGTGCTAATCTAACCTGCTAACATCAGCCCAGTTATACTTAGATATTGGTTTGTGACATTCATCTGGTACAAATACAGCTAAACTTTGCTTCTAATTTGGTCTTTTTTCCCCCTTGACCATACCTTACCTGCCCATTCATATTGGCACGCTAGATCCCACAGATAGCTTAGCCACCTCTTGCACTGCATCCCTTTTCCCAAAATGGTCTCAATCTCACCAGTTATAGAGGTTTACACATAAGGCTGATGAGCTGACTTGAAGCTGCTGCAAGCCAAGACCCCTTCCCACTGAGCAAGTTGCCCAGCTCCATCAGGTGCTGCTATAACTTGTCTCACCAGTGCTTCGGTTTCTATCAGCAAACTTGGTGCTGGAAACTCAAAACTGGTGAAGATTCACTGCTAGTAGCAGTGAAATTAATTTTATGGTATGAACTGATAGTTCAATTACATTGTGTACACATAGCATTCAATCACACCACCACCACACTGACTTCTACTCCCGAAAATCTGACTAGGTAAGTGAATGCTCTCAAGCTGAAGAAGCCCAGATTTTCTGTTTTGGGGTCTATCTTCACTTTGACAGGAAAGATACCTTTCTCCTCCTGTAGGCAGGCAAGAAGACTCTGTGAAGTCCACACCCCGGGTTCTTCTAGGAATGACCTTCCCCATGTGGGAAAGACTACTGGAAATTCTTCTTTGAAGTCTTTGCTATATTCCTGCTGCATCAAGTCCTCTGATGATGGGAAGTAGCATAAGGCTACTGACATTGAAGGTTTACCCCTGCCAGGCTTATTGCTTTTCTAAGGTTTTTTCCAGGTAGGGTTCCAGCTGCACTAAGATGATTCACAGACATTGGCCAATATCCTCTCAAAACCAGAGTGGCTATTGTAACACCACATAACTCAGCCTTTTTTGTAATTTGTTCCCTTAGAAAATACTGACCTGAATTTAAACACACTGTGTTTTAGCATAAAAAAGTTACAACTCATAAAAGAATATCTGACTTTATAAACCTACTCAAAGCCTTTTACTGAAGAGGGAATTCTTGGTTTCTGTGAAATTGATAGATTTAATGAATATATTCCTGTTATAATATGACATCTCATTTTTCTCTCTCATAAATACTTGTCAGGTTTATGATTTTTCACTCATTGGCCAGGAATTGTGTTGCACAAGCTCAGATTGTGGGTGCTCATACCAAGTTTAATTTCACTCACAAGTAGAGTTGACAAAAGATCACAGTCACTAAGCCCTGGAATTACCCTAGATATTGCCCTCTGTGCTCTGCAAATGAAATCCTACAGAAGACCCTTTGGAAAAGAAGAACACGATGGTTAACTCTCAGAAATCCATTTTGCACAGGGCAGTGTCAGTACACAGAGAAGCACTGAATGACAGGCAGATCTGCCAGTTCCTGGATGAGGAAAGTCAGATGCTCAGCATTACACTCTCACTGTCTGTCTGTCTCAGACTGTTCCTTTCCCACTTTCTCTTGTCCCTCTCTCATGCCCTTGATTAAGTACCAGGTCAGATAAGAAATTAAGAACAGTGAAATCAGAACCAGACCGCACCTGTCTCCAGCACAGCCAGAACAGAACTGAAATAAAGCACTTACGAAACTGCTGTGATCATAACCTTCAAAACGCCAAACTCACCCAGCTGTCTGCTCTCACGGACCGGGCACTACAGCAGAGAGCTGGGCAAGAAGGCCCAGCAAGCTATTTCTAATGAAATGCTGTCACTTTGGGAAAGGCTAAAGCAGTTCACAGAGTAAAGATCTGTTTTTAGCAACAAAGCTTCTGAAAATAGACATGACACTACTATTTAGTTCATCGGGTTACAACTCAGTAATAGAGGGATCACTTTACTGCTATTTAATTTGATGCTGTAAGGGGAAAAGATTACTGCTGTTATGAACGAAGGACTACTTATCTACTACTTATCTGTTACAGCAGCAATTGTCATGGCAAGTGTTTATTGTAGTGGAACAATTCTTGTAAGTTATGGAGAATACTTCAGTCTAAGGATTCAGCTACATGAGTTGCATTGCAGGTCCTGGTCCTAAATGCATATGTAGGCATATACGTGCACATATGCATATATATGTATATGACCACACAGTTCTATACAGTCAACACTAGAGACATCTTTTTGCTTGCAGTATATTTCAGCAACAGCCTAGTTTATCTGATGAGTCCAGGTAACTCTGAACCTTACCAGATTATCGGCCAAAGAGATACTGATGTCAGAAAAGCATCATTGCTGCTTCAGCAGAAGCATAATAAGAAAATGTTAGTCTTTAAACCCAAAGAGGTACAGGACAATTGCAGTCTGTCTGCAACCCAAGGCAGGAAACCAGGTTTACAGCTCTTGCAGTGGGATCAAGGCTACTAAATTAGATCTCCAGCTCTACTCAGTGCAAGCAGAGAACAACATCTCAGAATGAAAAAGAAAGTTAATAATTTGAGTCCCACCTGTCAAGCACCATGAAATTGTGAATGGAGTAACAAACACAGCAGGGGATATCCTGGGCTGAGATGTCTTTTATCAAAGAAGTTCAGGATCCAAAGAGCAAAATATTTTTCTACAGTTTAACTACACTTTCTTTTGAAGAACAGGCAGGAAGGAACTACTTTCTTTGAAAGACACTGCACAAGACAAGGTGGCAGCAGTCCCCTTTGTAAAACCTTCATGAGTCACACACTATCACAAAGATAAGCTCACGATACAAAAAAAAAAAAAAAGGCATAGAAAAGAGAATGTCTTCCTTACAGTACTCTAGATTTCCCAAATTCAAATTGTTTTCATAAGTCTGAATATTTGCTGCTTCATAATTTAAAGGAAGTTATGAAATATTCCTCCTAGTTGAAGAGAAATACTGACAGATGTGCAACTAATGCTACATTCAAAGCAAGAAAGTAATGCAAGCTTGTATGTTCTGAAAGAAAAAAAGAGAATAAAAGTGGCATTTCATTAGGTAGCAGTCTGGTTTTGGTTTGTCTGGTTTACAACCATAACGTAACCCCTTTGCTTATTAAGTTGTCGGAGGAACACAGATTAGCACATAGATTAACAAAGAAAACATATACCACCTTTCTAAAAGAATTATCCATTTCAATTAGTCACTGAAGCGTGAATGAAGTCACAAGGCATCTGCAAAGAATTTTCACGTACTCTCTTTTGGCTGCATTGTACAGTTACATGTATTAACATAACTCATTTGAAGATCACCACAGGTTTGACTCTTCTTCTAAGTAAAAAGTGCTAAAACACAAAGTTCTTTCAGAGTTTTCACAAAGAACAATAGGGAATCCTCAATGGAAAAGCAAAAATACCTGTATAGGTATGAAAGAGTAGAACAGAATTGCACAGTTAGATCTGGTTCAGCTATGTAGTGCTGCTACTCAAAGCTTTTTAGCAGAAATTAGGACATAGATGTACACACAGGTAATTCCTCAGCAGGTCGTTTGTTCCTGCTTTTAGGCAATGTTTATAGTACTCTTATTTATACAGATCCTTCATTAGTTTAGACTGCATGTTATACCACTGCACCCATATACATTAGACAGTTTAACAGTTCCATTTGAAAGCCACTGTTAAGGAAGACAGAGTATGACACTATAATGCCTCAGCCCTGATACAAAATACTAGTTCAGGATCGAGCAAGTGACTATATCTCAGACCAAAATCAAGATAGCATGTCACTAATCCGCTGTGATTTGTTATTCTCTAGGGTTGTAAGGCACTCTGCAAACATAAAGCATTTTAAACAAATTCGTGGTTACTTAGTGCTTCACAAACAGGTTCTTGAAACCTCCTATTGCAACATGTGTCCCTGGCACCTAAAATATAGACAACACCCAGCTGTTAACTGCATAAACCTCTGCCACAAAGCTGAGTGCGTCATATCCCACCCAGCAGAGGACAGGGTGCATGCAAGCATTACAGCTGGCAGGGATGCTAAAGCAGACTGCTCACCACCACCCTCTGGGAAAAGATCTGAAAGAAGAACCTACAGAACAAAGGATTTTAGTTATAATTTCTGTTTCTTTTCAGTCCAGAGCAAAAATGAAGAGGAGAGTGAGAAATACTTTTCATGTTAAGGAGAGCACTCTGCACCTAAGGTCACCCACTCCACATTAGACTTTTCATCCTTATCCCTATGCGAGGACACTTTGGGAAGAAACTTTTTGGCATAAAAATTTGTTTATTCCATGCTGACATTTCAACAAGAACAGCAGCAGAAAGTTTAATGGATGCACATAAGAATGTATTTTAAATTTTGGCTTTGCACAATAAAATTAAAACGCACGTAACTCAAATTTTAAGAAATTGTGTGCACTATGAGATTAGCGATTATGTTTATCAATGTTCATTAGTGGCGGGATGGTATTGCTTAAAATGAAATAAGCTAAGCATTCAGAARTCCTAATATTCTGATGCTTGTCTTCAGATTCAGAATTGAATTTTTATTGCAGATTCTCTGTAATTTTAAACAATAGATTTAAAAACAGAAGGCTACATAATTGCTTATGGGTAATGCACAACTACATCTGGGAAAGTGAATTCCATTTTACAAAGCGTAGAGCAACACCTGCAAAAGGAATCTATTTGAATAAGGTTGTTCACACTAAATAATGTAAACACTCAGACCAAACCTGAACAAAATACAGACCAAAATTAAAAATACAGACCAAAAAATGTTAACATGTGACCAGCTTTTTGCACCATGTGATTTACCTGCCTTTGACTACTTCTACAGCACAAGACCTAACATATGCTTTAATCTTTGCAGGAGTGTGGCTGAAACCCGCTCTGTAGTAGTTTCTCCTCTCGCTTCACCAGACATAAGCTATGACCATAAAATTCAAATGAAATAAAGTATTTCTTATTACTAGAGTTGTGTACTAAACTGCATGTTTCTCTGAATCTGTCAAGTGATTTTTTAAACATCTCCATAACTTGAGTGCCAATACTGTTAACTGTGAGATCTGTTTTGAATTTGAAATGGAGGGGGAGGGAGAATAGGACAGGAGGGAGAGATAAATCCTGAATTTTTCTTTATATTTTATGAATTTTATTACTTCAGTCAAAAAATGTGACTGAAGCAATAAAATGTTACTGTTGCTCAGTGTAATGGTATGTGTTTGAAATACAACCCATTTGCTCTTCATTCACTTCATCAGAGTTTTGGCAACTGCTAAAGGCTTCAAGTATGTGTGTAGAATATTCCTTATGCTATCATATCCATATTATTTCTCTACTTACCATTTCTTACTGAGCTATTTTTAACAGTTGCCCACTTATCAGTTTTCTATTTATGGCTATGTGCTTTCCTCTGTCTAAAAAAATTTAATGAGATTTGTTTATGAAACCCGTTTGCAATGCTTTGAATGCTGGCAGCAGCTACAAGAGGGAGATCAGAGACCATAGGTGCAGCTCTTCTTCCAAATCCCTATCCTGACTACAGACTAGTGGCCACTGCCAACTCACATGAAATATGGTCAACTATGCAATCCTAGCAATTATACAGATGACAGCAGGACACAGCTTGAGTTTATATCATGACATTGCTCCATTGACCCTCTCTCTCTGACACTAGGGATGCCACCTCCAGGAATCATGGAAAGCAATGGGAATGCTGGGGAAGTAATATACTCCAAGTTCAGCTGGGTATTTGGGGAGCTCCAAAAGGCAATGTGGCAAGCTGATACTTAGCTACCTTGTTTATCCCTTATTCTGGCTCCCTCGTATTTATCTAGCTGTTTATGGACACCTAAAAGCTACAAAAGCTGTTTTCTTTGGCTCTGAACTACAGTCTACAAAATACTGCTCAGTAAGGGGATCATATTTGTGTCCTTTAATACCTTGCCAGGTGCTCTTCAGAGTTGGCAGCAGTGCCTTTACTGATAACTTTGACTGCATTTTACGTCTTTTCCTTTACAATTACAATGCAGACTGGTGTTCAGCTATTGCTCCCTCTAAATCATGCATGAGTTTGGCTTGTGTTAAAAGTAATTCAATGACTATTTCCCCCAAGCAGTGTGCCATACCTGCTAAAAGCAAATGAACAAAAAAAGCGGGGAGTACCAAAATTCTCATGTAATTAAAATAACTTGAGTTTTCTTTCCTAACTTCTTAGAGACCTAAGGGGCATAAATTATGTTTTGCCAAAGCTTAAAAACTTCCATTTCTAAAACCAGCAGAACAAGATCAGTACAGGAAACATTGCAGAGTGGTCCTACAAGGATACATTTGCGTGCAATGATTAGTATCACATTGCAATCTTTCTGGCACATTTTGATTCCTAGTGCACCATTTCTGCAATAAATTCATTTTGAATTTATTTTCCTTAGAAGATAAGGCCAAGATATAGCAATTTCCCAAAGCAAACCTCCTCAGAACAACAGAGGATGACAAATCTCTGCCACAACATTCTACAAAGCACAGTGATTTTCATTCTGGCCAATATCAGTAATTTGGTTATATTAAATCCCCTGCTCACTGACACAGTTCAGTGATGATCACAGCTTCCTTCCCTCCCTTCCCACTTCTATCTCATGAAACTGCACATTTCCATTAGATTGAGTTACGGTGAATGAGTTACCAAAATTTTCTTATATGCTTCTAGTTTCTCCTTCTGCTCCATGCAAAGAGCTCAGTGGATATCTGTGATATGTGACAGCTGTCAAGAAGGGCCATGTTCCTGGAACGCAGCATGGAATGCCATCCACAGCACAAGGATCATCTCTTCACATAGCCAGGAAGGGTACACAGACCTTGGCTCAGTTCAGTGAGAGCTGACACAACAGGTTATCTATTTGCCAGAGTCACCTAGGAAAACTTGTGTACTATGACAAGGTCTCAGGAGGTCATTTATCCCGTTTCAGAGAAGCATAATAGGACATTAGCGTCTAGGAACCACTGTAAAGGCATTTTAAATCATTTCCGACAACCTTAGAAGATGACATTGGGGTTTGGGTCTTCCAAGATTTGCCTGGCTTTTCTGTACAGTTTGGCAGAAAGCTAACGTATAACAGTGGCAAGCAACCGAATAAAAGACAAAAAGTGAATAAATTCAAAAGGGTGGGGCCTAAGGCTGAACAGAGGAAAAAAATAAGCTTTGTCATTACTTAAGAATAGCAGAAAATTAGAAACTCTTCCATTTAGTTTACAGTACATAAGTGACATGCAGTTTTTATTCCCCTGAACAACAGCACCTCATTTCACATAACTAGTATGGCACCCAGAAGACACCTCTTGTGGCACTGAGTAAAATCTCCAATGTGCCACATTTACGTAAATGACAACTTATGTTCAAGAAGCAATGACAAACCTCACAGGAAATGTGAAAATAACTGATTTTCCAAAAATATTCACAGTATTTCTTTTCTGTAAGATAACCTGTTCAACAAATTGTTCCGAACTGAAAAAAAAACCCCATAATTTATAAGAAATACTAAAGTTTACTGATCACCTCCTTCATAGTTAAGAAATTTTCTCTAGAACAAAGCAGAACACAGATCACTAAACCCAGTATTTTGGGGAAAGAACACTTTGCGTGACAAGACCAGAATGCTATGCATGCTTGTAGCTATACAGGGGTAGATAAAAATGGCCAAACAGGTAATTTCTATGACATGTATACATGGGCACTATCCCTTGTTGACCTTGGCAATATTTCAAAGGGAAGCTTTCCAGGATTAACTGTTCAATCAATCAGATTTTATGACATACGCCAACTGGCTTCACAAATGTACTTGCAATCAAATTGCAGGAATAACAATATAGGTTTCATATAAAATAACAAAAAAGGTTTAATCTATGGTTAGAACACACGGAGAAAAGTTGCACACTTTGGCAGGAACAACCTGCATGTTTTGGAAACTCCTCACCTGCCTCAGTCTGTAGCAAGGGTAGACTGTGAACAGCTCTTGCGTGTTTGGAGGGATCTTTATATAGGAAGGTGCCTTTCTATGCCCTGCTCTCAGCACAGTGAACTAATGAGAACTGACCCTTTTGCAGGCAGAGAGGAAAATCCTTCTCAAGTGCATATCTATGCCGATTGCTCCCTTTGAGACATGGTAGAAAGCTACATATAAGCAAGAATTAGAGGCAGAGAGAAGATGCAGCCTGAAAGCAACCTTGTGTGCAGAACAGGATCTATCTTATTCCAAGAATAATCAAATTGCATCAATGGGCCCTAGTGAGGGCTGCATGACCCTGGAGATTGTTGTACACACAATCATGCTATAAAAAGACAGTACTGCCCCCAAAGAGCTTAAAACTGAAAGATTGTACCAAACAGATACAGATAAGCCAACAAGGCCCCCAAATCAGTTCCCAAATAATGCTGGTTATAAGACAGATGGAAATACAAGGTGAAGGACATGATCTTCTAACTAGCTTTTTAAGCAAGTAACAGTTCTAACAGGAGGCGTGGAAAAAAAATCATCAATTCTGCTCTCCAATATTTCCTCGGTACAAACAGAGCCTGTCATGACCCAACAAGGTGTGCTCTATTTCACACGTATAAGCAATGCAATTGATTCCAGGAGATGTTAGTTTACTTCAGATTAAGCAAATGTATAAGTGCTTTGTTGAGTGAAAGCCAAATCCCACATTATTTCATTGCAAAACATTTGAGTGGGATCAGGACAAACAATGATAGTCTTCTCATGCTCAGAGAATCCCACAGAAAGTCTCACCAAACCCAGTTATCCAGTGGTGGCAGCTACTCAGTATCACAGTTCAGCTACTTCTGATGCCCTTTTGTGTGTAAAAATGAAAGCAGCTAACAGAGAGCTTCTTTAAGGAGCAGAGGGGAGAGGTTTGATGGGAAAAAAAAGGGTGAAGCTAGGATTCTCTGGCCCCAGACTGTTCTCCCCATCTTAGTCTTCTAGGTCAAAGGCCAGATCAGAGTATGAGCCAGGAAAAAAGTGTTCCTACCATTCTAATTGAGTCATACCAGGATAAGGAGCTAATCTACCATATATAAAAAACTACATCAAATACCCTTTTAATAGATACTATTAACAGATGCAAATGATCAAATTTACTTTTCCTTAAAATATTAATAATCTTAATTTTAGCACTTTGTATCAAATATCTTGATTTAAATAGATCGACCAAACTCGATACCTCTGTTTGATTTTCTTCCTTTCGTTATGGCTGCAATTGTAGCCAGCAGGGCCAAGAATCCGAGTAGAAAACTTTGACATGAGCAGCAAGTCATCATTCACAGCCCATAACTTGTCCTGAATGACAGCTGTGAAGTTGGACTGCAAAATGACAGGTTTAGTTTAACAGTTTTGCCCAATATTCATAAAAAAAGTCTTGAGGACTCTCCTACAGCCTCTACAGCTACAGTTTTCTGTGAGGTTTTCCAGAGCTCTGAGTAGAGAAAGACAGGGACCTTAAACAATGCAGCACCCTCTTCTCTGTAGCATTGAGGTGGTGAATATGAGGCACACTCAAGCACCGGAAACCAAAAGAAGCTTTTTCACTATGTTACCTGTATATTTTTATGTCTATGGTTGATATAGTCACATCAATTAAAGTAATTGCAAACCCAAAAGGAAGAGATACTGAATTTTATATGATTACACTACACAAGAATTTCTTTAGCTGAAGATTTAATTCATGAGTTTGTGTTATTTTTAGATGGAAGAACCATAAAATAAACCAGGCTGGAAGGGGATGCCAAGTCCAGACATGGCTTGCAAGATAGAATTCATGAAAAGTGAAAGGAAATTCAAATATGCAGTAATGCTACAAACCCTTTGATATCCAGGATTAAATAAGAAATGTACCTTTCTCACAGAGATAAAATTAGTAAACTAACACTCTGTATTTCTCCTTATTTGAGCAATTTTTTATTTATGCTTTATGTACAGATGAGCAGCAGAAATGTAGTCTTTGCCCCAAGCTCCTTGCAGTTTGGACTTCAATAAAACTTACGTGAAGTCCTTGAAAAACACTGAAGCAGACAATTTCTTTTTAAGAAAAAGCAATTAAGAGAGCCAGAAACAAAGTTCAAATATACGTGTGCACAATACACACATGTACATGAGGCATAAATCCCTTTTTCTCATCTCAGTAGAAAACAACTTACTGTTGAGTGATTTGATAGAAGTTATTCTGCATAACTATATTTTTAAAAGTTAATGGGGTAAGTTATGTAATTCTACTTACTTTCCAGTCTCTACAGTCCAGACACTTGGAAAAGAGGAGAAGAACTAAAAAGAGGAGAAACAAATCAAGACTATTTCAATCATACTCTTTGGCAAAAACTCTAGATCAAACTGATAAGCCTGCAGACTGCTGTGCACACTCCATCACAGTCTTTAAGAAGTGAAACAACCACACTGTACTTCCAAAAATAATATTCAGAAAATGAGACTCAAGATAACAACCCGATTTTACAAGAGTTCTGATAGTTTAATTAAAAATGAAAACTGCTGCCTTGTCTTCTCACTGTGCTTTTCTTGTCACCTTACCAGGTCTAAAGCCTTTGTTACTGAAGAGTAAATATTTTAAAATTCTCTCTATTATTCAAGACAAAGAACAATGGTATGAGCTGTAGCTCTGCTGAGAAATTCCCTCACTAGAGTAAGTAATTCCTTTCTCTAGGACCATGAAGACTGTGGCCCTCCTTTGGTTTCCCTGTTACATCCTCTTACATATACACCCATTCTCCGCTTCAGCTCCACTGCCAGAGCTCAAATGTTGCAAAAGTAATCTTTTTGCTCCCTCATCCTTAGGTTTTTCCTTATATGCATGAAGAAAACAAAGTACAAAAACTTGAAGGCTAATTAACATGCTATGAGTGAAGAAGGAATAAAATTTACTTCCTGACCCCAGGCTTTCTTGAAGTCTCCTTCTATGATGGTTTTTACCCTGAAGCTATTTTGGAAAGAGAATAAACTGAAGAATATTATAAGCATAGTAGTTCAGAAAGGGAAGGACAGGAGGAAAAAGGTTTGTACTTAAGTTAACAATTCAGCCAGAGCTTGCCTTAAAGCCTAAGATGTCTGTGTCTTGGCAGCCGTGTAGTTTTAAGGAAGAGCTCTAATACCCACTTGCAAACTGTACTTGATTTGTCTCTGCTGAGATGCCCATGGACTATGACAGCCTTTGCACATTGCTCCATTTACTCCAGTGGAAGAGTAGGAGATCTGAAGACTTTGGCAGAGCAGGTGAAAAGCCTATGTGCCAAAATGATAACCCTTGACAGAGCTTTGCTTAGCTCACTTTGTTATGAAAAGAAAAAATCATATGAATCTCACTTTAAGCACATTAAAATGACATTAAAGTTGCACAGTCAGACATTCAAAGATGCAGGAAAACACCAGAGTTAAGGTTTTATGTGAAAATTAAATTAGTCTCATAAGACATAGACATCTCATAAGACATAGACATTGTAAAGCTTATCTCTATTCAAAGTTGCAATCTTTCATTACTTTATCATTTACTTCTCCTCTCTCCTCTCCCCAAGTAAGATCAAATGCTGCCTGCCAGATTTCAAGTGGAAAAGCATAGACTTTAAGGTTTCTCCCTGTCCTTCCCAGTAAAGCAAGATGCAGGACATTTTCTCTGTATAATATGAAAAAAACAATGTCATTTTCTGTCAGCTCCTTCTGAGAAGTACACCAATATAAGCTTGGCTGAAATCCCTCCCTTCCCCACCTCTCCTGAATGAAGACACCCATCTGGAAAATCTCAGCCTAAATTGTTTAAGCTTTGGCAACGTTAACACAGACAGTTAAAAACATGACCTTCTGGCTGAAAGCGTTAAGCAACCTTAAGCATAGGTAGCGTTAGCAGCCCTGTCCATCATACATAAACACAAACAGAAGAATGAGATTGCAATATTCTGAAGTTTTTAGAGTGGGAAGGAGATCCACTGTCAGAGCTGTGTGAGGAATAGATTTAATGCCTCTTCCAGCCCATGCAATGGCATCCTTCAGTAACAGGATTAACAATAGATATTTGCACATTTTCCTAGAACATCTCTGCCAAAACAACTTAGCCCTGGCTTCCAAACCTTTTGTCATACCTTCAGTCTCTCAATTACACTACACCAGCTCCAGGAAAACATAAAATATTCCTTTTCTCAATATATTCTGAGGAAATGTTTATAGCAGGGTTTTTCTTCTTCCCACCTATGTGGTTTACATTCCCACTGGAAGACTGTTGTTAGCAGTATGTCCCCGAGATGCTCATCTTCTCTCTTCCTTGCACCCGTTTACTGTTCAGCTGACTCTTGTTCCACATCAGGTACTGCTTTGCACTAAAACACACAACTACAGTAGTAGTCATTCCTCTTCTGACCAATAAAAGGAGATTCCTTCTACATTTTCAAAAACCACACTCAGCTAATTTGGTCACAAGTTACTTAACCAGCTGCAAGAACCACCGAAGAAATTTACGGCCTTATGCAGCATGTGTAATTAATGGTCCCTTCCACCCTCCAGAAACTATGAACCTCAGAATCTTTGTAATGAACAAATTATCCAGAAACTTGTTCTGAGGTTAGTGTTATTCAATTAAGACATACAGGATTTTCAATACTAATAGCTGATTTGGTTTGGGGATTTTTTGTTTGCTTTAAGAGAGGGAGCAGTGCTACTTTAAAAGCATTGCATCTAGGTGAATGGTGGAAATGTAACAGTAGTGTTCAGTGATCATCAAAACAGGATACACACATAAATTTTATGTCAAGCATCACCATGGAGTAAAGCCATGTCCTTCCTCACTCCTACTCTCCCACTGCAGTATAGGTTCGAACCAGCTGAAATTGCCTGTCAGGATTTGCTCCCTTCAGCTGGGACACCCCAAAAGCAGCTGTGCCCTGCCTGCTGCAGAGGAAAGGCCACCTGCAGCTACTAGAGCTCTACATGGGTGACACCCACACACAGCTCAGACAGTACAGGAGCACTCTGGAGATGCTCCTCTGGCACTGCTCTTGCACTTCTTTGCATTGGAAAGGAGCTCAATAAATTTAGCAGTGTGTGGGAGTGAGTGATTTTAAACTTAAAACTCACCAGTCTTCCTTGCTGGTGTTTCCCAGGCTATGAAACAGATCACCACCATCCTTCTCTAAAATCTACATCATTTACAATCATCCCCCACTTCAACATTATGATCAAAGGAGACAGGTTGATCTAGTCTGGGGACAGCTTTACGGCCTAAAGTTCATCTCAAAACACTTTTTGCTGTGGGGCACTCCTGGTGTTTCCGTCAGGATAGTTCAAGTTCATGGCCTAGATGACCTCCTTGACTGCCTGCCTCCTGGGTCTGTGAGCCACATCACCTGACTCAGGACATCAGCAGAGGCCCATGGAATCACCCCCCCTGCCAGGATCAACACCTCCAAACAGTCTCTGTGCTGTTTCATGTAAGCACTTCTAAGCAGCCACAAGGTCATTTGGTTAAAGAGGGAAATGTTTGGTTTGTGTTAGCTAAAATTAGTCGACGGGTGCAAAGTATTCTTTTACTTTGCTGTTAGAAGCTTGAGAGTAGCTGGATGTTCTAAGTGGAAAAATTATTAATATAACAAGGAAATATCCTCCTTTCAAAAGTGCCATGTCCTCAGTGTGGCATAGAGCTTTCTGTTATCCTAGACAGAATGAGGTTTTAAACACAGCAGGAGGAAGGCTTCAGTTTTGGATTTTTTTTTTTTTAATAATTTAATGCATTTTAACAAGCTACTGCATTGGGTTTTGTAACTATTATCCAGAYAGAAGCTAACTGGGCAAAGATCATTTGGAAATAAAATAGTAGTGAACAAAAATTGATGTATTCCATGCTTTTTCTACTTTTCTCCCCAACACTTACTTGTTATCTTAACTTCCTCGAAGACAGCAATTCTACAATCAACTGTATGCAGAACTGAGGGAAAAAAATGCAGTTACCATGTGTGCTGGTTTGGCTGTCAACCAGCAGGGGAAATTAACCCCACACAGAATACCTCGAGAGATTTTAGGTCAAAATTACAATTTTAATAAAGAAAGGTTAAAATAAATGCAGTAATACAGAAACACGGGCTTAAACAAACCGACAGAGTCACGGTACAACCTGACACCCTGTTGACCAGGGTCGTAGCCGTGCAGTCCAGTTAGGCACTGATCCTGCAGGAAGGCCTGGTAGCCCAGTCCCGGTAGTGGAGTGGAGTAGCTGAGTCCAATTCCAGGGAGTGGAGTCCAGTCACGTCGAGCCGAGTCGAGAATCCCGTCGAGAGCGGACTCCCGTCGAATCGAGGGTATCTTCTCCCATCCAAAAACCCCTGTTTTATGCTGTGCTTCTTGGCTGGCACCTCCCCCAGGGGCGGGGACTTTCACAATGGAAGAGGATCTTCCGGGTGTTCTATTGATTGTTTCGGTAATGAGCTTGGAGGAGTCTTTGGGTCCTTCAAAATGTTCCGGAAGGGTTCAGGCTAAGTAGTCAGGCTGGGTGGTGCTAATGGGCCATTACCTGAGATCAGATAACCAGGGCGGGTAGTACTTCCTGTCGGTTGGGGTGCTTATCTCAGTTGAGATAAGGAGTCCCAGGTGTGTAATTATGAAATTTATCCAGCTTTTGTGGGTGGTAATAGAATATTTAACTAACCCAGGACACCATGTAACAGAAATAAGTAGCAAGCATTTATTTTCTTTGTGGTATGATGATGATGTCACTTAGTTTGCCATCTGCAGCCAGTTTAAAATCAGGGTTTCATAAAATAACAACCCACAAGGCCATTGCACAGGGTGTTGCAGCGGAGAGTCACTTTCTAGGCACACGTGCTCACAAGTCCTTGAGCTGGTTTAGGCCGCGGCAGCTTTTCGTGCTCTCAGTAGAATGGGACTAATACCCTTATACTCATGTATATTTCATTATGTGTTGACAGAAGCATAAGTTTTCAGATTTTCAATACTCTGTTCCCTAAATATACAGTTATTAAGATCACAAAACCCTCCATTGCAAGTGAATTTTGACMTTTACAATAATAATTTCTTGTTATTTTGCCCATCACAAAACCAGAACATAGATGGGCAGCAATGTATCCATTCCTGAAGCCCACCTTCTCTTTGAATTGTGCCTTCTCCCCGTTTTGTGCAGACAGTTTCCCCCATCCTCAACAAGTCCTGATCCACTCACTTTCCTGCTTATCTTGCTGGGAACATACAGCAAATTCTTACCTATTTCTGTGTGTTCCACCTTCAGACACAGCTGATTTCCTCAGAGTTCCAAGGCACCCTTATCCAAATAGGAGCCCAAAAGGGTAAATGACAATTTACAAGAGAGATTTAACCCTATTTTGTCAAATATCTGGGGATTGCTCTGATGATACTGCAGCATCATAGTTGTTAGCAGGGATCGGTAATGAGCATGTGGACAGATTCCCTACATTATAACAGATTCAGGACAGATTTTGCACCTGAGAAACAAGGGATGTTTTTGTTTTCACTTACTAAAATGTGAAGTACAACATTCAGCCCATCTAACATGAGTTACTTCTTTTCTCTATGGAATCCATTATTTTCTCTTAGAGGTATGTTATTTCAACAATTCTGTCCAGGATAATCCAGCATTTGGGATAAAGGGTATTGAACCTTTGAGAGCTAGAAAACCACTTTATTATGAGACCAAGAGAAGAAGAAATGCAAAAAAACCACAGTTTCAGAGACTGACATTTGTACTCTGATACATTAGTGCACAATGTTGGTTTTGACATAATTTGAAGTCTTGGTGCAACTATGCAACATCAGAAATTAATGACTTCCCATTTTAATTCATTCCCATCCACTTCAGAAACGGTTTCATTAAACAGACATATGCCTGACTTTTCTCTAATTCACCAAACCACACTAACTTGAACAACAACAAAGAAATCAAACCAACTCAATCTATTACCTATTATTCATCCATTTCAGGAATTTTCTTGATCCAAAGCATATAACAAATACACCAAGCAGCAAGAGCTCTAAGGGAAGAAAATGTATCCCTCAATCTTCCAGCTTTCAGTAAACAGAGCAGTGTGACTCAAAGTAAAAGTTCCTGCAACATGGACACAATTACAGCATTACATCAGTAGCACCATTTTCTATGGCATGGAAAATCAAGCCCTGGCGCATCAATCCACCTATATCAGCCAAGTTGCCTCCCCAGCTTTTCTCTTAGAATAAATCTCAACCTTCAAAATACAAAAGTTAAAGGTGCAGTCTTCCTTAGAGAATCAACCTAGAATTTGGCAAGATTCAGAAGGCCTTAAATGGTTAATTCCAGATCTGTTTTTGTTTGTTGGCATTTTTAAATTCTAACTGAAAAAAACAAAAAGCTATAAACTGGGTGACAACCATGGCAATTAATGTTGCTGTTCATTTGCCATGCAAAACAAGAATTCCCATTTACTACTTTATTTTTAGTATTGCTTGCCCATAAGCAGCCTTGTATCTTCATCTGTCAGTTTTGAACTTGAAAAAAGTTACACTGCAGATTGCATTTACACTTTGCAGCTGCTCTAGGTATAACATTTTTATGTCGCTTCAAAGGATATGTTTTCATGAATCTTTACATTCTACCAGATGCGCAAAAACCAAAAGAATTGTAAAGTTTTTAATTTTTTTTTTTTTAGAAAGAAGAAACGTGTTAGGATCTGTTTCTATATCAGAGTAATGCTTTGGAAAAAAATAAATAAAACAAGTCATAACTAAAAAAGGGGAAATGGAGAAATGATAGAGAAGTATTGAAGTGTGGATGCTGCTTTCATCATCTTTGAAGTTGCTAGATGGAGCTATAATGGACAGCTTGACATATGCTCTTAAATGCCAGCCTGCGGAAAAACAAACCTSCAAAATTATTTGCAAATTTTTTCTGTGCCAGAATGTAATTAACATTATATATTCTCAAAATATAGGTGCATGGTGTCAATAAACTGCAGTGAATGTAACCTTTTTCTTCTAATCCATGTTTCCAAATGACTTTCTAGGGTTCCACTGAGCAGGTGAGAAATGCACAAACTGGCACACAAGTAACACAACAATCAGACCCTCCAGTCTAGAATACAGCAGAGGAACATATGAAAGAAGCTACTGCAGCTAGTTAAAATAATCCATTGAAGATAACTAACATTTTAAAATATTTCATCTGAGAATACATCTCGTTTCAGCTGTGGGCAGGCCTCGGTTCAGAAGCTGGTTTCTAAAGTAACAAAGCAAATATATAAGATAACAGAACAAATCATAAAATGCACCTAATTGAATCCCTCATTGTTGAAACCAAATAAATTTTAATCATGCTGATACCTATGTTCATACCCACTTTGGCAACTCCTGAGTCTAGGCTTTTTTTGTTAAATACCAGCAGCCAGACACAGAAAGCTCATCACATTATTAAAAAAAAATTAGAATGTAATCAGAAACCAAACACTCTGCTATAGTATCTCTGTAGAACAAAATAATACTGAAGGGCCACAGCCTTCTCTCAAAACATGCATGAAATTGCCATTGACATCTGTTGGGACTCAGTGTACAGCAAAAGATCAGGATGTGGCCTCACAAAACAAGCTGCTTCAGAGCGGTTTACAAGCAACATACCAGCTTAGGGGCAAATCCTGCACCTCTTGCTCATACAGAAACCTCACAGGACAGCAGGATAGTTTAGTCTATAAAAGGACCTCAGGAGACAGATTTTTATGTGATTAAAAGGGATGGAGTTGTGGACTTTCATTTATTTAGATTAATTTACACTATGAAAAGTGCTTTCCTTAAACAAAATCTGTGAAAGGCTATAGTACTGGGCTATGTCTACTTTTCTTGTACTTCATACTTATTAAATGCTGAGTAATATGAACCTAACCATAGCCTTTCCCTTAAAGCCAAAAAAAATCTGGATATTCTCTCTATCAGCAAATAAAGATAAGAGCAGCATGCTGAAAATGCCAATTTTACTGCACATTTCAAGAGGTGATAACACACTTTTCACAGCAAATTCTCTTTTCTCTATCCAAAAATCCATAATTTAATCATGCTCATTTTCTTGAAAAAAACCCTGGAATTTTCTGAAAATATCAATTACAAAGTCATCTTGGTATTATTACAAATTTATGACATCTCAAGAGCACAAATAATTTGAAATTATGGCATGGTGGGAAATAAGTAAATAGCCAACCATTTATGGTGGGAAAGCTTTCAGGAAAATTTTACATCTGCAAGTACATATGAAAATGCTGAAAACTAATTGAAGAATGCGAAATGAGAGTGCTTATATACCTATGCAAAGGTTCATATTCAGCCAAGAATTCCACTTGAAGAGAGGAAGCCTACAATGGCTGAATACATGACATTTACAAATAAAAGCAGCTGGCTGTGAGGAGTCCCTTAAAACTAATCAATTTTCCAATACATTTTATTATGGTTGTCAAAAATCCAATGATGCAGGTTAGTAGCATGGAGCTATAAAAAGCCCCACACACCATGCCAGCTGCATAATCTTTGCTTATTTGAAAGTCTGACAGTTTCCCTTGATTAAAATAAGGATACTTCATTACAAGTATTAAGCATTGCTCTATGAGTTACGTAAAGTTTATGCTTTTTCATTTATGTTTTAGAATTTTAACCACATTGTCTCACTTATGCATAATCCATCAACCCAGGTGACAAATAGTCTTCTATATTTACACACTAGGAATATACAAGGAGCATACTGTATTAGCAGCTGAAACTACAAACGCCACTGTCAATCAAACTGGCTAGCATAGGACCATATTTCTTGTCACCAAGAGGCTTAAAGCAAAGAATCTGTGCCTAATTCTCTTAAACCTTGCAGGTCAAAAGGTTTTAAAATTATTTTTGACACCATTTCTTTGCTTTGTCAACAGGCCTGAGTACTTTTTAACATGTAAAGGATATCAAAAAGCTGCTCATCGGAACAGTCTGGCATTAGCAATTTATGGGTTTAAAGTCTGGAGTGCACAGTAATTCCACTGGTATAACAGCAGGCTGTTCTGGAATGAAAGGATGGAGATGTGGCAGTAGGACTAACTTTTATTAATGCAAAACCTCCAAAACAATCACCCACATTTCAGGCAACCAGCACTTGCTGAGCCAAAGCCACTGCACAGCTAAAGCTGCACCGCAGTGCAAAACACCCCACTGTTGGGCACAAGCTGTCACGGAGACACTTTTCCTGCCCAGTGGTTTTATGCCAGATTCTACGACTTGCTTCACACACACACTCTCAAACACAAAAATTAGGTCTCTAAATTGGCAGCAGTGGTGTTCCTCTCCTTTGTTGAAGTACCCTGAACATAGATGACAACCACCACCCTTGAAAAATCAGAGCTTCTAAAAATTTTCAGAATTTTGAACGGAACTGCCCAACTGTTTGAGCATTTCTTACTAAAGATGCTGCTTTGCAGCAAGCCGAAACCCCTGCTGAAGTTTTGGCCCCATCCTGACAGGTCAGCAGGAGGAAACAGTTCCTTCCCAGTGGAGTTTACAGTACAGAAATTCTGAAAATACTGAATGACTGAAAAACAACCCCTCCCACACAAACTGCTGGCTGCAGCTCTCAGGGACTGTAGCCAGCATCTTCCGCTTTCTCTCCAGCACTTTCAAGATACAGTCCCTGGGATCTGGCAAGGAGCAGAGAAGGCATGCCATGGAGCAGGCAGCACAGCACCTCTCAGAGAGCCAAGAGCTCTCAGAAGCAGGGCACTGACCCACCACCTAGAAATTACTACACAAACCACTTCCCAGTTTGTCCAACAGAGCAAGCCTGCTGCATCCTCCCAGCAGAGTGAAAAGCTTTCCGGCTGAAAACAAAAGACAGCAGACTGAGCTGGAAGATGGTGTAAGCGATGAAAATGCTTAAATGGTAAAGAGAAATAGGGTGAAAGTTGAGTAACAATGGTGAGAACTTGAACTTGGTGAGGCAAACAGATTTGAAGAGGAAAAAATGACAGTAGAATAATGTTAAGGAAAAAAAAGACAAAATATCAAGTAGGGAGAAAGTTTAAGAATAAAGAGAAATACATTGTATTTACACTGAAGAGATTATCAGGACTAGGGTTCACTGTCCCAACATTACATTCAAACATCAGAATAAAAACAAGCAGTGAAGGAAACTTAGAAATTCTGGAATAGGAGTGCTTGTGGGCCATGCCTAGAAGCGTCTATGGAATCATAGAGTAATTTAGATTAGGAAAGACCTTTAAAATTGTTGAGTTCAACCATTAACCCACCACTGCCAAGTCCAGCGCTAAACCATGTCCCTAAGTGCCACATCTGTACATCTCTAAAACACCTCCAGGGATGGTCACTCCGCCACTTCCCTGTGCAGCTTGTTCCAATGCTTGATAACCCTTTCTGTGAAAAAATTTCTTCTAATAAGGCACAACTTGAGGCCATTTCCTCTCATTCTATTCCTTTTTATTTGGGACAAGAGACCAAACCTCCTTTCAGGAAGTTGTAGAGAGTCAGGTCATCTCTCAAGCCTCCTTTTGTCTAGGCTAAACCCCTGCAGCTCCCTCAGCCACTCTTCACAGGACTTGTGCTCCAGGCCATTTACCAACTCCATTGCCATTCTCTGGACAACATTCCTGCACCTCAGTGTCTTTCCTGTAGTGAGGGGCACAAAACTGGACACAGCACTTGAGGTGAGGCCTCACCAGTGCTGATTACAGAGGCCAATCCCTTCCTAGTCCTGTTATAAGCCAGGATGCCATTGGCCTTCTTGGCACTTCGCAAAACTTGTTATGAGGGCTCCCTCTCTCTTGTTTGGGAACAGGTATCTCAGATCCTGCAATGCTAGGCATTACAAAATCATGAACACTAAGCAAATCAGCTTCTTGGACAGAAAGAAGATAATGCCTCAGTGCCAGTGAAATCAATGATGCTTTGAGTGTGGTAAAGAGGCAGTAATGATTAGAACAGGTGCTGGTGTCTCTTCACCTTTGCTTTACTGCAGAGCTATCATTGCCCCACATTCTTCCCCTATTTTCAAAAAGCTGTGCAACACTAGCATACAGCTGTCCCCAGACTTTCCCAAATGTTAAGCTTAAAAATAATTACTATTAACAGCAGCAACAACTATATGCAGCCTGGAAGACCCCAGCCTTGCTGGAGCGGGTTACCTCCACATTCTTTTCCAGCCCTATAAGAGTTAATTCTCTTGTCTGCCAAACTGCTTAGTTCAGACATTGAAGCTGAGGGAAGAGGAGGGGAAGAAAGGAGAATAGAAGGGGAGTGTAACCAACAGGACAACTCGATGCAGCCCCCAGAAGTATTCTGGCACTGAAATTTGGCCTACAGCCCAATACTGGTGAGTACCACTGGCTTCAGCTATATTAGATGAAATATTATCTTAAGGTTATATCCATATTCCTCCCTGCACTGTATGTGTGCACTGAGTCTGGTTTTTATTTTGGTTAAGCGCAATGACACTGCATTCAACAACCCAAACTAACATTCACAATTAAGACAGTGTATTTCATGACAACATATGTAGTGGGACAGAAATATCAAATCCGTGTCTATTTAGAAAAAAATTGTCATGAACCAAACTGAAGGAGAGACAACGAGCTACAGAACACTATTGCACACAAGGATCATGGCTCAGCCTTCCTTAACTTTACCTTGTTGGAGCCTTGCGTCAGGACAACAGATGATTTACCTGTTACACCTCCCTTCTTTTGCCTCACTGTTTTACTATGTCAGCTTGCTGTGCTGCAATTCAGAAAGCAGCACAGCCACAAGTTTCTCAGATCTCTCTGAAGACAGAGATGGACACAAACCTCACCCCTAGGTTTGACCTTTGTAAGGGTTGCAACTTGTCTGTCAGGATAGGGTAAGTGATAGATAACAGCCCATCATAAGGGGCGGGAAAAAGAGAGGGAGTAAAATACATCTTCCATAGTGGAAAGCAAGAGAGATGAAAAGCAGAGATAGAGGATTCCCATCAAGAAGTAAGGTGAAAGAGGTACACGTATCTTGGAAGCAGAGACTGCAAAGTTTGTGAAAAATAGGAGAAAAGGAGACCCTCAGGGAGAACAGAAACAGACCAGAAGAAAGGTAGCAGCCATATGATGAACCCATTCTAACTTTAACAAATGGAACTACAGGAATTTGTGCTGTTACTGGACAACACAAAAAATTTCAGAGGTTTACAAGGTAGGCAAAACATCACTCGGTGGTGGATTACAAAGTGTAGTTCAACTCAAATTACTTCCAAGCAATTTGAAGTTTCTACTCTTTTTCTTCTTCCTTCTAATACTTGTTTTCTTTGCTATCTTTGTCTTCCTATCCCCAGATCAATTACATTTTCCTTTTTTTATAAAAGTAAAGATCAGGTTATAGAAAAAGGATCCTCTCCCTTTCAGTGAAATTGCCAAGGCCTTTACAAGCCTTACTTTTCTTTCTTTCCCCATTAACAACTGCTGTGAGTTCCAGGGTGCTCCTTTCATCCATATTAGGTGACATTACAGATGGTTCTGCTTTAGTGTAATTAAATTGTAAGCTTTTCCACTGATTTATAGCTGAATAATACCTATATTGCTTACAATACTACAGTTTTATATGTGACATAGAACTTCTCATGATTCCTCAGATATCTCTTCGAAGTGAATAGAGTACATTTTCCATATTGAACAAAAGAGTAATGCTAATCAATAAAAGAACAACATATAAGCAGTCATGTTTAAAGCTGAGAGAAAATTCAGGGAATTTCCAAGAAATTGGGAATCAGAAGAACATTGGTCATGCAATGCCCTAGCTCAGCCTTAGAGAATTACAAATTCCTTCCTTTTGTGGGTGTGTCATGCAACTGAATGCATGTCTCACTCAGTTGCTGACTTTATCTGGTGCCTTCCAGGTTTTCCATACCAAAGGTTCTCTTGCTAGGGAGCTCTGACTGCTTTCAATGCTTTCTATTAAAATAGTTGGAGCCTAAAGTGCAAAATTCTTTGGAAATGTTTCCCTTTGTTAAGAAAGGTACTAAAAAGTCTTACCTGAAGGAAAAAAAAGTTACAAATTGGCAACATCAGGTATCAGTAATAATCCCTTTCCATTCTCTAACTAATTCCATCTAATTCCCAGACCTTCTGCTTGTCTGAGTTCGAGATGCTTCAGGTATAGACCATGCAGAAGAAACTCCCAAACACAGAAGATCTGAAGGTAGTAGGCAATGCAGCAAGGCTGTCAGACTTGTTAAGACACATTCAACATTGATTCAGTGTGTACTCTGAGGAGGGCCCAAGAGCAGGCTTTCATCCAAACCTGTTGAATTCTGGTTCAATTTCACGTTTAGGCTGAGGTTTGGACATGTTAATATTTTTTTGGGAGTGATTCATCCAAAACTTTAAGTTATCCAGGAAAAAATGTGGGATTAAATTAATCCTAGATGTTAGTATTTAAAAAGGAAAAACCATGTTTAATATGATCTGAACAGCAGTAGAAATGCGAAGCCACAGAAAAATGATACATCTATGGAACAATAGCATAAATTACTAAGATCAGTGAATCTTAAATAACAAAATGTATTCAGAAATGGTCTCCAGGAGAGAGACCCTATACTGAGCAAATTGGCTAAGAAAGTAACTCAAATCTTGCCAGCACCAGGACAAAGCAGGAGTAAGAGGTGCTTCACCAGCGATGTACCAAATTAGCCCCCCTAATCCAGCTGGGTACTCCGTAACAGCTGCCTTTGGTTGCACATGCAGCACAGGCAGGCTTGGAAACCCAATTCCATGTTACTCCTCTACAACCAGCCCCCAATAACCCACACAGCAAAAAAACTGCTGTACTTTCTTGCCAAGACCCAAGACTCCGGGATTTTAATCTGGGAGGGAGAGATGGAGGAGAAACAAAGTGAAGCCTGCAGCTGGTTTGATTCTCGGGTGGGAAAAAAAATTGAGAAGTCATAAACCATTCCATTCTTCAAGAGAAGATGGGCTCAGGAGTTTGGAAAGAAATTTCTGATTGCATTGGAAAGATTAAAATGGTGATAACAAAATAAGTTTCAGAAATGGAAAATTGTCTGGAAAAGAAGTCTCCATATCTGCATATCTAATCTGCTTTTCTTCAGCTGTCTAACCAAATGGTGATTCTGCACCGCAGGTTCCTATTAGAAATATATGGAAGGGTCAGGTGCCAAAACATTTATTTCTACAGTAAGATGCACATTAGGTGCTGAAACAATCATCAGTTTTGTTGATGTTTACATTGTGAATATTTAAACTGTGGTAAAGTCTTCAATGATCATTTTTGTTATGAAAAGAAATGACAGGACATTTGTATTTTGAAAGCATCTGAGTTTATCAGATTATGATTTTTAGCATATTTGTGGTCTTTCCCTAAAGCATATTGTTTGTGTATGCCTGTGCTCAAGTGTTCCTATCCTGTTAGCCAAAGCGTATATGGAAGGAGGCACTTTTATTTTCTAACTGGGCCTATTCTGCTGTATATTATGGGCCTCACTCTCCCTCCCCATCTGTGATCCACAAGCCACAGGACCACAAGCTGGGAGCTCCAGTTCTCCTGACCAGATTAGTGATAGAAGGGAGCCTTGAAATCCACCTTGAAAGAGTTCAAAACCAGCTTGCTTTACATTCCCACAGAGCTCTCCCTATCAGTTTGCCTGAATATTTGCTTCAATTAACTTAAATTTTCAGTGCTTTAAAGATACATAGGTTTAGAAAAAACAACCAAAAACCTCCTTTCTGACCATACAAGAGCTTGTGCAAAGTATTCAAGGACTCAGCAAGTCAATGTAGCATAGCAAAGCATGCAATAGAGTTCCAAGAAGCCCTAAAGCACAAGGTCAACATCATCTTTTCCTCCATACGCTGTCCCTTCAACAGACTGCCTGACATGAGCGATTGACACTCACCAGGCTCAAAATCCTGGTCCTCTATGAGACTAAGAAAGTTTCTGTCATATTGCCATCGTGTGTGCATGTCTGAGGGAAGGAGGCCACCATCAGTCACCCAACAGGGGGAACCAACCAGGGCAGGCTGAGGACCATCGATACCCCTGTGCAACTTGCCTCAAATCCCTTTTTCTCTCAAATTAATACACCACTGTGATATAGGACTTTTTGCAGAAACACTGCTAAGCATTGCATGCTGACAATGCGCAGGGAAAAAGCCCAGCTGCTGCACAGGCTTCTTGCAAAGGAATGCACTTCATGAACATTTGTGTGCACACCCAGCATGTCTTAAAAGCAAAAGGGTAAAACCAAAACAAGCCTCTTCTTCCAACCTGTCAAGTCACACACATTCAATGTAYGATTCTCGTCTTTGGGCTTCCGCCCACTGGCCCCAAATCTTACATATTTCCAGCCTACTGCCATAATTGCTTTGCTTCCCCACTGCAAACACACACATCAAGAGAAACTGCCCAACAGACCCCAGAGCACCCAGTGTATCAGTCACCTAGTAAGAAAGAGGCAAGACGTAAACAAGACCCCACATTGATGGGGATCCGGTTTTCTGTGTCCTTGAAAAATCAAGAAGTTGCTTCTCTCCTTTGTAATTCAGCCAGTCTTGTGTTGTATTCACCCAAATGATCAATCAACTGCTTTCTTCCAACTTAACTGATTTTGACTTCCCCCCATTTATTTAAAGATTAGAATGAACATATCATTTCCAAGTGTACTATTTATTTTAACCTAAGTTCCATTTGGCTTGTTTCTTCCTCACTTAGACATTCAATATTCAGAATTCACAGTGGATTTATCATTTACTTACACGCAATCCCTCTATTTCAAAAAATATTGCAAAATCAGAGAGTACAAAGGTGATGAGAATGAGGGAATACACGCGGAAGGACCTTCCATAAGGTTGGAAGCTGAAGCAGTGGAACATATTTCAGACAAGAAGCAACTAAAGGCAGAACACAGGAAAAAGTTCATGGAGTGAGGTGTGCAAAAGATGGTCACAAGAAATATTTTTCCTTATCTAAAACCAAAACCAAGAGGCTTATTCAAATTTGTGAGCTCCCCTAAAATTCCAAAATCACTCAACAGAAACATCATCATGCAGTATGCCATTACACCAAGGAATTCTATGCTGCAGGAATTATTCAGAGTAAGGTAGCTGGATATATACAGGTGGATATAGAGTTAATACTGACAACTAATTTCAGAAAGATATTAAATCACATCTCATAAGGTTTAGGACCAATTCCAGAAGAAAACTTGATGAAACAGAGTTTTCCACAATCTGTCTCAAAGTTCTTAGCAAAAGCTGTAATCAACTATCCTAAACTGGAACAAAAATCAAATTATTTTGATAACTGAGAAAAAAAACCATGGGAGGACAGGAAAAAAGGTTTCCTCCAAGTCATAATTCTGCTGAGCCTTTACCTTGTATATCTCTATTAATGACATCATTTTTTCCATCACATGTCATCAAATGGAAAGGACTCCATTGTGAAATGACACAAAGAACTTCATGGACTCTGAACAAGTTGAAGACTTAAAACCAAGCCAAATTCCTGTCTAAGAAATACTTCCCACTCACCTGCAATGGGGTGAACATAACAGCTGGTGAAGCTGAAGATTTTGGTAGCACAGATCTCCATAGTTCTGCTGAAGAGATTATATGAATGTTAAAATCCCATTACTCATGGATCATCTGTTGGAAACTGTCTGAAGAATGTCAAGGTTGCAAGGCACACGCGAAAAGAAAATGCAGCAGGGATCAGTTGAAAAAGTAAAATATGGAGGAAGAATTAAGCAAAGCACAATCCTATCATTGAGCTTCGGAATGGCCAGTTCCTTGAAACCGAGGAAACTCTAAGATAACCTAACAGAAAGGAAATATTTAGGCAGAAATTGAAACTGAAAGTTGCGATTTTCAGACATAATTTACGAGCGAGTTTAATTGATTATGGGGACAACTACTTTGTCAATTCATAAAGGGTTGGTGGATTTAAAGAGGAAGAAGGGGAAAAAGGTAGGTTTTTCTAGTTTAAACCAAACGATTAAAAATATTGCATAAAGATCTGGGTTGCAGATTATTTTTAAAATTTGTCGGAAATGGGTGCAGGAAAGAGTCAAAAAAACATTTTAAGGACTGAAGAAAAAGCTCAGACTTTAAACACTATATCTATTTAATTTATTAAATCAGACTTTGCTGGTATCTTCACATAAAAAAATACTAAATCCTAAAGGACTTCTTCAAAGCAATGCTAAAAGTTAAAAATAATACCTTGCAAGTAAAGCCAGCAAATGCAGATAAAATAAAATAGTATTGTTTTGGTTTTTGAGCAGTGAAGTTGATTAACCCTGGTAGCAACTAAAATAGAAATGGAAAAGTTTTCATCATTTCAAGTCAAGACTGTTTTGGGAAGATGTGTTTCAACCAAAAACAAGCAGTGGGGATCAATGCCTGTGTATTGTTTCTATCAAGTTTTCTGTCCTGATGAACACAGGCAGTTGGAGCAGATCATATCATAATCTCTCCTGGCCATTAGTCCCCTGCATCTTGTGCTTGCAGTTCTGGTTGTATGTCCCATAAGACTCCAAAACAGATATTCCATTTAGTCATACTTATACCTAAAACTAATCTACATTTTGTTATACTTTCTTTTCCCTTGCAACTGGCAGATGAAATATTAACATTTTCCACTTTCCACTCAAACATCACTTTCCTCTTTGTATGCAACTCTTTATTGTGTAAATAGCACTACCACATGTTTTACATCTTCTCCCTCTGGAAACAAAGATGATGTTAGCACAGTTACACCATCCTGCACCTATCCTCTGCTTGTATGTCATTCAAACAAAAGTTTGAAACACTATTAGGAACCTAACCTGAATCCAGCTTTTGAAGTTACAGTATGAAGAAGCAGAAGATCAGCTGCATTAAATCATCTTGGCAAACACTCAACACTGAGGCAAAACTAAGTATACCTAAACTGTTCTGTTTAAACCACTTACAAACAAAAGGGACCCCACAGCCTGCCAGGTAACCTAGCAAAAAACAGAATTAAATTACTGTTGGGGGATAGATCGCTCATGGTTGTAAATGAACAATAAATCAGCAGACCAAAGAAATCACTTAACTACATGAAAAGGTCTGATACAGGGATGATTAAGAAGCCTGTCATCCCAATATCTTCAGTCCCAGAAGACAATAGCGTAAACTATTGCTGTAACTCTTAGTAGTAATTCTGTTGCAGATGTGTTTCCCCACGATGCAAACATGGGGGATGTTGAGCAATAAACATGTCACCTGCAAGTCCACCAGCATCTTTCTGGGCTGATATTTGCACAAGCTAACACGGAATTTCAAGCACTGTACGTTAAAACATGCTATTCAGGGAGTGACCTCAGCATTTCCAGTTTTGCATATTAAATTTCTCTGTAAAACAGCCAGGTTCTAACATTAGGTTTCATACTGTGTGTCCTTTCAGTAAACCTGACCAATGCTCAGCATCACCTGAGAGAAGGCTGGCTATTCTCATGGAGGTTCATTCCTTACACTTAAGTGGGAGGGTCATGCTATTCAGAGGACAGCTATACCAGAAGAATTACTTCTGCAGCTCACAGAGAGGCTTTCACTCAGATCCAGTGTTGGATACTGCCCCTTTTCCTCACGCTCACTCACCCTGTCAGCCAATACATCGTCTGCACACAACATTTTCAACTGGTTTAATTTGTGCCCCCACAATGAATTAGAAATGCAAATCTGAATGCTCTTGTTCTTAATTACCCTGTCAGCACCAGCAGTCAAAGAATTATGGATTTAGGTGCTCAGATTTATATCACAGTTGAAAGCAGCAAAATTGAGTGAATCGAATGAAACACCTTAGGAAAGTAGGAAGTATCAGCCTATGGAAAGTACAGCCAGAGCCACTGATCTGCAGAATGCAGCAGAGTAGCAGTCTCCGACATGTGTCAATAAGGATATAGAGTGTCCTTCACTGGATTTACAATGTATATATTAAGAAGCTAGAAGGATTTAACGAAATTGCTGTACTGACAACCTTAAAGCTAACTGCATATGTCTTGACATCATATATGGTATGGGAGGATACCACCACAAAGACGGGCATTCCAGACAACTCATGCCCATGTTTTGAATAAGATATGATTTATTTTTACTTTTGTTTTGTATTCTTACTAGGGAATAAATAACAAAATAAAACATGTCACATTTTGTTTATTCCTTTTTGGCCTTTCCAGCCAAGCATGCTCTCAGGCTGCAAACATTTAACATGTTCAGCATCAGGGCTTTACCACAGAAGACATCTGAGGGTTATCCTCTTCCCTTAACTCCAATAAATTATATAACTCAAAGGTTGATCAAAGCACTCTCTCAACTTGAGCAAAGTAATGAAAGAAAAGCTTAAATTAGAATCATTTAAATATCCTCAGTACTGAAAATGTGGCTATGCATGGCAGAGAGAGGAAGGAGTTTTTGTCACTGATTTTTTATACTATTTTTATTTCCAAACAGACATAATCAAATCTTCTTTTAAAGTTGCAATTAATTCCTAGCTGGGAGAGAATACAACACATATGGAATTAAATTCCTCTTTGAAAATCATGTGTTTGCATTCCTCCTATACGATGATCTTTACCACACCAGAAACTTCCTAATTAATTGCAACCTACTTCTCTTTACTGAAACAGATGTAAATAAGAATTTTTTCTAGCCACTATAATCACCCTCACTACGCGTGTACATAAAGGAGGCACTAGTGGCTTTGTGCACCTACAGACTAAGTTGCATTTCACCACAGGATGGGGGACGAACAGATCAAGAGCAGTCTTGCCACCTTGGGGGTGCTGGTGGATAAGAGGCTAGACAAGGCCCAGCAATGTGGATTCGCAGCCTAGAAAGCCAAACACGTCCAGTAGATCAAGGAAGGTAATCCTGCCCCTCTGCTCCACTCTGGGGAGACCTCACCTGAAGTGCTGCATCCAGCTCTGGGGCCCTCAGCACAGGAAGGATATCAACCTGTTGGAGTGAGTCCAGAGGAAGCCGCCAAGTTGATTAGAAGGATGGAGCACCCTCTCCTATGAAGAAAGGCTGAGAACATTGTGTTTGTTCAGCCTGGAAAAGAAAGGCTCTGTGGCGACCTAATTGTGGCCTTCCAGTACATGCAGGGAGCCTAGGACAAAGATTTTACAAGAGCATGTAGTAAGAGGACAGAGGGGGAATGGATTAAAACTGAAAGAGAATCAGTTAAGAATTTCTTCCTTAGAGCTAATCTAAACTGTAATAGTGGTGAGGCACTGGAACAAGTTTCTCAGAGAAGTTGTGGATGCCTCATCCCCAGAAGTGTTCAAGGCCAGGTTGGATGGAACTCTGAGCAACCTGGTCCAGTGGAAGGTATCCCTGTCCATAGTAGGGGGGTTGGAAATAGATGATCTTTAAGGTACCTTCCAACCCAAACCATTCTGTGACTCTATGATATCTTGCAGAATATCAACAGCAGCTTTTTCCAGCTGAATAAAGGAACAAAGTAAATTTCCATAACATTTCATTCATTCCTACGCTCGTTCTACTCCAAGGGAAGTCAATGCTTAGGCAGAGCTCTTTGAACAACCGATCTGAAGCAATTCTGACTTGTAACAGAAAGTGGCTCTAAGGGATGAAACATAAAACGTGACTTGAAAAAGTCCCCCCTCGACATATTGTGCTTCAGAGTCAGGGGGATCTTTTCAGAACCTGAGCATTTGGGAAAATCTGCCAAGTGACTGAGCTTGGTTTTAAGTAGAAAAAGGCTGGCAGAATCACAGGAGAGCTTAAATTATTGGAGAACTTAAAAGTGAGAAAAAGCTAAAGCAGTAAAACCCAATGAAAACAAAATATTGGAGACTGAAACATGCCCAGGAGAGGCAAACATGGCCTAATGCCAATCACCATCAGCTTGAAAGATGGTACTTATTAAGAAGAGAGCTTCATACTCAAGAGACTGTTTTGGAGTAAGCCATGGAATCAGGAAGAGGGTAGCTCAGATGATGGATATTGCCAGCGGAATACTCACAATAGGCTTGCTAACAAAGACCCCTGAAAATATTAAAAGACCAAATAGAAATATGTAATATTCTCCCAGTCCAGTTCTATTGTGGCATCTGATTTTTTATTTAGACATCAGCAGCTGTAAACTAATCCGTTGCCTCAACAGGACTTTCTTTGGGATTGGAGGCTGAAGGTCTCCATAATGAAGAAGAGCTGGTGTTTTGAAGCTAAACAAACACTACTTTCACCACATAATCACTGAGATAGCACCTTTAGCTTATGCAATACCATAAAAAGTAAACCATGACTTGCAATATCATAGACCTCATTGCAGAACAACCCCAAAAGGAAAGAAACCTCCTGCTACACAGCTCACAGCACTTCTGAAAGGACCATTATTAGGTTAGGAAAATTCAATCAATGTGATTTGTATGAATATCTGATTTTTAGATCACTTAAACACTGGATCAGGATTTGGGAAACCTACAGTCAACTTCTATCTATGGCAGAGACTTCCTGTGACCTTGGAAACATCACCTTTCTTTGGGCCTCTCTGATCGCTCATAAAAAACATGGAAGATAATTCTTCCCCACTCTGCTATATCTATACCAATTTTAAATTCACACTGTAGCTGTGCCAGTCACTGCCACCTCACACTTGGTGTGTCAGGCTCCATGGCGAACACTAAAACTTGTTTTAGCATCTCTTGTTTAAAAGAATTCTAGCCTTTTGAACCTTCATTACTTCAGGAAGGGGATGTCTGTCCTACAGCGATCCAATAGCTTGCAGGGGAATACGTCTCCATGGGTTTTGCATGTTTTGAAAGGGCAGGACTGCAGACCAAGGAAAGAGATCTTCTTTCATAACACTAAAACCACTTCACCACACAACCTTTTCCTACTTCTCTCCCCAAAACTATTTTTGTTTCATCACACACAAGGAACATGTGGGAACAGGAAGACAAATGAAAACTCCTTTTGATAATAAAACCATAAAATGGTAGAAAAGTTTTTACAGTTGAATATCATGCCTTGGCTTTTATCCAGTCCTTTTCTCACTGATTATCTTCAGGACTCTTTAGGGCTACTCCAGTACCTTGGAATTCATAGTCAAAACGTCTCCTTCTCACAATGCAATAGGTTCTCACTTTCAAGTGCCAGCGCATCTCATTCCTCATCGTCTGTGTGTCAGGGGCTGTGTGAGACTCACAGCAGTGTCTTCAAATAAACAACAACAAGCAAACCCACACCATATTTAAGAATATCCAACTGTTTCACATCTGCACTGTGCACAGCCAGATTGAAAATCTGTTCTGAGTAAGTGATGGAAACAGGTCAGTGTAAATACTTGGCAACAACAACAGACATGGCAGTGTCCCACATTTTATTTCAAAAGCCAGCACATAGCCTCTGTAATGGAGAAAAAAAATAAAATCATCACTGAGGACAAGAGGATTTGCTCCAGATAGACACTGAGCATGCCTGTTTTGATGTTCAGCCCTAGACATCTTTTATTATGTAAACATACCTCCCCAAAGGTAGGATTTATATTTCTTCATTTATTTGATAATCAAAAGGTCAAATATACTTAATTTCTTCAAGTCAAGTGACATTAGAACTAATGTCCTTTCATCAGCATTTTGAGCTGCTGTCACTGAAGTCAAGCATTTTAACAGCACAGTTACTCCTCTCTTCCCCACCCCTTTTCTCCTAGGATGCCCCCCAAAAATTACATCAAGCAAAGTTATCAGTGTGATTATCTCTAACTTGTACTTGGAAGGAACCTAACTTATTTTTCACACATAAATAAGAAGACACCTAATTTATTTTTCACACACAAAACCCACTCAACTTGTTTAAGCACTCAGGACAGACAGCAAAACCAGATAGAGACATTTTGCTTTTGGAAGTAGCCTTAACAATGTACAACTTCATGGTAGTAAGGGATATGGTTTCAATTCTAACCTGGATCAGATTCTAAATATTCTGACATGTATCAAGCAGAATTGCCAAAACATATTCTTCCCTTTCAAAACATTCCATTGGCTCTGGCCTCATTAGGCAGTTTAAATGCTATTTCATTGTAAAAAAATTAAAAATACAATGTTAAAAGGTTACATTGAAATAGAGAATTGATGTGGAACAGTGGCACTTTATTTATTCAACTTTTGCAGTCTTTGAGGTACCATAGTGTTAGCTATCAGATTAAATTTAGGCATTGCCCAAATGAATAGACTTTACATTTACTAGGTCCAATTCTACCAGTTATTCTGGAATGACTAAAATGAAAACCATTGTTTCTCTCTTATGTGGAAGGTTAAGCATCTTGCTATAAACACAACTATGAGAAACACTTCAAGAACCACAGTTGGGTCTGCTCCAGAGTAGGACTGGACCAGGTGACTTTCAGAGATCCTTTTCAACCTAAATTGCTGTACAACACCCTTAAATGTCCATCTTTCTCCACTAATTTTTCAAATTAATCTCTCAAGAATTTTCTTGCTTGCACTAACAAGTAGATTAGATTATATCACACAGAGTTTCTACTGACCACACAAGTTGCTCAGTCACATTTTTGGTCAGTATTTAGCATCACCATGGTATTCCACCATCACAACTTACCTTTGGTTAATTTTGGTTACTAAAGAAAGCAATCCAGCTGCTATTTAAAATAAAAAAAGGCATGTCTATACTTCCTTTAAACAAACATGTTAGCGTGTTCTGGGGTAATAATACAACGTAAGTATCACCTTACCCACACTTTCATCCACTTCCCTGTAACAATTTTTTAGATTTACAAATCTGACTTTTGCCTTTTTGCAGAACAAAGAAGGAAAAAAGTTCTTAAGGTAAATACCACCATGAATCCATCTCATCGCTAATCTCCTACACTCCTCTCCCATGTGAAGGCACATTCAGCATAGTCCTGTCCTGAATATCTTGGTACTCCACAATCTTAAGATTAAATCTGATATTCACCTGTGTTTGGAATTTATCTCAATGAGAACAGCAGTGCCACACTGAAGTGATTTAGACTGAAGGATATAGCTAAAAGAGCACAGGTAAATTGAAACAACAAAAAACAAGAAACTTATTGGTGGCTTTAAATCAAGAAGAAAATAAGAAAATACAAACAAAAATTCTTAGCTTTATTATACTTTAAATGGCTACTACACAAGCTTTAAAAAAACCCAACAACCCTGTAGAGTAGCATAGGCCAGCAGTACCAATTCATCTAGTTAAATGACACCAAGATATGCCATTCATACAACTAATGAGGATTAGCATGCTGATGATATTCTAAAGATAGCGTTGTTAAATAAGCCAAATATACCCCAGGAATCAAGCTTAATATATAATGCCAATCTATGTCCATCAATTAGGATGACACAGAGTGCTAAAAATATACAAATCTGTGACAACCATTGGTCCTCTGAACACAGTCCAGCTCTCTAAACCTACAGGCTATGGACACAGGCTGATAGAGGTGGCCTGTAAAGTCCAACAGTATTTGTAGGCAGCAGTGCTCAGTTAGCACAGTCTGCCCGGAGCACAATATTCTTTCATTATCTCTATCTCCATAAGGCACTTTGATCTACTAAACAGCTATACATAAGAAGTGTGTCACCAGGTTTTCAAAGGGAATGCTTTTACGTAACTTAAAATTCATAATGGCAAAACAATTAAACATATGAACTCTCTAAATCAGCTTTTACAAGAAAAAGAATTTCTGGGAAACTAGATTAACGAGCCTCTCCTGAGCAGCGATTTGCAACAGAAGGAAGGAAATACATCCTGAGCTGTACAAGCAGTGCAAGTTTGACAACCTTGAACTACACATCAGCAAAATTGTCTATAAGGGATGCAACCTGATGAGCTCTCTGTCAAAGATATAGGATACAGAGAGTCAAAGAAAATTAGGGGAAAAGAGCAATCAAGGAAAACAACTTGGGGAAAAAAAACCCACCCCACATACTAGTTCAATACTTTCTGAAACATTTGGTCTTCAGTCATTATACATGGATTAGTGGGCAGGGAGAGGAGGGGAACCAAACGCAGCACACAACTCATGTTTGTAGAAGTCTGACTGATTTAATTTGTTAGTAATGAGAGTACCACCGATAGCAAAGAGTAAAAATGGAAGCAAACTGTTACAAAACTCCATTGCAGCTGCTACCAGACTGGTTCTTCCCTCCAAAATCCAGCAAAGTGACCAATTTTGTGAGAACAACATATAAGAGACATAAGCCATGAGACACAGCTGAGTAGGAATACCTGGTGTGTTTCCTTTGCTGACATGGGAGGAATTTCCTTCTGGTTTCCATGAACCACAATTCTGTGGCAACCTTGACAACAGCCCATAAGTGGCTGCAAATCAGTATCCTCCAGATCCTTTATCACTCTTGCAAGGTTTGCCTAGAGATGCCAAGTGTATCTCTAGGATATCCCTTCTTCCTGTGACAATGATACCTTAGGATTTTAGCTTTTATATTTTTCACATATTTGTAACCCTGCAATTCTTACCGTGTAACTCTGAAGTCCACATGGAGTGTTAGCTACTGCCTTTAGACAAAACGATCCATCTTCAGGCCTGAAGCTCAAGGACGCCTTACTGCCTCAGGCCCGAGAACTGTAAACAACAGTTGGTAAGGGGGGAGCAAACCTGGGGTGAATTACTTCATTACCTGAAGCTCTAACTGGAAGAACTAACCCAAATATGCTAATGGACCAAACTTATAAAAGTATGGAGAACTCGTGACTGGTCGTCCATCTTGGGGAGCTCATCTTAGGGGATCCACCTTAGGGTGAAGCCCCCCCGAGTGAGCTCTGACTGCCCTGGATGCACCTGAAGGCCTTCAAATAAACACAATCACTTTTTACCCTTTTAATTTTGTCAAGCCTCTCTTTTTAGGTAGTCCCAGATAAGGCATCAACAAGTTGCAAGAACTAACTTTGTTCTGCCACCCTTGTCTGCAGAATAGAAGCTTCTTTGGCAACTGTGCTCTCAAGAAATAAGCAAAAGGCTAAACATCCAAACATATATGTTTTCTCTCCTTTTCTTGCCTCGTAAGCAAATACAGCCCCAAAGAAATTTTTCCGTAAAAGATAACGTGTTTCAAAGAAAACTACTAAAGAGTTTCAGCTAAACAATTGATCACCATATTTAGCTGGTCACACGCTCAATTTTATCACTTTGGGATCAGATAATACAGCACCCATCACTGAAAAAGCACTGTGATCATCCTTCCCAAGCAAATCAAGAACAGACCTGTGCGCAGACCTATCAAGATTTAGGGTGATTTACAGTTCTAAATATATATTTTTGACACCTATTGAGTATTTTGCTCCACTTCTGATATTTGTGAGGGTTTTTTCCGTATTTTCAGGGTGTTTCTCTCACATATCATTGGTTAAGATTTAAGTTTACCTGAGGCCCCCAAATATACCATACATCTTACAATCTCTTGTTATAATAACAACAAATGAGAAGCAAAAAGCCTGATCTTTGTGGCTTCAGCCATCTCTGGAGCCAACAGTAGTCTTCCATCTAAGCCAGCTATAAGCATACTGATACAAGCCTGAGAAACTAAGAGCAGTTAGATCAAATTTAATAAAGGCCTAGCAAGGCTAATAGTGAAGTGCATGACCAGGTAAAAAAGACATAAGTAAAAAAAAAAAGGTTGAACAGAGCAACCTTTGCCCCATGTTCGCCAATGCCTTCAATGTTTCCAGAAGTACACAACACTTTTCACTCCAGCCGCTGCATCTAGTAGTTACCCATGTCTCTAACTTTTATTAATGCACCAAATCTCTCTCAAAGCATCCTTTGCATAGTCCCGTGACACAGAACTCCACAACTAAGTAATGTGCTGCCTTGCAGAACTGATCCCTTCTGTTACCTTTTCAGCCTGTTGCCCAATAATTCTACATCTAACGCCTCTGAAAATTTCATGGCCAAAACTACAGGTTTTCAGGTTAAAGTACATTTTTGGAAAAAAATAATTGCAAACACAAGGTATAGACTCACCTTAATACATCTGTATTTTAAAATCATTGGGACACTTTTTAAAAGTTATTTTTACATGTACAGAGCATCAGCAAGTACCGTTCTGAAAAATCCAAATAAATCCAAATGCCTCATGAAGTGATAGACAGTGGATGCCATACCTGAAACAGTCCTATATATCCAATTAGTGAATATATACTTGTCTTTGCAATGACAAGCACATATGCAACACAGTAAGATTATGCTGTCATGCATGTTTCCTTGCATACAGCTCAAAAATGAAATCTTGACCACCTGATTTTACTGTAATCCAAAAGCAGCATTTCTAAAGAGAGCATTACCCCAGCACCCTCCCAAAACAAATTCCTGCTGCAATTGTAGTCTGTAAAAGCCCTAAAGAACAAAGTGCATTACTCCCTGCGTGATCTGTAAATACTCTGATACTCAACAGGCAAGAACCAAGCAGACACCTCACAATGAGGGGAGGTCAACTGCATTTTGGCATTTCTTTGGAAAGGAGTCTTTGTATCTGCTTTGTCCTGCAGGAAGTTTTTCTGTTTATTTGTTGTACACAAATACGCACCAAAGCAACTCTGTAGCAGGGATCATGTTTGATATTTAAAATGGAAGTCTAAAAATAAACCGAGATGATATAACTTCAAGTTCTGGAGTCAAGCACATGATTAAATAACTTTTCCTCATCTGAAAGAGTTTTCTTCCTGATAAGATAGAATGAGAGACTGCATACATTTTCATTTCACTTAATTCCTTAGATCCTGCTCACTTTTTCTCATATAAAATATAAATGGTGAAGTTACCCCACTTGCTAATTTCAGGTTTGTTCACTAATGCTTAGTGGAAAGATCTTCTTTGAAGAACACTTCGTGCTTCTACATCTGCATGTGGTGCATGGAAGCACATAGACCCCATAGGAACTGAGATTCTTCTGTTTGGAAAGCCAAAACATCCATTGCCTCAAGCCAGCTGGAAAACGCAGGAGGAAAAATGTAGAATAGTTTAGGCAGCAGATTTTTTACTTCTAAGAAAGGTTATTTTGAAATTAACAAGAAGTTACMAGGTTTGACTTTATGTGTTTGAAAATTAAGCGGGCTGCATTAGAGAAAGACTTCAGGTTGGAAGAATTATGTAATTTTCCTCAATGTGCAGGTCTGAGAAGTCACACATGGCAGAATAAATTTTTAAGAACTGCTAGAGACGTGAGAAAACCCCCAAACCAAGAAAAATCTTGGCTTCTTTTGGATACAACCTAATGTCTACTAAACAAGCAGAAACAAATCTCCAACAGGGGTTGCAAAGGTAGGATGCTATCTTGCAGCTATTAAGAGGTGGAGTAGTCACACAGTTCTGTAGGATTGTTTAGTTAATGTAGAACCTGAAAAATTTAGGATTTGAGGTCATACCATAAGGCTCATGAAACGGCACATTAGGGAAGATATGGTCAAAACACAGAAATAAAGTGCTTTCTGAACATTTGCTGGAAATGTGCATCAGATTTAAAACCAGCAATCCGTTCCTGCTCCTTCGTGGTGTATAGCTTTGCTGTGGACTGCTGAGTAGCTGTCATGCTATGCAGCCTGGCTGCTTTCCAGTCCTGGGTGAAGCAATCCCCACAGCATTTGCATGAAAGAAATGATGGGTTCCTTTGATGTGAATGGTCTTGAGTGAATAAAAGGTGGGTTTTGGTTTTTCTGGCCTTTATAAGAATTCTTTGTCGATGCTTCTTGCTCACAAGTAAAAACCTATGCCAGGTGTCCCAGAAAGTCATGTAAATGCTTAAGTATTCTCTCTGCAGCCCCATGTAGAAAATATCCATTGCTCAAATCTTATGATATAACTAGCCTTCGCAGAAGGGATTGCCTTCAGCTTTTTCAATAGCTGTTTTTCTGTGTATTCAGGAATTGTCATCTGCAAGTATGCTGTGAAAAAGACAATTCCTTTGATAGAACACAAGTGGTTTTTATCGAAATGCATTTGTTGGTTTAACTTTACAGCTTTAGACAGTTTCTGCAAATAATTTTTGATAATTACTTAAATGTTATTTCATATGAAAGTCATTACTACTAAAATCTACAGTATCCCACCAGCAAGAAAAAAAAAATAAATGGGCAAAGTTGCAAGCACAGCTCATCTATTGTTTCTGACTGAAGCAGGGTTGCAAATGCTGGAGACTGCTGAAATGTCTGGAGACTCCTGTAGATTTCTAGAATTACATGGTAGGGCTCTTGGTGTTCCACAGATACCACAGCTGATTTACTAAAAAAAATTAAAGATGCATTTCTCAAAAGTATGCATGTGCTCCATGCCTTACTGAAAACAGAAAATCCATATACCCATGGCTGAATAGTCAAGCACACAGAGCCACATGGTCACAGTGAATTTAGATCAGATATTTGTTTTACACCATAAACAACATATCAGAGACGGTGTGATGCATGATGTGCTCCAAAAGTTCACCGGTCTGCTCAAGTCCATCTCTTCTCTGAAATTTATTCTTCTGCAACAAAAGTCCACTAGCATTAGAGGCTTACAGGAGGAGAGGACTAGCACGTCTACCATGAAAAGCAAGTCTACATTAAAACAGGATTCAAACCAATAATCTAGGAAATCATTAACCTGATTGGGAAGAACTCTCAGTCTGTCAGTTTATGTTCCCTTATAATTTACTCCTGGATGTAAGTGACACTGGCAAACCCATGCAGAAGTTTTTGAAAACAACAGGACCTTGAAGGATTCCATGTAAAAGTAGTTTGGTAGGAAACTAGTAAAGATTTTTGGTATCTGCACAAGGCCCTTGACCTTCACCACTGAGATGGGAGGTAGGGACAGCCTCATCCCTCTCCCGTGCTGGCCAATGATTGTATCAGCCTGTTCGTAACCTGACACCAGTAGAACTACTTTGGGATTTGAAGACTTGGTCAAGAACAAGTTAAGTATGCTTTTGGCCTCCTCACCCTCCATCTTCTTTTCCACAGCTTGATGTTTTCTGGCCTCCCACTTTTTTTTTGTCTCGCCTCCATCTGCCTCTGTGTTGTGTCAAGATGTGCACCACACCACCTGCCCAAGTGGAAGGGAGAAGGGCTAACAAGAGCTGAAGTTTGTTGAGAGCTGGCTCTACTTCTGTGCAGAGACTAAGCAGTCCCAGAGTAATGCAACCTTTAAGGGAAAACCTGGAGTGTCATCATTGTTTCTAAGGTACTTTTCTATTTTTTATATATTTTTTTTTGCAATGAGGTTGAAAAATAACCTGTGTAACTAGAAAGTGAGCATGAACCCAAAATATTAGAAAAGTCCAGAAAAGGTGTTTCTCCCAGTTTTGTAGTACACAATTATTTTATAAGATAAGGAAAATGTATAAGTTCCTAAGGCTTTCCCAGAAGTTTAAATCCAAATCCAGCAAAATATTTTATGTAAGAATGAACCTTTGCTTCCTTAAAATGAGTCTTCTCATAAATGCAGTAATTTCTTAAGGAACAAAATAAAATCTTTGAATGCAAGGCTAATATTTGAAATCTTACATTGATTGAAAAAATACAGGATGGAAAACAAATTAAATATTTTTTCCTTTTTTTTTATAGTCTATAATTGCAAAGGTTACAAATACTAAAGCTTTATATAAGCACGAAGATTCGCATTGAAGATAACAAACCTTTTTTTGGCAACCACCAAAACCTAGGAAAATTTAGTCTCCCAGCTCTGTGACCAATACAAGTATCTATCTCTTCAACAGGATCTACAGAGAAAACAGCACTGGTTACTCAGGCACGATAATTTTGGTGCCAAAATTAGTGCCAAGGCACTCTTCTGGCTTTAACAAGCTCATTTTAGTATGGGTTAAATCAATTGAGTTAAATTTAACTGCTGGAAAATGATGAATGGGGTGTCCAAAAAGAGCCTGCCTCAACTAATCTGCTTCTCAACCAACTTTAAGTTTAACCAGGATACTTTTTTGTTTAGACAAAACGCACACATTTCTGGGATAGCTTAAACGCTCTCCAGTATGTAGCATTTCTGTTTTCAAATGCTGTGGTATAAAAAGTCTTCTTAAAATACACTGAGGTTGTTAAGTTCCTGTAAAGTGTTCACAGTATCTTTGCTCTTCCTTATTCAAAATAGAAAAGGCAAAAAATCACTGGGAAGTTTTTTTGGGGGATTGTCTTCTTGAATTTTTTTTCTCCATTTTGAATATATACTTACATAGTCTTACACTAGTACTCTGAGTCAGTTTTCTACAATATTGCTGTTGATATTCAGCTACAAATTAAATTCTAGTGCAGAAAAAATTACTACCTACAAATGCCTTTTTGAAGAAAGCAAACAGAGGGGACAAAAGATAGTTTTCCAGACTTATTCCTCCACATTGTTTACCTGAATTACTCTTCTGGGATGGTACTGGGGACAAATAAGTGTTCTGTTATATGAAAGTTACATTCTGCCATTCTCAAAGCTCTGCAATTTTCCCATCCAAATCCCTCGCTAAAGCCTCCTCTACAAAAATCCTGACCAAAAAAAAAAAATCATAGTGCCATCACTCAGATGAATAATGTATTTAACAAATGACACTGTAACCAATAGGAAAGAATTCAGAAATGGGGAAAATAAGGAGGGCTAGGGGTGGAAATCAGCCAGATACTTCCACAAGAGGCCAGAAAGGTTGCAGGATTTCATGCACCAAGGCTTCATTGTAAGTATCATTTCAGTGCTGAAGCCATCAGGAAGGTTCATCCTAATAAGCATGGGTTTTAAATGCATGAAGATATACCCTGGTCTTGAAATTAATAAATTCAGTCCATTTTAGTACTTCATACAATGTATTCCATTTAATTGCTGGATAAAGAATGTGCTCTTTAATTATGTACAGAGACGGACTGGGTTTAACAAAAAATAAAGTGTAATCCAGAAACTGGAAATGGTAGGTGACTAACAGCATTTACATTTTCAATAATCGTGGTCAAGTTTTCTTTGTGTAGAGCTCTAGGATAAACTCAAGAGATGATTACTGTAATTAAGGAATTTACAGATCTCTTTCTTTAGAGACAATCTATTTGGCAGAGATTTGCAGTCTTCTTGAATAAACTCCCTCCAATCCTCTGAAGTCACTATCTTCTGCTCATTAGGTTCCCAACTAGCATGCACATGCTGATACTGGTGCYAGTCAAAGCCCTATCCCAGTCAAATGGTTCTTGCAAATAGAGATATTTTCTGGCATCTGACTTTTCAAGATACACGAGGGCATTTCCAGTCCCAGAGTGGGGGGCAGAGTCCTGCAAGCTCCAACCCAGCAGATACTCACTCTAATATTACACAGCCAACCGCTGCAGTTGCAGTCCCAACTACACTCAGAATACTAAGTAATATCTTTGAGAACAGAGCAGAAAAATCCGGCTTACAGAGATGTAACTGAAATCAGACTATTGCTTCTCATCAAGGAGGTTCCATCACTCCAATCCAAGTCATTAGTGGTTTATATGACACAACAGGATATATCACAGCTATACAAAAGCATATCCCCTGCTAGGAAAGATGGATTAGAGCCAGCACACAAGCCTGCTTTATAAAATATCTTCCTTACTGACAACGACATCTAAGATTTCACCTGGGAGAGCATCTAATCACACACCATAGAAACTGAAGCAACAGGATACATCTTCAGATATAGCCCACTTATCAATCTATGCCTTATCCAAACAGGTAGTGGAAATATCTCTTTTAGCTGTAATGTAGCATCCAAGTCTAAAATAAAATGATATGCTGATTAAACCAATACTCTCTGGAGAAGTCACAGAATCAGTGGAAGTTTGCAAATCAGTGATTTGGGGTGCTTAATTTGAAACACTTAAGAAAGAGGATTTTGAGAAGATGGGCGTGAGGGAGGTGCTGAACCTCTCAGACTGTAGGTACGAACAATAATTAGGTTGTCACCATAGTTAGACTATCCTCCGTGAGAAAATGTGGAGATAGTAGCTGCCATCTACATTGTTATTTACTCTGTGAACCACAATGTGGTGTGCAATACACTTGATAAGACTGATTCGAAAGGAAAGGTGACATTCAATTACATTAGAAGAATTTACACTGATTTTATTGCCATTCATGCAGTTCATTACCACAAGTTAAAATAAACACAAACACTACTATCCAAAGGCAGATCAAATCTGGACACAGATAAGAATATTTAGAGGAGTTAGAGTCACCAACCTAAGAAGACTGCTGGAAAGAGTAAAAGCTCCTGCTTCACTTTTAGCTCAATTTCTCATTAGAAGGGATTAGAATGAAATTTTCATAGAAGCCTCTAATTCCTATGGGGTCTACCATCCTCATCTCAAGCATCTGGTATGGTCATCAGAGAAATGGTAGTACATTAGACAGACCACAACCACAATCCAATATGGCAATTACTACATGTTTTCTTCTGCTTGATAAAAAGTTAAACAGTCCATCTGATGCCGCTGTCAAAATGCAATCTTGGAACAAAGCACCAAATGAACATTTTTTTATGGACAMAAGAAAGACCAAATATGCTCACTAGCAATTTAAATTCAATTCCAGAGATGCAACATTACCTGCCCAGACCACAGTCTATCCCACCAAACCCTTTGGATGTTCTTTTTTGAAAAGCTACTATGTGAAATATTTCTTTAGATTGCAGGGAAAACAGGTATCATCACTGGGCTACATAGCTGGGTTAGGAAAAGGCAGAGTTCACTGTTTTATTTTTTAGATCAATGTGGGCACTTCAGTAGGATTTCGTTCTCAGTGAGAAAGGGCAAAGGAACCAGCAGATGATTATCTTTTAAATATCTTTTTTGTTCCTTTCAGAGCAAGCAGTCCAGGAATTGTCTCTCAGAACCAAATGAAAGACAGAACAAAAAATACTTACATCTTGAAGTTACTGGGAATATGTAATACTTAAACTCTCTTTTAGCCAAATAGAAAAAAGCCGGGGGGGGGGGRGGGGGKGGGGGCAGGAGGGACCTGCTGTTTCTCGCTGCTTTATCCAGAACAATCACTTTTAGTGATATTCTAAAAACAGCAAAAAATATTACTCACATGACCTCTTTAATTTTTCTTCAGGCCAGCACAACTGTGTAGGGATTACATATTTTATATAATTTAGCAAAAACACAAGATAGGTCAAATACTTTGTTCTTAAAATTGAAGCTTAAATTCATGCTCAGACCCTGAGAAACGTAGCCCAGCATCCTGTATCAACCCTCAGCAAATTCTCTTAAATGCAGATGCTGAAGTCTGCCAATCACAGCAGACCCACCATGCCAGCGATGCATCTTCTTTCAAGCATTTTGTCATGCAAAACAAGGATCACACATTAACCAGTGTTAACACGTGATACTACGTTATTGCCACAGCAGTAGCAGTAAAGCAATTTTGCAAAACAAAATCCAAAAGAGAGCCTCTACACATACCCATTGTATATCATTCCTGCCACTGTACTTAGAGATTGAAGTGAAATCACTGACATTGAAAAAAAGAAACAATGAGGTAAAATCTTATCATTGTCTCGAACAAGAATACATGAGAGACTTTTCTAGCTCCTTTCTCCTAACATGCTAAACCATGAAAAATGCAATGGCAGGAGGAACAATGTGAAGACAATCTTTTTCAAGCAGATGAAATAATGTTACTTGCTTAAACTGTACAACTCAATACCTATAATGTGAAAAAAGCCCCTCTGGCTTTTGATACATATGAAACAGGGACAGTCATGCAAGAAAACACATTTGTAAAGATACTTTAAAATTTCAAATCAGTAAGAAGCAACAAGAAAGACAACAAGAGTGAAATACCATCTTTCACAACATCTTGTATATCCTCTAATCAGAGTCTAGAGAATTGGACTCTGCAATGAGAGCCCTGAAATGATCACTTCAGTTTTATGCCTTCAGTCCCCAGTCAGGAGGCAGGAAACTTATACTTGCCCACACTTAGGAAGTGCTTTGCAATCTACAGGTAACAGGTGACTTTGAAATGTTGTTATAAAAACTGCCTTATTAGGTGTAATACCTACAGAATTAATAAAAGATGCTGTTTTCTCTCATTTAATTAGCGGCTGTTTTCCCTGATTTCTTTCTACCTAATCAGTGACCAGAATTATTTCACATCATTTTTCTTGTGTGTCTTATCTTCTGTTACTTGACAAGAAAAAAGTCTTTTTTTCCTGGCTCTTACCTCTGATCCTTTCCAAAGGGATATGCAGAGTTCGCACAGTAGCATGATGAAGTCAGCATAAACTAAAGCAAAAATTTCCCCAACCCTGAATATACTCAAAATGCACAGTCTGTGCTGTTAATATCATGCATCTCAGCAGGTGATAACTCTGGTGGTAGTGAAGGCACTTTAGGCCACCAATCACACTAATAGTTTTACTGTTAAACAAAATAGTCAGGTAAGCTTGAAGACAACCTTGAGCTATGGAAAACTGAGGAAAGCTAGAAACATGCATAGACACACTGGATGTTTGCTTATTCTTCCCTACAACAGATTCATTTCTGCATCTGTCTGAAGTACTCTTGGAGGACAAACAAAACAAAATGTCTGGACAAGTTAGAAAGACATTCCTACACTCCAGAAAGCATTCAGCTCTGAGAAGGAGAGGAGCTGGGAGAAACTAAAAATGGATAGCCTTTAGGAAAATACAATGGATCTGAAAGGGATGTGATTAGTTCCATTTCTTAAGGAAAGGATTCAGCTTTCTAACATATGGGGAGAAGTGGCTTGTGTCGGGGGAGGGAAAAGAGTAGAAATCAGAGCTTCAGTCAATAGTCTGAATCTTGATCTAAGGCTACCTTTTATGTGCATATTCTGTAGTAATCACCTAAAACTTTAATGTAACATAGACTTTACAAACCTAAAATGTAATTTATGGTTTTTATCTAGGATGATCCGTAGGAATGAAATTGATGGCTAACACCATTACTTTTTATATCCATGAAATACTTCAACTGAAAGAAGTGAAAAAGGAGATTTTGTACCCACTAAGCTGATGGAGCTCTCACTGAGAAATGTGAAATTATGTAAATGTGGACTAAGAGCAACAAAGGAACTTTCTTCTATTATGCACACACAAGTATGAACAAAAGGTCACCCAGTGGTTAGCTAAGCTTCACAGCAAACAGCTTATTTAGGAACCACACATGGATATATAAAAACTTGATGTAAGTTATCAACGGCTACAGCAGTGATGTAAATTTGTGACCTCAAGAATGACTATTAATTTTAGCTGATTTAAACAGGAATAAGGTGCTGTGTTTCCTGGACTCAGATGAGATAGGAAATACCAGCATACCTTGGACGAATCATGTTTGCCCTAAAAAGACTAGTTGTTTCTCAGGTCAAAAGCAGGCATAAACATAGCACACATTTAATTAAGGTATCTATCTGTCTTTSTCCATATTTTGTCAGTTATACCCAGAACTTTAATTAATGTCTACATTCTTTTATTTTTAATCATGTTTTTCTGATGAGCAACACATGCAGCTTCTGGCCCATGCATATTGAAATGGTTTTTATTAACCATTTGCTCACAAGAGGAGTTAAAGGACAGTGGAATTTCACCAATTCTAGTTACAAAATCTGGGAAACTAGAACAAGCAAAAAGGAAAAAAAAACCATATACCAGTACTTCAAAGCTCGTGAAAAAAAATTGATGTTCTTCTTGTACTTACGGATTTCTGAAGCATAGCTTCGCATTTTATTAATATTTATTAATAAAATAAGCCACATAATGGTTCACTTCTGATGTCCATCATAATGCAGCATAAAAATATCAGTAAATATTAATTTTCAGGGCAATTCCTCAAGAAATTTAAAGTTAATATTAACATGACATGCCAATTCGCATCTATCCATATGCATTTGAGATCACTGGTTCCTGCTTTGCAAAGAAACTTCTTTTGCATTGCATTGTATCACACTTTTGGTTCAGAGACTTTGCTCTGAACAGGGTAGATGTGTAGGGTCACCAATTTTTTTTTTAAAGGATTCACAAAACTTTATGTACTTGTAATTGTGGATTTTGTGTGCATCTAAAGATGCAAACATAATATCTTATTAAGTGTTCTGAAATCACTAGTTCTCATTAATTTCAAACACACTCCAGTGTTGGTAGCATATTGACCTTTACAAGTACTTTGAAATCACAGAATTTTACTGTATTTAAATTACTACTAAGATGCATTTCATTTGCAAGAAATCCCAGACTTCATGCTGAGGAGTAAAAATAACATGATCTCTAATAGAGAGATGTTGCCCTTAAGAGTGCACTGTACCTCACGATACTGGAGCATATTGTGGGATTTATTTATCCAAGTGATTAAGTATGGGTGTGATTGTTTGAGCCAAATGTATGAAATACAAAAAAGTTGATAAGTCTAATGGTTAGATTTTTCAAAAGCTCTGAGCTGTAGCTCCATTAAAAAAAAGTTAGTCATCTCTGCTAAACAGATTACTCTGGTAACCCATCTGAAGAGGAAAAAAAGTTATGCTTCTTATGTTCTTAATTTAAGCAACACATTTAAAAATATTTTTAGTAAACGTATAAAGGATACATTTTCCAAATCACATCATACAGTGACTTTCTAGACTTTCACAAAAGATAGTTGGGATTTTTTTAACAAAGTCATGATCTTTTTGCCACAGCAATAACCGGTCATGCAGTATTAGGATATAAGGGAGGATGAGGAGACAAAAGGGAAGTTCACTTGCACCACTGGTCATCATGTCTTACATGTCAGTCTGCAGCTTGATATGTGTACTAGTAACACTTTTATCCAGTGATAACTAAATCTGATGGAGCTTTGTGATAATTTAGTTTATGCCCTAATTCACAAAGTAACTTAAGTATTTGAGATACCTAACATTATCTTTCATTAATATATACAACAAACTACCATAATAAAATAAATTAACCAGAGTATTTCTCAGCCCTGTAACTGCACTCGTTTGGATAACTGCATTGCCAGTCACAAACATTTCCAAAAAGCTTCCCAGCTAGATAAAGTTTAAACACTAGAATAACAGATTTATTGCTGTTAACAAAGCATCAGCAGGTAGATGGGATGCAGAAACAGGAATTAGATCAGAAGTCTTCAAGCCTTATCATTACCATTGTAGGCTGTCAATAAGTACAGTGTCTTTCTTGCTTTCCTCTGAACAGTCTCCTGTCTTTCACTAGCACCTTGCAGCATCACACATGTCCTATGGGCTTTGCCCACTAACCTGAAGTAATCTGTGATTAGCTGACAGATCACAGCCAGCCCCTATTCTTTTGGAATGGCTGGATTTTATCAATATTTTACCTTCCAATATGTAAAATGACTCAACCTAGCTTCCTGCTAGGCAATACACTATCTCCAAACATATAAAGTGATTTAGCACAGGAAACACCAACACGCAGAGGCAGCTCGCCCGTGCTATCCACGTGCACAACTGTCAGTTTGCTGCGGAAATGGCACTTCAGTACATTGAGCTGGTTATGTTTGCTTGGATTTTGCCAAACTGCAATCACATCTTCAATTCAGTGAAACTTTATCCACTGCCTACAAATCTGTATTTCCACTTGGGATTGCATCTACACCTAAGATTTTATGAAAGCTTTTACTAAACCTAAGCTAAATTTTTGGTTGGCCAATGCGCTTAAAAGTTACAAGAGCAAATCCCTGTAAATTCACCCCAGAAGCCTGTCTTTAATCCCAGTGGCTGGAGAACTGACTCTTCAGTGATCATATACAGATGGGACTCCAGAAAAGTTTGCAAATTGGTGTCATTGGCACTTGTATACCAATACCCAACTTCCAGATATACTTCTAGTCTTACACATATACAGTGTTTTATTACAGACAATTAACCACAGGTTTTTGAATACTGTCATAAGGGACATTAAGAGGTCATTTCTGTACTTGCTTCAAGCATAGTATAAACCATGCTTCGATCATTCTTGACAAGTACTTACTTAACTTATGCTCAGTGTTCTCCAAGAACAGACCAGAGTCTCCCAACAGGATATTTCAGCATTTCCTTTCTTTTTTTTAAGAGAATGTCACCAAAAACTACTTCTAACACATCTTCCTGCAGTTCGAGTCCATTACTATTTGTCCTGCTCACCACAGAGAGAAGATTGTTATTCTGATTTTAGAGCATGCTTGCAGACCATTGTGTCACTCCCTCTGGTACTGCCTTCATCAGGTTAAAGAACTCAGTTCATTCACTCTGTCCTCATCCTCTTAACATCAAAGATAATCAGTGCTTTTCCTTCATTTCCCCGCAACCAGTTCAGACCCAATTGCCTTTATGTTGGAACAGCTAGTTGGATAAATGAGGGGAGAGCAGTGAACATTGTCTACCTGAACTTCCACAAGGCTTTCGATACTGTTTCCCATGACATCCTCATAGACAAGCCCAAAAAATGCAGGCTGGAAAAGTAGACAGTAAGGTGGATTGAGAAGTCGCTGAATGGCAGTGCTCAGGTGTCAGCAGCACAGTGTAGTTGGAGGCCTGTAAGTAGTGGTGTCCCCTAAGGGTTGATACTGGACCTAGTGCCTTTTAGCTTATCCATCAATGACTTGGATGAAGGGATAGAGTGCCTCATCTGCAAATCTGCTGAGGACAGAAAGCTGAGAGGCGTGGCTGATACTCCAGAGGGCTGCACAGCCCTTCAGAAGGTTCTCATGCACTGAAGGGATGGGAAGAACAGAATCTTTTGAGACTCAGCAAAGGCAAGTTCTGGGTCCCACACCTGGGAAAGAAGAACCTGGTGCACCAGTAGAGGGTGGCGGCCAACCTGCTGGAAAGCAGCTCTGCAGAGAAGGACCTAGAAGACAACAAGTTGTCCATGAGCCAGCAGTGCCCTTGTGGCCGAGAAGGCCAGTGGTCTCCTGGCATGCATTAGGAAGAGCACTGCCAGCAGATCGAGGGAGGTGATTCTGCCCCTCTCCTCCCTGGTGAGGCCACATCTGGACTGCTCTGTCCAGTTCTGGGCTCCTCAGTACAGAGATACCTGGAGCTCCAGGGGCAGGACCAGCAGGGAGCTACAAAGAGTATAAAGGGACTGGAGTACCTCACTTAGGAGGAAAGACTGAGTGGGCTGGGCTTGTTCAGCCTCAAGAAAAGACAATTAAGAGGAAGCCTCATCGATTACTATAAGTATCTGAAAAGAAGGTGTCAAGAGCAGGAAGCCAGCTGGTTCTTGGTGGTGCCAAGCAAGAGGAAAAGAGGTAATGGGCAGAAACCAATGCACAGGAAGTTCCACCTGAATATGGGGAAGAACTTCTTTACTGTGCGGGTGACTGATTACTGGAACAGATTGCTAAGGGAGATTGTGGAATCTCCTTCCCTTTTTAATATCTCCCCTGGAGATATTCAAAAGCCATCTGGATGCAATCCTAAGTAACATGCTGTAGAGAACACTGCTTGAGCAGGGAGGTTGGTCTGTGATCTCCAGTGATTCCTTCTAACCTTCCTGTTCTGTGATTCTGTGAAGTCTTTCTTGAAATGTAATGTTCAAAATGGGACACAGCATTCCAGCTGAAGGCTTACAGTGGCGAGAGGGGAGAAAAAGAAATGTTGTCCTTCCTGTTGTAGTTCTGTTCAAATCTTTATCAATAAAGCAACACAGCTGTCATGTTTCTCTGGTGACTTAACACCGGATCTTCCTCCACAGAACCTCTGCTTACTCCATTGCTTTTTGTCCATACTTATGCAGGCAGTTACTACCACCAAATAATCACTCAACCCCTCTAAATTTCATCCTACACTTTTCAGATCACTTGACTACTAATTTGCCAAAATTGTTTTGAATTCATTTTGAATCCTAATCCCACCCTCAAAAAATTGTAGCTCACCCCATGTTTGGTTTATTATAGCATTTAATAAAACAGCCAAGTCATCAATGAAATCCTCAAGCAGAATCAGGCTCCAAACAGACCTTAAAAAGTCTGTTTGATAGACCCTTTTATTTTAGGTGCAAATAACTCCTCTGTGGTACAATTGCCCAACTGGTTTGGAGCCTACGTTACAGTATTTTCACCTAGCTCACACGTCTTAAATTCATTACAAAAGTGTTGCATAAGGCTGTTTTAAAAGCTTTTCTGAAGCAAGGATACAGAGAGATTTATTGCTTTGCCTCTATCCACATATATTTTGCCCCATCATAGAAGTGGGTTATATTAGTTAGATATCATTTGTTCTTGAGGTATTTCTGGCTGCTCTTCATCCTCTATTTCCTAGATATTTCCAAACTGTACTTTAATTTCTTATAGAATTTTGCCAAAGATTAAAATCTGTCTGACTAGTCTAGAAGGTGCCCTGCTCCTTCCCTCTCATCAACCCCTTGCTGTTTTAAAAGATAAGCACTGTCCTTTTCCTCATTTTTTTAGTATCTCATCCACTCTCCACAAATTCTAGAGGTACTTATTGAACAATTGAATAAATCACTATGGTCAAGGACAGATTCAAATGACATGGGAAAAATCCAAAGCTTACTTTCCTATCCATGCAGAAACACCACCCCTTTTTCAGGGGTATTAACTGCACTAGCCAGCAGCATGCAATTTTCCCATTGAGTGACAATGGATATGAAACAGTTAAAAATTTAGCCTTCTTACCATCCATCCTTAGAGTCACAAGACCAACTTTGTGTATTACCTCCCAGAATTTTACTCCCCTGAACCAGAGGCAGAACAATTCCTTTCAGCCAGCAAAATGGAGGAAGAAATCCTTCAAGCTTTCAGACCAGATTGATCACTCAAGAGACACAACTAACTCGGGTAAATGTCGAAACTCGAGGTTGCTTTCTGAATTGATGCTTTTGAGGTTTGCTCATACCAATCATTAGTCACTACCATTTATTAGCTTGCAGATAAACTGAAATACATCCTGGGAAAGAGAGAACATTATTCTCCCAGGGCCTTGGTTATTGATTTTATTTATTAACTAAACTTAAGCTAAGGCAAAATTAATAACATTCTACATGTGGAGCAGAAACTTGGAGGAGAAACTGTGTGAAAGCAGGCCTCTCCCATTTGTATACCTCTGAAGAGGTCAGCTTCTATCATAGGCCTCACAAATTCAGGACCATAAAGATGAGTGAGCATTAAACACCAGTAGACAGAAGTGAGGCACGCACCAGGTTGTTTGGGAGGCATACCAAAGGACTCCAGCAGCACAGCCCTCAGATATGACCCCTGCTACACTGATTCTTAGACCCTAAACATACAGGCATGCACGAAAAGACATTGAATTTCTCATGTCTGACAGATGGGAAATTTGGAGCTGACTAAACACATGCCCAACCCTATATCCTTAGCCCAGATAGCACTTCATTGACCCCTGGCTGATGGAAATGCCAGAAGAGTATCATCTGAATGTGACCCCTTAATGTAGTCCATGTGTGAAAACCTTAAGAAACAGTTCGCTTTCCAGTGGAAGCCAGGAAACGAATGAAAAACGTTCACTGAAGTCAAGGGATTTACATTGGCATAAATCTGACACACAGAAAAATTAGGGATCCAAACTCTATCCTCCAAACTGAGGCCAAAAGGATCCCAGGGAAAGATCTTCTACAGCAGTTTCCATCCATAGCCACACTACTCTGTTCAGAAACATAAAATAGCTAGTGCCATATTCTGTAACACTAAAGAATACAAAATATTGTCCTGGAATGAGAAGATTCCTTTGAAGAATTTCTTTTTATGTAGACCCAAAGGCCTTTCCAAGTTAATTAAGTTTACCAAAAGGGCCTAGGGGCATAAAGTACTGAAATTGTATTGAAATTCAATAGGAAACTGGTCACTAAATCTTATTTCAAAAATCCTAGTGTCAACTAATTATTTGTAAAGAGTGGATCTTCAGAAACATTTACTCCTCTAAATAGATATTCGCAATATGTATGATCCTTGCCTAGACAAATTTGTATTTCCAGCAGCACAAACATATTTTTACACCCATATTTATAGATTGCACCACAGCAATTCATTATCACATAAGACCATTTTCTGTGCACACAAATGACTCAAAGAATATTAAAATAAATTCTAACTTCCTCGTTGGTCGTGGAAGGGCATCCTCTTATTGACGTCTTTATTTTGCAAAAATGCTCCAAGAGATGTATTTGGCAAATAATATTGCTCTTGCAGATCTCACTGCTTCAGAAACATGACTTCTCTGAGGAAACACTAGATCTTGTAACAGAAATATCTTTAAATCTTTTAGATGGCCAGTCCACAGGGAAAGGTTTAAGAAAGGATCAAAGCTTGTCCTTTCAGCTTGAATTATTCCATTACAGCTGAATGTGACATAATTACAAAAGATGTTGGATGTGGAATCTCATCAGGATTATCTGACACTCATCTTTGTTGAAAAAGTCTCCCCAGCTGTTGCTCTGATAGCACAAATGTGACAGGAGTGCAGAACACAAAAGTAGTTGCAAGTGAGTGCTGCTTTGGGGCTGGTTTAGACTCCATGCAGCACACTGTGACTTTTCAGCCACCTCAAATATTGAGGCTGTTTAGGACTGACTTGCAGGTGAGAGGGAATACCAAAGGATGCTGTTGAATTTCTAAATAAGAAAATTTGTTTGAAGCAGCCCATAGACCAATATGGGCTCTACATTATGTAGCTGACAGACATAAGCAATTAATCTTCTTTCTTCTGGTGGGTCAATGTAACTCAGTGAGTAGCTGCTCATTGCCTTTTTTCCTCGCCTTTAAAAAGCCTGCTATATTGTCTGAGTTTGTTTTCATTGAGATCAGAAAACAGTGCTGCTTGCAACATTTAAGATAAAGCACAGTTTCTTTACAATACACTTCTCTCTGCAGCTGATGCGTTCAACCTCATATAGAAAGGAGCACATTTCCTGTAGTGCTACTATATTTATGTGTATGTATATTTTTTTATTTTTATTCTGTGGAAGGAGTTCAGTTGTAAACTATAACATCAAACATCAAATCTTGAATAATTACCCATTCCAGAGGATTTGGTAGCTGTAAAAATACTTTTCTTTCCTTCCTTGTCATGGATTACATTTCCTTCATACATTATTAATGAAGTTAAACTACTAGTAACATGCCAAATGTGCTGCATAGGAGATTTGTGCCTAATCCAGCACAAAACAGGCCCAGTCACATAATGATAGAAAAAAAAGAACAAATGTCAACAGTTTCACACTGGGACTAGATTAAGCGGACCATACTTACTGATTCCTTACACAGGGATTATCTCACTTTTAGTGCTATGAGAAGACAAGCCACACTTCTCCTGTGTTATTAACACAGAACTACACCTCAGAAAGAAACACCAGAGTCCCCCAATCTGCTTACACACATACACAGAAACTGTCATTTATTAAACATCACAAACTCTTTTAGATGACAGATGCAAAACCAAGATATTAGTAGTAATATACATCAAAAATGCCCTCTTGCTGCTTTAGATCTCAATCTGACTTTCAAAGGAGTTTGCGCGTAACTCTTAAAGAGGATATTACAATTACACTCCAATTGAATCCCAAAAAAATTAAAATAACTGGTGTCTACGGCATTTACCTTCCTAACATGGAAAACTTTCTTTGGCTTAGGATCCAAATGCCAACAGCTAGCGTGATAAGTAAAGTGCTCACTGAAGGCAACAAAACTGTACTAACCCTTAAGCATTTACAGGACTGGGCATTTGGCACAAAACTGTCTGGCAACTAAGCAATAATAATGTCCAAATAGAACTAGAATTTGTGGGGTTTAATCTCCTGTCTACAAGGTATATTGACTAAACTCCATAGGGCACAGGCAGATGTTTACTGACATAGCGCAGGTATGGTTTTGCAAGATGAAGAATATTGCTTTAAGATGCTTACTGCTGTATCAGAAACACTGACGCCGTGACACAGACTGCAGAGCCAGTGAAAACTTGCTTTGTCATTTCAGATTTGTTAGAAATGTTCAAGGAGTAGCTGTCCCTGCAGACTGGGTGAGATCAGGTGTCATCTGTCTACACCAGTCTTCACTTTATGCTGGATCAGGTATCATCTGTGCTACTGCAGCTGGCATTGGGCTGGTAGCAACAGCACAGCTTGTGCTGCGCCTGGCTCAGCACAGCACAACTGAGCGCACACACTGATCCAGCCCTAATTAGTATTAGCAGAGATCTGGCAGGAAAGATTGTTGAATCACAAACTGAATTTGCAGCTCCAAGATGCTCTTTTACAGGTAAACAGGCTTTAGACAGTTCTATCTTCCAACTCTAGCCCTGCTCAGTCAGAGCTACCTAGTCTCTGGAAGTTACCTTTGTCAAAAGGCAAATCATTACATGCATTTTGTGTGAATGTTTTACAACCTGGGGCACTTCAGAAATCTAGACAGGAACCTGCAAATGGCTCAGTGACAGCACAAGGGCAAGTTATTCCCAACAAAACCATCCTTTAAGCCAGATTCAACAGCATTTATGGATAGACATCCTGTAATTGACCTGCCATCCAGTCTGTTTGGGGTCCCACAAAATGCACTGGAATATATAGAGTAAATGGTTAAAATCAAATGAGAACTTATTCCACACATGGTACATTCATTCTGAGCACTCTTTTCCACAAGCAGGGGGAAATCAAGTGAGCAAAAAGAAACTAGAAGGTTGTCTTGTATAAGCTCCAAAACATTAGTAAGTCCAAATAATTATATAGTCACTAGAACATAAAAACTAATTTGCTCACTAAAAGCCTGGGCTTATACTCCCTTACTGAGAGCATGAATCATTGCAGTCATGAGAACCCATGCCCTTAGTTTCTTAGTGTCTTCCCCTAAAACCCACAAAGAAAACAGAACATTGTGTACACCAGGCAACCTTCCTGCATTTCTTCTGCACACACACACAACCCGCATGGCAGGAATAGAGTGGGAAATGCTGAAGGCAGAAGATGAAGAAAATAACCAAAGTGTATGTTCAGGAGAGATGACATGGGTGTGTCAATCTCTTTTATAAAAAAGTAATCCACAAACTGCTGGAAAGTGCAGCAGACACTATCTCCATGGAGCCCCTCCACCCGTACGAGGCTTAACATTTGTTCCTCTCATAGCACTCTAGACCATGTAACTCTGTGGAGCTGTTCTGATGGAGCTTTCTGCGAATACCCCGTGAAATGCAGTTTCTCACTGCAGAAGGGGGCCCATGAGGAAAATACTAGTCAGCATCAAATTCTTTCCACAGTCTATGGACATTTATTAATCCAACCCTTTTCCTCCCTAGTCTAAGGCCTCGGATTTCCCTAAGCTCCGTTTGGACCCCACAGGCAGCAAAGTGATGTTTCTGAAGGGACTGGAWGTGAAGGTTAGGGAATATCCTAGCATAAAGGTTTCCTGCTTTGCAAATCTCATTGCACTACATGACTCCATAGCATTGTCTAAAGAGGACATTGAAAAATAAATTTTAAGTTAAGTTCCTGTGACTTTTCTAGCACACTTTCAGTTACTAAAATATTCATTTTTGATCCCATGAAATGTGTCAAGTATGAACTGTTGAGCTTCAAAGCAATATAACACCACGAACTGCATGCTCAGCTGCAGTAAATACTAATTCATAATTGCAGCCTATGCTTTACCCAGTTTCAAAGTAGTTATCAAGTCAGAAAACAGTCATTACATTTCATTCAGTGAAAAGAGCACATCCCAAATGAGATGTCTTTAAAGAAAAGAAACAGAACAACTTGCAGTGACGACGTTTATCCTTTGTACTATGCAAAGCTCTCCTGATTCATCACCTATTCATCTGCCGCAGCCACATTACTGGCCTACATCTGCTGGCGTCTTAAGTCACAGCCCCACTGCCAACTCTCACCAGTTATGTGCCCTTGGTAAAGTACAAGTCCCATTCCAAAGTGGTCTACTGGAAGGAGRTCTAGGAACTGCTGAAGGATTAGCGTATAAAAATTCCACAATTATTTTTTCTGTCTTAATTGCTGTTTCCCTAATTATAGTAATTTCTTTTAATCTGTTACATTCAACATTTTGTTTATTTGTTTTAGGCACTTCAGATCAGAAAGGTCCAAGAGCAGTACTTTTTTTTAATGCAAAGAGAGATAGTTTCTAGTATTACTGCATCCTGGAGGGAAACAGCTGAAGTTCAGAACACTTGCCTTATTCATACCTGGTTTTTTGAACCCTGCTTGTCTCCCCCACATACTTAGGCCTGCCCCAGGCATCATGCAAAATCTTGTAAGCAAACACCTTTCAATCACCAAGAGCATGCCAATCACTAGCTGCAGCAAAGGTAGAAATTTATGAATAAAGCAATTTTTATCTGTTAATAAGAAAAACAAACTAGATGGCTACTTACTGGAACACACAGGTAGCCAAGGTTGTTAAAAGATGCAGTGAACAACAATATCTTCTAAGCTTTTTAAGCTTGTAGAATTTCACTACCATTCAGTTTTTAGGCCTTTAATCAGTAATTTTAGCACATGCACATGAGTTTTTTGACAATTCAAACACTTGGAAAAAAAACATATACATATATGTACCTAGTGATGTGCAAAGATATTTCCCCAAGAAGAACCATAGGGAACACAAGGTCCTAAACCAGAGTTATTAATATTACCAGCCCATAAGGGGTTTCTAAATCTGTACATTTAGGTCCCAGAGTTACAATGCCTTGACTCAAGAGCTTTCCTGAAGAATTATCTCACTGTGCCATGTATTTCAACCATTTCTTTGCTTAAGTTATCACAGAAGAGAGAACTGTCTCATTTTTCCTGGTTCACTCCGTGTTTCCTAAGATACAAACAACAGAGGTAATCTCCACACTTTCCCCAAGTGCAACAAGCAAGACCACATGTGCAAGTAGACCAGAACAAGGAAAAAGCTCTTTCCTTGAAGGACTGATAACAGTTCCATGATGGACAGGAAGAGCCCCACGAGTCTCACAGGAGAACAGGTTTCACTTTTGCTCCAGGTAACATTTCCATATCAGAAGCTCCAGGAGGCTTGCAACATTGGAGACCTGCATCAAAGGAACATCTACTTGTTGATGTATGGTTTATGCTCTACCCAGTAAAATAAATTAAGCCAATGAATGTTTTACAAGTGTAATGTTAGTATTCTGTAGAGGATATTTCTCCATTAGAAAACCCTGATACTTAAAATGGATTCAGAGGGACTAATAAATTGGTCCAGTAGGTGTTAATCAATAATATAAATGAATAACCAATGAAAAGCTGCCACTAGTATGCCAAAGGGGAAATCATCCAAGAATGAAATCGGTGCAATAATACAAGTGCATTGTATCCCTCAACAAATACATGTAAAGCATACTGGATAGAGACCAATTCCCAGTACAAGCCATGTGCTCCTTTAGACTGCCTCAAAATACCTAATTTTGTAAGGAATTTTTTATAGGATAGGTTTTTTTTCTGATTGTAAGCACTGATATGTTGAATTCAAGGATGCACATATGCTGTGCTTGTGCACTGGATATTTTCTTTAAATTCTGTAGGATTTTTTCCCCTGCACGTTTAATTATTCCTGCAGACAGCTTTTTGCCAGAACTCTGAACCCTAGAGGAAAATCCCTGGAGATTTACATGAAAAAAGCTGGCGTTCCCTCTTATTTGCCTATTGAACACACGCACAGTGACAGATTGTTTGGATGGGCAAAGCCTATCCTGTTTTAACATCTGAAACATCTGTCCAAGATTCTCAGACAGTCTACATGCATTTACAAAGCTCTGACTTTAGTCAGGTTTATAATACTCATTTTAGCTCTCTACAGCTTACAGTGCTGCCCACAGCTTCTGCATGAGTTGAACTTGCTGATTTTGCCGCTCAAAATTCTCTATCAGGCATAAACCACTAGTCTCCCAAGTTCATTTGGCTGTCTGTTTTAAGACTTCTGTGAAACCCACAGAACACCAGGCACAAAATCTATATATGAAATGCATGAAGTTATTGGAATTACTTCCTTTGATGACAGAGGAAGCTGAACTACATCTTTCATTTTCTAACAGGGACAAATGAGCTAACATCTTCTAGGATTATTTTTGTCCTTTGTATTAAACCTTTTTCTCCCCACCACCGGATAACCATTGGCTCTTTTGGAAGATCACATCTCCACATTCTCTTATCCAACAGTGCTAAAGAAGTGGCTGCCATAAAGCTGGTAGCAGGAATTTTGACTCCAAGATTGGCAGTACTGATGCTGAATATTTGGATTATTATCAAAAGACAAGTCAAAAATGCCTACGATGTCCAGAAAAATTTTACATCTCGCAAGGCATGTGGACATCAACATTTGCAAGCTTTATCTTCCGTGAAGCCTCGATGGCTACTTTTTGCCAGTACCTGGGCAATAAAATCCACATTCAGCAAGCTTGATCTTTTAAAGCCTAGCACAGCAGTGTTATAGCATGAGTTGTCAAAATCCACACTTGTCTTGGAAAGTACTGAGAAGCAGCTTGTCAGAAAGGAGACTGCTGGTATACAAAGCCCCAGAGGCAGCCTCATATCTAAAGCTGCTAACCACCTCATGAGGGACAAATATCCTTCAGAGAAGCACTGCAGTTTTACAGATACTGATACACAATGCTAATCTCAGCACCACAAAACCATATCGCCACTCAGTGAATGTTCAAACCTCAGATGATTTTTTCAGAGAAGTTGTGCCTGTACTGTTCATTCAGCCGCTGGCATCATCTATCTGCACTGGGGACCTGAAGGCTTCTCTGCTTTACATTAACACATTTATTTTTAAATCTTACATTCCTTTGGATCAGATAGATGTGAGAGATTATCTAAAAATCAGGAAGCAAATACTAAAAGACAAAACAATAGAAACCAACAAATACTTCATGCATCTAAACTAGGTATGCCAAGTAGTTGATGTAAATTTCCCCCACCCTAATGTGTCACCCTCTTTTATATTATTTCCCACTCATCCCCAACACATCAAATTATATGGCAAAATCCCACTGGAGAGAGTTTGGCCTTAAGTCTAAACTGTCTTTTTATTGTGCCTCCTCCGAAGAGAAAGGTTGTAGCAGCAGCAGTTTTATATCGTATTCACATTTTCTCTCCTTTTTCTTTGGGCTAGTCCCATGCACACTAATTCACACTTAGCTTCATATGGACTAAGAGTGCTCTTCTGGCAGCCAGGAGTTCCTAGCACATTGAAATGTTACAGCCTACTCACTTTTGCTCAAGAAAGAGTGCTTACACTGAACAGGAAAGCAGAAGCCTTTTCAGGCAGCAGAAGTGCCATCCTGGTGACCTTCTGTCAACAGAGGAGTCTTTCGGCCATGGGTTAAGCCAGCATTACTGCTACTTCACACTACCAGGTAGCTGAGCTGGAGACTTGTCTGCACATCTTTTCTGCAGTCTGGAAAAAAAAAGAACAATAATAATAAATAGAAGGCCTTTGACAGACAGCACAAACAGAGTATGCTTTTTCAGTAACGCCATGTAAATCTAGCAACAGATATGATATGTTGACAGATACAATAATGTGCAGCAGGAGCACAAGTGTGCCTAGCCCTCCCACAGGTATCCAGCAAGCTTTTCATACTCAGATCTGCAGTGACTGGACACATGTGGCAGGTGCAGAAGGTTTTAAGAGTGCTCCTGCATCCCTGCTGCTCACAGTGATTTGCTGGCTTTATTTCGGGAATTTACCAGACTCTGTGAGCCCTTCTGGGCTTGGAATTGATAGCTGCTAGACTGCACACAAGAAGATGCTCATTAGAGTTGATACTAAGGGAGCACCAGCACTCCGTGTTTTTAAAATTCTGTTCTTTCCCCATTTCTGGATTTAGGAATAAAATTTAAAGTGTGTATTTTCACAAACATTGGTTATTATGGCTTCAAAACAAAACGTACTATAACGACACACTCACAGGACACTTGAAACATTGGATAAAATACTCCAAGTCAATAAGAGATATTTAAGTATTGCACAGGCTGAAAAAAGGTCKTATATTCAATACTACCCTTTAATGCAACTTGAGGTTTGGGATGATTTTTTTTTTAGCACTACAGAGAACTGCCCCCAGTCCCATCAAAGGTGATTGTTATAGCTCCCATATCAACAGCTATTTTAATCAAAATTGACTTGTGATGAAGTATACAATAAGGAGTCTCAGTACATTAAACAAAAAAAGTTAGACTATCCTAATCTATATGCACCTACCAGACTAACACCTATCAATCTGCTACTAAACTTGCAGATGATATCTGCATATGCACACTATTTCTAATGGAGCTTTGTTAATTTTTAATAAAATTCCTCTACATTCAATAAATTGAACTTATAATTTCAACCTATTCTTAAACAAATATGCATTGATTATTTTCTTCAGATATTAGATTCAGATTTTATTTATGTTAATTTTGTAGGTACAAATTAATATTTCAGTTGAATTGACATTCTTAGCTACTCATCCAGCATTATAAAACAAAACCTAGTAGTGGTTGCTTTTTTATCATCAATTATACAAATGTTCGCTGCAAAATTCCTGTTTCTACCAGGAAAAGCATGCGCAGTCTTGCTCCGACTCCTTTTTAGCAAATCTTTAACTCCTCTTCAATTCAAATTATTTTGCTCAACCACATACAGTATCTCAAAAAACCTGCAGTAGTAAATTTTATTAGTATCAATTCTGGCCTTCCACAAAACCTCAGACTTCAGTGGCATGTACCTATTCAGAAATGTTTTCAGATATTGTTAAAAAATATAGTAGCATTATGGTTTGCAGAATGATTTCCTGCACTTATTTAGACATGCCCAAATAAGTGATAAGAAATCATCAGTTTGTATCATTGAGGAAATGAAACAACTCACAGTTAGAGTAAAGCAGTCTTCCCAGCACCTCCAGGACAGCTGGTCTCTAGTATCCCCATTATTCATCATTTGAGCCTACAACAGATAAATAACAGACCATGAACTCAAACGTCTGCACAATTCAATGCATACCCTTCTTGGGATCCTCTTATAAATATGATTCACAGTCTGGGTTTTAAGGAAAGTAAGTTAGACATAATGTTACCACCACCAGCCTGCTTCCATTTTTACTAATTAACATGACTTCATAAAGTTGAATAAATGAAGCGTATCCATTATTTGAGATATGTTCCATGCTTTCTATACTTGAATCTCTGTGCCTCTTTGGATTTATATTTTTCTGAAGTGACCAACTGCATGCATATTCTTCAGAAAGCACTCACATATCTAACTGCAATCTTGATTGCACTTCTGTCACCTTTGCAAGCCTTCACCATTATTTTCATTTGACACTTGCTATTCAGGTTTCAACTTCACCTGATCTGCAGTTTTCCCCAGATAATTCCACCCTCAAAAAAAAAATTCAGGGGAAATCAAGTGTGAAACAATTCATTAGCCAAATAGTCAACACAAATTATCTACATCTGAAGCCTATTAAACTGGTAAAGTCATCGTAGATAAGGAACTCCAAGATTTGAGCACACTGATCTCCTAGATCTGCCAGAGACCTCCAGCAGAGTCTTGAGCAAAACAGATTATGGTGCCCATTATCTGCAAAAGTACAATAATAAAGCTACTCCTACCTCTCTGCCTACAAGAAGCTTGGCAGATTCTGCATGAGGCAACASAACAACATTCCCCAAGGCCTTTTAGGCAAGTTCTGAGAGCAGCAAAACTCTACACAGTGTGATCCAAGGGTTTCCAGCAGCAGAACCACCACCTCAGCATGGTGCTGGACCCACACCAATATGGTCCAGTACCTTGTTGACACAAAGAAGCTGTTCCCAGGCTCAGCTCAGCTGGTTCTTACTCAAATAGACCACGCCACTTGGCACATCACAGGCACACCCCAAAGCTACAGTCTTCCAAACACACAGCCATGGTGAGGCCACGAGCTGGTCATGCATGACAAAAACTACTGCTGTCTCAAACTGACCTACAAGTATGCTGCTATGCAAGAACATGAAAGGGTGACCCACATTGTTTGAACCACTTTCTGTGGGAATGGGTTGAATTTGTGGCTTTGCAGGGAAAACTTAGTCATCATCTTTAGGAGGACCAAGATTTTACCCAAGGTCTTCACAAAAGGATTCTCCTGATAAGGAAGACAGCATGGAGATGAGTGATACTTGATAAAAAATGATAAAAGCAGGGAAGAACTTTAAAGAAGTGGACAATATTGTCTCCCCCGATGCTAGCAAATCATTTTGGAGCAAGATGGTCATGATTTATGGGACAGTTGAAAAGTTTACCTATTTACAAGAACTGAGCAGACACAAACTCCTAAAATGTGCACCTAAGAAATAACTAAATATGCAACTTTTGGCCTTTAAATAAAGGGATTTTCTGAATGAACTTGATACAGTAAGTACTACAAGATCAACAGGATTTTTATTGATCAAGGGGAGAAAAAATTAACAAGGGAGTAGTTAGATCCTGTTTTGTTTATATTCAGTGTAAACAAACAGCTATACCACCTATCAAGGGTCACCAATTTCCTCTCTTCTTTCTACTCACATACTTACCTCCCACAGACAGGTAGGTAACTCCTTCAGCCACTGCTTATTTGCTTTGCTGGGAGAAGTAGCAATATAACCAACTCTCCTCACAATTTCTCCCGGATTTTGTAAGTGATTAATCACCAAAAAGAATGATGGCAATGCCCATCTCTTCAGTGGATTATATTATCACTGCAATACTTTACACTGCTAAATTCATGTGTGGTTCAACTCACACTTCACTTAAATATTCAGCTAATGGGAGCTTTCCCTTGGTTATTCCTTGCTGTAACAGCAGCCTTTCCAGATCACAGGAAATCTCTGCAACCACTATTTAACTCTACAGTAGCCTTAATGATTGAGGTTTTTAAACCACCTATATTGTCCCAACTTCCAAAGCAACAACTAAAGAGAAGTAAAAATAATGTAAAATTTGGACATGCATTGAGACCTTTGTAGGATCACCCATATCCCTCCCCCTGCCAAGTCCCCCTCAGCACACACACATTGAACTGATCTTTGCACAGAAAAGTAAGGTTCATACAATGACACTTGTTAATTAAGTCTGCAGTAAGAGCATCTCTCTGAAAATAAATCCAGAACATCCCAGCACAGCCAGAAACATTTGGATCTACATTTGGTGTACAGTCTTTGTCACATTCTGTGGTGGTACAACCACAGCCACCCCACCTAGGCCACACTGTGATTCTCTGAGCTACCTAAAACACTGATTCATGACACTCCTTGAGGATGCAGTCCAATGAGATTATTTAGCTGATTCAGTCACATTATTGAGTTCATGCTCAGAGGTCTGTGGCAAGTAACACGCCCCCCATTCTCTATCACTTACAGCAACCAAAGGGAAGCATTTCAATATCTTTTCTGCAAAAGAAGACATTGTCCACATTATCAAGGAACCAGATTATCCCTCAGAAATAGGAGGTCTAGCACTGCTTGAAGTCAAATTTGAAATACATGACAGAACTTTGGTCACTACAAGACATCCAAGCAACATAGAATTGACCCCTAAAAGCCAGCGTGACATTCTGACAGTGATGCATTGCTGTTCCTTATGTCAAGGGAGTGCACATCAACAGCTGGCTGATGCAGGAATTGGACACACATCCTTTTGCTGGAATACAACCTCCTTACAGGCCTTGCCTTCATTCCAGCCTGTCAGGAGAATTTCTTCCACTGCACCCAAACATATTGCAAGTGTTTTGCCTGTTTGATGAAACAGCAACTCTTAATTTGTTTCCTCACAGTGTGCAAGATGGAGCCCCAGGGAATCTTCCTTGCACGTGAAGCGTTCATAGATGAAAACATAATTTAAGGCAACCACTTAAATAATAAGCAAAGCTGCAAGTGTCTCTGTTAACAGATGTGGTTTTTAAAAAGCTGAGCTAACCTTATGGGACACTTTTCACTTCAAATATGCAGAACCAAGATTCCATGTAGAATTTTTTTCATAAAAATAGTTTTGAGATGTTTAAAATACATAGTTTATGACAGGTCTATTATCAGAACGAAAAAAAACCACTTAAAAATGTTGCTGAATATTGAAATGTAAAATCTCAGAGCTCCTTATCTCATGAAATAAGTCTTTTTGTGTGCATAAAATACAGTTCAAGTATTTTCTAGAAAACAAAGGACAAATCCAGGTGTAATCTTTAGACAAAGTTATTTCAGGTGCCTAATGCCTGTAAAATTTAGTTGTGCCTGGTCCTAAACTTGATGGCCTTTCAACATTTCCATTATAAAAGCAGCTTTCAGGGTCTTATAACACAATAAAAAAAATTCGATTCAGTATGCATCTTGGCATAAGAATGCTCAGACTGGAATACACACACAAGTGCCCACAGATACAGGAGAGTGCATTTTCCTCTGGGCATAGGGTCCAGGCTCTCTCCCTAAGAAGATACTATTTGCTTTTATGAAGTTCATATTCATATCATTGACATACATGGGCTCAGTTTCAAGAGAACAGCAAGCAACCTGCGTTTCTACCTACCTGCTTTGTAAGTCTGCGCTGGGCAACTGAAGAACAAAAGCCCTTGCTTTCTACAGTAAAGTGAAAGTCATGTAGGTACTCAAACGCGTTTAAAAGTTTCGTGTAGAAACTTTAACATGTTTAAAAGAGTAAAAATTAAAATGAGCTCTTAAAAAAACCCCAACGCCTGTTTCTAAAAGATGTTTTCCTGATATGTAATACCATTTTAAGGTTAAAATAAGAACCACTTAGCTACTGTACTAAATTCCCCAAATTACAATTTTTTAAACTTGATATGTAAAAGCATAAGAGGACAGGCCACCCTGATGAGACCTTCCTGCTGGTCTTGGGCAAACGAATMAGGTAAATTGAGAAGCCGGATCCGATCCTAAAAACTCTTTTCAACAACATGAGACTCTGGCAAGAGCAAAGGGAGAGGCTGGCTGGTTATTTTAGCCAATGCACATGTGCTACTGCCTGCAGCTCACAGCTGCTGAATTAGGCAGTGGGAGCAAAAAGACACATGGGCAGGCATCTTTAAGCAGAAAACGTTACAAGCAGCAACGTTTGGACTCGTATTTCTGATGCACCAATGCCCAGCAGCTCTCTAATCCAATGTTACAGCAACAAGCACCACTTTGCTTTCACTGTGCCCAAACACAAATTAAACAACAGAGAAGTGTTTGCCCACTCCACAGTATGGCACCCTAGGAGACTGCCAACTAGATTATGATTAGGGCTGCCACTGGCTCTGAAAGTCTAGGAGGAGGAGAAGCAGCTGTGGTTGAGAAGAACATGGATGCCCAAAACCAGGCATCCTCATTCCTGCTCTCTTATATGTGTTAAGCACAGTGAAAAGCTACCTTCCAGAGATTAGCCCAATGGCATAGGGGAGAGAAGGCTAATCCTTCCCACAGCTCACCGTTCAGGGTTTACAACATAACAGAAGAGACAAAATGCATGCGAGTGTGACCAAAAAAATTCACAAAGAAAAGAAATAGCAGGGATCATTATAAATACCCACATGTAATCTGACTATAGTAACAATTCAAGTAACAACCAAATCATATTAAAATCAGCAGGAGACTAGGAAGAAAAGGGAGGGCTCGGCTCAACTATTTGGTGTTCTTTAACTTCTTCCAGTTTCAAGGGCCCTTTACAAACATCCATCTTTCCTTATTCAACAGCCCATTTCTATTATTTTTGTGGGTTCTGCTGAAGAGGAGCGGGGGGTCTGCCAAGAAGATTCCTGCTCATTGCTATGTGCCAAACACGAGTCATAAACCAAATTATCTTTTTCCACTGATTCTGGAGCTGTGCTCAAAACAGCAACACTCCCCTCAAGTAATGCACGCATACCTTAACCCTCATCTCAACAACAATCACATATGACATGAGTTTTCTTTCCTTCTGTCTCTGCCAGGAGGCTCCCATGACCTGAGATGTACTTGGGACATTGCCAGGTGGCTCATCTCCTACCCTTTTATTTGTAGCTAGCAAAGGTATTTTAATAGAATGTACAGACTCTTTACTATTTACAGTTGGCATTTAGATCTCTGCCTTGATGAGCTATGTATCAAGAGCCAGGCACCGACTCACCAAAGAGCTTTTAACCTTTTTCAGAAATTAGGATGTTGTCACAGAACTAAAAAAGAAAAGAATCCCTATTTGAAAAGGCAACTCTAAATTTTGCCGTCTAGAACAAGATGCAAATCCAAATCAAAACAGCTACTGAACTGCCTATAGTCAAGTGAAGTGACAGCACAGCCCCAGGTTTTGCTATGGTAGGTTGTTTGGGGGGTTTTTGAGGGCTTTGCTGTTGCTTGGGGTTTTTTTGGGGGGGTGGTATGTGTTAATTTTTAGTAATATAATCAAAATGCCTCTTTCATCCTTGAGAACAAGTTAAAACCTAGTGGGCAGTCAAGATTCCTTTCATTTCAGTAGATAGCTGTCCAAGTTCTGCTTTCCCTCTTCCTCTCCCAGGTCCTTTTCATCATCACACTATTATGCTGTATCAGTTAACATAAATAATGCCACAGCAGCTAAGGCTCCAGTAATTTATCATATATCTCACTAATGAGAAAACTAAGATAAGCTGACATATTTTACTAACAACAAATTTAAGATACCATCTCTGTCATTTTACACACATTTTACATGAAAAAGGCTATACCATTGCTGTAAAAGTGTACTGTAACAGAGCCCTGTGCCTACTGGACCTGTAGTAATTGTGTACTGCACATAGTCAAGCATGAAGAAAGGCTTATATGCCTGAAACCTTGTCTTTTTTATCCTCCCCATCCCAACTCAGCCACCTGACTGGCAGGAAAGGTACATTTATTTGGGAGAGACAACCTACCATCACTGAATATAATCAAGTATAACTAGCAGCTCTTTGCTTCTTTATACTTTTCTTTCACAGCTGCATTTTTTTTAAGGTGTAAGTTTCCTTCTTTAATTGAAAAATGCCATTCTGTGGCAAAAGCAACCATCTATAGGTCTCTACATTTCTCAAAGTATCCTCTACACCTTCCCCATCAACTAACCACAATTAATCAATACCCAGTTTACAATGTCTTTTTTTTCAGACAAGCATGGATACTTCACTTCTACACAGTAGTAGCTGAATAAAACACAAGTGAACCTGAGGAGTCTTGTATTCTGTGAATCTTCAGAAATACAGGTAAAATTATGACAGTCCATGCTCGAAGACCACAAAACCTGAATATGGATGTATCCTTTGTGTAATTAAATACAGCGGTACTTATAAAAGCAGCATCCTGAAAATACAAGGAAATGAGATCAAATAAAACATGGAAGAAGTACAGAAAAGTGTTAGTAAGTCATAAAGAAAAGAGCATGGGGTTCAAAGAGAATAAACACCAGCAATAAACTAACCAGAGAAATATGGTACCCTTAGAAATCTTCAAGAAATCATTGCATTAGCTTCATGTTGAAAACTAAACTTGAACACAAACACACACCCCTCCCCCCACCAAAGACAGCCTAGGAAAGGCTTGGTAAAGACAGACTATTCAGGTTCACTCCACTTTGAGCAACAAAATAACTTCTGTTACTCTGAAACTGTTCATTCTTTATTTAAAATTAAAAATACATTCTTCTGTGGTACAGGACTATGAACAACTTGTCTTCAAGTTTCAAATTATGAAAGTCTGAAGAGAGAAATAGCCTTAAAAATCTCTATGGACAAAGATGCTTCAGGACAAAGCACATATGACAGCCTCACTGATCAAGAAGAACCTCAAGATATTCTGTGACAGGAAGCACAGAAGTCCGAATATGAAGATTATCCAAAGCTTTCAATTTCATGTTTTGCAAACTACAAAGCATAAGGTTTTTATTGTAAATACTTAGACATCCTTTCAGTATATTTTCACTTGAGACACTACTACATTCACATCCAATTCCACCACTACAGTTTGTGTGGGGTTTTTGTCAAAGGATGCCAGTCACTTTCTTGTTAAAACTGCTCTATCCAAAGGATTTAGAACATTTACAAATCATCTGCCTTCGAGTGTACACACAGTGTGCGTATGTGTGTCTATATATGTACTTTCATGTTTTTATGTTGTACCTGGTGTCTGATAGGAATACTGTACTTGGAAACAAGTATTTACATCACAGTGCCTGCTAATACTAAAACAGGATGACTGGCTTTTACATAAAATTTAGATAGCATATAATAAAATCAAACTCTCAGTTTTACATGCAAGTCCATAGGAAAATTTTAAGAACTCAAATTTAAGGCATCTGTGTATGTTCTAAAGAAACCTTAGGGGGTTAAGCAAAATTGGAGTATTCCTGGAAACTTTCATCCTTACCCAAAAGCAACAGTTTAGTAGAAGGTTTTTAATACAGTCAGTACACATTCCCCTAACACGTTAAGATACACATACACAGACGTATAGAACACCAAAGATAAAACTATTTAGGACTGAATGCACAGGTAACAAGAGGTTAAACTGCATAGTTTGGCCAAATTCCATTTTTATTTGCAGTATATTCTGACAATGAGAACAAATCAAAATTCAAACCCAGAAACAGTTTTCAAGTAAAGCCACAATAAATTTTTTGAAATTCTCCCAGTATTCTTGGCTGCAGAATCTCTCCTGGCCAGAAGAAAGACTAAAAGCAAACCAGAAAAGTAAATTGTAAATATGCCTGCTACGATACCAGATTAAAGGCACTGCACTCTTTTGTTGGGAATTACCTAGAGTAGCATGCATCTTCAGTTTACTTTCGGCCTGACTGCCTCCACTAGCCTATATTGCAAACCCTCTTTTTCATTCAGCGATCTTAACACGTTTTAAGCAGATGTATTATCAAATGTATTACATGCCAATCTGTTTATCATTAAAATGAAAAATCAATATGTCCAATTCAAGCGTAAACAGGAGTTGAATGTTCAAGCTGTCATTGAAGATGACATATAATTATAGAATATGATTTGTAGTTGGCAAATCATTATTTCCTGAAAAGGACAACAGACAGTAGCAAGAAACTTTTCACAGCAAGTCAGTGTAGTGCCACTTATAGCCAGGGAATTAATTTTATGATTGCAGAAATATACCTATGCAGCCAAAAGAAGCAATGAGAAAAAAATCACTGTTAAATTTAATCATTATGTCTGTTTAGCTGATGAGAGAATATGTAGCTTTGTTACTGGGCTGAGTCCAGATTTTTATTTAAAACAGGAGTACTGAAAATAAGAACTTTAAAAAATACTGCAAGGTTTCAGTTCTGGACCATTAATTTTTCAGTCAAATCAGACTATCATTTAATTGAATCCTGATGCTAAAACTTGGATTCTACATTAAAAATTTGAAACTAAAGCACATAGAATAATTTGTTATGTTGAGCTATTCAGCCCAATACGTCTAGGAAAAAAAAAGTAAGACAAATTCAAAATAAAGTTAGTCTACTTTCTGTGATGACACAGAAATAATAACAAAAGGAAACAAAACTTTGTCCTGGCCAAGAAACTAAGTCATTAACTACCATTTCTTTCTAGCAGATGCTTAATTTAAAAACACACTTATAAATGACAGAAAATACTCAGCAGGAATACAACATCCATTAGTTCTACTTGAACGGGAAAAAAAACAAAACAAACAAAAAACCCCCAAACAAACAACAAAAAAACACTTTCACAGGCAGCTAGCAATTTCAGGAATCCTCTTTGAGCCCGTACAAAAAAACGTCACCTTTCAGGAGGAGGAGAACTATTTCTGAACAAAGAAAACTAAAACAGTGTCAAATCAAGTATTTAAACACTATGGGAATGAAGCAAGGGCCCACTTCACTTTCATACTCTTAATTTGATACCAAAAAGAGAATTTCACTTCAGGAAAGGAAACAGGAGTTCTTCCTCTGATTTTGAATTGCAGTTTCCAGAAACCTCCAAATCTGGCCTTTTGGGGGGCTATGATTAACATTTTGCTCCTTCTTGCATCTCATAATTCTTATTCTCTTCCAGTACTGAGTCACTAGTTAGCACCAGCTGCATAATGAAAGCAAAAAGTCCCTTCATGTCATTCAGCTAACCAGCTGTGAACTTTTTCAGACAGACAAGGACATGCTGAAAGTATATGGCAGCCTTCAGCTGGGGAGCTGAGAGTATCCTGGTTCTGCTGAACAGTTGACAGCTTCTATTTGCACGTGAACCAAAGCACCTCAGTCTTAAAATAGCCTTGGTACACCAGAAACCATCTAAGATTTCAAACAACAACGACAGAGAAGTCAGTATGCTGCTAGGTCATAAACATTAACAGAAACCCCAAATCCTATTTATTATTCCTAATAGCAATCCTACAGACAAGGGCAAAAGGTAAGTGGGTGCAGGGAAGGATGGGTGAAGAAGGGGGGGGGGAGGGAAATCAGTGTTCTAATTACAGTTCAATAATTTGTGTTCTTCACCAGTTTTCACAGCTGCGGACTATCAAAAAATTGTGATATTTCTATTTTGCAGATAGGAGAAAATATTAGACTTTTATATCAACACTTTCCTGTGTAAGAGTCAGCTAGAATAAATTAGAAGTAACATTGTTATACTAATTAGATGATCAAGAAGACTAAGTTTTATAGCTGTTTCACTCTACAGTATCTTTATGTCATTGACACTAATAAGAAAGCTAAGCATTTAGCACATCTATAGATTGTACCAGACATATCAGAAGTTCAGCACCTGACCACTAACTGTGACATCAATTTTGACACTTCTAAACCTACTCTTATTATTACACTTCCCTTCACCCCCTCAGATCAGACTTTTTACAAAATTGAAGGGTACATTCTAACATCTGCATTACAGGTACATTTAATAAATCCCCAAAGATGTAGCAGCCTCCTGATGCCCAATTGATATTCCAGCCTACACACCAAACAAAATTATTTTCAAACAGTGTGTGTTGAATTAGTACAACCGGTTTCTTTTATTCAGCAGGAACACACAGACAGGCTTTAATCTCAAGAAAACCCATTTTTACATACTTGAAACAAAAGCTGTTGTATAAAATGACAGCTCAATGATTTAGAAATCCAAGGTCTGCTAATAATATTTTAAATACTATCCTGCTAATATAAACTTAAAGTTCCCCACTACACTAAAGTTCAGCTTTATTTTGTCAAAAAACTCCATCTCCTATGTTACTGCTAAAACTAAGACTGTTTGACCTTTAGTAAGGGAACCGTGAATAGTCTGACATATTTAAGATAGTAATAAGAAAGGATAAAGCTAAGTAATTTTTTGTTACTTGCTCTGTTATAAAAGCAGAGCACAATTCTCTCGTGTGTGCATTTACACATATTCAATTTATTAGCATTATTAAGTCATAAATGTAGCAAGCTGAACAGAGTTAGTACAGTATCAAAGAGCCCAATAATAAAGCCAGAAATGAGAAGGAAATAAAAGGAGAATTAATTTGCCTTCCTTTCTTAGGAGGAAAAAAACCCAAACAACTGAGACCAAAGAGTTGTATCAATGAGCAGAAACAGACATCCTAAGACTCCCAGTCACCACCTTCTCTTGAAAATTTTATGCCAGCTAGAGAGCTAAGGAAATGATAGCACAAACCAGGAAACCCAGCATCTCAGATATACAGAGAAACTGCCAAATCTAGGACTAAAGTAAGATGTGAGACTTAAGCAGAAGTTTTATGCTTAGTAGAAGGATTCGCTAATAAGACCAGTCCACAGGCTATTACCAACCACATCAGCCACAGTTAAAATCCTCTTGACCTAGTCAGCCTAGTCCACTCCTAAAGCATGTGTTTACTTCCTAACTCCCATTCTGCCAGATTAGCCAGTCAGAAAAGAGTCAGCATTCCACCAGCAAGGACAGGCTGGTTCCCTCCAGCTTATACAATGCAGTTTCTAGAAGACATAAACTAACTTGACCACCCACACAAAGAAGCCACCTGAGAGACACAGAATTAGGCTAAAACATCAGCTCTGTGTATTTAAGGTATCCACAGTACACCCTCTTGAACTGAGCTCCTTAGCTTTAAAAGTTTTTTCTGGATATGAACTCAAAGCCCAGTTCTGCTCATTATTAGGAATTATTTAGAAGTGTGAGTAACTAAACATTACTTTGAAAGAGAAAAATTTTCCAGCAAACATCAAATCCATCAAAAGATCCGGTAGTATCAGGTTTTTCTGGTAAATATATGTATTCACTAAACTTAGGGATAGGAAAGAGACATGGGGTGGGGGGGTTGGAATTACTGAAACCAACTCTTCCTCCACAACACATTTTTSGGATGGAGTAAAGATTCTCTAAATCTTCAGCTTCCCAAGACAAATAAGCCCTCAACCCCAGCAAAAATAGTCCTCTTATAGCTGGTATTTAAAGTACCAACACCTGACTGGGGTTAACAGGTGTTAGCAGTTATGGAAATGGTGCTGTTGATCACTACTCTGTGTGTTTTCCTCTTGCACTCAGGCTTTGCTCGCACTGCCTGTCATAACACCAGCATTTTTTGTTGCCTGTAACAATGCTAAATTTTAACTGGGAAGGCAGCAATTTTCTGTGTTGAAGAAGCATTTTAGGAAAAAGGTCAACCTTTAATAAGCCAGTAACTTATCAAAAGAAGAGAAAGAGAAAATCTTTTTCTCTTCTAAAAATTTACATGTTAAAAAAAGTCTCTAATCTTGAGAAGTTTCAGTGTACCTATGGTTTTTCAGTAATACGTAGGATATGGGGCAAGGTAAGGTTGTGCACTAGGGTGAGTTTTCTGTATCTCTAGGAAAATGCATAAAGCTGAATTCCAATCCTTGCATAAACTGTATGTAAACACATCCAGAATGGAAACCTGGAGTAAATGTGCAAGACCAAAAATCTGAAAAGGTGGTGTAGGAGAGAAAGACCAGAAAAACAAGGAAAAAGTCTCAAAATCCGAGTCCTCTGGCAGAGTGAAGGGATAGGAAGATCACAATGAACTCTGTGGTTCATCCTTCCACGGACAAAAAAACCCTTCAGGAATGCCTAAATTACGTGAAGATGCCTTCCTTTTGTGTTATCATATCACCTACAAATACAGGATTACTTATTGCTTGTACCACAGCTCAGCAGGCGTGACAAACAGCCCCAAAGTGAAACGTGTTGTGTTTCATTGTGCTTCAGCAGATTAGGAAAACCCACAGACAGGTTTTCTAAAGAAACAGCCTGACATTTGATACAGTCTGGGCCGCCGCAGCCTCCACTGTGCGTGAACTTTCCAGGGACCAGGCAGGGATGGAGTCTGGCAGGCAGTGGTGCTGCTGCCCACCATGCCCATTTCTGCATCCATTGTGAAATTTCAGCCTGCCCAGGCACTACAATAATCCTTACCTGCTTGTTCACAGGAAAACTTCTGCCATAGCAACAGCTGCAACTCCTGCTTTAGTATCTGGAAATCTTTTTCTCTCAGCCCCCTGTCTGTGAAGTGCCAAGAAGGAGCCCAGCTGTTCAGCATTGGATTGCTGATTTCTTTGGAAAGGCCTAGAGAAGCAACAAGTGGRCTGCTTTCCTTTTCTGTGGGAGAAGAGGAGACTTTATAACTGGGGGAAAAAAAAGAAAGAAAAAAAAGAATATCAGCTCAAGACTTTTCATTGGTCCCTTGCCCTGTGTGAACTCAAGAATCTTAAAACCTTCACGCTCACCATATTTTGAGCTTTTCTCTGCCATCTTGCRGGTCTCAGAGCTGAAGAGGGAGTGTCTCTGCCTATCACTCACAGGGCTGTACATGAGGCAAAGCCCATATTTCAGGCTTCTCATCCTTGTGCACAGGAGCGCAGTCTGCTACTGAGCGCACTCAAAAGAGATCTTATCGTGTCTTTGAAAAAGGTTTTTCTCCCAAACCRAGCAAAGGGGGAGTGGCCAATGTCATCTATATTCATACCATGTTTTATAGCTCAAACATCAGATTGCTCATGCTGTAACGCAGTTTATAAAGTGTGTTTGGAGGGAATGAAAACAAAGCAAAAAATTTGGTGTTTTTTTTTTTACTGCTTGCAGATCAAAAGGCTTACATGCCATACTTTCACCACAAAGCAAATGTTTGTGCTAAGTAAACTCCCAACAATTGAGATTATAATGAAAGCACTAACAGCAATTTTTGTTGACCTACAGCTCACTTATAATCACAGGTATATTCAGTAGCTTTTAAAATCTGAGAAGGCAGAAATAACTTCCTGGCTGTTTTTATAATGCTGTATTTCCTGAGCCTCCCTGCTTTAATTTGGGCTTTCCTTTCATGGCAAGGTAATTGCTACAAAGTGTTCATGGACCCTTGTGTTCCCAGTGGTCTGAGGCAAAAAGAAAAATGAGTTAAAGATAAATAGGCTGTGTGAAAATGTTTGGTCTCAGAAATCAGAAGGGAAAACAATAACCAAAATGTGCTATAGCTGCTCAGTAGCAGGCAGAGACAGATAAATCAGCTGCAGAAAGATCTCCTTCGGTCTCCAGCAGCCTGCCAAATTTAAAAGGTCTCTTTCTTTTCTCCCTAAAGTTTACATGGGGAATACATTCTTTTATATAGCATGATGCTAAACAGAGAAAGGCAGCATGACTCTTATCCCCAGAAACAGTGACATGAGTAAACCCTGCCGAGGATGGCAAAAGCCTGTGAAATAAGGCCAGTAGAGAAGCAGACAGGAAAAAAGAAGTGAGATAAGCAGGTGTGGAAAGAGTTCAGTCGTGAGATTCACAGCTGTAGATACCATGAGCAACCCCATAAACACATGTTCCATGATGGATCATGGAGCATGGCTGGTTAGGATCAATGGTGCAGGGATGACCCAGCTGAATGGAGAACTGATGTATGTGGCGTTCTGTCCTCAGGAGATTCCATCAACACCACCAGCAAAAGCAGCTGGAAAGGAGATTGCCTCTCTCTGCACCAAGCTGTCCCTGTGCTCAGCGGGATGGTACAACACTGGCAAGCCAGTGGACACACTGATCTCCTGGTAAACAAGATTCCTGAAAGCAGAGAAATGTGGAAGAGAAACCTGCTGACAGGCTCCTCTTTTCTGTTTTCTTATATACGGGAGTGGTTTGAACACACTCATTATTCCCAGAACGAAAATTTTCCCCAAAATTAATATAAAGACCATCTTCCCTTTTCTCTTTAAGTCTGATTTCAAAGCCACCTGGGGAATATTAAGACACTCTTACAGTGTACCTATAAACTTGTCTTTTAGTTTAGGTTTCGGACTCTGGGGGGTTTTTTAACCTGGCAATCTTTCCAGCTCTATTCTGTATTTTATTAAACCCACATTCTGTTTCCAAACACTTTTTGGTAAGCTGTCCAAACATGCCTGAAAATATGGCTTTACATGATTGCCACAATGTCATCAAGAGCCATTTTAGCTAACCTACCACATTAAGCTAACCATAAATTTGAAGAGCAGATCACATAATAAATTCTATCAGAATAAATACTTTTCTGAAAGCATTCAACATCTCCGATGGAGGATGTCAGAATAGCTTCATATAAAAGTAGTGAAARGGAAAACAAAAATAAAGTAGGGAATCAGCCCTTAACTGGTGAAGAAAATTTAGCATTACGTTTCCAAGTGAAATACTTTTTAAATGTAGTGTCTAACAAGGAGCCAGCACTTGGACACAGTGCATTACAGTGAGTAAGAGGGCTTGGCCACGATCCCAGATGGAGAACAACCCACCCGGTGCYGCCACCTTTGCCCTTCCTCGGGCAATTTCCCCAAATGCCACTTAATACTTTAACCTTCCTAAAGCATGGAGACTTTCCAAAGGCTGGGACACAGCCTGGCCAGCCACTCCAACTGCCCAGCAGCCTCTGTGGGTTGGTGGCAGTGCTGCTGAGGGGCTGGCACCAGGGCAGCCAGTCCTTCCCGGTGGGTTAGGTGTGTTGGGGCTGGAGCTTCCCCCTCACAGCCACAGGCTGTCCCAGTTAAACGGCTGGGCTGCTGTTAAGCTCTGTTTCCCTTGTTTTCAGGCGGCTCCTTGAGCACTGAAGCCTGTCTTCACTCTGGCCACATCCCATCACCTCACACCATAGAGGAAGGCAGTGGCAGGTGTCCCTTCCAACATGGGAGCGAGGCCTCCCTGGGCTGGGTGGGATTTCGCCTTCCTTGTCCCCACCCCACTGCCAGCAGGGATGAGGGTTTGTGATACCCTGCACTCCTGGGTGGGTTTGTACATGTCCCGGCCATGGGCGAGGAGGCAGAGCAGTGCCTGCAGTGAGGCTGCTGTGCAGCCGCCCCTCAGGCAGCCATGAGCCGCCCAGGGCCTGCCACAGCCAGCTCCAGCCAGCTCCAAAGGCAGTGCAGCAGTCCTGCCACACACCCAAACCTGACTCTTACATCCCAAAAACTCTCATCAGAACTTCAAAGCACACTCAACACCCCTTTCCAAACATTCTTACCGAAAAAACCCCAGCAGCCAGGATGGAAGATGCGCTTCGGGGGCCTCCATGGGGAGGGGGGGCAAGTGCAGTGAGGGACTGAGGCTGTGGGGGACCCGCACCAGGGCAGGGACAGCCAAGAGAAGGCAGAAAGGAGATTGAAGGGTTTTGCTGTAAGGAACGATGTGAGATCAGACACGGGCAAATACTTGCAGTGTGTATCTATCTTTTCAGCCACGTGTAGCTCAGCAAAGATAAGAAAATCCAGGAATGAATCAATTGCACGTCATCACACTGAACGATCATGAAATCGTGCGAGAGGAGAGCAGAGTCCAAGTAATGCACATTTGCTTCATCTGCTTTGATAAGCTTCATCACAACAGCATTGTGCCCGAAGTAAGAAAAAGTACTGTTTTGTAACAAAACCACAATATACAGATAATTTAGGGTCATTGTGGCATCATTTCTCCCTCTTCTCCTTCAGAAACATTTAAAGGCCCCAGCCAGAGATCACATATTTTAAGTCTAGCATTTTGCAGCTTGAGAGATGGACTGCAGCAACAAAGGCAAGTGAGATACTGGAGAAGCAGTCACTTGAYGAGCATGACAGAGACTCCCTGAAGAGGGTGAGCACAAACACTGCCAGCACTCATGGCATGAGGGATGGGTCCCTCCGTGCTGTGACGGACAGGAGGTGTAACGCCTTGCCTGCTTTCCAGATGAAAGTGGCAGGGAGACTGTGACACTCCAACACTGGCAGCACTGTTGTACTGTAGTACCTGTTTTCTGAAAAATGTGACATCCCCTTCAGCCTACACCTGCAGCACTTACCAGAAGGTCTAATTTTACCAAGTATGGATGAAAATAAATTRAGCAACTACACAGAGATCCTGGGTTTCCATAAGCTTTAGAAAAGGTTTTCAAAGCAATATAGAGAGTCATGTCAAAAAAAATCCAAGTGGCACCTCTTGTAGGGTTTGTCTACTAAATTCCCAAATCTTCCAAATTTGAATCGAGCCCTAACCCTAACCCTAAGATAACAAGGGGTGGTTTCATTCATTCCCATTGCTACAACATGACACTGCTGAGAAGGGAGTTCAATGACAGTACTGCAAAGTGTCAGGCATGTAGGGAGAAGACAGACATGTTAAGTACACTGTACTGGACACAGGATGCGAGCAAGCTATGAACTGAAAAGTTCTGTCACAAACAAATGAAGCCATACAATGAGGCTCGAAAACGAATGCTAGGCTGTCTAATCTTTATTGATGGGTAGTGCTGTCCTACAAACCAGACTTTTGAGGAGCTGAGGCTCAACAGAGAGTGTGAGACTCAGGTATAATTAGACAGTCCTGGTTGCCATAGCCGAGCAGCCAACTCACTGCAAATGGGAAAGGCATGGCAGACACAGAAAACAGGAACATCATCAGCCCTACTTGATGGGTAGACGTGATCTGGTGGGACTGGCATTTGCTTGGGAAGGACAATGCCCCTTCAAAGCTAACAAGGGTACAAAATGCTAAGCAACAGCCTGCTGAGCTTTCACAGCCTGGGTCTGGCCACTGCTGGGAGGTGGATGGAATCAGAGATGCCAGAATAGCTGCTAATCCCATCCCTCAGCTTTCTGATAATAAAATAAAGAGCAACCACACATGGGAGGGGTGGTGTGTACGTGTGTAAAAAAAAATAGGAAGAAAGAAGGGGGTGGGGGATGATGATGCCTATAAAGGACGGGTTTTGCTTTGTCCTGCAGAAACAGCAGCCGGAGGAGGAAGAAGGAATGTGCATGTGTGCACACACCATGTGGGACAAAGACAGTGTATTTCTCTTCAGCCAAGAGCATGCTGTCATCTGTCAGCATTGTATGTCTGTGTGCAAGCAACACCAAATACTATTTACCTCCCGGTGCCTTCAACAATATGTTTTTCGTGTTGATTTCCTCATCTGAATTTTCCTTTTTGCTGCCCTGCTCAAAGTGTATACATCTAGTTTTGATGACACTCAAACAGCTGGCTGCAGACAAGTCGCAGGCTTGCATGTCTGGCCGAGTGTAACACACGCGTATGCACACACACACATCCCCCCCTTGTCCTGACCTCTCTCCCCTTCTCCTCGGAGATCTGCTGCATTTGAAGTGTTTTCTTTAGCAATTCCCTTCCCAGGCTYGCCTTTCTGGCCCACGGAGGGTTGCTCGCCAAACCTGCTTTTGGTCCAGGCAAAGGAAAGAAGGTTTCGGGGGGTGCGCTCAGCCTTGGCCGCCGGGAGGAAGCTCCGTTTCACGCCGCTGGCCCCTCCGCAGCGCCCAGCGGCTGCTCCGCACCCACGGGCTTACTGGGTCGCTGCGCCAGTGGACCGAGAGCTCGGGGCTGCGGGGAGCGGAGGCTGGGGCGGGAGGGGATGGGGGCATCTGGATGCAGGGCTGCGGTTACAGTGGTGGGAGCAGGAGATAAGGAGASTTTCTGAGTGGTTAAAAAAGTTCGGATAAGCAAACTCTGCTACTGTCAAATACTACACCCCCCCCTCCCCTTCTTTTCCCCCCACCATTCCCACTTGTTGGTTTTTTTTTTTGGGGTTTTTTTTTAAGGCTGTTGATGTGGTAATTAAGAATTTGGTGAGAGCCCGGTCAGGTCACCTCGTTTCTCWGATCAGAGCCCCATCAGAAATTCTTTCAAGTGTCCTTCTGCGTCGCCAAAGATGACAACAGCAAATCAATAAGTGCTTGAAATGAAAGGGGTTGCTGGCTAGCCCCCGAGGCTACAGATTTTCRCACTGCCGGTCTTTTTTTCCCCTTTTTTTCTTTCTCTTTTCTTTTTTTCTTCTTTTTTTTTTTTTTTCCTGAACTTCTCGCATTCCTTTGCACTGCCTCTCCTAGGAAGAGCTACCTTTTTATCCCTAGTTTCATGACGAAGGTAAGTGCACTGTTAGCATCTCTTAGGCAGGACGGGCCCCGCCGGCTCTGGCTGCGCTTCCCCGCTTCCAGTAGTCTGTCGGTGCCGGGAAGATGCGAGCCGAGAGCAGCCCCGGCCGAGGGCATTCCCGCCCGCCCGGRAAGCGGCGACCGCAGGCTCGGAGCAAAGCGGCAGTTATTTGCGCTTCTTCTTTTTACTTCATTATAAAAAAAATAAACAAAAAAGAGAAGGAGAGAGAGAAAGAAAGAGAGAGTAAATAAAAAATATGATTAAAAAAAGAAATAATAGAAGAGGGGTAAGGGATCAAAGCAAAGGAAAATAAATATGGGAATCACTGCTTATATTACTCTGTGTTAACAGAGGTTGCTTTGCTCGGGTTCGCACCGTCATCCCTACCCCTAATGTGCCCCGATTTAAAAATCTTCCTAACGAACGACGTCCTCGGGACGTTTTAATTAGGCAATTCATTAGGAAGTCAATACAGACATTTATATTTTCTTTCAGATCAAGTGGTTAAGCGCTAATTTCGAAATGATTATAAAACACTGGAATTCGCGAGGCGTAATAATTTTAATTTATATGCAAATCAATGGGTCCATTTGAAATGCTTAATTTTTTAACAATTACTGTATTGTAGCATCGGGACGAACCGCCTGAATGAGCAATTTGAAACCAGATCTGGACAGGAGGAAAATATTCTAGCAGCCCAACAAATCAATAATGTTTGAGTGTGTTAAACATAGCCAGCTATAGGTATTTACATACTCGTTTGCTGACAGATAAGGAGCTCAGAGAGGTGGGAGGAGAGGCTGGGGGGAGACGGGAGGGTTTGCTTGCGAGGGCTGAGATCATAATCCGGGAATGAAGAAAGTAAATGGTCGTGAATTGCCCCATCGCGCACTTCGGAGGATAACCCCCTTTTCCGCCGGTCCCCCAGAGCCGGCGGCCTGCGCTRGACGCTAAAGGCTGCCCGAAGCACGGCTGGGCTCTGCGCTCAGTGACCGCTACACGCGGTTTGGGGGTTTTCTTGTTTGTTGGTTGGTTTGGTTTTTTGGTTTTTTTTTTGTTTGGGATTTGAAGGGGGGGGGGGCATTTTTGCCTTTTTTTTTTTCCCCCCTTTCCTTCGTCCCTGGGCAAAGCCTTCCCCCACCGGCAGCGGGCAAGCAGCTCGGGCTGTCCTTCTCCTCACCCACGCTGTGACCCGGGATCACCCGGGGAAAAGCCCCACTGCAMCCGCCGCAGTCGGGAGCACCGCTGGCTGTGCCAGGTGTCTGCAAACGGATAGTCGCGATAGGTTTTAAGAAGACAGCTTTTCTGTCTGTCGGGGCCATAAATAACCATGACCCTCTTTCCAAGTGGGTCGGAAAGCTGTCTCGCCTGCCGGGGGCCGGGGCGGAGGGCTCTCCCCGTCCGAGCCGGGCCGGGTCGGCTGCGAGCCCCCCTGCCGCCTCAGCCCTCCAAGGAAGGGCTCCCGAGCCTCCTCGGGGGTTTTAAAGCTGTTGTCTCTGCGCTGGCGAAAGGGAGGAGACAGACTATAAATACAGCCATCGCGGCCTTTGCTCGCCCTGAGATCTATTATTACATTTATTGCTTGGACAGAAGGGAAAAAAAAAAATTGAAATCCGCGTATTAAGTCGGCTCCATAGTTTCCAGACACCCTGGAACCCCTCTTCCACGGCAGCATGTCTAATGTATTCCCTGGTGATTCTAGGCATTAATTAGTTGTTTAATAGGAGTATGACTAAAAATGTAAAAGAAGGATTAGGAGCGTGAAACGTATGTCCAGCTCCTTCCACACACTCGAGGAGGGAATGAAAATCATCCAGTATCTTATGTTTCTCCAGGAGCCATTTGCATTTCCCACCAGCTGCTCACTTTAGCCGCCCCGGGGCGGACGGAGACCGCTGCCGCCCGGCGCGGAGGCGGTCGATGAACAGCGGGCGCTCCCGCTCCGCGGCCGGGCTGCCGAGGCGGGCGTCCCAGCCTTCCCTGCTCAACACACAACGGGGCTAGGGGTGCGGGGAAGATGCTCACCGGCGCAAGTAGTTTGCTTTTCCCGGGTAAACACAAATGAGAGGTGGGAGCTGGGAGTCCCTCTCACTCCCGTTCTTTCTTCGGATGCGCGGAGAAACTGGATTTCACCTGGCAGAGCGCTCCCAGGGACAGAAACGCAGGTAGCCAAGGACGCAGTTAATTAATTTATTTCTCCCTAGATTTTCCCACACGATTTCATTTCTTGCGAGAGGAAGTCACTCCCTCCGCTTGGCGCGGCAGCCGCTGCGGCGTCGCAATCAAAGGGCTTTTCTGAGCACGCCGTGGAGCGGGGGTGCTGCCGGGTGCGGCTGGGCTTCCCCGGGAGCCGATGACTTAACGACCCGCGGACAACTTGGCCTCTTCCAGGGGTTCGCTTTCCCCTCCAGCAATAATTGCCTAGCCCCTTGCCCACGCCTATAAATAACTAAAATTCACTGCAGGATGAAATAATTTTAAAATAGCCACAAAGAGATGAGGTGTAGCCTCGGAGTTAGGAAAGCGCCTATTTTATTTTCGCGTGGTTCCTCTATAAACAAAGCCGCGGAAATGCAGCTAGAAAAAGCGATCGTTTTAGTTTGATCTGAATAGAGAAATCCGACTTCGATATTTTCTTAAACACGGAAAACACCGCAAAATCGAAAATAAATTTCCCCCTCGAGACAGCTCGGTGTCCTTTGGGGAAAAGGGAGAGAGAGTAGCGTTTTCTAGCTATCGTGCGTAAATGATGCAGGGCGACTAACAGAGAGGAGCGGCAGGATTTCAGCTATCCCAGCACTGCGCTACCGATATGTGCACGAACAAGAACAACCCGAATTAAAAATATATATATATATATATATATGTATATACATATATATAAGAAGTAAGAAAAAATTGGGAAAAAAAAAAGTGGGTTTAAACAGGAAACCGAAACCTCTCCCAGTAGTTGCCGATCCCTCTTCACACCTGGTGCAAGGACAGCCGCCGGCCCGGCCCGGCCCCGCCCGGCCCGGGAAACTTCGGCCACAGTTACTTGTGCCCCCCTCCCCAGCCGGGCGGAGCAGGGCGCGCCCTGCGCGGGCGCGGAAAGGCCACGGCCGTCCTCGCTCACCTCGGTTTTCCTCTGGCTACCTAGCCCGCTGCCGCGCCGCCTCCGCCGACTTTTGTCCTTCCTCCTTCCCCCTGCCCCCTCCGCGGACGGGGGCTGCCACCGCCGCCGCTGCGCCCGTGCCCGCAGAGAGCCGCGGAGCCGCCCGCCCCGGCCCGGCCCGGCCCCGCGGCGGCGGGGAGCGCTCGGCGGAGCCTGTGTGACGTCAGGGCCCGGGGAGGCGGGCGGGGCGGGGCGGGGGCGCGGGAGGGCAGGGGAAGGAGGGAGCCAGCGGCGGCTCCGCGGCCCCGCAGCCAGCGCAGGAGCCCGGCGCGGCCCCGCCGCCCCCGCCAGCACAGGCACCAGCAGCGAGAGCAGCGGGGTGGGCAGCGCAATCGGCGCCGGTGAGTGTGGGGGGCTCGAGGGGTATCGGCGGGACGGGCGCGGGGCTACGAACCCGGCAGGTCCCGGCTCTGCGCGCACCGGGACGAGCGGAGGGGCCGAGGGCCGGCCGGRCAGGGTCCTGCGGACCCGGGTTGCTGATGTCCTCCCCGGCGGCCCGCGGCCTGTTCCGTAGGGCTATCAGCGAGGGAAGCGAGCGCTGCCCTCGCGCCGTTTGCCGGTCCTCAGCTCCCCCGGCGGGGCGGGCGCCGAGAAACCGGCCGCGCAGGCAGCGCCTTTCTGCCGCGGAGGCGCGGACCGGGCGGGGGGCGGCAGCGGCGCCGGCCCGGGCTCGGGCCGCCCAGAAGCGATGCGGGCGGGTCTGCCGGGCCGACTGCGGGGTCTGCGGCTGGGAGCCAACAGCACCGCCCGCGAGGGAACGGCGGGGCACCGCTGCCCCGCGGGCACCGCAGAGGGGTAGGCTCCGCACGGAACCCCCTTTCGCTTGAGAGCCAGCGGCCGCGGGCCCCTAGYGGAAAGCCTCCCGCCAAAATCACGGACCACACTATTTCGGGCGGTGCTGAGATCCTTGCCAGGCGACTCTCGTTTTTTGAGGGCTGTGGAATTTTTTTTTTTTCCCCGAMAGGATAGCGATAGATACCCATAAGGGAAAAAAATATTGTCCTGTGTGACACCGCTTTCCTGTCCGCGCCCTGCAGTTGCTCCGAGCAGGTTGCTGCTGAGAGGGCCCGGCCGCGGAGAAAGGGAAGGTCGCACGGCTGGTGCGTTTGCTGGAGCTGTGGGTGCGCTGAGGTGCGGAGATATTTAAATCTGAGTGCTCGGAGAAAGGGAAGTGGAAAACCGAGTGGAGTTGCTTTCGTTTGAGTCGCCGGGCTGGAGACAATAGGAAAACGCTTCCCTTGCCCCCGTGCTGCGATGTGCCTTGCAACTAAAATTTAGAGGATATGGAGAGGAGAAAGGGAAGGAGCAATATGGGCAATGAAGGAATGAAGGAATAATAATCCGTCCGGGAAAGGCACTTTTCTCCGAGGAGGCCGGCATTTCAGTAGAGAGGAAAAACTTCCCCTCGGTGCGTCTGCATGGGGGGAGCCGTGTGTCTCCACTCGTGAGGTAAATCAGCCATAGAGGCAGGCCGCGGGGGAGGGCAGCTGAATTTGTCACGCAGGACTAATCCTGATGGAGACCGGGACCGAAATAAGGACCATCGGCAAAGAATTAAGATTCTCTTAATCGCCTTCCCGATTAATTTAGGCACTACTTGTGTGCTAGGCCCGGCTGCTGGAGGGAGCGGAGTTCCTCCCTGGCGTCGTTCAGCTTGGAATATAAATCGCCGTGTCACGACACGACCCCGAGGAATCCCGACAACCGATAACCGTACCTTCCCATTTCCTTTTCCCTAGTTTTTCCTTTTTTTTTTTTTTAATTTTATTTTTCTTCCTTTTCTCCCCTTTTTCCACGGCCTTATCCTGCCTGCCCGGCAGAGCGTGGGAGGGCCGGGGCCACGGGGCCCTTCTCGGTGCTTACCGCGGCTGGCGCTGCTCATCCCAAACATGCCTCGGCTGCAGGCTGCCGGATTTCTAAGCACCAGCTAATAATGCGCCCCGTCCAGACATTAAAAAAGAAGCGGAGAAGAAGAAGAAAGATTACCGAAATGATGGTGACATGCAAATTTCCCCCGAAATTATCATAAGTAAACATTTGAAGCCTGGACTAATAAAATCCCATCTGTGTTACTTCATATCGAGTTAGTAGAGAGCTGTGATAATGAATTTTGTAATATCTCACGAACAGACATCTCAATCAGGCACTAATCCTGTGATTTTACTGCCCGACCTCTCAGATAGGGGGAGGCGGCGATGGCAGCCGCGGAGCGCGGGGCGCAGCCGCTGCCGCGCAACTTCCGCCGCGGTGGGGGAGCGGCTGCTGGTACCCGCTGCCCTACGGTACCCCTGCGACCAGGATCGGCGTGTCCCGCGGCAGAGCACGGCCGCGAGGTTAGGGGACTCTACTCCACGTCCCCAAATAACTAGAGGTGGAGGGAGGCCTGACAGTCCGACGGGCTGGGAAACAGCCACGGGTGTTTGAGCCCGTCCCGTGGTGTGGCTCAGGTGGGACCCGAGACTGAGGCAGGGAAAGGGGACACTCTGCGCGTGTCGCTGCAGAAAGGTGCAGGATCTAGCCCGCATCGTTGCGATGTAGCTCTCGGGGTGGCCGGGTTTCACTTTTTCGCGTGTATTTTTCAATCCCAAAATAATTGTTTTAAAACTTCGGTGCCTTCGTCTTTTGCAGATAACGGGTAATGGAGTCCAACTGCCGCAAACTTGTCTCCGCCTGTGTTCAGCTAGGTAAGAGACACCACCGCCCGCCGGACCGCAGGCACAGCGGCCCCGCTGCCGTGCGGAGCGGTGCGCGGGTGTGAAGCCAGGCGGACCGGCCCCCGGGAAGCGGCGCCGCTTCCGCGAAGGGCTGCGCAGCGTCGGGCGCTGACCACCCGCCCACTCACCTCTCCCCTGCTCCCCCTCCCCGTGTCCCCGTCCCCCGGCGTGCAGCCCGCCGCCGTCGAGTGTCTTTTTTCCAAGGAGGCGGACGTCTAAAGGGGGAGATCAGCTAGGCGCCGGCGGGCCGCAGGGAGCCCGCCGGCAGCGCGGCGTCCAGGCGGCCGTCCCCCAGCGGCACTGGTGCGCGGCGGTCCGTCCGCGCCGCTCCGCGGGCGCGCTGCGGGTCGGCGGCGGCAGCCCGGCCTCGGGCCCGCCTGCGCGGCGCCAGGGCGCCCTCTGCTGCCCGCCGGCGGCGCGCTGGGCGCTCGTGCCGCTGGCGCCTGGAGGTGCGCGGCCGCGGGAGAGGGAAGAGGAAGGCGAAAGGGGGTGCGCGCACCCCCGCGGCTGCAGCAGCACACCAGCTCCCGCCGCCAGCGCGTCCCCTCCAAAAGCATTGCTGTCAGCCCGCCGTTTAGACACCCGCAGCGTCGCTCTCGTATTTATTTTTGTTTTCTGTTTTTTGACACCACCCCGTCGTCCGTAAACAAGCCGCCAGCCCTCTCCTGCCCCCAGAGGTAGGCACCCCCACAGCGCCCCGTCCGCAGGCAGAGCGAACTCCTGCCTCTCTTCCCCTGCCCTTTTCAGGGGGTCTGATAGGCGAGCCCGAGGGGTGGTAAAGAAAAACAGCAATGCAAACATATTACGAAGAAAACAAGCGCTCTGTATTTCGCGAGACTGTTTAATCCAAGATAAACGTAATTTTGTTTAAATAAAATACATTAACCTGAATTAATAATACAGGAAACTAGAGTGAATTAATAATGCACGTATTCCTGGTCTCGTGGTTAAACACTTCCTTGCAAGAATACTGTATTAACCCTGTTTGGCCAAACAGCTCGCTATTTCTCAAATAACATCCAATGATTTCAGGAGAGGCCACGTCCCTTTTCCGAGTCCACCCTCCCCYGGAGACTTTAAACAGGATTTGCTAGCTGGACATCAAAATCCCTAGAAGAAGAAACGCTTAGGCTAAAGGAAGGTTAGCGAGCAAAATCCGGGGTAATTCCAAACGCGAAAGTATTATGAGCCGATAATTTTTAATCCCGGAAACACACACGATATTAAATTGTGCACAAATAGGCTTTACCGGGGTCTGGCACTTTTTCCCTCAGCCAGTAATAAGTGTTAAATAATGTGGAAAGAAAGGGTGACATCGCTTTATATATGGTTTGCAAATAAGAAAGGCCTTTTTACCCTCCCCTGCCTTTTCCTCCCGACGAACAGGTGGTCTTAATCAAAGCCCTTAGCACGATCTAATGGGAAAGTGGGGACCTTTCTGATATAATAAATTTATGAGCCCTTCCAAGTCAGCATTATTCGACTAAGTATTTATAAAAGTAATATCCACATATGCTCCCTGACACGGTAACTTTAACTTCCTCTGCCGAGAAACAAATGATTATTTTCTTAAACATCAATTATGAACCTGGATTATTGTAGTACACGCAAAATTTCCTGCCTCGTTACCGTACCAGCCGCTCTATTTTTCTCTCGCCGGGCTGCAGGGGAAATTGCTATCTAAACACCTTTAATGCCATTAATTAAAATACRCGTCCGAGTCCCAGAAGCAACGCAGTGTTGCCTGACCGTTAAAATGTTCCCAATTTACGGGGAAGGGAAGCGCGACTATCTCGGATACGGATATATCCCTGCAGATGTGGGGACGATCCCTGTGTGCTGCGTCAACCCCTACCTCTGTGCGACGGATAATGGCAAGTCCCGAGGCGCCCTGAGCTGCTCGGGCGACTTGCCGTAAATCGTAGAAATCGCGGGCGTTTTCTCGTGATACCGTAGGGTTTTGTTGGGTCTTGGCTTCGATTTGCTTAACACCGCGCGGTGCTCGTTGATTTTTGTCTTACCTGACCGTAAGGACGTCATGCTTTGGGGATTTACTTTGCAAGAAGTCTGATCCTTGGGGCTGGCTGGGGGGGGAGGCGGGGAAGGGAGCGAGGGTGATTGGGGACCCTCCTCTGTCACAGTTCAGCTCTGGAAGTTACGAGGGCGGTGAGGTAATTTCATGAGTTGGGCATCGTCGGTGGCCACGAGGAGAAAGATCGCTAACAAGAATCTCTGGCAGTAACAGCAAAACATGCGACTGCTTGGTCAAATCGATGGTTCTGCAAAAGGAGGAAACGAAATTCAGTAGGAGACCCTCCGAAACCACACTGCATGCTGGGTTCCCGCGGGGAATGGGGCGCGGAGAGGGAGGGTTATTCCAGAAGAAACGAGTCCGTGGCCACGCCGGGGAAAGGAAAATGGGAAAGTATGAAAATATTATTGCAGCCTAGAGTGTCAAACGCAGCCTGGCGGGTGTCAGGTTTCTCCAGAGAGACGGGGAAATTGCTGCTGGGTGACCAGTCCCACAAAATTAGGAAAACTTCAGCACATGCTTCAGCAGACCCACAGCACACGTAAATGGTTGTCGGTGGTGGGTTTATTTGAATAATTTTTATGCAGGACGAAAGGATGCTTAAGCTATTTGTSTGTACTTGTATATATATGTAATCTATACGATTTGTTAGCTCTGTGAATTCTACTTAAGGAATCCTTCCCTGTAATCGATAATCTGGGTATTGCTGAAACAGCAGCTTCCAGCATAAAAGATTGAAATTACATTCCGTTTTGAATCACCATTCAGCATCCCAAATTGATTGTTTCAACTCTTTCGGCAAAAAAAAAAAAAAAAAAAAAGATCTGAATATTCCGTAACTAAACATTTCTTTTCCAAAAACAAAAACTTAAAAACCTAACGCTGATTCAGCTTTCCATTCAGACCTGCTGAAAATACTGCAGCGTGCAAAGCAAAGGTCGCCGGTGCCCTTTTTGAGCCCTGGGACGAGGTGGGCGCGCAGCCTCTGCCCCCGCGGGAGGGAGCCAGCGCGGGGGGGCGAGGCGGAGCCGGAGCGTCGCTGCCGCCGCTGGCCCGCCAGGCAGAGCCGAGCGGCACCCTCCCCTCCACATAGCGTGGCCAAATTTGTCCCCGGAATTGTGACCCGAGCCGTGAAGCCGGGATGTCCCCTGTCCAGGACACGAGCACTCCGCTGGTGCGCTGCCCCTGCGCGGCGCCGCGGAAGGTGTGCGCCCCGTCCCGCACCCCCCAGAAAAGAGCAAATTAGAAGTTATTTATTGCACTTCGCTTATAGAATTTTTCCCCTCCCYGGTTGTCGTCTGAGAATAATATATGCAGCAGTTGTTAGCCTCACTCCAGGGAAAACTAAATGTATAACGAAAGCTTATTCGTGAGTAGGAATATACTAACGGAACAATCTGATGTCTTCTTAATCCTATGTAAAAAGCTCTGTAGTCTTCCTAATATTGACTGAATGGGTAATTAATGGCTCTTCATCGAGGAGAATACCCGGTAATCCGAGATAGGCGAAAGACAACAAGCCAAAGGTAAAAGGCAACAGGACTAGTTGGAGACTCTACATAAGAACCAATTTATCCGTTTAGGGGAGTATTACTCCTAGAAACAAAGATCTCGTGAGGAGATAAAGGAAAAGTGGGAAAATAAATACCCGCAGTAGGTCTGGCCACCCTCTGGCACCCCCAGCAGAGCCGCTCAGATCCCGGCCCTGCTCTCGGCCCTCCCGCCTCCCGCACCGGCGTGGGCACCGGGCATCTCGGGTGAGCTCAAAAAACACCTCGGATAAAAAGAAAAAAAGACACGCAAACACACACACACACACACACGCAAAACAAACAAACAAAAAAACCCCCTCCACAACAAAACCCCCACGAAATTAAAAAGGTGAAGCGGAATGGGGAGCGGCCCCGATTCCTCATTTTTCGCAGGCGGCGGATGCCCTCCAGCCCACAGGGGCGCGTCCCCGACGGGCCCTGCAGCGCCGGGCGAAAGGGGAAGTGAAGAATATCCAAAAATGTTTGGGTTTTTTTCGGTGATGGCAGCCACACGCAGCAGGCGCGGACAGTCGGTACACGGGTGAGCTGGTGGGGACGGCTTCGCGGCCAGGACCCGAACCCGAGAGGTGATGGGAGCTTCCAGCAGGAAAAAAAAAAAAGAAAAAAAAAAAAAGAAAAAAAAAATTTAAAAACACTTGACATTTTAATTGAAACCTTTACCGCTAATATATTACCTGGGTGACTACAATTAGGTTGTTTTTCGGCTGGCTGACAGCTTTTAAAATATTATTTCACTTGGGAAATAAAAGCTTCATCTCAGATTATAGGTGGGTATTTTTGGATTTACGTGATTTATGGTCACCATGACAACTAATGCTGTGTGGTAGCTCCCCTCCTGCCCGGGGTGGAGGAGTTTTAATCAAAGGCACGTAAGGAAATGCCGACAGCCTCTCCCTTTGGGCTGCGGGGGCCCGGGCCAGTGTTGTGCACTGCTTTTAGGGGAGCGGGGACAGCTGGAGGGTCCGTCCCGCCTGTGGCTCAGGGACGCGGGGCTGGAGCTAGGGAAGATGTGAGAGGGCGGCGCGATGGCCGGGCCCTGCTCCTCCTCTCCCCATTCCCTTAGGGATAGCGCCGGGAACCGGCCGCCCCTGCCAAATGTCCCGGGACAGAGAGGCTGCGGCTGGCGGACACCGGCGGGCATCGGGGCTGCGCCCTGCAAGGGCGTAAAGCGCGCAACAAGCACTCTGCGCCGCGCAGGCAGGAGGGACTTTGCGTTTCGAGTCGCGGCGGAAGAAGCCAGCATTGTCCCAAAACGACTAAAAATAAATGAGTGCCAAAAAAAAGAGAAAAGCGGTGATAGGTGTCATCTACGATAGGGATGCATTGCCCCCCTGGAAAAAAAAAAAAAAAAAAAAAGAGGAGGAGGAGATACCATCGTATCACCTCTTCCTCTGGCTCCCCCTCTCCGGGGCTTTGCACACTTGTAATAACCCCGACGTGAGGGCTGGAGAAGGGCAGCGCGCCCTCCCAAGTGCCCCTCGCAGAGAGGCCGAGGCCTCGCCTGCTTGGCCGGGGCTGGGGCAGCCCCTTGCCCGCGGGCTTGGCACGGCCCCGCCGTGGGGAAAGCCCGGGGGGGCGGTTCTGGGTGCGGGACCACGGAGGTAGCGAGAGGTTAAGAAGAAACTGGGATATGATTGGTAAACAAATTGTGCAGAATGGAGCTGGATTCATATTGACTTAGTTATAGGTCATCTGCTGCCGGTGCAAAGGGAGGAAATATTTACTTTACACATATACTTTATGATCTTGGGGGAATTAGAGGAAATTCAATAAGAAAACGGCTAGAATCATTTTAAACCCCCTATTTAAAAGACTTAAGCAAATTAGAGTCTTATCAGATTAAAATCCACTACAAATGTAAGAGCATTGTCTCCATCGAAACGCTGTGGGGTCTGAGGAAAGAGATTCTTTGCCAAATCTCAGGGATAAAAACACGTCATTTAAACACCAGATAATGAGCAGAATGTAAATTAATTTAACCTTCTTTACTAACAGGCTGCGAAAGTAATATGTATAATTTAACGATAACTAAGATTGCGACGGATGGTACGTACCTTGAACGAGAGTCAGCGACTAAGGAAGACCCTTACGAGGGAGGTGGGGCTGAGGTGTGGCGGACGGGACGGGAACGGGTCACAGAAAAGTTCGGGCGCTGGGATGTGGATGTGTAGGGCCACATCAAGGGGAAGCTTTCGGTAACTTTTCGATACCAGTGACCAGCCAGATAAGTTGAAGAGAGGGATGCAAACCTGTATTCCTCGCGCCTGGGCTCCTTCCAACTCTCCATTCCAACCATGGCCACGAGTCCCGTGGGGCAGTGCTGGCTCTGCGGGCTAGGGCTCGGGGACAGACTTCTCTGTCCCGGGAGGAACTGACCAGTACGGGAGGGTAACCTGCCCCCGCCTTAGACGTGCGTGAAAAAGCCCCGCTTCTCCTTCGTTCTGCGAGATACGGGTCCACAGCAGCCTCGCCCCGGCGCTATAAGCGGTCCCACGAGCGGGGACTGCGGGACAGTGTAGCCCGTCCCTCTACAGCCGCTGCTCGGGCGAGGGGTCAAATCCTGTACCCAAACCTCGGAGGGGGGTGTGCGAGGTTTGCGTGCCGGCGCCCGGCCCGGTGCGGACTTGGCCAAACTCTGTGAACGGCTTGCGTGGGCGCCCCGTCCCTGGGGGCACGGGATGATCGCTGCGGGTCCGCGCCGAGAGGGGGGAATGATCCCGCGGATTACTGCGCGAGTAAATTGTAAAACCAGGGTGGAAAAGCCTCCTTGGGGGCTAGCTTTTGGGAACCTTGTTGCAAGGAAGGGGCGGGAATGGCAGAACCCAGGAGAAGATTTTTCCCCTCGTGGTCTCCGCCTTCGGTTCAGGAAGACCAGAAAGCGGGCGAGCAAGGGGGCTACAAGATCCCGGGGGCCTCCGAGCGCGGATTGAAGCTTTCCGTAGCTATGTCGCAGAGGGGAGGTGGTTGTCGCTTATGTTCAAGTTGTCGCTGTTACCAGCCCAAGGTCCGCCGTCTAACCGGCCGCGCCCCCGTCCCTTTTATTTTCCACCCCCTCCGTAAGGAGGGAATTGGGCTTTCTTCCACCCTACTGCAGCGTCTCTGCCAGTGCCGGGCTCTCCGCTCCTCAATCCCGCAGGTCCGGGAGTGCCGCGAGGCGAGGAGCGGACGTGCCCGGAGCCGCTCCGACGGGGTACCCCGTGAGCCGGCGGCGGAGGCCGGGTTCTCAGGGCGCGGGTACCACCCGCGGGGCACACCGGGGGGAGGTTTTGGGAGGCGGCGCGGGTGTGCCCATCCMCGGGAGAGCGCGGGGGGCGGCGCAGGGCGCGCAGGGCCGCGCGGGCGGGGCGGGGCGCGGGCGGGGCGGAGCGGGCGGTGAAGGGGCGGTGCGGGGGCGGTGCGGGGCGGGGTGGGTGACGTGCGGCGCGGGGAAGGCCGCCGCCGGTTTAAGATGTCAGGCCAAGAGGGAAGCGGCTGAGCTGATGCGGTGCGGGGCCGGCCGCGGCGCGGGTCCATGCGCGGGCAGCGGAGAGGAGCGCCCCGCGGAGCGCCGCCGCGCCTCGCCGCCCCCGCCCCGCGGAGCCCCGCGGCGGGCCGGGGGCCGCCGGCCGGGGAACAGCCGTGTCGCCGTGACGGCTCTTACAGGACCGGACTCGCCCTCTCTCCTGTCGCCGCCGCCGCGCCCCCCCGGGCGGCGGGGCCGTCGAGGCTCGCCGTGCCGCCCGGGCGCTAGTCGAACGTCGCCCGCCCCGGCGCGGCTCCCCGGCCGGCAGCCCTGACCCCCGGAGCCGCGGGGCTGCTCCGCGTCCGCGGAGGGGGCGCTGCGCGGACCCTCCTACACGTACCGACACCTACAGACACACGCACACCTTCTCCTATCGACCCCCCAGGCGCGCACGTAGACTTTGGCGTCCTTTTGCCGATGAACTGCATGAAGGACCCGTTAAGCCTGGAGCGCCTGGGAGCCGGGAATAAGCTGTGCTCCTCCTCACCTTCCTCCTCCTCTTCCTCTTCATCATCCTGCCATCACCACCAGCCCGCGCTGGCCATGGCGACGGCGCTGGCGCCGGGGCAGGCGCGCTCCTCCCTGGAGTCCGCCAAGCACCGGCTGGAGGTGCACACCATCTCCGACACCTCCAGCCCCGAGGCCGCAGGTAAGAAGGGGTGAGAGGCAGGGACCCCAGCCCGACGGGCGCCCCACCGCCCTGTCCTTCTCCGGCCCGGCCGGCAGCCCCGCGGACCGCGATGCGCCGCCGCCCCTCTGCCCGGGAGCGCCCCGCACCCGAGCCGAGATACGTTCCGTGGTTTTTTCGCGTGCGGTGTCTGTGTGTCGGCTAATAGGAAGATAATGACATGTGTAAGGATAGGTGAATAGCACGTATGCTGGTAGGCGAATTACATGGATACAGATCGGCAAATAATATGGGGATTGATGGGCGACTAATATGGATACAGACAAGTAATATAGGTATATTACGGACAAAGAATATTGTTACAGGCGAGCGAATAATACGCGTGTAGAAAAGCAAATAAAACGAATTACGCGTATACAACCGGGAGAATAATACGGGAAGAATAGATAGGCAGAAAGCTTGCATACGGAGAGGCGACTCCGTCCCACTGCCCCGGCGGTGACTGTTCCACCGGAGGGAGCCGCCCGTGGGTACTCGCGGGGCGCGGAGGGGCAGCGGCGGCGGGAGGCTGGCGTGGGTTAATCATTACAGCGTCGAGTCGCGTTCGGGGCAGTCTACGGGATCCAGCAGCGCTGGGGACAAGCCTTTCCCCAGCCGCTGGAGAGAAGGCTGAGGAGCCTTCGTTTTCCGCCTTGTTTTTTTTGTTTCCCCCACTTACAGAGAAAGATAAGAGCCAACAGAGTAAGAATGAGGATGCGGGGCCCGAGGAYCCCTCCAAGAAGAAGAGGCAGCGGCGGCAGCGGACTCACTTCACCAGCCAGCAGTTGCAGGAGCTGGAGGCCACCTTCCAGCGGAATCGCTACCCGGACATGTCCACCCGGGAGGAGATCGCCGTCTGGACCAACCTCACCGAGGCCAGGGTTAGGGTAAGTCCCGACACGGCACCCCGTCTCGGAGCAGCGGGAGTCAGGGAGGGTGGGGAAAAGGGAAGGAGGGCTGAAATGTTTGCAGCTGCTTTCGATTTCGGCTTGTATGTAAACTTCAGAGTCTTTGCACAAAAGCGGGGCAGAGCAGGACATTTCTGTCAAAGCGAGACAGATTGGAATCTCTGTGTCTCTGAAATATGGTTTGCTGCACGTTTCGCCCTCACCGTGCAATGCGTCCCGCTCCTTTTGATCGAAACGCTAATGAAAACATTAGCCAAGAAAGCAACTTGGAACAGGCTGCAACCTGCGCTGTCTCTAACGAGAAAAAGATGTAAAATACACAAGAGGTTTTGCTTCACTCCGAGGCACTCCCAACGTGCCCTTCCTTGCATTTTCTATTTCTTTTGGTTTCACAATTCGACGAGTGTCTCTCTCCACCCTCTACCCCCCTCTGAGATTTATGGGACCATCGCGGCGCTGCAGAGATACCGCGGCCGGATCCTGCTCGCCTGCAAACACCGCTCTGGGGGAAAAAAGAAAAACAACAAACCCCGACACACGCACACAAAAGAAGCCTATAATTGGGCCGAACCTTCAGATTTTCGGAAGTCCCACATAAATCCTCTCCCCGAGGTCTCTTGAGGAAAGCGAGACAGTGAGAACCGGGGGCGGCAGCGAGCGGGGCCGGCGGTGTTGGCGCCGGGGCATCCACGCGGCGGGAGCGGGCCCGGCCGAGGCCGGTGTCCTGCAGGAGCACGAAGCGCTGGCGGGCGCGGCGCGGCTTTTGCGGAAGTTTTCTCATCGGTCAGAGCGGTGCCTCCAGACGGGGCCCGTCCCCGTGGTGCCCGGGCGGCCCCCGCCCGGGTTGATCAGGGTGGGGGTTACCACAAACACCCCGGGGCCGGGGTGGTTTCAATACACACGGTAAGGCTGCTGCTGGCGGCTGCCCGACGAGTCAGACACCCAGATGTGGATTGGGAAAGGGCACGTTCCTCCCATTGTCTGCGGGGAGGGACCCTTAGATCTCATTCAGCACGTTGTTAAATGGCGATTTTTTTCCCCTTCTTTTTTCCTTTTTCTCTCTCTCTCTTTCTTTTTTTTTTTTTTTTTTTTTTTTTACCCCCTCTAAAGAGCAGTCGAACAAGTTTGTTTAGAAAGTGATTTTCGGCTCTGGAAGCTTTCACGCAAGAGGAACTTGTAGCTTTAACAAACTGAAGCAAGGATTTATTAGTTGCTGGCTGCCCCCTCCTTTCCCGTACCATCGTCTTAAATATTCCATGGGTTTCCAGGCGTTTTACTCTCGCTTTTGCACTTTTGTATTTTTCCTGGATGGCTTCAGTGCGGAAAAAGCCAAGAGAGAAGGGGGGGGGGGGGGGGGAAAAGAGAAGCGAGAGAATACGAAGGAAGCTTTAGCCTCTGTGGCATGAATTAGAGCATCACAATTATGCGAAGGGCTGCGGGGGGGTTGGGAGAGGAGTGGGGGGGCCGCGGTGAGGGTGGAATGATGGGGTCACGAATCTGCGTTGCTAAACCCGGGCGGCCCCGGGGATGCTTGGCTCTCCCGGCGGGGCACCTCAGCGCAGGGCTCCATAGAGGAGGAGGTGAAACTATATGTGGATATATATATGTTCGTACACATTTTTATATGTAACTTATATACGGACACACTTGGCTGTTGCCCTGAGAACCTGCAAAGGGCTGCTGTGGTGGTGGTGGTGGTTCCTGACTAACTCGCATCTCCCTCCTTCCCTCTCCCCCCGTTTCCAAAGGTTTGGTTCAAGAACCGCAGAGCCAAATGGAGAAAGAGAGAAAGGAACCAGCAAGCCGAGCTATGCAAAAACGGCTTCGGTCCACAGTTTAACGGCCTCATGCAGCCCTACGATGACATGTACCCCGGCTACTCGTACAACAACTGGGCAGCCAAGGGCCTGACCTCCGCTTCCCTCTCCACCAAAAGCTTTCCTTTTTTCAACTCCATGAATGTCAACCCTCTGTCTTCTCAGAGCATGTTCTCCCCTCCAAACTCCATATCCTCCATGAGTATGTCTTCAAGCATGGTACCTTCTGCAGTCACCGGGGTGCCCGGCTCCAGCCTCAACAGCCTGAATAACTTGAACAACTTGAGCAATCCCTCCCTGAATTCTGCAGTGCCAACGCCAGCCTGTCCTTATGCTCCTCCAACACCTCCATATGTTTATAGGGACACATGTAACTCGAGCTTGGCGAGTCTGAGACTTAAAGCCAAGCAGCACTCCAGTTTTGGCTATGCCAGTGTGCAGAACCCCGCTTCCAACCTGAGCGCTTGCCAGTACGCGGTGGACAGACCCGTGTGAAACATTCAAGTAGGAAACACTGCGTGGGAATCCCTCCCCATTTCCCGCAGAGACTGAGAATTTCACTAGAAAGTAATGGGCACTAGAGAGAAAGAGAAAGGAGGAAAAATCAGAGGCAGAGATGAAGAGAGAGAGAAAGAGAGAGAGGAGGAAAAGAAAGAGGAAACCACTGAAATAAGATAGTTCCTTTGTTTTCAAAGGACCTCCTACAGATTCTGAGATCTTTCTTTCACTAAGAGTATTTCAACAGTTACAAGGACATATATATATATATATATATGGACAAATGTTTGACTGGATATGATATGACATTTTAATGTTACTATAAGCTTGTTATTTTTTAAGTTTAGCATTGTTAACATAAAAATGACTGAAAGGATGTATATATATCGAAATGTCAAATTAATTTTATAAAAGCAGTTGTTAGTAATATCACAACAGTGTTTTTAAAAGGTTAGGCTTTAAAATAAAGCATGTTACACAGAAGCGATTAGGATTTTTTCGCTTGCGAGCAAGGGAATGTATATACTAAATGCGACACTGTATGTTTCTAACATATAATTATTAAAAAAAATTGTGTGAATATCAGTTTTAGAATAGTACCTCTGGTGGATGCAATGATGTTTCTGATATTGCAATGTAAAACATGCCCTGTGTATAACATTTCGTACAATATTATTGTTTTACTTTTCAGCAAACATGAAAAAAAATGTGTTTTATTTCATGGGAGTAAAATATACAGCATACAGTTCTGTCTGGATTTTTTATTTACTGAGCCAAGCTGCGCAGCGATAACTAGTCTGCAGTGATTGACTGATAGTTGACACTGGATCTCGTTCTCTGGCAACTCGGGGTAGTACTTTTGAAATACAAATAAATGCTGGCTTTTTTTTTTTTTTTTCCGAATTAAAAAAATATCCCTCTCCCTAACCTTGCATACTAGAGAAACGTGGGACTTGGACCCCTCGGGTCTTTTTATTCCCTCCCGCAGCCCTGACAAAATGGATTATTTGACATCGTTGGACTCGAGAATTACCAGCCACAAAGTTGCTGGATGTCGAGCATAAATTTCTCCTGCTGTGAAGGAAGCTTTTATTACGTTAAAGAAAAGAGAGTGGGGAAAAAAAGAAAAAAAAAAGGGAATTTAAAAAAGCCAGCTTGCAAACAAACTGCTCCAGTTCAAAATAATCTGTCCCCTTTGCCGCCCCCTGTGCTCACCTTCTCCCTTCAGCGGGGAGATCCTTCATGTAATATTACATTTCTATTTCCAAATCCCCCTTTCAGACATGAAGAGAAACAAAGAGCAGCCCAAATAACCGCAACCCCGTGGAGCGCGGGGGGTGAGAGGTTAGCCCGAGTTTCCTGCGACTTCGTGCTGCAACACGTCGTTGAAGGGAAAGGTCGTGCTCTCGTGTGTTTTGTTTTAAATAATATTGACCCATTCATTCTCAACCTGCTTGTTCGTGAAATTATACAGGATTATAACTTTGCCATCGCCAGACAATTGAAACAAATCAAGATGAATTGCTGCTCGGCCCTCCCATCGGCTCACACCCCGGGCGGGCGAGGAGGGGCTGCCGAGAGGGTGGGCAGCCGCAGGACCCGGCGGGAATATCGATACACGAAGAAATTCCGCAGGCGCGTAAACTGGCGAGGGGCGCAGGGGACGGCAGGCAGGAAACTCTACGCGGTGAGAGCTAGCTTGCTCTTTGAGCGGCCTTTGCGCACTCGTTGCGCGCCTTTGTGAGGTCGGGAGGCGCCGCCGAGGTAGCCCGGGGGTGGGCGGACACGGCGGAGGGGGTTCCTTCCCCCCCCGGCGGTTAGACGGGACGAGGAGCAGAGAAGAGAGGGAGAGAGGAGAGGTCAGCGCCCTGCGCTTTCCCACGAGGAAAATGCTTCCCCCACACTAACTCAGGGTACCCTCCTGTGGGTCCATCTGCGGCGTGGGCAAACCTCAGCCTTCACTATTTTCCCCCTCATTTTTTTATTTCCTTTTAACACCCCTTATTTTTATTTTCTTTCCCCTCTTTTTTTCTTCCTCATCACATTTTCATTAGATATTTTTTGTCTCTCTTATTTTTCTGTATGGTTGGGGTTTTTTAAAATTATTTTAATATCTTATGCGCCTGTTTTCTTTTCCTCTGTGTGTTCTTGCCAGGGGGTCCGTGGAGTGAAAGAACCTCCGTGTTTGGGACGGGGGGGAGGCGGGAGGCCCCCCCCCGGCTTGTCCGGCCTCTCCACCGCCCCGACCCAACGCCGCTCCCCTCGTTTTTTCCGCACCGTGTCAACACCTCACCCGGGTGAGTGCCAGGGGCTGCCAAAAATGTCCCCTTCCTCCTTCTTCTTCTCCTCCTCCTCCTCACTGGGCTGCGTACGAAAGGTTTGAGGGTGACGGCGGCGAAGGGCTGACAGCCCGGGAGCCCCCCTCGGGGATCAGGGAAGCCGGAGAAACGAGAGAGCTTTTCTGCCCAAACCGTCTCCGCGGGACGGGCTTGGAAATCAGCGAGCGGATCGCTGCGGGTATCGGCACGGTATTTTACACGCTCTTTTCGGCTCTCATTTCTTCTCGGTGGCTTAGGTTATTTATAGTCCTCTCCTATAAATATATATATAAAATGTCGGTATATATATATTTAGGATATGTGTGTGCGTGGAGAAATATTAGATATAGAATATGTAGTGTACACATATACCTTTAGAAGAATAATATATACCGATTCCGGTCCAAAATAAAATATTGGATCAGAGTTTTTCGCTCTACTGTGTAATGGCTCAAACGATGAAAAATCAACGTGACCGCTCAGAGAGGACATAAATCACTCCGAGAGTAATCTGAATTTCTCTTTCTCCCCCTAGCTGAAGCCTTGAGGGTCATCATTTTTCTGCGCCACTTGACCAAAGATATAATGTTTTGATTAGGTCGTAAATCAAAATCTTGGGTCGTGGTGGTTTTTTTTTTCTTTCGTTCTTTCGTTCTTTCTTTCTTTTTTTTTTTTTTTTTTTTTTTTTTTTTTTTTTTTTTTTTTTTTTTTTTTCCGGGGGCTTTCCTTCTTATCGGCGGTGGCAGTGTGAACCTGGAACAATGGAGGCCGCAAAGAGGGGGAGGAAAAGCCACAACGAAATGGGGGATTTGCAAAATATCTATTTGGAGAAGTGGGAGGGAGAGTGGTTAAACAACGGGCTCGCACCCCCTCGCACACCCCGAGCCCCTCGGAAAGGCCGATCCAGGCCGCCTGCTGCGCAACCCCCCGCGCCGGGCGTGCGAGGGGGCAGCGCCGTCTGCCTCCCAATCCACATCCCAATCCACATCCCAATCCACAGTCCCGCCGGCCCGCGCAGCCCCCACCAGCCCCGACGAGAGCTGCGGCCGCGGGCGCGGAGGGGCGCCGGGAGCGCGCCCCTTCCAGCTGGGGGCGGGGGATGCCCGGGCGCCCTCTCCCCGCGCTGGCGCCCCGGGGCAGTGTCCCGGCCCGGCTCCGTTCTTTTGTTTTCGGACGGTGCCTCCCCGCACCTTGTACCCTCGGCGGCGTGTGCGAGTCCCTGGCCGTCAGATCGGAGTGCCTCGCCTCGCAAAGGTCAAAATGACGCGCAGATATGGATGTATCTCCTTTTGGTTATTTTCTATGCCTCCCGTTGTCCTCTCCTTGCTTTGTTTTTAGTATGTGCGCGCTCATCTGCGTGTGCCTTCCCAAACCAGCGAGATACCGATCTTTACATACCTGTACTGTTGTTTCTACCTATAAAATAAAAGAACTTTTTCTTTCCTTAGACATTCATTAGCATTTTTGGAGGGAAATAACTTCCTTGGGAAAATAGCTGACATCTGAGCCCGGGGAAGGGTTTGTTGCTGTGGGGGTTTTTTCTTCAATAAGACGCGTTTCGGGGGCATTTTTTTCTTTCAAGAATACTCGGTTGAGGAGCGGGGGGGACGGTGGAGGCCGGTGGGGCTCGGGGCGGGTTTGCAGCCCGCCTTCCCCCTCCGCGGACGAGGGTCGGGGGGTGTGCGAGCGGCGGCGGGGAGGGGATGTCTCACACCCCGGCTTAAGACAAGGAGGGAGGACAGGGGACCGGCTCATGGCGCACTGGCTAATACGCTTTTTCGGAGCATATAATTTACCTTGCTAAATGCCTGCTTTGGTACGCGTATTACACATGTAGGTCTGGATATTAGGCACCCGATAGAGCGTAACAGTCAATAATCCAGAAACTTGGAAGGATTTACACCTTCGGAGCTCCATACAATGCCAGACTAATTGATAGCTAAATCTGATTTTTTCTAAATGCGAACCTCTTTTAGAATTAATTTCTCCGGCCTCCTGCATCTACTTCCCAGAGAAGAAAAGAGAGGAAATAAAATAAACTCTAACTTGCAAAGTTTTAGCTGCAAGGGAATATTTTCTGTTGTTTGGGGGGGGGGTTGTTTGTTTGTATGTTTTGTCATGTTGGGGTTGACAGAAAAAGGCATTTGAGGCCGCTTTTCGGAACATCGGCCCCGCTTGTGCCGGGCAGATCCGCGGGACTGGAACGAGCGGAGCCGGTGAGCCGCGCCTCTGCGCAAGCGAGCCAGCCCTCTGGCGGTGCTCGACGAGTGTCCCTCTGATCGATCCGTGATTTCGGGGGCGAGGGTGGCTTGTTTGGTCGCTTTCTCCCTTGCGGCTGTGACCACCCCCAGCCTGCCCCGAAGTGCAGGGGGCAGCGCGGGTCACCGCCGCCGCCGCGGAGCCAGGCAGGGCAGGGCAAACGCTGCTGCAGCGAGAGAGGGATCCGAGCCGACCCTGCCTTCTCGGAGGGCGGGCTGCGACTGCCCAGAGAGGACACTGGCCCGACCCCGGCCCCGCGACCTCGCACGGCCGCCACTAGCCCGTGCCCGGCACCTCCTGCGGCGCAGCCCTGCGGTGCCAGCGTGCGATCGATGCCTCACGGTCCTCAGCCCCACGGGAGGGAGGCAGCGTGACAGAGGTGGGGACAGGTATCCTCCCGCGGCACCGCCTCGGCAAGAGCCTGGGCCGAACCCCAGGCGGGGAGGGGGCGCCTCGGCAGGCCCTGCGAGGCCGCGACTCTACAAAGCCATATCTCCGCTTTGGGCTTTGGGCGAGCGGCGCGACTTGCGCAGCTGGAGTTTCCCCTCGGGAGCGGGGTATGGACGCGGCTGACGGCCAGCCCCAAACAGAGAGGGAAAAAAAAAGAAAATTAAAAAAAACCCGCCACAACCCTCCCAGTAGCCCACCTGGGAGCAGGAGGCCGCGAGTGCCTCTCTCCGGCGGTGAGGAAGACCCGAGCGCCCTTTGGACTCAGCCCCCTTTCCGGGCGGCGGGCCGCGGCGCTGGGAAGGAGCGGTGTGAGCCCTGTGTGTGTCTGTGTGTGTGCAAGTGTGCAAGAGTGTGCAAGAGTGATGGAGACACACGGCCTTGGCGCAGTGTACCTCCCCACCAAGCCAGAGTGCAGAGGAGAAGCGTCTCAGATTTACTCCCGCATACATAAGTACACATACATGTATAATACACACACACACACACATATATATATTGAACACACATGCGTATTTTACATACATACAGACACATATGAGCACACACATACAGAGTGCTGTGCGGGCTGTGCTCTGTAGCCGCTGACCGGGGATAAGAGGGATGCTCCGGAGGCTTTAGCAGGGACTGGCCATGCATAGACCACGCCGGTGAAACCCACGCCGGATTGGGAAGGGGGGGGCGTGATCGCCTTCCAGTCTCTCCTTCCGCTTGACGTTTTTTCGAGGTTTCCCCCCAGCTCCAGGGGCTGAGGGGCCGTGGCAGGGTCGGGCGCGGAGCGAGGCCGATGGCCGCAGCCCCTTCCTCGGCCGCGGGCTTGCGCCCACCGCCAAGCCCGGCCCGCGTTGAACATTAACCGGCTGGAGCGGCCTCACGGTGTAACAGGCTATGTATAAAAATGAATCATCTCCCAGGTTGTAGTAAAACGTCCTGTAAAGTCCACCTATAAATCCTGGTATGCACTTAGTGCTCTCGGCTTCACGTCTTACCGTTGCTACGTAGTATTTGCCATTCCCTCCTCTCCCCCCTTCTTTCTCTCCCGAAATCCCGCTGGCTGTCGGCGGTCCTAACCCTGGCTCCCCATGCCCTGGGATGCAGTCCCACCCCCCCGTGAGGAGAGCGAAGCCTCGCGGGGACCCCCGAGGTGCCGCCGGTCGCAACCGTCGGGGCGCTGGGSCCGCCTCGCTCCGTCCAATCTACGGGGAGGGCGAAAAACAAGAGGGACAGGCCCTGCCCTTAACCCTCCAGGGCGGCAGGAGCCCCCACCCCCGGGGCCAGCCTAGGTGGGGCGACTCGCAGCTGTCCCTGCTGCTCCCGCCCTTCGAGGGGTCTGTGTCTCCGTGTCTGTGATAAGAAGAGCTACTCATACATTGCAGCAAGGTTCTATAAAACTCATCATGGCTCCCTCCTGCAAATTCGTTATGTATTTTTCTCGRGATTAAAAGGAAAAAAGGAAGAATATCTAATCCGAAGGGAGCGCGGTGCTGCACAGCCTCGGTGGGCAGGCGCGGGCAAGGATCAGTGAGCATGCAGCCATCAATGCAGCCCACATCTCTGCAACTGGGATTTATACAGTTGGAAAGGAACCCGAAGAACAAGCCCCCTGGCCTGCTGGGTGTGTATGTGGAGAAATGGCAGCACTCGGGAAAACGAGGGTGGAGCCGAGCTCATCACTTGATGTGTATATTTGGTGTGGTGGTAGTCCCGCTGCCTCACGGGGGACTACTTCCATGCTGAAAGTTATTCACATACTTGAGTGATTTGCTGGATTGTGGCCATATGTAAAGCAATAAATATAAGTGGCTACTTCTGTGCAAGTAAGAGATCCAGAGGTCTCACAAGTAATTTTCCAGCAGATCCAGACCTCATAAGATAAAAGTGAAGAGAACTCTTTTTTCTTTCATTCAATTTAAAAAATCAACCCTGCCAACAATTAAGGTCATTGGGACAGTAATAGCATAAAGGAGCATAAAGCCTTTCCTTTCTGAAAAATCTTGATGGGCACTTTCAGGACTGCATTATCTGGATCGGAGCAGGAATCTGCAAGCCCGTGCCGATGCAGTTTTCAACCTTCCAAGCCAGAAACTCTTGCATCTGCTTTGGTGGATGCAGAACTAAGAAATGAAGGAATTTCTTGCCAGGCTGGAGGATGGCGTGTCAGTGTGAGTGGGTCCCAGCCCGTTTGGTGCTCCTTTGAAGTCAGCAGAGCCTGAGCTGGCAGCACTCAGTGCAAGGGCAGTTCCCAAGCAAGCAGAAACTCTCCCTATGAGGTTTGGGGTGGTTGAATTCCCATGATTTCTCGAGGGAAGGTCATGCGTGCTTCCCACTCCCCAGCCGGGACGGGAAGACCAGTGGAGACAGAGGTGGCTTTTCTGCCCTTTCTCTTCTATATGCAGAGCCAAAGTCTCTGGCAATTCTCATTTCTTTTAAATTTYTTTTTTCGAATTTTTTTTCATGCAAAGTAAAACAGAGTTTGAGTAAAATAATAGTATCCAGCTTTTGGCAATGCTTCCTATAAATTCATGGGTTTAGCCTGGACTCTCTCATGGCCAGACTGTAAATTTTCACATTCTAACTCCCTGTGACAAATCTCTAGCCCCAGTCATTGTTATTTCCTTCAGCTTTCACATCCTTCTGGCAAAAACCTCCAACTCTGGTATTCTTTCCACAAAACAGAAATTCCTACCACAAGGCCCATCATCCTGAGAACATTTTTTAATAAACATGTTTGGAAAATGAAAATAAGATACACAAAATACATGAATGCATGTAACATCAAATGAAAACTTGGAAGGGGTTTCAAGTAGTATTACAAATAGGAAATAGCTTTCCAGAGATAAAAATACTCCATGTGTTTTGTTAACACCAACAGGCAGTTGGGCTTTATTCTCATGGTTTATTTGGATGTTAAGGRACACCTTTGTCCTACTTGATGTACTTGTAACTGCTGGCAGAGCCAGGAGGTCAGAGACTTTAGCTTGTAATCAGTGGGTGACCGGCAACATCCCTGACAAATAATGTTGGCGTGACACGATCAGGGTGACAGCCGTTCTCACATGTCAACAGCTATGGCTCAGTGAGTCCAAGTAAAGAACATGGGGAGGGATGTTTCATAGCACAGCTAATTTTTTTAGTCCTGGACCATGCACCTGAGATGCTTTTTACAACTTCAGCCCCTGATACAGAGCAGAAAAAATGGCTCCCACTGACAGGGGTGGTTCTGTTTTATTTTGGTTTGGAATTTTTTTTTTTCAATGAAAAAGGATATTAGTTACCTCTAAAAGTGGTCTCATTGCTCATTTGGTGACAGTTGTAGGTTGTCAGAAACTTACAGGGTGTTTCCTTTGAATTGTCTAGCGCACAGGACATGTTGCATTTTTCTGTCTTCTGAACAAAAAGGCTTCTGAAACTGGAGCACAGCTCTAGCAATTCTTTCCATGACAATAGAGTACTTAATTCTTGTGATGGCCAGGCACTGCTATTTGAGACCACTCAAATTCCCTCCAGTAGAGCTGGCAATTCTAAGGACATAAATAACACAGCTTGGGGACCCAAGCGATCGTTGTTTACATGCGAATATTATGGGCCTACACTGATCAGTGTAGTGTTTTCCTCCTTGTGCTGGAAGGAGCAGAAGCTGTGACGCGTTTGTCAATCCGATGTGGCATATATGCATATACTTAAATCCCATCAGCTTCCAATGGCATTTGAACAGGATGAGTACGACTCATTTCATACCGGAAGGCCGCAGGAACGGAGCATGTGCCCACAGAACATGCTGAACCAGGACCAGGATCCAAGGCTGGAGAGGAAGGACTGGGAAAAGCTTCCCTTTTTATGGCCTTAGACAGGCTCATTTAATCTTGCATGGCTGGGCAAGGAGAATAACTGGAGGTTCTACAGTGCCTAGAATGAAAGAATTCCCAACCAGAAAATACTTAATCTCTGGCCACAGAAATCGATTAGCTGTTTGGAACCAGGGTATGTCTCTTGATTAAGGAAATAGATGAAGTAAAATYGGAGAAAACCCTCTAAAGGAGCTCTATGAAGGCTTTTCGTGGGGGAAGGAAGAGACCATGCTGACCCTGTGTGGAGGCTGCAGGCGTGAGCAGACACCATGCAGATGCATGTTAGATGCATTAGAAATCACAGAGGGGTTCCCTAACTTTTCTATTCTGGATGGAGCCAAAGGATGAGTAAGAAGAAAAGATGAAACAGCTTGAGAAGAAGAAAAGAGATCTTATTTCTGGTTCCTGTGAGATGCCTTGTGCAGTGACTGTTACAAGAAGAAATCTTCATCGAATACAGTGCCACTGAAACCAATGTGCTGTCATATTAAGAAAAGTCTGTATGCTCTCTAGTTCAGCTCAGGGGTGGTATGTTACAAGAGTGATAATTCTGAATCTAATTCTCTGGTGATGTAACCCAAGCAATTTTGTTTCACTGATTTATTTTAATGGCACATTTTCACTTTCTTAAAAAAAATCTAGCTGAAATAAGCCTGCAGTGGGAAAACGGGACAGCTAAGTTGGTAATCTTAATGTAGTTTCTATAAAGGTAATGAAGATACTCATAATTTATTCTTTGTTATTCTTCATGGCCTCTGATTAATTTCACTGCAAAATTTGGTTTACATGTATATACCAGCAGAGTGTGTGGAGCGTTGTGGGCAGAATGCCCATCCTGACTGTCCCGGAGGATTAGGAATGTCAGGCTGTTACAAAGAAAAAAGCAGAGCCTAGAACATGCCTCAGGAGGTAATCATCCAGTCCTGTCCTTCCATCTTTTCCACTGGAGGGAACTGCACGGTGCTTGAGAAGGCACCTGCACTGAGGTACCTCAGTGCACTGAGGTCTCCCAGAGGTACAAAGAAAAGCCTCGCTCTGTCCCTTAGGAGATGTGAGTTGAGGCTAGAAATATGGACTTTAGCCAAATGAGTGAAAAGTATAAAATCGCAAAAAGCAGTTCTTGATATCTTGGCAAGAAACTCCAGACAGTGTCCGACACTTGTCTACGCACAATGCTATAGTCTGACATTGCTTAACTCTCAAAGGCATGACATGAGATTTGTAATCCTGGCTCCATGGCCTCGGTGATTAAAATGCTGTCATGCAATCTGGTGTAGTAACTGGTGTTGGACACACTTACAGTACCCCAAGGGGCTCTCGATGTTTTACACTGTAGCCAAAAGACTCCTGTGACAGTTGCTGTGGACTGCAGGCACGGTAATAACCCATCTTTCAGCTGCTTCCCACTCTCCGATATTCCCCTGTGAATGGATGGGACCTCTTCTTCCTCTGAAAGTGAGCTCTTCTTACCAACTCCCTCTGTAAGCAAACAGTAAAACCCCAAGAGAGCTGGTGACTGAGTTGGGTTTGGGCCCCCAGCACCAAGAGGATGAGACAGTGGCCGGATACTATGCATGTGAGTGCAGAATGACCCTATGCCTCTGGCAAAGAGGGTCAGACAGACACTCCGTGTCTCCTGGACCCTTTCACGCTTAGGGCCCTTGGCAGTGGTGTTACTGGCCCATCCTAAAAATCGGCAGGTTCTAAAGCTGAGCCTAGCTAACTAGGTTGCAAATAGGCTGTGTGTATGCTGAATGCAGCCAAATGCAGGACACCAGCACTACTTCATATTTTGGACACACGGACAATGCCAAGCCACTAAGGTGGCGTTTAAACTGAAGGATCTGGGATACTTCCAGACCTTCAGATCCAAGTGCATATCCTGGCCGCCTAGATTGGTGTAATGCTTTAAGCAGGCAAAACCTTGTTGAATAATCCTATGTGTTCAACCACAGGAAGGAAACCAGGCATGCAGGCAAGCTGAGAGGGAACTACAATGTGTTCTCATCAGGTCCTTGGTGTGTGCCAAAGGAGATGGGCACCTGGAAGGTCCTGTGTAGTTCATATGCCATGCAGGCTTGGTTCAGACATTTTTTTTCAGCTGCCCTTATCTGAACTGCAGCAACAATTGTGTCCCATATGGTGTAAAGATAAAAGTGCATTGGTGGTTGTGAAATGCTCACCTAACTTAGTAAGGAAAAGTATTTCAGCCTATGGACAGCAAACTAGTTTCTGTCTAGAAACAGGTACTTACTGTGCATAATGCGCACTTTATTTTTTGCTATGTAAGGCTTGGTTTGGGGTTTTTGTTAGTTTGTTTGTTTTGGGTTTTGTTGTTGTTGGTTTTAATACATAATGTTAGTGTTCCAACTCCAGACCTTTTATTCAGGTGAAAAAAAGAGTCTAGAGACAAAGTTGCTTGTTTGCCTATAAACTGGAAACTGCCTACCTTCACTAAGGAACCACGAAAGATTTCAATCAAAAAGACGTGTAACTACAGGAAAAACTGACTCARAATGCAGCAGCCACCTCACTGCAATATCATTAAGGAAAGACTTTAATAGGCTGGGACAGATTTATAATAATTAGTACAACTAGCTCATTATCTGAGACAAGGCATCTACGGCATATAGCATGTCTCTCTGTGAAATTGTAGACAAGTGTGAGCTGATCACATTACATGTAAGTAGCAGGGTGAAGCAGGACATTTGGTCCAAATACATGTAAATAGAGTACCTAATAGCTTAGGTACTATGCCATGAGTGATTTATACTGCTCTACTTCGTCAAATCATGTTGACCAAGTTCAACATTTTCATCTGATCTTCCCAGGGAAAAGAGCACAGCATTTTAGGGGCTCATCTCCAGAAAAAGTGCCACAGTGGTAGAGATGCCAACTTTTCATTTTCCCAGTGGGTGGTCTGCTGCAAAATTCCCAAAAGGCAAAGGATCTAGAGCTAGAGAGGGCCTCCCTTAAGCTAAAGTGTTTAAGAGATTTTTTATGTGTAATTTAAGATGTTTGCTGAGAAATAGAGACTCTGATTTAACTATTTGCAGCTTATGATTTTTCCATTAGAAAATCTTAAGGAACCATCAGTACATTCCATATTTGACTGACCACAAAATCACAATTTTTTGCCTCAAATCTATTGCCCACAGCAGTGTTCTTTGTTCTCCTTTCTCATTAGGCTTGTGTTTATTTGGAAATTGTTGGAGAAGACACTCAACTGCTGTCATTCACACTAAGCAATATGAGCCTCTAAAAAGATTGCCACTGGCTTCTTTTGGGGCAACTTGCAAAGCAAGGATTTCATCTGGAAGTCTGGGTGGACTGACATCCCCGCTTAATGTTTAACACAATTCCCCCAAACACCCCAAAGTTTCGCTCATTCCTTTCTGTGCAGCGCCCTTTCTCTAACAGCCTGGAAGATCAGACTGAAAAGAAGGCAAGCAGCATGCAGCATTCTTGCACGTATAAACCTCCCAGTCATCCCAAAGATGTTGGAGTTGCATTGCAACAGGCAACTACATCTAATTGTCTCCCTTATTTAAGTATAATATTTTTTGTAGGAAATATATAACTTTTGTTTGACAGTGCAACGGGGTGGTCCTCTTTAAGTAGTCAGAAGGACCTGGAGCCAGTTTTCCTTCCTGCTCACCCCAGTAAGCACTTTTTAAGGAAGTAGATGTGTGAAGGAACAGCAGACAAGATAGAGACTGGAGCCAGATGTTCCTCTGAGAGCTGCCTCCAGACTGGGATAGAAATCCAGCTGTTTGCTGACTCAGGGGGATTCCAGGCAGAAAGCTCCGGGATTTGCCATGTGTGTGCAAGAGAGAGGCACAGGCTGCACTCCCCTATGCTTACTCTCCTCAGCTTGCAGATGGAGGGGTAAAGCGTCTGCTTGGCTGGGAAAAGGATGCTGTGCGGATGGTGAGCATGTGCCATACAACCCTTCTGGGAGAAAGCCTCAGCTTTCCAAATGTGCCTATGTGCCGATGAGTTAGGCAGGCACATCTCCTGGGATGTGTGTTAAGAAATCCTGTTCTATGAACTGCTGCCTTAAATAGTCTGGTCATTTGTCTAATTTATGGGAAGAATGYCGAGGAAACGGCTCTGCTGTGGATGTGCTGCAAGCTGACAACTTACACCTACATATTTCTGGACAAATTTACAAACAACTCCTAGTTAGGATAATAAGCTCAAAGTCAACATAAGCTGTAGCACACATTATATCACCACCAAAAAATATCTTCCATCCAAAAATCGTGGTTCAGCCCCAGAAAACCTCTGCACTCCAACTAGGGTTTAATGCCATAAATTCTGGGGGAAGACAGAGCTTATCCACACTACTGTTCTATGGGTCAAAGTCCCTAACCAAAAATCTGGTGGGATGCAACTCCACAGGCTGGACATATCGCTTGCTTGGAGATGTCTACAGATAATAAGCCATGAAATATGAAGAAAAGTCCATTTAGGATGTTTTGTATTTTATACTTTTTTCAATGTTCAGGAACAGGTGTCACACATGCAAATTTAAGTTATGTGAGACTCTTGCCTATAAATTCTGGAGAGGTGCACCATTGCCCAGGACTCCGAAGCTTCTGTACTCTGTACCTGTTCTTATTCACAATATGTTTCATTATGAGATGCTGCCAGTGACAATTATCCACACTGGAAAAACTAGGGCAGGCTGTGGCTTTTTGCTGCTGAGCAGTCATGTCATTCAGCTGCCTCTAAATTACCTTCTCAGGCGCAGAAGTCTTGTTGGCCTGTGAACCACCCAGCTTATTTGTCCTCTGCCACTGCAGGCTGTGTGTGCAAGTTAAAGGGAGAGAGCTTTGCAGACTTTAGTCTGTGTGGCTCGCAGGGCTGTGTTGCCTGTGAGCCTGATCCTCCTTGGAGCTGGCCGTCACCAGAGCTACTCAGCCCCTGGGACAACGCATACTGCCAACCTGGGGCTGTCGGCACGGGTGGCTGAGGTCCAGCACTGCAGCCAGAGCCTTGGCAGCTCTGCAAACTCACTTTCACTCACGGCCAGGATTAGGAGCACCTCTCATCCTCCTTGATAAAACCCAGCATGGGAGTGGATTTGACCTGCTCCTAAGCCAAGTGCAGCTAAGCAGCCACAGCTTGGCCAGCTCTGTTTCACACTGCTACACCCCATATCTCCATGGTTTTGAGGCTTGTCTCTGAAAACCTTGACCGTAAAGTGGCAGCATTGGTAATCCGGCATCATTGCTTCAGCTTCTAGATATGAAGAGCAGCAGAAGTGAAACATTGGAGAAGGAGGCATTACTRTTTCTCTGACTGCACTAACATCCCCTTTGGAAAAATAGCTTATTAGTATTTCATAGTAGTGCTTTTAATTGATAGTTACTTGCTGGCTTTGCAATACAATAATCCCAAGGAAGACGGGTTCACATTCAGCTAAGCACTTCTAGCTAGCACAAGGTGAGAAATTCCCTGCTCAGAAAGGCTGCCATTTAAATAGATAAGGCAAATTGTAGGAGGAGAAACAGAGCTAGAGGAAAGTGAAAAGGCTTGCTCAAGGTCACATGGCAGATCAGTGGCAGATCAACAAAACAGTCTGGTTGTCTGAACTGCCAGTCTAGTGCCCTGGGAAATCTTTAGAAAAAGGTCTCTAATAGCTGTAGCTATCCTCATGCATATAGTGTCCCTCTGTAGGTGATATATCATAACTCAAATTCTGACATCTCAGAAATAAGAATTCCATATTTCATGCATTTGGAGTATGATCCCCTAACATGGCTAATTTGAAAGTGAAATGGTTTGTTGCATCAGTAATTTATTTCTAAAAACTAACTTTTGTAAAGTGTAGGTGAACTGATGTCTATTTTTTTCTGTGCTAAAAGGGACATGCTGGTGACCATAATCTTGGCTAAAATATAGGATAAGGAATTCTTTGTCCTTCCCCCCCCATGTGCTATTTTGAGTTGGCATGTGTTTACAGAGATAACATTTGATGTCATAGTTGCCACATTTGACAGAGAAAAGCCTGAGAGAACCATTAACTATAGGACGAGTCAGCAATCTAAGGCATCTTTGTCCTTTGCTAAATGATTAGCTCAAAGCAATGCTCTTTCTGAAGTTTCGAGCCCAAGAAAATCCCACAAACAAACACTCTAATAGCTATTATAAAATAAAGAATTCTTTATACGTAACAGAATTTTACAACTGTTCAAAATCAACTCATCTTTATTGCCCACAAGAAAAAATACTTATTTGTATTCATCTCTAAATGCATTATAGCAATGTTAACTACAGATTTGAAAGCATCGGTGAAAGAGAGAATAGAAACTAGAGACAAATAGGAGTCAGGATGCCAGATGTCTGTTTCTGCTTTACCACTTGGTTGCTTTGTAACCCTGGGTATGCTGCTTAAGCTCCCCACCTCAATGAATTTATATGCAAAAGGCAACGATGATTTCTCATTCACAGAAAGATTCTACTTCTTTTGGTGTAGATCCGGACCCTTGACACTTCCAGGGATCTGCTTGTGAAGATTTTGGAAGAAGCTTTTTTTCTCCCCAATGAGCTTTGAGTCCTACAGGATCTTATTCAGTAGACTAGACGTTGCCACCAAAAAGGWGTGTTGCATGGAAACTGCATTCCCAGGATACTGCTGGTCGTAGCTGCTTTGAAGACCCTTGAGGGGGAGGACGATGCTGGTCCATCATGAAGACCCAGATCAAACTTTATTCTCTCAGACACTTCTAGCAAGCAGAGGAACCCCTGATATTTTTGCCTCCAACTCGGTTGGTTTCTTGCAGCTGTAGCTGCAAGGGGAAGATGGGAATAGGATAGGGACAGCTTAATTTGTCTGTGTAGGGGAGAGTAAGACAGTACACAAGAGGTCCTTTGGATAATGGGATCTGAGCAGCTGGGGGAAAATCCCTCCCTGAAGCACATTTAAGTTCGCTGCTAATGGGTTAAGAAGAGTGAGATAATTTTTAACACACTACTTACGAAATATTTTTCCTGTTCCTTGAAGAAGTGCTTTAGCAAAAGGTGTGACACAAATGCCTGTATTAGCAAATGCTGTTACTGGGAAACATGGCACTACATTGCATCCATTAAGAATGCAAAGTTGCCTTATGTAAATGACTATTTTAGGCACTGAAGATTTTTCCATGCTTTCCTTCACGCTAAAAACATTCATGAAAGTTGTCTATCTTTGGTTGCTGATTTATGTATCTTTTGGTTAAAGATTCAACACAAATGGCTCATCCAGTGTTTCCAGGGATAATGAAATTAATCTATCATTTGCCTCATTTTCCAAAGAGAGAAGAACACTCTCATGCTGCTGCAAAGCAAAGGCTTGTATGTGCTTAGAAGCAGGGATGTGAATTTGCTGAAAGGGTTATTCTGGTGTGAGGAACRGGCCCTTTCCTTTCCTAAGTATTATCGGCCAAATTTCTGAAATTCTAGTTTGGACATACTCTAGAAAGACTTCTTACAGCTGGGCAGCTAAATTAACTGAAGCTTACAAGCTTGCATCAAACTGTGGCTGCTGTAGGAAACATGCACTGCTGTGTTACAAAGCCAAATTGCTGCAGTATGTCCCAGCCAGCTCCCTGCACTGATGGAGAGACAGAGGCTKCTGCTTGCTTCACTTCTTGGAACCAGCCAGGCATCTGTTAAACAGACCCGCAGGCTGTCCTTCTGAACTCCAGCTATCCAGCCCAGGCTCCGCTGGGCTGGGCAGGCTTTTCCTTGGCCAGCTTGGAAGATCTTAAGGAGAGTTTATGGTCAAGTGATGGCTGGAATCACCACTTCTTTTAAAGAAGAACTTGACAAAAGAATTAAATTATCCAGGCCAGGCTGAAATTTAGGGAGGGCTGAGCACTCTCTCTGCAGAGATGACGGGGAACTAAACATTGTTTGAGTCAGAAGAACACTCACAGCCAGAGATCATGAGGGACAGCACAGACAAGGGCACTGTGGCATTAGGAAGAACTGTGATGGGTTATATCCCCTCTGGAGTTTTTAAGTGTGAGTACTGGGCAATCAGCATGTATAAGGAAGGCAACAACAGTGATTTTGGTTAGAGGAGGTTAACCATCATCGTGATGAAGAGCATGCTGGGAAAAGAGCTCAGCCTGAGTGGGTCCTGCTGCCTGTATCACCTCTGCCATGGCTGTTTCCACCCAGAAAGGGTTCAGGGCTGAGGTAGCAGCAGCTGTGGCTGGAGAGGAAGTGGGACTATTGCTATCAGTCAGTCTGGGAATGACAATGCCTCCATCCCCAGGATTTTGCACACAGGAACCCAGTTCCAGCACATCCCATTTTCTCTTCACTTCATGTGGCAAACTGGGCCACCTGTGTCTTTTGCTTCTCACCCCAGGAGAAGAAAACAGGGTTTTGCTACACAGGTGAGAAGCCTCGAGCTTTAGTCTTTACTCATGGGTGGGGACAAGGGGCCAAAGAGCAGTACTGGTGTGCAGCCTTCAGCTCCCAGGATGGTGCCTACGTGTTTAGGACTGACAGTACTTTAGATTCACACAGTGCATGTACGTGTCCCAGCAACCTCCCCAGCCCATGTCATGTCAGGACCTTGCTGTGCAATGTTCCCCATGCCTGGCACGGAGCTGCAGTAGGCCCTGGGATGGAGACCTGAGGGCACACAGTGGCTCTGCCAGAAGTCAACATTGGCAGTTAGTAGCTTGTATCTGTACATGAGCAGCATTATACCTATGCATGGAGATTATTACTTGTTATGATGGCTAGTGAAGGGAGGTGTGGGGAGCTGGAGTTTGAGGAGGTTTGTAATCAGTGGCCCCCAGATCGTCATACAGAAAAGAAGGCTATCAAAAGTGCTGGCCCTAAGGTAACACTGAACAATACAATTTTCTGCAAAATCCTTTTTCAAACCCTATTTCGTCCAGTGAAAATAATCGCTAGACATGTTACTGGTGAATAATGCCAGTGGAATTTGTACCATGTAATGGTGAGTACCTGAAGAATACAATATAACCTCTGTGGTATCCCAGTTTTGTGGAAACTTCTTGACTTTACCCTCTCTGCGCTTACTTCACCGTGATAAAACCAAAGACAATACTTCTTCTCTCTGTCTTGCCCTGGAAAATTTTATTTGCCCTCTAAGCTTGGAAAATAGAGACAGGAACAAAAGAAAAACAAGGAAAAGCAAAATAAGCAAACAGAATTAGATTGGTTTTTTCCTTAAAAACTTTGAAGATTTTAAACCCCAAATCTTTTTCACAAAAAAAAGCTCACATCTGTTACTTATAACATTCCATTTTAATGTGATTTTTTTTTACTGTTTCCCAGTCAGATGACAAAAACCCAAATCAGACACAAGAATTACATGTTGTACCAGTAAGTGCTAGAGTCCCCAAAAGAATATAGCAGCGATTACCTTTTTTCTAAAGATCTGGCAAGGGAGGTGTGATTGGAAGAGGGATAGAAAGAACAGAGGTAGCTTGAGAACAAAGAGAAGGGTGATTAATAGAATACAACCCCCTTTATCTTCTTTGTATCCAGATACCAAAAATATTCAGGTGAGTAACGAAAATGGCAAGTATGCGTTACATCCCTGATGAGAGCCTCAGTCAAATGAAACAAACTTCCAGATAAATCCATTTTCTTCTCTAGATTAATATATTCAAAATGGCACAAGCTTGTCACCTTGGGCACTAGGCTTATTTTTAAACATTTATCTAGTCAGCATGCCAAGTTCCTTGATATGTGCACAAGCAAAATTCTTAAGCCCAGTGCTTTATAGCTGCAGAACGGCACTGTTGTCTTCCTTGGGAAAGGCATTATTTCAGCTGTGTCTGCACGCAGGAGCTGTGTCTCCTCAACCACTCGGGCATAAGAGCACAAGCACAACCATTCCCTTCTCCCCCGTATCGTGACTGCCATTATACCAACATAAAGACCCCATACCGATGTTGTTATTCTTCACCAGGAAAAGGAATGAATTCCAAGCACCTTCCTGCCACTGTAAGTGCATTGATACCAGGAGCTGTAGATGAAGTTAAAAGACCCCCCTTGTGCTTCCCCCTCTCACACAACTGACACAGTTACACTTGTACAAAATCCAGCTATAGAGCAGGCTTTCACGGACCAGGAGTCTTTACCCTTTTTTAATCCACTTAGACTAACAGCAGTGTACTGCTAATTCACATGGCAAAGGGCAAAGGGCTTTTTGCAAAGAACAACTTTTCCTTGTAGCAAAAATAGATGAACCCACTTTCGTCCAAAGAATTGATTACTGGATGCCTTTGTGGATTTTGTACAGAAATCTGCTCATGTGAATTAGGTATAGGTTGGTGGATGCAAAGGCTTAATGTCCCTTCCTCCAACCATATGTGGGAAAGGAAGAAATTTGTGCTTAAGCTTACAATTGCAAAAAAATGCAACAGCACTCTATTTATTTTTTTTTTACACATAACATATTTGATAATACCAAACATTAAAAAATAATAGCAATACACAGCTCTCTGAAGTTTCCCTAAAATGTCTGTCATGATAAGAATCTTAATCTCCATTAATCCGGCAACACATTTTAASAGGAAACAAATAAAATCATAAATTTGTTATGTTAAGTGCTAACTTGGTCCTGTTAATATTGCTGCTAGTCCAAAGGAACCTTGGTCCATAAAGAAATTTCTTATTAAATGGACAACTAAATATTATGGATTTATTAAATATTAAAGGATTATGTGCACTTTACATACATACTTGTTTGGATTGAGTTTTAGGCCACTTAGGATTTTCACTAATAGAAATCAAGCATTCCAGAATCCAGGCTATTGCTGCTGCCTCAGTTGAGCTAAGCTGCAAAAGGAATTTTTAGATATTACATGTTCTCCTATGTGCTACTTACCGTTCCAATACATGAGTATCATTTTACCCAATGCGATAAAGATAGGTGCTTAAATAATTCTGAGAGAATGGAAATAGATATATATATAATATATATATATGTATTTACACACATACATGACRGCAGGTGCCACCAGAAATGATTGTAAGCTGGAGGGGAGGCATGTGAAGGCAATTTGTACCCATGTTCACTTAATATTTTTAAATCTCCTTCGGTATTCAGGATTTTATTTTTGTACATTTTCTTGATGCAGTAGAAGATCCCTCAGCAATTGAATATGCAAATATTTTGAAATTTCTAACCCTTGATATACATATATGAGCTCAGGGATATCCACATAGTTGAAGTTAGGCTTGTGCTTCAGTGCTTTGCTGAAAGAACCAAACAGATTTTTCCCTGCTCTCTTAGCAGAGGAGTTACATCCATGTTAAAAAAAGACTTTCTGTATGAACTGGTTATTAGTCATGTTCTGTCGGTCTGTCAGATTTTGCTTCCTCCTTGCCTGACACCACATCTACTAAATCTCTATTCACCTGCAGACTAAAGCAAGTAGAATAAACCAGGACTTCACTTTTCTGTATAAAGCATTACCAGAAAATTTAGTCTGCAACAAAAAAACCCCAACCTTGTGGATTAGTAGAGATTAAAACTATAGAAAGTTATTTTCTCCCACTATTCAATCACTTTTGAAAGTAGTCTTAAATCTGCACTCACTTGCACTTACCATTCTTTTTAAATTTTCCATTGAAATTTGGGATTTGATTTTCTTGACAGGAAAACGTCAGCAGCAGTAAAAGCGAGGCTTTTCTTTCAGGTCGTGATAGAGATGAAAATTGTACAGCCCTCCTTTTCCTCTTGCCTTCCTTGGGGTCAGTTTCTTACCCTGTGATAAATGGCACTTAGATCCGGGCGGATCCTGCCGTATCGCCAGCACGGCTTCCTTAAGCATAACATTGTGCTCTCTGTACCAGCACGCGGCCGGAGCCTGCAGGAGCGTGGAGCACATACCTCCATCCAATGCCTCCCGAAATGCAGCGAGGATAGGGGCGTAAGCCACCCTTTGTGTGTGTCAGATCTGGAAAATAACAACTGATTTTTGTTTCAATAAGGCACAGAGCCAACACCATCTTCAAAACTGACTGTGATGCTTATAATTTCTGCTCATAACAATAATTTTGATCTAATACATATCAGAGGGGTTGGGAGGTGGCAGTGATGTTATCTCACTCACACATAGTCCTTTTCAGCTCTCATCCTGTAAATTTTACCACACAGTTGGTGTTCCATAGAAAGAAGGCTCCTCTTTAGTGGACCAGATGGCAAGTTTAGAGCTTTTAAAGGCTGTATCCGAAACCCACCAGAGCAAACAGACTCGGTGATTTTGCATACAGAGACTGCTGAGCACGTGAAACAAAGACCTAGCTTCTGCTCACACAGATGCACAGAGCTGAACATTTGGGCTTTGTGAGGAGGGATTAAACGCCGGTGGCTGTGTCTTGCCTGTGGGACAGGGGTGCTCCATATTACCACACTTCAGGGAGGTCGCTCTGGTTCCCTGCTCGTCCACAGAAGCCCCTTCCTCCCTCCAGACTGGGCAGGGGGCAAAGCAGAGGGATCACATTCCCACATTTCACCCCAACACAGAGTCAAGACATAGCTGAGCCAGACAGCAGGACCCAGGAGCTAAGCAGTACTCAGGGTCAGACTGCATAAACACAGTCAGTATTAAATCTGTATTATTTGCTTTCGCTGCAGTGCCTCGGGTCTCTGAGAACCTTACTGTGCCAGGCACTGTATGAGTCCAGAACAAACTTACCCCGATATAGAATTTGAATAAGGACAGTATTGAACCATGACAGATTTAGAACACAGCCTTTAAAGATATCATTAAAAATATTTTAAACCCCTGTTTTTTTGGAGCAACACCATCCCCCACCCCTTTAGAGGAGAGATCTTGTCAGGCACTAAATAAATGTTTACAGAAAGGTGTTTATGACTCAACATTAAATAATAGTTTAAGATGGAAATGTTGACAGAGCCTGAGTGCTAGCAATGCTTCTCAGAATCTCGATGCATCTGGGAATTTATTTCCTTTTACAGCCTATGATAAAAAAAGGGAATAGCTTATCCATGTTTTAAAATTTCACATCAAGGGCCAACCAAAACGATCCGTCATTCCTGAAAACAGGAATCTCTACTGGAAACAGGAACAGAATCTCTACTGTAGATGTTTCAGCAGGAAAAACATTATAAAAATCATCTCCATATGTTGCATAAAATCCTTTCTCTGTTTACAGCTCATTGTTTCAGAAGCTGGGATTTTTAACTATCACTGTCTTTTCATTTCTCTATTCCCCTTGTTTGTCTTTGTATCTTAAAATGTGTATTTGCTTGAGAAAAGTCTTCTTAATTTTGACCCACTGGCGGCCCAGCTAAGCGCTGAGCTAATATTGACTAATATTTCAAAATAAATTGCTCCCTCTAGTGAGATCATGGCAGTACTGATGTGTAGCAGATGTGCCTGAAAGCTGCTTGAATGTGTTTCTCTGCACCACTCGATTAAGCAGTTGGGTCACTATGGACTTGGTTCTGTGCTTCTTACACAAAACTCCAGATGATCTCAAGAGGAGACTTGCCTGACCAAGGAGTGCATGACAAAGCCTTCTGCATTTAAGATAATATTATTTACAAAAGGCTTATGCCTCCTACACCGCGAAAATCTTCCGTTAAACAATGCACCAATTAACTAGCAGACCTTTGGAGGAGCATACTAGCTTGCACAATGCTAAAGCCTTTGTTATGAATAAGTTTCACACAAACAATACTGTTATCACTATCTCCTTCATTTCTTTCATCTCCAAGTCGTTTGAAAAAAAAAAATCCAATTAAAGGTAGACCTCACTCCAAACATAAGCTGGACACTTCGATTTGCTCCCCTGCATCCAGCAGCTTTTAAAGTAAAAAAGAAATACTAATATGGCATATTTTGTGGCATCTTCAAAAGTCTCTTGAGAAAAAAGGACATTTAAAAGGAACAGCATTAGCATTCTTTTCATCACCTTCTAGCATGTTGGCATGGTAGTATCAGAAGTAAAGCATTTCATAAGGAAATGGATGCCCTTTCCTTTTTTGATAAATACTCAGGGAACACTTGGGAATAAGTCCCAGAAAGGCCAGGACCAAGGTGCTGCTAATTTCATTAGCAGCATTATCCCGAAGCTGGATGTGCAGTCACCACAGGTGCCAAATACACCAGCTCCCTCCCTGAGCATCTGTGCCGCATGGTCTGGGGAGGCCATCCCCTGAGAAGGGCTTGGCCCAGGCGGTGTCCCCTCCCAGGACACGCGGGCAGCAGCTCCCAGGGCAAACCCCTGCTGGCGGGGAACTGGAAAACCAGCAACTGCTATCTCGTTCTGAGCCATCCTGCTCTCTGCTCCCTTCTGCCTGCTGGCAGGACAGGGCTGCTGTGGCAGAGGCGTGGAGCCCGCTCTGYCGGAGCGGCTGGCAGGGGACCTGCTGCCTGTCCCCAGCAGCAGGAGTGACTCTGGGGGACTCTGAGCAGAGGTTACCCACTCTCACCGCTGATCTGATGCCGAGAGCAGCAGCGCTGCGAAGCCACGCTAGCTGCTGCAGGGTGATTTCATTAGCGGCACAGCCTGATTTCATTAGCGGGATGATTGGATTAGCATCCGATGAGTGGCTGTAAGGAGAGGGGCCGGCCGCTAGCAGCGTGGGGGCTCGACCTGCTGAAGGTTTTGGTGTTGCCCAGCCTCGTGCAGAGGACTGGGCGCTGCAGGTCATGCAGGATGGCGGCAGGGCCTTTCCTTCTCCCTCCCATGGCCCTGCCTGCTACAGGGAGAAACAAGCACTTCGCAGGCTCCTGGACCCCTAAGAGAGGTCTCGATGGCGAGCTCGGGAGAGCCAGGGACAGGAGGTGAAGCCAGAGCCACAGCCACCCTGGGTGCCGGAGGGGCACARCCGCAAGGGATGCCATGCCACACAAGCCCACTCAGCTGTGGCCCAGAGCCCTGCGGCAGGGCCAAGCCTCCACTTGCACCCTCAGGAGCGGCTTTATAATCTAAAACAGTGAACCAGCAGCTTGACTGGTGTGAGATGAATGTCTCAAAGAGGCCTCATCCCCCTCAGACTGTGTAAGAGCAAGGCCACCCTATCACAGGAGGTAGGTGTGAGGGGAGGCAGGAGACATGTCTGAATACCGGGACCTGATATTCCAAACCCTTGTGCCCATCAAGGCGAGCACTGCCTCACCACTGGGCGCAAGGCTGTGTTCTCCATAGCCTGTGGAAAGTCAGCCATGCAAGGGAGCCCATCCCTCTGGCGGCTTCTCCTTCTGGCCTGCCTGCCCAGCTGCCTGAGGGAGAGGGGCTGCACCACCTGTGCCAGGTGCTGCCCTGTGGTGCTGAGAGGACAGGTGCCTGATGCCTTGCTGCTGTTCTGCCTCGGACAACATTCCCAAACTTGTCCTGGCTCTCCAGACTCCCTTTGCAATGCTGCAAAAGTGTTGCTGAAGTGCTGAGGCTACAGACACTATCATGACTGTGAGCTGGGTTCATTTTCTATAAACAAAGCTTGGCTGGCCAGAGCAATTCTCCAGAGGTCTGGGCAAAGCCATGGCTGCAGGAGAGAGCAGCCACCACAGGCAGTGGTGGATGAGTCCTTCTGTAAATGAAGTAGTGACTTAAAGGCAGGTGCTCAGGCTTCTTAAACAAATATTTCCTAACTTCTTTTCAGTGAGGAATAAAAGAACATATGACTCCCCAAAGCAATGGATTAAAAAAAAACAAACATAAGCCTGTTTTGGAAATTCTGAGGGCATTGTTGCAGGCTGCTGGCAGGGACCGTGGGGGGACACTGCCTGGGGGGGGAATTGGCTTTGCTGTTCCCTGCCACACCTCAGGCAGCCAGAGCTTGTTTAGGTCCTGCCATGACCCCTCAGCATTTTGCTCAGCACAGGCACCCAGCAYGATCACAGGTAGGCACTTGTTTCCACAATCCCTCAAAGCAAAAGTGTGTGTGTCTGTGTGTGTCCATAAAGAAAGTCAAGTTTGCAAGAAGATGTAATATCTTCTTAATATCTCAGCTACTGTTGGTGAAAAAAGCTAAAAAATACATAGCTCAGAATGATGTAAGGGAGTTTATGGGCAGTTTTGATTGTTGCAAATTACACATGCCTGGTTTTGCCAGGAAGCTTTTTTTTCTAGTTGCAAACGACTGCTTAAGGTAAAATAGCTATCATGCCAGAATCCAGTGCACCTGCCTTATACAGACGTGCAGGCAAGCTCTTTGTGACTGCTTTGTGTTCTGAGTGTTTGGCCCTTTGGTTCATCATGGCAGTGCCCACTGCTTTTTGAAACATAACTTGCATTTTCAGCAATTTCTGATTACGAGTGGCGTTCCTCAGAGGGTCAGTATTGGGACCAGCACTGTTTAACATCTTTGTTGGCAACATGGATTGTTGGATTGAGTGCACTCTCAGACAGTTTGCCAATAACGCCAAGCTGTGTGGTGTGGTCAGCGCGCTTGAGGGAAGGGATGCCGTGCAGTGGGACCTTGACAGGCTTGAGAGGTGGTCTTGGAGGAATGTCATGAAGTTCAGCAAGGACAAGTGCCAAGGTCCTGCATCTGGGTCAGGGCAATCTCAAGCAGAAATACAGGCTGAACAGAGGAGGGATTTAAAACAGCCCTGAGGAGAAGGACCTGGGGATTTTGGTGGATGAGAAACTAAACATGACCCATCAATGTGCACTTGCAGCCCAGAAAGCCAAACTATATACTGGGCTGCATCCAAAGCAGAGTGGCCAGCAGGGTGAGGGAGGGGATTGTCCCCTTCCATTCTGCTCTCATGAAACCCCACCAGGAATACTGCATTCAGCTCTGGGGGCACCAGTATAAGTGTGCAGACCTGTTGGACCAAAACTGGAGTATGGTCACAAAGATGCTCAGAGAACTGGAGCACCTCTCCTATGAAGACAGACTGAAAGAGTTGGGATTGTTCAGCCTGGAGAAGAGAAGGCTCTGGGGAGACCTTGTAGCAGCCTCCCAGTACTTAAGGGGGGCCTACAAGAGAGCTGGAGAGGAACATCTTATAAGGGCATGTAGGGATGGGACAAGGAGGAATGGCTTTAAGCTGAAGGAGGGTGGGTTTAGATTGGATATTAGGAAGAAATTCTTTATTGTGAGGGTGGTGAGGCAGAGGAACAGGCTGCCCAGAGTAGCTGTGGCTGCAAGTGTTCAAGGCCAGGTTGGATGGGGCTGTGAGCAACCTGCTCTAGTGGAAGGTGTCTCTGCCCGCAGCAAGGGAGTTGAACTGGATGATCTTTAAGGCCCCTTTCAACCCAGGCCATTCTATTATTAAAATGGTTAAATGTAACCTTACAAAGAGACATAGCAGCTTATTTTATGGGTTGGTTGTTATTTTTTTTATACCTATAAATTTTAGCCTTAATGATTGCCATTTATTCTAGGTTAAGTACTTTTATGCAATGTTACTTAGAAGCCCCTGTGTGCCTAATGACTGGTCTCTAGGGCCAGTGCGGCTGTTTTATTTATTTTTTGAAGATTATAAATAGTTAAGGAAGTGTTTCTGTTTCTGCACGCTGTGTTAAAGCCGGTATAATTAAATGTAATGGCTACCAACTGTCACTAGAGGCTGCTCTTAATACACTGTGAAGAAGTAAAAATAGGGAAAAAATTCACTACACGTCTTCTGTCTCCCATAAAGTAGATTTTTTTCTTTCTTTAACGAGAGGAAAAGAAGTTCATCACCATGATGCATCTTCATGGTCATCTTATTTATTTCCGTTGCTAAAGATTTGTTTAACCATGAAATCACTCTAGTTATTATAATCCAATACTAGGCCAAACCGCATTTCCCAGACCACCAATACTCATTGTTTTTCTAGTGAACACAGAAAATAGATCAGAATTTTTGTATTGTATTTTAAGAAGTATTTGAGCAATAACTCCTAATTACAGTAGGAAATTTATGTTTTGCTTTAACATATGTTTTTGGAGTAATACATTTCCCATAGTAAAAACTTAATGATACTTCACTAATATGTTTTCTGATGCTTGCTGTTTTTCTGTCCTTAATCTTCCCCATCAGATTTGTCTTTGACAGGTTGCATTAATCTCCTGTGCAAAGAGTCCTGACTAAAAAATAAAAGTACCTTCAATATTTTGCAAAACTTTTAAATATTTTCTGCAGAACTCTTAACCTCTAAGCCAAGTGTGTTTAAATAAACAAAACACAAGCTGTGTGTGTCACTAGGACATGGGTGTCAACTTGCTTTGGTAGCTTAACTGCCTCTCTGTTTCCCTGTCCTGCACAGTGTTTCCATGTTCACCTGGGTACCCCAAAAATGTCTTTTTCCTCAGTAAACCTACCCATCCCTTAGGCAAGCAGTTTTGGCCAAATGAGTTGTTCTCCTTTCGTTCAAAGTGCAAAGATGGCCAAATATTTCTTGCTCTGTTCTGTTTTCTCTTAGCTGTGCATCTGCAGCCATGAGTAGGGGACACGAGGAGGGGTCTGTCTGGGTGCAGCACAGAGCAGAAGGCGCTGTATCGGCGGGTTATCACAGCACCTTGCTTGCATGAATGACATCCTTTGGCCTAGCCCTGACTTTTCTGACTGGGCCACGCTAGTGCCAGCTAGGACGTGTTCTTTGGTGTTATACCCGATTTCCCGCTCCTAGAATCTGATTTTAGCCATGGCTGACCTTCCCCTCGGTTGTGGTGCTTCGATGTTAGCTATGTGTTGTTGGCTCTGCTGGCTGTTCCTTTTTGTAATACTTGGTCCTCAATGTTCACTAAAACCAGCCCTGGCTTGCATCAGCCCTTCTCAAATTGTGTGCTTCTGTTTTGTGGCTAAGGTGATACCTGAGGGGGTAGTTGCTCTGGTTCACCTCCTAGTTTGCACTGGTTGTTTTTCGTGCCTAGAGCTTGTTTTTCCTCTGTTGCAGTTGGACCAGGGAGCTGAACAACTTGTCTGTGAAGCCAACAGTCGTTATTTCGGGCATTCACTGGAGGAGCACATTTTTGTTTGTTTGTTTTTCTCCTGAGCTAAGGGAGAAGGGGAGTATGTCTGTGCAGCTTGAATGAAGCTTTATTTTCTGCTGAGGAAATGAAAAGCTGAAGTCTTGTCTCACCCAACACAGAAATATTCCCTTTCGTGGGACTGAGCCTTTTGGTTTGGAGTCCTTGAGGTGGTAGAATAAAAGAAAGGCAGCATTTACAAGAGCACTGGAGGAGAGGAATGCCCCTTACATGCAGTGGTTGGAGACCTTGTTCAGGAAGTGGAAGACTTCATGAATTATTGTTTCTGCTGGAGAGAATTTTAAACCACATCTGCCCTTTCAGGCTGGTACCCAAACCGCTGTACTATGGAATTGTGCTCCTCTAAATTTCTAAATACTTAAGACTTATTGATACAGATCTGAGCTTATTAGCAGCCTCKGTTGAAGATATCCGTCTTTACTTAAAGTAATAATAAACATATTCTATAATAAAATAATAAAAAAGTCTGGCAATCCTGTGTTCTCAGGGGTTCATGTGAAGCAACAAACTAGGAACTTACTAATTATTTTTTATTCTGGCTATTATTTAAGTACCATGGGAGAATTTGAAAGACCAGGCCCAGTATAGTCAGGAGGAAGAGTTCATGTGCATTTCTGTGGAGGACGCAGAACTGAGCCTTGATCTGTTTGCTTTCTTTGCAAGTGCTCCAGCCCAAGAAAAAGTGGGGATGATGACTTTTCATCAGGGTTTATGTAACTTCAGGTCTGTAGTGTTTTTGCCAGCTGAATTTGCTTAAGGAACCTGGGTGGGCCATAATTTCAGTTTGCTGAAAGTGACTATTTGCTAAAATAAATGAATCCAATCAGTTTTTGGCTGCCCACCAGACACCTGGAAAATCTTCCTCTTAGGCTGCCACAGTAACGCCTTTGGCTTACGAGAACTTGACCTACATCTTAACACCTTTTTTGGCAAGATGTTCCACAACTTTTGCTCTGTTAGCTACGTTAGCTACGTTAGCTACTCTCCAGAATGCATCCTGCAGTTGTTTGGTTTCAGGCTCCCTCTTTGAGAAAGACATAAAAAACAGCCTCAAGTTGCAGAGCTGCTACAGGTATGAGCTCTGTAGCTCAGAGGTTTGCAGTACCTCCTTGGAGAGGCTTCTTTGCTGACCTGTGGTGTGCAAATGTATTTGATAGAAGGCAAAACAGAATCCGAACTCTGGAATGGCAGAACCTCATCACCTGTGTCTGGCCTTACGCTCCTTGGAAGAAATCATATCAGTGACCTGTCCCTTGTTCACTGCAAACAGTTAAAAAAATATTGGAAAGGATATTTAGAAGACACCTGGCCATCTCATCCCTCCCCAAAGGAAAGTGAACACTGATGGTTTAAGCGGGGTGAAGGTTGTGTGGTGGATATCACATATATAACTGCAACATCTATTTCAAATTAACTTTTGTTTTTTACTAAAATAATGACCTTGTACCCCCAGCCTTCCTTTTGAGGAGTTAGGTTCCAGTCCTCTCTTATGCCTGCATGTCTTCCTTTCTTGACTACCTGGTTCTTGAGACCATTCATACATGTTGCTTCAGCATCATTAAATCCTGAGCAAGCAGATGTCAGCTTGGTAGCAGTCTCTGGACATMGATTTGTGAAGAAGAGAGGGTTGATATGGAAAGGTTTTCTGCAGGTGAAGGATTACTGAAACAASAAGTGAGTGCTACTTATGAATGGTGTCTCTCAGATATTGTTGTAGTCATAATTTTCAGGATTTGTTCTTCCCTCATGACTCTTTAAAATGTACCCTGGGAAGCCAGAAACTCTCAGACTTGCCTGAACTATATACATTTCAGGTGCTTTTATAAATATACTTGTGGGAGTTTTTTTCCCTGAAGCACATCTTGGAAAAATTCAGATATCTGGGCAGCCTTATGAACTACTGTAGTCCCTGTCAGCTGGAGAATATTTCCTTAGTCTCATATACCTAGACCTTTCTGTGCCAGATTTCCACATACAGGTGTACATTCAGCTGCCATAGGTGTGGATGTGAAGTCAAAATACCTCTAGGACAACTGGCTTGTACTGGAATACCTCCGGGTCAACTGTAAAACTCCGGCTTCTCTGTAAAAACTTGGGAAAGCAAACACAACCTTGTTTGACTAATTTTCATAATTGGATAGATACAAGATGAAGTTTTAATCTGGCAGTGTGGTATGGTTGCTGCTAGCAACAGGATAAGGTTCCTATCCTTCAGACCTTGTTTAGCTAGGCMTTCCTAAGCCCATCACAGGCTAGCTGTTTCCCTTTCACCTTGAGTCCCAAAAGCTGCTGGAGGATGCCATCACACAAAATGCCAAGAAATGGCACTGGTTATTGGAAAGACTGGAGGGACGCTTCCTGGTCATGTCCTATTTCAACAGACATACCATATGTAGAAGGTGGGGGTCTTTTTCTATGTCTGCATACTTCATAACGATCTTAACTGCTGCTTTAGAAACTGGCTCAGTCGGGGAGCTATAGACGCCTTGGTGTTCCCACTGGTGCGATCCATTTTTTTGCTCTGTGCAGCAATAATGTTTTCGGTTGTTTCTTTACCTGAATTACGAAGATAAAATATTTTCATGCTCCTGTCAGGCTTACAGCCTCCTGGGGCCCATGGGCTCAGGCTCCATAGGACGCGCAGCTGTGGCTGATATGAGACGGATTTGCAGAGCCAGTGTAAGGCAACACTGCAACAGTTAGAAGTGGCCCCTCTAACTCCACCACATTGCACTTCAATTACTCAAAGCRTTTCTCTGCCTCTCTGTGTGCAATAGCTTTTGCTGTGGTACAATAGGAACAGCAGAGCCTCAAAAAGCTGTGTGGATCTAAGGGGCCAGCTGGTTCTGCACTCCCTCACTCGGCTTTATCAGTAGAAATKCCTTCCTTGCTGATCGAATGACCGAGGGAAAATTATCTCTTTTTAAAACAGTTCACATTTCTTTGGATTCAGTTTCAAATTGGCATTCTTAAGCTTATCACAGACCATTTGTAAATGCACTAGTTCCTGACTGAAAGATTTAGCATGTACCAGATTTGTTATCCATCTAGGACAAACAGTCTGAATGAGGCACATGCCATACAGTACATTCTCCATGAACCATTTAAAGGTAGCAAGAGCACTGCATAATCTAGAGAACATTATTTAAAATTGACAGAACCTTTACCCTATCATAAAAGCAGCTGCTTTCTGGGGCTTTTGGACTTACTTYCATGCTCCCCTACCCACTTAAGATCAGTGTAGAAATCCAGCTAACCTTTCTGTAACATCAAAAGTATCCAAGCACTTGTCAAAAATCTCTCTGATCCAGTGTGGCTCAGGCACAAAAGCTGCACTTGGTCCCCACATCCTGAATAGAAAGAGAATCAAATGACAGGTGGCAATTCCTTGGTTCACTCTTTAAATCTCCTTTTCTCCCTCATTCACCCAGGATCATGAGCCCAGTAGTTGTTCAGGCTTGTCCTTGGCTTCCCTTTCTCTCTGCCTCAGTGGTATGTTTCTGTTCTCTCTCTGATTGACCTTCTTTATTTCTTCTACTACAGCGATACACAGTGCTACCAAAATGTGTCTTGTCTGAAACAGTGGTATGTCTGTGTGATTTGGATGAAGGCTGCTTTTGCTATAGTTTTCCAGCATCGTAGAAAATCTTCATTACTTGCTGTGTTTTCCTTGATGAAAGCCTACTATTGTAGCCAACAATGTTGGCCAGTCTGGTCACACTTAGTGGTAGTAACGGCTACATGTAACAAGGGATAAAAATCTCTTAAAGTAACTATCTAGTTTTGTATCATTCCCATAATACTTATACTTTTCTTTCTACAGCAAATTGTGGCAGAAATGTATGAATAATTAGAAAATCAGTTCTTTTTGCCAAATATCATCAAATTGTCTCTGAAAGGGAAAACGACTGAGCTATGTGCCTGGATATCTTCATATTGTTTTTGCACTGTTGCACATCATGGACAGCTGAAGTCAAAAACTTTCAATAGAAACATACTGACAGTACACAGAAGTTTTTTCTGACATGATTACACTGTTGTATAGTTACAGTGATACAATGTGCTGATAGCATAGCAGTGTGATGCTACCAAACCTGTTTGTGACCTTGAGAGTTGTTGTTTGGCTTCTACTCCTTCAGTTCATCAAAAGGGTAAAATAGTGAAGGTGAGTTGTCATATGTTGTACTGAGCTGGCAGCTGCCCAAGGACAATCTGCTCCCTGTGTGCTCTTGGTAGTTTTGGATGTGGGCACCTGCTTCACTTTCACTGTTCTCTGTGTGTGAATCTGAGCAACAAGAAAACCTGGAAGAAATTGCATGGCTCTTTGCCACCTCCTTACCTTAAAGAGCAGCGGATATCTCTAGCAAGTTGTAACCACTGTTAGTCAAAATCCTGCCATGTTTTGTTTGGAGGAGGCAAATGAATGATRTTTTCTTTTGACAGGTCTTGTGTTTTAACCCCAACTGGCATCTCAGGCCCACACAGCTGCTCACTGACTCCATCTCGGTGGGATGCAGGAGAAAATTGAACAAGTAAAACCGAGAAAACTCATGAGTTGAGACAAAGATAGTTTAATAATTAAAGCAAAAGCTGTGGATGCAAGCAAAGGAAAACAAGGAATTTCTTCACCACTTGCCGTGGGCTGGTAGGTGTTCAACCACCTCTGTGAAAGTAGGACTCCATCACACATAATGGTTACTTGGTAACACAAACRCCATCACTCTGAATGTCGCTGCCTTCCTTCTTTTCGCCTCCAGCTCTATATGCTGAGCATGATGCTATATGCTATGGAATATCCCTTGGGTGAGTTGGGATCAGCTGTCCCAGCTTTGTCACGTCCCAGCTTGTGCACACCCAGTCTCCTCGCTGGTGGGATGCTGTGAGAGGCAGAAAAGACCCTAACACTGTGTAAGCACTACTCAGTAGTAATGAAAACATTCCTGTTTTATCAACACAGTTTCCAGCACAAATCCRAAACATAGCTCACACCAGCTACTGTGAAGAATATTAACTATCCCAGCCAAAACCAGCCCAACAGGATAACTGACTTAGTCACCGAACTTTTCTGGGTTTGTCACAGCAGTTTGGGTGTCTAGGGAGAGGCCCAAAACAGTACCAGCCCCAAATGGAATTGTGGAAGTGAGATAAARTGTTCCCATCTGGACTATATAAGCTTTCCTGGAGTACTCTGTSCTGTACCAAGGCCCAAAGGCAGGCACATAATCCCAAAATTTCTATACCTTAGAGCCTTCTCTTCCCTTTGAATAGCATTGCAGGATGAAGGAAGAAGTGCTTTTCTGTGCTTCTGTTCTCTGATCCAACTGCAGAGTTTCCTGACAGCTGCACATAAAATCCCCCAGGGCTACGTACTGTGAGATGCTCTGTGATCCTGCTCCCAGAACATCTGGGCAGACACTGGCTCTAGCTGGTTTTGTTCTCCGCTCAGGAGACCAGGGAGAAGGCAAGGAGGTGCTCACACTTGCTGCCGATACAATGTCAGGACACAGCACATAGAAGTCTGGGAACTCCAAAGCACCCCAGCTTCCAGCTTGGGAGGAACAGGCAGAGTAGCCCTGATGTCTTCTCCAGCATCACAACGGGAGAGAGACTTGGGACTGAGAATTCTCTCTTTGCTGTCTATATTTCTGCAATAGACTGAATTGCAGCAGTGGGACTCGTCTGATCCCTCTGAGTGCATTTGCCATTTTTTCTGTTTTCTCAGAAGAGTTAATAGATTTTTCCCCCTCAAGATCACTGAAGGTGTATGTAAGGCACAGCTGAGCTATGTAACAGCTGCTTTTCCATGAGACAGGCAGTTTTATCACTTCATTAGAAAGAGACTGAGATTTCAGGTAGATTTTTTAATTTTATTTTTCTATAAGAAAAGAAACACTAAGTAAAGTATGTCTTGTTTGCAGTATTGGCTGCCACAAGTTCTTTTTTTTTTTGAAAAGATTTAGATATAAGACAAAAATAATCAAGACAACCCCTACCCTAAGCTACAGAATCCCAACTAATAACATTGAAAAAGAAGCTGATAATATTGATCCCTTGTGTACTGCTGGTTAAACTTCAAAAATCAATTGAGAGGAAAGCTTAACTGGCCTTTCTTTAGTATAGGAAAGCAAACCCAAATCCCAAATGTAGAATTTTTACAGCTATAAATATAGGGGATGATTTTCAGACAATGTTAAAATTACTGCTTAATTCCCTTTCCTTCAGGAGAAAACTCCTATGAGGTGCACTTGGAAAGGAATCCCTGAGTGTGCTAGATATACTTCTGTGTGAACCAAGAAGTAGATTTTCAGAGTGGTATGCATAAGGAGTGACACCAGAGTGATCAGCAAGGACTCCAGTTCTGCCATCACTTCTGCCTTGAGTGACTTTAAACATTTGTCCTGTTTGTTCAGGCAAATTCAGCTCTCAACATATGAAGCTATTCCTGCTAAGCAACTACATAAACATTGCTCTGGCAGTGGTGTCCTGAGTGTTTGTAGAAAAAAGATAATAGGTCTTGGTCCTTTAAGGTACCTAGGTGAGAAATCCACATTGCTAAACATCTTTGAAGGTCTGAGTGCCTGATCTTTCTCACAAAGTAAGACGTTGAAGTCTTACTGTGCTGCCAGCCATGTTTGAATTTCCTCCTTGTTTTCTTTCAGCCATTCAATGTTGCTTCTCACTTGCTCCAGTGTTTGACTCCTGGGCGATTCTCCTGCCCCAGCATCAGGATATTTTTCAAAGAAATTTTCCATCTGGAAAAGAGAAAAAGAATTGACGTGAAGTAAATAATGCTTCTATTGGGCAAGTGACTTTTTGCAAAGACATGGTCAAGGGTCATTTTGGCTGGGAGAGATCTATAAGCTCATGCTAGTAGCACTGGAAGAGTTTTACAGTAACTCCTCCTGCTTTACACATTTAGAGGACAAAAAATTAAGTTTCCTGGCCAGAAGATTGTTAAATATATTGACTTAAACACAAGAGAATTGATGTCACCATACCTGCCAAAGCTGGAGCTCAGTGTTGTAGTTTTGGGCAATAGTTACTATTCGACCAAGGGTTCTGTCATTTATAGTGAATCTAGAAAAACAATTCAATAAATGATGTTTGATACAAAACCATAATTATCTGAAGCTTAAACTTCTCATTGTGTTACAATAAAGCAGATACACACAAATTTCYGTTTTTAAAAAATACTTTAARAATAGTACTATTATGTAGTATCTGAGCTGTTCTTAAATATGTTTAGTAATAGAGTGATCTCTTATGGTGGAATTATTTTTTAAAAATAATTACTTGTTGTTTCAAGCTGGAAATTAGGTGTATTGCTGTTCAGCAATACAAATACTGTCCAGTTCACATCTAGGCCTGCAGGTTTGCTTTCCTTCTCTGTCCTCACCAAGCACTTAGAAAGGCAATGGAAGGAGAGAGAAGTCACTCAAATAGTGAGGAGCAGAGCCAAAAGATTTGCTGTTACTTCACCTGCTCATCTGTATGTCTGCTGCTTGCTGTTACCATTAGAATAAAATAAAAAAACCCCCAAATTTTATACACTGTCTTCTTGTTATGAAATCAATAGCAAGAGTGGCGACATGATTGACTAATTTCCATTCAATAACCAGATTTCTATGGCCTTGGTAAAACTTTTTCTATTTAATCACCATTTATTTGTAGTGATCATTTCGGGAAAGAATGGTTTTCAAGTTAGCAACCAAGTACTTTTTCACAGCAAATGGATATAATTTTGTTGAATAAGCTTTCATTTTGCAAGTAAGTTTTCATTTTRCGAAGGCCAGTGATTATAGCTGTATAATGAAAACACAGGAAAGTGTGGCATGTAACGAGATTTACAGGTGGATGTAGTTTCCAATGAGTTCATTAGAGTACCTGTCAACTAAGTACTGCCAGTTCAGTCGTATCCAGTCCCAGGCCATTGTTTTCCCATAGGTGTTATATGAGATGTATCTCAGGACTGTGAACACATCTTGGCTTTTGATGAGGCTGGTGTTGTAAATATATTTCAGATACCTAAGGGAAATGCCATAAGAATCGATGAGAGCCATTTCCAAACAGGAATATTATTTTTTTCTACAGCATTTTAAAGGTGTATGGACGGATCTAAAACATAACTGTGTCAAGAGATAATTGTATTGAAAGAAATCTTAGGAATCTCTGTAGAAAGTAGGTAGGGTTTCTGTCTCCACTTGAAAATAGCCAAACCCCATTCTTATTCCTATATTTTAATCAAGTAGAGAAAACAAGACTGGATCAGTTTGTTCAGCCAAGCACCAAACAAAGTAGTAGTCCAGGCTTTAAAGATCTTACAGGGACCATGAATACATGCACAGATGGCTTGCTCACATTGACATCTGTGCTGTTTGTTTGAAAACTTCTATCCATACAAAATTAAAATTCGTTTGGGCAGAGCATGCCTGCAAGTGCTGCGGTTGTACTTCCAGTTACAGCACAGATGGTTTTGACTGACAGAGTGAAGCACACCTTTGCAGGGATATGAGTAGCATGGTCATGGCTTCACAGAAACAGCAGCAGAGCACCCTTTCAAGCTGTTATGTGTTGGGATTAAGGATTGTCTTCTTTTTTCCTATATGTAATGGACAATTTTGTTCAGTCTGTTTGCTCCTTCCTCCTTTGTTATTTTAATAGTAAATTAAGAGACAAGTTTTCCCTGCTTTAGGGAGGAATTTTTATTTTCTGCAAATACAGGCTGATCTTGCTAATTAATTCATGTCTTAATCATGTAGTTATTTAATGGCTTTAGATTATGGCTGTTGTGGTCACATGAATTCAGGAATGCAGCTGCTTCCTACCATTATTTCAGTTACTCTAATTCTTATATTTACTCTTCCTGAATCTCCTCTACTTCCTTGTTTCACCTCCTTTAAACTTGGGACTCTTTCAAGCTGACACTGCTGCATCTTATGATATTTAGATAGGGCTCCAATACAGTGGTGAACAGCCCTGGTGTAGATGTTTGCCTGCATGTCCGCTACGTGATACAACAACATGCAAGGTTATCAGGTAAGCTTAAGGTAGTGTGCCTGGTGTGCCTATGCAGAGTGACAGCCCGGTGAGATACTTGCCCAGTCTGACAGCTGGATCARTCTGGGGCAGTATCCAGACTCCCCATCATTGCCGTGGCAGCATGAATTCAGCATTTTTGGTTCTAGCTCAAGTGCTTCTGCACAGCACTTCAGGGAGCATTGCAAGTTCACATAGATGCCTTCATAGGACTGTTAGTAACAACTGCTCAAGGCTGTTTGCCTAATTTTGGCTACTTAGAAGGCAGACATCTAGGCTAAGCAAACTGGAGCCAATGGAGGGTGACTGACAACACCTGAAAGCAATTCTTCTCATTGAGTTTAAGCCCCTTTCCTGGTCTAGRATAAGCAATGCTCTGTAGGTCCTGCCTCCCTTCACTGATTATAGAGGAAATGGATGACTAATTTTCTCCTGATGCTTAACTATTAATCAGCTTAAATTGCACAGGGTGAATGCACTGTTTGAAGAGCTGAAGGTTGTTTGTGTGGAGGGACTACCATGTCTTCAATATCTTTCCACTAAAAGAACAAGGCTTTTTTCCTGTTATAGTACAGTCTCAGAGGGGGCGTCTCAGATAACTGGTCTTGAAAAAGTGTTGCATTCCTCATGCTGTAATTTGACCAAAATGACAGCACAGAAGACAGGAAGAGGGGACTGAGAAAACAGTGACCAGTTGCTTCTGTAGGAAAAGAGAAATCTTTGTGTGTTTAAATCACCTGTCCAAAAGGGTGATGCTCTTCACTGATGCCAGGCCATATAGCAGCTTTTCTTTTTCTTGGGCTAATGAAGTTTCTTGGTATTTCTCAAACATATAAGTCCATGATGTCTCATTGCCTGAGTTCTGCATCCCATAACGATATACTATGAGTCGGAGATTTGCAGCAATACTAAAATAAAGAAAGAGTACTTCAATATTCATCCCCCTTTCCTACTTGAGGTAAGTGACCCAGTCTCATGCTGTGTTCTTCACCAACCACAAAAGATGTGAGCACTCACGTTTCTCCTTGTAACCACTGATTGAAGAGTTGAGAAGCATTGTTCAAAGCATCTGTGTCACCCATACTGCAGGCAAAGTCTAGAACTAATGCACGAAGAAGCCTTGAAAAGAGAGAGAGGGAGGGAGAGAGAGACATTTTCTTACTGGTAACTATTCTTTGAATCCATCAATAAYGTGAGAAGGAAAAATTAAAGATTGTTCCACCTCTCCAAATGGTCTCCAGAATCATCCCAGCTCAGTTGATCCACAATGGGTTTTACCAGATTGCGAAAATAGCTCTGAGTAAGAAAAAGAGTGTTGGTTACTTGTGTAGATTTATTTAAATAATAATATATTTGATTTCATAGTTTATTCTCCTTCATTTTTTCCCAGAACTAGCATCTCTTAAACAAAAAGTAACATGAACAGGCACACACACAATCTTTCCAGATCCCCACAGCATGCCAAGTCTGAATGATTGCAATGCTGATGTGCAGATAGGACAAATTGAACCTGCTTCTCTCAAACCTTGCCTGTGCTCCCAGATGAAGGCTGTGGTACAGCAAGGACACACTGCCACAACTGGTTTCCAGAGATGATATCGAATTCAGGACATACTTATCTTAGTCATTATTAAAYCATGTTCAGTATTTTAGGTCAACTAACCTGCTCACTGCCACATTGAGATACAGCCATCCTTTGTGCTGAGGACAGGTGTCAAGAGATTTTGCTGCCTTATACATACTTCTTTATTGAATGCAGGATAGCCTTGACTAATAAATATCTGTATTGTGGTGATGGATTATAAGAATAATTAGGCATAATTTCTTTTCTCCAAGTGCATGGTCCTGAATGCAGAATCCAGATAATTCAGATATCGCTACTAAGAAGTTTTTAGCATTTTTTTTTTAAGAGTACAGAAACAAAAAGTAAATACTAATAGTTCAGTAATATTGAAAATCACTTGAACTTCAGTATTCTTATTAGAGATTCTGAACTGTCAGACTCAGCGGTCTCATGCAGGATTGGCTTTTTTTTTGCTTCATCACCTGAAACTGGGGATAGAGATTTGTATCATCTTCAAGCATGTTTGCGAGGTAAGTTACAGCTGATATAGCTCTATGCCAAGGTAAATACTCGGTTTCGTTTCTTAGGTATTTTGTGAGCTCCAGGGGAACAGAGTAATTCACAAGTCCAGGTCTGTGGAATGAGAAAACATAACTTCTGTTATTTTAATGAATTTGAAGAACTTGCTTCTTCGAAGATATTAGATTTACTATTTACTTTAGAAGGCCTGAAATAGTAAAGTTTGTGTGGGAGAAAGTAGTCTGGAATGTAACTTGGAAGGTGTTTTCCAAAGAGATAACCAAGGATCAGTGTTGATCAATGCCTAACCATAGGAGTTGTGCTGTTGTGAGGAGACTGCTCACATTGTGCAGCAGCCCAGTGTGCCTAGAAGCGGGCAGCCTTTAACTGAGTACATTAATATCACAAAAAAGGAAAGGAATTGCTAGCTGGAGACATCCTGAAAGGCTGGGGAAACTTAGAAGATGTTGCCTAAAATTTATSTGCGTCAGCATGGCTGGGTACAAGAGCTAGAAGTTTCCAAACAAGTTTCTAAACAAAATAGCTGAGGTAGTAGTTATCTAATGCCTTGGTATGCATTGTAGGCATGCCTCTGGTTTTCTGGATACCTAGCTTCTTCTGGAGTGCTTCTATTATTGTTACTTACATGGAGAAAACACAACTTTCTAAGACCTGTGCAATTAAATGCTGCTTTTTTTCTTGCCATGGAACTGAAAGGGAGCATTTCTCTTGATTGCATTGGTAATGCAAGTTGCCAATGCATACTTAAATGCACCTCGTTTGGAGGACAAAATAAAGCAACAAAGGATTAAGACTTGTAACAAATTCAGAAAATTTCTTTCAACCACATGAGTTACATTTATTCTATTAGGCAACAGACAGTGAAAAACTTGTGTTGAAATCTCTGCAGGGAATTAGTTTACCTTGCTAAAGAAAAGGCATCATCCAAAATCCCTGCACGGTCAGCAGCTGAAAAGTTCTGTGTGAAAAGAGGAAAAGAGAGATCAAGAATATACAGGTTATTTACAGAAAAAAMCCAGCCTCTTAAAAGACACCCACCAGACAGGTTAGACATTATGACACTCACTGTGTGGTCTCTGAGCAGAAGACTGCTTAACCTGGCCCAGTTTTGAGTATCATAATTCACCCGAAAGAATCCAACGTGGTCTGGATTAACGTTCAGAAAAGCATCAGCAGAAGATGCTAYTGTAATTCCTACAAAACAAACAAACAGTGATCGGTTTGTTCATCTTACATTACACAGAACTCACTGGAGATTCCTTGACTCCAAAAGTATTATTTGGTTCTAATGGATATCAAAATAAGATCCAAACCTTAATTTTATTTATTTACTTCTAAATGGCTATGAGTTGAGTTATTGAGAATTTTCATGAATGCTAGCACTTGTCRTAGAACAATGAATTTTGGTAATTACTTGGGCCAGCTAGTTTCTTAAATTTAAAATGGAGATAATTGTGAGTAGGGTGAGGATGGTGAGATTTTGTGTCATTGTAAGAAGTAAAAAATTGCTAAGAAACAGTTCTTGCAAACATATTTTTTTTAAGTTTTTCATCCTCATGTGCACTATTAGTTTTAAAGTTCTCATATTTTATCTTCCATTAGTTTCATTTTTCAGTTTTTTTCTACTAACTTTTTAAGRGTTTTCTTTCCTGTACTCTTCTTTGATTCAATTTTTGTAGAAGTTGACAAAGGAATTAAAAAATAGGCTGAGGCTTTATGCAAGCACTCCTGTTTAAGGATTTTCCCATTTAAAATGCATACTTGAAAAATGTTCCTTTCTCAGAAGCTTGGCCTGGTCCAGTTGGTGATGCTAATTATGAAGGTTTTTCTATTTCCCATTGAAAACAGTGGTCTTCAATTTGTGGTTTGAGGGCAGCTGTCGTTAAAAGCACATTTCTGTTTGGGTGATACATACAAAGTATTTSTAAAGTCGTTTTTTCCTACAGTTGCTGTTTGCCCTGCTAGCCAGAAATTTTACAGATGTAGAAGTAAGCACCTAATCAAGACTTTGCAGGCTTTGTCAAGTTAATAGCCCCTGGCAGCCCACCATAATGTCATATGGAAATCGGAGAAAGAAAATTTATTTGTGTTATCCTCTGACTTGTATCATGACATAAGATGTTTTTTGTTTGCTTTTGCATGGATACTAAAAGCAACCACGTAAAAAAAAAGCCCAGAACAAAAGACAAATTACATTTTAAATAAGTAACAAACAAGTACAAGAAAAAATGAGCTGATTGTATCATTTCTGGAATCCCAAGTGACGTAATTTAAAAACTGAAAAAATCCATAATTTTCCCCCACATTTTTGTCCACTGAAGGTGTAGAACAAGAAATTCAGATTTGACTGCATAATAGAGCAATGATAAAAAAACACATGAAGGAATTTTCTCAGGCCTGAAATAGCATTAGAAAAGGTGATTAATCATTTGTAGTTCTTTTTCTTTAATTGAACTCAGATTGCCAGTTTACCATGCACAGATGCATTTATCAGCCTCCCACTTCACCCCTTTTCTTTGACTCAACAAAGGGCATATCTAAGTCCAATCGATTTTACCACATTATAATTAAGAGTATACATAGATGTTTCCTTGAATAGGACTGTATTTAAACACATGTTTAAGCACTGTAGTGAACTGAGCCTAAATTGACATCATGTTTGTATAGGGGAAATAGTAATCTTATCACAGAAACTACTGCTAACCTCAGACCAACCAAGCTGTGTACTGGATCCCAGATCTGAAAACTGAAAAGGATGAGAGTTGATTCTGTGCTCTATTTCTTGTAAAGGGCATTGAAAAATTTTATCCATTCATTATCCTTGAAAGAGAAGAGGAAGTTTACCTGTAGGATCTGATGCATTGTAGAAAGTATAATCTGTTGAAGCCCCAAGCCTCCATTTGACTGGTATATTCCATTTGTAACTGAAATTATTTAATGGAAAAGAAAATCAAATGACATTTGAAACCGAATGGTAAAAAACTCCCTCCAATATGTTTTTGTTTGTTGTTTGTTTGTTTGTTTTAATGCTTACATCTTGTTTTATGAAACCAACTGTGTGCTTATGCACATATACAATTACTAAATAATATGTCAGGCAATAAACTAGCAGGATACAAAGCAACTAATTTAGTAAAAGTTGATTAYGAAATTTTCTGCTTAGGTTGGGAGAAATGCAATGTTGCAAATACACRGATTTTTCTCATTCCAGTTCTTTTGATACCTATCCAAAACTGCCAATAGCTGAGCCTTCTCATTGCTCATTTTTGTTTTCTTTGTAATCAGAGGGAAATAGAGTGGTCACAACTGTTTCTTCTGTTTCTTCATTTTATCCTTGTTCTTGCCCTTTGTATTAGAAGAGCTAGTAGAAGTTAATGGAAAAAGTGCATTTGGGTAGGTTTAGTTCTGGTTCATACTGACAAGCTTTACTTATTAATTGATTGGTCCAGTTCAAGGAACAAAATATTCCTAATAGGGATTAATTTGAAACTTCCACCGAAACATTAGCAAAGTACTGCCTCAGAACTGGGGCTGTCTAAGAAATTACAGAATGCCAGCTCTGAAAAGTTAATCAGCTGGTTAATGCCATGGTGCAGCYGAGCTACTTTTCCGTGCAGGTCCACCAACCCACAGGTAAAGTTCATTTCCTTTCAGATTAGTCATCTGTTATTTAACAAATATGCTCCAGTATCCCACCTGTCTTGAACAGGGTAGATAAATGCCTGCAGATGGCTGTCTGGCCGCATAAGAGTCCAAGGTGGCTAACTCTGACTAAATAACTCTCTTCTAAATGGGTAAAATTAAGCAATATGATCCTAAGTAAAACAGGAAAAAAATAGCTCTTGATGAGGATTAGTGACACTTATACATGACCATCTACTTCACAGTAACTCATGTTTTTAAGACATACAGAGAAGACCCTGTATTGTATGTGAAGACCCTGTGATGTATTATAAATCCTACACCATATAGGGAAACTGTCTACCTTCCTCCTGTCTTCCTTTTAAAAACAAATGCTGAGGATAAGTTTATCAAGAATAAGTAAAACACTACCTACATGTATGTCAGATGAAGAAGGTATATGTACAGTATTTCTACTGTTTTGAATTGACATTTACAGTAGGACCTTACCCAAGATCAGAAGGAGGCTGAGAAGCATTTGCATTGGGATCCAAGAGAAAACGTTTCTGAGTGAATACTGAGTTATCTCCCATCTCCAAAACAGGGTAGCCCATCTGCCTAGTCCATGTGTCCATGACTTCCTTCACAGGTTTATTACTTGCCTATGAATGATGGAGGAAGGTTGTGGTGAAAATGGAAATTCAGTCCAAAGAGGAGAAAAAAATCTCTGGTGTTGAGAAAAAGAAGATCAGAAAGGGGCAGGGGAAAGAGCAGGTTCAGTACAAAAAGTTCTCAGTTAAATCCTTCTATGGTGCCAGTCATTAAAAGAAGAAACTTGTAGGAAACTTGAACACCTGCAGAAGAAATGAGAAGTGTGTGGGCAGGAGACTGGCCGGTAACATGGACAAGAAATACCGAGGAACCTTTGAGGCCCCTTGTGTGCTCTAAGATCTCTCAATTTTTTTCTGACAGAAAAACTGAACAGAACAGAAAGGACACAGGGAGATTTTTCAAAGCCAGAAGCCTCCTTGCGGTATGTCCTGTTTTGAATGTGAAGGAAGAGCCAGTATTAACCACCAGTAGCTGCACCAATGTAAAATTTGATTCATTCTGGGAGCTGTCGATATCTGTCCTAGGAACTGGAGCTGGAGAAAGCTGTCACTGCCTCTCCAGGATGCCACCTGTGAGGGAAATGAGCTAGGGTCACTTCTAGGGTTTCCTTCTCCAGATGAGGTAGATGATATGAAGATACAGAGCACTAGAGAGAGAAAGTAGGAAGTTCTGCTGAGCGGGAGGAAGTCTGGGACCAAGAAGAAGACAGGAACTAGAAAAGAGACACAAAAGCACAGCATAGGTTGTGTGTGTCCACAGTGTTGGAAGGAAAGGAAATAATATCAGGGAAGAACCTGACAATATGCAGGTGGGCTTTTGGGGGTAATGACACAGATGGAAAAAAATAGCTCAGCCTCAAGGAACAGGAAAGATCAGAAAATGGTGGCACAGACGATGACCCAACTGGGACTCAGAAGCTAGAGAAGGAGATAAGCACCAAAAGTATTTGGTATTTGGTGCTACTGGGAGCTTTCGAACAGCTGAATCTGGATAGAGAAAAGGGAAAGTATGGGGTGCATGTGTGTGGTGATGAGAGGGGTTATCACACATGAAATGGCTTTGACTTGCAGGGGGAATATTTCAGTAGGATGTTAGCAAGGCCTCCTTTCTTCTTTCTTATTCCACTCCCTCGGTCTTATGCAAAAAATAAAAGAGAAAATAATATATGTTTGCTAGAAATAAGATATATTGGAATATACTGGAAGGCTGCCTAGCTTGTTATCTCTCATTGGCAGAAGAGTTACAGAATATAAAAAGTTTGAGAAACTGAAGTCAGTGGGTGAGACATGAAACATTTATTAGCAAGGGTTTGGGTGAATGCAAKACATACCTCTTCCAGAGCTTCCCAAAATTGGTCTGTCTTGGCATTCTGGAAATGGTATTTCTTCAAATATGCCTAGAGAGACGTAGAAGACTGTGAAAATACTACCAGTCATTTTCTTTGCCTATGAAAACAATACACATATTCAGTTGTACATGGGTACAGAGAGTACCACTCAGTTGCCCAGAGTATCCATCCATGGGCGGTAGTATTGTGAGTAGGAGACTAAATGGATCAATATTCAGCTGATGAAGTTCCTTTTGTCTCCAATGCATTCCTTAACACTAAAAGTCAGCCTTTTCCAGAGTGACTTGCTAGTATGAAATAAATTTGTACTTGAAGAGTTCTTTGTATTTTGTTTGAATGGACACCAGTATATTCTGTTGCAAATTTCTGTGTAACATAAGAGGTTGTTTAGCAGGAGAAAGCTATTTCAGGATATTTCACTACCTGTGGACTTGGAGTAGAAGTAGGAAAGTCTAGTCACCTCTAAGTTTTGATCAAAATTACTATTACAAGGAATAATGGTATTCAGCGAAGAGTTTGCACCACCTAAACCTTATTCCCATCCTATTCCCTGGCTGCTTAGCGAATGTTTTCCTCCCCTTGTCACCTGCTCCTGGTGGCTTTCAGTCAGTAGATGGTGCTGTTTGTTTCGCTGTTGGCCACAGCTGCCTACATTAGTGCTCTTGAAGGCTCTGAGTAGAAGGWAAGTGTTAGGCTGTTGGGGAGAAGGTGGCTCTATTTTCCCACCTTGGGTAACAGTTCTGATGGAATATATGAAAGGAGAAGTACAGGAAAATACAACTGTCTTGTAGCAGTCCATAAATGTGCTCTTCATGAGGGAGGGAAGTAAGAACAAATGTAAACCTGCACTGTAACTCTTCAGAGACAACCGATGTTGGTTCAGAGAAAAGGAGAGACAACCTTTCTCCTTCTGGAAGGGCTCCTTTCTCCCATTTTGKCTTTTCATAATTTTGTAGGACCACTTTTTTCCTCCACAAGAAAGGTCTATGAACTGTGTAATATGTCCCTTTTCTTCTCCCCATTACGTTGACTTCCTAGGGCTGGGTGTCCCTGCATSAGGACATGGATGAGCTTATGCCTGTAACAGTGTCCCTGCATAAAAGGCTTATATTGGTTGGAGGATCCTGGCCATATGAAGGTGCAGACACACTTYACTGCTGAATGAGGGGATCCTAGCTGACAACAGGATGACAGTGGGGTGGATGAGGTTTTTCCACTAAAAGCTGTCAGGAATTTAGGTTCTGACTGGCTGGCTCTCAAATCTTAATGCGGTTCACATTCCTGCTTCTGTGGCAGCATGGAACTTCTTCCCCTCCAAGTTGTCCACTCCGTACTGAAATGCATTAAATACTTTTGCTACTAGTACCCGTATATATCTCTGATACTCATTTTTTAATAACGGCTTTGCTACTGCCACATGAAGATGGGCTGTATTTCTGGCGGGTTTTGGTGCCACCTTTACCTGACAACCTTTCTGAAAGAGGTCTGGTGTAATCCAGTCTTCAATCATTCTGAGGATCGATGCACCCTAAGGACAAAGGGAAWGGGGGAAAAGTCAATCCACACTGCTCTAACACTGGATTTCAAATAATCTAAAAAGCAACATGTGAATGAGTATTTCATAAGACGAAAATAGAAACCATCCATCAGACTAAGGAAGTGGTTTTTTTATTCCTTTGTGGGATGGCATACCTATCTGGTGGAGCTTAAATCTGGGTGTGAGAATTGGTCTTTAGTTGTGATCAGACACTTGTTTCTATGTTCAGCTCCCAAGCCCTGCTGCTGGAGGTTACTGTCCTGCCACTCTACCAGCTTGTGTGAGCAGGGCTCCCTGGCTCATGTTGAACAGGACAGGGTGAGGGCAGCTGGGCGCTAGCCCTGTCAGGGGAACAGCCTGAGAGAGGCAGTGACGTCAGCTGAACACCCAACAGGAAGAGAACTCTAAAAATGCTGCAAGTCTGAAGCTTTACATGCTGGATATGCCATCCTCAGATTAAGAATGAGATTTGCTGAGGCGTGGTGTAAGACCTTTGGCCTCTGAAGCAGGGTAGAATTGGGATCACAGAAGTTACTTACTTGGGTGTCACGGAAAAAACCCAAACAATTAGGACCTTGAAAGAAGAAAGAAACAAAAGGAAGACAGGAGAGAGAAGTAGAAGAGCCACGTGGAAAAAAGTACAGAGTGTGCACAAAATGATGAAGGAAAAAAAAAGCAGTGCAAACTCAATCTAAGATGCAAAATACGATTTTAGGATTAGTATGTTTTCATTTTCTGAGCTAAATCAAAGGGCAGTTGAGAGCCTATTGTTATGAATGGTTTAAGAATTCGGTTGTCCCATGAAAACAAGAATGCTATCTGAATTTCCAGTAAATCCTGTTTCCTCTACTTATGTCTGAGAATAACGACTGCACAAGTCATGGCAAAGGGCCTGTTTGAACAGATATGCCTCAAACTGCTTTCCAGCCTCTTGTTGGACCACCGAGGTGCTCAGCAGATGACTGTTTTCCAACACAGAAATGTGATGTGTTCGCCATAGAATATACTCAAAAACAATTCAGTAAAGTTTAGAACAGATATCCATTAGTGGTAATCATAAGGCTGCTTATCATCAATGGTGATTGTAAAGCCACGAGTATGCACTAGGGTACCTCAGTTCTTCAACTGCGTCTATCAGCACTTCTTATCTGATACCACCTCTCATAAACCATTCCCTCCCATTTATATTAAAAGTCAAAGAAGAAACACACACTTATACATGCATTTGGTAACAGTGGAGATTTCTTTTGCTTTAAATTGTAATGTGTAGTTAGTTCCTTGCACCTTCTACTACTGTTTTTCAGTCTCTTCCCCCTATTTTTGTCATTCCTCTGTAGTCCACAATGGAGTGTGTTTGAGAAAAACTCATCCTAACAAGATCACTGGTTATAGGAACTCCAGTATTTTAATAAATTTCCTTTCTTTCAACTATTTTGGGAGGCTCAGGAAAGTGACTTTGATTTGAATGGCTGATCTTCTCTGATGGGGATGTAGGGAGGAGTCTTTTATCAACACCCACATAATTTCTAGAGAGTCATAGTAATTGCCRAGTGCTTGGCAAGATATGTTTGTGGCAGAAATGTGGAACATGAATCCTAAACTCCTTTAGCTGGGAGGTTCCAAAAATGTGGCGGTCCAAGAGCAAATTTCTAACAGAACTTATTTAAGCATCTGTTTTCTAAAGATGTTCTCGATGTTTGAACACCAAACGCAAAAAATCTCTTTGTTACTTTAATAAAATCTTTCAAACTTAGAGAGAGGATTAAACTGCAAAAAAGGTGAGGATGCAAATACTTTTTAAGAGCAGATTAAAAAAATTATTTACATTGATTGTTTAGTCACCAGCTGTACTCTAGCAGAGCTTTCCTAGGCATGTAATGCCCTACCAATCACAGAGCAGTTAGAGGATCTCTTACAAAATACACTGCAATGACTCCATAGACCCTTTGGCAACTCATTAGAGTTTTAGGATTTTATAAGCCCTCTGGTTGTTCTGGTAAGACTAACAGAGAGCATTCCAAATCATGCTTTATTTGTTTAGTGATGAATATTATCATGAGAAGATTGTTTTTATAAGAAAAATGCAAAAGAGAAGCCAAAATAAAGCACAAAAGAAACAAGTTAATTTTGTCACGCATTTATATATAAATACCAACAGTAATTTGAGCTAAATCTACGCAAAGACTTTCTCTTTCAAGCCAAATTATATCCCAAGCCAAATTATATCCCAAGCAAACTGTTCCCAAACAATGCTCAAGTCCTCAAGTGTTTTTGCTTAAAAAAGTGAGTTCATGTAGCAATTATCTAAGCACAAAGAGATGAGTAAAAGCTAAGACTTTTTTTCTCCATTGTTTTTTCAGACCCTGCTAAAGTATGTCTCTTGCTTAGCTCACCACTAAAATACATTTTGGTCCAGAGTATTTGATTTAGCTCTGTATATTTCGTGACTTTTGCTAGTTTGATTTAAAAACCATGTTACACAATGCAGGTTTTTACATGGTTTATGATTTGACTGTGAGGCATTTATGATGCAATAAATACTGGTTGTATTGTTGCATAGAGGATTTAACAATTGAAAACAGAAAACTGATGGAAATGGATGGATCAAGTCTAGCTAATAAAAGTAGTGTCTGTGGTTAAAGACTGTAGCACAGCTAAAGCTAAAGCCAAAGCCAATGCAGTATACACTTTATGTTTAGCTGATAATAGGAGCTTGGAGGGAAAGCAACAAGCAGTATTTAATAATGGTGGATTTTGTGTGTTCAGTGGAAACTTGTTATGGCATCAGATAGGGAACAATTACAGAGTTGTAAAAGAAGCTGTCAATAAAAAAAAATGGCTTATCAGGTTCAGAAACAGCATGAGAGATGGCTGGTTGAGGASAAGAGTGAATAGAGTCCCAGCTCCTTCCTTGCCTTGGTGGCATATGTGGTGGTGAGAGGGAAGAAGGACATGGGTGTTTCCTCCTGTGCTTCTTGAGACTTGTCTCTTGATGCACTGCAGAAAATAACTGGAAGGAACAGTGTTGTCAGGGCGCTTGAGTCAAGAGACTCCCTGGTTAGATAGAGGGGGGACACCTGCTTTGCTCCATGTCTAAGGCCTGTCTAAGGACAAAGTGGCTTTGGCTATATCTGATATGGAGGGAGGCAAGCTGGCCTCAGGGCCCTAGGCTGGGTCTTGAGCATGGCTGAAGCATGGCTGCTGGTGTCCCTCATGCTCTGGACATCACAGCACTTTTCCATGAGCCCTGAGCTCCCAGCTGCCACCCCACAGGGCAAGTACTACCAGAGGCCATGGGCTCTTGTAGGCCTCTGTGTGCCCTGGTCGCTACAGCAGTTGGATGACACCAGCATTCCTGTGTCTCTCTGCTCAGGCAGACCCGGGTTATACTTCCAGTCAGTTCCAGCTAGCTCCTTAGAGCCTTTATAGGCCCAGGTTCCCACCACCACTGACTGGGCTGGGATGAGCACAAATCTTGTCAAATACCTAATGGAGTGTCCTCTACCACCTCCTGAGCTACAGATTACTGTACTCCAAGACAGTCCTGAGCACACAACTTTCAGTGAAATGTGGAGCTAACTTGTCTCCCAGTTTAGGGCCAATGCCCATAGAGTCTGGYGTAGCCCATCTTTGCTAAGGCATTTTGGGTGGCTGAGATACTGTGAGCAACCTGTGATAAAAAGTCACTTTCCTGTTTTCACTGCTTGGTTCCCTGCCTTGCTTCCTCAAAACAGAAGTTATACTGGCCTGGAAGTGTGACGGAGAAGTGAGAGAGAGGATATCTGGACATCTGCCCTTGGATCCTCTGCCCTTGTGTTAGATTGTGAGGCTTGACATAACAGCTGCATCGGCACAAGGTGATGGGAGAGGTATGTGCTTAGTATCTGGTTTAGTTTCATTTTAGCCCAKCCAATCTAGGTGGCAAAGGCTGGTGGCACTGTGCTTTCCCTGCACCACTGCATGCTCTGAGCAGGTCTGCGTGGTGCACAGTGGCTATCGAGGCTCTCCTCTCACAGTTGTTTTCAACTGCATCATCCCTGACAACAGCTGGGAATGTCCCAGAAGTAAGATCTGCACAGACACAGCTCAAGTGAATTAGGAGTAATGGTTATGAGCACTCTGGGTTTTTATTTCCTCTCCAAAGCTGCCACTTTCTTTCCATCCAAAGTCACAACAGGAGGATGACCTACCTTACTGTAGGATATCCCATCAAACACTGAGGTAATTTCAGCTGGAGATGACACGTCTACTACAATTGGGTGGGAAGACAGCAAAGAGTCATCCTTCAGTACAGGAAGYACATCATCAGTTAAAACCTGTTCAAGCTGAGAAAGAGAAGACACTAGAACAGAAACAAAGGCAAGAGCATATGTCTGCTTCTCAAATAAGTAGCTTAAACTGCAACTTCTCAATTGGAAATAAAATAGAATTTCATGCCCTCTAAAGAAGGACTTGCAAACTTTTACTTTACATCTGAGAGGGGAGGGATACAATTTTTCCTTTACTAAGATAAATCAACTTCCGCAAATCCTGTTTTCCTCTGTGTATCATAACACAAATACACCCATCCCACCCTCCCTTGCCCCGAATAGGCAGAAGGAGTAGCCTGTGTTACCAATTTCAGAAGTATGACAATATTTGCAAAGCATTATGGGCTCCTCTTGCAAAAATGGAGCTGGGTAGGAAGAGAGAGAGGGAAGAAGGAGGCAGAGTTCCCCATCCCAAGGCTTATAATGTTTTTTAAAAGTGATATTAATTTTTTTGAAAAGATTAAGTAGCCAGCAGTCAAAATCCCCTTACTTCCTATTCAATATTGACCAAAGCCGACTAAATTTCAATTTAGTTTTCCTCTTCTAATACTCACTAGGATAACATTGAAATGTCTCTATATCTTAGATAAATATGGTATCCAGGTACAAAAAGGTCTTTTAAATTTTAAACTCAGTGATTAGAATTTTTCTTACATAGTTAGGACAACAGATCTTCAAAGTGTAAAAGTGACCCAGGAATGATTTTGTTCTCAGCCTCTCAGCTGAGAGAGAGGCAGGGAAAGCACCACGTAGGCACTGCCTGCTTCTAAAGTCACCTGGCTCAGAGGATAATAGATTTGAASAGGCTCAACCTATACAAAGCCTACCCTGCTCCCTTCCACTGGCATATATTGTGTATGTCCTAGTAGCCAGAATCTCATTACACCTGGACAGCTGGGGGAAAATATGCTATCACATCTGTTTGGGAGGGGAGGAAGGAAGGAGCAGGAAAACTCCCTTTATTCACACACTGCTGTAATTCCTCAGAGGATAATGCATATTTAAGGCTAACTTCTTTGCAATGCCCTTAAAGTGTCTGGAGTTGGCACAGTTAGCACTTTGGTCATCCACTGTCAGTTCCTATTTTTGCACTGTGCAGAGTAGAGATTGTCTGAGTTGGAGCATTTGAAATGACACTTACTATGCTGGCAGAAGCTGAATGGGAGTCCAATATTTTCCTTGATGAATAGCTCAAGCTGTGGACACAGGCCCAATTTCCCAACCCTTACTAGATCGGATAACGATCCTAAGTCCCATGAAGAGAGTACAGCTCAACTAAATAAATACAGGAAAATCTCCATCTTTCGGAGTCAGACCTTTAAACAACCTTGCAAAATTGTTAAGGCTCTCTCCAGAACCCACCTAGGTGTTATTTGCCATAAAAATAACCAAACACTTGACTCACTTGTTAAAAATTAATTACTCTTCCCTGCAGACTAAAACTTTGTAAAGTTTACTTTGACTAGTTTCAGGCCATAACACAGGTAGGTGAAAAACTTAAACCAACTTTTTGTTTATGTTGCACCACACATTAGTTTTCTATAAATATCCCTTAAGTCTTCATCATCCTTGTCTAAATTTTACTCCCTTCCAAAATGTTCCTCCCAGCCCCACCAACCCTCCACGAGGCAGAAATAATTACCATTTGCCAATATGGTTCTGCTGCATTTGTTCCCAGGTACTCAAAATAACTGGCAAATCCTTCATTTAACCACAAGTCATCCCACCAGTCCATGGTTACAATATTTCCAAACCACTATAATTATAAACATAAAGATGTAGTTTTAGCTGAATAGTACATGTACATTTCAGTATATCACATCTCCACATAGAACATTCATTTGCTACTTTCTTCCTTCTGCCAGATGAAAATTATCATAATTCTGGGGTTTAAATAGGAATTAAGGCCTTGCCTTGTGTATAAACGTCACTTTTATTATAAAATTACATATTACTGGGGAGATTGCTAATGATTCATGTGCCACTGAAAATATTTTTAGTTTCTTCCTCTTGATTTGATGATTTGTGCTTTTAAGGATATGTTTTCAGACAGCCTCCACAGTGTATAGTTGTCCCTGTTTGCTTGTCCAAAAGAGACATCTGCACACGTAAATTAGTTTCTCTAAGATATTTCAGACAGATTTTCATAAGCTGGCTGACAGTCTGGGCCCAAGCATCTAACTTCCCAAGAAAAATTCCAAGGCAATAGTCATGGTATTTTAAAGCTCTAACAGGGATCTGTTTTAACATGGTATTTTGCAATCAGATTCTGAGCACATGTAGAAGATCCTGAGATGAAGTCAATGACAATATTTTCAAGCTTAAAAAATTGTGACTATATATTTGAAACACTGTAAAAATGAATCATGTCCTAAAATGTACCTGATGAACAAGCTCATGGGCTATCACAGTAGCTACTCTCTGTTTGTTGGAAGTGGCTGACTCCTCAGGGTCATACAGCAGGTTTGTTTCTCGGTATGTGATTAGCCCCCAGTTCTCCATAGCACCTGTCCCGAAATCTGGAATAGCTATTTTATCTGCATTGAAAGAAAGACAACATGATTACCACTGTATCCTTTAAGTCAATTAGCTTGTCCTCTCTCTGTGTATTTACAGACTGTTTTGCTTACCATTTGTGATTCTGGCTTACTACTGTGGGCTGCAGGCTATAAGCTGCGTTTAAGAAGAGAGGAACTGGCCTACAGCAGCTGATAGCAAGCGCCCTGGCTCTGCTGAGATTAATAGAGGTAGGATCAGTTGCACTACCTGAGGATCTGTCCTGTGAGGTGATGCTACGTCATCTCCTGGGAACGTGCATATCATACATTACTTAATTTTGGCTCCAGAAATTAATACTATTGTCTGGGGATGTGCTGTAGGCTGTAAACCTCCTGAAACTATTTGTAGCATAATGAGGCATGACATTGTTTGTCACACTGTTGTATTAAAAATACTTATTGACATGTTAACTGAAGTAAATCCCCCATGCAGTGAACAACATCTGCTTCTATGCCTGACAATTGGTGGGGGTCACTCATTTATGGTCAGTAATCAATAGAGGTTTAAATGAGAATTGCAGACTCAATTGAACTGGCATTTTCGTCTGCAAATAATGACCACAGGCTTTCTATGTGGGTTAGTGAAAAAACACAGATGGATTTAAAACAGAATAGAATGAAAGCCCCTCACCCCACTATAACAGAAGATAGGAATTACTTATTTTAAATTAAACAACTTGATTACAGAATCAAAGTTGATAGTTTGACAAGGGCTTCACTGATAGTCAGAATGAGGATGCAAAGAGACAGGTAATGCCAGAAGCCATAAATCAGTGTGAAATACAATATTTAAATAAACCATTATGCAGAAACGTATTYGATTCACCAGGTTTAATCTGGATAACTTCTAATAATGAAGGAACAACATGGTAAGCCAAGATTTGTGATCCAACAAATAGACATTCTGAGAAAAACAGTATAGAATCTACAAAAGCATCTATCGTCTGATACTGCTGACCTGAGGATACCAGTCCACCCTAATCCATATGCCACCGTGGCAAAGTCATCAGGCTTTCATGAAAGTTTGAATATAAAGCACAGGTGAGATATAGTACCTATTATTACTGGGGACCAGTGTGTGAAAGAACAACATATGCACTGGTTTCCCTAATTCGGTTGTCATTGAAATGCAAACAGACATTTGCAGTAAACTCAGGTGATGTTTTGAAAGGAGGAGGTAAAAATCTTTTGTTAAAGTAATATAGGTTAGCCTGATAGGTACAGGTACAAAGAGCCAACAAAAGGTTTTCATACCATTATTAATTGTCTTCAAAGTTTTGGGGATTTTTCCCCCATTATCTTGTTTTGACTTGTTTGCAGTTAGTATTTGTCCATCCTTTTAAGTTCACAAACCTAACTGAATTACCTCTTTGAAGGTCTTAGGAGGGAGAATTTCCAAAACTCTGATTACATTCCCAACTTGATTATTGTGCATTTTAAACTACCCGAATCAGATTCAAATATTCCAAGCTAAAGGATGCCCAAATGCACTACTTTCTCTTCAYTTATTTTGTAACCATGGGCAAAATTTGAGAGTGTGCCTGTTCTTATTTAGTTCTGGGTCTTTATTTAGCTCAGCAGTAGAAACTACAAATTATATGCTGAACCACATTCTTCTTTCTAAGAAGTGGATACACACCCACTCTGCACTAAGGTTAATAAATAACATGACATACTCTCTGGCAGTTTACATCTTCACTTATCTCACTGCTGACTTTTGTCCAGAAGTTCACATGAAAGTGGTACATATTTTTCTGAAACTTCTGGCTCTGTTTTAACTCATAATGGTCCTTTGCTGATGACACCAAAGCATCCCTTGATTTTCCACAAGACACTTTAAAACAAAGATGCCAGGACCAGTTCTTCAGCTCAGGAAATTGAACTGTGAGAACTGGTAACTAAACTGTTACTGAGACCAACTCATCCATCATGACATTTAGGAACACCTTGAACTACACTGGTACAGTTTTAAAACATCCTGCCATAATATCAGTAGTTAGAAAGCAAGTGCTTTCATGCTGTTTTCCATGAAAGCACAGAGATATGCAGAAGCAATATAACCATGACACTGAATTAACAAAATGAAAAATATAAATGTTAATAATCACCTAGTTTTGGAAGAGAATAGCTCAAATTAAAGTACTGTTCAAAGAAGTCGAATGCAATTTTTGTTACATTTGCTGCATATTGTGCCGTGTGTATTTGCTGTGGCTGGGCATAAATTCTCAGCTGTAAAATACAGAGAGACAATTAGAGAAGTTTTCACTTAAGAGAAATCAGGTGTCAAACGTTGAAATGGCATTTAGCATACGTACCTATAACACTGCAGGTTTTCTCTGAAGCTGACCTGAACATTGAATTCTGTTCCCTATCACATTTATTCAATGAAGTTTTTCAAATGTTGTACATGAGAGACCAAGTCAACATAATTTGTGCATGCTTTCTGCAGTATGTCTGAATTGCAAAACTGGCAAGACCCATGTCCAGAAGCTCACAGTGGCCAAGTTTGGAGCAAGGCTTGGATGCATACCAGCCCCTACTTCCCCATGACCTGGTTTTCTCAAGAAGGAGACCTGGGCAAGCACAGTCAAAAGGGATCCGCTTGTTCTGAGTGGTTCAATGATCTTGACTGATCCCATCAGATCAGTCTTTAGGACCACCACATCTGTATTGAAATGTGTCTGAAACCCATAACACCTTATTTTATTCAAAACTATCATCATAGTTTTCTCTTGTCCTTGCATTGTTTTGAAGATCTCAAACCCTCTGAAGACAGTGCATTGACTATATCTGTAACTCTGCCCAGACATCCTGGCCCATGCAGGTTGACTGTTTGACCAGGACCTTGGGCCACAGAGCCACCCAGTCACAGCTTTGGTGCCCTCTGGGCTGCTGCATCCCAGGAAATCATAGGTAAAATCAGCTCTCTATTTTATCACCAGGAAAGTCCAGGAAAACTGACAAGTTTGGTAGCCCTGTATTTGATGAGTGACCATTTCTGTGCTCATCTTGCATATCTGAATGCAAAAAATGGYGTGTTGAATGTTGACCTTTCTACCCCTGAGGCTTGTTGCCTGGGACTGCTTGGCTATTGCTGTCAAGCAGTAGGAAACAAGCTCTGGAGGACTAGAGTCTTTATGGCAGCCATACCCATGATGAGAAGGCCTGCAGCTCSAACAAACCTTTTGGGATGTTATCTTCACATTGTGAAGACAAAGTTTGGGTTCAGAATTTATGAAGTCTTTTGGGGGACTTTCCCTCAATCTCTTTGTCCTAAAGCCTGCAGGAGCTGTAGGCTGTTCTCTTCACTGTTCCTGAAAATCTCCAGTGTGGATAAGAGATTTCTATACGGAGTGAAGCTTCTGGTTTTAGGAAAAGCGATCCATCTCATTTTGCCAGCTGTGTGACTCTTCTGAATGGGCCACATTCATCTGGCGACACTGGTGTGGCTTGTTTATTCCTTCAGTGCTGTCTTACAGCCAGGAATTTAGGGCCCAAGCTGAGCGACGGAGCTGGTCTATTCCAGGAGCTCTTTTGGAGCCTGACAACACACTGATTTCAATACCATGAAATTACACTTCCTCCAACGAGAGGGRAGGATGGGAAAGTGATCAAAAATAAAGCTGGAATGAAAAAAACAAAACCAAAAAAAGCTTATGAAATTCAATCGGGAAACCATTCCAGCCAGGGGATTTCCCCCAGGGTCAGTTTGCAATTACAATCTGCAATTTCCACTTCTGTAAGCTCTTTACCCAACTTAGCAGTCTTCAGTCCCCTAGCTGATCCATATTAATGGTTTCCAAAACCTTCAGCATGCACTAGAACTGACTTTGGGTTTCATTCGTATTCCTCTGTGATTTTCCAAACCAGACGTTCGGTACCTGACAGGTAATCAGCTCAGGAACATTGTTTCCAGCTGTAGGCACATTTTCCACCATTGATTTCATTAATGTCTTCATTAGGGCTTTCAGAGTGAATGGCAGAGTTTTTAAATAATTTACCATGTCACATGAGCTGTATGCTCTTGCTGTTGTTTATGAAATTAATTTATGGATCACATGGATACTTTCTGTTGGATGAGGGATTTATTGTCAGAAAATTACACAGCAAACTGTGGACTGTTCTTTTCAGTAGCTGGTGAATCTAAATACCTCATTGTTCAGCTGGGCTTCAAAGTTCTTGGATAGGAAGCCTTGGAAAGGTTAGAAGAATAACTTTCTATATATATGATTAAAACCTCTAAAGATAGTCTGGTTTTCCTGGGTAAAAGATAATTTTTAGTGATGGATCTTATATATGTACTTTATATTGGTAAAACTATGTCCATGCTAAGAGAAACAGTTATGATTTTAACCTCACTTAAACCCCAAGTTTTCTAGCGCAGGCAAGTCCTCAGACATTGCTTTGTGAACAGCATTAATAAAATATGTTTATTAGGCCTGAAATAGAAGACATTTCTTTAGGCAACTTCCGTACTGACACCCTGCTTCTACACACACACACTTTAATTATCGTGTTTCAGTGAACACTCCCTTCTATTTAGAAAAGCTGCAACCAGTCAGGAACATTGTGGGCTTTACTGTTTTGCTTGGGGAAAAAAAACAAATAGTGACCTCAGGGCCATGCTCTGGAGCGTGGCATGGACAAGTAGCGAATGTTAAATTCTGCATGTAGAAAACAGTGTTGCACACTTCTTCCCCTACCACACTATGTTCTGCACAAAAATCTACACAAATTCTGATTCTTAAAGTAATTAAACTCTAGAGAATGTCTATTGAGACCAAATAGTCAAAGTGCTGTCCCTGATAAAGAGTGGATCAGCTACACAGAAGAGCAATTGCTTACCAAAATCATGAGACTGAGTGGCCTAAAAATGTACTCCTGTTCTGTGAACTGCTTAGCCAAACAGCAGGGAGCTAAGAATATTACCTCTCAATCTCAAACCAGGTTCCATTTTCTTGCCTAAGTGTAATTTAGCTTTAGTTATTTGTCAAGTAATAATATAAGCATAGAGCATGACTCTAGCAAGGGCACAGAAGGAGGCCTCAGCACAGCGCTGTGCCAGGAAGTCTTTGCTAAAAATGGAATCAGAACTTTGGAATATTTCTGCAAAACAGATTTTCACATCAGTGAACAGCCTTAAGTAGGGAAGGACTTGCTGAGCTTTTTCAGATAAAGAAACTCGGGAAGAGCCAACTTGCTCAGCGAACAGTGGCCTAGCTGGGGCTTTGTTCTAGATTCTCTGTCCAGTTATGACAGTCTCCAGAAAAGGAGGAAAGCACTGCCAGCTCTCATGAACCACAAGACCATGAGTTACATAAGGGGAAAGGAACGGGAAGAAGCAAGAGCATACAACCCTGGCGTTACTGTCTGTATCATATGAGAGAAAGATGTAAACCAATAAACAATTTACAGCAGGTTGACATCCCAAAGTATTTTTAGGCTAAATGAGGAGTTTATGTTGAGGGGCAAATTGTACTTAGGATTTCAGTTTGTGATTCAATGTAATGTCTTGTGATTTCTTTATGCCTGATCAGATACACTTTCAGGAGGTTTGAATCTAAGCAAGAAATGGACTGGTCTGCCTACTGCATCTAAATAAAGGAGCTATTTTAATTTTACAGATTCAGATTCAAACTTACTTCATTAGGGCATCTACCAAATATCTGGCTGTTTAGAAAGACACTATCACTTCTATAGTTATTTGTGAAGAACTTACACTGGGCAGTTGCCTGTAGCCRTGTGTTGGTTTTGCAGGGCTGTTGTAAAATAAAGCAAGCCAATACATAATGGCATTTAGCACTGTAGTCCGATGTTTCCATAGCTGTAATAACACCAAGTGCTTAGATTCACACATTTTAAGCCACAGAAAACTAAAACATATTTGTATCCATGGCCTGTGGCTCTCCTGTATCCCTTAACTTGTACATTCCTTCAGTCACTGGGCTTCGAGGCAGGGATGAGTTCAGAGAAAGAGTGCTCCTTCCTCACCTGTGTGCTCATATTGGAGGTACTGACCGGGATCTCACAAGGATGGGAGATAGGGAAGGACTGCAAAACACTGTATATAGTCAAGACTAGAGGGACCACTGTGAATATCTGATCTGATAAAATAAGCTATAGGAAAGGGAAAAATACGTTCCTGTTTGTATAAAAAGAGATTAAAAAAAAAAAAAGCAAATCAAGGCACATCAGTCATCTGAACCACATTCAGGCTGCAGCAGCAGGACTTACAGGTTTTCCACTAGCAGATATTTTCTCTACCCAGTCAAACTGGTGCACCGCAAAGCATACCAGGTAAGTGCTCATGGGAACTGACTTCTCAAAAGTTGTTCGATTCCAGCCATCTCCAAGCTGTACAGTTTGCTGCAGAAATGGAAAAATAATCAAACCAATCTTTAGAATTGCAAACACATGCATAAGAGAGTACAATATTTGTATGAAGGCAGCAACTGCATRGGAACGATAAATCATCTGTCCAGGTTCACCTCTTCTGGCATTTCATTGCTGAAGGCATGAAAACAGACAACATATTTTTCTTCTTCAATGCATGAACTGGGACTTCGCTTTTTGGCACAAAATAAGTTTACCTGGTTCTGATTTTCATCAGGGATTTGAAATCATTCACATCCACAGAAATTTTGCCAACAGGAGTTTTCCAGTGTATACTACAGTGTTTTGTTCCTGCAACAGTTACATAAAATAACATGACTTTGGACACAGCAGAGAAGAGACTGAATTCTCTCCTCTCTTAAATATATGCATCATGTATTTAAGTCATGATGCAGGGATGCTACCTGGGATAAAGACCAGTCTAACGAATCTATCCAGAACTCATTCAAATACAAATGAGCACTGCTAATTGGTGGGTTGCTTAAATGTACATAGAATTTAGTGCTGATCATAGTTTTTGTTTTGCAAATCAATTAAAAAACACTCCTGATTTTCCCAGATGGTTTTTCCTCTCAGTTTGCTGACAACACTAAACTGGGAGGGGCAGACACTGATCTTTTCTCTCCTGTGACCTGTGACAGGACTCAAGGAAATGGCGTGAAGCTGAGTCAGGGAAGGCTGAGTTTGGATATCAGGAAAAGGTTTTTCACCCAGAGGGTGGCTGAGCACAGGAACAGGCTGCCCAGGGAAGTTGTCACAGCACCAAGCCTGGCAGAGTTCAAGGAGCATTTGGACAATGCTCTCAGGCACATAGTGTGACTCTTGGGCTGTCTTGTGCAGGGCCAGGAGTTGGACTTGATGATCCTGATGGGCCCCTTCCAACTCAGTATATTCTATGATTCTGTGATTCTATTCTAAATATTTATTTCTGCTTTTCATTTTCTGCTATAGTCTGATAATTTTTGTGTTTCTGACTGGATGACTAGCTTAAATAGAACAAAGCATATGAGAGACATTAGCCTTCTAGAGATACAATGCTTCATGAGATTCACAACATAAATAAAGCAAAGACAGTTAATGTTACAGGTAATATGATTCCATGAGCAAAAAAACCTTTTCACAGATATATTCATAACCCCCTTTTCACAGAGATAGTCACAATCTAATTTTCCTTTATTTTACCCATTTTGACTCTCTTTTGATATCTTTTCCTCTTTCAACAAAATCAGGACTTAAGTGGAAAAAAAATTGAAAAAAATCAACTCCAGTGAAAAATGCAAATGAAATGTACAAGTTTCTGATTTTCTGATTCGATTTTATGATGCTGATTATAAAGCTCCACACCACCAAAACTACTACAGGACATGTAAGACACAATGTGCCTTGCATTTACAAACTGTTACATTTCCATCTGTGGAAACGATCTTTCCCAAAGATTTTTCACTACTAAGACTGGAGCTACTGACCTTGACCAGATGAAAAAGTGCCCTGCTATAATCCCTTAGTCAAACCTCAATATGAATTCAGCATAATCTACATTTTCTTATCTGTTCTTGCTTTTTAGCAAATTAATTAAGCAGCAGTAGTTATCCCTTTGAAAGCTTATTATTCTATGTCCATACTAGAGGCAAGGTCCACATGTCAAGGTGTAAAGTAAATCTCAAAACCCAATAAATCTTGATAACATACAGTGTTACCGCCTTACTTCCGTGCTGGTACTCTCATTTATCTGAGGTTTGTGAGGAAAGATACAGCACTCTCCTTTCATGTGTTCTTCATCAAAATGCCTGGTGTTCTTTTAGGTATCATAGAAATATTTTTAATAACAATGGGTCAGAGCTTTAAATGTGCAAAGGGTTCGGATGCATCTGTACTAGCCTAGTAATAGATATCCCAGCTGCATTGCTAGAAGAATAAATCTGGGGAACTCTAAATAAAACAGTACACAGTAAAGCAGACCTTTGTTTTCTGGGTGGGGGAGTGATTGGAAAGATGCAAATGCCAACAGCCTGGAGGCTGGAAGCTCTTTTTTCTTTCTTTCTTTCTTTCTTACTTTTTTTTTTTTTTAAACTTGGCACTTTATCTCACCCTTCAGAACATATTAGTAGAAATTATACAACAGACTACACATTCAGTTGAACTATTCAGTAGAAACTCTCTCATCTGAAAGCCATTCAGTCTTCTTYAGAAGGCCCAGAGGTAGATAATTGATGCCATTGAATTTCATGCAAAACTTGGAATTTGACACACTAGGTCTAGAAATGGATTATTTAGGAAATTATAGACATGGTGGAATGACAAATGTCCACACCCATGAGCTGACAGATGGGGTTTCAGACCCTTCATTATTAAAAATAATAATCCTAGTCTTTCTGGCTAACAGGATTCCTTGCCATTAAATTGTGATCAGCAGACCCTTGTTTTGGACCATTATGCAGTTTTAGTGATTATTTTAGACTTTCCAYCTGGGAAGCAGCTGTCTTCCAGAGTATTCATTCTCAGAGTCTACCCAGTCTGGCTGAAGAACCTACCAATATCTATTTATAGTTACTAGGGGATGCTCACCTAGAATATCTGAACAGAGGGTCAGCTGGCTAATGACAGAAGAGATGTTTCATTTTTGGCTTGGATTTGACTCTGTACTGCCATGTTGTGTGCTGGTGGACCATTTTGAGTCCTAACCAACCAACCAACCAACCAACCGGTTGTGTTCATGGAATGTTTATTCACCATTAATTTTACAGTGCCTGGGTGGTAGAGTCTTGCAACCTGCATTACTTTTCCACTGGCTCTGCAGAACCATTCCACTTTGGCAGCAGTTGGGAAATACATACCTGTACTGGCATGTTTGAAAGTGCTTGGTACACATCTTGATGGATGACAGATATGTTGTAAGTTGCCTTTTTGTTTGGCTCGTCAAAGCAGGGAAATGATTTCCGTGCATCTGTTGGCTCATGATCAGTAGCCGCAATGCTCCTTAAACAAACAATACAGTGGCAAGCCTTCATTATATAGCTTTGAAATATTATCTGTAATTTCTGAGCATATTTTTTAACAATTTCACAAATGAAATTCAGCTACAAATATTCGTGTGTATTTGTCCATTCATAAAAGCAGGTGACATCAGAAACACAGAAGCTGACATCACATAGGTACGTGTAACGTGTAAGTCAGTCTGTCATCAGGATCCTCTAGGTTTCAGAGCAAAAGCTAAAGCAAATTCTTATCATCAATTATTTTTAGGAGCCAGGCAGTAAGACAGGCATGACCCCTCACAGATGGTAAAAATTTTGCTCACCCTCCTGCTGAGCTTTCCCATTGATTTATACACCTAAAATAAACTACTGATGATATCACCTGAAAAGAAATCAAGTCACTCCATGCGTTGTTTACCCACTACAGATATCCTGGGATTACAGTATTGAACATGTCCTGAGACGACACCTTGAAATTGCGTAAATGCCAATGAATCCTGCCTGTGTGTTTCTTTTTCTGCATTTACCACGTACAGTTTTCTCCTGGTGCTGTTATATTCCCCTGACTCCATTAGTGAAACTGCTGGAGAAAGCATGGAAAGTTCAGGTGAACATCCTAGTACATAACTGATGCTATACAAGCTGTGTTGGGGGGGGGTTAGAAAGTCATCTCAGTTATGCAAAACCAGCTGGAGGAGCTAGACAATAAGGGTCATGTAAAAACATTAGGTGAAGGTTRTGAGCTTTCATATCGTACTTGCTTCTTGCAGTGACATTGGGCTCCCCCATTAATGACCCACACAGTGGCAGAGCGTATTCTCCAGTGATTGATGGTGAAACGGATCGCAGATGCTTCTCCAATTAATCTGGAATGTCAAGCATTTTCTGACAGCACTTCTACAGCTGCTCCAACTATATTAAGGTAGTTTTTCTTTCCAAAAAGTAATTAAAAGTGTACATCATAAATTACAGATCTGCAGCAATCCTACAGGCTCACTTGACAACCAATTTTTCAATGTTTCTGTTGCCCTCGGCATTTCCCTGTGACGGTTAAATACTAAACTGGTCATTAGGAACTTGTAGCAGCAAGGATCATTTACAAGCCTGACGGACATAATATGTCTGGGTTCTCTCCATTCATATTACTTGGAATAGTAGCTCAAAAGTTCATGGGCAGAAAGCATAATGAACATTCACCTTAACATAATTTCAGACTCAACAGAGTTTCTTTTCTTCATGCATTCTTGGCTGTCACTCTACTTTTCATAGGATTCGAGAGCTATTTCACAATTAAGTTAACTCCAAGCCTCCAGGGCAATGCTTCACAGCTATTGGTTAAAAAATTGGCTATATATTTTGACACATTTATGTCTTGTTCCTACAGACTGATAACATTGTGATATCTCTGTTGATTTATAGGGTGATAATCCATCTATCCTCCTATGCTTGTGGAGGCAGACAGACATTAGGAGTGCAAAACTTTAGCACTAGCATTCCTATAGGCTAGATGATGAGAACTCCAGACTATGGCATGCATAGCAGTGGCAATAGAAACATGAAATGTTGTCATTTACTTTCAAACTGCATAATGTAGTTTTTAGATAAGATTTTCTTCACTGTTTGGCAGCTTCTGCTCTTGCAGTTGATGTCCAGACCTTTAAATGTGAACTAGAGATGACAGTTGTAAACATCATAGTAATAAGAAGTGAAGATCTGGCTGAGACTGCATTCAGCTGTTCCCAAAATAAAACAGTGATGCATTTAGAACCATGATGAATTTTCCTTTTTTCCCTCTCCCCCAAAGTACAAGGCATTAGTGTGGAACCCTTCCTCCCTCAGCTAATTGTAGCATTTTTCTCCTAATCTTTCTTAAAATTCAGATTTTTTGCTTCTTCTGAGAAAACTTCCGCCTTGAGGAAGAAAATTAGGAGTGCTACTTTTGTACACAGAAGAAAATTTTGCTCTTCCTTATCCAATAAAATCCTAAATACATCCTTGGTAGCCATGTGCCAGCCTCTTGTTCTCCTACAGAAAACAGAGAATTCCTATAAAAGAGAAGCCATACCTTGTCACTAATAGCAGTGCAAAATCCAAGCCAGCTGCTGTGACATGTTTGTATTATTTGTAATATTAAAGAAAAAATACAAGGGGGCTTTAGCACATTCCTTGAGAGAAACTAATGACTTGAAATAACCCATTACACCAGGCAAGGACTCCTCTTTTTCTCCTTTCCATAATATCTGAAAATAACACAAGTGTTACGTAGTTATGCTCACTACATCATGCAAAGTAGGAAAGGACTGTTATCCTTTTTCATCAATGGGGAAATGAAATGTGCAGACAGAGGAATAGTTTTACCAAAGGACTTAAGTGCTTTCAGCTGATTTGGGAACCCACAGGAAGATCTAGGCAGTCCAAAATCTACGTTTTCAAAGTTTCTCCTTTCCTATTCCCTACCTGCACGTGCACATCAATTTAAATAGTTGTGCTTCCAAGGTATCTCAACATTCACTTCAGGGCATGTCCAAAAGCACCTTTTTCCTGATGGGGATTGTGTGATCTTTCTGAACAGGATTCCCAAATGAGGCGTTCTTCTCCCTAAGCTTCTCAAGGATCCCAGACTTAGAGGCATGTTCAGCACGTGACTACCTGTTTTCCACAAAGAGTGGTGGGAGATTTGAATCTAAGCAACAGCAGAGCCTGGACACGTGCCCAGTTTGTAAACAAAAGGCATTGTAGCTATGCTTTGGCAAACCTTTGCCTTCACTGATAGACAGCTGGGGAGCAGCTTAGCCCTGGGACCTGACTTTCAGGTGTCATTAAGTCTCTCAAAAGGTCCTGCTGCTTCTAACACTGCACAGAAGGGATGATAGAATAGGTTAATTACATGTTGGATCTCAATTTCACCTCAGCCCCCTTCTCTTTAACATCCACTATTGATAGACTTGTTTGATCATTGCTATTACCTGATCTGATTTGTATTTACTTGCAACATGACAAGAATACAACTATTTGGGTTGAAATTTTCCAAGGGTGATGTCTACCTCAGGCAAAGGCAAAATAAAAAAGCTAATTCCAGGCAGCATTGTTGTTTAGTAGAAAGCCAGGGGAAAATGCATTTTTAGTAAGTAATAAAGCCSTTCCCTCGCTGTTCTTCCTCACCCCATCCTATCTCTACCCTTTGCCTCATAGCAGCAACTTGACTGGTGGTTGATTTAATTTTAAAGCTGTACTTACCACTATCACATACATTGCCTCGCTGCCCCCACAAACAATCTGCCCAAACTCAATCACATGAAAAATATTTTAGAATTCACCATTCACTCATTCTTATTAAAACCCTCCTCAAGCCTAACAAACTCACACCCTCGAGTTCCTTTCTGTATTGAGAGTTTTCAGACTGCTGGCTAGGATCATTCTTGTAATTGTAGCTTCCAGCATCCAATTCAAGAAGTAGGAATAGTCAAAGTGAGCTCACATTTTGTGCTTTCTTTAGTTTGTACAGATATCCTTTCTTCCTGGCAACAGATGCTTGTCCCTTGTGTACCTATACTGTCCGGATTTGAGGKACAGGCACTCACTCTCCTGCTCTGCGACTCGGCAGACCTGTGTTCTGGTCCTGCTGTTCTGGTGTTGTGACAGACCTGCGGCTATTAATTTAATATCTAGGTATCCTTCAGCAATGAAAAGGAAGTAACACACCTCAACTTGGAAGAATGCTAGGAGACTGCACTTTAAAACTGCTGTGGAAGTCAGATGTTCAAAGTGTAAAACCAAACCACCTTTCAAGTCAGAGCAATACTGAGGCCATAGATGGAAGAAAACAAGAGGAAAAGAGCTGCCTGGTTCGAGCTGTTCCCTACATGACTTCTTCACACGAAAAATCAATGCTTGCTTTATSCTCTACCTCTTCGATTTGCTGCTGCTGGTGCCTGTCACTGCTGCTACTCCTGGCATTGCCTGTCAGTGGTTGAATGAAGCTGATGAGACTCTCACTCATGACACCACTGTCCCAGGAGCGCAAACAAATGCCATGAAAATGCAACAGTGTTTGTCTCTATGTAAATATTGGAAAATGGATGACTGTCCTCTCCATACATTAACTGTTAAGAAAAGCCTTTGAGCAGTGRGCAATGACTTCTTCAAGCTTCCACCTTGAAGTAGTGCAAACCTGGCAAGTGGAATGGGTTAGCTGAACTCTGGTAAGGCTTTGTAATCTTTCGATACCGGTTGATATATTAATAAGGAAGAGATGGAGCACAAAAAAAGTCAAAGATAATCTTAATTGTTTGGACTTTCCTACACATAATTTAAACCAGCTGCAGGAGACAGGGAAGTTCTGGTTTGAATATTCCTCAGGCTTACAACATCAAGGAGGTATGCTATYAGGAAAACTATCAGAAGGACATTTTACACCAAAACTGTTACCTTGGGGAGTGACAGAAGAGAGTGGTAATAGTTGTATGCTATTTATGGTACTATAGAGACAAAAATAGGCCTTGATCCCTCCAGCTCTCTGAGGGAACTATTCAGTTCAAAGGTAATCTGGGACCACTAGAGTTTGAAAACGTTTTTCAGAATAATAATAACAAACCCCTCATCTCTCCAGCCCACATTCACTAGTCAGCAGCCAAAGGGTTTTGAATACAGCATCTTCCTTAGGGGAATGAGAAAACTAAAGAACAGCCCAGAAATGTCAGCAAGCTGGTGAGAGACAAGACTGAAAACCTGAAACAGAAATAGAGCAGGCCTGAGCAAGTAAAAATAGAGAAGAAAGTTTAATAAATAAAACTGCTTTACTTGATCTGTCCGTTCTCAGTATAGGTGGTCCTGTAAAACCCAACCAGCGAACCATTCAGCCAGCCTTGAAACTTCAGRGTGAGCACATAGGGATCACTTTCATCAGTGACAGGGAGCTCTGCTGCTGCCGTCATCACTATATATTCTTGTGGTGCATACTCAAAACAGTCATTCAGAGCAATCTGCTCTCCTGAAGATTTCCGGAGTGTGGGCATTTCTGTAATCTTGGTCTCTCGAAGGTGAAGCCACACAGAGGTGGTTGGTTCTTCCAAAGCAATAGAAATATTGACCGTCCCAGTGTAAATGTCCTTCTCCATTTCAGGCTTGATTTCCAGATCATAGTGGACAGGCTTGACATAAGTGGGCAGCCTAAAATTTCTCCATTCTCCAGTCTCATCATTCTTGGAAGGACAGGGATCCAAATCCACTGAGGGAGGAGGCTGATCTGTTGTTGTTGTCTGATCTGTTGTTGGTTGATCTGTTGCCTCTGGAGGTTGCTGACATTTAGGTCTGCTCAATCCCACACCAAGCCCCACGGCAAGTCCTACAACAATCACGATGCCACAGATGACAGCCACATGCTTTGTCTTCATGCAGTACCTCTTGGACTTCTCATCCTCAAAATCCATGCCCTCCATCTCTGCTCTTGGGTCTGTTCTCAGAGCAAAACATTAACCACAAAAAAGGTTATTAGTCACTCCAGCACTTGCATTTAGTAAACTCAGCAGTCTTGGTTTGTATTTTAATTGTGTAGCTATAGCTGTTCGCTGCCTGTCTCCCGCACCTCGCTTTCCAAGAGACACTCAATTAATTAAAGACAACATGCATTTGGAGGAAATGTGAACGATCAAAAGAAGTGCAGCTGGGCTGGGAGACAGAGGGAACTGACACAGAAGAACATTGTTCCTGCCGTGCTCCCCTTATAAGCAGTGCAACCCCACCCCCCAGCCCCTCCTGTTCTGGCCTGAGTTAAATATAAAACAGTGCTATGTTAATCAGCAGTCAGGAGATGATCAGATGCCAAAGCTCTGTCAGCAGCTTTCAGAAGGAGTTTGCAGATAGAGGTGTAACTGCTCCAAACCCTCAACCTTCACCACTACCTCTTCCTTTTTTTCCTCTCCTGTGTCTTGTTTAGGCTTTTGAGGTTTGCATCGGGCTTTTTTTCTTCCTCTTACTAACAAAGATTTCCTTGAGGTTCCATGCTATAGTCTGTGAAATGACATCTCAAAACTTGCAAAAATCACATACATCTTTCAGTTGTTTCCCCTCCTTCCTAGGCTCATTTACCTTTGCCGAGTAATTCAAGGCAGTCACAGACAGACGAATGCACAGTGGAACAATAAATTTTGGTCACTGACTTCAAATTTTTAAAGTTGTCTAATTGCTCTCCCCCTTACAGGGCCAGTTTTCCAGGAGATTGACCATAACCATGCRTGCAAGCTGGCAGGCTGGGATAGCATTGCTTTGTTGGTCAGCACAATTACAGTGCTGCTTGTCCCTTGCTGAGAGGGACACTTCTAAGTATGATTTATGCACTAAAGATCTAATTTAGCATTTATTGCTTGTCATCACAATGTGGCACTTCATTGAAGCAAATTAATTGAATAGAGCCTGATTCTGCTTGAGGGAACTTATTGTAAGTAAGGCCTTGCTAAGCCTGCAAGCAAGATGTTGCTAATGCAGTATGAAACTGAGCACAGCAGTAGTCTTGACCTTGTTTGATATTGGACTAAAGGAAAATACTGTAGAAGAGAAATGTCAGTCCCCACATCTCTTAACCATTTCTCTCCACTTATGAAGCCTACTTGAGAAGATTTTTTAACCAGGCACATCAGTTTGGCTTCATGCCTCCCAATTTAGTTTATTAGGAGACAGATTGTTATCACTTTCTTTTCTTTTCTTTTCTTTTCCAGCTCTTTTTCTTTTCTTTTCTTTTCTTTTCTTTTCTTTTCTTTTCTTTTCTTTTCTTTTTTTTTCTTTTCCTTTTCTTTTCTTTTTCTTTTTTTTTTTTTTTTTTTTTGAGATAAATGAACTTTCACCTGAATGGATTGACTTAGGCCTTAGAATCAGTTAACACATGCTTCAAGTGAGATGCACTGAACTGGGGAAGGAGCTTTACCAGAAAAGATTCCACCCAGTCTGTTTAGAAATGGATCTGCTCATAAAGCCTCACTTTGAAAATGTCAGTCACCATAGGGAACTTTAGCCACACAGCTTGCATCAGCACTCTTCCAGCACACTGCTATTTATCTATCATCTCATTTTAAAGGCAAGGGTTTCCCACAGGAACTGAGAAGTAAAAAGGTCTTTTTTTTTTTCTTTTTTGCAGAGCATTAACTCTTCCTCAGATATTTTCAAAAGTGAGAAACTGATAAAAAAATCAAGCAGAAAGCTAAAAATCTGTTTCACATTATGTCCGTTTTTATTGTTTTTTATTGTTTTCCATTTCTCTGCTGTGATCAAAACTAGATATGACATGGGAAACCAGTGTCCTTTAATGGATTGGGTAAGAATTCGACTTCTAGCAACAGAGCCAGCACTGAAGATCATAGTCTTAACATTTAGAACCATTTCATCTTTTCTTTTGTTCTGATTGGGCAGGACAAGGAAAAATAGTTACAACAGATTTTAAATAAGACATCTTTAGCCAGAAAAGGCCATAAGTAATGAGATGGTAAACGTGTCTTGATTTCAGACATGCTTTTTACATCACTCCCATTTTCATTTTCCTTAGCCATGAGCTCTTCTGTTACATTTTTAATCTGAAGATAAAAAATGCTGTTTGAACTTATAGACTGCAGAGCAGGTTATTTACTGTAGTTTTGAAGAGACTTGAAGATCTCTTCATGGTAATAATTACCTCTTTCAGGGAGAGCTAGAAAACAAATGTGGATGAGCTAGTCCTAAACAGCAAATATATATGTATTTTTATCCTAAGGTTTGAAGACAACACTACTAGTGAAGTCCACTACAAGCTGTCAGTCAAGTGCAGTAGTGTAGTTATACACAAGTTCTAGCATTGATCTTCTCTTTGTAACAACTGAGGTTCCAACCTAGTTGCAGCCAAAACTAGATATAATATATTTCTGATATRGGTAGCTATGAGCAGATTTACTCCTCCCACATCCAAAATGTGCTTTATTACTGGCACTCCTGCAGTCAGCCAGCAGTGCTAACAAGCTGCCCAGCTGCCAATGACCCTGTACACATGTCAAAGGACAAACAGGGCCCAAACTATTAATTCCTCTACACAAGAGCAGTGAAGGAGGGTGGAGCTCCCAAAAGCAATGCCAGTATTCCCTCTCCTTGGCTGTCTCCAGGCAGAAAGGGGCAGAGAACAGGATCTACCTCTCCACAGAGGAGAGCACCATGGCCTTCATGGACAGTGTATAGMTACTTTGTTTACCCTCTCCCCTCCCATCCCCATGGTGGATACCCATCTGGTAAGTCACAGAAAGCTCCCCTGAAGCTGCTCCAGCACACACTACAAGCATGACTGCAGGCAAGTGCTGGCCAAGCTGGGATTGGCTTAGATTGCTTTAGTTTAACTTTTAGAAAAGAGATTTAAACAGTCTTAGCAGTCACCTGGGCAATGCTAATACCTGCTATCATTTGTTTGGTGTTGATATTTTTATCCAATCAATTTCACCTGAAGCTAGGATTTAGTTCCCAGTCTGCGCCAGAACTACCACAACTAGCTTAACCCTGACCTTTTGGATACCTAAAATGCAGGGGGGTATGGAATCACCCTGGTCTGTCATGACATTGCTGGTGTGGACATGTACATGCCTGTAGGAGCAATATCCAGATATCTTTTCAGACAACTACCAGGAATGTAATGAATACTAATTTTTATCCACAAATTGTCAGCCATTCATTTCCAATGTAATTTCCAATTTGAAGTATGGAAAGTGGAATAAAATTTCTGCAAGTGACAGCCAGGATCAACACTAGGAAAGGCCTGCTCTAGGCATGCAGGGAGATGTCATATACTCCCAGGATATCCTTAATTGAAGCTGACAATGAGAAAAGACCTGCTCTGGAAAGCATCAAAGACATGAAAATAAATGAAGTATATGAAAAAAAAGAAAAATAAAAAGCTCCACTGCAACTCACAACAAATGAAACTCTTCTGAGCCAAGTCATCCTTGGAATAACATGAAACAGTTATTGGGCCTATGCCAAGGAGCTCTTTGTCTCCCTTTGTCCCAGGACTTTAAGGCAACATGAGGGTAGCAGAGTCTAAGGACCTCTGACTCCCTTCTGCTCTCTGAGCTGCCCTTGCTGCAAGATTTTTTAGGAATAATAAATGAATCCTCTCTGCCTCCATCAGGAGGAATTTGTCTCTCTTTATGCTAAAATAACACTCCTTTGATTTTTCATCGCAAAAAAAAAAGAAGACATGAAGCAATCTGCTGTAGTGACTGCTTTCTGGAAGACCTGCACTTGTAGATTTCTCCCCTGGGGCCCCCTACCAAAAAAACCTTTAGGACATTAATTTGAGAATTATGAAACTAGTTGAATGTTGTTCCGTCAGGTCACAAATGAACATTGTCAGATATAAGTCCCTTGTCCAGTGTTTTCCTATGTCTRTAATGACTGATTTTGTCTCTGTCTTTTGGCTTTAAGCATCCTCTAGCAATCATTAATCCCCTAGAGTTCATAAGTCTTAGTAATTACTGGCTTGCAGTGGTACTTGTTCCACTCACAATCTTTTCTATGACAGTTTTTAACTCCAAAACAAGTTCTTTTGGGTTTGTGTTGTTTGGAAGTGCAAATGTTTGAACTGATTTGAGAAAAACAGTCAGGATTTGTTTAGCCATAATTGTTTCCCGATTTAGATCTTTAAAATCTGGAATCAAGTTGTGGGATACCTTTGGATGTGGTGCCTTGGGAGGACTGCATTATTTCCTGCTGCAGACTGATAAGTTCTGTCTGTAACACACCAGTTGAAGTGCAGTGCAGCCTCACAACTTATTCTGCGTTCTGCTGTGTTCCCCCAGCAGGTTAGTGCTAGATGTTGTATTTATCACTGAGGTTGAGGCTCAAGGGAGCTACCTCAAGCCTGTTCTCAATGAAGTACTATGAGTTACTGTTAGTAGAGGCTTTACTTCCTTTCTTTCTGTTTTTCCTGTTTCAAATTCCTGGATGTAGATTCTGTCTTGAAATGTGAATGCCATCTCTTATACTGTTTATGTAAACAAAGCAAGTCAAACTGTATTCATTTTGTTTGCTCTATCATATCATGGTCATTATATGATATCATATATCTTATCAAATGAACACTTGTCATAAAATCATAGAATGACTTGGGTTAGAAGGGACTTTAAGGATCATCTAGTCCCTCCTGCCATAAGCAGGGACATTTGCTACTAGACCAGGTTGCTCAAAGCCCCATCCAACCTRGCCTTGAACACTTCCAGGAATGGGGCGTCTCACCACCCTCATAGTGAAGAGTTTCTTCTTAATATCTAATCTGAACCTACCCTGTCAGTTTAAAGCCATTACCCCTTGTCCTATCCACATATGCCCTTGTAAGAAGTTCCTCTGCAGCTTAATCATGATGATACAGTTTGATGTGATATCACATCATATTGTATTATAGAATTCCATCTTCCACTGCATTGCTACCAAGATTAGATTCCTTGTGTTCTTTTATTCTAGTCATTAGCCTTTAATACAAAACCAGAATAGTCTGAATCCTGGTAAATACAGTTCCAACTTTCCTATTCTACCACGTTTTATTATTTTTACATTTTTGTACCCTTTTTCTTGTCAGTGGTGGTCATTAAAATAGTTAGAGTTTATGGCTCTGCACTCTTCATCTTCCAATGCCTTTAAAAACATGCCTGAGGAGAGTTCTACTGTATCAACAAAATATGATTTAACTTATAGAGACAATTTTTCCAAACTCACTCAATAGGCATTTTATTCAACAACTTCCTAAATAAAAGTGAGAAAAGCAACAAGCTTTTACAGTATAACTTCCAGGATATGTTGTTGGAGTACCAGCAGACCCAGAGGAAAACCAGATACTGAGGTTTAGAAATTTCATGTGAAATTCCTTGATGAACTTTTGGAGGCATTTTATACTCATAGAGTGAAAAACTTGCTTTCCACTCTCTTCACTTTGTTTTGTGAGTGAGAGTGATATCCTACAAGACSTCCTCTCTCCACTTGCAACTCAGGGCACTACTTTTTATCTACCTCAAATGAGTTGCAGTTCCCTGAGGTGCCACCTCTGCCCTCGAGCACTGCTGTGTCATTTGGTAGGCACTTGTATTGATCCATTTCTATGTCTAGAAAGAAGAGCAAAAGAAGAAAGGCATTTTGATGGAGGAGATGTGTAAAATTTCCTTCCTACCTTGACTGGCCCCAGCCTGAAACTGTTAACTTTCAGGGCAAGCTTATTTGTATTTGCTTTGTCCTTTGGATGTAGGGGGAAGTTCAGAGGCCAAATGAGTGAAAACGAATCATCAGTCAGCCCAATAGTGGTGTCTGCTCAGCCTGGAGCAGATAGTACTAAATCCAAGTATGATACCGGGTTCATCGAGCAGGTAATGGAGATTACTGTGGAAAACATGATTTTCAGTTGAAGGCATGTTTTCACTTACAATAAATTGTGGGTTTCTCGTCTTACTAGAAAAGATATAGTGGAAATAAAAGAACTCATCAAACTAACCAGCAAGACAAACAGAATGAAGGATCAATCATCCTTTTAATCACTAAAAGAGATTAAGACACTGAATCTTGCACTCTTACAACGGTATGCACTGGGGGCAATTCCATAATAGTCAATAGCAAAGTGCTTGAGAATCTGAAAAAAGAGCAATAGCATATAATAACAGGGTAAAAATAGTGTGTAGCTTAGGTTAAGATAGCTCGACTATGCCATAATACAATAGCAAGGAAACTCACAGGACTTTCACTGTGCAGTAAATTTGGCACAGATTGGAAGGAAACCTTTCATATTAATCTCACATATATCTCATTCATAGTAGCACTCATAGTGAGGGGCCATAGATGCTGTTTATGAACCATCTAATGCAAGCCACTGAAAAGCAAAACAGTAGACCAAGAAGATTTCTGGTCTCTTCTTCTATATAAATTCATGTGATCTTTTGCTGCTCAAGCTGCATCAGAAGTTTTTCCAAGCTGCAGATAAATAATTGCTTATGTGCTTTCTAGCACTAGAAAATTCTCTTAAATGAAACCAAGTTAGTGCAAGAGGATACAACAGTTTAACATTTTTGCTTGGTTGGAAATGTAATCTCAGGGCAATTGTCTGTCGACATGTATTTAGGTTACTTCCAAGTCTGTTACCTGTTTCATTTTTCCGGCCAGAGTGATGAAGTTGATGAAAAAGAAAACAATTGCAGTTGCATAAACTGTTTAATTTACTATTATATAAAAAAATCCTCTTTTTCCCCCTTTGCAAACAGGATTGTGGTTATATTAAGGCATTTCAAAATGAATCAAGGGATKGGGGGATGAAAGAAAGTCAACAATTATAGATCTGGCTCTCCTCCCTTCCTGCCTCCCAGGTGAATCTCTGAATGAAAAATTAAAATCGAGCAAGCTATGTCTTTGGCACTTTCACCATATTTGCTTCATCTGTTTTGCCCTGTGTACAATATGTCTCTCTCTCAAGGACTAGCTGTTTTCCTCCATCCTTAYCTCCCCACATCTGTTGACAACAGGTACTGCAGTGGTTGGGTAGAGCAGGAGATAGACAGAGATCAGTGGACTGATTCCCAGGCAAGTTCCTAAATGCTCACCACACACACTTTCACAAACAGGGCTGTATGTGAGGGGTGGTGAGATGCATGCACTGGAAGTACCAGAGAGCAAGTTTGCCTCAAAGAGGTGTCACATTAGGGAGAGGGCTCTGAAATGAGCACTATTTATTTGATATTATTTGGGAGTCACATTCTTCACTGCAGGCTGAGCAGACACCATTACTGGGCTGACTAATGCTTCATTTCCATTTTTTTTGCCTCCGAAATTCCTCCTGCTGTTAAAGGAGAAAGCAGTCCTTCAGAGCAAGAATCAGCAAAATGCTTTTGCACAGAAAGACTACTATTCTATTTTAGCTAACCTAAGCCGACCTGAGAGTACATTTTTTTGGCCAAAAGTAAGTCCTCATAGCTGAATTAATTTTTATTATGACTRGCAGCAATCAAAATATTAGGCGTTTTCACACAAAGATGGGGACATCTTTACTCTTTGGGTATATAACAGGTTATTTTGAGCTTGTGTGCAGCAGTACAGGTTGGCCATAAATGAACAGAACAGCAAAAATTAGCACTTGGTAAAGATCGCACTGAAGAAAAAGTGGCACAAGCAAAATCAAAGAAACACAGGAATTTGAGATCTTACAGATGATCAAAGCAATATTTCATCTTCCTTCTAAAACCAACTAAAGGGTCGCATCCTTTGTATCCAACACCAAAGGGAGCCAAGGAGGCCTACAGCTGGGGAAATAATCGAATAGTTTCTTGGGCTACCTGGATTCAATTCAAGATTTTAACTCCTTGTCCAAGACCTTCTCCACTGGTAATCAGATGTCAAATGGGATTGGATCTTATGCACCAATTCACTTTTAATTTTCTAGCATCAYTGCCTCTGCTGCCCATGAAGAAGTGCTGGTGTTTTACAGGATAAGCTACAGGATGGGATATTGTATTTCCTGCAGAGCCTTTTTTCCTTTCTCACTTTAATTCACTATTTTATTTGCCTTTTCCTCAAACCCCAGCTGCTGATAGACTTTAACAGAAACCTATCTTCACTAAAAGGAACTTCCTTCCAAGAGGTTCTGGCAATACAAGCCACAAAAAATACTGGGAAACAAAAATGATACAGTAAAATAATATATATTATGGATAATATCCATGATATATACCCATGACATATACGAACAAAAAAGTCAACTTTTCTGCCTCTGTCCTAATGTCTTTTAGAAACACATAGCACAGCGTGTTTATGTTGTTTTCAGGCTATTTTTGGTTCCTTCTGAAGTCAATAATAAYATTTCTATGCACTGCAAAGAGACCAAGAGGTAGAGCAGAGAATTGCAGGCCTCCATTTATTACTACATCTGAGGGCAATGTTTAGACGTAGGATTTTTAATGCTTCTTCCTCACAGAAATTTTTTCTATTTACATACATACTTTCAAGAGCAGCCTAATGGTTTTAGACAGAGCAGAGGCTTAGTGCTTGCCCAGAGACTGTAACTGCTGGTTTTAGATACAAGAAAAAGGTAGGGCACTAAAAAATCGAAGGGAGGGTATGACATGAAGTGATAGGACAATTATATCAGTATAGCCATGTAGGCAGGTACGTATGTGCTATTCATTTTGACTATTTGTAATCCAACATATGTAATTTGTATGACAAGTAACTTGTATTACATGTAATTCATATTACATGTAATTCATATTACGTGACAGGCTCTCATTATGTTGGATTCCTTCTCATAATGACACAACTTCAAATGAAGTTCTTTTAAATTAAATAATTCCATTAAAATATCTGCTCAGCTGAGAAGAGCACTTCTTGGACTCTCAGACAAAGCAATCACCAACTGAATTAYCAGAACTCATATCTATGGTGCAGTCAACAATGTTCTTCAACACTGATGAATCAGTCTAAGATTAAAAAGTCAAAGGGCAAACTATTCAGCATAGTTTTACAATGACCATATCTTACTTTTCCAAGATTAGAAGGTTGTTTCTGAAGCATATGCTTGGGATAACAGTAAAGCAAAGTGCAATCTATAGAAATCCTTCTCATACTTTTAAGTTCAACGTGACTTTTAGAATGGAACTAATTTTTTTGCGGAAGATACACTACTACAGTGGTACATGTCAAGAAAAAGATAGCTCAGAAACAAAAYTGTAATAATTTTCTTAATTTTATAGTACATCAAGTTGACTATGGTATAAGGGCATCTCTGTATGAGACCTGAGTCTGTCTATTCCAGCTGGAGGGTCAGCTAGTTTTTTCCCAGAGCTATGCCACCCTCTTCCTTCCATGTAGCTTGGTCTGTAATATCTCTGTTATTGACAAAGGTGTTCAAATCTTCACACATGGACATGGAGAGAAAAATGGGAAAAGAAACTAAAGCTAATCACAAAACAAAAATGCCTTTGTAACAAAGTTGTTAATGTAAAAAACCACTGAAGTCTATTTCCATCCCCCAGTCCTTCCTTCTTACTTTTCTAATTGTCCATTGTCCCAGTCCAGGAGAGATACCTGAATTGCTGATATTCTGGGGATATTTCACCTAGATGGCAAAGGAATGCTTCTGACTCTGTGGAACACTAACAGTTCTGTTTTATTTATACCAAGTAGAAACCTCTAAATGTTCTAGATAGAGAAATAGAGAAAGCCTTTTTCTGCTTTGCCAAGGCGGAGTTTGGTTTTCTTAATTCTTATCTTTCTCTAAGAGACAGCTGTACATTTAGTACTGGAGAGAAAGCAGAATTCAGAGCCTTGCCTTCAGGCAGACTCACTATAGTTTAACATGCTGCACAAGCTGTTCCCTATTGTCCTGTGGCAATATTTTGGCACACGCTCAGCTGAGACTCCCAGATTCGCATGAACCATTTTAACAAGCAGCCCAGTTTTTCAAGTGCTTTCTAGTGAAGTCAAGCATCCTATTTAGCGCAGAAAAAAAAATTAAATAAAACCCCAACCACCAAAACAGTAAAATTGTAACTTAATTTGCAGGAAAATGTAAGTAGTAGAAAGAAAAATCAGTGCATACTTTTCAAGGTTATCCTGAAAGTTGTATGTATTACATGCTGCAGCTTTGCACTCCTGGAATCCTATCAAACCCAGTGTTACGCTCTTGACTAGATCTAGACTTGCAGGCTTGCAGACTCATTTTAAGTAAAAGATTCTGGTTATGCTTCTCTGATCATTTAGATTATTGCCATTGCCACATTGAGCTGAGTGTCTGCATTCCCCTTGTGCCAGCCCTTCTTTCCTGCAGTACAGTAGGACTCAGGACTTTTTGTCTCCTGCAATATACTGAAAAAGTCCTGAAGAAAACAGAAGTTGTTATATTGCTTCAGGTCATGCATGTGACCAGCAGTGGTGTCCAAGCAAATTCTCTCTATGGCCTAGTGCCTTTTATCCGATGACTGTAAGTGCAGGGCTCCGTCATTCCTCTAGAAAATAAAATTCAGCACTAATCCCACAGCCTCACCCAGGGCAGAGTACCCAGTGTAGCAGGGATTAGAGCAGTTCTTCCAAGCAGTGCTGATCCCACATTTAGCCCTATATCCCAGCCCCTCTGAGTAGCTAAATGGGCTACTGTCTGTCCCAGTAAGGGATGTTGTCTAGCCATACTCTTTGCTAATCAGGTCCTTGGGAACTAGCTCGGTTCAGACAGACCACCGTTTCTACTGTCTCTGATTTGTTTCTGCAACACTAAATATAATGTCTCCCCCAAGCCTTTGCACTCCTCTTTTAGGGTCAGTACCACCCCTCACACATCAGTGCCTTTTGTCAGGGGAAAAATTATAAAATTCACTTTCTCAGGTGTTTTCCAGCACAGGTTCACAGCTTTAGGAGTGTCAGAAATCATTGCAACAAGGGAAAGAAAGTGCTTTCATTCAGCAAATCACTAAAGCCGCCTTCCCCCTGGGAACAGCATGAACTAGTCTCTTAAATACAGTTCTAAATCCCTTGATCTGCTGGGATTTACGACCTCACCCAGAAAGAAAGAGGTGAWGCCAGGCAATGACCAGGGAGCAGAGGAAATGACCTCAACTGCTCTGAATAAAAGGGCTGGGAAGAGAATGGTCAAAGGAGGTGATGGCTAGAGGAACGTGATTTCTAAGGTGAGGTCTGATGACTGAGATTTCTGTATATATGCTGTGGAGGATGGATATATGTAAAAATATTTCCCTGGTTGGGCAGTTAATGAAGAAATCCAGTTGGTTTTGGTTATTTTATTTTTGGCACCTGCATGACTCAATGACAGATGTATAACACTTTCGATGCAATTTCCTCTTCCATGTGCAGCCTCTCTTGTCCATCTCCCATCAATGTAATCAGACCTGTGTTGATGCCTGTCCCCAGAGCTGTGTGATTATTTCTACACCTTATATAATYGAATTCCAAAAGTCGTGAGTGAAGTAACCCAGCAGAGATGGAAATATGGCTCTGAGGGATTTTTATATCAGATTATGATTTACCTTCCTGTTCCAGAATGTGAAAACCCACGTTGCTTTTTTGACCTGCCTATCTTAAAAAGGCACTTTTGCTATTCTCATGAGGACAAGCTTCCACTGTCTTACTCTGTGGCAACTTCATTGCTCATTTATAAATAGGAACAGATGTTTCACTTACATACCAATGAMGAACAGGTGTAGAGAATAAAATTATTTCCTCCTCATTTAGTATTGTTTCCCTTTCTTCACACTAACTTCTCTGTCAAGATAATCCACTCCACTGTTGGCCAGTCACTCAGACTGGAGTGCAAAAGCCGGGCTGTGCTGCCTCCCATCCATGTTGCCCTGAGGACATCTAGATTTAACTCTCCTGTTCTCTTCTCTTGCCCCGAAGTACAAAACAGATGACTTTGCAGCTGTATGCAGGTGGCAGCGAGGGAACTTGTACCAATGTGTCTGGTTATGCAAATAGTGTCAAGGTACTGTCTTGTTTTAGACTTGGGCTGATAGATCTGCAGTATTTTGAGTATAGGTAGCTACAGGTGCTGGCTTTAAGTGCAGCGTGTTGCTTGAATGGAAACTGGGTATTCATATTCAGAGGGATTTCTGTACTATAGTATTGCAATTAGTCTCCCAGTTAAACAGGTTAATAGTTTACTCAGGATTCACCAGTACAATTTGAAATGCTAGAAATGGTTCTATCGTATTACATCTAGTTGGACTTTATTCTTTCATCAGGAGTGGCTTTAAGGGTTGCCAAATTGCACAGAAATAGCATTAGTGTTGTTACATTTGGAAAAGGGAGCTAGTATAAAAAATAGACTGATATGAATGGTTATTACCACAGAAAGATTTTGAAAAGCGACCTTCAGCTAAATAACCTCAAAGCTGTAGGAACGAGGCCGCAAGTTTCAAATACTATTTTGTTTGGGAGATTGCCCAGCACGTGCCTGATAACTTCTGTGCTTTAGGTACATCCTTCAGTGGCTGTTTTTGCTAAAAGAAACCCCAAAAGACTAAAAGGACAGGCTCTTGCTGCATCTATATGACCTCTCATGTAGCTCATGTTACTCATATAAACAGCACAATGATAATGTTTCCCTGCCAYCCTATTCTGCAGTTAGGTGTTTAATCATGCAAATACTTAAGGTGCACTCAGTCATTCTGGTTCCCAAATGCACTTTTTATGAAGTGAATGATGGTACTTCTTTTTACCTAGCTGTTTTTAGGGCCAGACTCCAACATTTCATTACTACATAACTTGAACTGTGCCACTGCTTTTGCCAGATATCTGTAAGTTACTTCTCTGTAATGAAAAAGGAACCTAGTCTATTAAAATGCACAAAAACCTGATGTACACAAGAATCATTTACAAGACAATATACAGGCATTCAAAGTTTTAGTTATTCAGAGCCTCAGCACTTATTCTGGTGCTATCTAAGAGAAGTGCTGCGCTTTCTAGAATATGACTATGAGGTTCTAGTTCACACTTTGCTGACACTGTTCCTGTTGTGGTCCTTTTCCCAAAGCAATGAGAGGTACACTCTTATGTCATTTGAAGTTGTTTTCCTCAACTCTAGTATGCCATGACTGCCTTTGTTCAATATCTGGGTCCTGGTCAAGTACMTGTATAGTACTTACTGTCAAGGTCTTAATTTTGTCTTTTTGTGTGTGTGTTTTCCAGTAAGCAAAGTTAATGCTTCTTGCATGAGCTTTCAGGACAGAGCACTTGCAGAAGAGAATTGTTTAGTGGAGATGCTTAGAAGGCTTTGTCCATGCCCAGGGCTAAAGCACTGTCTTTGGCAGTTTCTGACTGGTGGACACTACAATGATAAAACTCTCGTCCTTTAGGGAGCAGTTAATAGGAAAACCCTGCGGATTTTTGATGTCGGACGACACAGCGGGTAGTACAGCTTGCCCTGACATGAAAGGCTGGGTTCCAAGCTGGCAAAGCTTGCTGTTTCTCTGGGTTAGCAAATCAGAAATATCATAAGTAGATTAATTTTTTTACTGGGAGAAGAAGGATGTCAAATCAAGGAAGACTCGTATTCATATTGACCAACTGATAGGATACTGAATGAGAGCACAGTCTGAGAAATGAGAAAAAGGAAAGAGTTGCCATGARCAAGGCAATGTGCATTTCACAGGAGGGAAGTCTTGCACTGCGTTAAAGAAATAATGAAATTACTTGACATGCCATTTTTTTCTAGAGTTATGCTAATGGTGGTTATAACAGTGCTTATTTTTCATACTCTGGAAGTTTCAGTGGAAAAAGAATAAATCAGTTTATCATAAATATGTTGACAGTTATTAAAGAAACATTCACAATTCAGGATACCTGAATACAGTAACCTTTTAATAAAAATCAAATCCAGTTCTCCCATAAGATATTCTTCTGTTATTACTATGCCTGGGTACAAGACAGATGTTACAAGACTTCAGTTTCCATGACCAGAAAGTCACTGCATTAGTATTTAACTTCATCCCAGCACCTTCACTGGATAACTTTCTGTCAAAAAGAAGGGTACAAGAGTTCCCATTAACATTATAAACAGAGGAGTCAACATCCTTTAAGCCACTTGTAAAATTGGTGCAGCGATGTGATTTTTGAATYAATATGTCTTTCCATATTATATATCTGGCAGCACCATGAGATGTCACCCCCCACTACTGGCATTTTACAGCTCAGAATATGAAAGCTTCTGCTGAGATGAGATACTTTTATGCAAGGTACTTAAAACAAGGAAGCCAATGACAGCTCCAAATTCTGAAGTAGTGTTAACTGAAGACAAAGCAATAAAATGTTATATTGTACAATAAAACAGAGCATAGCCTTGGAGTTTGACTACATGTAAGTATTGCTGGCAACATTTCTGCATCCTGGAAGCATCTTAGATTTAAGATTGAAATTTCTGTCCCTACTCCATCTCTAATGGAAGGTTTGCAAAGCTTTTCATGGCCACAGAACAGATATTTAGCATGCTTCAGGACTMGCAGTTTTTCCTCAAACCTTAATTATTTCCTTGGCTACGATTTTGTACTTAGTAGTAGGCTGGTTTTGATGTCAAGGAAGAAGCTGTCATTCCTCAAAGGGAAAGCCRTAGACTTCCTGGTTATAGCACCAAAAACTTACCATCCCTTGAGGAAAGACCCAACCCTTAAAAGGGAGATTTCTGACAGAGCACCAGGATACCACATGGGTGCTAAAAGTGGTGAGGCAAGGCTACAGTCCTGCTGGGAAGTCAGTCTGCAGTGTGAGGGTCGTTGGCCAGGCACAGGCTGTGACAGAGCTTGAAGAAGGGAGTAAAAGCCCAACCTGACCCTAAATAGGGCCTCAGCAGGTAGGGATGTGGGTGGGGGTACCTGAGGTGAGGCTGGTCAGGCCCATAAAAGCCAGATAGTGCACTCAAGGCCTGACGCAGAGGTGGAAAAATGACTTTTGATTCTTGTAAAGTATTGAAATGATTAGTGTGTGTTATGGCGTGGCATGGCATGGTGTGGCATGGCACGGCAGGTGAGATTCAACAATTTTAAGAGTGCCAAAGGTCTTGAATGAGGATTTTATTTGAGGAGGAATAAAAAGAGAAGTTTTGCCAAAGTGCTGACTACCATGATCAGCAGCAATGACTTCAAAACAAGGAAGGTAAAAATGAAGTTGCAAATAGGAATGTGCTTAGCAAGAGACTCACTTAAGAAACTCAAAGTACCTTTAGCAAGGCAGCACCTGCCAAGATCTAGATTATAGATGAGACATGCACCAAAGATAAAAAGCAAGGACARTGAACGACATGATGCGCAAATTACTTAGTTAACTATTTGAAAAATGTATGAGAGGTATARCATGGCTGTTGTATACTGGAACAGCATCACAAAAGGATTCAACTGCTTAACGACACTGTGAATTGAGAACGTAGCATTCCTACTTTAGCGATAATTTGCGGTGGGTTGGACTATACAGCACTGCACACAGCTGCTAGGGACACTCAAGCCAGTTCTGAATAATGTGGTAATAATGTGGTCACCTACCTAATATGCTGTATTAGTTAAACATTGCTGTATATTATTATTACTATTACTATTACTATTACTACTACTATTATAGTTATAATAATTATAATATTAGTTAAATACATGCTGTATTAGTTAAAGCATAAATATATTTCAAATTAACTGCCTTGATTATGGCATAACAATGCAGCCATGAGAAAGGTGTCAGAGTGAGAATAAGAATCCAGGATTCCTTCTTTGTAGCCTTGTGATCTTTGTAGATCTAGAAATCACCACGAAGTGCATTTTGGCTTTGATACAGTAGGAAAAGCACAAAGAGTTGGATACAGCAGCTGAGAAACTGACTTCCCAACTTTGGTACCCAACTTGCTTTTCCTGTCAGTGATGCTGAAAGAGTGTGTGAATTCAAGCTGCAATTTCTGTTGGGCTGCAGATGTGGCTGGATTGGCTGAGGGAATAGCTGCTCACAGGGTATGTCTCATCAGGGAGCCTTGGAAGTTGCGAGGAATTTGAAAGCATGMGGAAGACATAGGTACCACAGAGCTTCTGTGAGTACACCACGTAACTAGAGACATCTGTTCTGGGGAGAAAAAAACTTTTTAATCTCTAGAATATGTTAAGACTTCAGGGCCACAGGAAGAAAAGCTGCACAGGTGCAGTAGGACCCATTGAAGTCTATGTGTGGGGGACACCTTTGGAGGAACTATACTGCATACACTGTATTAGCAACATGATTTGGAGAGGAGGGAATTGTTCAGCTCTTGGTACATGCAGGAAAAAAGGACTACATGGATCATTTCTTTCAAAGGAGCTCTCTGGAGGATGTGATTCTGACACCCAAATGCGGTAGCTGTGGGAAGAAGAGGAAAACAGATCCTTCATGATCCTAAGGGTGCTTATTTGACCTCTGCTGCCTGCCTAAGGGTTGAATTGTGTGTTTCATTGAAAATCTGAGCAGCAGAAGATGAATGCTGAGTTTGCTTGTGTGGCTGAGAACAGGCTGAGGAGACTCTTTGCTGGTGCAGGTCACTGTCCAAAGGGGAGGATGATCTCTGAACAGAGGTGAATGCCAGAGAGATATAGGGTCTTTTTGCTTCCTGCCAGAAAACCTGACAGTTGCTGATTATTAGTATGGCTGTAGAGTAGCATTGAATGTGCTCTTTTGGAAAAGGCAGAACGGGGGCTCCCTCAAGAGATCAGAATAACCTGTTGCCCTTGTCTGTATTTAATGTTCCTCTTGAACACTACCCTCTCTCTGAGCTGAGAGACATGTTAACCTTGAATCCAAAAGTAAGGGTAGCAAGAAAATCTTCTGGAGACAGGACTTTTAATTTGTACAGTTGTTGTTGTTGCCATACTAAGGATTATTGTTAGATTCTTTAGACACTCACAGCACAATAAATAGAGATATTTGCATAGCAAAAGGATATTTTCTGTACATTACAAAGTAAGACATATAGCATCATCAATTTTTCTGTACTATCTAAAACAAGATGTACTCTAGGTTGAAAAAATGCAACAATGTTTCTTATATATCTTCTGTTTCTTATATATCTTTGTGTTAAAGATTATTATTATTTGTAATACAAGTAAGTCTTAACAATTTAAAGGCAGACATAAAAACTTTAACAGAAGTGAAGGAAGTTCATCTCACAATAGTGTACTATTGTAACACCATGAAATAAAGAGGGAATGGTGAGATCAGATGAGAAATTAGAGATTTCATATGTACCGTAATTTGCTGCTGACATCACGTAGCAGGGAGATAATCATTAACAGGATGAATGCAGTAAAGATTATACCTTTTATATGATATTTTATTAGTCTTCCCCTAGTGTGACAACCTTTAACCAACTTCACCTGGTGGAGACCAATTTAGATAAAAGAGCAGGATTGCAGGAAACTTTCTGATGCAAGGGTCTATTTCTTCATCAATCAATTTTCTTCTTTCCAATCTCTGATTTTGCAGGCTAAGGGCTTGCACAAGTTTCATTCACACCACTCATGGTATACAGTCACTTTCTTTGTGGTCATGGCCTTGTGTAAAGGCCAGGCTTCTTATCATCAATCGTGGGTTAATCTAAAAACCTAGTATCCTGATCATAGGGGTATGAAAGGGTCAGAGAAGAAATTACAGGTAAATATCGTCTTGCTTTTGTTTCCACAGATCTCAGTGAAAAATATTCTCCTTATCTTCAAAGAGGTTATTAGCACTTTCTAGACTTCCACATCTTTAGTAGATATTCCAGATGGACTCATAGTGGGATCTCATTGAAACAGGCAGCATTGTGACCTTGCTGGGAAAGAACCAGGTCCTTTAAACAATGAAGAGAAGCCAACAACTGATGGTGCAATGTCACTGGGTTTTTTTAAGGTGGCCCAAAATTCAGTGACAACAGTCTYGTTTACTTGAAGAGAGAGTCAGGAACCCTTATTCAGAGAGGTCTGTATCACAAGTACTAAAGCTGCTTCTATGGGGGGAGACTTGTGTGTCTGAAATTTGCATGTTTCTCTTACAAAGAGGAATTTTAAGACCATTGAGAGACTTACTTCTTTTCCTCAAGTCTAAATTCAGCTGCAGTGTAAGACATTTTCTTATTGCCATGTATGTTGAAAGACATCCTGGGAAGCAAGATCTAATATTGCCTTAACATTTCCTCACTGGTACAAAGAAGGGTCTGGACAACAAATAACATTTTATTTTTAAGGCTCTGTAAAGTCTCACCAAACTGGCATGAAGGGACTGTTTTAACCCCATCCTTCCTTTTTTGCCTGGTTTCACCTTCTTMTGTGATTCCAATAATTTTTGTCTTAGCAAGTTCTTTTCCTTATTATATCTTTTAACCCCTAGCTCATAAACCAGAAGATTTTATTAAAGTTTGTTGAGGCTAAAAGATTCAGAATTTTCAATAATTATCAAAATATTTCATTCTTGCAACAAATTTTAACAGCAGGCCTTTTCTAATACACTCCTAATCAGAAAGCCTCAGTAGGTATTAGTCACAGGCCAGGTAACTTCCGARTACTCCTAATGTGTTCTCTTAGTTTTTAGGCTGGGAGTAAGATCCATAATTCTTCTCATTCCTGCAAATACTGATGTCCCAGTTGTTGAKATGAAAGCAGTTCATTGCTACCTCAGAGCACCAGCTCAGGGTAGTGGAGATGGCTCTRTTGGTGTGTTTGATTTCCTGATGTGACATGGGGAATACTTTACTACTTGGAGACAGGCCCTCCTCAAAAAAAGAATGTGAAAAGTCCAGAAGCTACTTTTTTATTGTCCAAATGCCAGGAATTCTTCATTCTGCCAAGGGTCCYTTGTCACAAAGGACTGAGCAGAGTTCTTGTGTATCCCCAGATATTGGCAGTTGAAGGCACTGGATTTCCCAATAGTGCAGAGGCAGAAGTGGTTAATGCTGTGCCTGGTACCAGTCTACACCTGGTGGTCATGTAAGATATGAACATCTGAAAGAGTGAGTCTAAAAGGCCTACTTTAGGTTACAACAGCAAAAGTGTCACAATTCTAATACTCAAACTGTGTGGATTTCATCACTCTCCATAGTGAACATATATGGAATTCCCTTGAAGATGGTAATTGCTGTTAATCTGCAGACATACAAATGAGATGAAAATTTTCCCAAGAACTCTGAAAGACCCAGAAAAAGCAAGATGCTTTTATCACAGATGATGCCTTTTCCTTCAGGTCATGACAGCAAGCATGTCCTCAAGCAACCCTCTATGGCATACAGCAGTGGTGACATAGTGGCATATTCTGGCAGTCTACGTGGCAGTGCATACTTAGCTGTTGGAGCTCTTGTGGATGGACTACACAGCCATACCCCTGGAGGCAGATTAACAAGAATGATTTGTAATAATTATTGTGACCACAAGTACGAAGGATGGCACTGAATATTCCGTATTGTTCATGCAGAATAGAGCTGTCATAGACATTTTTTGGTCAGTACACTTAGAATATTATGTATCTTTCTATAGCAACTGTAACAAATATTCTCACATGAATATTTAAGAAACTGTTTTCCTTTGGTATTGTATGGTATTTGCATAATTATCACTGAAATTTGTGGCAGACTCAAACTGCCAAGCCTATTTACATTGCAGTGGAAAAGTATTTACTTATCCATACAAATGCTGCATTTGCATCTGTAACAGAAAATGCATACCTCTTCAKTTTGCTAATGAGAAAAATTATACGTCTGGTTAAAGAAACTTTGTCAAACACAGAACTGTCATTTTCCGTATCCCATTAATGTATGGAAACACKTTTTTTCCCCTTGGAATTTCAGTCAACTCTGAGAACATGTTGTTGAGAAATTGAGTGGTGCTAGAATTTATATGAAGTATTAAAGCCCAGKCTTCCGAGCCGTTGACTTATAATAGTCACAGTCTTATTTGCCCGGCCAAGTAACAAGTACAGCATTAATACAGGATTTAAAACTAGAAAAACAAAATAAATGGGACATTGTCCTGTTCTTTAAAGAGCTGAACATTTGGGGCCTCAGAAACAGTGTCTGAGAGAGGATGTGCTGAGTACCCGACCGGATTTAGTACCGAGACACTCGGTTCTCCATTGCAGCTGTTAAACCCCTGACTAATAAACAAGATGCAAACCTGTGCAGAGCAGCTCAGGACCTGTTAGGCTTATTAGCTGAGCCTCAATAGAGATCAAATGAAGCAGCATTGGTCCAAAGCTGGCTTTGAGGGACTATAATCTCAAACCTGGAGGAGCATGGTTGAGCTGTACCCAAAGAACTCTTCAGAAGTCCTAACAAGTCCAGGTGGATTTGGTATGTCTAGGTTACAGCTGGCCATGCCAGCTCACAGCTGGTTTGGTGCAGAGAGATTCAGAGTCTTTGGCCTGTGCTCTTGTGTTAACTGCACAGGAGGAGAAGTCAGGACTTGGCTCCCTATCAGTCCAAAGAGGGAAGCAGTGGGGCACTGACTGCATCTCAGTCTCCTTGTTCTGCTGGTTGCAGAAGGAAAATGATGCACTCTGTAATTACAAAAAGAAACCGAATCACAAGAACTAGCCTTAAGAGGCAAATGTTCAACTATCAGGGTTCAAATTGCAATCAACATGGGTCTGGCTTAGAAAAGACTAGTGTTTTGAGATATGTTAGGTTGTCTTTGCCTTTGGAAACTTCCAGGTGTACTTGATGACATTCCAGACTCACCCCTTGAACTAGGAAGGCTACAGGTTTCCTTGTCRTATAACCGAACTTGACATTCCTGTTATCAGGAACTGGTGTGCTAAGTAATGCATCAGTATCTATGAGACTAGAAATAAAACCAGCACCATGTCCTTCAGAACTGATAGCTCTGCATAGTTCCAGACTTCATGCTCCACTGGTTGCCTTGAAATGTTTATATGAGACCTTTAACTGTATTGGTCAAAGATAGTTATCGAAATACCTTGCTCGACTAATAAGAGACGTGTGGTATAATCAGAAATGCTTCTTTGGTATTAAACTACTTCAGAAAAACATTCTTGTTTAGGGGGTTTATTTTGTACCAATTTCTATGCTATACTGAGATGTTTGATCATTTCACATTAACTCTCTTATCATTTAAAATTACATTCTTAAGTATTTTTCCCCATTCATAATAGTGGTCTTCAAAGTAACCATTAACTCAAAATGTCCAAGAAGCAGATAACTAAACTGTGAAAAATGTCTCTGTATTAAATACATACAAGTATGAAGCTGCTTCTTAGCCCCAAATACCTAAAAAGTTCCTTCCTTTCATGATTCATTTTTTTAAAATAAATGTAGCTACATCATTCTAGCCAAGTCTAAGTGAAGCATTACTTCTTCTCTATACAAGGATATATTATATTTGTCTTAAACAGCTCTTTCTGTTACCTGTGGAAAATCTTAAAATTTCATTCTTCCTCTCTTGGCCAATAGGGCTTTTAATTCCTCTTGTCACTTGCACACTACACCAGCATATTTGTATCTTTAAATGGTGCCTATGGAATTGCATATCATTCATAAAAATTAGAATCATATAACCATAGGGTTTGGGTTGGAAGGGACCTTAAAGATCATCTAGTTCCAACTCCCCTGCCRTGGGCAGGGAACCTTTCACTAGACAAGGTTACTCAGAGTCCCAAGCTCCAAGCTGTTCCTGTGATGGAGGAATCCTGGGTCCAAGTTCTCATCTCTTTCACATCCCAGAGAAGCATCTTGAGCAGCTGGGACAGATCAGTATTTCTACAGTCCTCCAAAGGAGGCTATGTGACAGCTGTGACTTGAACACAAACGAAGAAATATCGGTATTTCTAGGGGTTCAGTTTATTTTTGCAGCAGTCTGTCTTGGACCTCCAGGAAAGGGTTCTGCCAAAACCTGTCCAATAAATAAATCACTTTGTGCCAAACACATTTACTACAGATTCTTTAGTCAATAGYAGGCTCTCCCCTCACAACACAAAAATTCTGTGAAATTTGAACTCACAAAAAGAACCTCTGGCTTCTCTGGCCTACAGGATGTTGGGCCACAGGAGCAGCGTTATAACATATATAATGCAGCATGCTAAGCTATGGATGAAGAATGAATGGCATGAAAGGAGAAGAAAGTGTGAGGATGAGCTCTGCACAATGGACCCTGCCTTGTTCATGAAGGTTAACAATTGACTCCTTGTGGGGGTGGGCAGCTAAGAATGCGATCTGAGCACATGTGACATGGGACACGGCCCAGTCTTAGATGTCTACAGTACACTTTTCAAAAAGGTGTGGTAAATTCTGYCTGAAAACAGAAGGAAGCCTCCTCTGATTCCGTTGTGCTTTTATTTGTTATTAGCAACCTAAGGACCTGACAGAAGAATTCCAGGTGTTCAGGGATTTTCTTATCATCCTAAAATTTCCTCAATAGCTTTTCTTTGTAGGGGTCACTATCCTTGATTTTTTTTTTTTTTTTTACTTGGAAAGTTTTTCTTTTGGTTCATTTCTAGGGTCAATATTAATGCCACCAARTATGTAGACCCCAAACCACAAGATATGAGAAGGAGCTAACTTGTAAGATGAGGAAAGTGGAAAGCTATTTCATCAAATGTGGGTTCTAGAGAATTAAATGGCTAGGCCATGCTCCGGAAAGAAAATTTATGGTCAGGTTACAAAGCAAGGTTTGGTTTCATTGACTGTTGTGATTTTCCCATACCCTTTGGTCACAGAAATCAGACACACTTCTCTGAAACCCGTGACATCAAAACAGACATGGTCTGAGATGTCTGAGAGCAATTGAAGCTCATTAATGGAACTTTATGGTGTGTTTATATTGCTTATGTCCCTCTTAACCAGTAAGTTACATTTAGCACTTCAGGAGAGATGGTGAGGATGTGGCTTATCTCTTCTTTAATTGCCTGAGTGACAGATGTCTATACCTTTGAGGAGCTGACTGACATGAAAATAGAAGTGAGGTTAGCTTGAAAACATACAAATTTTTAAATTCAAATATCCTTTTCCTCTACTCTTGCAGGACATTTTAAAAATAATTTAATACATTTATTCCAATTAGACATCAAGTTTGTGCTTTTTCTGGGAAGTCTAATGGTAGACAATTGTGAAGAGTCAAAATATATAATATTAATACACTGTTAATTTTCCTAGGATGCTGTTGTACTTATTCTAATATAGACTTGCCAAAATTTAACATTTAAATACTGTACTACAGTTATAAGAAACAAGAAAAATAAATCTGGAGATACACAATGTTTTGAGTCCCCAAGTTAATGTCATATGCATATGCATGTACATGTAACCCATTTTCCTTTTTTAATAATTTAAGTTCAGACCTTTTCAGCAGAATTTTAATTCATGTTATAAATTAGCAAATTTCTACCAAAATTTGTCATGAAGAATCCCATATAAATGTGTAGGATATGTATATTTATAAGTGCTCTAGAACACTTAAGACAAAATACTTAATTACAAAGATTGCAAAAATGAAAATATCTGAAAATRGTAAGTAATGACTGTGATCTTAGGTTTTATGATTATTACCTCTAGGTCAATGAGTGAAATGTTTGTAATCTACTACTAAAATGGAGAAATTAAGTTTTACATCAAGGAATATGTTCCATTAATTCCACAGCATTTTTCTTACTTCCAGTTAATTTAGTGAATACCATTATGTAATCTTCCCAGCTTCTCATCTATTCATAACACTTCATGGAATCAGTTYAACAAATTGACCTTGCACCTGAAAACCAAAACCGAGAAGGTTCAGTCACCTTTTTGGCAAGATCAAAAAATTCTCTTTCCCACTTGTCTGAGCAGGTCAGAGCGCAGCAGCATATGAGCCAGAGCACAAATCCCGGGTTGTCTTCTCTCACTGAAGTGCTCCGTCACCCTACTGACTGGAAAGCAATTAATATTTTCATAATCTCTCACTTCTTACTACTTTTACTTTTTACATCAGCCCAAGTTGTGTCTAGGATATTATTGTGATGAAATCATGCAGGCGCAATATGGATGTGCCAGAATATGATATTTAGGGTGTAATTCAGGTGCCATTGACAAGTTATTCATTTTAAATGTCAGCAGGAATGTATGCCTGCTGTGAGATGAGAGCCATCTCTTACATATGTGTTGAACTCATTTTTATCCACTTTCTGCCTCTAAACTCAACAAAAGACTCTGAATTCCCTTCCCTTSAAATATAAATCGTGATGTAGATCCGGAGGCCAACGTTCCTGTATTTTGTTTTTCAAACTCTGGAGAGCACAGGAGCCTGGGGAGCAGGGGCTGCTCAAATGCGGCTAGCAGCTTCAAAGTGCCTGAGGTGGAATTCTGCTGGACCTCAGCCTGGGGAGCATGCCAGGTGGAACACACTGAACTAGTGTCACCCTGGCTCTGCTGCCTTCCAGCCCTTCCGCCTGCTTCCGAGGCTCCAGGCACCATGGTGGGCAGGGAATGGCAGGTCTACTGCCCTCCTTCCCCTCCTGACTTGATCAAGGTCCTCCCTTGATTCCTCTGTACGTGGTGTCTGGAGAACTCCACAGACTAAATTGCTTTGTTTGCTCCAGGTGAGGAGTCGAGCCCTTGGCACAAGTAGCCTCACAGACATCTTTTTTACAGGAAAGTAGCTCATGGCAGACAGAAACCTAAATGATCAAATCTACACTTCTCCTTCATCAAAGAGGAAGAACAGGGTACATCCCCAAGCCACCAGATCCACCCCACAGGGAATGCTGCTGTCAGTGCAGTATAGATTTGGCCCAAGGCAGCATGGACTGGCACCAAGGGCCAGGGAGGCCCTGAGGAGAGATTAAGTTGGTTTAAAACTATATGTGCCTTTCCCCAAGCCCAGGACTCACCCTGTGCAGTCCCAAACTGACCACATATTGTGTCATTGGTTTTTTCTGTCATCCAAGAGCATTTACTCAACATGCTGATGTTTCTGTGCACTTATGTCTGTGTTGGCAAAACCAGGACATCCTGCTGTGCTGCCAGTCACCCGAACATGCAACCCCAGTTACTCTAAGAGATATACTTCCTGCTAAGAACTTCCTCCTTGGTGACAAAGATGTCTTTGTTCAAACTTGCTCTCTTTCGAGGGTGTCAAATAAATTACTTCAGTGTTCCTCTACAAAATCTCTCACCGAAGCCCTGTATGACATGRCTATGGATTTGAGTGCTTCTATGCGTGCCTTATGTAGCTGTCATTGACTCTGTTTGACCTGCAAGTGGCAGTATGTGGCTTAAAATGCTTCCTTCTTCTACGGCTCTTTTTCATCCAGCTTGATGACTTTCAGAGGGAAGGATAATTGGAGGGCTGACCGAATTCCCTTGACTAGGAGCTTACTTAAACAGTCTGCTTCTCTGAATGGTGTCATACAGCTTCCTATTATCCCTAATACTGCTCAAACTAAGAAAAGATTTTGAATTGCTTTCTCTCTCAAGCTTTTAAAGCTGCTTTTTATAGTASTCAAAAGATTTCTTTCCCTGTATATTTTGAAAGCTTTTATTTCTTATGTGAATTTTAGAATAGCACAGCTTTTCTACATAATGCTTGGGTGTCATCATAAATACACATAGAGAAATAAGTACAGTCAACAAAAGAAACTTGTACACATGRTTTCCTTTGCAAAGCTGGTGTTAAAATTCTCAGCAAGGATTAATAGTTGTGTGGTAGATTCTGCTAAAGGTTTCCTGGGTTTTATGCCAATAAAGTGGTTCGAACTTACCTGTCAAGAACAGAMGAATAGTCTGCTCTGCTTTCTTTTGAGAGACTTCAGCCTGATTTGTTTATTTTTTGGTTATAACCCAAATTTGAAAATAACTTGAGTGACACCTTGCAAACCTCTGTTGTACAGATGGAGTAAGAAAGCAGAGTTTATACATACCAGATTTTATTCTGCAGTCTCACCCATGAGTCAGCCCTCCCGAGGACTGAATGATAATCATAAATGATGCTCTTCTCTCTGCTTCCCATCCCCCCTCTGCTTTATGTGTTAAGGTGCTGTGCTTCWGCCTTGTCAGCTGCAAGTCTGGTGCTTTTTCACAGGCTTTAAAAATAAAACTTAAAAGTAACTATTCTGTTCTGTTTGGCTATAAAGGACACTGAAAGTTTCATATATAGCAGATCATGCATAAAAATAATCGCTGGAACTGCAATGTACAAGTACTTATTGTTCCAAAGTAAATTCAAGAAATGTCACAAGTAAAAAATATTACTCTGAAAAAAAAGTCCTTGCTTTAAGAAGTAGAGAAAAACAGCTATATCAGTGGAAAAGCAGAACACAGAGAGGGTTTCATTTGTAAGTCAGCCTTTTTATGGTACTCATCAGAATCCCTTTAGTACCTCATAAATATGAATTAATTTTTGTTCATAACTCTTCTATAAAGCATGGAAATATTCTTTTCTTCAGTTTAGAAAAGGGAAAATGGGCCAAGCAACGATCAAATGAATAGCCCAACATCAGAAAGATCACCTGTAGTAGAGCAGAATACAAATGCAGGTTTCCAGAGTCTTAGGCCACGCTTTTAACCACCAAACAATCTTTCTCTCAAAGATAATTGTTGGTACCTATCACAGGGAAAAAATATCAGCCCCACTTTCAGGAAAATAAAAATACAATGACATAAATGAAGTGTTTCATCGGGAAGTCTCTGAGATTCAGAAGCATTTAGATGCTAGTAAAGGGTCCAAATACTAGGTTTAGATTCAGCTGTGTTCGTAAGGTTGCAAGACTTAAAGAAATAAATTAAAGTAGTCCATAAACAATAGGAATGTTTATAGGAAGAAGAGGGGAAATCATGAGCTTAGCCACTTTTTGGCTCTTCAAAGGTACATGAATATTCTATTTTTAACACCATGSATTCCCCTCTCCTGTCAGTGTCATAATCCTCAATTTCAGAGATGATGTAAAACATAGTCTTCAGTCAGTACACTGGCAGTTTCATTCCCCTGCTAGGTCTGCCTAAGCCCCAGTGTACTGAACTCAGCAAAATCAGCCCTGAAGTCTGGAGATTTTTAGAATTATAAATATTTCTGGTCAATTTTCTCCAGGAATACCAGGAGGTCTCAAGTAAGAGAAGGCCTACACTGTGCTAGATAGAAAGCAGCTGATGCTAGACAAAGTCGTGGATCATCCTTCTCCTCAGGGCTCTCTGGCTGCAATTAGACAGTCGTGCCATTATGAAAGGTACAGTGAAGCGTCAGGGGTGACACTGTGACAACTGCAAAGCCAGCAGAACACCCCAGAACCCTACCTCACTTAATAGATCATGGCTGTATTGCATTGCAAATATTGTTAATGTGTTCTGTTTGTCTTTAATGATAAGTAACCACCTAGCAACAGGATGCTAGGAGTCTGGAAGGAGTTAGGTGTGCATCCAGCTGCATGACACTATATTAAGTAACATATATCTCAGTATGCCTAAGGTGGGAATGGCTTTAAAATGAGAATCTGTATTTGCTGGCTTGCACCCTGTTTTTAAATCTTGGTCTTTTGTAGTTTCCTACTTATTTGAATGTTTGTTTTGAGATGCTACATAGGACTTTTGGACTGGTTACTTTCATCTCAGTGGTTTAATCTTGGACATAGCAAAGTTTTAGCTTTAAGACTTCTTCCAGACCTGGAATATAAGCGCCTATGAATAAGAAGTCTCCAGGCTGATATTAGTGGGGACATTAAATAGAATGCAAAGTGGGAGACAAGATGTATATCCATGTGAAAGCAGTCAGTGATGTATGTGATCGAAGCAGAGTGCGAGAATGTTGTACCAATAGAGTTGCATTGTCACTATAACAAAATGCTTCCTGCTATGCATTGCATGAGATGTGGTGCCAGTTCCTCACTGAGGAGTGCTGCAGGAATCTGCCTGACTGGCCAGTCACAGGGGTCACAAGTAATCTCTGCAGCTACATCCAACAGCACTGCTCTGCTGATCTCTCTGCTCTGCCACTTCAACCGAAACAAGTTTCAATAGCAAAATGTTCTTCGCTCTAAACTCTTCTCTCAGGCTTGTGTACAATGTCATGTTGCATAACACACTGTCCGACAGTCCAAGCATAAATACATCTGCCTTGAGTTACCAGGAGTGATGTCAGCCTACAGGTATTTCTCATGTGTGTCTGTGTGTGGCGAGAGAGACTAATAGAYTGGGGAGTCTGTTCAAAAAAAGCTGTTTGTTCTTTGACAACAGTGCGGTACAAAGCCACTCAGTGTCTGCTTGTTTTGCTTGTTTCTGCATCTACCTCTGCAAAATAGTGTTACCTGACAGTCTAGGAGGCAGAAAGTAGACTTTTATAGTATTTTATTCCTCTGAAACCTTACGATTCCTGCTTGAATATGGAGCTGTGCTCAGCACCCGAGTGAAAACACTTTTTGGAAGCAAGAGGCTCTTTTGGAGGCAAGAGGTCATGTGGCTGATTTCTTGCAGCACCAACTGCTCAAGTCTTAAAATAATGAAGTAAGAAGCAGTAGATTTAATCCCACTGTGGTTTGGTTTTTTTTCTCTGACCATCTGTGAACAGAAGTGTTTCTTCCCTCAGTGCTGAGGCAAGGAAAGATTTACCAGCAGTAGAGACCACAAGGAAATGACAAGGACTTGGGGCCTGCTGCGATGCTCATCACTGCAGGAGAAGCAGAGGTATCTGAAGAAACACAAGCAGTACCTGTTAACTCTCTCTCTTTCAAAAAAAAAAGCATCCTGTTTTGCTTCTTCTCTGAAGGGGAAAAAGAAAAGACCCACTATGTTCTGCGTCTTTGGGGAAGTGGGGAGGATAAGAAAAGACATCTTCTCTCAGAGAAGGATGATCACAGGCACATTGAACTGTCAGGTCTAACATTTCACAGTGTGAGCAGCCTGGAAGAATAAACCCCCAAGGAGTCCTAAGGACATTTAAAAATGCAAGCACAAAGTGGAAATAAAAGAATAAAAACTAGGTGAATAATAAGGGGAAATTATATCAAATAATAGGCAGAAATTATATCAAATAATATGGAGCTTAACAGTAAACTGAATGATGGAAAGAGGTAATTACTGAAAGACATGCAAATAAGCAAGAAAGAAGAGATTCATGGTAAGCCCTGAAAGAAGAGTAGGAACAGAAAATCAGTGTCTCCCACAAAATATTTTTGGAAGATTTTTTTTCTTAATTCAGCTCCATATGCTAAGAACTGATCCCATCTTTAGAGCTGATGGGTTATGCCTTTCTATCAAGCATWTTTTCTCAGCTGTGCTAACAAGTTTTTGAGCAGGAACGTAGTGCTGTGTTTACGATGGAAAATAGAAAAGCCTGCTTTAAAAGACTTTCAATCTTCCTGAAACTCCTGCTTTTTGAAAAGCCATTTGTTCCAAGATACAATCTATTGAAGAACAATAAACTAAGGCCAACTGCTTGCTGTTCATGGAGCGAAGTATAGTCAGGAGCAGTGTGTGGGCCTATTTGCTCGGAAAAGTTAACTGTTGCTCAGGCTACTTTGACAAAAATAGGATTTCTTATAGTTTGTGCCATAGCACTTCTATGCCAAAAGCATAAATAAACACCAGGTAGTAATAAATAAACTCAATATGTTTCAAAGAAATAATCTCAGATTCTGCTTTAAAGCACCTCTGAGAACCCATTATGGCAAAGCAGATTTCTCCAAATTGGTACCTCTCTCACCACAAGTAATATTCTTTAATAAGGTCTTCAGCAAGTTATTCACAGTGCATTTGCAATAGAGAATTTGCAGTTCACATCCGCTGCTGTTCAGAGAACTTTTAGGGCATGAGGTGTACAGGGATGACAAGCAGCATCAGCTGTCACCAGAAAACTGACTAAAAGAAACCCAAGACTTCAGCTTTATCATGGATATAGATGTGAGTATTTTTGCAAGTGATAGGATGGATATTGCACCACTGCGGAACTCTGTTCCCAGTTAGCAGGTGTTGAAGCTGACAGTGTGTGCCTTGCTCGCTCCCATGCTCAGGGAGCAGGAGCTCTGCCAGCTGCAGTATCCTGCCAGCTCCCCAGATCACAGCCTGCAGGGACTGGAGGGATGGCACAACACAGGAACTCATTTACAAATGCCTGAATTTTCACATTTCAGCTGCCCAGCTGAGGAATCAAGAACTTCTCAAGATATTTCAGGGTCTTTTCTGAACTGGGGCCTCAGACAACTTTTACAAGGACAAGGGAAGCATTTTAAGTGCAGCATACTAAAGTGATCTGCAACTAGGGGTGACGTCAGATTTCCAGGAAGTCAAGTTGGTACCTTCTAACTCAGGACATTTCATGATTCTAAAATATGTGTTTACTGTGTGCACATATATGCTGCTAATTTTGCATGTGCTGATGTATTTTTCTCTGATTTTTCCTTTCATCTTATKAGCTCACCGTCATTTCTCCTTCACATTGCAAGTCACAACTTCAACAAACACAGAGGATTCCGTCTGTGCTCCTCAGCAAGCAAAGGCCTCTTTCATAGAATCATGAAATATCATAGAATATCCTGAGTTGAAGAGTCATTGAGTCAGCTCCTGGCCCTGCACAGGACAACCCCAAAAATCACACTCTGTGCCTGAGAGCATTGTCCAAATGCTTCTGGAACTCTGCCAGGCTTGGTGCTGTGACCACTTCCCTGGGGAGCCTGTTCCAGTGCCCARCCACCCTCTGKGTGAAGAACCTTTTCCTGATATCCAGCTTAAACCTCCCCTGACTCAGCTAAAGGCCTTTCTCTTGGATCCTGTCACTGGTCACCAGAGAGAAGAGATCAGTGCCTGCCCCTTCAGTACCTCCCAGAATAATCTTCTCCATAATTTTACCAGTCACTGAAACGAGACTGACAGGCCTGTAGTTTCCAGGACCATCCCTYTTGTGGGGATATCAGCCAGTTCTTTGCATACCCTTGGATGAATCTGATCAGGCCCAATAGACTTACAGAGTTCCAACCGGAGCGGCAAATTCCACGCAAGTTTGGGATTGACTAGGAGTTTATAATTTGTATTTCTGTACCATTGTTAAGTTCAGTGGGATGTATTTCAGAAGAGGAAGGCTCTCCCAGCTGCAGCCTGCAATCTGACTCCATGAAAAGCTTTGGTATCAAACCTGATCTCAGTGAACTATGAGCAACCTGAGTTACCCAGTAACTTTGGCTTTCAAAGGGCAGGGTGAAATTACTGGCGGTTGGATATAAGTATATGAGTTTTCAAAGAAGCAGATGAAAATGTGATGAAAAAAAAAAACAACTCACAGTTTGGAAAGTCAGTTGTTTTGCAGTGTTTAGGGTCAAATCCTCCTGTCCTTGCTTCTGCTGAGTAGCATTAATTAGCTTCCCTAATATGCCTCCAGGACTATTTGGGTAGAAGGAAAAAATAAGGATGTCAAAATCTCTTCTCTACATTGTCTTGGACGAGGAGTGCTGGTTCAGCACCAAAGGTGATAGCAAGTTATAAAACTTTGTGTCCTTTCTGATGCTGGGAACCTCGAGACGGATGAGGCATCAGACTGACCTATGGTCAGGGCATGAGACGCTGTGCAGGCTTCCCATCAGGGGCAACATTCACTGGCGTGGAGGTCCTCAAGTTTTCATAAGACTTTCTTATGAAATAACCTGCTTTCTTAAAATAACCTGCTTTCCCTTAGGATAAAGTCAAGAACATGCTGTGGCATCATCACTGGTGCCAGGTGATAGTGACCATCAGGCTTTTCCATTATGATTAACCAGTTGAGTTTAGATTTAAGGAATATGTAGAGCACAGCACAGTCCTGAAGGTCAAGAAATACATGTAGCACAGCGTGGCACAGCACAGCCCGTGCCTGTGTCTGCTCTGGGTAACCAGTGCATGGATCACAAGCTCCTCAACATACAATAGTCTAGATAGAATAGCTACATATGTTCTATAGTCTTAAGTGGATGTGAGATGTCCCAGGAGGAAAACACATCGAGTTCTGGACAAAATTTGTAAATGGCTTAGCTTTCATGGCTGACTTTTCCTGGGGAAATTTCTGGGTAATTCCAGCTTTTCCAGTGCTTTCCGTGTGGAAATGCTTGCATCACGATAATTAAAAGGGCTGTAATTGCATGGGGAGGAGCATTTCCACATCATTTACACTAGTTGTGTAAATTTACACTAGTGTGTTGGTGAGAAATCACAAATAGGCACAGGACTCAGGCAGCTGTGTTGGTAATTCCCAGAAGAAAGTATGCAAGATTCTTCTTCTCTGCATTGCTTAACCCTAGCAGTGCAGAAACTGCTTTCAGGGATGAGAGGACCGTTTTGCCCGTTCACTTCAGTGATCTTAATCAGTACAGACACTGCCAAGGAACAACACTCGGTTAGTGCCAAATCTGGGCTGTGAGAAACAGACCTCAGCCCACTTGGAAAGCTCCACAGCCTGCCACTTCCAGGCTTGCAGATGCCTGGGGTGAGTGGTCTGGTCTGGCAATGCCTCCTTTCTCCCTCTTTTGGTAATGCGTGCTGGACTCTTCACAGCCTGAAGGAGCCCTTGCAGCAGCTGCTCCCAGGAGAGCAATGCTTTTCCTTTGCTGTTGGAGCTTCCCTAAGCCACAGAGGATCTCCCTCTGTAGCCACAGCCGCAGGGGACCAAATTAGACCTCCTGACCAAATTTAAAAACTACCAATGTCTAATAGAGACTCCTTCTTCAAGCTCTGACCATTTCAGCCAAGAGTACAAAACTAAAAAAATCCTATTGATCTCTTTTTTGTCTCTTTCCCTCTGCTGTGCAAGCCCACATCATCAGGATAAAATCTGGGCTGTGCTAAAGCAGGTGGTAAAATTCCTATTGACTTCCACAGACCCTGGGTTTTACTTCAGAAAAAACCTGCAGAGCCATGCAATAAATTAATTCAGCATCCCAGACGCAAACTCATACATTTTACTGGTTTAAATAGTGCTACTCTGAGTGGTGCTCTGGGAGCGTAAATTATTCCAGTGTTTCCTACATGTTATTGAAAATCAGATGCCAAACTCAATCTGCCTGAACTCCCAAACTGGTGACACGTAATTCAGCTATAAATTGTGTGCAAAAATGTGCAAGCTGCCAAAAGTAGCTTCAGTCAAATACGTGCCCGGGGGCTCAGTAATGGATACCACATTACGTTTGCCAGTGCATTGCTGTCTGTGCTTTTCTCATGTATACATCCTTGACTTATATTTTTACCTTTTGGTAGGCCCATTTCTTTCTTCCTAAAATACCAAGACAGGAACTGAAATGAAAAATTAAAACCATTGTCTAATTTTGTACAAGCAGAAGGTTCTTTGGCATAGATTTACAGTGAAACAGGCGTTATTGACAGCTTTGTCAAGTTTCCCATATGGACAGTTTATGCTGATTTCCAGGCAGTTACAAATAATTGAAGTTAAAGATCTCTGTAGCTTGTCTGACAAGGCTGAAACCAGAAATATATGTATGTCTGACTTTGGGAATTTTGTGATTTATGATGCTGCTGGTTAGCTTTTCCAAGGAACTGGCAGGTTGTCCTCCATCACCAAACAGCAGAGACTAATTTGGGCCTGCCAGAAGTGGTCACAAAGTGACTTTCATAACAGATCACACAATGCAGCCTGAGGAGAGCTGGTAATGTCAGAAAAACTTGATCAAACCCTTATGTTCAGTATGTGTTCAGCAAGAGTCCATTTCACCTGTTTTTGCTGTTCTCCAATCTCATTTTCAATATGCAATAAAAACAGTTGTAAGGAAAGAGAATCTTGCCAGCCTGAGTAGACATCATTTTTATGCTGAAGATGGCTGTGGCAGTAAAAATCTGTTTATTAAAGTCTCTGAATATGTGTAATTATAGGATACTGTGTGTTGAATAAAGATGAAGTTAGGCGTGAAATAAAGGGTATTTTAGACACTTGCAGTAGCTGTTAGATACCTTGAAAGCATCCTAGCTCACATTGGTAATGTATGAACAAAATGGACTTTCCTTGATGACAAAAACTGGCAAAATTAGAGATGATCTAATCCAACAAGCAGAATCACCACAGTGATTATTCCTAAATTTTTGTGTGTGTGACAAGAGTTGCATTGTGTATTTTATACTTTTGCACTTCTGAGAAAGTCAATAGGGGCAAGACCAAGAATCTACTGATATCTGATGTGTGTTGTAATTATGTTGGCTCTGGTTTACATCTAGTGATAAGATTCCTGTGTTTATATAATTTGGACACCTGGAAAGAAAAATGGGAATTTGGAACCTCAAGAACCGAGGGAGTTTCTGCTGATTCATGGAAAATAATAGGGCTGAGAGTTGAGAGGTTATCTAGTCCATCCTCCTAAATCAGTGTAAGCCCAGTGCCTTTTGTGCAGCCTCTGAGGAACTGGGAGCAGATGAATAGCATTTACATACTCCGAGGCTACTCTCATACCCATTCTTCCGTGCTCTTTTTTTAGACTGCTGCAGTAGTCTTTTCTACACCAGTGCTCCTGACCTTTTCTTCTTCCTCCATAAGGTTTATTCGGGGAGAAAGAAAACTCCAGAAGCACCTACTGTTCTTGAAGAAAAAGAACCTACGATGGATCTTTCCAGTGAAAATGAATACGAAATCTTGGTTTTACGCCTCTTCAGTCAATAGGTTTGCCCACATGTCAGAATGGTGCATTTATGGAGTGTCACAACTTGTTGCCTTTGTTAGAGGCCTTTAAGATTAGCTGGTTTTCTACAAGAAATAGGAACTTTTTGTCTTCATTGACACATAAGTACTCAGTGAAACTCAGGCTCATACCTCACTAGAAAATTTTAATGGGAGTCTGTCTGTACTGGAGAAGTCCACCTCCCAGCTCTACCAGTGTGATGCATTTGCTGACTTTTGGGAATGTTCTATCTGAAAGAAAATCTCTGAAGTACCTATGTTTGCTGCTTAACTTTAGGAAGATGTAAYACCGTACGTAGGTCAGGTATAGAAAAATGTGATGGGATATTTCTACCGCATTTCTACCCGAGTAGAGTCACTTTACCTTTTGTTTGCCCAGACAGAGACATTGAAAATGCTGAATCTGAGAAAAATATTATCTCATTTGCCAGGCTTATGTTTTCCTTCTCAACCCATTACAATTGTATTGACTCCATTGAGCTGATGTAATTAAGAAGTTGAAATTACCTCTGAGTTTTGATACTGCTCAGTTCTTTGCTTCACCTTACAAAAAATGTTGGAGTTCAATATATGTCTTACAAATGCATTGTGCCTTCAGTAGCAATTGCTTCAACTAGCACTATGTAGGATTTATTTTGAACAGGAAACTCTAGGAGATTCTATAAAATCTAAGATTAGGTGTAGTAAATAATAGTAGTAGTTCTTTTTATGCTTACAGTCAAGATCTCCCCTTCTCCTTGCAAACCTTGTCCTGGAGCATTTATTCCAGTAAATTTTGATTATGACTTACTGAAACTGTTGCAAATTTTTTTCATTGACACAGGAAGGATGTGGTACAACTGCCTTTAAACTACCCTTGTTTTATGTCTCCTTGTTGTTGTGCTTAGCACTCGCAGCGTCACCTCCCAAGCTTACCTAGAGTTCTCTGTTGGCAAGTAAAGTGCTGGCTTCCATAGGATTCCCAGGACTGAATTTGGCCCATAACCTCAGAGTGCTCTCAGAGTGCATCTAATTTCTTTCTGAAGTCACTTTGATTGTCCTAAAAATCTCATTCAAATATCTAAAAACCTACTTGCCAGACTCTTAGAAGGCAAGCAGTGATGTAGATCTCCAGAGTTCGTCCACTGGTTGCTGCCAAAGTTCAGCACCCAAACATCCTGATTAGCTGTACCAGGTTGATGTTTGTATATGGAATTAGTCAACATTTATAGTGCCAGCACATAAAATATCACGCTGCATCTTTTCCTCTTCCTCACAAGTATAAATAGTTTAGAATATCTTGAAAGTCATTAAAGATACAGAGAACTAACAGAATTAGTTTTAATTTTAAAAATAATGGTCATTTTTAATAGTTCCCTTTGCAAATCTATTAGATCAAATCCTCCAGTCTCACACTTCTGCATCCCGACATTTCATCTAAGTGTCATCACTTTCCACATAAATAGCAACAACCAAGTGTGTAATCCTTAATGGTTCTGAGGAATTTCTCCCTTTCTGAGTCTGAACTTTACTTGTAAGGAGCTGGAATTAAATTCTCATCCACTAAGTGTTCTGTCTTTTAAAATAACTAAGTATTCATTTACCCTCAGTTTAACTCTGCAAAAGTATCATCCTCAGGACAGATAAGGCTTTGATGTCAAAGAATTAAATAATGAATCTCTCTTGCAAAGTCGGTGTGCATTTCCAAAATTCTTTGGGGTTTTCTTAATTTCTATCAGTTTATGTCTGGATTTTATATTTCATGTGTCCTCTTTTTTTCTCTTCCCTAAAACTTTGTACATCTTTGTCTTCTGATTGTAATTTCTTTCTTGTCTTTTCTTCACATTTTGCTTCTTTGAGGAAATCAATTCTCAAATTTTTAATTAATTATCCTAGCACTGTCATCATAATGGGCATGATCTTGGAGATTTTACAGTTTTGGCTGATTTAATTGGCCAAGTGACTCCCTCCTTCTGTTTACTGAATTCCTCTCCTGACTGTAGAACCCCATTTGCTACACCTGGGTGACAGAGTTCTCTCAGATTCAATACTTGAAATCGTTTCAGAAGAGCTTTTTCTTTCTTATAACTCTCTTCTTTCTTTCAAAATAAATTCTATTAATTAGTTTTTAAATCCTAAGTTTGAGGATCTCTGTGTAGTCTCATTCTTATCTCTCAGTTCTTTACACTGAGGCTGTCCTCAATTAGGTTGTGGTGGCTATTTATATCACTCCTGAGTGTTCATCTCCAATTATAAATCCGTACAAAAGGCCAAGTCTGAATTTACGTGGAACATACTTCACCAGTTCTCATAATATAGCTGACTAAAGTGTGATCAAAGAAACTAAGAGAGACTTGTGAAGACTGTTTAAGGTTCTGTTAAAGTCATTTAAGTTACAGAGGCTCTATTAAAGTGATGAAATCAGAATTTGATGCCAGAATGGGGATTTTACACTAGATTTGGAATCCTATCTGTCAGGCTGTGAATTTCTTTTCTATTATACAGAATAGAAATTAAAAAAGATCTCTTAACATCATTGCAACTAGTTTACAAAAATGTTTTTGTTCATCTATACTGATATAAATTTTAATATTTGCCTTGGGAATGTTTTTTTCCAGTTACCTAAGCTGGAAAAAAACTCCATCTGTCTTTCTCCCACGTTAGCGCCCATTAACTTCAGGTAAATTTCATATGGTCAGCGTTTGTCATAAAATATTTATTTTTAATTGTAAATCTTGTTTTTAAATACAGTAGAAGTGAATGGCATGATACATTTAATGTAATAAGTCTCTAGATAAAAGGTGGGTGCAATCAATAGTGAAATGAAGGTAAATTCAAACACAATTGGAGGGCACTAAATTGATCCTGGGGTTTAATTCTTGTTTTGAATGAAGGATTTATATGGTAGCCACTATCTGGATTCTATAAATAACACAAATTTACATGTTGGTGTGGCTCCCTTTGGGACATTCACGTTATTCATGCCTTCTGCTGGGGCATAACTGGCTCAACTGCACTGACATGAGAGGCAGCTTCATGTCTTAAAAGGGGTCAAAAACCATCAAAGACCCCTGAAGTGGCCCCAGACTCATTTCTGGGGCCTTCCACCAAAGGACTGCTCATGATCCAGAGTGTTGCAAAAGACAGTGTAAAACTCCCTTCCTGGGGAGGTACCTGGGCATTCCACATAAAACTAAACGTACATTGACCCACTGGACTTTGTGTTTCACGGGCTTCCCCCACCTCTGGCAGATCAAGACTGTCACCATCACTTCGACCAACAGACATCTAAATTGCAACAATCAAGTCTTGTGTCTGGATCCATGGACGATGATATTTTCTACTCTTAACCTTTCTTTCTCTTTCTTTCTCTCTGTCTTCTTTTAAGTTCTTCTTGAAATATATTGTAAGCCAGACTAAAAAAATTCCAGTCAATGCCTTAGTAAATGCCTTGTTGTGTCTGGATAATTTATAGCTGGCTACGTTTAAGTTTGCTAAGTTAAAGTTTTGTGAAGTGCCTTACTTTGTCTGGATGTTGTTTTAAAATTTGCCAAGTACCTTATTCTAACTTCATGTTCTAAAGTTTGCAAGTAAAAGTTTGTCATTGAACCTCCTGAGAATAAGGTTGCTTCTCCCACGCACCGCCCAGAGAGAATCAAACAACCTTCCCCTAAATCCACTGAGCAGATCTGGGCATAACAAGGTGTTCAAACTCTGTCATTCACCTATATGATCAACCCACAGATGCTATTTTCCTGCTGTTTTAATGGTATGGAATATATATATGTTCTTCAGTCAGATTCTGTTATGGAGACTGATTTCAGGATTTCTACAGCAATCAAGAAATATCTCCTGCACTGAATTTTAGCCAGAAAACGCTTCTTTCTGGACCTGGATTTCACTTGGGCACTATGTAGCTCTGATTTGCTCAGCTGTGTCAAGTCTAGGGGTGAAATATCTACGCACAAAATGTGCCTCCAACATTAATACCTAACTGCAAATACAGGGCTTTAATTTGGGTATAGACATCTAAATGACACTTCAATCTTTACTCAACTTTATCCATTTTTTTTCCCTCTTTGAGACCTGTGTGCTTTCTTGATTAGCCTCAGGGTGAGGAAATTGGTCTAATTGAAGTTGTAGTAACTGGATAGCCACAACCAATGGTTGATTTCTGTGCCTAATGTCATTGGGATTGCACCAGTGATGAATTTAATGCAAGTTTAACAAACAGTCCAACTATAAAAATGTCTTGTATAAAGCTGAAAATCCCTTCACCCAGTTCATTAAACAACCTCCATATTGAAGAGTAGTTCAGTGACACTTTTTTTTCCCCATTTGTAAATGTTTGCTTCTTGCTTTAAAAAATCCCATTTATAATGTATCCAAATGTAGATCTTATCTACAGTCTAGGGTGAACTGTATAATAACACCCTCTAAACACTGCAGTGTCTGCCCTCTAAGCACTACTCTCTGGATTGGTTCTATTGTGAGAGCTTCTGCAAGGGTTAGGACTGTTTTCTTTAATACTTTCCACTAGGTCACAGAATCTCTCTCATGCTTTCCTGCTAAACAGGGCCGTGTCTGGGCTAGCATTGGTACTGAAGAGAACAGTTTCCTGCTAATGAGGCACCATAAATTTGTGTAGAATTCTTCAAATAGCAGAACTGTCTGGGAGTTCCAGATTGTTCATAGCAGTTCCAAAAATATTTGACTTTCTGGAGGGTTATAGTTTTGATTTATATCTTCTTTATAGCTATCTTGAAATGATGGACTTCATGGGAACAATATTATTCTATGAATGGCAGAAAAAAACAGAAGCTGCACTAATAACTTTCTTATTTCTTATATTTCAAGTCAGTGTGTCTCAGACAGTGTGCTGTGGTCACTTGGGATCAAAGAGGAGGAGTCTGAAATCTTCACAATTGAGACTAATATCCACCTTGGTGTGACTGATGTCCTGTCAGCAGTTAAAAGTAGCTCTTATCCTGGTTTGTATAAAGGGAGATGCATCTGCAAAAGGTTTAAGGAATACTGCTTTAGAGTTTGTATAGAAAATTCCTGAAAACTGGTGAGGTGTTCACAGTCTAAACTTGAAGTCTCGGACAGGACTCATGGAGATGAAGAATCTGCTGTTAACTGTGAATTTATTGAAGGAGAATAAAAAGTAAATCCTCAGCATCTATCCAACATATCCTGATTGTAAATGTCCATTTGGAAGGCACTACTCACATATTTTCCTTTTCTCTGTGAAGATCTACTATTTTTATGATTTAGTATCGTTGCCTAGATGAACACACTCTTGAAAATTCTCTTGAAAGCTTTTCATGACTTTTCATCCTTTCACTAGTTTACAAGTCAAGCAGAAAACTTCCATCAATAGTTGCCAGCATTTTAATTCTGATTCCCACATCAAAACTAATCAATCCCCTTTATCAGTCTACCTACATCCTTTGTTTTCCTGTCAGAAGATAGCACAACAGAGCTGAGGGAAAGAAATTCAGTGTGAGTGACAGTTACGTCTTTCTTTCCATTGTCCTTGTTTCTGTCCTTAGCGGGGAAAAGCAAAAGGATTGTGAGACTGAGAGGAACTGAGAAGAAAAGCTGTTCCTTTTGCTTGGAGAAAGACAAAGAAGCAGGTGAGAAGCAATATGTATCCAGCCTACTGTTAGCAGTTCCCATTTAACAGCACGCTTTAGCTTGGAAGCCACTGTGTTTGTTTCGTACTTACATCTGCAATTGATGCACAGCTCCTGTAGAGCAGTCTTGAGAAAATAAATCCTCTTCTGTTCCTCTAACAGTGCATTTGATTTCCTTTATTTGGGCTCAGTTTATTTAAAGCTTTCTGAGCATTGAATCTCTAGTATGCAAATAACCTCAGGCAGTCCAATCTATTTGGAAGAATATCTCCAGTTATTTATTTTGTTTCTAAAATGGCATATATGCAAAAGCAGACTGTGAAAAATGTCACTGCATAATAATGTTATATAATTGTGTTTATCATAAAGAGGGCACTGCGCTATCTACTCTTAATTGCCACTTCCACCCCAGTATCTTGAGGCACAAGTCTCTTCTTTCAGCAGTATGCTTGTTTATGGAAACAGTAACTCCCAGCCAGATAAATGGTGCTGTCATTATTATTACAACTTCACAGACATGTTCTACCTGCAGTATTGGGGCAGAACTTCAAACTACTTCATTTAGCCACATGTGTTTCCCTTCTTGTGGGTAGCTGTGTTTCCGAGAGTAGCTAACACACAGCTAATACACAGCTAATACACAGATTGGCAGCATTTTGATAGTTTTTTGCACTAACCTCTTTTCAGTTTTGTGGGAGTCTGCCTATGGGTGGCTCACTGCAAAACAAAAGCTGACTATAGGTGTTAAGCTTTACTTACTCTATGTTTTCAGTTGTATGTGCATAGTGTGATCATCTGTCTGAAACAGGAAAAAGATAAAGGAATTCCAGGGAAAAGGAAGCAAAGAGCAAACTGTGCCATGTAGGATGCCATTCCAAATCAATTTCCTCTAAAGACAAACACAGCAAAATTCTTCTTTTTGTATTTGCATGAAACGGGAGGTGAGCCTGCATATTGCTGAGCTTTTCACTTTTCCACCTCCAACTCCCTATTGGCAAATGTAGTCTAAGTGCTTGGTGCAGTGGGCTAAGCTCTGTCAGTACCTCTCAATAGAATCATAAAATCATTACCGTTGGAAAAGACCTCTAAGATCATAAAGTCCAACCATTAATCTAGCACCACCATGTTCACCACTAAGCCATATGCACAAGTGCCACATAGAGCCAAGTTGTCCTGTCCCAAAGGCAACAAACTTCATGCACATCCAGAGTTTCAAGGAGTTCCAGGGAGTGCTGATATTGTGTTGCTCTCCCTCTGCAGACATTACCTTTTGCAGGCAAGTTTCGTTTTCTTTACCTACTTCCGTCCTTTGGGGCACCTAGTGCAATGTATTGGGAAGCTGAAACAAGACCCCAGAAACAAATCATTCTATTACCTGAACTCCCTAGTTCTGTTGAAGGGGGAAAGATGCTTTGAGTGAAGATTTCCTACATGAGACAGGTCAGAAGCAGAGAAGACAGAAGATTAGATAGAATCTGCAGGATGGGCAGCTGTATCCCTGAACACTGAGATGTTAGATTTGGATGACCTGTATTCCATTTAGAGAAGTTTTGAGGGATTTCTGAGTTCTTAGCTGGTCTTAGCCGTGGGGACAACTGAAGAAGGGAGGAGATCACTGCTGTTGCGGACAAGGATATCGGCAGGGGTAGTTCCTAGTTATTTGGTGAGAACATCTGTCTCTGCTTCAACTCTCTCAGCCTGTCTTTATAGAAAAAGTGCTCCAGCCTTCTGGTCAGCTTTGTGGCCCTCCTCAGGACTCATTCCAAAAGGTAAATGTCCTTCCTGTGCTGGGGACCCCAGAGCTGGATGCAGCACTCCAGGTGGGGTCTCACCAGAGCTGAGCAGAGGGGCAGAATCCCCTTCCTCGCCCTCCTGGCCATGCTGCTTTGGATGCAGCCCAGGGTACATTTGGCTTTCTGGACTGCAAATGCACATTTCTGGGTCATGTCCAGCCTTTCATCCACCAGCACCCCCAAGTCCTTCTCCCCAGAGCCAGTCTCAATCCCGTCATTCCCAGCCTGTGTTGGTGCCGGGGATTGCCCCAACCCAGGTGCAGCACCTTGCACTATGCCCTGTTGAACCTCAAAAAGTTCATATGGGTCCAGGTCCCTCTGGATGACATCTCATCCCTCAGGYATGTCAACCATACCACTCACCTTGGTGTTGGGAATCTTAATTTAATTCAGTGTCTTGAATACTAATTTAGTCAGCTGGGACTGGACCTCATTAAAATATGTAAAAGATATCTACTGTGCTTTTTTCCATAATGAACTGTTCCCTTTCTCTTAAAATACGACAGTACAGYGCATTTTGCAAATGGAATTTAAGCTCCATTCTAAGCTGAATTCTTTTGGACAGATGTAGAGAGATTTGGGATTTCTTCAAATGGAATAAAACTATGAAAATATAGTTTAGTGCTAGAACACAGGCTGATTTCGAAATAAAGTATTTTTTACAACCAGTGGGAATTAAACTTTAATTAAATAAAACAGAGAAAGAATTGCCAAGTGTCATATACAACATTAAATTAGCAACATATCTGGCAAGGATACAGAATATTCTGGAATATTTTTGCAATTGCCAACTATGTAAATTGTTGTTTCATTATCAAGAAGGCTCAGCAAGGTAAAGAGAAGTGACATAGGACCAGAAAGTTGAAAGAAAAAAGAGCAAGGGCGAAAAGAGATAGGAGAGAAAAGTGAGTTATGCAGCAGCAAAAGAAGGGAGGGAGGCCTCCACCCATTCAGCTAACTACACAGCAGCTTGAAAAAGTAAATTCAAGCTGTGAAAGGCAGCAAGTTACTGGCATCATCAGTGGCCTTTAAAGACATGAGGGAGAAAGCAGGAAAGCTGTCATGCATCATCCCGTGCTGTACCAATTCATATCTGCTGCTGAGGACAGCCCAGCTGGCAGTGGCAGCTGCCTTGGTGGCAAAGAGGTGCTGCTGTGTCTTGTGCCTCTGACCCTCAAGGCTGGCAAAAGCAGCTGTGCAGCAGTGACTGTGTGACCCTGGGTGTGCTGGAACAAGGAACTTCTTTTTCACTGAGTGCAGAGTTACTTTCTCCTATGTTTCACCAGGCTCGTGCAAGTGGGTTTTTTTTGAATCTTGTGGTGAAAATAGGTCATTGTAGGAAACAGCTACTATGTCGACTCTGAGATACTATTTTTGGATACCAAAACTCTCAGAGTGTTCAAAAAGTAGATGAGAGAAGCAGGAGAGCATCCTCTCCTGCAGGATATGATCAATTTTGTCATAACAGAACTTCCTTCTTATTAATGTCTTTGATAAACTTATTTATGAAGTCGTAGTAAAAGTGAATGTTCAGTGTATGGTTTGAATTTCAGTACTGTCAAAATACTGCTTTTTTTAGCGGACTTGCAGCTACTTTCCAAGTGTTAGCATCAAAAGTTCAAGGCAAGTGCCAGAAAGCAGATATTCAAAACACATATTAGGGTATTTGTAGGCTCTGCAAAGGCAGATGTAGCACTATCAGACACTGGTGTATGCAGACGTGACCAGAGCAGCTCCTACTGCCACGCTCTGAGGCCTTCCTTGAGCAGGTCTGCCAGCTCCTCCTCCTATCCACCCTGTCCTGCCTGCTTTGGGGCAGTGGCTGTCCTCCATGTGCTTCTGGTGTCCTGTGCCATCCCGGAATCACAGAATCATAGAATATGCTGAGTTGGAAGAGATCCACAAGGATCATCGAGTCCAACTCCTGGCCCTGCACAGGACACTCCAAGAGTCACACTATGTGCCTGAGAGCATTGTCCAAACACTTCTTGAACTCTGTCAGGCTGGTGCTGTGACCACTTCCCTGGGGAGCCTGTTCTAGTGCCCAAATACTTTCTGGGTGAAGAAACTTTTTCTAACACCCAATAACCTTTTTCTAATTTTCTAATTTTCAATTTCAATTTTTTAATATCTAATAACCTAAACCTCTCCTGACACAACTTCAGGACATTCCCTTGGGTTCTGTCACTGGTCGCCACAGAGAAGAGATCAGTGTCTGCCCCTCCTTTTCCCCTCATGAGGAAGTTGTAGACTGCAGTAAGTGTCCTCATGAGTCTCCTCCAGGCTGAACAGACCAAATTGCCTCAGTCTCCTCATACGGCTTCCCCTCAAGGCCCTTCACCATCCTTGTTGTCCTCCTTCAGACACTCTCTAACAGCTTAATAGTCTTTTTCATATTGTGGCCCCCAAAACTGCCCCCAGCACTCGAGGTGAGGCTGCCCCAGTGCAGAGCAGTGCGAGACAATCCCCTGCCTTGCCCAGCTGGCGATGCTGTGCCTGATGCCCCCAGGMCAGGGCTGGCCCTCCTGGCTGCCAGGGCGCTGCTGACTCAGATTCAACTTGCCCTCGACCAGGACCCCCAGGTCCCTTTCCACAGCGCTGCTTTCCAGCCTCTTGTTCCCCAGTCTGTTCATACATTCAGGATTGCCCCATCCCAGGTGCAGAATTCGGCACTTTCCCTTGTTGAACTTCATACCATGGGACTGTTGGAGACATAACTGTGCTACATCTGGAGTTTTGGAGGAAGTCAGGGCAGGTAAGCAAACTTCAACTCCATCATGTTCATTTAGGGGCATTATCACCTCTTATCTCTCAGCTATATTAAATCTAAGGGCCTCTCTGCCTTATCTGCTGCCAAATAAAAAGGGAGTCCAGATATTGTGTCAAGGTTTATAGGCAGGCTGTAGGATAAAATCTGGAGAAATACAGTCATAAAAAGACTGCAGACATCATATTACTAGCCCCTCTTTTTATTAAGTCGGTTCACTGGAGAAAATGGTTTATTTTAGGTAATTCCACCTTTTCTCTGTCTCTGTGTGTTGCAGGCAGACAGTSGTAGTTGTAAATGCCATCCTCTTCCTTCCAGTGACTTAGCAGAAAGGCAGCATGTCTGCCAGGCAAGTACAATAGAAGAAAATGCTAAGATGCTTTTGAAACATTCAGTGAGGTTGCAGAACCTGGAATGGCAATGCTTCTGCAGGTCCTTTAGCACTACCTTCCTGCTTCACTCAAATAAATTCGTACATTTAAGTCTGCTCCTGCATATTGTGCCCAGTGATTGTACCAGAAGGTCTTTGCTACCTGTCTACATCCATTTTTAGCAGCTGAGCAGTACCTTTCTATTTTGAGTTGGGTTTTCAAGTGGGAAACAGTCTCATGAGGAGCTACAGCAATCTGAAAGAGCAGTAGGTTAGTTAGTAGTCATGAGATGCTGCTGGGAAGAAATGTAATCCCCACAATTTAAATATGCAAAACACAGCCCTGCAGTTTTGATGAGAAAACAATCTTTCAATTCTGATTGTGCCTCCATCCAGACAGTGGCACAATTTTGGTCACAAGGGAGGGCTGCGGTTTTGTGTTAGCAGAAGGCAGAAAGAAACAAAGCCAAATACTTTACCACACTATTTCCCACTGCTTTTTTAATAGGTCTCCACAGGTTTGATATAGTGTGGTTGCTGGAATCACCCACGCATTTAGCCAGTCCTATAAACCTGTTCAAGGAAAAAGAGTAGACCAGATGTAACTTTTCATRCCTTTTGCAATTACTTGCCTAATAGTAAATAGGATTTGCCACCTATTTTTATCTGATTATATAAACCAAGCTTGGTAGTACTGCTAGGCACTGATTTAAAGCTGAGATAGTCAAGGTCACAAATCCACCATTTACTTGTGAGGTCTGTCAAGTGTTGAGGCATATTTATGGGAAAGTGTGGGAGGAAGTTTCTAGTGACTCGCTCAGACTGTCGGTCAAGGTGCTTTGAACACAAAATTAATTTTATGTTACTTTTAATCCCATTCATTTCTGCCATGGCAGAAGTATTTGTTTCTCAGATAAGCTTTTGAAACAAGCAGTTATACCGAGGGGAAGACATGTGAGGTGCTTGCATTTTTCTGAAACCATTGACCTCCCAGGCTCCCTGTCAGTCACACCAATGGAAGTGTGCAAGGAATTAACCCTGGTTCAAATTTCCATCATACTTTGCAGACTTTTTTTTTTTTTTTTTTTGTAAAACCTGGAAGTTGCTTAGTCTCAAATATCTTAATGACCTGGAAAAAGCAAATGCACCTTCAAACTGATTATGGATAAAATGTTATGATAAGCATGTCTGGAGGGTTTTTTTAAAGAATAAGATTGATAGCCAACTTTTAAATGGAAAGAGCTGGCTGAGTCAGACCAGCTTTGATGCCAAGTTCTATAATGGAAGGAGAAAGTATGACTACTTTATTCCTAAATTGACAACACCATGCACATGGGTGAAATCCATGTTCCCCATCAGGACTATATGATAGGAGTCAGGATGTGGTTTTGTCAGGACAGTGGAGTAAGAATTATAGGACCAAAAGGGTTCTTTGCACACTTGAGTAAATAATATCCAACTGACCTAAAGCAAAGAAGGTACCCGCTCATACCACAGAGCATGTTCACTCTGGGGAGAAAAGAAAAGTGTAATTGATTTAATTGCAATTAAAAATATTTAACTAACCAATAGCTAACAGTTAATTACAGCTCACTTAAAACACTGTAGGAGACATAAGCATGAAACAGCATTTAGCTGTACCTGGTATATCCAACCACAAATTGGGATTTTTCAATTTCAGTGTTCAGTTTGGTAGGAGAAAAGTGGTTAACAATTCTAGCAATGTAATTTCCCTTTCGTTACTTGAAAGGGAGTCAGGCATAATCAGTACTAGCACTCTCAGGGACACCTATGGGCACTGTCCTACAACAGCAGCTAGTTCAGTTCCAGCCCCAGTTCTGGCTGTTAAATTCAGCTTTCAGCAYTAACTGGGAAAAAAAACCTCATTTTTGAGTGGAAGTTGGAGCACAATATCTACCCTGTGATATCCACTTTAAATTTTTTTCTGGAAATTGGAGTGGAACTGGGCCAATAACAGCAAAAATCAGCTTTTTGTTTAGGAAATTGCTATAAATGGAGGCGTAAAGTGCTGGGCATATACATTTCTGAATAGCTAAGGAAGTGTGCTTGAAAGAGCATGTAAGAAGGGGCTGGGATCTCCCTTGGCATACTGCTCTTGGCAAAGCACAGATGGAGCTCCATGACTCAGCTTCCTTGTTCTGCTGGAAAGATAGGACAAGTCCTTAGTAGATCCAAAGTGTTATTTTTCCTGTACCTAGACAGCTCCAAAGACAAATTCAGCTGGGTGGTACATGCAATCTCCTGCCCAGACCACAGTCCTCTCTCCCTACCTGCTTACACAGGAAATGGAGTGCTGTCAGCGTTATGTTGTATAACTGTCAACATATTTTTCTCATACAGCTACTGCCAAGGTAAAATTGCTACTTATCCATAGGCTAAAACTGTAACTCATAGRTCTTCATGCCCCTTTGACTCCTTAAACTGCTTGCTGAAAATGAAATATGTAGTCTGTACAGACACAGGSATTTATGAGTGACTGGTGATACCAAGTCTTCAGAGAGAAACTTTATGCAAGCAGATGGTAGCTGCTTTCAGTTGCCTTTAACCAGGAGATGAAGGGACCAGCTGGAGCATTACTAGTGCTTGAAAAGCAAAGGCAGCCACTCATTGACATTTCCCTGAGCCACCCAGTTTCCAGAAAAATGGTTTTTAACGTCTGTTCTGCAGTGCAGAGTTCCAGTCAGGAGCTACAGCCCAGCATTTAGAAAGGGAAGAAGAGGTTTTATCAGCTGGGACTGATACTGATGTCGTCACTGGCTGTGAGTACAGAAGTTGATTGCCATATAGTCATATGAGAGGGAGCCATCTAAATCAGGAATTAATTCTTAGCCAGGCAACCCACTSACAATGGTAAAGTGCTGATGGAGATTCTACACTGAAATGTGCAGTAGTTTAAAAGTAGACAGCGTGTGCACCATGAAATCCAAACTTCCCTAGTGTAGGGTGGCTTGCTGGTTTTTTTCAGATTGAAAACTGGAAATCAGGCTGTTTATTTTATATATTACTCAGGAGTGTCAAAACTTCTTTGATAGTTTACTGCTGTTTGTAAACTGTTATGCTGCATRTAAATGGCTGGTTATAATATGAAAAAAATGCATGGAAACTGAGATTTCTTGGAATTAAACCATACATGCTATTTCAATTATATAYGTGGGTTTTTAATAAAAAAAGGTGTTTTCTTCTTTGAAGTTGGGCAGCCCTTTTTCTTATCCAAGCATCATGTGTGCCRGGACCAGCCTAGAAGCAAGTCTCAGGCCCTTTCCTTTCTGCTTGCAATCATTCTAATGACTGCAGGCAGTATTTTGACCTCCGCTGAAGTACAAATTCTAAAGTAATAGAATGGATAATTTGGGAAAATGGCTGGCTGAAGTTCATATGTATGTGTGCAAGGGCACTGAGCAGATATTGCTGGTTCGGAAATATTGCCAGCATCCACTTGACTTCTGTCTGGGGAGCAGATTTCTGCTCTACTCTCTCAGAACCTGTGAAGCAGGGGCTAGAGGAGCTGTGCTGCAGTGCTGTGCTCTTCTGTAAAGCCTCTCTGTAGTATGTGCTCATCATCACTTGCATAACCAATGCCCAATTGACCACCAGATGGCCTTTGCAGCAGCAAGAAGTTAAGGTCAAGATTTTTATTTCCGATTTGCGGGTAGACACTGTTTCCAGTCCTGCATAATCAGATTCTCTGTGCACCAGATGATTTCCTAAGGCATAATGTGTTTAGATGGGTAGAAAATTGCTTACATTATTCTCAAAGCAGTACAAAGGTAAGCAGCAATCCTCAGTATCCTTCTTGCAGAGAGGCAGGATAGAGACATGAATTGTTAATCACACAGATTCTCCATTCACTCCCAACAGGCATTGCAGGGTAGTGGTGCCTCCAGCTGGCTCAGGAGGGCTTGGTTTGCAACAGAGTGGATAACATCTGTCTGTTGTACCCACAACATCAGGGATTGCAGAAAGTGCTGCAAAATGGGTTGGAGAAGCTGAATGAGCAGCAGGGTGGGTATTTCAACACTGAATTTTARTGCTGCAGCAGTAGCTAACCTAAAGAATTTCTAACTTAGGTCCATCTGCACTATTCTGTTGTTGTGGCAGCAGTGCCTGCCCAAATAGAAGGGGCAGGAGTAAAACCCAGCTCTTTTGAGTCACTGACAGGAAGCTAAACCCTGAGCTGTGCAAATTTCAGCATTGGTAATTATAATTATAATGATGCTGCACCTCAGCCATTACATCTGGAAAACAGCAGTGTGTACAGGATTGCACTGGAAGGAGTTATGTCTGTTTTCAGGGAATTGGATGCTGAAAAGCATTTCCAGGTGATTCCAGATCCGGTTAGAAATTGCCCTTCCTGTGCCAGACTGATACAAGACTCCCACTCCTCCTCCCACAGGTCCCCTTAGGTCTAGAGAATCCCAAAACATTCTCTGCTCCCATCTCACTTCTGCTTCTGCTGCAGTTCTAGGCCATCGGCCTGTGTGTGCATGAGGGTATGTGAGTGTGCAGTATTGCTAGTATAGCAGTCCTAGGTACTCTAGATGAATAGGTGTGCTATTTCCTCATTCAGTTTTCTCAAGGACTGTTTCTTTCTTCTTCATTCCAGGTGAGGCAAAGGACTTTGTGTTTGTGTTGCACGGGGTGCTCCTGAGAGAGGGACATGGCATTTCTGGTTGTGCTCATTCAGAACACATGGTGAAAAAAGTAGGATGCTTGAAGTTCCCAGAACTATCTTCCCCTTGTCTGTATTATTCCTCAATGCTGACCTTAAATCTTCCAGAGATTCATAGCAAAGGGCGGACTTGAAAACACACTAAAAAATTATATCCAATTGTTGGCTTCAAATTAGATGGCTGGCATAGTCTTCATACCCTCTTCCAGGTTCAAGGAAGAGTCCAGCCAAAATACTGATGAATTTTGCCTTTCACCATCAATAGAGACTTATGAAATGCTCTTCTGTCCTGTGACTGTGAGTTTATTGAAGTAAGTCACCGCCTRTTTCTTCTCATTGCCAGACCCGTGCCACAAAATATGAATGAGTAGGACTGCTTGTGAACTTCTACATATAGAATCATAGGAGCATTAGGGTTGGAAAAGATCTCCAAGACCAATGTCARTTAGAGAATAGGACTAAGTGCCATGTCCAGATGTTTCTTGAACACTTCCAGGGATGATCACTCCCCCATTTCCCTGGGCAATTTCTGTTCCAACACTTAACCACCCTTTCAGGGAAAAAATTCTTTCTGATGGCAAACCTGAACCTCCCCTGGTGCAGCCTGAGGCCATTTCCTCTTGTCCTGTCACTTGTTGCCTGGGAAAAGAGACGAACATCCACCTGGCTACAACCTCCTCTCAGGTAGTTGTAGAGAGTAACAAGGTCTCCCCTGAGCCTCCTTTTCTCCAGGCTACACAACCCCCGCTCCCTCAGCTGCTCCCCATGTGAGTTACTCTCTAGACCCTTCACCAGCTCCATTGCCCTTCTTCAGATATGCTCCAGCATCTAAATGTCCTTCTTGCAGTGAGGGGCCCAGAACTGGGCACAGCACTCAAGGTGTGGCCTCACCGGTGCCAAGTACAGTGGGACAATCACTGCCCTGGTCCTGCTGAACACTATTCCTGATACAAGTCAGGTGCCATTGGCCTTCTTGGCCACCTGGGCACACACTGGCTCATGTTCAGCTGCTGTCAACCAGCACTCCCAGGTCCTTTTCCACCAGGAAGATTTGCAGCCACTCTGTTTCCAACCTGTAGCGCAACCTGGGGTTGTTGTGACTGAAGTGTAGGAGAGGGTATTTCACCTTATTGAACCTCAAACTGCCGGCCTCAGCCCATGGATCCAGCCTTCCAGATTCCTCTGCAGAGCCTTCCTAACCTACAGCAGATCAACGCTCACACGCAACTTGGTGTCATCTGTGAACTTACCGAGGGTGCACTCGATCCCCTTGTCCAAATCATTGACAAAGATTTTAAACAGAACTGGCCCTAACACTGAGCCCTGAGGAAGGCCTCTAGTCACCTGCCACCAACTGGATGTAAATCCACTCACCCCCACTCTCTGGTTCCAGCCATTTGTCCAGTTTTTAACTCAGAAAAGAGTGCMCCTGTCCAAGTCATGGGCTGCCAGCTCCTACAAGAAAATGCCATGGGAGACAAYATCAAAGGCTTTTCTGAAGTCCAGGGAGACACATCCACAGCCTTTCCCTCATCCACTACATGGGTCACCTGATCACAAAAGGAGATCAGGTTGGCCAAGCAGGACCTGCCTTTTCCTAAACTCATGCTGGCTGAGCCCAATTCCCCAGCTGTCCAGTACATGCTACATGATCRCACTCAAGATGATCTGTTCCATAACTTTTCCCAACACTGAGGTCAGGCTGACAGGCCTGTAGTTCCCCAGATCCTCTTCTAACAATTCTTGTAGCTGAGTGTTGCGTGGCCGATCTCCAGTCATCTGGGACCCTCACAGTTAACCAGGACTGATGAGAAATTATGGAGAGCAGCTTGGTGATCTCTTCCACCAGCTCCCTCAGTACCCTCGTGTGAATCCCATTCAGTCCCAGAGACTTTTGAGTTTCTAAGTGGCACATCAGGTAGAGCAAGGCAGTCATGGCTGGCGGTCTCATTGAATATACCCTCCAAAAAAAGTGGCGGCAGAAGGCTATGGAGGACCTGCCCATGGACTCCCACAGAACCAGGAAGAGTGCAAGAAATTCTTCTGCCAGAATACCACCACCACAGCAAAGGAGAGGGTTGTGGTGCATCTTACAAGAGAAAGTGTTTTTACAGTATTCCTTACCACACAGGTTGAGATGTCAAACCAAGATCACAACTATTAAATGGATAAACATGGGAATCCTGAGCAGCAGCTGTTGCAATGGCTGAATTCACAGATCAAATCTGCTTAATTCTGTGCCATCACTAATTGTTGCCTCATCAGGTGCAATCAAGCTTTGGATGAACAAAGCCAAGAACAGGGGCTTTACTTGTATAACCAATCATGCGCTTTTTGCTGGGTGACAGACCAAAACCATGGGAGGTGTTTACATTTTTTTCCAGCTCAACTTGGAGCCCTGTTTTGGCACAAAATCAAGGCGTGCCTCATTCAGACAGGAAAATTCACCTTTTCGGCCAGCCAGGAAAATTTAYCTTTGGTTTCTGACCCACCACAGTTCTCCTCATTTCGTTTCCTTCCTGAAGCCAAGTTTCAATTAACTTATTAAGGGCAAAGACTCGGGCCCCACATGACAGCGTTTACCTCGGAGTGGAAATCACGAGAGATTGCTGAGCGACCAGGACTGCTAAATAGTTCTTGGGAACTAGTGCAGAAAGAATAATTGAGGAGCAAATGAGGAGTTTGTGTGGCTCCTGTTCACACAGGCATACACAAGCGTGTTCTCAGTTGCAGTAGATGAAGTTGTGCCTACTAACAAGTCTCAGCTGAAACTGTGGGTTTTATAGTTGACAAAGGGTGTTTGTGCAGTGTCAAATAGTTGAAACATAACATGTTTGGGTAGTTTTTTTCCTCATTTTTAGTGTACTATATGTTTTGTGAAAGCAATCCCTTATCAATCTCCATTATGTGATGCTGTTTTAAAACATTCTTAAGCTCCATGAAAAAAATCCCTTGTAATTACATGATCAATTTCTTCCTTTAGTGTGCTTTTTTTGCGTGCTACATGCCTTTCTTTCTGCTACATTATCTTCATGGGAGGATAAAGAATAGCACTATTTCCTGCTCTAGGATTAAGTTTCATAAATAAAACATATAGTGAGAATCACCATGTCTAAATAGGATTAGCATTATTTTTCTACTTATTTTTTAGGTGGATTATTTTTATATAATTTATTCGCACCCATCTTTTCTGTAGCAGCAGAACAGCTTTAAGCTTCTAACCCTCTTCTCCCCTTCCCCTGCCTGCTGAACATTTTCTTAACACTAAAGTTTCTGAGTAAATCTAGAGGCCAGGTCATGTATGAAAGAGGACCTGAACCTTTTTTTTTCTTAACTGGAGCCATAAACTTAGAAGTCCATATCTCTCTTCCAGCCTTTGCTTGTGCTTCCCATCAGAAAACACGCACTAAATGGGGCAGTTCAGGTGGGGAAATATGCCTTTCCTGAGGCTGAATTTCTAGGAGGTGTTTTACAGGCCCTGCCTAGAACATGCTGCAGGTGGGGCTCCACACACTCTTAGCCACAGGGACAGCTGGGCCATAAGCAACTCCTGCAACAGGGTCCTTGCTAGGCCTTGGCCCCAGCTGTGTCGACAAATGCTTTAGGGAGTGCAGCTTGAAGCCTTCACCTTCTTTGAAATCCAGGCTCGTGGTAATCCACGAGACACTCTAAATAGGAATATCCTCTGAAGATAAGGGCGACAATTCACTCGCATCTCACCAAATCAAACTGAAAAGCCCCAAGGAGCGTATGCTTGTGCCTTTCACACTGCAGATCACCTCCTGGAAAGGGTGCATAGGGGCTCACACTCCCCACTGAGCTTTGTGCAAGAACCAGGCTCAAGTGGCTGCTGGAAGATGCCCGGAGTGTTGGCTAAGATGACACCTGTGAGAGCTGCTTTTGCAAGTATGATACATGAGCAAAAGTACCAGTTTGACTGTTCAGAGGGGATTAGTTTCAGAAAGAGAAATATAGATGCAATTGGGATACTACTGCTTCCAGGGGTAGGTGGCAGCTGAGAGAAATCTTGAGCGCACCTACCCGAAACATGGAGCCATCACTGATGGTTTTGTTAGACAGTCTCACTGTGTTCTCAGACAAGTCTGGGACACATTAGACAACAGCTTTGTTAAAATATATATTAAAACAAGAGAAAGAAACTATTTTGCTTTCTCAACAGCCAGGAGTTTTAAATGAGCTGGTTGAGGACCTCAGTATTTCAAGGATGAATTTTAAATAACTCTTCAGAAACAGAGGCATCTCAGCTCTATGCCAATGTTTACAATCAGAAGATGGCATGATTCAGATGCTTTCAACTCCTGTTTCTCATTCTGACATTCATTCYGGGTAAAATATTTTAAATGGGATACAATAATAAAATAGAGGAGAGAATTAATGAGTTTATAATTATTACTTCTTCCTATTTATTAAAGAGCTTAAATGGATGCTTTCATATTTGAAATAGATTGCTAGATAAAGATAGGATAAATTTGGCTAGCATTGGGGGGATATAATGTGCTCAGACATCTGGTAAGATGATGAAGTTTGATTAGATCTTACATAATATTTTGATAATAAGTAAGACTGCCACAAAATTACCATAGCACATCTTAAAAAATAAGATGGGTGGCAGGTCTTCAGTACATATAAGCAGGTAACCATGAGCAAGTATATGTGCTACCAGAGTGGTCAGCTGGTGGCTGCTTCTTGGTCATTGACTAACCCCCAGAAACCAAGGAGGTTTACAACGACAGCAATGTTGGGCTTAAATGCCAGACAGAACAACGTGGTTCTCTGAATAAACTGAGAATAAGCTAAACAATGTAGGTCTCAACCTACAYCCTAAACCTGAAGTTTATTACTCAAACACATGGTCTGGGTGCAGTTTATAATAAAAGTGAGGGGAGGAAATCTTCCTGCATCCCCAAAAGCAGCATCTGTTTAAAGGATAGGAAGGGTAATTTGAGCTGCTGGGCTAAGCTTCTCCTTGACAGGGTAGTGTCTAATGCAGTCCTTGGATGTATAAACAGAGGTAGCTCAAATAGCAATGGAGAGATGATATTTGTGTTTGGCACTGGAGAGAGCACTAATGGAATCTGTGTCCAGTTCTGTCATTTGAGAGGGATATTGGCAAACTGAAATGGGTTCAGAGAAGAGTTAGAGAACAATTAAGAAGCTGGAAAATACTTATGCACAGAAAATCCACGACCTAGGAGTTAGTGTGTATTTTATAAAAAGTTAAAGGGTAACTTATTTGCAATCCATAAGAGCTTACAAAGGAGGAAAGCTTTGGTGATGGCTTTCTGCAGTCTTGAAGCCAGAAAAATGGGACTAGAAATATGGCATAGCATCTAACAGTAAGGGTCTCATTAAAATTTATGGTAGCAATTGTCAAACTTTTTTTTCTTGTTTTTCCTTACAACTACATTTTAATGAGAGTCAACATGGGGGAGTGCTGCTCAAGAGTCATCCCAATCTGAGAAAACTACTGAGAGTATCTCAAACAATATGCGACTTAAAATTGCATGATCATTCACACAGACATAAACACAAGCATGAGGTCAGGGTCTTACCTAAAATCAAATGCCTTGAATATTGAGAAAATTGTTCTAGACTGCTCACATGTACACAGAAAACAGGCACCTTACAGCACACTGGCTGTCAAGAGAGATGTAAGAAAGTTCCAGTGTTTGAGACTGAAATGAAAAAGGAATCCAATATTGCAAGTGAAAAGGGTTGGTTGGGCAAATAACACGTCTAAGGCACGGAGCAATGAGAGTAGCAGAGAAGCCAAAGCAAAGAGGTCTGAGAAGAGTGGGTTTTTATACAAACACATGAGGGTGAAATTAATCCTGAAAGGAAAATGGATGAGGTAGAGATTTGTGTTAGGCTCAGTTTTTATGCAGGTGTTCTCATTAATGTTAGAGTAAGGGAAACTGCAGATGATGTGAAAGTATAAGTAACTGCCCTGGAGGAAATATAAAAGAAGATACAAAAATAAGCTGTAGAGGATAATAACACAGGCACAGAATAACAGTGTGAGATTTGGAGTGAAAATATGTAAATTAACTCATTGAGGCAAAGATGGAAATAATCCAAAGGAAAGGAAAATTGTACGGAGCAGCTATGCTGAAAGATAAGAAATGTGCAAAGATGGAAATACAGAGCCAGTGAAATGAGTCAGCAGTGTGATATGGCAGCTTAAAAGACAGCATTAGTTCTGGATTTCACATGTAAAAACACAAGCTCAGAGTCTAGACCTATGAGAAGGTCTGCTGACAGTTCCCAAGCACAGCATGAGGTGAAGATGTCCTTCTAATGCTCTGTTTCTTGGGAAGAAAAACATCATACTGTGAGTAGAAATATCAATAGTACAAGGCAATTTTGGAGTCACTGAAATTAGTTCAAGCAGGATCCGATATGGGTCAAAGTATATTTGGATCAGAATTTAGCTGAAGTATTTTGATATTTGACAGGCTCTAGCCAAACTCCCGTTTGCACATTGAAAAGGGATGCAGATTGGATTGAGATATATTGCTCAGGAAGTTATAGGCTGAAACTTGGAGAAACTTAGTTCTGAAACTGATCGGGAAATCTGGGTCTTCCTGGTTGTCAGACAGGGCATTTCCCTAGAAAACTTCTAACAACATTTTCACCAGCTTAGATACAGCACTGGCACAACTGTACCATAAAGAAAARCATTTCAAAGGCAAGGAGATGGATTAGATGACCCACTGGGTTTCTTCCACCTTTAACTTGTAATGACCTTATGAAAGCATTTTGTCAGCTCTTCACTAACTACTGTGTACTTAGCTCTGATCTGTCCTGTCAGACTATGGTTTGGGAAGTTAGATTTAGCTGTAAATTCCAATCTGCGTCTCTCTGAAATCTAAAAATAGAATAGTTGAGAATGTATGGGCTGAATTATGGATCAAATGTGTCACTGCAGAAACCAAGGACAAGATGTGTGACRTTAAACTGATGCAAAAGAAAAACTCTTTACTTGAGTATTTCTGTAGTCATGGAGTACATTTTTCATGCACAGATCTCTGTGGAGACATTAGCTAATTAATCTTCACAGAATGTCAGGGGATCATTACTCACACTTCCATTTTTTAGGCAGAAGAGAAAGTTTAGAGAATATCTCCGTGTTACTACTGAAACAGGAATATGAATATCTTGCCCATTGCCCCATGCTGAAGTCTCCAGTCCATACTGCCACCTAATGCCTATCTAATACATGTGAGAAAATGCAGCAGGTGCTTTGAAAAACTAATTAAGTAGATATTTTAAAACTGTTCACAATGTTCAATAATTTAAAAAATTACATGATTCATACATTGGTTCCAGGGACGGAAAAGCAGGAGAATGTGTGATATGAAGTTGATGGTAACTGCATGGAGAAGTGTTGTTTCCTCCTGTGAGAGGCTGCAGGCAGCCTTCCTGTGCTGGTTTGGTACAAATGTGACCCCTAGCAGCACAGGGCACAGCTCAGGTTCCCTCTCATCCTTCTGAACATCGCTAATGTGTCACCCTGATACCTCCTGGTTGGGGTGAGCAGTGATTGGAAGGAGTTTCCTCATCACTTAGGGGGCTCCAGGATTGATATTCCCCACCATTGCTGAGGCAAGCATTGGTGTATGAGCTCCACCTTTCTGGTAGAGGGAGAAACTAGGCCAGCCCGTGATTGCAAGTCTTCTCAGAGACCTCAGGAGCCCAGGAATCTCAAGCCGTCATTTGTGATTACAGCAGCTGCTTTGCCCTACATACTGATGAGGCCAAAACTTGTCATGGGACCACAGYGCCGAATTGCTGCTCCCTCCATAGCAGTGACTTCCATCGCATCATCAGTCACAATCTCATCAGTTTTCAGATCTGCCACAAACAGTTACAGTAGCTATTATTCACAGATCCAGCCCTAGCACGGTAATACTCCTAGCCACACAGGCCTCCGTGTGCTGCCCCTGGATTGTTTGCAGCTGCTGAGGCACACACAGACACGTCCGCACTGGCACTGGACCAGGGGCACGCGGTTTAGGCGGCCATCGACTGTGAGATGCAAGTGTCCTTAAAACAAAAAGAGGTGGCAYGCTTGTTGCCCTGAGTTAACACTCCTGATGGACATACGCTCTAGACCTGCTAAGGAAACACACTTGTAACTACAGCTTGCAATTAGCCATTGCCCAGAGGCAGCATAAAGCAATTGCAACTCTTTTTTCTCAAATTCTCTAACAGTTAGAATACTCCATTAACAGTAATATTTGCATGGTCTTGCTACTCATTGAGCAGTTTTCCTGTAACTATTAGGTTTAGTACTAGTTTAATGAATCCTGGTATTTTATGGTCCCAGCAGTGCTGACAGCATTGCCACTGGAAGACAACAACAAGGGAAAATGAACTTACTTTGTCATCTTGTTGCCATTGTTATAGAGGTGAAATCCTGTTTTGCCGTGGTTGAATAACCTTTAAATGGGGGGAAAAAATTAAGCCTATACAAGCACTCTGTGTTTTTATAKACAATACACTGAATGTAGGGGTTTGCTGACAAGCAAGGGAAGCATTGGTAGTGAAAGCCAAGCTTTTACCATTGGAGAACATTTCTGTCTTTCTGACCATCATTCAGAAATTCCTTATTAATGTAATGAGTGACTTGTCCAAAGCTACAAATCTATGCAGAGAAATGTAATTCTATATCTTTGAGGATTTGGAGATTACACAGTTTGGTTTTGCCCTAATTCGAGTGGAATATTCAAAATGCTTTGARTCCCTTATGTCAGCACTTGAAGGCATCCTTACTCGTGACTAAAGTTGACTGCATAGCAGACATTGCTAGAGACTTCAGTCCTAAAAGTACCCARAATTTTTGACTGCCAGTGATCTGTACACCAGGCAGACTAGCTTACCTGGCGTCTTTTCCTTTTGAAGGGAGCTGCCAAGTGGCTGGGAAATGGGACAGGCAAGAAACCTGCTGAAGAGACTTTGTTTGTTTTCTTTCTTTCTAAATTTCACTGGCACAGACACACATTTGCAAAGCATTTCAGGTTCAGTTAATTCAGCAACTTGTAGTGAAAAGAGAGTTTTCCCTGTTCTGCCCTCCCTACAGTGGTTCTAATCTTACCAGAAGATGGCTAAAATTACTGAGTATTAACTTTCATTAGAAACCGTCAAAGAGAAAAATTCATAGCCTAATTTTTAAAAGGTAATGACTGCAAACTTTCCCACTCGAGTGCATATACTTGAAGAAATTAGGTTATTTTCCTGTTTCAGTATCTTTCAAAATAGGCCAAATTCAGCTTGGGAGGAAGTAATTGTATTTATTACAGGAGAATTCAGGTTTCTGGGAAGTCAGTGGTTTTTGTTCCAGAAAGCTTGTGTTGTTCTTATCATTATTATTACTGGTGGTGACGGTTAATTTCTCTTAATTCTGTATGGCAGTCCCACTATGCTATGTAATATAAAAGAAAACTTACCCCCTACCTCAAAGAAGGTAGAYCACAAGCAGACAAGAGCAAAGCCAGGAAAGGAAGGAAAGGAGAGAAGGGAAATTGCGGTTCTCCCATAGGATCATGTGTATTGGCCTTATTGTTTCTTATTGGTCACCTTCTAACTTTCCCCCACTGCCACTCGAGTTCAAAAAGCAAATGTTTTTGATGACACTCACCCCCATCTCAGAGCGTCAGCACTCTGTGCCGGGTTTCCAAATGCATTCCCCAACAGCCAGTTAAAGCAGACAAGATAGGTATCAAAGGAAAAAAATAAATATTCGTCAGCTGCCGCCTCGTTATGGAATCCAAGTGTCTGTTTCCTGTCAGAATCAGTGGAAGGTTTTTGCAAATGCATAAGTGCATAAATTGTGGCTGGGAGATTGCAGCTACCATTGCTCCYGGATAAGTGCATCTTGCTAGCCTGCTTTTTAGAGGTAATAATTCAAGGCATAAGTGAGGATTGTGCAAAATTSAGATATACTGAATCCAGAACGTGGACTTTTGCAATATGAACAGTGCTGCCATTCTCCACATTTCTTGGCAGATATCTTCCTTTGCCAAASGTTTCCATTCTGCTGTTTACGAGACACGGGACAGGCTGAATTCAGGAAGAAGCAAAATCCTGGTTTTACCTAAGAGTGGAGATACAATTTCCTGCCTGCACAATAGATGTAATAGGTAGTCTCACTCAAATGTTGAGATTTAGTATGTTAAGAAACACAGAATTCTCCTTCAGAAGAATAATATCCTATACCTATGAGGCAGCAGAGTTCAATTTAGATTATTTATCACAGATCAGCTGTAATTCACGTAAGGAGCACATGCTAGGCTTGATCATTTTATCACCAAAGTTACATGCATACTGTATTTCTATAATAGGAATGCTACACTTTTTTTGTTGTTGTTGTTGCTAAAACTAGTACATTACAGTGTTACTTGTACTGAAATAGCCACTGTGAGGAGTAGACCTCCCCTCTTCCATTTGAGTAGATGGTGGGACAGAGGACATTTTGGACTGTGATTTCTACCTTTGATTTCTACTGTTTTGTTCTTAGAGGTAGATTAGAAAGAATATGTATTTCTGAGCCTGATAAAAGAAGCTAAGATCAAAGGGTTGATCTTTTTCTTTGTGGCATTGCTGTAACTAACCAAGTTACTTGGGAATGCAAAGATAATGAATACAGAAAATGGATTGGAAATGTTACCAGAATACTTTAATGAAATTAAAATTTTAAAAAGGCATTTCAGCAACACACTGACTGTCCTTTACAAAGTCACACACAACAGTTAGTGCACAGTGCAAAGTACAGGAGAAGGGAGGGCTTACCACAGTGACTAGCTTCCATTAAGTAATAAAACCTAACAACTGAAGGAGTTTGCCTGGACTTCACCTTCAATGAGCCCTGATACTCTCAGTGAAGTTTCTTATGAAACTTTAGGTTTCTCAGGTCATTTTAGGGGACAACAGGAGCGAAAATCTTGCCACTGTAAATCGTTGGTTTAAATATAATCCCAGTTAGTAGTAGCCAGAATGCATCAGTGTGACAGCTGCTTGCTGGCACACACAGCCAATGCTGGCATCCAGGCTCTGGTGAGATGAATGTCCAGATCCCAGAGATCACTATGGCTGGCTTTACTTGTGTTTGCAAGGAAGGCTTGTAGCTRGAAATTGATCTGCATTTCCACTTCTGGAGGCCAGTATGATCATGCATACTGCTTTTGATATTTCTTTTCTGGATGCAGATGATTTGCCTTCTGTCCTGTTTGAGGCTCTCAAAGACACCTTACTGTCTAAATGAAGGGGAATGGCTCATGAAATAGAACAGCATGTTTACCCACACACCCTTTTAACTCTCTGACTCCACATAAACAACCCTTATACACTGAGTACCCCATAATAATGCAGTAGGAATAGAACAGTACCTCAACTCTGTCAGTTCCCAGGTGTTTTCAGGTAGCTCTTAAAAGCCTGGCACCTTCGGCAGCAAAACCCTGCTTTGTAAAATCTGAGTTGCTGTTTTTCTGGCAGAGCTGAGAAAGTTGTTGGCATCCAAGCTGCACAGAACACCTTATTGTTCTGCTTGTCAGCTACAATACCAGGATCATTGCCTGCACGCTTCAGTGCACATCTCACAAATTATAGCTGTACCTGTATGCAGGTTCAATTAGGTATGTTTGTGTACAGGGGAGCTGAGACATTTCAGTGCTGGCGCTGGTAGCTCCTATTCCCAGCACTCTGATGTGGAAAGAAAGAATAAAAGGACTCCTTTTCACAAGAGAGAGCATAAGAGCCAGAAAGGAAACCTACGGTAACACTGGCCAGTGCTTCCCATTGTATTRTCTACAGTAGGGGCTGAAAGATGCAGGGTAGTAGCAGGGGCCTGAGACGTGCACAGGCAACTGGGAAAGCAGAAAAGGAGCAGCAGTGATATCATGGGGAATACAGGCCAAACATTTAGGGCCAGAGAAGGTTGGGAATAAAAGCTATGAGCTTGAAGCTGATCTATAATCACCTGTCTGAGGTTTTTTTTCCTTGTCTTCCCCCCAAAATTAAAGTATGGACCAACAAATTAATATTTCTGTAGTTTTCTGGTAACTGAAACCCTAAATTCCCTCTTAGGTTGAAAAAGCAATAAACCTCCCCCCCCTTCTTAGAATGAAAATTTGAACCTTTAGGTTTTAAAGGTATTGAGATGAAATTTTGGCTTATCCTAAAATATATTATTAAGGGCACAGAATCCAACCTAATTCAGCTGAATTCATGTGTGATCACCTCAGACTGAATTCTCTATTACACTTAGCTGCATTTGCCAACAAAGTTAGCAAAGTTAGTCTTGCTTTTTCTTTTTTGTTTAAYAATTAAAGTTCATGGTACAACAGTGCTCATGCTATAGCCTAGATAGTTCTGACATGTCGATGTCTGTCTGTAATGCTACTTCTGATAAATTTGCACTCCTCTTTATTTCCTACTATTTAAATGAAAATTATTTCTGATCTGAAATAGATGTTGAAGAAAAGGTGTTATAAAAATGACATATTGCATGTTTGAAGATTTGTTTTCAGTAAATACACATGGGTTTGGACAAATTAAACAAATCTTGCCAGAAGATCCATGAAATATTTTTATCTAGGGGGTGAGAGATGCTTAGAATCTATAGAGTAGGATTTGGCCTTAAAATGTCTTGTGCAGTTAAGGTCCTTATGCCACCTGTATTTACGAATTATTTGAATAAAGGAGATAATAACCAGTTCCCTAACATCTGACTGAGGTGACCATTTGTCAGCCAGGCTCTGAAAATGTGAAGATAGTGAAGAAACAGATGTTGGAGCAAGGAGGTGATTATTATGGCCAGCAGGAGGACCGGGGCTACAGATGTGCTATAAAAGGCTGAAACCTGCATTTTCATCATTATGCTGTACTTTGACTCAGTCTTCCCTCCAGCTTGAGCTACAGAACAGCTTTTTGTAGAGAGAGTTTGTTCTGTTAGAAAAAGAGGGTGGTGACCTTCCAGGCTGGAATTGCCGATGAATGCCTTCGGAAAGGCAGCAGGAAAGCTGTCCTTAGTTTCAGCTGTCAAAAATGAAAGGCATGTCTATGTCAGTCATGATACATGTGGGCATACACAGCTCTGAATTGATCTCTGGTCCTACTTCATTTCAGTGTTACAAGCAGGTTACAATATACAAAATGCTATTTTGTTGCATGTTACATTGCATTTTACAAAATACCTAGGAGATATTTTACACTGAAGGTTAATGTTATTTACCTTTAATAATATGTATGGTAAAGAAAGGTGCATAGTTGTTTAAAACATAGGTATAGAAAAGAAAGTTGAATGAATATAATTATCTAACACACTCCCAAGAATAACCCCTTCTACTTCAGTTGTCTTTCTTTCCGCTCTCCGTAGATCCTCAGTAGTTTTTGTCGCTGCTATTTGTCTTCTAGTTCAAAGCATGGCTTCCCTGCAGAGAAAACACAGATGAAAGTGATTTCAAAAGGGACTTGATTTGACTCCAGATCGTCTTCCTGGCCGTCACAACAAAAGAGTAAGGGCTGAAACACAAAGTCTAGGAGCTTTTATGGAAATTCAGGGCTTTATTCTGAATGCACTCAGGTGCAGCATTTCAGGGGAAATTTCCAAAGGTTCAGCCAGATGATAGAAATCAAAAGTACAGTCTCACAGCCAGTCTGACCACTTTGCCTGAGACTGAAAATGACGACGATCTCCTTTGAGCAGTGCTGATCCCAACAAGTGCATCAGGCCTTTGAGGTTAAATGTAGCCCGCATGAAAGCCAGTCATTAATGTCACTGGAGTTATAGCAAGGATGTATTTATGCTGAGAAAAATCTGTGGTGTAGAAGTACAAAATGCCAAGCGCAGTTGAAAGGTTTTGGGGCATGTGTGTGCAGATGGGTAGAAAGATGTGATTTCTTTCTGCTCTGTTTGGTATTTGTTGTTTTATTTTATTAAATTTTTGGAGTAGTAATTTATTTTATGCAGCGTGTAGTCCTATTTGTCATATTTACTCCCTCAACTATTCCAAAATCTAGGCTTACTAGTTTTGGGTGACAGGTTTCGGGTCACTAAATCAGGAAATKAAATGAAACTGGAAAGCCTGTAGAAGTAAACCACCAGGAAAAACTCCTAAAGGACTGCTATTATCACAGAACTGAAGAACAACTATGGAAAAAATATGCCTGTGTTTCCTACCTATCTTAGCGAAATGGTGACTGTGACCTATACAAGCTGTGGACATGYCAAGGTCTGTTTGTCTAGACCCCAACCACAACATGGACACATACAGCCCTTTCTTCAGGGCTCCTGAGGGGACACCTTAGATTGTCCACAGTAAGTCAGTCCAGAAGCTTTCATTTATAGATGCCACAATGCCAGTAATACGGGAGGGTTTTCCAGTATCGCTCTGCAATTGGATCAAAATATCTCCTATCACTATGTACAGACCATAGTAATTGTGTGTGTGCAAGAATATTAGCTTTGTTGGACACAGCCTYCCTACCAACGAGTCTCCCCTTGAAAATGCATAACTATTCTAAGGTAAATTCAAGGTGGATCCACAACCCTTCTTGAATGTGAGAGCAGAAACTATCCCCAAAATGCAGATTACAGGTGTCAATGAAGGCATCTCAGAAAGAATAAGTCAGTAACACATGTTTTATTATTAATTTTGATCTCTTGGGGGTCTTTGCAAAACAATTTAATGAAAACATAATTTGGGATGTTTGCACTGGATGTGAAGGTGATACAGAATCATTCCCTGCATTGTTGTCAGCAGAGGAAAAAGCTGTGATGGAATTCATAGCAGACTAGAACCAGCTGATGTAAACTGTCCTACCTCCACTGACTTCCACCCAGATAAAGTGGTTCACCCTCAGTAAAATCTGCCCCGGTAATTCTGGTCCTTCCCTGAATCTGTCTCTTATTAGCAAATGAGTTTCATGAAGTACCTTCATCCATTTTGTGCCCCTCTTCCTATCTAACATTTTCTGGAGTAGGACATCCTTCAGTAGAACACGTTTCACTAGGTTAATTCCCCCAAGGTTTATAAACAATAAGTTGCATAAGCAAAGCATCTTATTTGCCGTATCTGCTTCATTTAGCTCCATATGAGTTGTATTTCCCTGCACAGCAGGAAATAGCTTGCAAGTACCTAACAATATTCAGGACAGTACAAAAGATGGTGCTGAGTAATGAACTCAGCACAGCTCAAACATCCAGTGAAGCTGTGACAAAAGCCTCTCATAGACCACACCTTACAGAGCCAGCCTCCAAATTACCTCTTGATGCAACAGTCCTGATTCTCCCTGCCAAGTAGAGGAGGAAGCCACACTAAAAGCTAGTTCAGCAGCTGGACCCACTTATCAGGGTTTCTCAGTCCTAAGGCTGGTGCCTGCCATTCCATTCAGTGGAGAGAAATGGAGTTGGCACTGGGGAAGAACACCTGCTAACAGGCTGGAAATTGCTGTATAGACTGCAGGAATTAATTAAACTCCCACTGGAACAGAGAGGAACCAATGGTGAGAGTTCCTGTGCTCTGCACCTAAAATTTACCTGGGAGCAGAACACCAGAGCTCAGGTGCCAGGCCCTAAGGTTAATTCAGTGTCCACTCCCCACCCAAGAGTGACACCATTGCAACCAATGGGGCATTAAAACCAGGGTGGTAGTGCTGCTACTGGCCCCATCCCTTGAAACAGCAGCCTTGGGAAGCACAGCCTACCCAGCCCTCGGGGGCACACATTGCTGAGAGCGAGGCTGTGGATGGCTTACTTGGATTTTATCACTCACTGGCCCCTTCACCCAAGCCTGGTTTTGGGTCTGGTCGTTACCCAGCAGTGGTCCAAAATGCAGGCTCCAGCAGAGGGCACAGCCACCCAGCAGAAGCGGGGAGCTGGGCCAGCAGCAGAGGCAGCAACAGCAGCAGGATATTCCTGAGAGCAGAGATCACAGAATCACAGACTATGCTGAGTTGGAAGAGACCCACAGGATCATCGAGTCCAGCTCCCTGCCTCACACTCTGTGCCCGAGAGCATTGTCCAAACACTTCTTGAACTCTGTCAGGCTGGTGCTGTGACCACTTCCCTGGGGAGCCTGTTCTAGTGCCCAACCACCCTCTGGGTGAAGAACCTTTTCATAATATCCAACCTAAACCTCCCCTGTCACAACTTCAGGACATTCTCTCGGGTCTTGTTACTGGTCACGACAGAGAAGAGATCAGTGCCTGCCCCTCCTCTTCCCCTCTTGAGGAAATTGTAGACTACAATGAGGTCTCCCCTCAGTATCTTCTTCTCCAGGCTGAACAGACCAAGTGGCCTCAGCCGCTCCTCATATGCCATCTCCATTGCCGTCCTTCAGATGCTTTCTAACAGCTTAATGTCTTTTTCGTATTGTGGCCCCCAAAACTGCACACAGCACTCGCGGTGAAGCCACCCCAGTGCAGAGCAGTGCGAGACAATCCCCTCCCGTGCCCGGCTGGCAATGCTGTGCCTGATGCCCCCAGGCCAGGGCTGGCCCTCCTGGCTGCCAGGGCGCTGCTGACTCAGATTCAACTTGCCCTCAACCAGGACCCCCAGGTCCCTTTCCACAGCACTGCTTTCCAACATCTCATTCCCCAGTCTGTCCATACATCCAGGGTTGCCCCATCCCAGGTGCAGAATCCAGCACTTTYACCTTGTTGAACTTCATACGGCTGATGATGCCCCAACACTCAGCTGAACTGGCTCCTGCTGACCCCAGATGCACCCTAAGAGGAGCTGGGGTCCCCCTTTAAAAACACCCTGGTCCTTGCCACTTTCAAGAGAGGTGCAGCGTCTGCTTTTGTCTTCAGAGCACGAGTGCCTGGTCTGGGCAGGTGAAAGGAAGGTAGCACAACCAGAATGTTGCTTTTTTTTTTTGCAAGGTTTTGTTTGATCTTATTTTGGATATGTGCATCAGATAGGCTTCCTGAGCTGGCAGCTCAGGGTTACCATTTCTTCCTACTAGATTCAGGTACTAGATTCAGGGGTAACTCATGCAAGGTCAGGATTTACAACTGAGATGAGAATTYGGCCCTCATTCTCTATTTTCAAAAGCCTTCCACTAATTTGGGAGTTAGTTGGTTAGCAGTGTGCTTGCTTTGCAAGAAACAGAAAACCCACCAATTCTAACTTGTAACTAGCTTTTCTGCCTAGTTCAACAGTGAGCCATGGCCCTGAGGTGAAGTGAGGCATGAAAGTCTTTCCTCCCTGAGCTGGGACAGCTTTGCTGCCTTTCTCCTCTATTAGCCTGTGCAGCATTTCAGAGGGGCCAAAGCAGAGGAAGAGCATTCCTCCTTTTGAGCCAACATGTGCAGAGAAGTCATATACATCCTTCAGGGAGTTACAAATCAGGAGATGTGCCTTCCTTGTGCGAGGGAGAGCTCAAGGACCCCTTCTACCTGTGATGCCTCCCAGTGTCCATTTTAGCTCTGTGTACTTCCTAGTCAGGGATCTCCYTCTGCGGCACAATTAAAAGCACACTTGAGTTTTCTGTTTGTCTCAGTAGATCATCATGGCAAGTGCAATCTTCTTATTATGCAACATGACAACAATTAACACCTAGCTACAGCACTATGGCATCTAGGTCTTTCTTCACTGATGACCACAAATCACAGACAAGCATTTATACTATGAACAGTATGATTATGGCACATTTTAATTTTGTGTACAATGTATGTAACAGATAAGCAACATAACAACTATGCTTTGTAGATAAAATAACACTTTCCTTCTAAGGCTATCCCTAATTTTAAGACTCAATAATGAATTTAGCCTTGTTGTATCAGCTGTGATGTGAGAGTTGTTAGTTTGCTCTTTAGAGAGAAAATGAAACATTTAGGCTCAATGAATAAAACCCTTTAAGTTCACAGTTTTGGGGTATAACCATAAATTATGCTTGTGCATGCCTTCTTCTGGGGCCTGACTGAAGCCCAACAAATATTCAGTTGATTCCGGTAATAAAGAATTGGCACTTTGACCTTCAGAGACCATGCTATGAGTTTCTGGTGACACAAATTGTACACATAGGAAGCAAGTGAAATTTCCTGTCTTCTGGGTGTTGAGGGGCTCAGATAGGAAATACATTGATTTCCTGTCCTTCCTAAGGAAGCTATTGAAGAGCTCTGTGTGCAAATGCCAAGAATCTTTCTCTGGTCAGCTCCTCGTGGTGATCAGTGCTCATATCTKACCTATGCATATTCAAATCTTCATCCAATAGTCACATAAGCATGCTGGAAAATTCATCTTCTTTGGATTGTCCTGGAAAAGGGAGAGAGAAAGGACTGGGAAAAGGAGCATGAGATCAAAGACAGTGGTATATTTCTGTATCTTGCTATGGCAAGTCTTATCCCTGGAAAGATCTTTCCCAATATCTGTACTTTTAAAAATGCTGAACCCCACCATAGTTCCAGATTTTATCATCCTTTTTCTCATATTCAGTATTACTTAAACATGTCCTACCTTATGTCCATGTGACAATTTATGTACGGCCCTCGTACCTGAACTCTGACACCCCTCATTTCCAAACTGAGAGCCAAGCCTCACTTTAAACGGAGCCCACTCCCACACTGACCACAAGCTAAGTAAGCTGAGCAAACCTGAATCTACCCCTTTCTGGTCAATAGCTGGCCTAGGGCTAGTCTATTTCAAGCACTCTGCTTCTCTGAGTGAGTTGTTTCTGCGTAAGCTCGCAATGCCGCCGGCTTGTCCTTGGACAACACCCAACTGTAGCAACGCTCATTTCCCAGTTTACAGATTGGTAGATAGACGACCACTGAAGCAGTAAAACAAGATTAAAACAAGCAGATAGCTGAAACTGAGAAACAACCTGTCTGCTTAGGAATATATAAAACCCAAAGAGAACTAACACTTCACACTTTAGCACCCTTGCCATACTCTGCAGGTGGTCTTTCTTCCCCCGCCCATCTCACAGCCCCTGGGGATGTTTCAAGAGCTGGCCACTACAACTTGCTGGCTCGCTTGGCCCCTTCGAGAGTGTAAGGGAGCATCCCAATTCCAGCTGCATCACCAAGTGCACTAGCCGCCCTTCTATGAGCCAGACTTGACCTTTCAGGGAGCCAACACAATCCACTGCACAAGCTATTTACCTTTTTTTTTTTCAGATTACTTACCCACCCACTGTAGGGARCTGCATCAGCTGTTGGAGTGGCCAAGGGAGTGCCAGGGGTGCAGCAGCAGGGGAATGCATGACCAGCGGGAGAGCAAGGAGCAGAAACTCCCCTTCTGTGGCAACCAGGCTGACTGGTTGCCCTTCCACCCAGGAAGTGTCTTCCTGCTAGTGTGGCAATCAGTTGGGGTGCAGAGAGCAGATGACCTGTTATTTTGGAACACTCCCCAAATAGCATTCATCCTCAAAACGACTGGCATTCCTGTGGCTCTTCCGTTGGAATGCAAACAGCTTGTGGCACACAGGCATGGTTATGTACCCAACTGCAGGTGACTGCTTCCAGGGTAGGTAGGCTAGGGCATCCATCACATTTTTGGGGCTGGTACAGAGGACATGGGATTTAGGGGGACAGCTGCTGGAGGCCAGGAAGAATACTGGAGGACATCTCGCATAGCAGTACCAGACACTCATTTCTCTGAAAATGCATTGAGACTGAAGTGGCTAATGTGAAGAGTCCTCAGCCATGATGTAATGCAGCTCCAGCTACACTGATAAAACTRCTGGGATAGGGGATACTCCAAGGCTTGAGTAGCAGCAGCAGAGCCTGCCCACAGACTTCCCCATACCTCTGAAACAGTGACAGCAGATTTAATATACAGCCGGGTACAAAAGCTCTCCGTTGACCCCACTGACTTCCTACAACAATCCTGGTAGTTTTATTATCACCTTAATTTGTTCTTCTTTCTTCATGTATTSAATCTAATGCTATCATAGACCACTTTTTTATGCCCACAAAAAGCACTTATGAAGCCAAAAAATACATGTGCAGAAGGTGTTCAAAGATGTGTTTAAAAATTAAAGGCAGCCCTTYAAAAACAGCTTATCTGTGCAACTGTGCCACTGTTTCTATAAAACATTTCTTTCTTGTACTTTAAAGTGCATGCATCTCTAAGATGCAACGTAAAGTTCTTTTATATACTATTTTTGCACAGATTCCAGATGGCACAGAGCAAGTGACTTTGCCATGCAGAACTATCGATCTTAAAGGAGGTGACTAYAAAGATTTATTCAGCTTTTGTACCCCCTTCCTCATTGACTGCAGGATTTAGTCTGACTGATGAAGTGAAAGAACAAGAGAAAAGCTCAGCAATCATTTCCCATTTTCAGTCTTGAAGAATCAGCCTAAGCGTTATTTGAGGCACCATTATTTTTTTGGTAAATCCATAAAAGAGAATACAATCAAATATTTGTATGGTTATATGTCTCATTGTTAYAGGGAAGAGCGAGACCTTCCTTTTCCTCTTTTTAATCAGTGAGCCTTTGTGCATACCTGTATGATCTCATCAGCAGCAGGAAGATTGTGCAGCATAACTATGACTTAGTCCTGTCCTTCATTTTAATAATCTCTACATGCACTTGTGTAGCACATTCACATTTGATCTAATAACAGTAGTAAGTAATCGTAACCTTAGCAGTTAAGCAATAATTAACAGGACATAATCCTGTTCCTGCTGTGAAGGAGCCCAAGTGATAATTTTCATCTTCAAATAGGCAGCAAGTGGGCAGAGCACCATTTCCAAATCCCATCACTGACTCCATTACCTCAGACAGCAAGYGTGCCACCACTTCTAGTCCCTGCTGAGATCAGCAGGTCTCTCCAGAGCCACTGCAAGATACCGCAGAAAACCCTGTAGCAGAATCACTATCTGTACATACTGCAAGCTGAAACAGTTGGGATAGAGCCTACAAGCCACTTGGCAATGCCACTGTTGCATTATCGGGGTTTTTTAAGGCAGGGAGTGAACTGATTTGTTCAGGAGTGATAGCAGTATCAGTTGTGTTGGCTCTGGAAGCAGTTAAACCTGCACAGAGCAGAAGCAGGTGAAGAGTCCAGGCCTGCTTGATGACACTTTCCTAATCACAGTTTGCAGGCAATCTCACTGCTAGAGAGTGAAATCATGAAGAAAAAACCCAACCACAAGATTTTCAGAGTGCCCAGTATTTCACTCTGTGGCCACTTTATCAAAGCACCTGTCAGCATTTTGCTCACTTTCCAAGATCATTAAATATGCAGAAACAAGCTTTCAAGAAATCCAAAGTGTAAAAAAGTATCTAAAGTTAAGATTGAAGTACACACACTTGTTGCTATGTTTATATCTTTCCACCCACCACCCAAAATATACACATACCTACCCATAAATAGGCACCTGTTAATAACAGCATTAGGCAAATGAAGCAATGTTTTCTGCTTCTGTGGCTCTTTTGCACTGTAATGTAAAATTAAAAGTCTTTAGAATGTGATTGCACAGACCCGATTATTTCAACCATATTTTCCATTTTTAACTTACTCAATTAAAAAGTAATACATAGGAATGTCAAGAAAATATATGGATTAACATCAAATACCATAACTCAGTTCCTATTCCAATCTCTGCCAAAAACCTTTAGCATGATCTCAGCATGCGAACTTAGGTAGTTCAGCATAGACATCCAGCTCCAAAATTATGTGCCCATTTTTTAGCTTTTTTGCCTTTTGCTTCTGCATCTTGCYTGCTTGTCTTACAAAACAGATTATTTTTGTGGAGCTCTGAGCAATGAAAGTCAATTAATTTTCTCTCACATTTACTGACATCATCCTACCCCAGGTTGTAAGGAAGGAAGGACACTGTTGGTGTCGTGCTTTTCCCACTTTGTAGGGATGAAACACTCCACAGGTCTGCAGATATACTGGCAGATAATGCAGAAAAAGACTCGTGTCTTTTGYCTATGAATGAAAACCATCTGGGATATGCTTAGAACTGCTACTAGTATGTGCAAAGATAGCGAATATGAATTCTGTGATTTATATGGAAATGGCTATAATGAGGGAGGTCTTGCTGTTGGATTGTGCTTTATATACAAGATATCRTGTGATCCAAACCCGCAGATATTTTCTGCTTCTTGCCACAAACCATGGCCTGGAACTTCAGCACAAATTGAAGAATGCTTCTGGTTCTTATGGCTGTGAAGGAAATACTGAGAGGGGCCGAGGAGGTGAACCATCTGAAGACAAAGATAAAATTACCCCACTTACAACAATAAGCTTTTATTGAGCCAATCTAAACCATAGCCCTGACAACGAGGAGGGGCAGATTTCCAACTGAGCTGCCCACAAGGCCTGCGCCCTGGAGCTGCTGCCTGGCCCCAGCGTGCACTCTGCAGCTTGCTCCTGCCCATCGTCTTTTCTGCTTAACTGGCATGAGCTGCACTAGAAGTATTTCAGAAGAGCTTAGACCTAGGTGGTTCCAGAGGACACAGGTGATTTCTAAGCACATGATCAAGCTGAAGTCCCTGGGTACTGTAGCATGAAAGAATGAGAGTACATTGAGAGACAGGTTTTTTTATAGACCTATATAGATGACACAATAATCCTGCTTTAAATTTCCTTGTAACATTGTAATTCAGATTGGTGTTTACTGTTGATTTATTACGTGCTAACACTTCTGGTGTACAACAATTGGTTCATAGGGTTTGCTTAGACTTACCATGGCACCCATTCAAGCAGCTTCCCAGCTACCTGTAGTTGAGACCAGGAGTAATGCAGTGGCACAAAGAATTTGCAGGYCTGAGTTGCCAGGTAGACTTGGGATGGCCATAATATCCTTTGGCCATTTTTTGTTTATTGCCTGGTACTTGATGAAATCTTTCTCTTTGTTAGGACCAGTCAGGACCGGCTAGTAGTCCTAGGGACGTCCTTTATTCATTCTTGATACTAAATCCCATTATCTTATCCAAGAGCATCATCTAATTGTTTCTAGATTATGGAGTATATAGAAGAACCCAGTTTTCCATGGCTTTGATTATTGTATGTTGCTTTGCTTTCATGTATGGCGAAGTCACAGACTGAGAGATTAAATCCTTTAATGCATTAATTGATACAGCTGGAAATAAGCTTTCGAGCACACAGGCCTCCTTCAAGTCTTGTGTTTTTTAGTAATTGATGTTATGTTTAAATCACAATGTCAACTCTCATTGCCACTTACTATACCTTATGTTGACTTGTCAGCAGTATAGCATCTCATTTCCCAGCAGCTGCTAAGAGTTTCGTTGAGACCCAGCTATACATCAGTAAGACAAACTATTCAAAATTACTTCTTACAGCAATAGAAGCCTAATGGTTTTTACAATAAATTAACACTGTGACACAGAGGAAAAAGTATTTGCTTAGTGGCAGAAATAATGATGGTAAGGTGCCTAAGCTGATTAGAGAGTTATCTGTAAATCCTGAATGAAGCTGCTGGCATTATTCAACCAAAGGGTCTTGGGTAAATGGAAACAGCATAAACATATATCTGGTAAAAAATGTATCATTTAGCTGCTACACCTTCTACACAGCCTTAGGAGACATGCTAAATAAAGGGAATAAAAAGTAATGCTCAATAACTACCCACTTACTGAATGAGATGGGCACCCTATAAAAAACCACAACAATGTAGAGGTATGCATGTGAATGTGCACAGAGGGACTAACGTTGTACTCCCTGTCTCTTGATACCACATCATTCTCCCCACATCCTTTCTCCTGAGAGGCATTTTCTACTTTCATTTCAAGTTTGTGCTTTTATGTGAGAACTAATTAAATTACTTCAAAAATGGTTACATAAAAGTTATTTCCCCTTAAAATAGACTATATGCTTTTGTTTACTGTTCTTGACTGCAATCAATATAATCAACTAGAAGCAGGTCTTACAAACTCAAGGCCAAGAAAGTTTTATATGTTCTTCCATTGTTCACACAGATTTTGTAGGTGACCCCAAGCTTCAGTATTAACTGGTAGATAGTCACGTGCTAGGGGAAATTTTCAGGTAGCCCCCATGAGAACAGGACAGGAAAGGAAGTAAGAKTCACTGCAGATTGTTTAACCTGTGTAGAAGTCCTGTGAGCTATAGAAAACTTGGAAAAGTCTCCAGTGAGTTTTTGAGACTCATGAATCCCAGTAGGGTTTAGCATTTCCAGACTGTTAATGTATTTCCCAAAACTGTTACAGTTGATTTTCAAGTGTTGCTGTGACTTGACCTCTACCTGATGTTTTGTACTCTGGATTGAAGGCAGAATGCCACATAGATGCTTTGCAAGTCTGGTTGGCAGCTGAGCTCCCAGGTAGRCAGAAACCCTGCGGGCAATAGTCAACCTCATCTGAAGCCCCATGGCCATCCTAACCCTAAAGGAGCCTTTGCCATAACATTTTATAACCTTCAGCTTTATCCTGTGCACCTCACCAGCTCTGACACCAACTTCAGGAAGCTGCCACTGTAAGGAAGCAGGTCTTCAGACCTTCTGACCAATATGCTGAAAACCATGACTGAAGAGCACAGTAGTCAAAATGCAAGCAGGATCATCAGGCTGGTTAGCTGTTGATGTCTCACAACTTCAGGGCTCTCTTTTATCATTTTCTCAGTGCTTGGGTTTACTGATATTAAAGACTTCCATGTCAATAAGAACTGAAGTCCAGGAGAGTCAAGAGTGTGCTGACCTTGCCAGATCTGCTTGCTTAGGGCTGGCTTTCTTGACAATGTTTTCCTCCTGCCTTAAGAATGCAAGCTCGGTGGGGGCTGGGACCACGATTTAGCCCAGCTCGTACTGCAACACACATCCAAGAGGCTGCTGGAGTCGGAAGAACTCAGCTGGAGACATCAGCAAGTGGCAGATGAGACGGGAAGGCAAAATTAAGGCTACATGAACACCGTGTAACCCAGCTGCGAGAGCAGCTCAGCAGGTGATGGTTAGACTCAGGGTCTCTGGCCCATGCTCCACCAGCCTCATGTAACATCCAAAAGCGTGTCTGTGCACAGCAGGGAGCTCGGGGCATCCTGTCTGCAGGACGGTGCCCCCCGCGTGGGGACACCCAGCTGCAAGCGCTGCTCCTGCAGCACGCTGGACCTGGCCGGGTAGGGTGGTGGAGAGCCCACTCCCGCGGGATGGCGGCACCCGCAGCAGGTGCACTGGGATCTAAATGTAGAAAAGGACGCGTCGGGGGTGTGTGTAGGCTTCTTCTGGGGGAATGTATGCGTCTGCCCTTCTGGCTAAACCTGAGCTTGTGCTTCTTTAGTTGCCGGGTAGCCGTGGAGGGCGTGCAGGGCGCTGCGGCATGGATTTAGCACACGGGTGTGGGCTGCCTATTTTTGTAGTTATTTTTGACGGCCTGGGGCGGCGGGGGGGGGGTGTTTCCTCCACGCGAGGAGCTCAGCCCCGCCGCGGTCCACCGAAGACCGCCGGGGATGTGTGAGGGGCGGCGGGGGGCGGGTGTCCCGGGCGGCGGCGGCGGCGGCGGCGGGCGGGCACTAAGACCGCGCCGCCCCCGGGCGCTGCGCGGCGGCCGCAGAAGAGGAGGAGACCGGCGGGCCCGGGAGGAGAGGCGCGGAGGGGAGCGGAGCTATGCTAAACCCGGGGTACCGCTGAGGCGGGGCGGGCCAGGCCAGAGGCGGGGGCTCTCCGGCGGCGGGCGCGCAGGGGCCCGGCTCCCGAGGAGGCGGCAGGCAGCATCTCGGCGCGGGGAGCGGCTCCGCAGCCACCGGGCCAATGAACATGTCAGTGTTGACTTTGCAGGAATACGAATTCGAGAAGCAGTTCAACGAGCATGCGGCCATCCAGTGGATGCAGGAGAACTGGTGAGTGCCGCCCCCGGGCCCCGCCGCCCGCCCGGATCGGGGAGGCGCTGAGCCCATCCGGGTGCACGGGTTGCGCCCGSCCGGCGCGGCGCGGCTCGGCTCGGCTCGGCTCGGCGCCGCCGTGCGCGGGCACACGGGCGCTACCGCCGGCGCTACCTGCGCGCCTGGGCGGGAGCAGCCCCTGCGGGTTACACAAGGCCGGGGCATCCTGCCGCCGGCGCGGTGCGCTGCGGGCCCCGAGCCCCACCGCCGCGTCCCGGCCCTCCGGCTGGCCCGGCGGCGCAGAGCTGCACAYGTGCCCCGGCTCTGCTCTCGGCCTCCCCTGCCTCCATCCCTGCCCGTCCCTCCCGCTCCCCGCTCTGCACCCTCGTTCAAACAAGTTGTGCGTTTGCCCGCACTCCCCGCGGAGCCCCTTTCCCCTCCCCTCCCCCAGCTCCTAATAAAACTTCATTTGCAGCCATGCGGTTATTAACTTTCCCGGCGTGTACGTGCGGCCGGGGAGCCGGGGCGAGCCGAGCCGCAGCGGGACCGGGGCTGCGCAGGGACCCGTCGGGGCTTACCGGGTGGCGGTGAGCTGGAGCCTKGCGGACCCGCAGAGGGACACAGGCACACTCACAGCCTGGCCCGCCGAAGGGGAGTGGCTGTGCGGGGAGCCTGCTCTCTGCCAGGCACTGCCCCGGGGGCATCCCTGGGCCTTGGCCGGCAGCAGGGAGACAGGGATGGAGGGAGCGCCCCAGCTGCCCTTGCCCCCTCCGCGGGGTCCTCTGTGCTGTGCTCGGAGCCGGGATCCCCCTCTCCATGACACCTGCCCACACCTAGCCCCAGTCCTTGTCCTGGCTTTGTCCACACCTTGCTCCAGTCCTTGTCCTGGCTTTGTCCACCTGCACAGGCCTTGTGTTCACAGTTTGCCCACGCTCACCTGTGCCTTGCTAATGCACTGTCCCTGACCACCCTCGCCTGGTGCCAGTCTTGCCCTTTCTGCTGCTCCTGTGGTCTCTCTCCCCAGCTAGCCTGCAACTTTTCCACTGTCTGCATGCCCTGCCTTGGCAGGGCTACTTGCCCTTTTGGGCTCCTGAATGAGTACCTTCCCCATGCCATGCTCATGTGACAGTGGCAGGATAGGACTGTCTCTGGGCCCAAGCTTTGGTGTCTACATTTGCAGGGCAGAATGGTCCCAAATCCTAGGACGATCTCCGCCAGGGATTTGCTAGAATCCTCTAGTGACTTGTCTGGGGACTTTTAAGGGCAGTATGATTAAAATGACTATTTAAGTGCTTGTATGACTCCGTATGTTCTGCAGGTGAGCTCAGTAGCTCTTGAGGGGTGCCTGATGTCGCTCATGTTTCAGGAGAAAGGAGACCACATAGATATTCTTGGGCTAGGAGTATTGGATGCATCCCATTCTGTCCGTGTTCCAGAAGAAAACTGGTATCAGAATAGGACAAGCTGGTAAAAGAGCATGGAGGGGGTGATACATGAGTGTATATAATAGCCAAATAACCCAGGAGAGATGCAGTTTAAAGAATGTGCCTAGCAACTCTGCATCTTCTCCTTAGCTCTTCTGTGCTTCATGATGTGACCTTGGGAACATTACATAACCTCTTCTAGGCCTCAGTTTCCCCAGCAGGGAGACCAGGGAGRTGGGGAATAATAATGCTGAAATGCCCTTACGAGGTGTTTTAATGACTTAGGTAATGTTTGCCGAGTGCCTTGAAGATGTCAAGTACTGCATAAATACTAAGCAGTGTTATTAAAATCTTCCTGGCAGTTTCATGTGCTGCAGAGGTCGCCAGCTGGGATTCCGTAACACCAGGCTCCCACTTTGCAGGTTCAGAGGAGGAGACCTTCAGTGTTATGCTGCCACTGTGCAGCGAAAGAGACGTGATCATCCATGTGCACATGCTTTTTGGTCTAGTTTCACCTTCTCTGAGGGAACTGATGAATTAATGCCTTTGATTCTCATGAAAGTGAAGGAGAGTGATCTGCTTGTGGCCTGGGAATATTTCTGGAAATGAAATAGAGCTGTGCCCTCTGAGGTCTGTGTCGTGGCAGGCTTTTCCTGAAAATGCTACTGAAGACTCTTCTGAGTTTCATGTTAAACTGTGTGTTTTTGTCTTCAAGAAATGCACGTGCTTAATGAAACAGGTCGTGTTCAAGCACTTGAGTTTTGCAGGAAGCTTAACTGGTAAAATCCAGCAGCTTTTTTTCCTTCTTATCAGGGTGACTCAATAGGTTTGTGTATGCAGGTATCAATGGCAGTACATGGCTCCAGCACATTGTAGGTGTATCCTTAATGTACATATCTAACGTAAGAGTAATCTAAGATGAGGTCATTAAGTAGTAGTTTGTAGGGATAAACATGTTTCTTCGTTCTTTGAGCCGGAAGACAGTCTAGGAGGACTTGCTTAAGGAAAGACTGTGGCAGGATTTTATACAGTAATTGTTATTTAAATTAGGGTGCAATACTATTACAATGTCTAACATGAAGGTAAACAAATTCTATAGGTGTGGCATTTGGTATTTTACTTACTCTCAGAAATATTTCTCATTATCTTACAACACACATACACCAAAAAAAAGGCTGTAGGGTGCTAGCAGGGGTGAATTGACTCTAAGGAGTTGACCCTGACTTTTGAACTTTGAAATGCATCTTTTGAGTCTGACTAGGTTACATGTGAAGATGTAGCCTGGTTTGAGGATAGACATGAATCCTTTTACATATCATCTGAGTTCTGAGCTGGTTAAAGCACCAACAAGCCCTTTTAATTAAAACTGTGTAAGCCTAAAGCAGGAAAAGCTGGAACCCAAAGCCTAGGGGTAGTGGCATACACCCCTAGGTGCTGGTATGGTTGGTCGGGAAGGATCGTGGTGCAAGGAATGAAGTGTCTGGTTCTGTTCAGCCAAGGCTTGCCCCTCCTTTGCCTTGGTTCTTCAAACCTGCTCCAGACTCCATCACTCCCTGGGGCAAGTGCATGTTCTCTGCCCTCACCCGTTGCTGGCACCCATGCTCTTCTTTCCTATCCTAGGGCTTGTTTCCTTACTGCCCTTTGCCGCTGAAAATCCTATCATCTGGTAGCATATTGGTCTAGTGACAGTGAATGAGGTCCTCCTTGCTTCATTCCAGATGTTCCTGCTTCACTATATGGAGGACCCCATCCTGCAACATGCATTGCACTGAGACCTCTTTAAAGCTTGGGCCTGGATTAGCAGTGCTGTAAAGAGGGTACTGTTTTGACACAGGAAAAATGAGTAGTCTGTTGCCTGATACTTATAAACTGATGGGTTTTGTGCCTCCCTGAATGCTTGGCTTTATGTTTATGCAGGCCTTTATGGTATAGCCCCTGGACTGCCTGGTTCTCATGCAGGGAGGCAGGATTGACAGAGCAAGGTTGGAGGCTGCAAAGAAGGACCTGCAGCCTGCTGGTCTCTGATGGTAAGAGCTGCCAATTAGTTGTCTTCCCTAAACAAGCAGTGGCAGGATTTCAGGAGGTTAAAGAACTAACAGGGCCATTTACTGTCGTGAAACTCCTTACACTTTATGTTGTGGGAAGGCTGTTGATATAGGTTTAAGTACAGTGCCATTGGGTAGCTTTGAATACAAAATATACTATCACTTTAAAATATATTGCCATATTGTACTCAAACCATGGGAAGTTTGATTTCAGTATGATGAGGATTAAGTTAAATGTTTATTAAAATAATGGCTTAAAATGATTTCTCAAATCAAACTCTCCCAGCACCTCCTCCAAAAACTTCTTCAAAGAGAGAAGTGGTATGAAGGAAATAGTCTGCAGAGGATTTTTTTTCCTTAAACTGCATGAGAATTAATGCAGCTCTAGTCCTTTATCTCTTATGGGTAGGTATATTATTATTTTTGCAGAAAATTCACAGTTCTGTCAGACATGCAGCAAAAAGTGTTGTAGCACTGAGATCCTGATTCTCAGCTCCAGCCAGTGAGGCAGCAAAAACCGGCTGGTGCTTAGGAAAGGCAAAGTGGCAGAAATGCCTGGATGGAGTGGTGACCGCCGGAGTCCTTCTCCATCGTGCTGCAGAGCACCAGGTTCAGGCATCAGCACGAAGTGACAGTCGTTCCTGTTATAATTGTCTGGCCAATAATAATTATCTTCAGATGTCTGCTGACGAGGGGCTCGCCAATGGGGAGCCAGGAGGCCTGTGCTGACTGCGCCGAGATTATCTGGGAGAGCTGACGTCACACCAGGGCTTGCCTAAAATCACAGAAACTTTTCCTCTGCTGCTCCGCAGGCTGCTGCAGCGCTCCGGACATCCCTGCCCCGGCCTGATGCCCTCCCACCAGCTGCTGCCCTGGGCAGGCTCTACTCATTCCTCTTTCTCTTGCCTCTCCTGTTTTTCTTCCTGAGAAGCTCGGGTTTAACCCTTGGCAGCCGGAAGCATGCTCGAAGGTAGTACTGGGAGGAGGACGACCAGGATGAAAGTGAAACTGGTTATTCCTTAAAGGTGCTGTTGAGCTCTGCTGCAGAAACTGGCTGGTTTTGTTATTAACAGAAGTAATGATTCAGTAAAGAGAGAAGCACTGCATAAGGGTTGCCAGGAATTTTTCGGTTTTAAAGGGATCTGGCAACTCAAACTATACTGTGAAATCAACGTTGTGAACCTTAAATGAGTATAAATGTTCGTGTAGTTGAAAGAAAACATCCATGCAGGAAGTTATTTTTAACCTTTTGTTACCAAAACTTTTATGTGACAGAGGCAGAAAATGCAGCCAGTGCTGAGAGAAATTTATCCTTTGGCGTGATTTTCTTTCAAGTCAAAACTAGAGATAGATGTGGAAGGGCAGAGGGTCAGCTAATTTGGATTTGTAAATGCACTTGCCTTTTGATAATTCACACAAGCACCATCGTCCTAGACAGGTTTGTTTCCTAAATGCAGAACAAGCTCTCCTCATCCACTTAAGCTGCTCTTACCTCATGCAGAAATCAAGAATGAGAGGCTGTGAGCGTATCTCTCCAGGCATATGTACGTAGCAGCCAAAAACCGATGTAAATTACTTTTTTTTTTCCCTCTGAGCTCTTGCTAGATGCCAAGTGAAGGATGTAGAGAGGGATGCTGCAGTCACCCTGTACTTTCCTCTGCGCTGCAGCAAGGACTCAAAGGGAAGATGTGGATTTCTCTTTTCAACAGAGAGACTGTTTTGCTTGAGCAGAATTCACTTGGCCCAAGAATTTAGCCAACCTCCACATGTCATTCTGTGGAGGGGATTTTTGCTGCTCTCTTGTGCAAACTGACCATAAAGCTGACAGGGCCACCAGTGCATGGCAGAGATTAGATGATACCCACTTCTTTGCCTTTATTTCATCCTGCAGGCCTTTCTGAGCAAAAGACTGATGTATTGGAGTATCACAGGGTTTTGGCTCCTTGAAAAGAAAAGGATGGAGTCTATGGGGAATAACAGCAGATCTCCTTTCAAGGTTCAGGTGTTTTCTGTGTGGCCTTTGGGGGGAAAAAAAAAAATATGGTGGACACCAGAATGTCATCCTGAAGATAAAAACATCAATGTCTTCTGGATTCAGCCTACCACTGACACATAGGCATTGGCCTTCTGTTTATTCTGTCCCTAGAGTGTGAACATACCTGTAATGGAAAAGAGCAGAGATTAAAACATTAATCTTAACTGTAAATTAGCATTGTCTAAAATATAAAATAAACTTTTCACTGACTCAGGCTATATCAACATGTGAGATGTTTGTATAACCACATTATCCATGTACTGCTACCCAGTACATATTTTCTTGCTAACAGATTTGTCAGTTGACTTGAGCTTAGCCCCGGGTTGGAGTAGTAGGGTTTTGCCTTCTRCTGTGCTGCCCCATCACTGACTGAAGCGACCCAGACTGCTGCTACTACAAGCCATGCTGTTCCTGTTCATGTCACAGCATCCTAYCTCCTGGGGCTCCCTGGATTTGCTGGGGAAGGCTGGTGCAGCCCCATGAGGAGCTCTCCAGGGACACCCAGGTTAGCGTTTGGCAAGCTGTCAACAGAACAGGAAACAGCGAGGCTGTGGTTGCACTCAGGCTAATAGAAGGTGAAAATTGTCTCAGTTCATGTGCAAGGTTTGCAAATGTTATTATTTTCAGATCCAAAGTAGCAATGGTACCCAATGGTGCCCTTCAGTGCGTGCCGTGTGCCGTGTGCTCCGTTGCRGACTGTCAGTTGCAAGTCTTGTTGACTTTTGCGAGGACACAAATTTTTTTKCTGTGAATTTTTACTTACATAGACTAGGAGCAAGATGGAAGGACTCCAAAAGCAACATGACCCCGGGTTGCCTAGAGAAGTGACCCAGGTCCTACAGAGCAGACATGGCATGAAATGAGGGACAGAGATCAGATCTGCTGAGCAGCTGACCTCCTGTGGGAAGAGCTGGTATTTGGAGTGGGGAAGAAGAAGGGGAGATGCAAGTCGGTGGTTTACCTCATGCCAGGGAACTTGGGACTTTGCAGAGCGCAGGTAGTGGTTTATGCAGTGCATGGCGTTCAGAGGAATGGTATATCTCTGAGGATGTGGGGAGCCTGACTGCAAACTGACTGCAGCCATAGCCACCTTGTAGATGTTGGGCATCAGTCAGGTGCCTGAGTCCCTGAGTCATTTCAATGGAAATCAGGGACCTGTGAATCAGTGATGACCTGTCATCTCTGAAAATTTCTCTTTGTGCCTCCATTCCTCTGCTGTAAAATGGGGAACAATTCCTTTCTGGGAATATTTAAAATTGGTTTTCTGCCATGTGACAAAGATGATCCTGAGGTGATAAGAGCTGTATCAATAACTACATTGAGACAGTACAGAAAACATAATGGTCTTACACCATTACTATGCAGCTTTACACTTGCACTAGCACTGAAGAATACTTTATTCTTGCCAAGGATGTGGGGCAAAGTTTGTCTCCTTGATTGTGGTAACTGAGGACTGAGAAGAACTGCTGTAATATTAAAGGCAAGACGGTTTAGTGTTGGTATCATGGGATTAAATTGCAAAAGTCCAGACCATTTTTAATTGCAAATTTATGAAGGGAACTGTCCTTCAAATAGTCCAATAAAACTTCAGACTATTGAACATCTAATGATAACTTTTTAATAGAGTTTTTAAAATTTGTTGGTAATTAGTTTCAGTATGTGAAGTCTGCAAACTGAGTGAAAAATGAATTGGACATCATCCAGGTTGTGAGCTCCTCAAATTGAATGTGTTGATTTTGATATCTGATGGCCTCAGTTACCCCTGGACATAAAACTTAAGCTCAGTCAAGAGTCTTATTAAGGACAAATGTCTGCTCTCTCTGTCTTGAGCCATCAGTAGCATAAATATACCTGGAAAGAGTAATCCCAGGGAGTGCCAATTAATGTTTTGAGGGGAAGAAACAATGGGCCAAGTTAATTTCAGAAAAATAGCAGAATGCTATTATTGAGGAGTCTGATCTTCTGACTAATAAAATTGCCTGAGTTTCAGGGTTCTTCTTTTTTTTTTTTTTAAATTTATTTTGAGCCATTAAAAGCTACTTAAGATAACAGTAAAATCCCCCAAGTATAAACAAACGTGGGATGCCAAAGTTGTTGCGCTGGGCCATTCAGATAGTGGGTTTATTAACAAATATTTACAAAGTCTGGCTTTTTCCTTATGTAATTTTCCTTTCAGCTTTAATTGGGAATTTACGCTGTAGGTCCCCTCATGTGCATCTTCTGAATACAGTTCCTCTGTAAACATTAATGGGAATTTTGTTGTTGCCAACGTACATCATCTCCAGGCAGCTGAAAGCCCTGGCTTTTCTTCCTTATTGTTCTCCCTGGAGGAGCTGGCTGTCCAACACTTTTTCCATGCCTTTGCAGGTCACGACCAACAGAAATGTTGGTTATTAGCGGGAAATTATGTAGACGCCTTACATTTCAATTCCTTGTTTCCTCACCCTCTTTGGCTTGACAGCCAAGCGAAAAACTCCAAGCTGTTTTGTACCCTGTATTGATGTCCAGATCCTCTTGTGTACCTTGACTTTCACAAAGTCTTTTGCTCTGTTGACACAGTAACTCTGGGGCTGCCGGCTGCCCCGGCGCATGCTGCAGCTCCGCCCCTCTCCCAGGTGTGGATGGGGATCCATCGCATGTGTACAGGTGTCTTCCATGCTCATGGGTGACTGACCCCAATCGAGCCAAACCCGCGGGTGATTTCACTGCCAGATAAAAGCAGTAGCTGTGAGGATGTCCTAAGTGGAACTGCTGATGAAAGTGTGCAGCATTGATTTCAGACTCATGGTGAAACAAGTTGTTTAGCAGGTGGAGGTATTTCAGGATGCATAATGTTGTCGTTATTTTATGAGGGCATTAACCTATTACAGTTTTTCATAAGATACTGCTATTGGACAGTGTCTTAAACAAGATATTGTCTAATTCAACCTTTGATCTGACCTGACTGCTGCTGTGTGCTTAACTATCATTTTTTGATCACATGCCTGATAAAGAAAATACTATTTTTGGTCACACAACAACTGTCTGGAAGTGACATTCCCTCTTGCAATGGCAGCGTACACAGATGATCAGATTATTTTGTTACATCATTATTTGCTGTGTTAGAACTCTGTAAACACTATGGAGTTAAATACATTATTTTTAAATCTCGCTTGGGAGTCTGGTGCTAGGCAGGATTCCTTCTGGGTAAGGCACTGCCCATCGATGCARTGGAAAACTCTCATCTTGCCCCTAACAGCTTGTGGGTTTAGTTTAAGACTAGTACCCCAGGCAGACAAAACTCACTATTTTTTAAAGATTTAGATAAATTATTGCTTGGAGTATGAGAGCCACATCTGTGCAGCTACATTGCTGCCATCTCTGTGACCCAGCAGGGAGTTTTGCTTCTGTCCCGTTGGAGAGAGAATGGCTCCAGACAGCCAACCACCAAGAAGAAAGGTAATGTTACAGCACTGAAAGGAATCCTCAGTTAATGTGTCCTTGTTCACTAACTTCTAATGCCATGTCTGAAATGTGTATTTTTCATTTTTAACAAATTCACATAAGCATTTTCCAAGAGCTCCCCTCAGTGCTTAGATCATGGACAAATTTCAAAATTTAATTTGAAAGATAGGATCAACACCAGCTATTGTAACACTTGGAGCCAGACTATCACAAGGCTGTTGTACCCAGGATGCTCACACTTGTTAGGAAATGAAGGAAAACATTTTGCTGAAAGAAAAATTCYGAAAACCAGATGTTCATGAGAGGTGGTTTTTGTGTAATGGTGCCCTAAAGATGGTAGTTACGGTGGGTGCCCTTCCCAGATCCCTCCACTTGTGGTGTCTTTTGATCCTGCTCGGGATGTTTGCTGAGGATGTTTTGTTCGATGTCCGAGGTTCTGGTATTTTGTGATTATAAACAGTTTATATGACTGTTCACTCATTCAAGTCCTCGGAGCACCTTGCAGGCCCTGATGATGGCATTTGTCTGACCACAGATGCCTGCTATGTAAGGTGTCTGGGTCATCCGGAAGTAGGGAGCTAAGAGAAGTAAGTTTTATTGCAAAACCACTCCCTCTCTTTACCAAATATAGAGAGACTCAGAAAACTAACTAGACCATAGTTATTTCTCATGATCCTTCTTCTCCCCCACCATGCATTTCTTCTTTTTTCAAATACCTATTTGATTTTTGCTTTTTATCATCCTTTCCCCCTTCCTCTTTCACTTCTGTATATCTTTTTCCCATTTAGAAGTGGTCAAGTCAGCAGCACAGGTGGCTGGGGAAGCCCTGGATGCTTCTGTAAAACACACTGCAGGGTGGGAAACAGCTGGTGCAGGGCTGGTGGAGCTGGGCAGGACAGGCTTCCCCCTGAGCTGTCTCTGGATGAACAAAAAAAGCACTGCATTGGGGCAGTCCCGCTGCCACCTTCTGATGAAGTCAGTTGGTCCTTGATTTCTGGAATAAGGCAATAATAACCAAAGAAGAGCGTGTCCTTGTAGCTTTCTGCAGACTCCATCCTATACTGGTATAAAACGGACCTCTCTTTTAAAAGCCACTTTCCAGTCACTAAGTGGAAAAATCCTAAATAAAGTCCACAGTAAAACTACTGTTGGCTTCAGTGTAAGAGATTTAGTTCCTAAACTTGCATGTGTTGGCTAAATGTAATGTAGCATCTGGTATGTAAAACAATTATGACAGTTCACATATTTTGAAATGGTCATTACTGTAAATGGAATAATTGGGAAAGATGTTAGGAGAAAATGAAAAGAAGTTGTGTCTACATTTTGAAAAAAATACACACCAGGCTGATAATACGGGCAATCCAGAGATTAGAGAGAAATTGCAGTTAGAAGAGCTACCACAGCTTTTTGCTGTGGGGTGAACAAGCAGAGCTCCTCCCTGTGCTTTCTGTAGTAGCATGCCCTTGATGGAGAAGAAAAATGGACTAGGGTAACAAAACAGGATCTGTTAGCACCTATCGTGTGTCAGCATTAAAGCTGGGAATGCAGATTTTGACCTCAGGCTTTCCAAATGCTCATCTTGCCTTAGCGGTCCCCGTGACTTCAGCTGTTGTGGTGTCATGGAGCATCTTCCCTAATGAATGCTGGTGGCTTCAGGGTAGGCAAGATACTTCAGGTTGCAAGATACTGAGCGTGGTCCTTTGGTGTATCTCAATGAACTGTTGCAAGTACTGTGAGCAGTTTTCATTGCTTCCAGTAAAATGGCATATAGGATTCAGGGAGGCTCTTGACAGACCCCAGGTATCTTGCCTATGCTTTTCTTTTACGATTATGGTCCAGCATTTTGTCTTCATAGGCTGTGTTCTGATGACCTTGGTTACAATCCACATTTATTGCTGGCAGAGAGTTAGACCCCTTTCCATTAAACTAGATGGTGTTGTGTCTGTTTACAGGGGACCTCAGGTTGGCTTCAGACATCTTTAACCCACTTACCTTGTTTAAATTTTCAAGAATGAGTCTTGACTTGATGGAGTTTCAGGTAGCTCTTGTAAAATAGCCGTACATCTTGAAAGAGGGACACTCGTGTTCGCTGTATTACCATGAAGAGTTATGGTGGTTTTTTAGAATCCTTTTTCCCTTTGCTAAGGTTGAGACAGAATCCCACAGTAGCGTTCTTGGTGAGTTAGATGCTGTAATGACAGAAAGCTCTATAATGCAGCATTTCTAAGAACAGGAAGGATGCCTTGAAAGTGGTGGATCTGCACAGCCACAAGGGCTACTCTGAGAGCTGCCTGAAGCCATTGCAACTGGAAGTCTTCCCAGATGAAAATTACCATTTCCTCTGACGTTCAGCTGAGATCTCTCTTAATAGCTCCAGGTCCTGTGTGACATTAAAAGAAAGCAAGACTTTGGCTTCCAACCCTTTGGAGAGTCTCCCATCGCATGTACAGACATAAACTTAGTACCATCATGCATTTTTCCTGGCTGCTGGTGCTGGACCTTCAATAAAGATAACTGCTTTCCTTATCCTCCTAACATCATCCAGCTTCTGATTTTAGGTAGAAAAAGGCAACACTGAATCAAATGCTGCCTCTTGAATGTCAGCCAGTCTGTGAGGCATTAGAGACAAGCCTCCCTGTCAGCCAGGTTGCACAAGGTATGTGCATGGTGATATGAGGATGGGTTGCCTTGGGTTTGCTGGCACTGGAGTAGCTTCCCAGGGCTGAACATTTGCCCCATGTCACACGCATGCAAGCACTACTACAGCTGGGTCAACTGAGCTGCCTGTCATGACTTCTCCTGGGACCATGATCTCCTGTGGCAGAGTGGAAGGGACCAGCAAAGGCAGTAAACTGTCACACTGCTCCAGCTGCCTTGCCTGGAGGCTGTCTGTGTAGCTTTCTTGGAAGCAGTCCTGGAGACAGCATGGCAAGCGGGTGATGTGTCCTAAGTAGTACCCGTGATGGTATCTACTCACATGCTCATGGCTCATGTGCCTAAAATGTTGCACCAATGCAGTCTGAGCTGTTTCCTTCTAGCTGCAGGAGTGGAGACAAATACTCTTTAAGTTGTGCATTGGACAAACATACCTCTCTAACTGGATCCCACAGTCTGCTGTGATAATGCCCTGTGGTGTGGTCCCTAGACTATCCTGCTCGACCTGTTTCATTCAAAGAGTGGGTAAGGCACCCATCTGGAGAATTACAGACTTTCAAGGACCTTCGTTATGAAAATTGCAGTCTAGGATACATCCAAGTCAGTGGGAGACATATCTGTGACATGAATGGGAAGAAGATGTAAATTTTTGTGTATAAGCAATGAGATGGTTCTAGCATTCCCTGTAGCTTTGGTGCAAACAGAACAGAGAGGGGAAAGATGTCATTTCAAGTCAGGCTGTGTTGACTCATAGGAGACATTCTGAAGGTTATGGATATATGTTAAGCAGGTAGATAGCTCTTGCTTTATAAATATCGTTTACAAAAGCAGCTGTCCTTCAGAGCACCAGAGTATATAAGAATGTCAGTTAATTAGAGTCTGCATTTTCAGAGTGGTAGAGCAACAGGATTTAGATCAGAAAAACTGCAAATAAGTTTGCTGGTGACTTGAAATCCGGTGACTTTTGTAAAACTTTCTGGCTTCGTGCCTTGCTTTTGCTTCCCCCTCACTGCTTTCAGCAGCAGTGTCCCTTGGACTCGGTGATGTGTGYGGCCCCAGAGAGGAGCAGTGCAGCCCCGCTCCGCGTGGCTGTTGTGCAGGTTCACCCGCTGATGGGGACATGTCACAGCAGTACTCCGAGGCACACAGTCGGTTGTTTTGCAAAGAAAGGCAGGCTGGCAGGAGGAAGAGCCAGACCACAGGCTAAACAGGCTCGGTGGAGCATTTCATGGCCTGCAAAATGACCAGGCTAATCCTGGAAACCTGCAGTGTTTATCATGACACCTGACAGCAGCACAGCCAGCCTCCTCTGCTTTACCAGATTTCCATGCTCACATCTCTGTCTTTCTAAACATGGCACAGATTTTTTTCCTTTCTCAGGCTTATGGAGGGGGGGAGGGTGGGAGCAGTGGAAAAAATCTACTTTAAAGCCTTCCCAAAAGCAGTACGAAAATTTAGAGTTCCCCCTGCAAAAAGGAGGGGGCCCTCACACCGGAATAGTCTTCCAGGTTATCGGGTCTGTGACTTTGTCTGCAGCGTGAGCAACCTCGTGGTGCATTCAGAAATGCTTGCCTGACTAACATATTGCTTACATTTGCTGACTCACTCTTGCACTGCCTTTTCTTTCTTGTTCCCTGGATGTGTTGATTTTTATCTCTGTTACTAGGGCTGTGCCCCAGACACTGTATAATCAGTGTGTTTGTGTTTGTCTCCTGTGTTTGGTGGGAGGTATTTCCATTTGGATACAAACGTTAATAGAATTCACCTGCAAGTGAATAACAGCAACAAAATACAGGGGTCTGAAGCCCCCTGGCATGGGAGGGAGGGCAGGGACACACTGCTTTTGGGCAGGGCCATCCCCAGCATCACTGCCTGGCATTTCGCACCACCACCTGCATTCAGTCTTGCTGTCTCTTTAAGCCCTGCTCCCCTAGACGGTTTTGGCCAGTTAATTTAAATTTAGAATCACAGAATGTTCTGAGCTGGAATGAACCCACAAGGATCATCAAGTCCAACTCCTAAGTGAATGACCTGTAGGCAGCTTTGTTGCTTTCACCTGTAGAAGACGCTAACACAGGCAGCCTGTGTCTGAAAGCGCTTTCAGTGTGGGAGCTGTACACCGGCACGGCTGAGAACCTCGGCRGAGCTGCTGGGTCCCCACTCTCCTGATTTTCTAGGAGCAGTATGGGTGATCAGAGGCTGTGCTTACCACCCGCTCTGGTTGTAGGGTGCTCCTGGAAGGGCTTCATCTGGCTGCTCCTCACTGGCTGTGCTACAGCAGCCCTGCGTCCTCACAGCTGGCTTGCCTTCCCACTTTGATCTTTTGCCCAGAGCCATTATGTGTCCCTGTCTCTTGCCGCTTCAAAGAGTGCCGGTTGTTGATATGCAATGTTCATGTACTTCTGGAGGTACAGTGCATATCTGATGTGTCTTTTCAAATACCAGTGATCCTAAGCGACGGTCCTAAAGGACCCTTGAGGGTCCAGGTTCGTATGCAAGAACAATTATGTCTTCAAGTTTTTTCCCTTTAAAGCCCTAAACTTTTTGTATGAGTATCACAGATGTTTACAACTATCTTGTCTTCTCAATGGCTTCTGAACAGGCCAGCATTTATTTTTCTTGTCCAGCTTGTTTAGGTCTAGTTTGAAGCCCATCTCATTAAGTTGCCATCACATAATGCTCCTTTCTCTTGTTTTAATCAGATGATGTCCAGTATATTCACACTAGTTCTCATGCAAGGAATGACACTGCATGGCCAATTACCAGGGAACTAATTAGCAGACAGCTTCTTCCTCATGGTTCAAAGAGCATTGTGTACACATTCCCATGAGATCATACCACACAGCATTACCTTGCAGCAGCATTGCTGTAAATGAAACATGCTGTTTGCCTCTCTGCCTTTTCCTGCTCGTCACTTTTGTGTCAGCCTGGGTGCAGACAGACAGCGCTCCCCAATGTCACCAAGCAGAATCCAGCTTCAATGGTGCCTTCAAAACCCTCCCTGTGTTGAAACTACGGCCTCTCTGTGTCGATGCTGCACAGCAGGAGCTGAACAGAGCCAGGCTTCTGAGTGCCTGGACACTTTAAGGAACTTCAGCCTGGAAAGGACTGCCTTTTTGGTTCTTTTTAGGCATAATTGTTTTTTCTCAATTTAAACAGTATTTATAGGATTTCTTATTGCAGGTTTCAGTATTCCAGATTGAGTGAGATCAGTGATATTTAGCATTTGCAAACAGAAACTTCAGAAWAATCTTGCCATTTTTGATTGTGACTTTTGTAAGTGCTGGAGGGAATTAAACATGCAGCTTCTGTGGTGTCTTCTGTTAGCTGTTTCTTCATAGTGGAAATGACTGTCAGCTTCTTGAATCAAGCTCTGAAAGCCCTTYAGGCATTTTAGTGGCAGTGCTGAGGACTTGTGGCCAGCTTTACTCACTTTCAGATTTACATTTTTGTCATTTATTCTGAATACATAATGGACCAGGTATATATTCAAACAATATCAGGACAATGTGTGCTTGTACACATACTTTTGTACACTTGTTAATGCATTTTTCTCAATCCCTCTGACAGCAGTGTGCAGGCTGCAGTTTGCTTCCACTTGGAGGGGCATGCAGTACACCTGAAATCAACTGCCCCAGTGGTAAAAACACAGTCCTACCATCTGCCACGGACTTACCCAGACTACACTGGAGCAGGATGAAGCTTTGGAACATCTGCGGTATACTGATATCATTGTGTGGGGCAATAAAGCAGAAGAAGTTTTTGAGAAAGGGAAGAAAATTGTCCAAATCTTTCTGAAAGCCACTTGTTTTTGTTGTGTCTCAAAAGCAGTGCCTGGCACCTTGAACCCATTTGGTGAGAGATAAATGATGAGCAGAGCCTTTGTTTTGCATTAAATTAGTCCATCTTCTCTATCCCAGCTTCCTCCGAATTTGTGTTATACTTACTGGCAAAGAGCATCTGGCATGACCTATTTGTAAGTCATATATTCAGATTTATTTTACCCAAGTGAACAGAAACCAGTTCGAGAATAGACAATAATAGCAGAGCTTTAATCAAGATGCCTTATCTTTATCAGTTAGTGGTAGTGTGTATTCTGTTGGGGTCTGCTCTACTGAAATATTTCTTCATTTCTGTTGCCTGAGGTGAGCAATAAGCTTTCTTCAGTGTGACACACTCTCACAGGACTGGGTGAGCAGGGGTACTGAAACAGATGAACTCTTCTCCACCTCCAAACTGCAGCACCTGCTCCTGGTAACATTTTATGTTTCCTTGTGCAGCTGGGTGATGAATTTCTGGGATGAAAAGCTGCTTCAATGCAAAGTTTAAAATGGAAACCAGGACTTCGCCACCTAGCTTTCAAATCCCCTCTTTCAGAGAGTTGAGGAGAAGGCTTTGTTGCCTTACCAGAGTACCCTGTAGGCTGGAAACCCTAAGCCTGCTCCCACCCTGGTTGGCCTCCAATCTGCTGACCCTTCAGCTTTGTGCCATATCTCTTTCTCAGCCCAAGGCTGGACACTTGTCTTTTTCTGTAAGATAGAGGTTTGTACCTCTTGGAGATGCTTTGGGCTGCAGGCGGAGTCAAGGAAATATCCATATATTAGTTATGTGGATAGTTAGATCAGATTTTCCAGCTGTTTATTTTACGAGTGTGTTGAGACATCTTAATGCAGTTAGGAGTTATTAAGTCCAAGTTGTTAATTTTAATGATTTTAATAGACCTTTAGCGTTCCTGTTTAATCCAGTACTACTTATTGGGCTACTCTGTATGTTGATACTTTTTAAAGCTTCAGATTTGGCAGCTCTCTGAAAGAGTACTTTTATTTCCCATATACTTGGATGAATTTCTTTCTGCTGCTGTTAACCAACGTAGACTTCATCTCTGCATTTGGACTAAAATTTAAAGCCATCTGCAGAAAGGAGCCTGATGCCATCGTTGCAAGCAGCATCACTGGCTGACGTTGAAAATCGTGCCTGTATGTGTCTGCCAGGCAGAGGCATTGGGTGGAAGGGTGATTGAGAGAGAAAGAAACAGATTTGGTTTGGTTCAAATGAGGCATGAAACATTGTACCAGCCAGGGAGGTCTGAGAAGCTGCCCAACAGACCATGCGACCTTGTTCATTGAAGTGAAGCCTAGCACAAGATGCTTCCAGCCCTCTTCACATTCCCTGGGAGAAACATCCTGCTGGCTACAGCACAATAAAATAAGTATCAGCCACCACTTTTTTCTGTGTGTTTGAACATCTTTTCTTTAGGCATAGAAGTGCTTCTCCAGCAATCCAATTTTAAGTTTCAAAGTTTCTAGACTACATTAGCATTTAATCTGCTTTCTAGAATAGCTGGCAATTTCTATCCTGATTTGCAGTGATTAAAAAGTAATCTAGCTAGGATTTGGTGGTACTCCAGGATTCAGGCGTTTTGATCTTGTAAGTCAGGTTTTAAACTAAATGCACATTACATGTACACCTTATTTTAAAAAAAAGAGAATTAGTGTTTCATTTTTAATGTAAAGGCTGTTGATGATTTTCTGATTCACTCAGAATTGCAGATGTATAACTGTAGCTACACAATGAGAGAGTATTTTTCATTTGACTCTTCACCTTTTCAGAGGGGCATCTTTTGTGGCTGCTATCAGACAAGTACAGAAGCAGTTTTTAAGTCTTTACCTTTGGCTGCTGTGTTTTTGCTGTTGTGTTTCAGGAAGCAAACACAGCCCTGCCATGCTTCCACTAATGCCATAGGACAAGGGGTTTTTTATACCACGAGCTGCCATAAAAGAATGCTAGTTTAAAAAGAGAAGAGATTCAAAGCCATATAAATACTTGTTTCTCTTACAGAGATTATCCCTATGTGATTTTCCTAAATATTTTGTCAAGCTTTATGTCTCTTGTTTTCTTTAGTGTATGTTGGTATTACATGTCTGCTGACTTTCCTTGGATCAGCCTTCATTTTTTAATAACGCGAGGTAATGTATGCAAATCCTGAAATTTATATATTCAACAGGTTTATGAGTAAATCTGTCTCAGTGTCTGCTTAAATCTGCTTGAGTCTTAAGCAGTGATGATGTTGATACCCTACAGATGTATTGCAGTCATGTTGCAGGTACTTGCACGTGACAAATTTTTTTTAATTATGACAAATTACSAAGTGGGAGTGCTGATTTGGGTACATGACCTGGACCTGTTGGAGTGAGTCCAAATGAGGCCACGAAGATGATCAGAGGGCTGGAGCACCTCTCCTATGAAGACAGGTTGAGAGAGTTGAATTTGTTCATCCTGGAGAAGATTCTGGGGAGACCTTACGGCAGCTTTCCAGTACCTAAATGGGGCTACAAGAGAGCTGGAGAGGGACATTTATCGTATAGTGATAGGACAAGGGAGTAACAGCTTTAAACTGAGTGTAGATTTAGGTGGGATACAAGGAAGAAATTCTTTACTGTAGGTGTGATGAGGCACTGGAACAGGYTGCCCAGAGAAGCTGTGGATGCTCCATCCCTGGAAGTGTTCAAGGTGGGGTTGGAGGGGGCTTAGAGTAACCTGGTCTAGTGGAACATGTCCCTGCCCACAGCAGGGGGATTGGAAATAGATGATCTTTAAAGTCCCTCCTGACTCAAACCGTTCTATGATTTTCCATAAGTATACCATAATTAGTATTTGTCTAAATTCTTTCTGGCTGCTTATTAGTTCATGAAGGGCTACACAGCAGTTTCACTGGTTAAATTCAGTGATCAAGCATGTATGAAAAAACCCATCTAACAAAAGCTGTAATCTTTGGTTCCTGGTGTCGGTGCTTTGTCTGTATGACTTTCATGGCTTGCCTCTCACTTTTTCATGTTCTGATTTGTTTAGCTTAAGATACCTTTTGATCTTTGGCCTGTAAGCAGAAGCAATAAACACTTTCGTAATGTGTCAAGGGCTTTGTAGAGAGAGGTGTCTGTTGTGCCATTAGGTAACTGTTTAGTGAAATAGCTTATCCCAGTAGACACTGAAATTTATTTAAGTGGTAATCCTGTTGCTAACGCAGGTTAGACAAATAAGTGTATTTGGACTCCTCACCAAAGGTTAGTGTGTTGTCCAGTAGGCTGCAGTCACGCTAATGTCAAACATTATTTTATCACCCTTGAGTAGAAAATAGTGGCATCTTTGAGTAGCATCATGCAGTGTCTCCATTTTATGGCACTGCTCAAAAGCAAATGTAATGAGCATTGTTTTGTAGAGATTTACTGCACACTGACACATAGGGATAACCCCCTGTTTCCATTTCACTATGCATTGTGTGTACTCTTGTGTTCTACAGCATCACATTTTATTTGGTACCAGCCTTGATAGTGGTCCTGCATGAGGTAGTACCCTTTCTTTCACCCTGGGAGCTGCTTCCAGTTCACCTCAGGATGAAGAAGCAGCAAGTCTGCATGCACAAAGTGAAAGATTCAGGCCCAGGTTTCAACTAAATTAGAGTTTTTAAATTCTCACTAATTCTTACTAATTTCCTACAGTGTATGTGAACTTCTCTAAAATTCCAACATGATGTACATTTTAAAGTTCAGATAAGTTCAATTTCACTCAATTTAGAGAAGGTTTCAAACCTTTTAGGGTTACTTTTTCCAAGTGAAATACAGAACAACCGCTGTTACTGTTCTTTTATGTATAATTCTGTTCTGTGACTTCTCCAGTTATGTACAGTAAATTTTTGGTGTTGCTTGGGTAACCGTCCTAAGTCTGATAAGAGGTTGATTTGGAACACCTAATTCGTAAATTTCTGTCATTTTAGCCATGTGGTCTGGATTATAGTAGCAGAGTTTTCAGCATTATACTTTAGTCCTTTTCTGAAAGTAGATTCATAAGTCAGGACCAAGTTTTAGGTCAAGTAAGTAGGAAATAAAGTATCAAGTACAGATTTCCAGAATCAAAAAGCACAAAGATTTAAGCAAAAAAAAGCACAGGTTTTAATGAGATGTGACTGTTCTTACCCTGCAGAAAAAGCTCTCCAAAGAAAGATCACTGTTTTCTTTAGGTTGTTCTCTAGAGTCCTATTTTTTCTACTAACAGCTAATCTCTAATACAATTGGTATTCAGTTATAAAATAATAATTTTGCTTGAGACACCAGGGCTCTCTTCTCTTATTTAGTATTTCCTTTTTTTGCTCTCCATGGGTGGGACCATAATAAATGTCTTACAATACAGTAGATGTAGCAGACCAAATACAGGCACAGTTGTGTTTTGCCAATTTTCTGACAAATCAAAAAAGGCAAAATCTGGTAGCCAAATTCCTGAGAGCATTGAAACTTCAGCATGTGATGTGTGGGAATCTGGATGCTCTGCATGGGACTTAACACTGGAGTTAACTGTGGAGATAGACTCTGTATTTAAATGGTGATCTTTTAGAAGGTGATAAAATAATATCTTTTACATAAGCTATTCCTCAGTAACAACAGATGATGCAGTAACCTGCACAGGTTGGTGTGACCAGACTAGAGTGTCCAATAATGCTGTTCCTTACTACTTGTTATCGGTAGAAGAAGGATGGACAGCCCCAACTGCAAACTCATGTAGACACTGCATGCTCTTTCTCCAGTCCCATGCTTGCAGAACTGTGCAGAGATCCATCTATTCTCTGCACTTCAGTGTCTATGTGGGGAGAGAAAAATCACAGGTTTACAATGTTTTTAGGCTCAGTCGCAGTCTTCACAGAAGGCAAATTTTGAAGTCATTTTAGAAGATCATAATAAATGAATCAGCTAGCCATGTACTTTCCAGTTGTTAGGATGATTACATAATTCTATATTAGATTTAGTTCAATTCAGTATAGTTTAAGCAGTTAAAATAGCTGGGAAATAAGCAGGAAGGCTGGAGAATGAGTCCAGGAAAAAAAAAAAATCAACAAAACCTCATCAACATGTCAAGGGCTTAAAAAATTAGCTTATTTGCAAGGAAACTTCAAGCTGCCATTTCCTGTAAGGCCAAAAGAAATTTGCTGTATTCTGTCTAGTCTTTTTGGATCACTCTGCATGGCTCCAAGTGTAAAGATGGCTAATCCCAAATTCGTTTAATAGGCAGTAGAAAAGGGCCTTGTGTTTTTAAACCTCTTTCTTGCAGTACAGGACAGAGAGTGTTAGAAGAAGYGAACAGCTTTTGAAGCATGGTCTGGACCTTTCTTTGCAGACCTAATTAACCTGGGGAGCTCTTAGCAGTTACGGGGTTTGCCTTTGCAGGGTCTCTTCAGTGCTGAGTTTCACGTAAACAGGAAACAACTGGAGAAGAAACACAGTGCTCTATTTCCATTGCATTTCCTGCGCGAAACTGGGGGTTGAGCCATTTGGGAATTTCCCCTTAATTGCACCCTTGGTTGTGAGAGGTGTGTTGATTGATCTTCAACAAGACCCAAGTGCTGGGTCCTACACTTTGTCCACAACAACCCCAGGCAACACTACAGGCTGGAGGGAAGAGAGGTTGGAAAGGGGCCCAGTGGAAAATGACCTGGAGATGCTGGTCAACAGCCAGCTGAACATGAGCCAGCATGTGCCCAGGTGGCCAAGAAGGCCATTGGCATCCTGGCTTGTATCAGAAATAATGTGGCCAGCAGGACCAGGGCAGTGATTGTACCCCTGTACTGGACACTGATGAGGCCACACCTCAAGTGCTGTGTCCAGTTCTAGGCCCCTCACTGCAGGAAGGACATTGAGGTGCTGGAGCGAGTCCAGAGAAGGGTGATGGAGCTGGGGAAGGGTCTGGAGAGATAAGTCTTCTGAGGAGCAGCTGAGGGAGCTGAGGTTGTGTAGCCTGAAGAAAAGGAGGCTCAGGGGAAACCTTATCGCTCTCGTGTACAATTACCTGAATGGGGCTGTAGCCCAGTGGAGGTTGCCTTCTTCTCCCAGGCAACAAGTGACAGGACAAGAGGTCCTTCAAGCTATGGTCTAGTTGACATGGTGGTGTTCAAAGGTTGGACTAGATGATCCCAGAGGTTTTTTCCAACCTAACTGATTCTGTAATTCTGTGGCTGACTTTACCTCACACACCTGCCCACACTCACACACCTGCTTGGAACTGATTAAGGTAAATTGTCTTGTGTAATGAAAGGTGGTTTAGCTCAGTTTGCTATCTAAAAAAACTGAGGGCTGGATTCAGTCCTCAGTTATGCAAGAGGAGTTGCAGAGATTGTGACCCTCTTGCCAGCTGTGGGAGGAAGACAGCATGGTATGAGGTTGGCGGCGTCCTCCCTTTAGGCATTCCCAGAGAAGTATTGTCATGATTATGGCTTCTGCTGGTTGCAGGTAGCCACACTGTGTGGTTGGGGAACCTGCCCCTGCCCTTTGGTCACACATGAAGTTGTGTGTGTTGCACAAATAAACATTACCGTGTATAATCCTCTGAGCTCTGTGGGATGAGCTGCTTGCCTTGGGGCTTCCTGTTTGTTGCTGTGTTGTGGTAGTAATAGTAATGATGTAGCTTCAAATCAGAAGAGGATAGATAAGACCATCTGAGGCAGGCAGGTCCTTTGAAAGTTTAGGAAGTGCCAGCAAAATGAAACTAGGACATCAGGGTATCATAAACCCTTGAAAGTTCAAGGAATTTCTGCATAATGAATAGCAGTAACCGAAGCAGAGCAGCAGGTGAACATCGGACTCTGCTTTGTTTTGGCAACTGCTTGGTATGTCCATTTTTGTGGCTGACAAGAAGCAAGACCAGAGGCAGGCTTCATTGCTATCAAACTCTATCCAAGATGCCACTAGTAAGCTTTATCACTGTTGAAGATCTCAGAATTGTATGCCTCTTTCATTTGGCCCCAGAGATGCATTAGCTCTGAGACATCCGAAAGAGGAATTGGACTGCATATAAACAAGCATGAAAGCTTCTGGAATTGACCAAGGATCTTTCCAGAACTGTGTAGTGCTGATTCAGAGCAAGGCACAGGCAGTTGTTCTCAGAGTCCCCCTGTAAGTCTGCAATTAAAAACTATAGGTTTTTGTGATACTTGCTGGATTATTCATCTGGATTATCCAGAATTTGTAGCTGCGCTGTAGGGATGGATGCATGCATACATGTAAACTTTAGAAAGGTAATTTTTATGTGGCAACAATCAAATGACACAGTAGGGGGACTACTGCCAAAAAATCCTTTTTAAGCCACAGAAAGGCAAATAAAAAATAAACACATGTTCTAGCTGAAAATCAACTTTTTAATGTTTGTTTGTTTGCCTGGTGATACATGCACTCTTTGGTAAGGTGATTTTTCTTGGTGTGATTGAGATGTGTGTGAAGATACAGTGGTTGGATTAGAAGTTTCTGTGTGAAGTGCCACTTCTGTCCCCTGAATTTTCATTAAAAAGCATTTTATGATCATCTAACATGAAATACAGGATTGGATTGATAATATATCCATAGCTATAGAAAAGAATGCCTTTTGAATCTATACACATGATGCAGAATTACTCTTTTTACGTAGTTGTATTGGGGGGGATGGTATTTAAATTACATCCTAGAATAACTACAGGAAAACAGACAATTACATTTATGCATCTAATATTTTAGAAGTTCCGTTTCTTAAATATATTTGCTGAATTAATGACCTTGCTGGAACTTGCACAACCAGGTGATTTGTTGACTTGCACAATCGAGCAATTCAAACATGCAAGAGGACAAAGATAAACTTGGTTTTGTAATGATAACACCAAAGGCCTTTATTTTTGTGCAATTAAAATTTCACCTCAAAATTTCACAGTGAGTTGTTTGCACAGCATTTGCTTTGATTCTTCAGGCATCTTGTTCCAAGAAAGATACGTAAAATATATGTTAAACAGATGCTGAGCTGCACTTTGTTTGGAGCTCTTCTGGGCCTTGGTGCTTACTTCTGATGAGGCAGTGGTTAAGGTGGTAGGTGGTGCTTTTAGTTGTAGCCATCCTAAGTTTGTCTTCTTTCATATTTCTTCCCAAGGGTTGAGAATGACCTCAAGTGAAACTTTTGTGGGTAGGTTAACCATTTTGCAGTTTGTCTTGTACTCAGCCTTTGAGTGCTTTAGTATTTGTTTTTTATAGCAAGAAGGAGGAAATCCCACCTTTTCTTCATAGTTTTTATCTTTGGTGAAGTACCTTGTAGTGAAATCAAGCACACACACCAGTGTTTAAGGGTACATCCAGTGTGCTTGGAGGTCCTGTGATTTCAAACAGCTCTTTTGGAGGATGTGCTAGTGTGTCAGCTGTTGCTGTTATAGAAAGGTCAGGTTTTTCCTTCCACAGAACAAGCTTGAATCAATGTCCAAAGAGACAAACATGGAATAAAGGCAAAAAATTGTTTTGGATATTGAAAATAATATTATGCGTGTATCCAGCATTGACAGTATTACTGCAAAGATCGGAAAAGTTGTGAAAGAGCTCGCAGATAATTCAAGGGCTGCAGAAGATGCCCTCTGAGGAAAAATTTAAGTGTTTATCTGATTATTTTATCCAAAATTGTCATGTTAGCACCAGAAAGGAAAGAAAATACTGAGCAGTGAAGAGTTCTTCTATCTTGTAAAGGGAGGATAAACAAGGGTCTGTGCCTGAGAGGTGAAGTCCTATGCACTATCGTCCTRTGCACTATCAGCAATCGTGGCTGATAGTAAGCCTGATATGCATTGCAGCAAATTAGTAACCTACATAATGAGACTACTGTAAAATGTTTTGGCACCTAGGAAAATTTCATCCCTTTCTTAAGTGTTTGTCAGTTCTTCTTGTGATTGTTACATCTTTAGAAAACACATATATTCTTATAAGTCCCTAGGAGAAAGCCTTTGATGTAGAATTTCTGTGAAACAAGAAGGTTCAAAAATTGTATTACTTTAACTGCCATATACAGTTCTTCAATTGTACCATTTCATGTGTTACCAGTGTTGATGATGGCATTCTGGGACGTAAGGCTCCTTGTCACATAAGCAGCTGCTGGAGACAAGATGCCTCCTTTTCTTTACTCTTGCTCACTGTTGTTCACAGGATCAGCTAAATGTATGTTCAGTCTGTTACCTGCATAGTTTTATTACATTAGTTTTATTTATTTATTGCTGTGGATGTAACAATACATTGCCAGTTTTTCCACTAGATTATCATGTTCATTTACGTATACCTTTGACCAAATTATTCAGCCAGAAGGTGAAGCTCTGAAAATGAGGAAGCAAAAAATACTGAGGCCACTGAGCTTTGGTTGTGGGTAGCAAGTAACTTTTTTTTTCTGAAATCAAAAAGTGTTGGCAGTGGGTAAAGCCAGAGGATGACAGAATTTTTGATCAAATACTGCTGCTCAGTGCTGCCACTTGGGTTTCAGAACTCAAATTTTCAGATAAGATAGAACTAAACACTTGGAAAAAAATTATAAAGCCCTTGCGAATTAAGTTTGCATCAACATGTAATTTTCTGCCCGATTGCTTGAACTGAATTGAGTGCTGCCTAATTTTTTTTTTCCATAAGGCACCCGTTCTGAGAGTTTAATGATAGCAATTTAAAAGCATCATTTGCTGATTCCTTTGTGGGCAAACAGAAAGGAAGTAGACTGGGGACATCACGTCTGAATGCTGTCTGTCATCACAGGTGTGATGGGCTGAGTCTGAGGAAACAGTTTTGGGGTGTGTTCCAACTAGATGCCCTCTCCTCCCAGTACTTCCCAATATCAGTATGCACACAGTGTGTATATTGAGCATATCACTTTTTCACAGTCCAAGAGACATAGATGTTCCAGATAGTAAATTTTGCAGGGTTGTTTTTCCTAAAAGTATGTGTTAATAAAAAGCCCATCATTGGCTTCTTCTGGGGCAGAGRCAGGACAGTTCATGGTGGGCAGCAGGGAGGAGCCTGCCTCTTATGTAAAAGACGTTTCTCCGGTCCAGCTGAGCTCCGGGCGGTCCCTGCGGGTGCTCTGATCTGGCAGCAAGTGACCTCATGCTCTCTGCAGGGACACAGTGACTCAGTAGCAGACAGATCCCATATAAACACCGTAGCACTGGCTGGCAAGCGCTCAAACACAGCAGCCAGCAGGGATTTGAACAGTGTCTGCGCTTGAAAAAATGAATCAGAGGCAAAGARAAACCACCATAAATTGCTGGAAATTAAAAAAAACCTCAGCAACCAAAAACAAACCCCACACAACGACCATAGCACAACACTGATCTGCTTATTGAGATATGTGTGTGTCTCTGTCGTTCTCTCTCTCTCTTTCTAGTAATCTTCTCCACTGTTACTTGGTCTGTTTGATTTTTGAAAGACTAGGATTGTTTTTTAATAAGAAACTAACAAAAGCACTATGTTAATTAGTCAATTGTTGTGAAAGCAGGCTGCTTATTTTAGTTTATTGTAGGAGTAAAATATGCAGTTAGGTCAGCAGAGACTAGCTAAGCCTTGAAAAGCTGCTTATGTTGTATTAGAGAACCTGTAAAGTAAGGGGAGGCTCATTATTTCTTCTTCAAAGTTATTTCAGGAATGTCACTGTAAAGTGCAGAAGATCCCACTTCAGAAGAATCCCAGATACTTAAAAAAAAAAAAAAATTATCATTGCAAACTCTAGAAGGATCTGTCAGTAGTACAACAGTGCCATAGAGTGCTGTTTGAGGAAAAATATAAATACAGTATAAAGTGCCCCATTTCCAGAGAATCAAAGCTCTGTGTTCAAGCAGTGCTGTTAAAAGTGCACTTCTTTCCTGTCAAGTCTCTGAATTCAGACAGATTCGGTTTTGCCACATTGAAGTAATCCTTCTGTTGCCTTTGCCTTGTAATATCAATATGTTTTGGAAGCTGCCATCCAATCTGTTTAGAACGAGTATTAAAGTCAACAAACAAATAATTTGAATGTGGCTGTAGTTACGGTGACGACACTGACTGATGGTGCGGCTTCCTAGAGAAAAGCACTAGCCACTCATCAAGACGCTCATCAAGTGTGTCAAAGGCTTTTTGGTTGGAGCCTTTTTTAGTGTTGAGAGTTTTACCAGGAGAGGTTGTCTGTGTGCAAGCAGGTGTTTATATGCAAGGACCGCAGGGGTGACTCCGTATCCCAGCTGGAGGAGAACAAGTGAAAGCACGGAGCAGCAGGGTTATTACTGAAAGGTGCATGTGTAATTTGGGCAAAAGCCACGTTTGTTTATGTGTCGTTGGGTTTGGAGGGTTCTTAACTAATTAACGAATTATTTGTTTGGATCTTACCTGTGACATTCATTACTCTGCTGCAATATTTGTGTGAAAATTGGAAATGTTGGGAAAAGAGTGCTTGTGACTGGGCCAGTAACTATGGACTTAAGGCTGCACCATGTAATGTGGAAGTTTCCCTTTGAAACGTGCATGAAGTGGGATGCTTAATCTTGGATATCTACTGCATCTCAAGGCTTTCAAAGTGACTAATGGTTATAATATCTCCCCAGGATTTTCCTAGTCAGAAACACCTTATGAGAGGTAAGGTGCGAAAGGTACTGAGCAGCTCCACTCTGAAAACCAGACTGGCTGCCAAGATCTTGGCATCCGAAAGCCACAGGCATTTACAGTCACTATCCCCTGCGACATCGAAGACGACACTGCTCAATAATTTGTTCTTGGCTCTTTCATGTATTGCGAATTGCTGAGGCTCAGTCATATATATGTAAATGTAAATATATGACAACTGCTCAGTTAGATCAGTGACTGATTTTTATCCAAACTGCAATCCTTTTTTTTTAAAAAAAAAAGTAAGCTAGAATTACTATCTTATATGATATGACTGAAGGCTGTCTTGATCATTATTTTTAAAAATGCATGAAATAACAGCGCCTTGCAAGCATTTCATTTATCCTACATCTGCCACACATGGCCGTTGGAAGACCATAGCCCATAACTACATTTGAAAGAGTGCTCTCATCATAGTGTCAAATCCACAGAGGACTGGGTGCCACTCAGCAGTTTTAATTTCATTTTCCATGGCCAAAACAGTGGTGAGGGTTTGTGAGATCTCCCATCAGTAATCTCTTGCAGAAGATAATCCAGTCCAAATAAAACTATTCTTAGGAGTCTAAGGAAGAGGAAAGCTAAGGTAAACTAGGGAATTGCATTTATTGCATACATTGCCTGTTTTGTCAAAATCAGTGCCTTAGGAGGGTGCTGGTTCAGGATTTGTTGCGTCTGTGTTGTGACTCCATGTAAAGGCAGGAGTTAGATGGCAAGGTGAGGGAATATGGTGCTGAAGGTATCATCCTGTTAGTGAGACACATAACCTCGGTCGAGCCCATGTGCAGTCATAAGAGAACGGTTGCCAGCTTCAGTGCTGTGTTTGAATTTCTGTTTGAGTAATTATGTTGTGGCTACCCTTCCTAAAGTTCCCCATGAAAACTTAATAGGTCCCAGTTCGTTTAAGTCCTTGAGGAAATAATTTTATTGCATGTCCATGTCATATTTTACTGTCTGTGAAGAGGTAGCAATATTTTTAAGGATTGCACTGCTATGCTGTCAGGGTGAATTTATTAATTTTGGTATGTGCTTATGTATGGGATGAATTATATCAGTACCCAAACAGAAGAGTATAATGTTTTAAAGGAGTGGATATGGTATGTGTTGGCCACTACTGAAGGTCACATGTAACCTTTTGGTTTGCTGGACTGACCAAAGGGAACAATATAGCTGGATTAACATGGTTCACATCCCTTAATGCACTTCTGAACCTAATGAGTGACTGGCTAAATCTTAGACCAAGTATTCTCTTTTATGGGTTTAGTATTTATTTATTTTTCCTGTTCTCTTTACAAATGTGCTAAAAGCAAACAATCTGCGACAGTGAGTCAGAGAGGCTAATTGTATCTTGCACAAAAAATCCACAAGCTTTTTCAACTCCAATTATTTCTCTTCTACCCTCATTGAATTCGTTGCTGGTGAAAGATGCTGGGTGAGCAGTCCTAACAACTGAAATTTTCTGACCATAGCTGTGTAAAAGTAGCAGTGACCTTCCTCGGCTTTGCTTTTCTGCTGAGAGGAAATGATAAGGCTGTTTCTTGCTAAGCATGGGCTTAATGCTACCAGCTCGTCTCGTGCAGATTATCAAATAGTCTTCAGGTAGTAATGACCTTTGGTCATGGTGGACATGGGCCAGATCTAAACTAGCAAACTGTAAAAGGATCTATATCCCATTACCAAACCACGATCTGATCTTACTCATTAACATTTTAGTGGCAAAAGTTCAAATGAGTTATTTCATTAATAGTCATGAAACTAATTACATTGAAGTGCATCTGTCAGTGGTAAAGACAACCGACTTCTATGCATCTGAATAAATTCCGTCTGTGTTAGGAAATGTTATTCTGCTTCTAAATGAGAGAAATACATTGCAAATCATGAAGATGTATTAAAAAGGAGAATGCAGATGTGTCCTACATGTGATGTGCTTAATGCTGCAGTTCCCTAATGCAGTCAATTAATGAAGTGAATAATCAGAAGTATATTTGAGTAAGGGCAGGGTCTTGGGCAATATTTTGTGCCTTATTTCCTCCCACAGACACCAAAAAGTCTGCAAGATAAGAAAGGCTGTGGGGCAGGAGGGTTGTCACTGACTTCATTAAAAAAACAAATGCAACCCAGTATCAAGACTAGTTTGGATATGTAGAGATGAGGCCTGGATATAATGAGGGTAAGTGAGTCAAGGAGGAGGGAGAAAAAGGAAGAAGTCTTAAATCTGTTTCTGCTGATTTTTGCTGTTGGACAGCATTCCCTCACAGAAGGGACTTCAAAGTGGTAAGAATGTGGCCAAGTCTGTTTTTGTACCACAGTCTTCCATGTGTAAAATGGCACTGGCCTGTTCCGGGCAGAAGTAAAAAAAGAGTGTGAGAAGAATGTGAGCAGTAACAAGGTTACACAGGCATTTAAAGTAGATGAACCACTTTATATAGTAATTATGGCCTGAACTCAGCTGCATTTACCGACAGTCCACTCTTAGGAAAAGTACTGTATATGGGCAGTTGTTACTGTGAATCTGTCCATATTAACATCTTTATATGTCACATAATGCTGTGGCATTTTGCACAGGTATGAGAAATTAGGGAAAAAAGATAGTTTTCCCTCTTGGCTTTATTATCTCTGATTTTTGTGGTGTTAGCAGGCTCCAGCAAACACAGTTGTTACGGGATGTTGCAGGAGGTGGGGGTCTCCAAAGTTTTAAGATGATAAAGCAGACATAGAAAATATAATTACATATTTATTTTACATCTGGACAACTAAACTGAGATACTTCAAGTGACCTACAATGAAGTTCATGAGGTGGTACTTTCATATGTAACATACATGCTGTATCCAGTGAGCTTTTGTAAACCAAAGCTCAGTTACTTTTGCTCCTAGTAAGTTCTGGTTTTATTTCTGTTCTTTAGACATACTCTAGAGAAACCTGCACTAGAGTAAGTATAATGGAGTTGTACAATGCAGATTCACAATGCAGACAACCTGGCACCAGTGCAAATTACGGTCTTGTAGCACTGCCACAAATGCCAGTGAAATGAACTGTAATGGGCTCAGCTGGGTTGGACAGGCCAAAAATTAATAGAAAGAGATAAATTGGGTTTTTTCTTTAGTAGAGTGCAACTTGCTCTTACTTTGTATGGAATGTTCCTCAGCAGCCTGGGGACTTCTCAGTTTTGTCTTGGGAAGAAACTAAGCTGTAGTGGGAGCGAGGATGATGCCACCTGTGTGCAGTGAGTGGGAATCACATGAGGATGATCTCAAGGAAGCAAGAAGGCAAGCTTGCACTGGTATCTATCCCCTTCTGACACCCAGCTAATGCCTGTTGTAAGGATGCAGAGGTTGTAAATGGTTTGAATTGACTCCTGCGGTTGACCACAGAGATACCTTTGTTTAACTCACTCCTCAAAGCTGGGCCACGTGAATTTTTTAGATGAGGAATAGCTTTATCAAATGTTTCATTTCTACTTACTAAGCAATACAGATATAGTCAACACACCCATCTAGGGAGTGGTAGTCTTGCCAACCAAGTCAGGAAAAGGCAGAATTAAACACTTCAGAGGTACTGCAAGGAACCCTAGGGAAGGGGAACAGACGTGCAATGCACTTCTGCCTGTGAAGGGGTCACGCAGAAGGAGAGATCACTGAAAGCTGATCAGTCCCTTAAGAAAGGTTGCTTAATCAAGAAAAAGCTTTGGATAGGGACTTGGGAGACTAAGAAATAAAATAAGATTGTTAAAGCTGTTGAGTTTTGCTGTCTGACTTAGGGATGTCAGATGACAAAAACAGGGTCCACCAATTAATATGCAAATTTTCTAAAGTGCGCTGAAATTTTAGGGAATTTTCTATTAATGCCCCTGAGCCTGGACCAGACCTAAGCGTTTCTCTGGCAGTTAGAGAGAGGTGAAATCTCTTCCAGCTTCTGTGCAGTGTCACCACATATTTTGGCAGTGTTTGGCCTCTTCCCACTGGGCCTGTGCAGATAAAAAGGACAGGATACAAATACGTTTGGTTTTTGACAGGCAGTAGAGCAGCTTTGCCTGCAGCATTTATGTTTGGCTTGGAGTTGCTGAGCTGTGTTTCTCAGCTGTAGAAATAGGTGCTTCCTGCCAGTTTATGCTCTAAGCAAGGGTTGTTCCCTGCCCTCCCTGCCCAGTAAGTAGCACTAACTTGAGAATGTGTCCAAAGAAGGGCAGAAAAGCTGATGATGGGTCTAGAGGGTATGTCCCATAAGCAGTGGCTGAGAGAGCTGGGGGTGTTTAGCCTGGAGAAAAGGAGACTCAGGAGTGACCTTATCACACTCTAAAACTATGTGAAAGCAGGGTGTAGTGAGGTGTGGGGTGGTCTTTTTTCATGAAATCACAGAATGATTTGTATTGAAAGAGACCCCTGGAGATCATCTAGTCCAACCTCCCTGCTCAAGCAGGGTCACCCAGCGCATGTTACTCAAGGCTGTGTCCAGATGGCTTTTGAATATCTCCAGAGAAGAAGGCTCTACAGCCTCTCTGGGCAACCTGTTCCAATGCTCAGTCACCCTCATAATAAAGAAATTCTTTCTCACGTTCAGATGAAACTTCTGTGTTCCAGTTTCTGCCCATTGACTCTCATCCTATTGCTTGGCACCACTGAGAGGAGTCTGGCTCCGTCCTTCTTCCCAAATAACAAGTGATAGGACAAGAGGAAATGGCCTCAAGTTGCACGAGGGGAGGTTTAGATTGTATATTAGGAAAAATTTCTTCACAGAAAGGGTTGTTAGGCACTGGAGCAGTCTGCCCAGGGGAGCGGTTGAGTCACTGTCCTTGGTGGTTTTTAAAAGATGTGTAGATGTGGCACTTAGGGGCATGGTTTAGTGGTGCACTTGGCAGTGCTGGGTTAATGGTTGAACTCAAATGATTTTACAGGTCTTCTCTGACCTAAAAAGTTTTTATGGTTCAATTTTTTTGATATGTGCATGGTCACAGCTAGAGAATTATGTGGAAAAGTGTATTTACTACTGGGAGCAAACACCAGCTTGGCAGCCCTTTGTCAACCTTTACAGGTTGATCAGTGCAGGTCTCTCCACGTCACCTCAGCCATGACCTGAGCTGACCTGAACTGAAGTGAGAGAGTGACTCAGTTAATTCCCTGTCAGCCCTTTTGGCGTATGCTGCAACAATGGCTGAGCTGCCATCAGTGCAGTGCAGTGCTGTCCTTGAGGAGGTCTCTTGGGAAGAGCATTGAAACTACAAAAGACTTGTCAACATCAGCTGGTAGAAACTTCCAAGACTTACCAAGTCTTGAGCTGAGATAAATATTGTTATCGTTAAAAGCCAGGCTCCCTTTCTCTCTCCTTTCTGCACATCCAGTGTAGGGCCAAACTGTGACATCTTTATCCTCTTTTTATTCTATGGTGATGCATAACAAATACCACTGATCCAAACCAAGCCAGACATAAATGTGCTCTTATTACAAGTGACATATTTGCTGGGAATGGGCTAGCAAATAGTTTACTGTTTAGTTCCCAGGAACACACTGTTGTCAGCCCAATCAATGTACTGATGCAGCAAAACATTTCAGCAAAACAAATGAAAAGAAGAAAGAGGAATCTGTGCATGGGCACTGCTTGGTGAGCTTTTTTGAGTAAGGTATTTAAACATTTGTCTTTCAGTTGCCTTCTGAACTGGAGCTCTTTAAACTGTTTGTGTAGCTGCAGGGATGTGGAGTGCTGAGCAAAGCTGGGCTTGGCTTGGGGAGGTGTGGGAGCCTGTTCTCTGGTGAATTGTAGTTCTTCATCGTTCTGCTGTGAGGGAGGTGAGCACATGGGGGAAGGGAAGCACAGGCCAGTAAAAGACTGCACTTCTGATATGAGTCAGCCCCAAAGGAATCTTAATTTTAATTTATTTGTTTTGGGTTGAGCTACCAGCTATTATTGGTGCAGCCAAAACCCCTGAGTCTACAGAGCACTGTGCCGGAGGCAGACTTGATACCATGACAGGGACCACTTTGGGATCCCTGCTGATCCTGCTGCCAAAGCAGCCGCTCCAGCCCGTCTCAAGGTCCAGAGTAATGAGACATTTCCCAAGCCTCCTCACAGCTCCTGCTCATTGTAGTAGTTTAGACAGCCCTGGTCTTCAGGGTCCCTGGAGACAGAGGCCGTCCTTTGCCACTGAGCTACAAGGATGCAGAAGTGGTACAGAAGAGGATGTAGCAAATGAGCTGGGCTGACTGTCGCTATATGGCTGTGCAAGGGTAGATCTTTCTGTCTCTTAATGCTCACAAACTTACTTTTTCTTTCTTTCTCTGAATTTCCCTTCCTTGCTGATACCTCGGCAGCTCTCCTCGGTGTGCAGTTTGTAGGGAGTTGCCTGCCCACAGGACGGCTGTATATCATGCTTTCTCTGCTGTCGTGCTGTGCAGGAGTCTCAGTCAGAGTTTCACCGTGTACATCTTGCTCAACAAGTCCCAGCCTTGCAGCCTGGGGGGGTTTGTGTTGGCACTGCAAGTGCTGGAAGGCAAGGGAGAAGCTTTTGCAAATTAAAGGTGCCAGGTTTGCCTGCTTCTGTTTGCATGTACGCTATTGTAGGGTAGAGGTGAGACTTGTCTGCCACCTTCGTGCGTCACACCCAGCCGTACCCAGCACCACTGAGCTTTTCCTCTCCTGGGTCAGTGTTCCCGGTGATCCCTTTCAGCACAGTCATTCAGGAAGTGATGGGGTGCCAGCAGGAGTGCCCAAGCCCAATTTTATTTTGTAAGGGACCGGGGGGGTCATGCGGCCCTAGTGTTTAATTATTTTTTTCCTCAAACTTGCCAAGCCCCATCTTTGAAGCAGGAAAACATTTTTGCACTTGGAAAGCAGAGTTTCCCAGAGTTTGTATGTCCTAATGGCTGGGAGTCATCTTCCTGCCTACACTTAGTGGTGGCTGGCGTCTGCGGGTTTGTTCTGGTGCCAAGAAAACTGAAGAGATTATAGACCTTCCTCACCTTCCCCCTTGCATGAGAGCAGACTCAACCTGCCAGGGTTTTTTAATAGACATGCAGCAGGGAAGAGTTGTGTGAGCCTATGTAAGGCATCAAAAGATCTGTTTAAAAAAAAAAATTTAAAGYATGTGTGGTTAGCACAGGCTGAGGAGCAAGATAGTGTTTCAGACCTTGTGAGATCAGCCACCCGCTGTGTTTGTTGTGATAGATTTGCCCCAGCCTCCGTGGTAGAAACTGTTTCTCACTGTTATTTTGTTAGTGTTTATTATTTAATATGAATGCAGAAATCCTCAATCATTTAAGATACTTGTTCCCCTTCTCCCTCCCGAACTAAAAAAGGCTGAAAAGTGAAACTGTCCTCAAGCAGAAGCAGCAAAGCATTTTTCCAGTATTAAAAATGGAAATGGATCGCAACAGGCAGCTGTGCTGTTTTTGTGTTTGGGCTTTTTTTAATGCAGAGAAGCATGTTTCCTTTTCATTTGCTAATTACAAAAGAAAATTCACCAAGGAGAGTCTCGTTAAACAAGTTTGGCATTGAAGAGGGAAAGAAAGAAAGAAAGAAAAGAACCTGCCTTCACTCTGTAGCTTGGTGACCTGACTCACAGCCATGACCTGAATTTAGTTTCCTTCAGTTTTTTGTTTCCACACTTTTCCTCCATTTTTTTGGTCCAGTATTGACAGCTTCAGGAAGGACGACAGAGCCCTTTGTTTTGCCCCCAGGCACACCATGGAACTGGCGATTTAGAAATTTAATCTTCAGGTATGGACTTATTTCATGCGACACACACTTGCAGCCCAGGGAGCCACGGGAGCAGTGATGCGTGCCCATTGCTGGCAGGCAGCTTCAGGGACTTTAATTTCCCAACCTTCTTACTGCCTGTCTGACTTCCTCTTCCTCAGACCCATCAGAGCCAAATATTTCCCCAGCCCATTTTACCTCTCTGTAAAACATTTAATCTGGGAGAATCAGAGATTTTTTTTTCCAGACAGACTAAGAGGCAATAGAGATGGTAGCATTTGGGATGAGCTGCCCTTGCAGGACTCTGACCTGAAGTCACTGAAACATCCCATGCAGAGCTTTGACTAGTGTGAGGAAAGAACTGCAGCTCTAGGTGGAAAGCTGTGCCCTCAGAGAAACCCCTGTTCAGAAAGCTCACAAAGTTTGCTGGAAAACCAACCAAACGGTGAAGGAGCCTTCCTTGTGTGAAGGAGCCTTCCGTGTGTGAAGGAGCCCTAGTCCTGGTGGGTTCATGCCATGGTGAGCCATGCCAGGACATCAAGGCATTATTCTGTCACTTTCCAGTTGTATTAGCTGCAGGGTGATTAGGTTTTGTACCAGGAATTTCACATTTTCATTTTGACTGCAGGGCGTATGCCAGAAGGCTGCTTAATGTGCCACCCCTATAGTTTAAACAACTGCATGGTTTAAAATGCTTCAGTATACTGTGGTGAAGAAGAGAAGTGGCTGCCTGAGAACATTTTTGCATTGCTCTTTTGGATAAGTGCAGCCACTAAATTCACATAGGCATATTACCTGCTTTTTCTTGGTCTCAAAGAGCTCCCAAACTATTGCTTTTCAACACATCCTGTCATCAATAGGTTTTAGAAGGCCTAATAGAACCGATTCATGAGCCTTCTCATAAAGGTGTCAGCCTAACAGAGTGTGTGAGCACTGAATTTAGCCAAATCATTTGAATATAGTTTTACTCAAAGTTCATGGTCTTTCTGTGAATGCAAATGTAGCACTCTGGTTGGGTTAAGTTTCAATTACATGGTGCCAAATTCTCAACTACTAACCTATTTTGTGAGCGAATCCATTTTCTTTAATTATTATTTAAGAGGATTATTTGGCATGTTACCAGTAGCAGTATTATCAGTAGTATTTGATTTTCATCCATAGTGCTGGTATTATTTAACAGGAGCAAGTGGAGAGTAGAAGTGGGATTTATTTTTCCCGCCATCCAAGCAAATGAGCACATCTGAGACATAAATAAAGTGTGTTATAGTGCTATAGGGAGTTTGGTGTGTGTCAGCACAATGTTTAAATACAGAGATAGAACAAAGAAGCACAAGCTGATTTAAGTAGTAACAACTGGTACAGTTGTGACTAAAGTCTGCTTAGGTCCATCATCTGGTTTGCAGCCATTTTAATATCCTTGTTTTATTTAGAGCAAATCTGCCAGGGGTGGGGCAGGATGGGTGGAGTGGCAGTTCTCACACATATCCAGCATTTTTCGGAAATGTGGATGAGAAGCTCAAAGCTACATTTATAAGAATTCAGTCCCCAAAAGAACAAACTTCTGCAACTGCAGGTTTGATACACCTTTGAACAAGTCACCAGTGTTCTGTGAGATTGCTAAACGTCTAAGGCAGGGAGTTGCTGATTCTTTTTGCTGATAGAGTAGACAGGTAGAGGGACTAAAACATAAACTATAGGCTGAAATCAAATAATTTGCAATGAATCACAAACTGAATGTGTTTTTGCTTGGCCCAGCCTATTACACCAACAGGACTGAAACTGCTGAACCAAAATGTACTTTGAGCATGGATGTTCTTCCTTCTTGGCAAAAGACAGAGAAGTCGAATATTTTTCTTCTCTCTGCCACTCATGTGGCAGATTTCTCTCTGCCACTCATCCCTCTGCACATGCAGTCCCCTAGGTGGTTCAGACTTGCGGGAAGGACCGGAATGAACAGCTGCATTGGCCACGTCCCCATGAGCCTGTGCATCCCTGCGCTGTGCTGGCTGTGTGGCGATAGCAGCTTGGAGCCCCAGAGAAGCACAGCAGACCATTGCTGTTGGCTCTCGGTGCAGGTGCAGGCTGAACCTAATGAGTGACTGGCTAAACCCTAGACCAAGGTCCAGTACCAGTGCCAGGATGCAGGCAAACACAGGGACACGTGTCTGTGTTGGTCACTTGGCAGTGGTGCAGATCAAGGTCTCTAAAATATTTTTGTTTTCAGTGGGCTGGAGTCCCAGTGAGCTGGAGAAATTGAATAAAGTAGAAAACCCCTAGCAATGCAGTAGAAGGGGAATCGCTGGCATGGGTCCCTAGAACATGAGTAAACTCTTTCCCCTTGGTGCTTTCAATTCCAAGACTATCTGCCTTTTGGAAAACAATCTGGAGTGAGATGTAAGTCCATATCCAGAGTAATTGTGGAAGTCTCTAATACACATTTGTAGTGTGCTTACACTCATGAATCTCAAAGCAAGCTACAGCTACAGAATAAACAAAACCAAAAGCAGTAAACATTAGCAAACTGCCATTTGCTCTAGGGTGTCAGGGAAGTGGAAACACTTGTTGAATACACAGCGCTGCAGCTTTTTCTCTGCGCACTTAAGTTAGCTGGGTGGCAAATGTGCAGTTGCATTCATCATTAGCAACCTCAAAGAGAGAGCGTTTAACTTCCCCAAGGAGAGGCTCATAAAAGCAGGCTATTGTTAATGTGTGCTTAATGCCCAGAAACTGGAGTGCTCTGCCCATGGAGAGTGTGGTAGGGTGCTTGGATCATGCAGGCTTAGCAAGAAAGCATCAAAGATTTCCCAGTTGCATGTGTGAATTTTGTGATGGGGCCACCAGGGGCAGGGGCAGTGGGGGTGACCAGTGCCTGAGTGTTGTTTTTCAGCTGGTGGCACAGGCTCTAGTGGGAGAGTTGCAAAGCACTGGAGCATTTCAGAGCATCCTCTGAGAAAACGTTATCTTTGGGAAGATCAATTTCTTCCCCCTCTTGCTCACCAAATCTTGCTCACAGTGGCCAAGGGACTCTTGTATTCCCTTTGCAAAGAGAGTAGAGCATCCTTGAATGAGATACTGATGTAAATGGGTTCATGTGCCGTCTGTCATAATATGACAGAAACAGTGGGCAGATACAAGAAGCAGGTTTACTGCTGCTTTTACAACAGCTGTGTGAAGGAAAAATGGTAAGCACAGGTGATGAGAATAGAGGGTATTCTACTATAGTAGCTGTGTGATACAGAAATTAATGTAGGAGTAGCCTGGCTTTTGACTGGAACAGATTTTTACTTACTTATAGGCCACGCATAAGTTAGTAAACCTGCCATGGACAGAAATTTGAGCAAAATCCACAGGTTACAGTGGTGGACAATTCAATTAAGAAAAAGAATAGCCAATGAAATATGTTTGGAGATGTAAAACAAATTCTGGTTATGTGACTTATGTGAACAAACAAAGGTCAGGTAACTTATTTAATTTCTCTACCGTCATGGAAGGCTGCTTCCTGTTTGAAAAGAATCTGAAGCAGTATCACTGACATGCTAACAGGCTTTTCTATTCATTTGCAATAATCTGGTTCTGCTTTTTGCCCCTTAGTGACCACAGCCATTAAATTCTGACGGTTGATGTATGTGAATTGTTTAAAAATGTATTTACGCCCTTGCTTTGCTCCATTTTTCTGCCTGTCCAGAAGAGCTGGATGTCAATCACTGCTTGCTCCTTGTAACGCTCCTTTTCCGTCTCTTGGGTCATGTGTCGAGCCGCTTCCACCGTAGTCCAGATTAATCCACTTGTTTGTCTGCGATTTCTTTCCTTTTGTCATCTCCTCTCTTCTAACTAGTCCCCTGTGACCAAGATTTAGCAGAGACTAGGACAGGCAACTCTCTTTGTATATATAACAGTTTAATGTTATACTTACTAATCCTTTAGTAACCTGGTCTTCTTATACTGTGATGGAAAGTGAAATACTGCTAAGCAGTTTAGTATCCCATCTAATTAGGTGAGGGGGTGGCTAAGGGCAGAATGCAGTCGGTCAAACCCTCATGACTGGAAGCAAAAAGACTCAGACTCCTTAGTTTGGAAGACCTGGTGGGTCCTGCCACCTCTTGAGAGAGGGGCCTGTGCCAAGCGTGACGCTGTAGGCAGAGGTGGAAAGCCAGAACAAGCTGTCACAAACATATTGCTGACAAGATAGAGATAAGCTACATTAATGCCTTGTACTTTGTACTGCTTTGTGCCACTCCTGCTGGTTTATTCCAATTGTTTTGGACTGGTTCAGGAGTGCAGGTGGGATGTCTGCAGGAAATGGCCGAAAAACAGCTGGGCTGTGATAYTTAGTTGAGGAACAGATGTTGGTGATTCTACAGCTTTTGCTATGTTCCTTTGTCGCATTTTTTACACTACGAGTTTAGGAATGTCATCCTGCCTCTTAAATTTTGTCCACAGCAGATCCTGAAAATTCTGACAGTAATTAGAAAATTGCTTCTACTGGTTTATTGCTTGCRGTATTTCTCACAGTGTTTAATATACTCAAAGAATTGTAGTTGGATTCAGGCCAGTTTGCCTCTACCTTTACTGTTGAAGGAGTCTGCTTTAAAGATACTGCCTTGACTGATTTCAAGTAAAACAATTCTGTATTTAATGGAGCAGCTATAGGTCACAGTCAATGACATGAGAATTGTGACAGGTTGAAAGATGGGAAATTTGTTAGCAGATTATTCTGTGGATTAAAGCCTCCACTGGGAGTGAAAAGCAAGAAACTCTTGCGTAAGTACTAGAGAGGTTTAGTTCATGAAAATGCCATTTGGTAATGATAACACAGTCAGCTAATGCTACCTTTGCTCCCAGTGGACACGCTGGACGAGTGGCAAAGCATTGTGTTGAAAGGAGGTAGCAGCATGTAAACCTGCCTCCTAGCTACTCCAAACTGCCTCCTGTTGCAAGTTTTGAGCTCTGCTGAAACACTTCGTGTTTGTTCTGACCAGATTCCCAGTTGACTAAGAAGGAAAATGGCTGTTAGGCAGAGCTCTTTGTTTTAGGGAGGTAGTTGAAAAGATTATGACAAGAATGCCCCATTCTTTGTCTGGATTTTGCCCGTTTCCTATTGGTCAGGAGTTAGGTCTGGGTTCGCTGAAGCTTTTCCATTAGCATCCTTTGTCACTTGCTCTCTCAGCAATAGAGCAAGGTCACATGTCCTTGAAGATTTTATTAGATACATCAACCAAATCTTGACATCATGCATCAAAAAGTACTGCGGGACCAGTCAGAGTAGGCAGTTGTTCTCCAGATGACCTGATTTTTCTTCAGTAAGGGGTGCTGGAAGATATTCTTTCAGTTGCTTCTCTACCAAAATGTCCTTCTTTATAAGTTTCATTTGCTCCCTTCTCTTCCACAGGTCACCTGAGCGTTCACAAGGTTTGTAAGCAAGGCATTTTATTCCACAGTTTCATTACTGCAATATCACTGGTACCAGTATCCCCTTTTAATCACACCTAGGCCGCTGAATGGTATTGCTGGCTTGCTCTGATCCATCTATGTGGTTTTAGGTGTTTAGGTGGGGAAGAGAAGAGGGTTAAGTATGTATTTGTTGTGGTTTGGGAATGGTATGGCCCAATTCAGAATTCCCGCTAAAACCTGTGCACCGCTCACTCACTCCCCGCCACTTCTCACTCCTGTGCTGTAGAGAAGTGGAGRCACAAAAGGTAAAGATCACGAGTTGAGATAAGAACAATTTACTGGAAACAGCAATGAGAGAAGAAAACGAACAGTAACAGTAACAATACTAATGACAGAGGGTACAAGAAAGGAAGAATTCACACAGAACCCCSCCAACAATAGACAGTACTGAACAGTTCCCTCTGCCACACTCACTCGACCAGAAGGAACTCCTTCTCCCTGGAAGAAACTCCCTTCCCTCCAACCTCAGCAATGACATGAGGTGGTATAGAATAACCTCCGGGTCCTATGCCCGGCTCCTGGCTACTGCAAAAATTACCCCTGTCCTGGCCAGAACCAGAACAACATTCTAAATTATTATGCTTTTCAGACATCCCCCTAGTTTGGTTTCCTCCAGGATGATTTAATGTTTTCTGGCACTGAAAGAGTTATGTGGTGATGCTTTCTATAAGGTGGTCAACAAGCCCTGGCTRTAAGGGCTTATTTGTACATTACTTTTTGCTGTTCTGTTTCTAACATTGCTCTCTGTTCAACAGGAAAATCTTGCATGTCTGTTTTGGCTGAGAACGCTCTCGGTAAAATCAGAACAGTTTTTATTTGTCTGTGTTTTGCAATCCACTGACAGTTGTAGCAACATCATTTTCTAAGGTCGTATTGCAGAAGGCTGGGACAGTGGGAGCAATGTCCGCTGGAATGCCTTTCAGGGCAGATAGATAGAAAAATAACACACTGCTTGCAATCCCTGCGTTTTCCATGTTGCATTTTTGAATTACTGCCTTTTTTTTTTACTTAAATATTTTTTGAGATCCAACAGACATTATTTCCAAGAATGTTTACAAATTGCCTTTGCAATGGTAAAGAGACCTGAGCTTGCCACTGTGGTGCAGAGGCTTTCCACATGTGTGGGGGCAAAGGCAGCTTCAGTAAAATATTCTTACTGATCTGTTAATTGTGTTGTTGTCCTATTTAATAAACAAACATCTATCTGCTAAGCTCTTTAAAAAAGCAGTACTTGTCTATATAGGTAACAGTTTGAGTTTCTTCAGGGATCTTCCTGGATCTGAAGGACTTATGTTGACATGCTCCTTTAAGTGTGAAGTTACTAAATGTCATAACCATTGATTAATTTGATCAGATAAAGCAGATCAAAGGAGTAAGGTAGYTTGGAGATCTAGTTATTTTCTTGCTATGTCTGTATGACACACCTCCCCGAGCATCTTCATTAACTGCTTTCAGGTGAGACATAGGAACAAACAGAATTACTTCAGCCGGAAAGGATGTAGGTTAGTAGTCCCCAAGTTCACTTGCAGTTGTGTTTACTAGCTCCAGGTTTTTACTGTGGAGGCCAGAGGTTTACGTTTACATTGATGAAATTAAAAGTGAAAGTACTGTAGCTTTTCATCAGAACTGCAGTGCCTGTAACCTACATTAGGTTCTCTGCTTTCTGCCATATCTCCATCTCTCCACTGACTGCCTGGAACCTTCAACAAAGCATGGAAAAACCTGTGGTGGGTCCAAGGGGAATTGGGAGACCCTACTTTGTCACCTGTTATAACCCCAAGTCTTTATCTTAAGAACTAGATAAGTTGTCAGAGTGATATAGGCTTCCAGTCGAAAAGGAGTGTCTTTGACTACATCAAGCTGCTGTAAAGGCTCTTAACAGGGACAGGGATGGTCATCATTTTCCCAGTAGGCTCCCATTACTCCTCTGAGGCTAGATTCAATTCTTAGCACTGGCAGTATAAATCCTGGAGGGGTTGTGCAAAAATGGTTGTTACATGTGAGCAGTGTCAGTAACAGTGAGGTCAGTGGCCTATCCCTGGGATGTGTGGTGGCATTGAGGATGGGGTGATGCAGGCTTTGACTCAGGCTGAACCATGTCACCTGGGATGCCAGCTGGGTAGGAGGGTATGGTGTGGCTCACCCCAGTAATCCAACCCCCTGAGCTGCAACTTCCACTGCTGTCTCTGCTAGGTGAAAACTCAGGGGTGGCTKTTGTCACTGCAAGCACACTCACCTGCTATCTCCACTGAGTGGGTCCCCATTCGAAGCATAAGTGGAGGAAATCTGGGACAGAGCCAGAGRTTAAGCTGATTTTCCTTCAGTGATGACAAAATTTTGGCAACTTGGTTTCAAAACCCAAAGTTTTTGAACTTCTGTTTTTTCTGAAGTGCTTTCTCTTTGAGGGGTTCTTTCCTCTTGTGACATTGCTTATATTTGGGATTGTAGCTTATGAGTTTTCTACAGGTTTATGGTTTGTTCCATCAAGCCTATATGAGGCTTATAAAGAACAAGAGACTTTATGTTTCAGAGCTGTTTGCCCCTTCTAGCTGAAAAAAAAAAAAATGTTCCTGAATTTTGACTTTGTTTTTTCACCCTTATGCTTTTCTTACATTTTCCCACTCACAGAGAAGGCAAGAAAAATTTGCTGCTGTTTTTGTCCCTAGTGGCACACATCTTAAGTATGTGGTTAATACTCTGTAACACCTATATTCTACAAACATGAGCGTAACAAATTGGCAAACGTATGGCGTACTGGCAAACGTTTCAACAAAACTAATGCAAGCATCAGGGAGGTGCAGGAGATTGAGCCACCTTCCTCCATGCCTCCACACTTCTGTGCCCTTGTTTCTCCTCTCTAATTTTAGGGTTGTTGCCTGCTCTGCCAATGCAGGAGTGGTTTCCTGCCCCTGAGTCTGACTTAATGCTTTGTGGGCAGAGGTTCAGGTGGGCACAGGCCCTTGCTCCCCCGGGAGAGTGCTCATGCAAGTTGGCTGGTGGTGGACTGTGGCTATCTACACCTGAATCAGAGCAGGCTGTCACCTGGTGGTACACCACAAAAAAAYAGTTGCTCTGCTCTTCAGAGGTTGCTGTCTCTGCAGCTCTCACCCTTCCCGCTCTGACCTGGGCAGTGGGGGACCTGGGCTTCAGGCTGCCCTTCGGCTCAGCCATTAGCACTTAYGGAGCAAGGAGTGCACACACAAGTTTTTCTCATCCTCCATCRTTTTCAGCCAAGTTGTGCTTCGGACAGTTCCCACAGCAGTCCTTCTGTCAGCCTCCCAGCCCTGAGTTTCTTTGCTTTCTGTGGGTTAAGGAGTCGGGGTGATGACACAAGTACTGTCTGGCAATAATGAGCATGAATTGGGTGATGGGAACAGGACCCCAGAGAGAAGGCAGATGTGGGGGAATAAAGTCCCTGGCCAGCATGTGTTCACAGGGCCCTGACTCCTCTTCCCTTGCTCTCACCTGGGAGAGAGGTGCCTGGAGAGCTGCTGTGGCCTTGGGGGAAGCACAGACTTGCGCATCCAGCAGTACCTGTCACGAGGAGGCTGAATGGCCTTTTGAGAGGCAGGCTTTAGAAATCAAGGGATCAGATGATTGGTATGAGATACGTCCCTGTTTACTCTCTGATAGCTTTTTATGTCAAAGACCATCATCAGTGAATCACCTACATGTGTGTGTGACTGTCATCACTGCTGTGCCAAATATAAGTGTCAAAGGATATTGAGCTGTAGGAATAAATCAGACTGTGTTGGCATGTGTGTATCAGACAGGTCTTCCTCTTCTGTGTGTCCTCTCTCCATTATGAAGGCTGCTACGGTCAATGGGAAGCAGCTGCAGAAACTCAAATCAAAGCCAGGAGTACAGGTTATATTTTCATACACAGATCTAGCATATCCACACATTGGATCTCTTCTTGCCGGTTCTGTCAAAATTATATCAGTGAAGAGAGAGAGAAAGGTTTGCTTTGACAGTACTTCTGAGGTAGAAACACTGGGAGACTGAGACGTGTTTTCACACCTTTTTTTATACAGAATGTGTGATTTTTAAATAAGCACCAGAGAGAAAGTGACTTTGCCAAGGCTACCAGCCGTGCTGATCTGTGGACACGGGTATGGTGTGTGATTCACATGGGTTCAGGTTAAAGCACTTTAGTTAGACTCTCAAGTTAGCAGTTTCAATTATAAACACAAGTTACTGTTGTTGTTTTCTGTTGAAAGCTGGGAGAAACCAGTAGGAAAATTCCCTTATATTTCCTGTAACCAACCAGTCTTTTTATTTTTTTTTCAGTAAGTCCCGTTTTTTTTTGCATCAATAAAATGGTTATGAAGAAGGCCAAAAGAAAAACATCAGGAGCCTGAAACTGCCTGTTTACTTGTGAGCAGCACTCTGCTCTGGCAACTGCAGTGGGTTTTTTTTAACCTGTTATGCTCACTTTACAGCATGTGAAGAAGAGGTAGTGAATTTAAAAATTAGCTTTGCATGTGCAAAGTAAATACATCTTGGTTGAAAAAAGCTTATAAAATCCTACAGAATGTAAAAAGAGGAGGCTAACACTGCTTCACTTTACTACTCCCCTGCTGAATGCTGTTATGCAGATAATCGTGTATTACATGATAAAAGATAGTTAAACAATCCGTGATAAGGTTGTCCTTTGGGCATTTCTATAAGGACTTTCCCTAATGATTAAGGAAAATCCTGTGGAAATAGTCAATTTTATAACACACGCGCATATATATATATMTCTCTATCTGTTTCAGTTTACTCATTAACATCAGAGACTCTACAATAATGACTCAGTCTGCTATTTTCAGGGGAAAAAATGGCAACAGTGCGTCTGGGCTTGAAACCACCTCCTTCAGCAGCACTGCAATATTCAGGGCTATTTCACTTTGCATCAGAGACAGGGATGTCTCGCACTGCTGCACATGAAGCTCCCCCTCAGGCTTTGGCCCCTTAATTTAGAATACTGTGATAATTCGTATATTTTCAGCATTTTATAAATTATGTACTTCTGAGAGAGTCAGGATTTCTTACTCCTTAGCCATTTGTTTACCGTTGCTTTCCTCTTTTTTTATTATTTGCTGCCCCTTCCCAGTGTTGTGTTTTCCTGCCTGAGGCTTGGGTGGCTGATCTCTCCTTGTCACTCCGTGGTGCCTGAGTGGGCTTTCCTGGGTGGGACTGCCTGGCTGGAAATGAGGAGAAGCTTTGTTCCTGTCTTCCGTTATCATCCCCAGTTTCTGCCTCTGTTTTCTTGGTTATACTTTTCCTCTTTCCTGCCTTTGTTCCTCTGCCATAGATGTAGGAAGCATCTTTCCAGGGGTTCCAGCAGAGAGGACTTCAAGCCTCCTTGTCTTCCATGCTGTCCCAGCTTCATGTCCATCTCATGGCTGCCAGCTCCCCTCATTTGCTGCCATGCTTACTATTCATCCTTTCTCTTCTCCTTCTCCCGTCATGTCTCCCAGCTTCTCCCTGGCCCTTTGCCTCATGATACAGCCACCTCTGTGCTACTCTCCTGGAAGTTCTCTCTCACATCTTCAGCCTGTAGCCCCTCTTGCCTCCTTCTCTTGTAGTAACCCCTGGCCCAAATATAGCCTTTTATRTGTTTTCCAGAAACCTATAAAGGGGGAAAGAGCTGGCAACTTTCGTCAGAGGAACATGGAGTTGTATTCGGTAGAGATAGTACTTAGTCCCTGAAGTCTGAAAATGTAGGAAGGTGGGAGACAACTGTGAGAAACAGAAATGCCAGAAAAATGTGGAGGATTTGGCAGCCCTATCTTTATGTCTACTGTGTTACCCTGCAGAACAGAATTGAAGACAAACATATGAATGTGCTAACGTTGAAATTATTGGATGCAAGTCTGTTACTGAATTACTTTGAGGGATTTTATTTTTTTAGTTTCAAGTTTAATTTCTTTTGTCGTCATTCTGCTCTATTTAGTTTCTCTTCACGTAATAGTAATGAAAAGTTATATTGCTCCAGAACAACTCCAAACCTCTGTATTTCAAAATGCTTTTTTGGTATTACTCTCCTTTGGCTAAAATAATTTCAGATATAATTGAATGCTGTCAGATTGCCATTGCTTTGTGTCACTAGCCCAGGACCAGACTGTAGTCATGAACCTTTGGGAAAATCCATCATAAAAACACTGGTAGGAAACTGGTTAATACCAGTCTCATGCAGTTAATCAGATCATCTTAAGAGTACTTACCTCTGCAAACCCTTTGTAACTCTATCACCTGGCCTGCCCAGTTCTTTTAACCATTGTTGTGCTGCAAAGAGGGGAAAATTCAAAGTCCTTTGAGTGCAAAAAGTAGCAGGCATCAAAACAGTGATGATTTCAAAATCAGCCTAATCATTATGCAGTATTGTGCTTACCTCTGATGGGAGATAATACTGCTGTGTCCCTCCTTGTCTGAAACTGCTTACAGCTGCTCTCTGCAGGTCACATCATGTGAGCAGTCAGATCTTGACATGTCTGCCACTGCTCATACGGAGCTGCATACTCTGGGAATACAATTTACCATCATTGTAAATAATGCTGCACTCATTACAAAGCTCTTAAAAGTGACCTAAAATTTATCTGTTCTAATTAGTGTAACGAAACTATTGACCTCAGTAAACTGATTGAACTCACAAAAGATAGTTTCAGTAATAAGCAAAATGAAATGTTACTTGGTGTAAATATATAGATTATCTGGCTCAGGAAGAAGTGGAGACAAACAGAACGTAGACCTGAACTGCTAACTGATTCAGACTCTTTTTTTTTTTTCTTGAACTGAAAGTGAAGTTGAACCATTACTTTGAAGTCTTGGCTCTATTTGATCCAGAACTGAACTGCTTCCAGCTTGCCTTCCTGCAAAGTATCTCTAGCTACTGCTCTTGAATCCTGACATCGTCCCATGCCAGCCTGCATAGCCTGTGCCGTGTTGGCAGCTGCATGGCAGCACTGTGTTGCAGTCTTTTCCCCTGCTCTACTTAGGAGGTCACCCTTCGCTGCTCTCAGTTGCTTTGGAGATCCATGCATGGATCCCTGCAAGACACACCTTTCCTGCGTCTGGCATGAGGGACTCCCACTGCAGTGTCGTTAAGTGTGGGTTTGCATCTCCCTCATGGCGTGGGGCTGCAGGTCCCTCTTCTGTGGCCCTTGCGTGTGACCTGGCTCGAGTGGCCATACATGTGTATGTRTATCTCCGTACCTTGTCATGGGCCTTGCTGGCTGTCTGCACTGAGCACTGGAAGCCCAGACTGGAGTAGGATTGAAGGGGCAGAATCATGCAGAGCAGACATCTCTCCCAGTGCCCTGGGGCAGCCAGGAGAGGACTGCAGATTGCGGGTGCAGCCCATCAGAATCCTTTTGCCTTCCCTCACCCATGCCTAGGTTGGGAATGGGTTGTTCTGCACACTGCTGCTGAAAAGGCTACAGAGGGAAAGAGATGGGAATGCAGTCCAGGCTCACACTGAGAGCCTGCTTCTACCTTATAGTCCATAAATCTTGTCTAAACAGTTAGGTAGTTCGGTACGAGCAAGTTTGAGGTGGTTCATCATTATGCAAACTGGTTAACAAATATTTACTGATCTCCAGCCAAGCTAAACTGCAATCATGCTATCAAATGGTGATTCTGCCCCTTCCCTGACTGTGAAATTCATGACCAGAAAAGTAAAAATAAATGCTTTTTTCTGTATTACGATATGAATAAGAACCGAGGCTTTGTGATTTTCAAACCTGGTTGTGATAACCATTGCCATGGCAATTAGACCATCTCAATGCACAAGGTGAGAGAGTGCTGGCTCTGTGGTCATTCTGGTCTTCCTGGGGCTTTTGCCAGCTTGGATGCTAAAGCTCACCCAGGGGACCAGAGGCACTGCGTCCTCCCTTCTCAGAGCACCAGGTGGATTTTCACAGTTACCTGCGTTTTGGAACACAGAGCTCTAAACACATCACTAGAAACAGAGTTTCTAAGTGGGCAGAAAATGGCATGCTGCTGAATGCATACTGATATGCCTCTGTCTCTTTGGACTTCAAACATAAAATTCATTTATCTTGAGTGAAGGTTGCATGTTCTTTCTTTGTGTTTCCAATCAAATGTGCTACAGCTTTTCTTAGTTTTTCTGAACCTTCTGGGAAGACTCTTGTCCATCAAGGCTCTTGTGATCAATGTRCCAGTTGCCTTGAGCAGGCTCAGGCACATGCTGTGCTGTGCCACACTGTGCTGCACATATTGCTTGGCCTTCAGGACTGTGCAGTGCTGTACATATTCCTTGCCATGGGGTACCCTCAGCTGACCAATCATAATGGAAGAGCCCGGAGGTGGCACTTACTTGGCACCAGTAGTGACACCACAGCAGATACTTTTCTTTATCTTGAGCTGAAGCAACATACTATCATTTAAACATCCAGTTGAAAATCCTGTGAAAACTCTGAAGACCTCAATGTGGGTGAGCCTCTCTCCTGATAGGAAGCCTGGGCAGGGTGCCGTGCCCTGATCGCAGGTCTGGCTGCTGCTGCTGCATCGTGAGATTCCAGTGTCAGAAGGAACTAAAGGTCTTGCAGCCTGCTGCTGCCTTTTCTGTAATGTTAATGAAGTAGTTACCTTTCTTGATAGTATTTCTCAATTCTTCTTTGGGGTCCRGTAAGAACCAGAACGTCCTGGTGCAAAACCACAGTACACCCTATATTTGTGAATGTATTGATAAATTATGTAGAGAAAATTCTGTTCTTGAATAGATGCCCATCCAGTTAGGCCACCATTAATGGTGTACATCATTAAGTCTTAGTCAGTGTAATATTGTGCTGTGTGGGAAGGAATCCCGGGCTAAGTCTATTTTTGACCTCTGATGGTTGATTTACAATGAGTTATAGTAGCAGAGTTCAAATGATTGGTGATTATTGCTGAGCTAGACTACTATCAGGCAGTTTTAAAAATAAAACTTGCAATTTGAAGAGTATCATTGAAGTTCCTTCACAGAGCCCTGCTTGACCTTTCAGCAAATGCACTGGATTTCCTGAACCAGCCCTCATGGGCAGGGTGATGCCACAGGGCAATGGTGCCCAGCATGGTTCTGCTGCTTAATGGGGCTGTTGACCTCTCCTTCCTGGTTCTCCGCTTCTCATGGGGCTCATCATGGTGTGTTGCAGTGCTCGTGATCTTTAAGTGTCTTCTTGGAGGAAACAATGGGAAACTAAATTGCCACCTAGTGAGGATCCTGCAGGAAACAAAAATTTGTATGAACAAGATAAATGAGGCGCAAAATGTGATCAGCTGGTTCAAGTATCAGCCGTGTTCTGCTTGCGGAAGTGTGTCTGGGCTCTGCGTAATCTATTCTATTCCTCACAGAAGTTCAGTCTTCTGAAACTGGGGGAGAATGGGAGCCAAATTGAGCTGTCCTTTTTCAGAACTTCCCCAGGGTCAGTTTTGCTTGCACCTGGCCCTGACTCTATGTGCAGGCATGTAGTTTCAATCAGAAATTATAAGCTCAGCTGGGATGCAGGAATGTCTCCGAAAGAGTTTCCTTTCAAGGAAGCATACAAGCCCTTAACAGTGATGTCCGTATGTGACTCTGCTGTGTATCTAATACTAATTAAACACTTGACAGGTGTTTTTTGGTTTTGTTTTGCAGGAAGAAATCATTCCTATTTTCAGCTCTGTATGCTGCCTTTATATTTGGTGGTCGGCACCTAATGAACAAACGAGCAAAATTTGAACTGAGGAAGCCGCTAGTGCTCTGGTCTTTGAGCCTCGCCGTCTTCAGGTAGGCACTTSTTCGCACCACCTGCCTTTGACATCAGGCCCTGAAGAGGCTTGGGGTTCTTCACATACAACAGCACTGCTAGTGCGACAACAGGCTCACACAGAAATGGCATTTCTTTGCTTCTGCTACTCAGGGTTGTGTCCTGATCCACTCTGCACCATTGAAATGATCCTTTGACTTGCCAGACCATAGTCTTTGAGGAGGACAGAAATCAATAACCTTCCTGAAGAACAGAGATGAAAATAAAGGAGGACACAAGAAAAAGCACTTATTGTTGCACTAAATTTACCATGCAAGCTACAAATGGAAATAAACACATTAAGATGTTAGTCTTGTTCCCACTTACTAATAGTATTATGTTTATATGTGTGTATATATGGCATATTTAGTTCAGGACTCTGATCTCCATTACAGTGAGGTAAACCAAAGGTCACTGCTTCAATGACACGTAAATTAGGCCACTCTAATCGAAATCAGGATCTGGCTTCTGGTTGTTCCACCACAAATTGCTGGTGAGTGTAGCAAAAAGGTGGCTCCACAGAGAAAGGCTATTGTCTAGTGATGCACATCTCTCTGACTGTGTGTTGACTCCATATGGAGTATGGGGAATGTCACATTCAGATTCTTGTAGTTGTTGAAGTCAGGAGTGAAATTGACCAACCTGAATTCCATTTTATCTGCTTAATATGCTAATTTTTAATGAGGCTGAAGAGAAACGAATGAACAAACAAATGCTTATAAAAATAGCCCTTACAAACACACAAACTTTTGGTACAAATTACTAATTACAGTACACAGATGTCCTGAGCATTATCCTTCATTTCAGTGCCTATTGGGACTGTAAGTTATTAGCTCACTCAACAACATATAGACCATCCACAAACCATTATCAAACACTGATATCTGTATCTTTTTCTAATATCGATATAATAATTACTGATTATATTAGTTCACAAGTATATAAAACAGGTTTGCTTACTGAGCAGCTGTGAATGGTGCATTATTTTTCACAGGATGGGAATAGTTTTTGATGAAAGACTCTACAGGTTGAAATAAAGCAGGAATGGAGAAGTTTGGCTTTTTTCATGACTTTTCCTTTTTTCCTCTAAAATTACATCACCTTGAAACTTTCCAAAACTCTGTCAGGGGAAAATAAATTGTATTTCTAATAGCTAGAACATGCTACCAGAAGAATTTTATTTTGGCTTGGTTTTAATACTACATCAACATGTTAAAGAATATCCTGGACAAGACTAAACTTCTAGTGGTCTGGATAACTTTGAGAGCAGGTTCTAACACTGTGAAAATTTGTAATTTTCATCTGATTGCATTTGGTGCTGTACTTCTGGCTGTGTCAAACATTTTGCTTTAAGGTCCTGTAAAGAATTGTCAACATTTATTCCACAAATGGCTGAATCTCAGGAGCTGTTGAATTGGTTCCTAGATGGCATTTTGTTTGTGGATCAGTTTGTAAAGTGGGTTATAGCCAGCAGCATCCCAAAATGCACATTCTGATTGCACTTTCTTACTGAATGTGGACACTAGGAACTAGCTGTCTTATGCAAAGCATTTGTAGTTCAGTTCCCAGTCTGAGGTGGGAAGCATGATTTCAGAACTGTCCTTTGCAGAAGATGTCTAGGGTGAATTTAAAAATCACATCATTTTGAGATGGGTCTGTGGCTGACATTCACAGTGTGGGGGTTTTAAGCAATTTCACTAGCTATTTTACTCCCAAAATCACAAGTGATCGATGAATAGCATGAATTTACATTACACTGTCTAGATGGACTTTGAAATCAACACATTCATTGCTTGCTGATTGGAGTTTCCCATCATAATCATATGAAATAGCGAACTCATGGCCAGCATGAGCTGCTGAGTGATGCTGGGTGATATAAAAAATGTGGACTTCATGTTTTGAAGCTACAAGCTGCCAGGATGAAACCTGCCACAGAAACCACCTTAGTGCAGGCACTGGAGGTGAGCTCTGCTTGTGCAGATGAGAAGCATTGGCCAGAAGGGCACAGCTAAGAGAGAGATTTGCAACTGCAGGGTTTGCTTCCTCCATCAACTCAAATAGCACCATTCAGGAACAAGCGTTCCCCAAGCACTGCAGAACTCCCCCCTTCCTGTGTATGTCGGGAAAAGAGCAGAGTGGAGGGGGAGTGTGAGATGTTTGGCCTACACAGAAGCACTGTGCGTTTAACCTCCTGGATTTGCAAAGGGCATCAGTTGATTATGAAAATTATATGACTATGCTATGCCCTTCTGAGGCACCGAGTAGTATGCAGAAGAGTGAAATAGGGACGGGGGAAAAACAATCCAAAATATTTGCAGTAAGATGGAGCATGAAACCTTTGTAGCTTCCATAGCAATATGCAATCCCATACAAAACCCCTTGACTTCTTGCCTGGAAAACAAAGGAAATGACAATTCATTAAAACCTGAAATGAAGACTTCTTATAAAAGTGTTCATTGGAACATCCATTACCTGGTGCTTCAGCACCACTCTCATTTCTGGGGCCATCGGTCACAGCCTTACTGACTCTTAGTAAGCAGCACTTTGAATGCTGTAAACTTTCCAAGTAGCTTGGATCTGGGTTTTTTTCTGGCTTCTGTCATAACTGGATGTTGAATTTATATATGCGTGGTCTGAAAGGCATTCCTGCTTCCTCCGAAGGTCAGTTCAGATAAATTTAGATGCCGGTGTTCTGCCCRTAGACTTACTATGGATCCAGGAAAATGCTCCTTAACTTTAAAGACTTCCTCTTTGGCTTTCTGGGATGCTAAAATGCCATGGCTTTTACAATACTTTGCAGAATTTCTAAGCAGTGTATTTTTCAGCCATGAGTGGTTGTACTGAGAAGGAAAAAACTGCCTGGAGAGCCCTCAGTATTCTGCCTCAAGGTCACTGTGAGGCTTTTTTCTGGACTCTTTGTTTATCTCCCTTTTAGCACTCCTACCATTTTACCTGCTTCAAATATCCTCAGAAATAGTAACACTTAGCAGAGGCTGAAAAGATGTGTTTTGGGCTTTAAAAGAAAAGGAAATTGCCTGCCAGGCAATCACATGGTCCTTCTTCAGAATGTATCCTGTATGCCTTGCTCTTGCCAAGATCATTTAAATGTGGTAGCTGCTACAGTAGGAAACTTGCCACGCTTATAAATAAACAAAACAACTACACCACCCTGCTGAGCTTGCTGAGCATTCAGGAGCCCGGTCAAGAGCGAGTTTTGTGTCAACACTGGCAGCCAGCAGGATTTCTGAGAAAAAAAGCGGCTTTATTTCCCTTTGAAAGCATTGACTAGTTTTGGACATTTTGTCTCTGAAAAGTTCAGTAGGAGCAATGACAGTAGATCTTGCTTTTTGCTTGGAAACCGCTGTGAAAACATGATCTCTTGAAGTCTTTTGCTAAGAAATCACTTTGAGATACTTTTCACGAGTTGCTGGATTGGTTTGGTGTTTTGGTCCCTAGCAGGTTTGTTGGCTTGTTTCAGGCACTGAAGATTTGTTTTCTGAAATGTTTTCAGTCTTTTGTTTTGTTCTGTTTTAGTTTGTTTTCTACATTTTAATTTAGTGGGATTACCCAGCCGGGTTATGTACTGAGGTCGTGGGGGAGCAGTCCTGGGTTGCCCTGTGTTAACAGGAACCTGCTGTTAGGAGACACAAAAGGTGTTTTTTCAGTCCCATAAGACCCTAAGGAAACCACTGCTGATTCACCTACACAATCAAAGTGATGGTGAGTCATGTATTTCTGAATATTTCTTGGGGTTAAAAATCTGCAAAACACATCAAACCTGAGTTGCCAGTTTTATATTCATGCTGCTTTGAACATTAAGTTAGGGCCATTCCTTGAATGTTTTACTTGGAGTCTGTCAAAAGTGTTACGCTGGCATCTGCAGAAATCAGTAAAGCTGAGGCCAGGACTCACAGAAGGGTACGAAGTCATTAATTCATGTTTTCAGTACATCTCGGATGGATTTTTGTAATTCCTTTTATAGGCCATGGAGTCTGTGTAAGGGTAGCATTTCTATCAAGGAGCTTAAATGTGTTTGATCACCTTGTCTTCACACAGGACAGCAGCAGCATGGCACCGTTTTCATGTGCTCTGCATCCTTAAGGGGCTGACAACAGAAGTTTTCAGGGTCAAGGCTCTAACTAATAATAGTAAAAGGTTGTCTTCCCTAGGGARTACTGTCACAGCAATACAGGAGGCAAAGAAGCTAAAACATCTAACATGATGCAATCATTTGCAGGCAGAGGCTAAGCTTGACTATGGCTGGTGGGTGCAGTGAGAGGAGGAATATCTCTTCATCTAGCCAAGCCACACCACCATAATGCTTTTATCATCGCCTGAGATCACTTAGATTCTAATCCAAACCCAGCTGTGCTTTGTAGCAGTGGTGGAAATGAGTTGGTGTCAATACTGGGTTTCCAAATATCTTTCTTCCTGGTAAGCACTTTCTCTCAAAGCACTAGAAATGGTATTAAATGTAGCTAAAAGGTCGCTAGCTGCTTGCCCCAAAGCTAACTGGACCCTCAAAAGCAAAGTATTCCAACAGCAATAGGTCTTACATTTGAAAGACAAACCCAAAAAGACTCAGTAAAAGAAAGTGACTCACTTTGCCTTTGTGAGACTGGTGTTAACTGATTCTGGAAGCATGGCAGCACGAGTAGAGGGGTTTACACCTTTCCACAGAGGGCTCCTGACAAGGTAGTCCAAGACATGTCTTTATGTGAAGAGCTTGATTCTGAGCTGAATTGAACAGAAAAGATTAAACATATGTTTAAAGAAATTATTTCAATTGCTTGGGTTTGTGACTCTGAAATACATTCTAGTTATCATGCTTATAGGTAAGAAAATTGGTAAAAAACTATTGAGATTTTTGTCCTGTCACAAGAGCTGCTATTCACAGATACTCGCCATGGAGATTTAAACATAACTTAATTTCGTATGTTGCTGAGCAACCCATCAAAATCTTAAAATACTCTGAAATTTTATAAGGTCCTGACAGTACATTCAAAGAGAAAATTAATTACTGAAAAGAGAAATGTTTGCCAAATAATGTTAAAATTAATAAGCAGCTTTTAAGGTGAATTAATAAACTTCTCACTTATAAATTTAAAAGCAAATGAACTCAAAGTGAAACATTCCCTGTATTTGTAAAGCATTAATGTGTATTCTCAGTGGGACATTTGTCAGAACCCAAATCAGTAAAAGGCTTAATATACACCTACTGAACAATTTATTTCTACAAGACCATTTTCATCTTTACATACTTACCTGGTTTTCTTACGTAACAGATAAAGAAACATCTTTTTAATTACCATTTTGGAGCTGAAGTTGAATGTTGGGTGAACAGTAGCAATTCAGAATGATTTGAGAGAAGACAAAAATCCCTTGGATGAGATTTAACAGTTTAAGAAGAAAAGTTTCTCTTCCATAAGTTATTTTAATTCCAGTAGGAAAATACAAACAGCGTTATGTAGAGTGAATTCATAGAGTGCAAAACAAATGCTAGCTAGCATTAAAAAAACAATGTAGGGGTGATAAAATATAAAGACTAAGAGCAACAAAGTACTGTCAAGAAGATATATCTCCAATATCTACCTCATTTATTCTAACTATTCTTATTCCCAGAATTGTACCTGATGTCATATGACAAAATGCTGTGCCCATCCTCTTCTGAAATCTCACCCYTTCATTCACTTAGCTGTTACTCCTGTGGACTCTTGTGTCCATCAAAGGAATTTTGAAAGTAAGCTGGTTTTGCTGTTTTTACCTACTCAGGCCTAATTAAAAGTAAATCAAGGAGTCACTGTGAGACCTGGCTGCCTCTGCTTTACAGGAGATATGGATAGGACTGGCTAAAAACTGTTGTGAAAATCTGTTTTTTCAGTGCTAAGCTGGGCCTCCTTTCATTTAAACATTTTCTTTTTCTCTGACTTAGCTTGCTTGTCGTTATTGCTGGAAAATTAACATCTTAGCGAAGTGAATTCAATACGTTATTTTGAAAGCTTGTTGCCCTACTCATTTTGCTCCTGTTCCTTCCCCTCTCTCACAGTCAATGAGTGTGTTGATACTTAGAGTGTCACCTTGAATTACACCTTTCTCATGAGATCACCCTGTCCCAGCCCACGGGAGCCCTCACAGGTCATCAGTCAGCATGTATGATACCCAAAGCAGAGCCCCCTGGAGTGAAATTGCCTCTCAATTTTAAACAGGGAGCAGACTGAAAAGTCTATTTGAGGAGTAAAGAACATCTGTCTGGTGGCTTAATCAGGGAACTGTACTAGAGAGAAAGTAGATAATTACTTCAAAAGGAGTCAAACCTCCCTTCTCTCCCGCTATGGCAGCACTTCTGTGTTTTACTCGGCCTCGATACTTGGTTCGTGAGCCTGGTAAAAGGACATCCTCCATGCAGAAATCTCTGGGGAGCTGGTACCTCCATGTATTTTCTTCTGAGTAAGTCCCTGACATCTTGTGCTTGTTGGAGACAGTGGGAATAAAACACTGAGAGGTGTTAACTTGCACAACCTGTGCAATCCAACGCTTCATCTGTGGCCAAGCTGTTAATAAACACTGCCAGACCCAGCAGCGCTCGCACGCGAGGCTTGGCTGCATACGGGTGTCGGCCTGTGGTTTAGCACAGTCACTGTTTTGTGACGACTTTAACTTCTTCTAAACAAGTGTGCCTCCTCGTGCCTGTACCATTCAGCATCCTCCCCCTAGGCTGCTGAATTAAAAAAATATATTTATTTACCAACTCTAGGCGAATCCCTGAGATATGAACTTCTCTAGGTACTTGCAGGAGTGTTGCCTTGGTGAGGACAGTGAAAAAGATCATCAGTGGCTCCAGGCCTGCAACTGGTATTAAATTTATGGATCTGAGCAGCTCATCACAATTGTATTATAGCTTTTAGCTTCTTTAAGCCTTCTTTATTCTGTCACATGCTAGTCTTCCCCTATAACTTAGATTTTGCTTACTTTGTTATCTGCCAGTTTTACAGCTTTACTGATGGTTGGCTCCATTGCTTGGCTTGATTCTCTGCTAAATCCTTTACTTTATTACTGTTTAGCTTTATTTACATAGGATAATTTCAAACTCCTGAATACATACATTTCAGTGCTATACATGACAGTTACTGTGCCAACTTGATACGTTTGATCCTGTAAGTATCTTTAATTTATCCTGCAGAACTAGATAATGCCAGTTTTTCGGATTATCATTTAAATCAATTCTACACTTACTCTAAGATTGCCTTGAGATAATGTTGGATGCTGAGAACAATTTCGGTAACTACACAGGAACAAATGCAAATGCCCCTGAAGCATTCATTAAGGATTGCTTAAGAGATACACTGTTCTTATGAATCCTCATGGGCTACTTTAGAAATCCTCAGATGGATTCCTTAATTCTTACGAGATTTTGCACCAAATACAAGGCTTAAGTTGAAAATTGATTTTTTTTCCTTTTTAGTAATTTTGCCACAGCCCAAACTTGCTGAAATAAATATCTAAGAAGCAGGAAATGTTTCTTGAAAGAAAAACATCTCACTGAGTATGCAGCCAGGGAACTCCAGCTACAACAAAAGTCCAATTATTGTTTAGTGATGGAAGAGTGAGTTATTGCTCAAGAAGTAACAGCTTTCATCAAGAAATATTGTTCCTGCGAGTTCCCACCCTCCATGTGCCAGGTTATCAGGAAGCAATGTCAGGTAGCAGCACACTGAGGAGAGCAAGACCAGATGATAGGTAATTACTATTGATTAGCTTGTAACTGACTCTTTGGAAGTCAGAGGAGATGCAGGGATGCATGGGTAGAGCTGGAATATGATTTTTCAATCTCTGTAAGAAAACAGTTCAGTGTTTTTCAGCAGTGTATGTTTACAAGGGTGTCCCTGTAAGCAGCTTACGCTGTTCTCTGGTGTTCCTCGGGTGATGATTGAGTGCAGCTGCCCTTCAGCCTGACCATTGCTCCTTGCTTATCTCCAGCAAAACCCAGTGGGCCTTGCACAGCTGCCRAGTACTCTGGGTAAGGCTCTCCATGCAAGTATAACTCTTTTTACCTTCACCAACTATCTTCCCCTCTGTTGCACAGACTACTGGTAAGGATCTAGCCCCAGCATTTTTTTTTCTACTGTGCTTTGTAAGCAGTGCAAGTTCTTGCACCAGCTCACAAAACTTCGTTTTATTGATTTTTTTCTTTTTTTTTTTTTTTTGGTACTCTGCTCTCAGGATTGTCTGAATATAGCTATTCCCAATCATAAGGAAGGCAGGTGTGGGGGATCAAATTGCATTTCCTGGAGAGGTAATTCAGGCTCCGTGAGGAGAGACTGGAAGGCGGTAGCTGTGGTAGATTGATTTTTATCCACACATACAAGTAAGCCTTACGAGTAGTAGTTGGCAGCAATTGGCAGAATTGTTACTTTAGCAAGGGAGAGTCAGATGTATTTTCCTCTGCTGTGGTGTTAATGTGATTAAAATCTCCAGATGACAGTGTCCATTGATTGGGAACCCTACAGAGATGTCAGTGTTTGGGTATGCTTAATGAGGTCCCTGAGGAGGGAAAGAAATAAGTTAAGTCTGACTTTCCTTCCAGTTTTGTCAATAAAAAGGACAAAGGAATGGTTTGGGGAGCCAGGTGAGTTGTGACTAAGAAATCTGCCGACAAGAGGGAAGGGCTGAAGGGAGTGGCCCCACTCTGAGGGATTTATTGCCAAGGAGAAAAAAAAGGCTGATGCAAGACACGCAGTATCTGCCCTCACTCGGAAACCATAGAGCGAGCCGTCACTTTAATAGACCTCATTACCCTCCCCGAAATTTATCACATGGGATCCTAACACCACCCAGGCATGTATGCATGTGCTTATGGGTCTATAAAGCTGCACAAATGCTATATTATTTCTTAGAGCCATGTTAAATATTTGCCCAATTTCTAAATCARTCTGAGCTGGCCTGAGTTCAGATTCTGATCCCAGCTGAAAACTCAGATGATTTGCATTGAAAAGCTTTCTAGAAAGGCATCTGGATCAGTACAGTAGACAGGTCCGAAGAGCAAGGCTTGTGTGCTTGGTTCAGTGATGGGGCTCTTTTTTAGAAATGGAAGGGGAATTCTCTCAAATTTGCTTTGGGATTTTGATAGGACTGAGCCCAAGCCTCAAAGTATGCATGAATTTATGCGAAGAAAAGACTTCTGCCAAAAAGAGTGATAAAAACTGCAAAGATCAGCACGAGTTGTGCTCACACACATGGTACAGAGAACCTCATTATAAAACACTTCCAGTACTGCTAACCAGCAGGTTTTAGGGTAAGCAAGCACCATACTGAAAAAAATGTGTTATTCCTCACCTTCCCCTTTTCCTACCTTCTTTTTTAACATTACTGTGGCTTGGACTGCACCTTGAATGAGTCTCCTTCACCTTCAAGGCCAGTAAAGGAGGGCTGTGTGGGTGAATTGCAAGATCCATCTGTTCTCCTTCCCGGTTAGGAAATGGTCAGGGGGAGAGGCTGAGGAGCAGCTGGGGAGCAAAACATCAGAAGGAAGGTTTTACTGTTGGAGCTTGTTAAATTCTTGGTGTTCTCCTGCCCTTGCAGAAATGGTAACTATTTGTGTATGCCGTCCCCAGTCTTCATTTTCCCCAGTATGAATGACAGCAGTGAAATCATGTCATTAAAATGAAAAAGTGGAGGACAGAACTCCTAAAACTGTTTTAGCTGCATCATTCACCAGTCCAGGCAAATGGCATGACCATGCAAGCAGCCAGAGCAGCACAGCTCGGTGGGCAATGGGGCACTGGAGGCAGCAGCCTGCCTGCGGGGTGAGTGGTGGGGTGGGATAGCTCCGGCACAAGAGGGCCAGCAGAGCRCACTGTGGGATGCATGGATACAGGAGCTCAGAGCAGAAGAGAGACACAGAGAATGCCCATTGCTAGTAATCACGTTCACCTCCTCAAAGAAAGTGAACATTTTCAAATAGTGCGTTCCCTCTCTCAGCTGGAGAGGTAAAATTGCAAGTGGGAACAAAGGCATTAGTCATTACAAGCTTTCGGGGAGTTTGGGAAGTTAAAAACATTTCTTACTCTGAAACATTTGTGAAAATTGTGTTCTTAATTACAATGGTTTAGTCATTATGTAGATACTTTGCAGCCTTTCAGACACATGGGCTGAGGAGGATGAGTTTTGTGTTCTTTTTAAAGAATGAGATTAACACAAGTGCTCTTAAACAACTGTTCTGTTAATTTTTGAAAAAGTGCTTTTAAAGATGTTCCGTTTCCACAGCAAAAAAGTGTGTCATGGGACCAAGGTGCTTTTTCCATAATTTTTTCTTGTTCCTGCCCATTGTAAGAGAATAAATAATGGTCTCAAATAGTTTTGTCTACAGGCTAGGCCATGGAGGACACAGGCTCAAGGGATTTCCTGTGCTTTCAATTATGTACTAGCAACTGAATTGTAGTAACTGAGCACATGGTTGTCTAAACACAGTTAACAAGGGGTAAAATATGGTGGCACAAACCTCCTTTTTTGCTTTTACAGTTTTACACTAAAATTACTAAATATAGAATGAGTATGTAAATAGTTACCATAGTCCATCAGCACCAGAGAAGATTCGGTAATGTGTTTTCACATCTGTGCCCAAAATTACTTTTCTTACAGGAAAATGTGAGAAAATCATAGCCAGTATGATTTTTTTTCTCAATGAAATGCAAACAATATAGAGCAGAAAGGAGTTCAGCCTAGGTGCTCAGTAATGTTATGATAGCCCTAAATCCCAAACATACAAAACAAGCATTGCAGTCCTCTGAAAGACTGACTTGGAAATAGTCAGATTTTTTCATTTTACAGTTAAGAGTTTGGGGTTCTGGTTTTGTCTATGGTTGACTCACTGGTTATGTCTTCAGGTGCTTCCTTCATAGACGTGGCTGGATAGAAGCCTTTTAAAATGGATTTCCCACAGAATCCATTGCTGTTGATAAGGATTAAAACTGCATTTTTGTAGTTTTATCAATTGAAGGCATTAGTAAAGGAGAACAGGAGTTTTTAAGAATTTTTGCGTTGAATTTTCCACCTCACTCTTGTATCTGCTCATGTTGCAAGGAGTTAGGCACCCCGTTATGGATTCTGATCCATAACTGACTTTATTCTGGCTTCACTGGTGTGAGTAAGGGGATCGGCAAGGAGCATTAATGCAAAACAGCTACARTAGTTAGAACAACTGCAAAAATTCCATGAGGGAGAAAATCCAAGTATTTTCTCCTGTGGTTAAGGTCAGTTGCTGTGGTCTGCTCCTACGCATACTCAAGAGCTGTGACAGTGGGGAGGAGGTATGGATGGAGGCATGGATGCTCTTGAAACTCACTCTGTAGGTTCACACTCTCTGTYGCTTGTGTCCAGCTGTGTCAGGCCAAATCTGCACTGGTGTTTATCCAACACATCAAGGGAAAACGGAGGGAAGGCAAGGGTCAGACTGAGTCTGTCAAAGGCACATCTGGTCTTCTGGCTAGGTCAGGAAGTTTTCAGCTGTTAGTGTTTCTAGGACAGCACAGCTTTGTAAGCTTTCACTGTATGTCTCTGCAAATCACCCTGTATTTTTAGATCTTGAAAGTGTGCTGCAAAACTATCAAATGTACAGGCAATGAAGTGTTGTTAAGAGGTGTACTAATAGCTTTTATGTCTATAAAGTATTTCTCCTGAAAGATACAGGTGTACCTTAGGTTATCAATTTGAAGGACTTGGGTGGGACTTGAAAACTTAGAGAGCAACTTTAAAAATTGAAAAGAAAATCTGTAGTAGGTCAAGGGACTCTGAAGAAAATTCCTCCTAGTAGAGTGTGTTTACTGTTATTTCAGCAATACTATTTTCACTGATAGAGTGAGGTCAGACCTCTTTCTGCTTACATCAAACAGACCTCATGGGTTGGGTACTGAACCACAACTCACAGATTCACAAAATATTGTGAGTTGGAAGGGACCCACAAGGATCATCGAGTCCAGCTTTCAAGTAGATGGCCTGTGCGGGGATTGAACCCACAACCTTGGACTCATGAAGTTGCACATCGTTTCTCACTCCGACTCAGACACGGATTTTTGACAGGACAATTACATTTCAGTTTGCCTCACCTCTCTGTCTTTGAAATGGGTCTTACATTTAACCACCTTACAAGGGTCTCACATGAGTAAAGGACATTAAGTTCTGTGAGGAATTCATAAATACAGTGCTAAGGGCCTTGGAGATGCCAACACGGACAGGAGTCTGAAGGAAGTTACTTTAGAACTTATAACAGCTTTGTACTTAACAGTTCTTCACACAGGAACGTCTGACCTAAAGCAGTCACTGGCCTGAATATTATTGAGGTGTTGGTAACTCTGGGGCAGCCCAAACTGGAGGTGATAGGTCACTTGCTTGTTGGAAAGCAGAGAAGCCCAAAATTTTGGTATGGCAGCAGGAAGGCTTGCTCTATGGAGATGTCCTTTTCGTCTTAAGTGGATTCAATGATGAGACAGAGCCTTCTGGGGAGGTACCTGGATCGGTTCTAGGAGGCAAARCAGAGAAGTGCTTTACAAGTGTCTTATAGCAGGAGTCTTTCTGTAGGAACAGGTCTTCCTCTCCATCACTAACATTGGCATTTCTTGAAAGCACTTTGGAAGTGTTGAAAGATGATGAAACAAGAGCCTAATTACATTAATTTTCTTTGCCATTTCTTATAAAAATAACAGTTGGGCTGAGTTCATCAGCTGTAATTTGAACAAGTATCTCTCTAGGATTTCAAGCTAACTCACTATTAAGAAGTCCTGCCTGTTAAATGCTTATAAAACACCTCAAAATATTACATTTAGACTTGAATGACCAAACCCAGAGCCAGTACTATTCTTTTTCAAACTCTTTTATGATTTGGGTGAATACTGTATCACTGTGTATCCCTCACTGACCGAGAGACTGATTAATTTAATTTGGAAAGTTAAATCCTCTTCCACAAACCTAGCAGAGTATTTTTAAATGACTAGGTGCAGACTTACAAAGCTGGTTCTTCTAGTCAGTTATTAATACAAATAAATATTTCATATAGGTTGTCCTTGCGTCACATTGACCATGTAGGACGTTGGGTGCCAGATCRTTTTCCAGACTGGTTTTCTGTGAGTTTAGAGGACTCATTATATTGCTGTGATTTAGCCACAGGTCTCATTAACTCCATGAAATCAAAATAAGAGCCATTAATTCCATGTAGGTCRCTGAACAACAGCCAAATGATAGCTTTCAGTCAGTGGCCACATTTCATTTGTACTTAATGAGCAGCTTCWTAATGTATGGTTTCTCACCATACAKTACAAATATCATGATTTTGCAATCAAAGATAAGCCTAAAGCAACCTTATAGTTTCTACACCTGTTTAAATACAAGAAGATGCAGGATTTTTGGTAATTCATGGGACTTACCTAACTTAAATTTTATTGACTACCATCAAGACAAACGAAGACAGGAGTGACATCCGAGATAACATTTAGGTAGTCTAACAACCTTTTAGTGAAAYTATATATTAAGATTTTAATAGGCTTAATTGATTCCTCCTCTCTTTTAGAAAATTTGTTCCATCTGGAAAATCCAATTTTTTTTTAATGCCTCACCATCACATATTGCACATTGCCCAGTGAAGGGAGGTGCTGCTCCTCCCTTCCCCCTGGAGAGCTGGCCAGATGTGGATAAATGTGTACATCACTGGAAAAAAATCACAGGACTTAAGAAGTGATTCATTAAAAAAAAAAAAAAGAAGTGGAGGAACAGCTGCAATGAAATCTAGCCWGTCCACGAACACCCCAGAGCAGCTTGGGTATCAGAAAGCAGATCAGAACAATTGCATATTCTGGTGGGTTGTGCTGCTCCTTTGCTACATTCCTGCATACATCAATCCCCCAGAAAGTGGGGCCCGCAGGACCCACATTAGCTCTCTGTGATATCCTGTAAACCTATGCCCATGGACACGCAAGTTTAAAGAAGCTTAATTAGCCAGGAARCGTATTKCTCTCTTGCCCTTTGCTTCAGTACGCTGGAAGGTTGGTGTGTGACCAGGTTTTTCACCAGTCCCCTCCCTGTGGAGGAAGGAATGCTGTCTCTGTTGGGCAGACTCTCAAGGAGGTTACTCTCATGGTTTTAGTTCATTTCCCAGCCTCTAAACAGTCTGACATTACGCACAGGAGATTGTGGAACAACAGGCTTTGAATAAGCACCCAGACACCAGTAAAATCAGTAGGCTGTTGGTCCATAATTCTGGTTAGCACAAACCAGACCCTAGTATCCTTTTGTCATTTGACAGCACCCAGACAAACACTTCAACCTGGACATTCCCTTTTGGTTTTGCTCAGCTTTAAAGAARAACTACCCTGTCTATAGCCATATCTTGGGAGAACTGAAAAAAATGCAGTTTCATATTTTTTTTACGTATAATGAGGGCAGACTSCCATAAACCTTCTGATTTAGCTAAAATTTTGTTTGAGTCTTTTCTCTTTTTGCCATAAAGGTTAGCAGTTTCCCAGAGTACTCTGCTCCTWGGGGACTTGAAACCATCCCAAAATCTAAGGGCAGATTTTCGATTGGGAGCAGGCCAATGGTTCATTAAATATTCCATCTTTCCCACTGGGTTGATAGTATAATCCCCACAGCAATAGCAATGCAGCAAGCACACTGTGATCCGACTACCTCATCTGTCTACACAGATAATAGTTTAGGTCTATCTTTCTATAATACTGCTGTACTTACATATTTAGTGTGTGGTCGCTGAACAAATGCATGTTCCCAGCACTCCTGGCCTGTTTGCTAGGTAGGATCTATCCTCATGTGCTTCCTCCCTGGAAAGGGCCATTTCTGGCTGGTCTTCCAACTTTATCTGAAGTGACCTAGGAAAAATAAATGCTGTGGCAAGCTTGGAAAAAAGCCCTTCCCTCTGCTGGTTTGCGAGGCAAGCGGCCACTTCAATGCCTCCATCCTCCAAAGGTGCCTTGGTGTCTATTGAGTCAGCCAAAGCTACTGTTCCTTCTCACGTGGCCGAGCAGGGTCTTACGGGAGACAGAAATCTCCTACAAACAGCTTAATTTCCAGCGACAGAATCCATCAGTTTCCTAAGAAATCTGTCACCTAGCCCTGTCCCTGCTGTGTTATCTTCGTGGTGCACTTCATTGCTGGACTGGTACTCTGGGACCAGGTTTCACAAGACTGCAGAAGATAGGAGTGATTGGAAAGAAGCTCGCCTTTACCAGGTGGAGAAGAAAAGCTGTAAATACTTCCTGAGAACTGCAAAACAAACCGACCACTCATGTTGAAAAATTGCTTTGTTACAAACTTATTTTTAGAAATGGGTTGARAAGCACAGCAAGGGAATGGCTGAAGGATGTGAGATGTTCTTTCACATGGAGATGCACCCACCTCAGTACATGGTGTTTGGTAATTCCAGGAGTTTCTGAGTTTCTTTGCTGATTTGACAATTGTCCTATYGGGGACTTCAGCAATGTTTGATTAAGCTGCATTTCAGGTCAAGAAACTTAGTTCTGAGAGTTCKTTCTCTTACGTGTGCTTCCTCCCTGCATTTTACAAGTATCACTTCATATTTTGCATGTATTCTGTTGCTTGGCTAAGCACAGAAATACTCTGCTGCCCCTTTTTTGTTCCTCCTTCCTGAGGACTGTGGGATTTAAATCAGAAGGACACAGGAAGGCCGTTTTATTATGTTAAGAGAGAACTTTTTAGCAGCAAAAGGGAAGCTTGCAATGACCACCAAAATACTGCTGCTGAACAGAATGGAAAGGTGCACATGGTTTGATTTGTCATGAAGGAAGGTGTAGGAAGCTCCGCATTCTCTACCTTCTGTGCTGGGCTTTAGACGTCTCTTTTTAATTCAGAGTGCTTCCTCTGTAAATATTTCACATGTTAAAATGAAAAAAAAAAAGAGTCAATAAACAACTAAAGAACCTGCTTCCCCTTTTTATTGCTAGTACGGTACAAGCAGGCTGCAGTCAGGGTGGTCGTCTCAGCTGCTCTCCCAGGACCACTGTCTGCATGATGTGTCTTTCACGGAGGACTATGTGCTTTTCACCACAGCCTTGTGCTCCCAGGGCACAGATTCGCCGGCTGTGACTCCTGTGAGTCACCATGTAAGCAGGTCAGGGCAGAATTGAGATTTCTTCTCTTTTCCAGCTGGGCCCCAGGCTGGGAGCTGGAGCCGGACCCCTGGGAGCTCCGTCTGGGTGGCCAGCCGGCTCGCTGCTGGACTAGCCCAGCACACCCACAGCAGGGCATAGTCCAACACCTCGGAGACTGGTTGAACCAGCTGGGTGCCAGTGGTTTGGGCTGTCGAACAGCCTATGGGGCCTGGGAAAGGAGGGTTCTGCTTGAAGTACCCACCAAGCCCTTAATTTTGTGCAGCACAGCTGGGTCTTGTCTGCGGGCTCCCTGCTGCTCTCTGCTGGTGCTGGGTATGCAGGGTGGCATGCTTTTGAAAAGATTGCCACTTCTGATCTCCAGCTTGTAGCTGACACATTTTTCATTCACCCGTAGCCATAGTCAAGACTTTTATCTCCTTCACTGCCATCTTTATCTAGTTCTGCATATACAGATTGCCTGGTTTGTTTAAGTTTTTTTAAAAGATGGAAACCAGAGCAGAGATGTTCCACTCTGTGATTATCCTTTAGGACATGTTGCTATATTCTGTGTTGAACCTTTATATTTGTTGTTATGTGGAAATCACATTCTCTGCTCAGTTCTGCAGTGTTGATCCTGGGCTGGGATGTCCAGAGCTGTCAGGAGCCAAGGGAAGGTATGGGTCTGCATAGAAAGCAGCCCTAGCAAAAATGGGCAATGAGCTCCACTGCGAGGAGGAGCCAAGCCTGCTACAATCGCRTCTGGGGTTGGACTGAAATCTTGAGGTACCTGCTGCTCACTTGGGCTTTTGAGAAACAAATGCTTCACTCCCTCCTGGCAAGTAGGATGGAAACAGCAGAAAGTAGCAATAGGCTTCACCCACTAATGCCTGCATTGTCTTCCCATCAGCCACCTCTCCAGCCCTCAATTTCCCTCCTTCTTAGTTCTTAATTCTGCATCCAACCCGTGCATGGGATGTGTTTTGATGCCCTCTGAGTACTGAGTTTCTATGGCCAGGTTTTGGTAGCAGGAGGACCATTCCGCCTCCCCCTCTCACCACTGGGGAAGAGGAGGTAGAGAATTCAGGAGCAAAGTTAAGCCCAGGAAGAAGGGAAGATGCGGGGTTGTTTTTAAGATTTAGCTTTTATTTCTCATTAGAATACCTGATTTTATTGGTAATCAAATCATTTCCCCAASTTGACTCTGTTTTGCCCGTGATGGTAACTGGTGAGTGATCTCCCTGTGCCTTTATCCCAACCCAGGAGCCTTTTGATATATTTTCTCTCCCCTGCCCAGTTGTGGAGGGGAGTGATAGAGAGCTTTAGTGGGTACCTGGCATGCAACCAGGGTCAATCCACCAACTCCTGTTTGAAAACAAGTTTGAGAGGGAAAAATATTAGTTTGTATTTTACTCATGGGTATATTTTGATCATACTGTGGACAGTAAAATATCAATTGGGCATTTGTTAACCTACTAGAGAAGTCACTGCCTGAAGGGAGGAGAATGTAGGACATTTTGAGTCTGAATAGATGAGAAAGCTGCATTAGACGGTGCAGTTTGTTTCTGATCAGTCTTTCTAGTTGTAAAAGACTGTAATTGTACCAGTAATTCACTGCTACCTTATTTCTAAAATCCCTGCAGATGATTCCCACCAGACAGACTGCTTTGGTAAGCAGTTCATTTCAATACCTCACAAAAGCTACAGCAGAGAGCAGGGCGAGGACAGAATGAAGCAGAAGTGATTTACTGAGTAAGCAATGTCATCACTCTGCTGCACATCATGTCTTTGTAAGATAGAAATTTSTTGGTTGGTTTTACCTTACAGAACAAACAAGATTAAGTAGCAGAGGCACAAAAAGCAGCCCTAGCTCTCTGGCTCCAAGACACATTTGCAGGCATGCATTAGATCTTTTTCAGTCTCGAGTGGCGTGTGCTTGTTGGCAAGCTGGTGTTTTGGCATGCAGCACTTCTCATAAGCAGCTACCTGCTCATGGTGTCTATTTAGGTAATTGAATCAGTTACTTCCAGTTTGCTATCCTTCTTAAAGCCTTCCATCATGGATTATGTGAAAATGTAACTTGGTTTCTGCTGATAAAAAATATAGATTAGTCTGATTCACACCATGTAGAGCAGTAACTGGAGTCACTTCTAGAGTCATGGAACCAGAGAAAGCCACTGTCCTGTGGAATACAGAAAAGTGTGTGAATGTGAGTGTGATCAGTGTGTGTGTGCACTCCAAGGAGAGCTCTGCAGTAGTTGCTAAACAGAAAGACAGGAAGAATTATATCAATATAATCTCAAAGACAGCAAAGGGATACTGTAGTTAGTCCCCACTGGATACAGACTCTTTGCCTCTGTTATCAGTCTAGATCCACCACCCTGGGTGTCCATACCCTATCACATTGTTTGCCTGTTGCTCAAACAAGTGTTCTCCTCATTTGTGTCGGTGTTCATGGCACCAAATTCTCTTTGGTTTTAAAACTTTAATAATAAACGATTTTTTAGAAAAGCAATACAGCTTCTTTATAGGGAAGGGTGTATTGCTTGCAGCTGTGTGATTTCGTAATTTAAAATTTCCTTTTTTCTCCCCATTTTAATGTCAGTAGTGAGATATTTGCTAATGGTAGAACCAGTGTATCATTAGGTATTCTGCCTGATCTTCCTCCACCCAGTTTTGCCACCACCCGAAACATAGGAGCAGGCAGCAGCATGCCCTGGCTAGCCTGAGGAGTTCACTGCCTCAGGAAGTGCTCAGATCACATCTCTATCAGGATCTCCTGTCTTCTTGGGAATGAGAAACGCAGCTCCTGAGAAAAAAAGGGGCATGTTTTAAACACCAAAGAGAAGACACAAAATTAGTTGCACCTTATTTCAAAACTCCTCCTGCAGGTTTTGGCACTCTCTCTGAGTTAAAATGACTGATGCCTGAAAGACGTCAGAAAAGTGTGCTGAGAGGGCATTTCTGGGGGGAAACAACCCGACATGGAGAGGATGCACTGTGGGCTGTGTAGGTGCTGAGAACACTGCACTACCTTTTCTGCATGCAGGGGTGGATAACCGTGAGAGACTGCAGTGGCTCTCTTGCCTAAGCCTGGGAATATGTGCATTGCTTTGGGCAATGCTAATGGGAAACACAGACTCAGCTAAACTTCTTCAGCACACCTGTACCACAGCAGGATGTTTTTTTACCTGCACATAGCATAATAGGACTCATCTGGCAGTAGAGCCCATGAGAAAATACCACTGTGCAAATAGCAAATAATAATGGTAGCTTCATAAGTGCTCACTCCTGTCTGAATTTCCTGATGGCACAGTGAAACCTCAGGCATGAAAAAGTAATGGTGCAGGAACCAGGCTGTGGCACTTCTCCACGGGCATGACCTGGCCAAAGAGCCCCATCTGTGATGCCACTGACAGCCCGAAGAGCAGCCAGCACTGTGGCACTCTGCTTGGCTGCAGAGTCCATGCAGTGGAAGGGGGAGAACAAGGTGTGTTGTTCCTTAGCAGCAGGCAGATTTGACTGAGTATATCAATGCTGCAGATATGGAAATTTAAATACTTTCTGCAAATTATATAAAAGTTAGATCTGCAGTTTTTATGTTCTGCAGGCTTACTAGAACCATCCAGTCTGACCAAATGCCATAAAAGCTGCCATAGAACTTAACTGTTGAGGCTGCCTTGATGATTTTAAAACATGTTTTTTAAAGAGTACTGACTTAAAAGGACAACTAACAGAGAATCTATAACTCCAGAGGAACTATTTTTTATTTCACACACTTTACATGCGTGGTAGCTTCCATTACCCACACATTTATACACCTGTTTTCAGTGGTCTGTTTTGCCTGCTGCCATGCAATAGTCACAAAAGACAACAAGGCAGAGCAGGAACCGGGGTAGGTCAAGGTCACAAAGAATTTAGACGGGAGGTAAGATGAAGMTGGGTAGAGGGATGAGGACATATGATGTAGGCATAAAGTAAGATACTCAACCCCAAAATAGATTGTCTTTGCTCCTTTTTTTTTGAAAACTACTTCCTTCAGCCAGTATTTATCACAGCTTATGAAGGGCCACCAATCTACGGTGGTGGACAATGGGCAGGTGTGTTCTTGCCATAAAACAATGGCAATTCCTTCTASAGAGCTCCTCGCTGATGAGACAGAAGCCTTTGTTCCATGCATGAGCTGGATGTCAACCTATCCCCTCTGTAATTGCACTGCTTAATACCGTTGCAAATCTCTCAGTGTTTCTCATTTACAGAACACTGTTACCTTGCACTTCACTTTGATGAGGTGAAGGTGAATCTGCTGTTTACAGCTTAACTCAACTACTCATTTCCTCTGTTAGCAATGGCCTGTTAGGGGATGAAGTCAACCATGTGCTCCAAAGCTCCAGCTCTGACTGAGATTCCCATCAAAATCTGTGTGCCCTACCCGGGTTTGTCTGTGCTCAGAGCTCCTGTGGGTGTAACAAATACAGGGAGAGATGAGAGAAAACTCTGAGGAAACCAGAAGAGGGAATTGGTCCTGATTATGTTGATGATACAGCCTTTATCAACTCATTCCTTGTGGTTTCCCAGCCATCAGCATTGAAATTCTGTATGTTGTTTTGAGCTGCAATAGATGTTTCCCTGCTCCTGAAAATTGAAGGATCATTCCTATAACAATGGAATAAAAACTGCTGACATTCCTATTCCAGACTTTCACCAGGGGATACAGCTGCAGTCTGGTTTATACGTCTGAGTTCAGAGTAACTTCCTAGAAGCCAGCAGTTTCTCCAGCTTTTAAGCTGTCTCAAACTTATTATTTCAGCACAGTTATGGCTTTTCCTCATAATGATTTGAAGTGATGACATGTAGATTTCAAACGTCCACTCATCTTTCTTAATTTTCTCTTTTTGTTTTAAAGTATATTCGGTGCTGTTCGAACTGGTGCTTATATGCTGTACATTTTGATGACCAAAGGCCTGAAACAGTCAGTGTGTGACCAGAGTTTTTACATTGGACCTGTCAGCAAATTCTGGGCATATGCATTTGTGCTAAGCAAAGCACCCGAGCTAGGTGAGTACCCTCTCTCTCTTTCTCTCATATGCATATGTGCATATTTAAAGTAGAAATGTCCATGCAGGAAGCACAAGAAGGGACTCAGTGCTGTCAAAATCTCATTTAAGTCTTAGAAAAACTGAGTAGACGTAACCAACCCCCAACTGCATGTTTTAGTCTCGAGGTTAATTCCAGCTTGGCTGAAGTTAGAGCAGTGTGCAGTTGAATAAGACCATTCCCAGCTCAGGAGTAAACTGCAGTGATTATACACAGCAGGGCAGTCAAAAGGTCTGCTCCATACCTATTCCTGAGCTACTTGGAGGCAAATAGGAGTGGCATAACCAGCAGTCACACACCCCATGGCTACAGACGTGAAGGGTGGGCTATAGCAGCTGTGTCAGCAAGAAGCTTTGAGTCAGGTTCTGCCTCCATTCTGCAGCATTCATCCTTTAATACACATCTGAGTGTACAGTTATGAACAGTAAAGTGCTTCTGCCCTAGACATTGAAAGCTGCGGCTGCCTGCTTCCTCCAAGTAGAAACCAATTTCCTATAATATCCCTAGCTTTCCCAGTCCTGATTCTTATAAACTTCTTTCTCTCCAGTAGTTTTTTTGGTAAGGATACTCACGATATACATGTGAAAGCCAATTTAATAGTCAGTCTTCATGTGTTCTCACCCATGGCTTATTAGTGTAAGAAAGGATTGTTTTAGTGGAAAGGAGCAGCCCTCCAGCTTTCATTTCGGAGGATGCCCTAATTAAACCTCAAAGGGCTGCAGCTCTTGCTGTGTTCAGGTGTACAGTGAAAATAAGACTTTACCTTTCAGCAGATAATTTGATTCAGCAAATTAAAGGACAGCAATTCATCAGCATTAAAACTAGAATGCAACAGACACCAGTTGCCTTGCTGTGTCAGAATCCGTTGGTTTCCTGCTGCTTAAATTACTGCAAACCCACAGAAACATAGTTGTTAAAACTGGGAAACATCAGCTAGAACTGCACAGCAACAATAAATTGAACATATGATTACTTATTAAAATATGAGTCAACATCTTGCAGGTAATGAAGTGAACAGTAGCATTATGGCTTGTTATAGACCTTGTGCAGACAGTGCGGTTTTGCTTCCACCCGTGACTAGTATTCATGATTTAGATTTCCTGGGATACTTATACATCAGACTAAGTCCCCAGGTTCAGATCTCAGGGATCGTTTTGGAAACACTGTGTCTATAACAATGGAAAACAAGTGGCATACATATATCCATATATCTAATTGAGATGCTCATTGCAATAATGAGAAGCAGAAGGAAGAAAAAAAGCAGGAAAGAGGAATAATATTTACTTTTCTACAACAGTAAGATGAATTTGCAGAAGAGCATGTGCATTTCAACATAACCCAAGTTCCTTTCTAGAAGCATCTCTTTCAATATTTTAGGTTTCATATGCAATAGTTTTTTTGTATTAGCTCCAAAGGCTCTACTGATATTAACTAGGTTCAGTTTGCATGTAGACATTTGACTCAGAGGACACTGTGCTGCTTCCTCTAGGTTTTCTGCTCTCTGTCAAGCTGCATTTCTCTTCCAGTCACAGTATTTAATAGACAGTCTCACAGTCAGAGATGATACACATACATCCACCTACTCGCCCCAGACCTTTGTGGATGATGATTGCAGCAAGGGGCTACCAAGTAAACCTATGGAGTTTTCGGACAGGGGTTATCTATACAGGATGATGCAGATGCATTGGTTTTCCAAAGATATTAGGAGCCAGACTGGCTCTCAGATCAGACAGGCTCTCAGATCTAGAGCTGAGGTGGATTTCATGCTCCAAAATAGTGTATACCCCAGCAACAGCACAGGGAAGAGAGCACTGCATTAATTATGGAACTGTTTAATATGTTTCTCATTTCCTCCCCTCTTTTTTTTGTGTGTGTTTTATTTTGTTACAGGTGATACAATATTCATTATTCTTAGGAAGCAGAAGCTCATCTTCTTACACTGGTACCATCACATTACTGTGTTACTTTACTCTTGGTATTCCTACAAGGACATGGTGGCTGGCGGTGGCTGGTTCATGACCATGAACTATGGAGTACACGCCGTCATGTACTCTTACTATGCCTTGCGGGCTGCTGGCTTCAGGGTCTCACGCAAGTTTGCCATGTTCATCACCCTGTCGCAGATCACTCAGATGTTGATCGGTTGCGTGATCAATTACCTGGTCTTCTCCTGGATGCAGCAGGGCCAGTGCCATTCCCACGTGCAGAACATCATCTGGTCCTCTCTCATGTACCTCAGCTACTTTGTGCTCTTCTGCCATTTTTTCTTTGAGGCCTATATCGGCAAAACCAGAAAAGAAAGAAAGGTCGACTAGTGGTAGGAACGAGAAGCCATAGCTCAGGGTCATCAAGAAAAACAAAATTACAAGAAAAAAAAAGGCACAAGGAAACACATATATGTATGGTGCAGCTAAAACTTGGCAGCTTAGGGAAAGTTAGCGTGGTTTAACCCAGTAAGTTTATGATCCTATCATGGTGAGGACTCACTGAATTCTACTCTATCTCAAAGGACTGCTGATGAAAGACAACTTCCTTCTTGTACCTGTCTGCTCTAGAAAAGAAAGGAGAAAAAGAAAGAAGAGGGRAAAAAAAAAGGAAAAGAAAAAAGGAAAGAAAAAAGAGAAGAAAAGAGAAATGGAATAATGTTGAGGGGGGAGAAAAAAGTACATTGAATAAGCAGTGTGTTTCTCCAAGGTGGAGGAGAGACTTTTAAAAAAAAAAAAGTTTCTAAATCCTTTCTAGTAATTTCTCTGCATTAAACTTGAACAAAAAAAAAAGCAGAGGTGACAAAAAAAATCTATGATAACAGTAAGATTGCAGAACTAAATCCTTTTCTATAGAAGGTTGATGCCTTTAGCCAAAATGAAGCCTAAAAAGATGTTTCCTACATGGAAACCGGCTGAACTCCACACTGTGGTTATGAATGGAAAAGAGAAGAGATTGATTTCTCTGCTGTGTACTCTGCCAGGAGAGCAGATCTCGGACACAGAGTGACCTCCCTCAGAAGGCAGACAGGAGCAGTACTTTTACAAGAGTTTAATGTGAAAAGATGCACTGTTGCAATACATATCTCAGAGTGCATTTTCCAAGTGCATTTTTCAGTTAACGGCAAGGAATTTCTACAGCAGGATAAGTCATAGAGGGTTAAATCAATCAATATTTGCTAAATTACCAGGGGCTAATAGCGGAGGGATGTTCAGGAAGGAGAGGGAGACAACACCTCTCACAAGATTTTTAGGAATTATCCATTGCTCTTAATTTAGCCCGCAGCAACACTGAATTAAATGGGGGAAATCGGAAGAAATCACAGTTAGCAAGAAGAGAGTGATTTATCTGCCCACTGTTTTCAGAACAGAGCCCTGTGGTACAATCCGGATTCTGTGTTTTTGTGGACACAAGGATGCCTGCCTTGTTGGGAGAGGTGGCAGGACTGCGTGACATTGGGTATCACTGTGCTTCTGCATCTGCCTCCCGGGCAGTGCAAAGATGTTCAAAGTGCCCTCCTCTGGTCATGTGGAGATATTACTACAAAACATACTTGGAATAGGTTTTTCTTGAGATTTGTATAGAAAAAATTAGTCTAAATGAAGTAATTTTGCTGCAACAGCTTGACTCTAAAGTCCAGAGAGAATTTTCCTTCACTAGATAAAGATATATCTCTGCAGAATCTGTACTGTAACATCAGACTGACCGCTTAAGAAGACACTCTTTCTTCTCTGAAGTCAGATATAAGGAGAAACGTATTTCACTCTGAACCTTAGAGAGTTAGTTGAGAACAGCCATATTCTTTCAAAGACAAGTAGATTGCATTATCTGTGATATTCCAGTCCTTACAAAGCCAAATAAAATGTGTAAAAGTTCCTAGTATTTCAAAGACGCAAGTATGTAAACTTGATGTTAAATGTGTTAATGTAGTATTCTAAATTGTAACAGCTAGGTAGTTTAACTAAACAATTAGAAGAACTAGATCAACAAAATAGGGACTGCTGTTCTGCATAGAATATACACACACCTATAACTACACCCATATACACATTCTGTGAATTGTTGACAAGAAAAAACAGCCCAGTGGCAGAGAATCACATTTCCTGGCTAATGCAAAAGATTGTCATTATCTTTCTTGCTTTAATTTGAGATTGTACAGTACAAAAGGGTTTTTTTAATTATGATTTTTAGCTTTAATTGTGCTGTCATTCATGAAACAGAGCTGCTTTAGTATCCTGTTAAGAGATGACAAGGGCTTTCGGTGTCTCATTATATACAAAAGAAAAACAAATAAAGTTACATTCCATATTATGTGAATGGTCTTACAAATCAAAAGGCCTTTTCAGGCTAAAATCATAATTATAACAAGCAGAAAATGAGTTTACATTTGTGTTATTTAAGTTATTGATGTGCTGACGTTATTTTATGGTACAAAACATAGCAAAATGTGATATGCAGTAATGAAGCTATGATATTCATTAATAGGACTACTGTATAAGTGGAAATATTAGACAAAACCAATTAAATRTGTAAACCATTTTGTTATACAGCTTGGGAGTAGATAATTATAATGCTGAACAAGCCTTTTTCCTCATGTTTAATTTTGCCCTGGCTATAAAAAGCAGGTTAAGAAGACCGGTTAAGAGTGGAAAAGGCAAAATTAACGTAAACTGCAATTAGCTGATAAGCACTGTTAGAAGCCCACCATCGTGCCATTTAGACCCTCAGTCCTGTGTGTCTTAAGTCTTTCAAATAGAGCAAGAGGGGCTGGAAGTGGTCCAGTGTCTGGAGCTGAAGCAGCACTGTGGGACTCTCTGAAGTCAGTGGAGGCTTTGCTCTGCTTTGAACAGAGCCGGTGTGCCTGACTGCCTTTTAGCAGAGCAGAGAGGAAGGAGTCATGCACATCTCCTGCTAATTTGAGGCTTATGGCTCATGACTTAAGAGCCCCATAACCTTTATCCATGAGAAGTGACATGACAGCATGACAGGGACTTGCGGCCTAAGTTTAACATGGGCAGAAAACAGGGTGGGTTGCAAACAACAGCCTACCCTGTTTCACATTCTGTTTTCCTTATTTGCGTAGGATTAAAACCCCACACTTCTAGGTRCTGCATGGCAATGCTGGCAATGCCAAAGCTGACTTCAGCAGAGCAAGAAATTTACCTGCTCTTTCCCCATTTCCCAAAACCCCCGCCGTGCCCACTGCCCTCCCAGACAAGGCCGGGTGGGTGAGAGCCGGCTTCCCTACCGCCTGAGAAGTGGCCCCAGTGCAGTCACCATCCGGAGTGACCTCCTCAGCAGGCAGTGCAGATGTACCCTGGTGTGCAGGGGAGCTCAGCACCAAGTGCAGGGGGATCCTGGCGGGTGACTGGGCTGCAGCGAAGCGTACGTGTAGGGAACGGGCAGCAGGATCAGACACGTAAGGTACAGTGGCAAATTAGGGTACATTTATTGTCACACTGGGAATTGGCTGTGACACTGCCATTCCCTTCAGGAAATGATAACATCACACATGCAATTACACAGGTTCTATGGCCCTACTGTACCACTGGGCTTTTCCTCTGAGGTTTTCCACTGGAGTCAAATGTGGTAACTGGTATTAAAGAATTTGAGTATAMGACAAAAGACAGCTTACACTGTTTTTCTTACTTTTTCCCCCCTAAAACATATATATTTAGACATCACATTTAACCCAGTTACATGCACTTACACACTAAGCCAGTCAACCCTAATGTAATGACACCTCAGCAATACTCCAGCTGTTCCAACCTTTGAGCCACAAGATACAAACACAGCTAACTGGGTCCTATTTGTTTCTCCTGGTTTGAGCCTTGGAGCCACACTTTCAAATTTTTCAGTCCAGTGCCAGAGCCCTTTTTTCCCTAATTATTTTAAAGAAATCTGTAATTCTATTGCATTCACACATGCCATGGGAAACTCAAACTTTATATAAATTTACTAAGCATTATGGGACCTGTGACAGCCATGAGAGATGGTGGAAACGCTGTTATGGGATCCAGTATTAAAGTCAGGAAAGTTCCACTGGTGATGAGGTCACTCTGCCAGGGTCAAAGTCAGTGTTTTATGTTCTGATGCATTAATCCAATGTACTGAAATAAAAGCAGAAAGGTCAGTATGGATTTACACTTAGGCAGCTGCCAGCAGAATTTGGCTCTTCCTTAACACTACTTCTGTGTAGTGAACACTTTAAGGAAACTGTTGTCAACTAGTTAGTGAAAGAACAAAAGCTTGGATGATTCTGCAGCCTCTTTAAACTATGCCTGTGATGGGAAGGAAACCCCTCATTCTTACAGACCTTGTGTAATCGGAGTCGCAAATGATTTATGTCTGGGCTCACTGATAACACCCGGCTAGGAGCAGCTGGCTCCAAAAGAGACCTCTCACCAGCATCTCACAGTAAAATGGCACAAGCTTTTACTTACAAGATAAGGGCCAAAGTGTGCAAAAGGAATTGCTCAAAAGAGCCAGGCAAGGTAATAGGAATAAAATATTGCATGGAAGTTGCAGGAAAGACACAAAGGGAGATTGAATCTGTATCTCGGGACAAAGTATTTCCAGGCTGAACAGCCCTTTCCAAGATGACAAAAGGCAAYGTGGAAGGAGGATGGGCTGCATAGTGCCAGGTGCCTGGGATGGGGTGGCTGGTGGAATAAGGCGTCCGTGTAGGAGTCCCTCTTGTTAATTAGGCAGTGGCTCCTGGAGTGCAAACGTGGGTCTGTGGATTTGTTGGATGAACATCCGTGGTCTAATAACTTGTTCGAGTCCTGGGTGTATTTTATTTTTTTCTYGTGAAAGTAAAAACCTGGGACATTTTAGTTGAAAGCAATGGTACCTCAGGGATTAATATTCAGGTGGTTTCAGGCAAGAAAGAGCATAAGAGACCAATTATTGTGACCATGAAATAGCAGTCTTTGTAAGCAATGCCAGATATAATGCATTAATGCTGTAGTATCTCTAGCAGTTGTAGCCTGTCCTGTACTTCAAACCAGGAGCAGAACATCTTCGTACAGAAATCATAAACAYAGACATAAAGTAATGAAGATGGCTTTGATCAAGGAAGAAATCAAAGCAGATTTTAGACTATRCTGCGTAAGTTCAGGACTTGTTACAATGCCTACTGAAAGCGAGATTGCTGGTGAGATGTCTGGTGACTTCAGGTAGCTTTGCTTCAGCCCACTGGAGCCCAGTTGCAGAGGATGATGCAAGACACAAATTCCCTTTTTGCTTAGTGATGACATGAACCATCTGGGGCATTACTCAGGCCCTGTCATGGGTCTTCAGTTGTATTTTCCAGCCTAGCACCAATGAGTCCTCTAAAAGGGAAGACTTGCAACTCAGAATTGTCAGTGGGTTTCCGCTGTTTTATTTCAATACATTTTCCATTCCATTTATTTTATTAAAAGCAAGCTAAAGGACAAGTCCCTGATCTGGCTGTTGTGAACGCTCCATTGCAGTCCATGCACCATACACGGGCTTTTGCTTACAGGGGTAAAGGCAGGACCAGGGTCTTGTTACTGACTTAATTTCTAGCAGACCAAACACCACAGGGTAGGATTTGATTTCTTAAATTAAATCAACTGTACCAGCACAAATAAGATTGGATCTGCACATTAACTTGACAGCTAAGGGGAACCAGGGCCCTCCCCAGGACATCATAATGTAAAATGCTGCATGAAGAGGGGTTAGAGTGTATTTCCCAACGGGTATAAAATAATACTCCCCTGAAACAGTGACCTTCCTGAGAAATCTCCCTTCTGTCCAGTCCTGGACAGCTTCAAACAGGCCTGTCTGCTGAAAAAAATGCAGCTCTGATTGACTTATCTGCTTTCTCAAAAGGGCCACTACATGCTTTAGGCTTTTTGGAGCCTTAAAGCTCAAGCTAGATTTATATTCAGAAAAAGAAAAACAACCTTAATATGTGTACAATAACTAGAAGAGAATAGTATGATAAATATCTTTATTTTACCATTTTCAAATGGCTATTTCATTACATAAAAGGAAGTTTTTATTTTTATTTTTTGGGGTATATTGATATTCCAAATAAAATTTTAACTTTTGGTTCAAAATAAAATCTGTCTCTGTGTCTTATTAACGTGTAACATCCATTTTGTTCTCTATACTGCCACCAAGTCCATCTATTGAAAAAGAGAAGCAGTTCTCCAGATATGAGACTACAGTGTGATTACTGTGYCACTTCCCAGTAAAACTCCACCAAGTTCATATTTTTGTGCACCACATAGAAGTATCATGTGTTTTTTTTCTTTGTATGTCACATGCATCTGTATGACGGGACTGCATATTTTACAGGTAAATCAGTGCTTAAATGTCCTGCTTCTACATGCGTACACTTTAGAAATCCTAATCTTTGCCTCTCTGGTAAGAAACAAAATCCCAGTCCATCATGATACCTTCTGTGCAGGGAGACCATGTAAGCAGAGCAGCCCTTGCCAGTGAACCTGGCCAGCACTGTCRCATTGCTGCCATACTGATGGCACTGATTGCTCTGCAGTGTCTCTGCACCAGCCATTTTCTGGACAATCCTGTGTCCATTGTTCCCTGAACATCACAGTTACCCATCCCTCTGCCTGCAGCACTGCTTGTGCAGACAAGCACCCCTGCTAAATGATGGGCACAGCCATTCCCACTCTGCACAGCAAGGGCAGTTCATGGGTTTTTTTGCTTTTACTATTTCGTAGTTAAGCTAAAGCAGTCTATAAAGGAAAAGAAAAGCTTTGTTGCCCTGTATACACAAATCAATGAAGTGACTTGTATCTATCACAGCACTAACCAAAATCTGAGACCGGATCCAAAGTGAAAAATGTTTGGGCTGCAGCATATCCCTGCTGAACCCCCACCGCTCCCCCGCTGGATAGGCTTCCAGCCCCACAACAGCTTTCTGAGCAAAGGCAGCAGAAGCTGGAGGCGGAGGGAGGAGRGTAAAGCAGAGTGGGAAGCCCACAAGGGGAATGCATGGGGCTGAGAGAGACCCTGGTGACCTTCCTGAGGACTGGTTTGGAAATCAGCCCAGGGAGTAGCCTGGAAGTGTAGTAGCAAGAAGAGGGAACTGGATATATATACCAGGAAGTGCTGCCTACCATCTTCAGTATTATCACAGGGAGAGTGAAAGAACAAATGTAGCGAAGCAGAGGAGGATTTCCAAGGTAGGAGTCAAAAAACAGGATGTGGGCACTATAGGGTTGTTTCAGGCTTCTGGCAGAAACTACATTTCCTTGCCTCCAGTACCCACCTCTCTATGCTTCTTGCAGACACCGGTGGCCCAGTCTAGATGACAGCTGTATTTGAAGTAGAAATGGAGATGAAGCATGTAAAGAAATCCTTCAGGCTGTGTGTAAAGCAAAGAGGTACAGCTTTTGTGGATGTGCTACATACTTGGCCAGTGTGTGCCAAGGCTGTGGGTAGGGAGGGGTCATTGTCTATGCCCCAAGCACAAAAATTAGCTCCTCTTTCTGGCTTCCTCTGTCAGGCTGCCATGACTTGCAGTGAACTTGTGCTAAAAGTCCCCAGCAGGAACGGTCATCCTGGCATCCCACTAACTGTGGGCTGCTGCTTACCCAGAAAGATGGTATCAGGATGAAAGCAATTGCGTCATGCTTGTCCTTTAGCACTGTGTGGCCAGGCAGGTGTCCATCACCACGTGGCTCTAGCAGTGCTCTGTTTGTTGCCATCYCAGCAAGAAGAAACATTTTCCTAAGCTGACCCCACGCAAGGCCCAGCCGCAGCGGAGGGGAGCCACGGAGCAGTAGCTGACACTCTCCTGCCTGCCTGTCCAGGGAGTACAGGACAGCCSTACCTTCAGCCACGCTCTGTCCCTCATGCTCAGCGACTGCCTCTAAGACAAAGCTGAAAGGCTTCACAAGGTTGGCGGTAAGTCCAGGCAAGCAAACACAGACTCTACCGTGATGCTGGACTTGGCCAAGAGGTTTCTTGAGTCTTTGCCACATTGCTTAATGTCAAAATGCTGAATAAACATTCTTCRTCCATTCTCCTCCAAGCAGCTTGGTGACCTCTATGCTCCCTCAGAGTGATGTGCCCACAAAATCCTTGCCAGAAACCTCCACGTGAACACCTTCAGCTGTGCTTGCTCTGCCACCTTCCAACCCTTTGGAGGCCTGAGAACTTGGCAGGGAGCAAACCCTCACTGCTGCTCTGTCAGAAGTTCAGCAGAGAAGGCTTAAAAGGGGTTATTTGTAATGACACACAAAAATGGAGCGGGCTCTGGTGCCTGGGTTGCTGATCTGGGGGAGACAGGTGAAGCCAGATGAACTCTGCTGGGCCAGAATGCTCTGTCTTACCTCTCATCTACACCGCTCTTCACATTTCCTCCCTGCTCTCCACAGCCCCAGRCCCTGCTGCTTCAAGGATTTTGATGGGCTGTCTGTTCAGCCCAGGCTGAGCTCCATTGCTTTCCTTACCAGGGGAGAACTTTTCTGTCCACCTGCTCCAATCCCTATCCCGCTGTTGCCAGCTGCAGTTTGCAATTCAGTGCTCGAATCCTTTGTGCTGCTGTGGTCACTGTAATTCTTCATTTTTTTCATGCCTCACCAGTGCACCTCAGCTGCCTCCACCCAGCACCACCGGCATCTCCACAGGGCAGATGATGAAGAAAATTGCACTGAGCTTTCCACATCCTGTTTTGCACCTCCAGTAGGAATGAAATTGCAGGGCCTAGTGCCACCTGTTCAGATCAGGCTGGTTTAGAAATGTTAATTCCAGTCACCATTAATAGACATGTTTCCATGCAAAATTATTAATGAAGTGCCAGCACTTAACTGTGTCAGCTGCAGTGTCAAATGATGCAGAAATTTAGTTTTACCTGTTAAAAATGAGCCATATGGCTTCTTGAGTAATTTACATTTAACTCATCTAACCATAGAAACGATAGTAGGTAAAGTTGTAATAAAGGAAACAGTAATAGAAAATAAGAATTTTTGAATATTATATAGAATAATTTACTCTTGCTAAAAGGACCCTAAAGGTCAAATGTAAAGGATTTTTTTTTGTCAGTATTTTTTCCTTTAAAATTTTACCAGAGATACTGAGGTTTGTCCAGTACAATGCTGGCACTTACATCAAAATGGTTGCACTAGAACTGCTAAGAGCATTTAAAACCTTTTTTCTAAGTATTCGTTAGACAGAGAGCAAAATACAGTTAACAAAGGCTTTGCTGTTCATCTCTTCTGCCTTCTCACTACAGCTTTTCTTTCCACATGGCTTTATCTATATAAGATAAGCTGAGCACACGTAGGCTGATTACCATTGGGTATCTGTCTGTAAGACAGGTAAGATCATAGCTGTTTGGGGGTTTGCTGTCTGCTTGGGAACATTTTTTCTGTTGTGTGACAGAGTCTATGTCTAGGGAGATAAAAGCTGTTCAGGCCTGTTACCACTTAAGGAGGTTATGCATTTCATGAAGGCAAGTCTGTACCATTTCAGAATTTAATTCACAACTCTTAAGTCCATAGAGTTTTAGGTTTCAAGGATGTTAAATCACTTCAAGCATATCTCATTGAACTGTTGGTTCAGGTGGAGCCTTTGCAAGCCCCAAGCAGATATGAGCTCCTTTGTCTCACATCTGGCAACCAGAATGCACCCACACACAGAAGTTAGAGTGCATCTGCAGGTGTGCTGGGCCTGGCATCCTGCAGTTGTGAGAAATACCCATCCCAGAGAGTCCCTGGCCCTGTCTGTGGGCAGTGAGTCTCCCACAGAGGAGATGCCAGTGCTCCCAGGGAGCTTGGAGAAGGTCTATCAGCCTTGGACAGTGGGCTGACCACAAGATGCAGTGTGGGGGCTACTCTTGGTGGGATTTCTGCCCCTCAGCTTGCCACATGCAGCTGTTTTTTTAAGTTGGCAGAAGAGGGCCTTGACCCACTCACACACAGTGCCTGGAGATAGTAGATGCAATTTGAGTGTGTGGCTGTTAATTCTGGTAGGATAGCTGAGCAGTATATAGTCACACAAGAATATGGCTAATACCTTCACAGGGCTAATTTAAAACAGAAAAGGATGGTACATACAGGAAACTTGGCTTCTCAAAAACATCTGCTGCTTTTAGCTGATGGGACATCCAAGAGAAAACTGGGGAAACCTCAAAGACTCCAGCTTAAGGTCTTGGTCCCATCTGAATCTGTCTGTGAACTCCCACCCTGCTTTCACAGCCAGCCTTGTCAGTACAAAACCATCCAGTGCAATAAATCACGTGGGCCAGGAGAAAAATTTGCATGAGTTAAATAGTTTTAAGTATGAACTATACCCAGGGAATGAAATTCCAGAATATCTGCTCCTATGTGCAATTCATGTCTCTTTGGGAGAACACCTTTGAGCTGATATTTTCTTGACTTTATCCTAGACTTGTTTGAATTAAATCAGGACACTTGTTCCTTCAAGCAGAACAAGAACACAAGAAATGAAATGTGGCAGCTGGCCAGGACCATTGCACACACCATGTAATGGTGGCAGCTTGTACAGATTTGCATACAGAGGCTGGGAACACCTGGCTTGCTCAATGTGAAGAATCCACATAGAAATCCCAGGTAGACAAGTACCATGGACTTACATGGCTTTGGCAACTCTTCTGTGCAGCTGTAAGCAGTTTCAATCTTCCTTTGCCAAACTGTCCATCCCTGGTGCCATAGGAGGTGGTGGGCAATGTGTGGCAGCACTCTGACACCCAGGGGCTGCTCACTTCTTGCACTGCCTTGACAAAATACTACTTACTGCCTGCTCTGCAGCCCCATGGTGCAGCCTCTATCTGTGCATCAGTGAGTGAGGCAAAGGGCTTTTGCCTGAGCAGAGGAAATGATCCATTTGTCGAGGGAAGGAGGTAGCTTCTGTGTGAAAGCTGTGTACTGTCCTGGAGGGCAGCAGGAGTGCCAGTGGCAGGTCCTGCAAGCTGCCAGTGGGACTGGTATAGGCTCCAGGCCACCACACAAAATGGCATGGCTCAGAGAAAGCAAGCTTGGCAAGGCAATACTGCGTGGGAGCTTCAGAAACAAAGACATCTCTGTCTTCTAACATCATACAACACCACAGGGAGGATTGAGTGAAGGAGCCAGCAAAAATCGCACAACAAAAAGACTCCTTTCCCTTCCACCTCTCTCAATAGGGCAATGCTAATGAGCTTGAGGGTCTTATGCTGGGAAATAAAAGCACTAAACTTACGAAAAATTAAACAACTTCAGGTGTAAAACAGAAAGAAAAGGTTGCTGGTATTTGGAAGAGGACAAATTGGTCATCATCATTACCCAGACAGACTTTCCTAAGCCAGCCTTTTTACAACTGCAGATACAGCACATGTGACCAAATATCTCTGCCACAGCTTGGAAAGCCAAGACACACTGTGATGTCCCCAGTCCACTGTACAGCCGGAGCCTCCTGCTCACCCGCAAGCCCCAGAGAGGCTGAGCAGCTCCTGAGCTGGGCTCTCTGCCTGCCCGGGGCTGGTGGACATGCATGGCTCCTTGGCAGGGAGAGCTTTCCTGTCGTTTAAAGGAGTGAGCTTCAATTATGTGCAGTTTCAGGCAGTCCATGCTGTACAAGTGTCTAGAAAATTTAATTGCTCTCAACTGTGTGGGATCTTTTTAATTTTCTTTCTTTTTTTTTTTTTTCACTTTCTCAAACTCCTCTATGTATGATAGTGACAGTACAAGGAACCAGGAGCTAACTTTGCTGCTCCAACCCTGTAGAAATCTAGAAAACTCTTCAGAAGTATGTGTGCATTTATATATATAAAATACCAATATTTTAACTACAAAGGCTTCATAGGTGAATATTTGATGTATATAACTTGCTGTAGTTATTTTCTTAAAAGGTAGCAACTGTGGTTGTTCTTAAAATCAGGAGATTTTTAAAGAAACATATAACTTTTATTATGAATAACAACTCACTGCTTGAAAGTATCCCATGCAAACTTTGAACTTGCAGTGTTACAAGCAGTGCTGTGAAATGGCAACCAGCTATAAAGTAAGTTTAGAGAATATGGTTTTGTTCCTGATTCTGCCTTCAGAAAGGGCTTGTGTAACTCTGTGTGCAGCATGCACTTGCCAGACCTTCATGAAGTCATTTTTCCAGTGGGAAAGTTCTCAGTAGTCAATAACCCACAGTGCTGGTCAGCTGCCTGCAGAGTGAAGTGTGTATATCAGACACCAACAAGTTGGTAATTTTGCGGCTGTCAATTTTTGATTTTGAAGTTAAGCAAAAATGCTTGAAGCAGACTGTTCTTCACTCCTACTGATAAGCTTAGTCCTGCAGTATGGCAGACACTCTGGGTTTAAGATTTGTATTGTATTTTCATAGACCTTTTTTTGTAAACTCTTACCTGCTGTAATTCTACACACAGTCTCCTGTTCCTGAATCATTCCCTTCTGAGCTGGAGTGAAGCACACAGGTTACATCTGGCTTTGTGTCTACTACGCTGAGCAAATCCTTCTCCTTGTGTAGTTCCTCTCTAACACACTGGCAAGTCTAAAAAAGGGGAAAAGAGGGAAAGGACATGAGTTGTTTTTCCAGAGTGATGCCTGATGAAACAGTGAAAGGGTCACCTTAACTCACTACATGTCTGAGGAGATGCTCATGGCCACTTTGTGGCTACCAATGCCAAAACTGCCAAAGGCTTGGGCTGGCTGGGCACTTGTGTCCTCTCTGCTGCAAGAGTTAGAAAACGTGAATCTCAGGCAAACAAACCACAGAAATGGAAGTAGTAAGAATAAAAATACACAAAGACTTTGCACTTGCAGAGCTGTGCCCATGGTATTGTGATGTACTGAACAAGCTCATTTACCAAGCTCTTGATGTAGGATTATTTATATCCATGGCTTCGTGACTGACTGCTTGGTGAGATGCCTGTAAGTGCTTGTGGCTGGTCAGTTGTGAACCAGCTGTTAGCCACAATATGTTTGTTAATAAGTTATTTTCTTTCTGTTTTTCCTCCTGATAACACTGGGCTTAAGTGCAGATACTTATGAGCTCTCAACACTGATGGTCCTGTTTGTATCCGTGTACTGAACCCAGTTATCTTTACCCTCACAATCAGTGTTAATTAGACAGGTTAAACTTCTAATTTTTGCTGAAATTGCCCAGATAAGACAGACACCATCTGGGTAAGGTAGTGGGTCTGGACCCATTCTATGGGTCTCCAGAGCTTAAACTATTTAATTTTTCCCCCAAAGTTCTGCTCAGGTATCTACAAGATACCTCTTTGTTTCATCATTTGTTAATCTTTTTGTTGTCATGCTCCAATTAGATGCCTTTTTCTGGTTCCAAAAAGTAAGATAATATTATCCACGAACTTTCACAATTCTTTACAAGAGCTGCAAGCATGAAACTTCCAGTCCTGCTTGCTGTTTGGTTGAGCTATTCCATAGCAATAGTCATAAATTGTGCAAGAGGAATACAAATAGTTCTTCAATTCATAAAGGCTGTTTACAGTATTTATTGCTGTAAGGTATATATTGCTTAACATTTACACTGTTAAGCAATATATACCTTACAGGGATTACAAATCTCTAGAGGGTGGAATAGTTAGAATTAAAAAATCAAGTTAAACTATAGATTTTTAACTTCAGAAAGTAGCATTCATTAAAGAATGACTCATCAGTTCTTTCTTTAAGTCCGCATTTACAGCTCAAGCTGAGTACTGCTATAATTAACTGGGAAAGCTTCCAAAACAAATATAAAGAAAGATCCAGACGAACATATTTTTGGATTTTAACTGAAGCTAATCTTTCTATTGGTCATGTCAATGGTAGAATGGGAGCCAATGCTTTTCTTAAAAATAGATATTTTACCAGCAGGACTGTTATGAATTCTAAACTTTTGAGTAATTATTGCATCAGGACTTCTTGAACTTGTTTTCAAAGACACAAAATGAAAATCTTGATATCATAATTAGAGAGTAGTACATAATTATGGGATGTGTGTGACCTACTCTCTGGGCATGAACCATCTTTTAACAAAGTTCTTACCACTCATTACTTATAAATGTTTCACACGGATATGAATGCCCTCACTTAGCCTGACAGCTCTCCATTTGGAGAAGAGCTGGAAGATGTGCACAAGAAATACCTCGAAGAACCTCTCCTGGTTTATGAGAGGCTGTGCTGGTATTACCAGTCTCTGCTCTGCTGTACAAAATTACCAGAGATGCACAGTCCGTGTGCAGACTCTCTACTGACCTGCCTTTCTCTGTTTCTTCCAGTCCTCCCAAAGGTGGGATTTGGGAGGCAGAGACAACTGTATATGTTGCAATCTGCCTGTTCAGGTGCTGAGCAAAGCGGGGAGTGGGCTCTGCAATGGCCCGCAATCCTACATCTGGATTGCACCTGGCTGACCAGCGACTGTCACAATTTCCTCTCTCCAAAGGTGCTATTTTGGGGGATGAGGGGTTCTTTACCTTCCTTCTGCCAGCTGGACCTGGAAGACATAAAAGAATTTTTTTGCCCCCTTAAAAATTCCTGGAATCTGGCATTTCAGGAAAAATACTTCACAGCTTTCATCACAAGCTTGGATCCTAAGCTACTAGGTTTTCAACTTTCTTGGCTTGAACTTTACGAGAAGCTTGTTTTTTTCTTGTGCTAACTCCTCTTCCCTTTCCTCTGGCACCAGGATTTAAAGGAAACTTTGAAAAACTTATCTTTGTTTAAAATTGAAGGCAAAACAGTCTGTACTCCTGCTTGGAACAAACTTTATTCCCATGAAGGAAGCCATCAAGTAGCTGCTGGGATTTCCTTGCCGAAAGAGAGCATGACTGGGTGATCAGCTAACCAGAGGGGCGACAGATCTGTAGACAAAGGACTAACTTCAAAAACAAAGTGTGTGGAAGAAGTTGTCGTCCAAGATTTTTTTTTTTTCCTGAGTTGCTTTCCAGATGAGAAATACCATGCCCTTCCCAGCATCGGCTTCCTTTTTGCCACACAGCATGAAGGTGAAACCTCTGTGCCAGCCTTCCATCATCTGCTGGCAACACATGGATTGTGTCGAGCTGGATGAGCAGGTCAACACGAATACGTGCCTTGGCACTTGGAAAGCTTTGCTTCTTGGCCCGCTGCCTGCAAGCAGAGCCCTTGTCACCGAGTCCCTGCGCAGGGAGGAGCAGGAGCAGYGGCAGCTGGGCACCTCGCGGCCGTGAGGGTGGCTGTGGGCAGGAATAGCAGCCCTCGGTTAGATCAGCCAGTACTTTTCCTTCCTAGAAACCCATCTTGCTGCTAAACTCCTGGCTACAAGCAGAGCTTTTAGTGATTTCTTCAAATCACGCGAATGCCTAGGCTTTTGCTATTGCAACCCAGGAGGGGAAGAAGCAAGTGCTCCAGCCAGACTCTGGAGGAGTTGTTTTGGAGGAGTCGGGAGGCTGGGTGTTGCAGCTGGAGGGGGAGATGAATGGCTTGGGCAGGCCAGCCTGCGAGGGGACAGCAAGCAAGCTGGTGCACAAGCCTCTGGAGCAGCTATCAAATGGGCTTCAGTTTGCCTGCCCTGGTGTAATTTCTTACTCTGTCTCATGATACTCAGTTACGGGATGGAGGAAACAAGACTTCCTCAGGCTGCGGAAAGGGATTGGCAGTATGTTTGCATTTGTACAAGCTTTCAAGTACGTAAAGGGATATTCATGTGAAAAGTCAGCCCTGACGGGAGGAAATGTGAATACTGCCTGGGAACACAGCAGGGAAGAAGGGGTGTTTTTTCTTGTATGTTCCTTTTCTTCCRTCAAAAGTAAGCCTATCTGAGGTTTTCAGGATAGAATCTGAAGGAAAGGGAAAGAAACAAGTTTCCACCAGGACTGTGTTATGATGACCTGTCCTGTGGAGGGTGTGAGTGAGATGTAATTCTGAGCATGCATCCACCGTGCAGCCATGGCTCTCTGTGATCCATGAGCAAAGCCTACTGTTAGGTATGTGCAAAAACTGGAAGAGAAAATGACTGAGAGGGTACCTGACTGCTTAAAGCTGCATAGCTTCCAGGGGAAAAATACCTGTTTGACAACACTCTCAGTCAGTCTAATAAGGGGGAAAACCTCCCATTCCCAAAAATTCCCGCTTTCTAGACAAGAAAGCTGAAATCAGGCAGGAACTAGGAAGTGACTGCAAATGAGTGAATAACAAAGATATGTGCCAACACATATATCATGGGAAGAAAGGGAATGTCTCTGGGGCTTTCTTTAATCGTCCATATATGTAGCCCTTAAGAGGAGCACAGTGGACATTTCGAGGAGGGAGTAATCTTTATTTTATCTTGCCATTGAAATTAAAAATGAAAACCAGTGGATGATGTACACTGCAGCTCTGGACTCCTGCCCTACACTGCCTGGTGGGCACCTGAAGGCTCTGCCCAAGAAAAGTGGGAAGAACCCATCTGAGTTGCAGTGCAGCCACAGCCCTGCTCTATTATAGCAGCACAGTTGGTCGTGCCATGTCTGACCTGTCTGTGAAATGCAAAAGAAATCACAACAGTAATTTGGATGCTCCATGGGACACCAGCCTGAGTGCAGAGAACCTGCTAGAAATAATGTGGGTCTGAAAAGTGACAGCTGCTCTGGCTTTGTTTTCCACAAGTGAAAGACTCCTGAATTTGCTAATCAGGCTGCTTCACTACCTAGTAAAACATCAGTCCTTTGAATAAAAATTTACAGCCTTCAAATTAAAAAAAAAGTCATGTTTCTGCTCCTGTCTGCAGACTTCTCTTAATGGACTTTTCAGACACTCTGCTGGAAAAAATGGTTAACTAAACTGATTTTCCTCTCTAAATCCTCATCTAGCAGAACAAGGTGACAAACACTGAACATGACAAATCCGGAGAAGGGAATCAGGTAAGGGCTGGCTCAGTGCCACTTGTCCCACAGTTTCCCTAAGTGCTTTTGATTTCCATTTTTTTTTACACACATTAAATAGCTGCTTCCCACTGGATAGTTAAAATTTGCTTCTAGGAAAACCAGAGAGAATTTGCAATGGAATGATTCATTCAATAGCCTGGTGGATCTGGTTTTCCTGTGTAAATGACCATAGTTCGCATCCCTGCTCCCGTAAAAATATTTTGTATATGAAAGGAAAGGACTGTGCATGCAGGAGCTATGAAGAAAACCTGCTCTGTTCACTCTCTTCAATTAGTAGATTGTCTGATTGATRAGTAACGCCTTCTCTTATCAATCCTTATGTGAATCAAGCAGAGTAGGGTCTGGAAGCAGCCTTTCCCACACCTCCGGGACAGCCTTGCCCAAGAGCCATGCTCTCACCCTGATTAGTCACACCAACAGCCGTGTTGCCTTTCTTTGACAGATGGACCAGACACATGGGAGTACCAGGAATTTCTCTCTGGTGGTGCCCCAGAGGAGCTGGATCACCCAGCAGAGCTCTGGCAGTGGGAAACATCCCTGGTGCCCCAGCCATCATCCTTGCCCATAAGGGGATGGATAAAACCATTCTCCAGAGACAATCATGGCTCTTTGATTTCTTTGGCAGCATGCAGAGCACCAGAGGGACAGCTGCAAGCCAAGGTAATCAGCTGTATCAGCTTAGAGCTGGCAGCATGGTGAAACATTCTCAGCTGATCTGCAGGTGTGTCAGAGTCAGGTCCCTCTGTGACTCCTACTAAATCTGTGCATTGCAAATGCGCATCCTCACTCCCAGCTGCTGTCCCTTTCATCCTAGCTCCCTTCTCACTCCTCCTGTCCATTGCCCCAGGCAAGCGGACCAGGAGGTGATTGGACATACCTGGTAGATGGGTCAGCCCGGTGGTTCTCTTCTTTCATCTGATGCACGGAACAACATTTCAGACATCACTTGTGCTTTTGCGTTCATCTTCCACGCCTCTAAAGTATGAGCTAGCCCCAGGGTTTTCTSTACTCCAAGTGTGGTGTTTATGTGATTTGGGGGAATGTTTGGCAGAGTAGGAGGTRTTCATATAAATAATACAGGCCAGCCAGAATGTCAGTGGGGAACTCCTCACTCAATGTAAATTGCCAAAGATGGCAGCATCCCCTTGAGAAGATTCAGAAAATTAAATTGAGGCAAAAAGCTGATCTTCTTTCCATTCACTAGGGACTAAGTGCTCCAGTGTCACTTTTCCTCTTAAAAAATTTTTAAATCAAGACTTCTTGATATTTTATAGATCAATATTACACACTGCTGTTAATAAGGTCTTGTGAAACTTTGTCCTTGAAGGAGCTATCCAGAAAGTCAGCAGCCCCAAAGGGACAGACTAGCCCTTAGGAACTGGTGAAGACAGAAGTGGCCTAATCCTCTAAGACTGTAACCCTGCTCACCCAGAGAGAAGACAGATACTCCAAGACTGGAATAAATGTGGTGGTGGGAGGTGTGAGGAGCTAACAGAGGCTCTGACAAGAACTTGGCCTTCAAGCGAGCAGGAGTTCATCTCACAGCAGGGAACCAGCTAGCACAAATTGCTCTCCAGTGCTTCACATTGTTTTCCRTAGGAGAGGTGAGCAGTTATACAATGTTGTAAGGAATTTTACCAGCATTAAGTAATTTTTTTTTTCTGAATTGAGAGAGTAATCTTTGATCCTTCCCTCTGCAGAAAGGATCAGTACAAGCATGGTGAGCATGTGGAGTAGCATGAATGGCTTGCATTGCTGCTAGGCAATACATCAGCCGAGAGACCAGCCTYCTGAGAAGCTAAAACACTTGATTTCTGCCGGTCTGTGCTTTGCCACTAGAACTGTCATAATCAATTTTTTTTTGCTTCAACTCACAATGCCAGGAGACCTTTCAGCATTTTCTTTCCTTCTCATTTTCCTTCTTCTCCTTTCTGAGGAGTCTTTGTTTCACACAGCTTGCAAAGTTGTTAAGGCCAGAACAAAGTAGAGCAAATCAATCATTTCTCCATCTTTAATGAAGTGATCAAAGAAATAATGAACATACAGAATCAAAGCAAAGTGGATGCTCAGAGGTTTCAACAAGACAGACTCTTGTTTGAGAATAGAAACCACTACTTTTCTTTCTTATGATGCAGTTACTTATTTTCCAGGAATCTGACATAAAGTATATTGAAGCAAATATATCTTTCCTAACAGTCTGACTACCACAGGGAATTTCAGCAGCTACATTAAAAAAAAAGCGCTATAGTATTGATCCAAAAAATAGCTTAAAATGGCAATGCTAAAAAATGATAAAGGAATCTTTATTCTAAGACAATTTGCTCAATTGCAATTTAGACTGTAAAGATCTTGCCAATGGAGCAAGATCAAAGAGCATCACTAGAATTAAATTCATGGCATTAAATACAGTATCTATGTGTAAAACACAGCGAATTAAATGTGGTTTGTTAGACTTTTATTTTTAATCCAGAGGAAAAGAGTGAGAAAGAGGAGGAGATCTGACTCCTAGGCCTATCCACTACCCTGCTATTACTCCTAGCATATGGGTATTGCAGCACACTGGTGTGGGAGCCTAGTGGGCTATCGGGAACAGTGGTAATGGGGGCTTCCCTTTGGTTGTAATCCAGCCAGGCGGTGCATGCACAGCAGCACTGCAGGGCTGCACCAGCTCAGCCAGGCTCTGAGCAAGTATTTGGCTGTTCTTCCTCCACCAGTTTCTTTGCTCTCAGTGCCAGGCTGGAGGGGTTTTAGTCGGAAGGGACTTTCTGGCCCTAGGCACACTCTGCCCAGAAAACCTGGAGGTGCTAAAGATGCCTCCTGCATGCCTGCATAGTAGATGTCTGCACTGAAGTAGCATTTGCAGGCCTCACCTAAGCTGTATGGCTGTTTGGGCTTTGCTACAAGATGGTCAGGTCTTCAGTTGCCCACTGCCCAAATGTAGGCTGTCTGGTTTTACATCAGATTTTGAGGGTAGGCTCTTCTCACAGTCATATAGCAGGTGTGCTTTGAACACATTTTTAGCCCTTGTCAGTGTACCAAGCCATAACACAGCCTGAGGTCTTCTGTTAATTCACTGTGGTATTTCTCCCTAAGAGTATCAAACCACAAAAACAGCTTATAGGAAATCTTGCCAAAGTTATTCCCATTTGTCCAAACACAGTAACACAGTGTGATAAAGAGCAAATAAAGATCAGTGGTTTGCTGCTCTTCCTAGGTTACAGATTAGCTGTGTATGATTAACTATTTATGTATCAGATGAGATTTGATTTTTTTTTCCACAGTGATCTCTTTCCTTTAATTCTTTACAAACTTGTTCTGGGGATAGGCAGACATTTTCAGGGGCAGCAGTACTTTTTAATATTCCGGTGGCTTTCAGTTGAAATGTTTGGGCACTGTGGGACATCTTGTTCCGTGCTGTTGAGTTAATTTCAAAACTTTGTGAAATATCACAGAGCTTCTTCTGAACCATGCAAACCATGCAAATCATGTTTCTTGATTACAGTCCTGGTTATTCATAAAACAGAAAGCCCCCACAGTTTCAGTGATGCTCSTTTGCAAAACCACCATGTTGAGGGAAGGTCATTCAGAAAGTTTTGTTCTAAAGCAGATACGTGGTTTGACCTTTTTGAGCTCATCTATAATATTTCAAAGCATCCACAGAATGAGTGARGGATTTATAGCACACACTGTCTCAAGGTTAGACGTAGGGTAATGGTAAGAGGAGAGAAGCACTGCAGTGTACTGTAGGCAAGGCTGTGGTGTGGTGGTTCCATCACTGGAAGTATTGAAGAATGTATTAGAAAAATATAATTCAATAACAGAATAAAATATTTTTATAAAATTAATTTTTCTTATCCTGGAGCAGAAAGAGCCAGGCAAGCTACTCTATTGCCTTTCAGTCCTGTGCTGCTCTGATTTTTATTGCAACCTTCAATGGGTTTTCCTCAATTATTTTTTCTGAGCTGTACAAAGTATTTCCTAAGAAACTTGAAACTCCCAATTACCAAGTTATACAGTCAGTAATAAAGTTGTAAAAGTTCACTTTCTAAAAATGAACAGATGGGTTTTATTCCAGAGGATTAGATATCACCAAGRATGTGTACTTAACTAGCAGAAAAAGACCAGAAGATGTCCCGAAGCAGCTACTAGGCAAAATGGTATTAAAAGCATTATCAATCTTTCTGTCATGTATAGCAAATGAAAGAAAAACTGTAACTCTSTAAAAATCAGCTGGTATTTTTCCTATGGTCACCCTTAGCCAGTGATGGTGGCAGAATTTATATGGATTTTCAATAGCTAGTGTTAAAGTATAAGATTAGGTCTTTATTTTTTTAACATAATGGGGTGTCTTGTGTCTCCCCACTGAGACTTGTCATGGAGACAAAGGATTAAACCACTGTCACAATTTAGACAGCATGGGACTACACCCAACGAATATGTTCCAATATTAAATTGTCTTGCACCATCTTTGTGCATCACTAAAAAATTGCTATATTAGAGAAACATGCTTCATTAATAAAGCTCATTTACTTTTTTACTCACACAGGACATTTTGGAGTTTTGCTACCTGATATTAGACATGCCTGAGKAGGAAGGAAACATTCAAGTCAGAAAAAAGAAGCTAACAGAAGCACAGTCAGATCTGGATTAGCAAACTATGCTGTACTAACTTGTACTTCATGGCTGGGCTGTAATTCATAAAATATTATTCCCCTCTGTCACAGGGAGTCAAATGCTTAAAAATGTGCCAAAAAATTCAAATTGCTCAGATTTTTTTCCCAAGCAAGCATATTCCCTCTCAGTTCAGACATCATATCCCTTCTCCACTCTGTAAGCTCCTCTCAGATTTAACCTGTTTCACCTGCATTCCCTTGTATAAATCCCTCTGCCTTGCAGAATCCTGGGTCCAAAGTCTCACATRGTTTCTTGGATTTTTCCATTAGTATATGGACCTTGTGATTAAAATTTTTGCTAAACTGATAATAAATCCAATTCACAGAAATGTTCAGGAAAAAAATGGTCACTCTGAAAGAGGGTTGCAGGGGGAGCTTCTCATGAAATGCAGATTTCAACTTCCTATCAACTCTTAGCCATTGTGGGACCCATGGCCTTCCTACAATGCTCTCAATACAGCTTTAAGGATGTCCCTCACCTTTCTCCTTATTTTCCTCCTACTTGGTTGTCAAAATACATTTTTCTTAACACTTGTCTGTTAAATCATATTTTCTCTTTCTTTGATGTTATTTGACAATATTCTATTTGAGAAAACAGTGCAGGTTGCAAACCAGTTCGGATTAAAAAGCTGCATTTCCAGCAAGGAAAAAACCCCACAAAACCAAACTATCAAGTACAAAAAAATGGACATTAAGATGTTGAGATGAGTCTACCGAGAATTCTTACTGCTGTATATGCAGCACTATATAGAAATCTTAGAAGATTAATCACTTACAAGCAGCAACAGATTAAAATACACATTGCACAGGGACAGACAAAGCCAGTGAAAGTCACGTCTGGATTTCAATAGCCATTTCAATGCTTCACACTAGAAGCCACCTTAGAAGAATTTTCATTTCTCACTCTCACTAAAATTATCTGTATCAAACCTTCCACCATGCTGGAAATATTTGAAAATACATTAATTTTCTTGGGTCACAACTCGGATATGCCCTCTGCATGAAAGAAAATAACCAACTTTTTTTTTTTTTAATTTGTAAGTGGGTGAATGTCTAAAGGCAAGTCATGTCCAAGGAAGAGTTTGTTCATGGCTCTGTACAGAGATATCTGACGACAGAGGAAGCCAGGAGCTGCTGTAAAGCAAGATTTTGGGATGCATAAATGAAATCTGAGAAGGGTAAGGTACCCACAGTGGGGCTAGCTTCGAGGAGTGGGGCTTAGTGATCAAAAATGAGGTCATAAGCTTCTCTTATTCACTGAGGCCCTGCTTGCACAAACCACCAATTTTTATTTCATGGAGTTTTAAGTTTCCATGTGTAGGAATCTAACTTAACAATCAAACAAGACATTTCAGAGCCACAAATATAGCTTTTTCTTTGTTATAGAGGGTCAATTCTAGGTGCTGCATAAATGTAATTCTAAAACATTTTGAGGTTTTACATCATTGCTTCTTCCAAGATCAAATCATTGCTGCTACATTTCGTGAGCATGAGCACATTTTATAGCAGCTATTGAAACATCCCATTATTGGATGTGGAGTGACAACGGGGGAACATTTTGTTAACAGACAACAATACTGCACCAGATGACTGGTCCAGGCACAAATAAAAATGGGAAATGTCTCCTGCATCACAAATTTAATCCAATAAACCCATCCCTGTGTTTACATACTAGATACTGTAAGTGGATTCTGGTCAGACTGCTTTTTCCTGCTGCAGGAGCACTTGCACCTGTGTGTTGGGAACTGCACACACAGGGCTGCCTCTCCTCTGTGTAAAAGCCCCCTCTGCTGGACCAGCCTGACATGGAAACAATGCAACAGAAAACCAGCAGGTCATCCCACTTCCTCCTCAAAAACTGGACAAGTCGGCAAAGCAGTTGTCCCTCAGCTGTCCCTTCCAGAYGGAGCCCTTTTCCCGACCGATGCAATGTGAGTCACAGAAGTGCTTTTCTAAGGCACAGCATGCTTTGATGAACACATACCTTATCTGTCCCACACATGAGGTGGGCAGAAGGCCTTTTCTCCAAAGTACGGAGGATTCCCGAGYTTCAGGCTGTTTCCTCATGTCTGGCAGAGGAAGTTGTTATCTGGTGGAGGGAGATGCCATTCCCCAAGAAATGTCTTGTACTGCCAATCTTTCCATCTTTATGGAGATGATCCTCCTATTACTGAGGAACATCTAAACTGGGCAAGATGTCAGGAAGTTGGAGAATAAAACCGAAGTGTCCCAGTGAGTTTAGCAGGCTACTCTGACACCTTGAAATCACTCAGCATTAGGGAAGTCCTGGCGTAAAAGTAAAGATTATTATTTTCCTAAACATGATGTTAAAGAGTTATTTACTCTGTTCAGAGAGAGCTACAGAGAAATAAATCTGTACCACTCCAGCTTCCTTGCTCTGATGTAGCTACATGTTTTGTATGTCCCCTTCACTCAAGAGCTGCTGAAGACAAAGCAACTTCACAGCTAYATTTGATACATTCTCATGCCTATCTGATACTTTAGACAAGCTCCATCATTTCGAGCTGCCTTCTTTCAGGTGGACCTTAACTCTTCTCCTTGCTGGTGTCACACCCAGTATCTAAGCTGCACCCGGGGATGCCCCTGTCCAGGTGCTCAATCATGCACTAGGACATCAGTTAATATGGGTTTTTTTCAATGAGCTGCCGTCTACAGCAGGAGTAACTTTTAGCATTCAGGAAGTGGAAGAGCTGTGGGTGCTTGCTGGACAAAACTGGATGCTGTTAGTACCTGGCTTCATAGTAAACCGAGTTAGGCTGTACTGTCAGTGTGAATTTTCGCGCCAGGCACTTCTGCCTTAGCAGTTAACAGTGGCACAGATCTGTGGGTTCAGCATCTAGGCTGGCCRTAACAAAGGCATTTATACAACCTCTGTGGGGTTCTTTCTGGTGCCTGGTGAGAGGGGTTTCGAGTTTCAGAACTAACAAAATGGATTATCTTCACCATGCAGTGTTTTATAACACATGCTGGAAATGACATTTAACACAAGCCCGTAAGTGAGAGGCAGTGATGCAGCCACTCACTCTGCCTTGATGGAGACTAAACATGACAGCAACTCAAATAAACACGGGGACTATCATTAGTTTGCAATAAATCTCTCTTACACGTGGCTTGCTGGAGCTGTGTGACAGCTTCTCAGAGACAAAAGAGAAAGCATCCTCAGTGAGCGAAGGGAAGAACTGGAGGGGAAAGGTCCACAAACCATTGAAGGGTGAGAGTAAAAAGCAGCTGAAACACACGACTGAGGAGAAAGGAGCCCTGTAATTTTGTGAGGACTAAAGTGAAAAGCATGTGAGGCAGGATACTCAAGGAAAGGCTTACAATTATGTTTTCACAAATTGAGTAATTARTAGAGCAATAAATGTGATCAACATTTTCAGTGCAGGTAAAAATGGCAGAGAGGCATTAAGATGTGGAGAAGAGTGACATTAGTGTGGAAGAGGTGGCATAGTTTCATGGGAGAGCATCACAGGGTTGGAGCAGGAGTGGTCCATAAAGCTGTCCAAACTATTTGCTGTGAACCATCACMCCTGGAAAGCAATGAAAATAAATAATGTTCCTTTCTTTTGGAAAACACATTGTAAATCAGGATATTAATCTGAGCCCTCAAATGACTAATTTTCTGGAACTTGTGTTCCATGTGGGAAAAATGTGAGATAATGAGACTCAACTTTCTGCTCAAATATGCTTCTCTCACAGTACTTTCTTTTTCTGATTCTACCACCTGTAAAATGAGAATAATAGTACTATCCTGCTCTATCAGACCTTCTCAAAGATAAAKGCTCTGATATTGCAAGGGCTCAGGTACAGTAGTGTCCTGAAAGAGATGAACACAGAGCAGTCTTAGCAGACCTTCTGCTCCAAACATGAACATCCCACCTCTCTGAGACAAAACATGAGGCAGTGTTTGCTGCTTTGCTGTTGTAGTTGTGGTCTCTCCCGGAGGGCTGATCTTCAAACGCATGTGGAAATCAAACAGATCAGTAAAAAACTCACTTCAAACTGTACTTTTWAAGTTCAGCAACTTTTTGACAAAAAAAAAAAAACACAACTCTTGATCAGCAGTGTTAGCTAACACAACATTTCCAAAGTTTCCTCTTTAAATTTCTCGAACCAGGAGAGAAAAGAAAAATCTGGCAGAAGAGGTTATGACCAAAGCTTTCACAATGCATCTCCTTGACATCCCAAGGATTTTCTGAGATCTGAAACGGTGCAGTTAGTGTTACCCTTTTGTCTTCTCCTTCTCCCYACGCACTCCACAAATTTGGCTCTTTCAACCCCTCCAAGCAATTTCTTGCTTGGACCARGGCTGTGTCAAAGGGATCTCATCCCTAGTCATTATCTCAATTCAGCCATGTGGAAATAGCTCTTTTTCATTTCTGAAATGAAATTTCTTTCACCTACTTGAATTTTAAACCTCACAGTTACGGCTCTGTGCAATTTTTGATCAGTTTAAATTTTCTCTTTAATCTACAACTGGAGCTGGAAAAACTGATTCTCAACAAATAACACATCCCATGATGTAAGAGTCTCTTTCCATCTGCAGAATATCTGAGACCAACTGTAATTTTCTCAAATATATTTTGTTTTCTACCACTGCCAAAAGAATGATTTTGTTCTGTAAAACTCTAGTTGCAAACACCATTCTGCAAACATCTATGCAACTGTTTGGTTTACCAATTATTTCAATAAGTACATTTGTAATTATCTACCAAGTCAGTTTGTAAAGAAATATTTAATGTTCCAGACTGAGGTTTGCTCAGCTATTATTGGCCATGATTGGGACTGGTTCCAGTCCTTGGCTGAGAGAGCAAAAATAACTGTGTAGCTTACATACATTTCTGTTTCACTGAATAATTTTGCATTTAGAGTTTGAATGTAAGTCCTCTCAGATATTCCAGATACAGTTTTTTACCAGAGAACAGACAAAACCAGACATAAAGTAGCTGCCAAAATTCACTYAAATGTTAATTCATAGCAAACATAYTTTTGCAATACCAACTTTCAAGCCTATACACCCTCAGCCAGCAACARGGACTCCCATTGATAGTGCTAAGGGCAAAAGCTTTGTGATTAAATTACAGTGTTTATAGCACCCTCCTTCGGAGAGAACAGGAAGGCTTGTTAACAGGTTAATAAAGCCAGGTGTGAAGATTAACCCAGTCATCCAGGCCTATATGTCATTACTGAATATATATGTTTTTAGAACCTGGTAAATAACAACATTAGTGTTTACTGTTATGTGCTGAATGAAGATCGGAGTAATCTTTTCCCTTTATATTATGGGATATAGAATAGTTCCTGAAAACCTATCAGCATTCTACTTCAATATAGCTTTTATTCTTCTGAGTCAGGCTCCTGGATTCGTGATTACATTGAGTAGTGAGCAAAACTAACACATGAGGAAACCAGCTCTCTGTGTTAGCAGAGAGCTAACAGCTCTCTGTGCTACAGAACTTGCCTTCTCACTTATCTGAAGTGACAGCCCCTCTGGGTATATGCTCGCTACTGTCCTTCATTTAAATGCTACAACTTCTTTTCTTTAAATGCACTTATTTTCAACAGAAGACTAAACAACCGTTATATCCTAATTTAATCCATGTAAAACCTCACATCTRAAAGGCTTGGACAATAAAATGAAAGGAGATGTTAACACTGAGTGCAAATGCCCAAAACCAGACTTTAGCACACAATTATCTTACAAATAAAAATTACATGACAAGGCTCCAATGGAGCTTAGAGCCCAGTTCCTGATCTCTCTGCAAGATAGTCTGAAAACCAGGGGCACTGAACCCCTTGGCAATTTAGAAAGCTAGTTTTATCAGAGCTACTGTTAACTCCTGGTTGTTCATGGACAGATTATCCAGGTTGCAGCTCAGTTGGGTCCTGTTTTCTCAAAAAAACTCTTTGGCCACCACACGGAGCCCAGCACGAATCTTCAAATTTTCRTGCAGGAAAAAGAACTTCTTTCTAAGCTGAAGTCTCCAAATCCCCTTTTTTCCCTCCAGTTACACATTTCTGTACAGAAATTAAATCAGTTCTTTATGTCTTTATCTTCATGCCTGCCACATTAAAACAATAGCTCAAATTTCTATTCCTCTTGTGCACATTTTATCAAATTTCTTCCCAACTGATAGTTTGGGGAGAATATTAAGCAAAGAAATTTGCTGTAGATACCTCCTTTCCCAAAAAGGAAAAAAAAAATCTGCACAAATTCACTAACCTATTCAAGGCTGTTGCTATGCGTTATCTCTACTATATAGTCATTATTGTCAAATTCTCCCAACATGTCCCCAAAAGGTTTGATATGAGCTTTGGGAGAAACACTGAACAGGTTTTTAGGTGTATACAAATTAGTTCACATCTCTGTTTAATGGCACTGTCTGGCAGCAGAACAGGTTAAGCTTTTAATACTATCTTATTTTACAGCTCCAAAGGAAAAATAAGTTTCCCGGGTTTGCAACTTGCACTTGTGCATTTTGACATGATAGTTGCCAATAACAGGATTTGGGAAAAATGAAAGAGAAAATAAGGGAGGAGACACTGTAAAGCCAATGGGAAACTCACCTGAGATGCCACGACTGTGGCCTTGCATTTTGCAGTTCTTCAGATGTGCAGTGTTTTTGGTTCAGCGAAATAGTTTCTCACGCACTTTTGTGTAAACATGAATTGTTGACCTAACGGCAAGGATTGTTATGAATTCCTAACCTATGTGATAGACATTATTACTAACCAGTGGACAGCAGGAGGTGGTATCTCCATCCTCCAATCCACGGTGAATTTGGAAAACATATAAATAAAATGAGGGCAGAGGCCAGCTCTCTCTCTTCCTCCTCACCTCGTCCTCCATTTTGGCCTCTGCCTGTTGGAGAACCCTGACAGCTGTGTCCGTGTGTTTATTCGAACCTGAGAACAACACACGACCATCCGTATGTTGCCTTGGAACAATGTTTCTCATGCTTGCGCTGTGTACCAGATGCAAAAATCAGAGAGGTAACCCAGGAACCAGAGACAGGATCTAGAAAAGAAATAGACACCTTCTCAATAACGGTTTACAAATTATTTTCCTTCTGATTCACCAAGGTCATGGAAAACCACCTGCTGGAAGACAGCCTGTAGCATTCCCTAGCCAGTCAGCTCCCCACAGGCTGTGATCCTGCCATTGTGCCCATATGAGCTCCCTTGCGCTTCCTCAGATGTGCTTTGAGAAGTTGAAAAGAGTCAGAGACCTGGAGGACCCCACTCGGATTCAGGGAGCTGCTGCTGAACTCCCTGACTTTGCTCATGCTCTCTGGCACACACGCCCCTGGCATGGTCCAGGGATCATGTTGCCCTGGTGACTCATGCAGGGACCTGGTGGGGGCTGCCACAGCTCCTTYCTCTCCTGTGCACTTAGGTTTCCATTGCTCAGAGAACCAGGTGCCAGCAGTAGAGGTACGTGCAGGTCTCATTGAGCGGTGGTGACAGGTTTGGCCAAGGCAAGAAGGTGACCTGGGAGCTGGGAATTGATTCCAGTTTAGACACAAAGTATCATGAATTACTTTTTTCTACTGTATCAATTTGTGGAAGCTCACATGCAACCAGAAATCACTGAAAACAGTGAAAAAATGCACCAGGAAATCTGCAGAAGGATCAAGATCTTTGAAAGTGTTTGACCTTTTAGCTTTAGGTGTGAGAACACTGAAGACAAGGAGAGAAGGACAGAGGAGGGTTCATGCTGACCCCATCCATGAGAGTGCTGCTAAGCCACAAGTATCAGAAGCCACCCAGCTTTAGTAAATGCAGCCACATAGGAGAACATGTTGCACAGGTGGATGTAAGTGCCTTTCTGCACTCAAAAAAATTACTCACTCTACGCATGCCTCAGGTGCCCTGTTCATAAATACAAATAATGTTTCTCTCCAGCCAGGATTCATTAAGATCAGTGAAGCACTTAAGAGTTTGGATGGAAGTGTTTTCTCTATAAATACGGCCAATAATATTACACACTGAGTCATCATTCCTTCAAGAAACACAACTGAAATAGATTTAGTGACGTAGAAAGGTTTTGGGGGGGCATCTGTGTACTTCCAGGAGTTTCAGAAGGGCTCAGAGAGTAAAGGCAGTGAGGTGGCTCTGCTCCATTAATGTAAGTCCTGCTCCATTAATTTTGGTCTCGCTTTTGTTGGGCAAATTGTATAATTTTTCCGAGACAGCACTGGATGCGCAACCCAAAATTTTATTTCCTGAATTTTAACAATAAGTCCCTTTTGCCAGAAGCCTTTTGTAAATGCACACTAAAGAAAACAGCAACCAGTAAATGGTTGTTAGACAATGTTAGTAATGGCTGTTAGACACCTCATAGTAATAATTAGCATTTTATGTCTCTTCATATGGTCAAAGCAACATGTGCAAGTTACCCAATTTAACCCAGCTCCTTGGGATTCTCTTGCTCCACTGCACTGGGCAGCTCCATGCCCACCTACATGGCTCAGCAGCCCATGCCAGCTAGAAGATGGATGGTACAGCCTTCAGTATGCTGCCCAGCTGCCTCAAGCCTACCTGGCCACCCATGGTATTCCATCGAGCCACGGACCAACTTTCCTAGCAAGCTTTTCCAAGCACAGTCACCTACCAGAAGCTACCCCTCCCTGGGCTGCAAAGCAGCTCTGTAGCAAAGCCCAAGGGCAGCTTGCAGGACCCAGAGAAAGGGCAAACCCTTGTCCAAGCCTCAGACTGAGCACATAGGGCAGGATAGGGTTGTGTGTCCCCTGGTGCCCTAATCCTGGCTGACTGATGAGGATGCCCCTGAGAGCCAAAACTGGAAGGTGCCTCCATGTGCTCAAAACACTGGAGGAACTCCTGGTTCCCTTCGAGTTTCCCAGGGCCTCGCTGTGGAATGGAAGACCCTTGAATCTGCAGCAAGGCACAATTCAAATTTCAGACCCTCTGAGACCACCCACAGTCTCCCCAAAGCTTTTGCCACTCTCACCTGCCACTAAACACGAGGTTTCTTTTCCTAATGCAAAATACAATGATAAAGAGGTTAAGCCAAACAAAGCTCAACTGTCCCCCCTCTCCTCTGTGGAGAGGGTACGAGTTTCTCCCTTCTCTCATCAAACAGACACCTTTGGACAGCTAAGTGGGTTAATGCACATAGCTGAACCACAAGGACAATCCACATGGGAAAAGGGAAAGCAAAAGCTTTTAGCCTAAACCTTGGCAATGGAGATTTGTCCTGCCAATGAAAACTTTAAATGTCTCCTACTGTCTTTCCTCAGTCCCTCATTTCACCCCCAAATGGGCATAAAATRTTGGTGCAAGTCACTGATCTCTGGTTGTGTCTCTGCATCAAATACACACATAGAGCTACAGATAATTTTTTTTCTTTTAAATAGAAATTATTTCAAAAACTGAATTGTTAGCCCATCAAAATCAAGGGTCAAATTACCTTTGATATAAACAGGATCAGGCCTTCATAACATGATGTGTGTTAATCTGTGATAAAGGTGCGTATTTTAATGAAAGAGATCAGCTAAAGTAGTAACAGCTTATCTCAGCTTTCTAAAGATTCCTTGAATATGGGTCCCCAGATCCCTATTTTGTGTGTTCTCACATTAATGCACTGTGATATTTCACCTCCCCCTGCTTTAATCTCCTGACTGTCAGTGTWGTGTAATACTGTGAGGTTTTGGTTTGGGGGGTTGTCAGTGTTTGGGCTTTTTTAATTAAATCTAAATAAACTTTAACCGTATTACAATCTAGGAATGTCTAGAATAGGTATTTAAATATCCTTGCTCATAAACTGAAGCTGCACTAAATTCAGACCTTGAGATTAAATCCTGAAAGATTCCAGGGACAGTTTCAGTACTGGCTCCATGACCTGTCCTGGAGAGCAGATCTCAAACTCAGAAGTACAGTTTCTACACGCCCCAGTATACTAGTTGCCAACAGCACCCCAAATACCCTGCACACACTATTTCAGAAGTGAGCCAAATCCTCATGTAGGTTTGATGACSTGGTGCCCCAACCACGGAAGGATCAAATTGTGTCCCTTGGCCCATCTTCAGAAGAAATGAGCTTAAGTCAGTTACACCAACCGCTCTTGAACAGATAGACTGAAGATAAGTGTGCACACAATTGAAATATTTTAACTGGTTTTTACTCTTTTACTTACAAAAAATGTCTTTTTAAATTAGTGTTTATGCAAACAGTTTTGCATCCCCTGCTCTACCTGTTTTTCTCAAACCAGCAGGACAGAATTTGATTTAAAATACAAGAAAGAAGTCTCATTTTCTCCTGCATATGGCAAAGCTACGTGGTTGTACTCTTCTTCCAATTCACTCTTCACATTTTCACTTCTTGAGAGTGACTTTTCTGAATGTACAAATATATAGTCTGACTGTTTAGAGGAACAAAATTGTAGAATCACTGAATATACTGAGTTGGAATAAATTTTTGCCTTTCTCTCTTTTTTCCCCATTCTGTYTTTTCAATAGACCAACCAAAACCCCTCAGCTTAAAGCTCTGAACCTGCCTGCAGCACCACTGAAGAAACTGCTGGCAGCACACAGAGCTGAACACCCACATAAACCTCTCCAGGGCTGGGGACTGAGCCCTCTCCAGCTCCTGGTCTCCTACAGTTCAGCCTGGCATTGACCRTAGGAGGGAAGGCGAGTGATGGATGGAGGCTGACAGGAGCATTGCCCCGTCACTCTCCTGGKGGCTGAGCTCTGGTTTCAGCAGGATGCTCAGCCACTACTGTGCACAAGGCCCTTGGAGAGCTGTTTCTGCYGGCGAGGAGTCTCCCTGCTGAACCGTGCTCAGATCTCAACAGGGCCTCACATGTAATACTAGAAAGTGCTTGTCAACCCTCTCCTTGCTCAAAGCATTTYGTGCCTCACACTTTCCTTCAGGATGTTTCTTACTCCTTGTCACTGGTGGGAGGCWCAGCCACATCACTTCAAGAGACTGTTTACAAGGCACCATGGGGCAGTCTAGAGGAAAGTCATGAAAAATTGATTTTTGTAGCTCAAAAGCAGGTCTGTCCAACTAAAGCCTGACAGTAGATTTGCCTACTAGAGAGGGCAAGAGCCTTTCACTGCAAATGTACATGCAATGTGACACCRTCTTCACCTGTGGTTTTCCTCCAGTGCACTCCTTTCTGTCGCCATAGATCTTTGCAAAGCAGAAAGGAGATGGATCAGACCTGCAGGTACCGTCCTGGTGTCACAGGTCCAAATCTGGTTAACAGGACCTACCCATTTACAGCAGGTCTACACCAGCACAGGGGAATTCAGCCTGCCTCTGGCTGCATTTCATATGATCTATAGATACACAATATATGAAGTTAATCGTGCGTACAAGAGCTTCATATTCATTACTCAGTGATATATAAAATATATTTTTTTATCTATTAAATCTTCACTATCTGCAATTATTCCTCAGGGTACAATAGATAGTGAGTCAGCAGGCACAGATTTAATTATCAGTTTTTACTGTAAGATGATGATGTTTATTGATATCACTATCAGACAGACACTGAAATGAAGCAGATGTTAATCTGAGGTTAAGCTCCAGGAGGCGCCTAGCAGTCTGACCAAAGGGACTGATGTTCATCAGATAATAAAAGAGGAGACCTCCCTGCCTTCCTCCCTCCCTCCTCCAGAGGCCTGCACAGAGCTCACAGATGTACAGCCTTGTTTTGCAAATTCCTCCTCGCACCATTTCCATCCCCCTCTAACAAGCAGCTTGCCCCTTATTGCAGAGCTTTCAGTCGACTTTAGCAGACAGTTTAACCCAGCATCCTATTTTGCTTACATAAGAACTTCATGGTTGGATTTGGTTTATTTTTCCCCAGTATGTCCTAAACGGTGATGCCAGAGAAGTTGAAAACAGAAGTGAAGTGGTCACAAAGCTTCTCTGACATCACAGTTGTGAGCAGAAAGTCTGTCACTGATTCCCATCCCGGCAATGTCTGCCTTAAGTAAATCCACAGCAAGGCGAAACACTGCTCTCAAGTTCAAATGGTACAATGGAATGGAAAGGGACATTCTGTGGGGGAGGGGAGCGTGACAAAGTAACAGCAGCTTTCTACATGTCTCAGAATGCCATCCCTTTCTAGTGTTGAGAGTAATAACGTGACAGCCTATATATTAACAAAAATATGCTGGTGGCTGACACTAACCGAAATATATTAATGTTTAACATTGGAACTTGCAAAATGACTGGTGAGCTGGTGCAAATGATCATTTCATGGGTATTTCAGTGCTACACTTCTTTCCTAACAAGAACATATCTGTCAGTTCCAGTGGGAGATCAGTGGAAGAAAATCCCCGCATGATGTCTTTTCTACATAGACACTGGTGCTGCATCCTACAGCAACACCACACTTTCTATTATTGCCATGTGTGGATCAGCAAGGGCATGATTAAGCCATACCGTGTTGCATTCAGACCCTTCTGTTCTGCTTTCAGCCCAGGAGAGGCGTGGTCCCGCCTTGTGACCAGCCTGCCACACCAGCTGGGTGATTGATCTTCCTCTGGCCCTGGCTTGGGCAGACATGGACAAGTCTCTGGGAATAGGACTGCAGGGCATGGCACAAGCAGTCTTTGCATGGGAGGGGTGTCTCATGCACCCAAAGAGCTGGTTGTCTCGAGAGGTACAAACAAAGAGACACAGAAAATTCATTTATTCACTAGCAAAGCTGATCAATTGAAAATTATTAAATGAGACACAGAAATAAAGCACCTCATTGRCCAACATCAAAGAGCAGTTAAGTGGTGAACCTGGAACCAGAACAGAAGGTTGCTGGATTATATTGATTCATGCAGTCCCTCAGGTYATATTTGCTCTGTTAAGGTCAAACCCAGAGTTTGACAGAACATGAAGATCCTCTGCTTAAGGTCCTGCTCTTACCACCACCCCAGCTTGATACCTGGATGCAGGACCTTCAAAAAGCCGACACTGGTATATGTTCAAGGCACTCTAAAAACCTTGCTTTAAATTACTAGGAAGAGAGATTTAATAACCCTGGAGACTGGCAGAGTTAATGAGATGGGGGAGCAATGATCCTTTTTTTCAATTAAAAGGGAAAAAGAAGGAGAGAGACCAGCCTTTGGAATTTCAACACAGGAGAACAGATCATTTGCAAAAGAATCACACTCAATCTCTCTGCCTAGCTGAAAGGAATTTGTGGTTTCATTTCAGGCCCTTTTGGACTGTTTTTCATGTCAAAATTACATGTTTGCTATACTTTGTCGCTCTTCCAAGATTTACTGAAACAAAGGAAACATTTGAATAAGATTTGAGACAACTTCTTTCTCACCTGTCAGGAAGGTAATCCCCAACCTTCAGATAAATGTGGGCATGTGGTTTCCAGTATTCTCACTCCATATGTCTTCACAAACACCAAATAGATCTAAAGTAAAAGGACAGGTTTTTTCCTCCATAGATCAAGAGGTTACAGTGATGGACCTTGCCCAGGATGATCCAGACTTTCTCCCATGTAATGCCTTCATTTGCACTCCCTATAGAAATACAGACTCCCTGGCACAGAAATGAGGAGAAAGAGAGAAGATACCAACCCATTCCAGCACTACTGATCTTAGACATATCAGCAGTAACTGGAACAAAAGCATTATGTCCATTTTAGGAATCGAACTTTATAGGTGAACCACTGCAACATTTGAGTACAAGGTTACACTCACTGTAACTCTGAGATGAGGTAGACACTTCATCGCGGTTGTTTTGTCCCGACTCTCATTCCTGAAGAGGGAGGGACTTCAGCAAAACAGCAAAAATAAAAGGTGGACATAGAAAGCCACATTTGTGCCACACCACACCTCCAGCCCCAATTAAAGGGAAGTTCAGTCTGTGTATATGCATTCATATGAGGAATTTTTGCTGGTAGAACTGTTTCAGTCACAAATCACACCTCTCGGCACTCTGGCCACTGCTTTTTACAGTAGGTCCAGCCCTTGCCTTATCCCAGAGGGAACAGTTTCCTGTGCTATAAAATATAACACAGGGTGAAAACTTGAATCACCAAGCTCAGCAGCCTTGACTCAACCAAAGCCTCCTCGCTTCCAGTATGAGCTGTTGGGTCTGGAACCAGCRTGAACAGGTCAGGCAGGGGAAACAGCAACTGGACTGACTGCTGCCCAGTTGGCTCCACCACTTGCCGGCTGGAGTGCATCTCTCAGTCCTTTTGCTTTTCTTGTTACATGGCTGGATAGCTTTCCAGAGCAAGGAAATAGAAAGGTGTGGGGGGGTGGAAATAAAGGGGAAAAAAGGTGCTTTACATGAGATTTTTCCATTGGAGAAGGATGTGGGTGTGCAATTAATTCTTTCCAAAAAGGCAAACACTGACCTAGCCAAGATTTTCTTCGAAAACCAATTGACACACCAATACAACATTTAGCATGCAGTATAGGGAAGTCTGTATGACACACTGTGGTGTTTCTTTCTGACATAAATGGAGAGAAGTTATACATAATGCAAAACCCTAAATGCTGACAGACATTCGCAAGAATGTTTACATTTATTTTTCATAGCCCCAAGAAATCGATCTGTAAGGACATCCCACGAGAGAGTGCATTTGGCCCTGAAATATTGTCCTGGGAGACTGTGTTTCTGTCTTCCATCTGACACATTTTACAGAGGGTATCAGCATGTGGATTTGCACCTCAGCTGTGTCATAAGCAAAGAATTGCTATTGTTTTAATATGCTATGCTGGGACATTTAAACATTGATATTGTGAGGTACTACTTTACAATTCCCATTAGATTTGTTGTAAAGCACAGATTTATGAAACAAAATATTGCTGTATTCACCCATAAAACTCTATGTTATAGCAGTATTGAGCATCTGGTTTCAATCACAGGTCAGGAAATTCAGTGTTCTAGCTGGAACTCCATCCTCTCCTAAACTCACATTGTTTAACTTCTGCAGCTCAGATGTGAACAGGTTCCTTAGAAGCCTCACTGCACCTACTGAAAGATAAGCACAACAGGCATATGGATTTGGAATGAAATGACATTATCAGGGACATTTCTGCTTTCTGGGTCTTTCTGATGAAACAGCTTGCACAGAAGCAGCAAAGCAGGACAAAGAGACCACRAAACGTGACTGCTAATAGTCTACACAAATGGTTACTATTGTGAAGCAGGCGCATTTGAACTCAGCTTCCAAATCTAAGATCTATCTGAAAGTGGTTTAATACTTTTTAAGATTCTGTTTAAATGAATTTAATGCTTCCTTTTTTTAAAACCTCATTAGGAATTTTGCCAATAAAATACAATCAGGACTGAGCACCAAACTAATTTTTTTTAGTGCAAATCTATTCTAAATCACTTTGGTCATGAGTAAATCAAAAATCCATAAAAGGAAAGAAAATAAATGAGTGTAATGCACATAAACAAAGTGGTTGGATAATGTTGGACAATGAGTTTTGAATGCACCATTTAATAATTTTCAATTTATTAGCTTCGCTAGTGAATAAATGAATTTTCATTTATGGGGTTTTTGTAAGTGTTCTACAATATATCTGGTATTCTCTTATTGATTTCTGTCCTTGTTCTTGAGGCTTTGCTCTGCTCAAACAGCTAAGTCATGCTGTCAGCTACAAATTTGATTAAAAATTGAGCCCCAAAACCCTCCCCAAGAAAATAAATGGAGTATCAAAGTATAGCTGAACTTTCAAAAGTTCCTTTCAGCTGTGATGCTACACATTCACATGACTCTTCTCTGAAGTTTAGCTAAACTCTTGTGATCTGCAAAGTTCTGCAAGAAAAAACTTTTCAGAAAGGCCTGAAGAGGCAAAAAAGAAACCCTACAAAACACCCCTGAACATCTCATGCGCTGCAGGACTGGAGCTGTGACTGGAAATCTTGCAGAGAATTAGCCAGCCTCTCCATTTGCACAACACTGATTATAGATGTTTATCAAGAGAGAGATGCTACCTCAAGTTCACTATCACTTCTCTCTCCAGCAGCCAAGAAGAAAAATCATGCACTCACATTTATATTTACCTCTTACAGTTTTWAAGAAAAATGTGACATACTGCTCAAAGTATCTGTAGATGGAGGCCACTTTCTTCCAACATTACACTGAAGCAATTTACTGCTGTCCCCCTTAGGACAGAAAATGTTAAGTTACAGATTTAAACTAATTCACAATGTGGTAATGTAAGGATAGAAACACACAAGCATGCATACAGAAGAGCCTCGAAACATTGCACTAGAAATGGTAGTTTCACAAATGGAGATAAGGGGAGAGATCTGTAAAGAACAGTTTACATTAATTTATGTCACATGAGATACAATCTAGATTTGTGTTCAGGAAAGGCTGTTCTGATGAACCACTGCCTTTAACCACTGTTTCTTCATTCCCTCTGCCTCTTCTAGAGCATTTACAGAATAAATAAACTCCTATTTAATTTTTATGATGAGGAGATTCAAAACCTGCCAGCCATCGTCATTTAAGATGTTGCCTGTCCTTGAGGGCATTTGTTTGGCTTTTGTGTTTTTGAAGAAGCAGACTGTGGATGCCTGTTACCTATGCACAGTATGCAGGATAAATGCAAATACTTAGTGGTGTACCAAATATGACCCTTGGATTTTGCAGATGGAAAGCAGAGGGATACTACCCAGGTTACTAAGCCATCTAAATGTAAGGCTGAATGACCTGTAGTAGAACAATAGATGGTGAAAAAAAAGTAGCTAAAACCAAACCAGAAGAAAAAATACACATTAAACTGGAAAAAGGTGAAATGTGAAATCTATCCCTTTTCTATAAACACAYGTGGAAAGAATAACACCTAGCCTTTTTTATTCTTGGCTTTCCCCCCTCCACCTCCTTTACATTCCAAGAGAAGATCTGCCAACATTTGGCCATATCCGTTTCTCTTTTGTTGTTTGCCAGTATTAGYGCACTCTAGCACACATTCTTTCCTAAGACTTCAAAACCAGTCATTTGTTAGGTCCAACTGTTTAACGGACCCAGCCACCCTTCCCTCCTTTGCTTGGAGCAAGCTGGGTGGTTCACAGGCGTTCCCATACCCCAGCTTACACGCTTGGGTTTGGCTGGAACCTCTAAGTGAGAAGACTCCTGAACCAGACCTCACACTGCATGCCTTGTGTTGCTGGAGATCAGAAGACCTCACACTAAAACATCCAAATGCTTCTAATGCTCCCTTTGTCTAAAGTACACATTGAGGCAAACATACCTGTGTTTTGCTTATTGAAGCTGCTGGTGCAGAGCTTCAGTACTTCTGTTCTGTAAAGCATTTCTAAAATCTTAGATCTGGATCTGCTTATGATTGTACAGATAAACAGAGAGTGAATTCACCTCTACACTAAAAGTTAGCACAGTTTTACCTCTTTTAAGTTGGACTCTATGGCGAACAGGCTCTCGACAAAGGGCTGAGTTTTACCAAAAAAGATTAGCTAACATAATTAAAAAATGAAATATTGAGTAAGTTAGGGTGTGCAGTACTCACTCTTTGAATATAATAATGTGAGAACGGGGTAAGATTCAGATCTGATGTAAAATGTGCCAACACAACATTGCTAAGCTGCATCAATTCTAACAGGTTTTAGTCTGTCCCTGGAGCAGAAAGGAATATAAATTTCTATCAGTTTGATTCCAAGTCCACTGATTTTAATGTTAACTTTACTAATAAGAGTAGCCTTTCTGTTGGAACTTCTTCCAAAGATTAAAAAGACCCTATCACACCAAGAGCTACTACAATACAGGCAACAATTCTTGTACCCTGCTCCCTCCCTCCCTCCCTCCCCTATCCCTCAACTCCCTCTCTCTCTCTCTCTCTCTCTCTCTCTCTCTTTCTCTCCCTCCCCCCATCTCTTTTTTTCTTCTTGTGGAGAAGAAGCTTGCAAGGACCTGCTGAGTTATTGAGTTATTTGCCTGATGTCATCCCATGAGCCATGGAGTGAGGAACAGAACCAGGGGCTCCTGAGTGCTCACTACCACTCTCTGAGGYAGCAGTACCCTCAGCCACAAAGCCCTGAATTTGCATTTTGAGGGAACGTTATCTGGGATGCAGAGGAAGAGTAGTGAACCACTGGCTGGACAAAGACTTTAGGTTTGGTTTATTATTGCATTCGGCCACAAAGGCAGGTCAGATCCAGATCCAGCTGCCTCAACATTTGGTAGTGTTCAGCTTTGGGGTCAAGTTCCCCCTCTATTACAAAAATGGATTCATAGTGTGTTTTGATGTACTTTCTACAATTCGTACAGATTATTAGGTATGAGAAAAGAGAAAAGAACTATTATGACTACAACATATAATAAGCAGTAGGGGGTGCCTTGCTATTATATCGCTGCCTGCTGAAGGTGGTGTTTAGCACATTTCTGTGTTTAGGCCAACAAAACTATCTTATAGGTAAAAAATCATTGTACAGTGATTAAAGACACTGACAACCCTAAAAAAATGGATGGTTAGTATCATGTTTAGGTTCCCATTTGGGAGATTGTGCAGAGAAGAGTGTTGCCTAAAACTAACTGCTGTTGACCATTGGAGAAATGGGGAAAGATACTATAATCTTATGCAATCCCAGTTTTGGTCTGTTCCCTTGACCTGGATTAACCTTTATCCTTTTATCTGTATTTTAATTCCAAACACCTCGCTTAAATGCGACTGTATCCAGGTCTCTGCTAAAAGCTTTAATGAGCAACACTAAGGTCAGCAGAACTGTTTGAACTTTATTATTATTTCATACAAATGCTGTAGGGATCTTTGAATCTCCCATAATTACTAGTTATTTTGGTCTCCAGTGGGATGTTCAGCATCTGGCTGTATTAGTTTATTGATTTCTTTTTTAAATGGTTGTTTTCCAAGAGCCATTTAAAATACATGTTTCTTCTTCTTAACTTACTTACAGGCACACACACTGAACAAAGGCTGCACAGAACTGGGTCCAACTTTCTTTTGCAAAGAAGAAGTAAACAGGAAAATGGTCTTTATAATCTTAGTGTAAATATTTCTATTTCTTTCTTGAGTGAAGAAATTATAAATTTATACATTTATRCACTTTCACTACACTTACTACATTATGATTAACTACTGTTAAGAGACTGATGAAATATCAACTGCACATTCTTTCAATTTATTACATCACAATCAAATGTTTTACTTTGTGCAATCAATATTAACAAAGATCATGTTCATTTAAGTGTGCACGCTGTTTTGTATATTGAATATAGCACATAAAACTTGTCTTTAATCAACAGAAATCCCAGAGTAGCTAATTATTTTATAAATTATTAAGTATTCTTTTCATTGTTTGCATCCTCTTAATACCTAGGAAACTTATTAATGGGCCAGGACTCCAGCTGTTCTGTTTCCAGTATCTGCTCACATAAAAGTGAGTAATTCCCTTACGTTGTGTCTTTTGGCTTACTTTTAAAACCAGTCCAAATAGGTTTGGATAAAGCCCACACGGGTGAGGCCAATATTGCAACGTGGACTGAAAACTGGCTGTCAGACAGGATCCCAAAACCCACAATGAGCATGCAGTGAGGGCCAGACTGACAGGGACAGATTAGGGGTAACATGGACAAGACTATCTGTGATCTGAAGCTCCTGGAATGCACATGGTATAAAACCAGATACTTGGAAAAGTGACAGTGTCAGGCAGCAGTGAGCACAAGCAAAAATGGTTCTAGAACTCGGATGTTCTTAAAATTATTCTTGGAGATTATGTCCTAACTTCTTACCTGGAAAACAGACAGCTGCCAGACTACAGGGTCTTGATCTGTGAAGTGTGAAAATTCCTTCTAGGCTTTGGGTTAGCTTGCATCTAATGGAATGGAAGAGCCATAACCATCCCCTCCAAAGAGAAAGTGCAGGAGGAGAAGACATTTTGGTTGTAATACCTAGGCTTGAGGAGGAAGAGGTGATAGTGGCCAGGAACCCAGGACAAAAGGGCTTCTGCATCTTTATGMATGATTATTGCAGCAGTTACCCCAAAAGTCAAGTTCCAAAGTCTTGGAGTTGCAGGATATTAAGGATCCCTAAATCTGGTTAGAAGGGACTAAGGCTTTTCACGGATCTGAATCTAGTCCACCTCGGTACTGAGGAGTGCCTGAAAGTTAATCCCATGATGAATGGTCTTCACAAAGTTGGCTGGTTCTGGTCCACATCAAAACTGGCATTAAACAGCAGTCTCAATAAAAGATCAGAGAAACATAAGCCAAATTAGGCTATCATCCTTGCAGATTGTGTTTGGTGTGCATTCCTGGGCTCTGGGGGAGGCTTCTAATGCCACTAACTTCTTTCCCTTTCACATGCACAGAGATAAAGATGGCCAGTTATCAGAGAGTGAAGCAATAACACCAAGTGTGTCCTGAAGACTAATGGAACACTGTAGGCATCACCCTGAAATAACATGAGATAAAATTACTCTCAATAAGACAAAAACACAATATATATTAAGAAGGCATAAGCTTCCCCAAATTAATCCCATTCTGAATAATTTTTTACTTTTTTCATAGAATGTTTTTGGAAAGGTTTTCATCCTGAAGAGATTACCAAGATGAAATATTTTTGCCTGAACAGATAAACCTCTGCAAGTGACTGCAAAAGGGATGTAAAATTAGATGTGTCACACAGTTCTGGCTAGGAACAATTGCATCACCTGTGTCCACTACAAATAAGCATGAGTCATTCCTCGCTTGCAATAAAAATACGGCTTTAGAGAATTGAAATGCCAATTTCAATGAAGTCAAGATTTACTAAACTAAACAAAGTGATTTTCTCCCTGGCTCTTTAAAATGGCCCATGGTTTTCTCACTTTGGACTTGTCAAGCTTTTCTCCCAATATGTTTCTAAATTCCTCTTTTACAGCTTAATATAACATGTGACAGTTTCATTTTTAAAAGTCAGACTACACCAGTAGGATTTAAGATCAATACTAAGTTTGTTACGTACACGGAAATTCTAATGATTWAAAAAGCTTTTTTGGTGAAGCAAATTTAGCCAAAAAAACTGAGGAACCTCCAGGATTCAACTATTTTACTTCAACTGACCTGCATGTAAAGCCTGAAAAGAACATCTTGGCAATCAATTTGAAAACATATAGCGAAGCCGTGGATAATATTTCTGGACAGATAAGTAGCAGCATTCATAACAGTCATTTGAATGTGCACAAAAAGGATTACATGGCTCTTACTGGTTTATGGGAAGGTATAACTAAAATATAGATTAAAATTTACCGTATTCAAGGTGGATCTACCTATGAGCTGCAGCAGATAATCCTCATTTGTATAGATTCTCTAGGTGGAGAACAACAACCCCATGATACCTTCAYGTGTTGCACCAACACACAGTAGACTGTGGCTGTATGAAACCAGTGGAGCTTTCAGCACGCAAGACATGGGTTAACCRAGACCGGAATTGTGCACTCTCTTCTCTTAGAACAAGAGGGACACCACGGATTTTTGTCTGGTATTTTTTTTTATTTTATAAATCAATAGCTTTATAAACATACAAATAAAACAAATATATTATATTTGTGTTGAAGTATCATTTCAAGGTCTTACACTAAACATTATTGTGAGTTTAGAGCTGAGTTTAGGAAATATTTAAAACTCCAAACACTCTAATTGCAAAAACGTATCAGCTTGATTTCCCTATCTTATTCTGTAAAGAATACTATCKAATTTAAAATTAGATCCTTGAACTGAAGGGCAGAAAAGTAAAAAAAAAAAGCCAGGATAGAATAGCAAACTAATTTTTAAGGAGTCTGAAAATCTTTATTTATGCAAGGTTCAAAGTTACAAATCTTTATTTCTTTTGACTGGGGAAACTTTCAACTAAATGTTGACTGTCATTCAACACACCACTTGGATTTTAAGCACACAAACATACTCCAACAGAGAAACTCAAGTGCAGGGATCAAAGCCTTTCTACTGTGTAGTTCTCATSRAAATAAAATGGYTTTCTGAATTGGGGCCTTTACACCTGGACTCTCTTCCCATTAAAATACAGAGGATCAGTAATGAACTGAAAGACCAGGGAATCCAAACGGGTTGCTTTTAATAATGTTAATGAAATTGAATTCTACTGAACTTAAAATCAAATCTACCAAATACTAATGGTTCAACACAGTGGTTGCCTGCTCCTGAACACAGTTTAGTATGCCAACAYCTCTCAACTATTGCTCTTTCTGTGGAAGGACCGCTGTTGCCATTCACACAAGAGAATGAGTCTTCACTGCTATTAATTCCAACTAAGCTCTGGAAATGCCTATTTTACAAGTTTATGCTGACTCCAGAACTGATGTGATTAGAAAACAGACTCACTTTAGATGTTAAATAAGTGACAACCCTCTACAAAACATAGCATTATAATTTTTGTAACTCTGGCAGCTTGGACTCAATGTTCTTACTGTTTGCACCAGCATAAAACAAAACTGACTTCACGAAGTTATTTCAGTGTGTAACCRTTTTGGACAAGAGGTAAGAGCTTTTCAATATGTTTTCCCACATTGGCCTACAGAGCTGGTAAAAAAATTACAACATTCCATTATCTTTCTGGCAGGATTCAAAAAAAAACCAGAAAAGCAGAATAGTAAACACACAGATTAGTAAYATTTGCCACTATTATCCAGCTTAGGCATTACAAGGAACACTAGTGGTGGGCACTGTAGCAGAATTTAAAGGTTACTCACTAGGACTGAGAGTTTCCCTACAAATAACAAAAACATTATTAGTAACTTAGCTGATTTCCAGGTATCTTTCAAAATGTTCTGAAGATGGCCTTAGAAAGTCAAGACAAGTGAAAATCACCTGATATCACAGAATGTTCTGAGCTGGAAGGGACCCACCAGGATCATCAAGTCCAACTCTTAAGTGAAAGGCCCATACGAGGATCAAACCCACAACCTTGGTGGTGTCAGCACCATGCTCCTACCAGCTGAGATAATGTCACGATAAACAACTTACCTCATCTCTGCATACAACAGAGCTTTATAAGAGACTAAATAACTGGAAGGGAACTGTAGCAGTTAGAAAGCCAGTTACAAGAAAAATTGGTTTAGTTTTCCAGTTGTTCTTTCAGATTTAAGAGGCAGCTCAAAKCAGTGGAGTGGAAATCAGTCCAAACTGAAGTGGTTGTTTCGGGTATTTTGTCCCACTCCTGTTCTTTTGGAACAGCCACTGGCTGAACTTCTGTCCTCACACTGAGCCCTGTATAATGGACCAGGTTTTGGTGCCAGCCGCACTTGAAGCAAGAACATCTCCAGCACATGCCTCTCCACAGCACTGAAAGCAGACACAGGCCCACTTCCTCGCTCCAGAAGTAATTCTGTTATGTTCTGAAGGACCAGTGTAGACTGGGGGAAAAAAATGGAAGAATCACCTTTTCCCTCAAATGTTACCCATCATTAATAACACATGCCCACAAACCATCCTCCAGCACACCAAACCAGAGAAATGCAAGATCCCTCTTGGTGCTCACTCACAGAAGCAGACACAAGAACATCTCAGATGAAGTCCAAGAAGTTACGCTGGCCTGTCAGCAGCACTGGGGAGAGGTATATAGTGTCCATGAGAAATACTTTAATAATAAGATTCATTTTGAACTAGTTTTTCTGCATTATCTTCCATTCCTGTTTCTCTGCAGCTGTCCTTGTGACCCATTTTCTAGACGGTTTCTAGACTCTGTGTGTGTGTAAAGACCACTACTTGCAACAAGGTCCATTAGAAAATACTTATCACTGATAAATCACCCACTTGTCTATTTCCCCTCAGTGACCTTTTAGCAGGCAGTTAATGAAGTTAGCAGCAGTGATACTTATAGAGTACTCATTGTCCACACATTGCTCACAGGAGCTCTTCCAAGCAGAGATGACAGGGAAGTAGTGGCAAGTACTTCTTTGTTTTGTTTTAATTTGTGGTGGGTTTTTTTCTAAAGCAGATTTTTATGAAAAAATGAATGTCGCTTCAGTGTTTTGTGAATTCCCATTCTCTGCTGACTTCCTCTTTTTCCTATTGAAACCCAGGCTGCTCCTAGTCTGGCTGCATCAGCAGGCTGGCTGGGGCCAGATTGCAGGGCTCCCTTTCTGGCAGGGGCTTGGGATGGATGCTCCAGGGAGCCTGAGGAGGGCCCTTTGCTGTTCCCGTGGACTGATGCGATTTCTCACCAACAGGAACCTCTTTTCGATGGCCTTGTTCTTTCTCCTCTTCTGCCAAGGTCTCTGCTGCTTTGTTGTATGTTACAGGCTGTTCTTCCACTGGAGAAAATGGATGTATATTACTGAAAGCCATTCGAAATGATTCACAACAAATAAGCTACAAGAAAAGCAGTGGCAGCTTTGAAAGAAGAAAGCTATGAAAGGAAGCACAGAATCAGGTTCAATACCAACTCATGACAAAAGAACAAAAAACAGACAAAGCCAAGAACTTGCTTCAGATTTTAAGAAATTACTTGTCCTAGGCTAAATTAATGGTTTTCTCTTTTAATATGGAACAGGGAAAGGCATACCCATAACAGGAATACTACCTCCCTGGCAAAATAAAAGTCCCTGCTTCAAAGTCAAAAGATCTTAGAATTATTCACTGGCATGGTATAAGGACTTTCTTTAACATGTTAGAAAAAATATCAGATTATTTACTGGTCTTGTTGTCTAACATGGTGGAAACACTACTCCTAAAATTTTCAGGAAAAAATCAGACACCTGTTATGAGAAATTTCTGTTCCAATACCTGCATTTGATAAAGCTGTAAATGAAAACAGTGTCTCCTAATGGGAAACATCAGTCTTCCTTTGCTGGACAGTAAAGTTCTACACATGTTTCCAATATTAGTCCAACTAAGTAAATGTGAAGCATATTTTCTGCTGATGAATAAAGTGACTACTCAATGTATGCCTAAGGACAGGACTGGCAGTTTTGAAAATCTTGCAAGGTGCCTGCCCATTCGTATCCCCAAACATTTGTCTTTGCATATTTCTAGGTGACTGAGGCAAACCGGCTTCTCTAGAAACTTCTGCAGTTAGGAAGTATACATGGGAAGTAAGACAAATGGCTAAGGGTATCAGTCTTTCTCCATCAGTTCTCATCATCTGAGCAATTAAGATATTCAGCTGCCACCTAGAAGGCCGTATTTCCTAAAATTCAGAGTGATCCAGCTGGGAACTTGAGGGCTATGGAAGCCTGTTTTGTGCTTCTGTGCTGCCTGCTGCCTTTGGACCAGGGATGAGAGGCACGTCTCCATACATTTCACCTTTGTTTAGGCACCAAATACTTCCCAAGCAGTCAAACACCTTGTTTAACACAAAAAGCAGAACTGTAGTTGCTGCCACAGGGTGAGACCTGGACTCCTCACACCTTTTCAGTTACCCTGCCTGAATGAATAAGGACTGTCAAAGTGTGCTATTCCATGGATATACATTCCCCAGTAGTATGACAAATCTAACTTCACTTGCAAATCTGTGAATGTCTATATTAACGCAAGTATCTGATATTATTCTATCACAAGAAGCATCTGGCTTCTTCTGAGTGTGAAAGCACTACTGTAGTGTCATTTCTCATGACTAATCTGCAAGGTGAAGGACTGAATGGTCTCTTCGCAGCAATACAAACATGGCTTCTGTCAGAAATAAAATTTTGATTTCTCTGTCTCCTCTATCAGCCACAGCTCCTGCTGGTACAAGGTGAGGAGAGATCTAACAAGGAAGGGCATCCTACTCACCGGGTTCTGAAGGACAGGCAGGATGAGGATCTGCTGTCTCACAGTCAATTAGATCAACTGCTTTGGTCTCCAGAGAACTGTCACACTCCTTAAAAACCGCGAACTGCAAATACATACAATATGCACAAAATATGCAGAGCTCAAATTAACATAAAATGAATTGGTTTTCTGAAACCCAGGAGGCAAACTGAGAGCGCTACACACTCCAACCACAGAATGGGAAAAAAGGTCATCCTGGCTTCTGGGGTGACCCTTCCCCTGCAGGTAATTAAACATTTGAGTTGATGACAGCCCAAGTCTTTCTTTGGAAAGTGCACAGTCCCAGTCTATTCAAGAACTACCAACCCTCTTGCCTTGCAAATTAACATTTCCAAGGGTAAGAACAAAAGTTCATGAAAATCAACCCTCTCCACAGTATTGAGGGCCATTTTTAAAGCATTAAGTCTATCTGCAGGAATCCAGGCCGCAGAAAACTGTGCCAAACACATGGAAGGAAGCAAGCCTCCCTTCCTTCCCGGCTTTCAGCATCTCCCATGGGATGCAGTCCCATCATGCCATGGTGACTGTGGAAGTCAGTAGATGAGACCCTCTGGGGGAACACGCTGAAAAGACCAGGGGGAGAACAGAAAACACAGGGGTAGAGGAAAGCATTGTGAAGCACTGTGCTGAAATTGTACAGAGGGAAAAAGGGAAATCCAGTAAAGGGGGAAGGTTTAAAGAGCAGAGATAGGGAAGAAGAGAAAACATCTGTAAATAAGATGTTCCAACAAATGGACTGACAGATTCAGGGATCCAGGTGGATAACCGGTGGATTTATGTGGGTAGAATACACATGTAGCAGGTGCGCCTGTTTTGGCATCAGTTCATTTATGTAAAATCTGTATTCTTACAGCTGCTAACCCACATGTGACAGACCCCCGGCGGAGACTCAGCTACACACAGTTCTGGAAAATGTCTTCAGCTGTGCAGAGCAAAACACTTGGTGGATGAAAAGTCTCAGAATAGCATCAAAATCCAGGCATGTGCAGGAGTTTACCAAGGCTTACATATCGGTAGGACTAACCTGGCCTGGCTTATGGAACTCTGTTAGGAATGTGAAAAAACCTGCAGGCATACCCTCTGCTAAATGTACCCTCAGCTACATATGTCCTCACCTGGCAGAACAAAAGTAAATGGAAAAGCGAATGACACTTGGACAAATTATAGGTATAGTTTCAGTATCACGATACCTAATGTTTGATGTGTGTAATAGCACAAAAGCTTGTTATCCTTTACATCAACCTAGACGGGCGAGAAGAAAAAAGTCTTTGCACTCTCTGTTGCCAGCCTCACAAATGAGCATTAGCACTGTGGACTACCAAACGAGTGAATTCATGAGCTCTTTACAGTTACTGCATACACATCATCCAGTTTCAATATGAAGTCCTTTGTTAAGATCGTTAATGTTGTGCAGATCAGTAGCACCCAAAAACCTATTCCAGTACCTTAAGTGTTGAGGAGCTTTAGAGTTTTCTGTCCCTGGTGTAGTATAAATCTCTTTTTTCACATGAAGCTCTGGAATAATCCACTTGAAGCAAATGGTAGAAATGGACAACTTCCCAGTGCTTTTTGGCAACTCTAGAGCTTCTAACCTGAGTGCATGCACGCATGAAGCCCTGGTGAACTTGACGATCAATGGCTACATCAGCACAGAGAAAATCACATGCACAAAACCACAGGAACCCATTACTGCGTAAGCAGCAGTAATCAGCAACGGGTCAGTGATTTCCTCTTCCAGTCTGCAACAAGCCATGGCAATAAATTACTTTATTAATGTATTCGATGTCTCCCAGTGCACAGTGAAATTTAACACAAGTGTGTAATAGATGAGTATGTTGGATTTATTTTTGTTGATTCAGTCCATTGCTTAGCTGTTTAGTTACCCCTATATTCAGCAAAAATGACATTGGCAACAAGGATTAATTGCAGGGTCAACAGCAGGTGGGTACAGAGCTGATGGGCTGCAGGCCTCCTAGAGCACTGCTCCCAGACGATGGGCTGTTCTCAGTCCCAACAAATGTTTCTGATTTTCCCAGCCTCAGGTATTTTGCAAGCTGTGGATTGTGTTTCTGCTGTGAACAAATTATGGCATTGCCATGATTCAGCTCATTTAATGTCCAGTACCTGGAGGAAAGGTGCTGATAATAAAAGGTGCGCAAGAAGGCTGATCAGCTAAGGAACAATATGTCATAACCACGATCAAGTCAATTCAGCACTACCAACATATRTTTGACAGTGTGCTTCAGTGGCTAYCTGCTCACAAATCCTGCCAGACACTCTCACTAAATCATTGGCAAGCCTATTCTGAGAAAGGAGTCTCAGACCAAGCACAGAAGTAGCCCCAGATGCCAGTTAGGTCACTTGTCAACTTCAAGTTCCAACTGCAATCGCCCAGCAGTGTACTGTCATTCTAATTCCACTGAGAATCAGATCCTTAAACCAGATTTTATGGAGCTAAATGCAGCTTTAAAAAATGACAACAGAAACAGGCCTGTACAACCAGACCATTTTGGCATTTTTACCTACACCAGTGTAAAATTAGTATTTTATATACCCTCCCAAGCTGCCTGATAAAATCCTGGTTGTTTTTCTTCACAAGGCAACAGCTTCTAATACAAGACATGTAATTTCATCAAGCCCGAAATAAGTYCAACATCTCAAGTAGCACACACAATACTTGGCTTCCAAGAAGCCTTTTTCATGGAGGGCATACTTTCCTGTGAAAATAACTCTGTGATATGCCATGTCATCACATTGCCATTTCCTTAATTTAGAACACAGTTCCCCAACAGTTGTGTTCAAAGCTAACAATAACACTGGCTAATGGTTGCAATACATCCAAGCAGCTGTGAACTTTGAGGGATAACAATGAGGTAAGATGAACTAGGGTTCACAGCAAAGTACTTGATGACTCTAGCAGTTATTTAATGTATTTAAGATGTGAATTATTTGATGGATAATCTCAAGTGGATCCCTAACACTCTTTGATCCTTCCTGCTTCCCTCTCCACTCCACATTAATATAATTACCAGAGACTTGTTGCTAGTAGGTGTTACGTTCTCATTGTCAGCACGGCTGCTGGCGGCTCTTATCGCTTCTGCATAGAGATTCTTCTTATACAAATTCTGACTCCTGCAACAGAAAAAAGGCTGAAGCAACGTATTTTGCTTTGGGAGGAAGAGATGCTGCTTTTCTCACATGTTATTCTATCAGTATTCACAAAAGTACATATATTTTGTTTCCTCTCAATGGCTTGTGTATTACCATCCGTTACCACACAGTGGCTTAGACAAACAGCTTGTCAGAAAGAGAAGTCAGTAAGAAGTGAACAGATGCTTGTTCCAATGTGCCATCTGTAAAGGGTCATTCATTAGAATGAGCGATAGGCCTCACAATTTTAACTAGGCCCTACCATTTTCTTATATTATTCTATTCATAATACATTCCTCTTATAAAGATTTGTTTCAGCCAATGCAATGACGAGCATTTGTGGGTGAAGCTCAGAAATAAAAATCTGACTGTATTTTTGTACACTATCAGTAGTTACAATTATGAAAGTCGCTTCTGTATGGATCTGCATAATTTATGCAAAGCAACAATTTCAGAAGTTAATATGAAATAAACAAACTGAAAATCTAACAAAGCTTAGGAAGAAGACCTTCCAGGAAAAATTCATGACCCACAGAATTGGCTTAAGGGGAAAAAGCCAAGAGTACAATCTGGAGTTGGAAAAGGTATGAATAATCAGCTCTAAGAGGCTAGTTCCATAAATTCAAAAATTGTTAGTTTTGCAGTTATACAGCAATCACTTACAAGGCAGTGTTAAAAGCCCATATAGCCCCAAGCAAAATTTTTATTCACTTTACATACATGTTTTCTTCCTCCTAGTCATCAGCTAACCAAATTAACATTACACTCTTCAAACCCTGGAAATCGCAGGTTATAACATCTTTTTGTTCCATCTATTTTAAATGAAATTTAGTAGATATGTACCAAAGAAAAAAGGAATTTTATTTCTACGTAACTTTTATACACTAAATGGGAAAGGTCACATGCCATAATTATTATATGTTGCTCCCTTCATGAAAATACAATGTAAAGAAATTTTTCTTTGTGTGGCCTTGGCCAACTGAGATGGAGGAATTGCCAGTGTTAAAACTATGAATCAGATTTTTTGTGTGTGTGTGTGTGTAAAAGAGTTGTTTCCTTGCTTCCCGAGGAAGATAAGAAACTTGGCATATTATGCAGTCAGACTGCGTAAACCTAACATTAAGAATTACACAATGCTCTCCAGCAGACTACAGTCATTGTACAAACCAACACAATACTTCAGCATGCTTGGCCTTCAGTTCACACATTTTCAAATTGGCAGGTGTAGACCTCCAGCTTCATTTCCTTCAATTAAAAGGAGATAGGCATCTCCATTTTTCAGGGGAAGGAACAGGACTATTACAGACTTAATCGGTACATTTCAAAATACAGTAGATTATCTGAAAAAGTGGCATAGCAATTTCAACCCAAAGACTGGTTTGCAGACTCCAGTTAAATGGGGATTTTAGATCASTGGTTTAATTTTGATCTAGTTATGCTAGTAATTGATGCAGTTCAAATTCAGTCAAGCATGTAATTGAAAACCTGTTGTTGTGGTAAATAGTTATATTGATCAAAAGCATTTGGCAAGAAAGAAACATAAATCTGGGAGAAATTACCAAAGAGAGAGGAAAGGAAGAAATTTAATATCTCCATACMTTTAAACAAATCATATTCTGTCTATTTTTCATGACAGAATATGTGAAATATGTGGTAAATATAAGAATCTCACAATTTTTCTGTTCTTTATGTATCAACTGATCAAAATCTGAACCCCAGGTTATGAGAACAAACCAGGCTGCACTTAGCTTTAATTCTGGATCCCTATCACTAGTTGGTAGAAAATAAGAAACGTTGCAGCTTCTCTACTTTTATGGACTAAATATGCCAAGAACCATTAAATAAGAATGAAAAATATTATCTTACATAGTTAACTTCTTTTGTAGCTTAACTTTTTATGTCTAGGATAGTCTAATTTTAAAATTGACCTAAACCACAAACAAAAATCCTGCATTTAAATCAGCATCTGAGAACAGCTATCTGCCAAGGTCATGGTCAAAAGTCTCTAGCTTAAATGCTTAATACTTTCCAGTCTAAGGGACACCAATGACATTTAATTTCACATCAGACTGGGTTCTTAAATAGGGACTGTAGGAATTCTTTTTGCCACAAGAAGAATCCCAAATCTGTGCAATTCATCACAGCCATGGAAAATGCCAGGGAGTACTTTTACAACAGATGTGCTTAGGCTCACATCCCTGATTTTACTCTTTCTACTGCCAGGAAAACTGTTTTCATGTTCACTGCTGGAAGCATCACTGTGGAAGTTTGCCTTTGAAGTTTAGTAGACTGCTTTTCTCAGTGGCAAGGAAATTTTCAGGTGCCACTCTACACTGAAAGGGAAAAAAAAGCAAACTTATCAAATAGCTGGCAGAGAAGAGCCAATCCGTACCATGAAGTTTCAGGCATCTAGAGCTCTTAAGGAAACCAAGGAAGAAGTAAATGGCCTGCTCCTGCTCTTGCTCATCAATACGAATTATGCCTTCTCTTCAAACCCAACAAGGTCTTCCCTCCAGACATGTTTGCGCACTAACACCAACGTGAGTTCTGCAGGCAAGGGCCATGCCGGAACTTTCTGTATTATTCATAGATCCAGTTACTGACAAGCAAAAGAATAGGAATTTCCATCAGCTGAGGAACAGCTCCCGTTCTTCACCACGAGCCCCCTGCGTGAAAGCAGCAGCCACTGAGCCCGGGTGCTGCGCGCTCCCAGCCCRTGTTCGGAAGCCATACCTGTGGCAGTAGGCAGCCAGGAAGCCCAGCAGCAGCAGGAGGGCCAGCACGGCCGCACACACGGTGATGGCGATGTTCCGCACCTTGGCCCGCTCCGAGTGCTGCTGCTCCCACCACTCCAGGTCGCTGAACTGGCACCGCTCCCCCACGTAGCCCGTCACACAGCTGCCAAGGGAAGAGAGCACTGCCTGCGATTAGGGCAGGGGGAAACCCCGGACTGCCACTTCAGTCGCCTTGCGTGTGGATTCACCATTGCCAACCACTACAGAAACATCTGGCTGAATTTAGCAGTGGGGAAGACAAAATTGTTTTGAAGGAATGCTGTCAAAACCTGTAGAATTCATTATTAAAAGTATTTTTCTTTTTTTTTTTCTTGGTACTGTAAATTTTTACTGTTATTGAATCACCTATAGAATTATACAAAGAGATTATAATTACCAGATTCCTATGGGTAAAATGTAGAAAAAAATTATTTTCTTAAATCCTGCTGTGTGATTAGTGTTTCCCTAAGATTTTCCATTTAACTTCYTTCAGCAGCAAGCTTCCCTTCCTTTAAAGTATGCAGTACAGGACTGACTCATATTTTCAGAGTGATTCGGTTAAGAGAATCAAATTTTAATCTGAATATTTACTTTAAAATCAGAGATGAATGAAAATGTTTAAATAAAACCTATGCATAAGGGTTACAAATAGCTGCAAAACTTATTTTTAATACAAGCTTCTTCTGCAGGCAGTTTTCGTTTATTTGTTTGGTTTTACTGTTGTAAAACCCAACATAGAAATATCCTATATATGCATGAAACGCTCAAATCAAAATTACTAGAAAGTGAGAAATACATCAAAAAAGAATCCCAGCCTAGTTTTATCGTGCAAAGAGAGACACAGAAATAATAAATGGAGAAAATGAAAGGTCTACTCAATTTGTATYTCTTAGCAGTGTAGGCTGAACTCCTCACAATTCTTATTGGTCTAATTTTACTCAAGTCCAAGAGCTAGTCAGATGAGAAAAAGAAGCAGGATTTGACCTGCAGCAGCTTTTACCTAGTGTCATGAAAACATTATATCAGCATTCATTATTAAATCAGGCACAAGCACTCTCATTCTGTCACAATTTAGAATGCATGCGTGCTGGAAGGCAGGAAAAATGCTAATTTTTTAATGTTAAATTACAATTAATTTCAAACATGCTGGAAGATCTACGTTCTAGTATAAGATCTGTATTAATTAAAATACAAATAACATTTGGTATGTGTTTTTTTCCTAGATAACATTTTTCCGTTCCTTTGGTTTGCTAGTTAATATACTAGAGTCTGCATGAATGAATGCTGCCATCTAGTGGGAATTCATCAGGGACAGAATCCAGCAAGGTCCACACACAAACCCTGGCCCCCAAGAGCATGGCTAAGCATGGTTGCTCTTGCATTTTTTTAACTGCTTCCACTTCCGAAACTGAAAAATATTACATTTGAATTCTTATTATCCACTAACACCTAACAAATGAATGAAAAAATCATGTGATCCAATTTGAAAGTTCTGCAGGTTTAGACTCTTTGGTTTCAATAGAAGAAACTTCCAGGGTGAAAATAGACAGCTTTCAGTGCCTCTAAAAGTTACACTAAAAATTCAAAACAAGTGCCAGAGATGACTATGAGTCCATATGTAATGTCTTTGCCCAAGGGCTTTGCTGAGCCTGGGAAATCCACAGCACAAAGCATCCACTTCATTCCCATATATGTACATGAGATGCATTCTTTTCATATTCTTACAGGTACAGAGGTCTGTAGGCAGGAGATACCACTCATATTCCAAAATAGGAAAGCCTGAGACACAGGGGGACATTTGCCTACCCTGGAACAGCACCCACCCCCTGCATAGGTCCTCACTTGCCACCTGGGACCCCAGGGGAGGAGGCAGCCATTGGATTTGTCCCAATGCAAAGATTTTATGCTTGATTTTGCAGAAAGATAAAGTACAGATTCAAATATAATCAGGTTACACACTGAAATGCCAGCAGTAAAGGTTTTGAAGAAACGATTACCCCATGGGACTAGGTTGTCACATTGACCAAGCCAAGGCTGGCTTCTGGAGAGGTGAGATTCTCCTTGCTTTTATCAGTAYCTGCATCCGGGGAACCCAGAACTAGGCTTCACAAAAACATTGACAGGGGAAAAAATATCGATGGGGGAATAGTCTCTATTTTGAGGTCTCGTTGCTACTCTCCCTGTTTTTAAGAGGGCCATTAGGTCTTATCCTTTTCTGCCTTTCTGTAAGGGAAGTTGCAGAGGATGTCTCTCTTGCCGCAACCAGAGAAGACAAGACAGAGGTGTCCTCTTCCATCCCAGTGAATGCTACACAGGAACAGTAAGGCCAAGAGGGAGGTACAAGTCAGCACAACACGTACAGGAGAGACAGTAAGCACCTCTTTCATTAAGCCATGAGCACTAAGTCGTTTAACACATACGTCCCATTTCCAAAGCAAAGAATAGAGTGCTTGGGGAACAAATCCAATCCTACAACTAATTGCAATCGGTGTGAATGGAGTGGCCATGTACTGAAACTTACAGTGATCACTACGGAGAAGACGACATTCTAATGCTAATTGGTAACATGAGTGATATGTGATTTACAGACAAACYCTTCACTGCCTGCACTTAACTAAGGGTAGCATTCCAAAGGCRACATTCATCAGCAGAGAAAATACAAATTTCTGTACTTACTTGCAGGCATAGTCTTGTAGGTCAGAAACATAATTACACACTCCACCATGGAGGCAGTATGATTCGTATGAAGGAGGGCATCCTACAGTATCCCCTTGCACAGCATCTGTAGTGTATTCATTGCTGACAGCAGTCGGGGGAACAGTAGATTCTGAAACAGAGGATTTCACAAGGACATCTCAAAATTTTGGCCTCATTGGCAACAAGATCTTACAAAAGAATTCCAGAACTTCAAGGTAAGGAAGTAGGTAAGAATATCTAATTTCTATTAATTATTTATGTTTTACCAATTTACTTATGTTAGCAAATTTAGGCACACATACTAAATATGCTTGATTTTAGGTCTGCAATGAAAGACCCACAGTGATTGACTGAGTTCTGTCTGTTTAGACAGTTCTGAAGAAAAACTGCACCAGCTGGCTAGGTGCTTATACTTAAATGATTTTTTGCAGCTTTTGMATATGGTGAAACTCTACCATGCATAAAGTACCAAAGTCAGAGGTACAGAGGAAGGGTGATTGTATTTCATGCACTTGGATCTCAGACTCAGAAGTTTTCACAAGCAACTTGTCATTCTTATGCAGATTATTTCTACTCTGCTGCCATCCAGTTGATTGCATCTGTGTGTGGCAGCAGATCACATTTTCTGTTGTTCCAGGCTAGCTCAGGTACAGATAACAGCATCATTGGGGGAGCAGGGAACCTATTGACTCAGTTCTTCAAAGGGTTCCATAGCCTGCTCCGAATCACACATGCTGCCACCTACACAACTATCCAAATTAGCTAGTTTTAAAGGCAGCACCAACATCTCTGCACAGCATGACCACAGCGCAGACATGCCCTTACAGAAAAGGAGTGTTTTCTTGCCAACGTTGGTGCTACAGCAAATCTGTAGGTCAGAACAAAACAGCTACATGGCAAAGAATTTCCAGCAGTATGGATTAGCAGAGACATGCCTAATTGTTTTCATACAATTATGGGATCAGTTTTATGACTCACACCGGTTTTATTGCTACATGACCTTCAATGACATTTGGGTTTTAAAATTTCATTTGCGGGAGAACTGCCATGGCRAAGAGCCTGAATGGAAAGGGATGAGTGATTTTAGTGAACCCCAGGTGTGCGTGCATTCTGCAAAGAAAATTTCATCTTGATAAAACAGCTTATTAGGCAAAGAACTAAAACAGTGTGTTAACGCCTATGAAGACATGGGATTAGATTGACATATGAGGGACCTAGAAAACATTACTTCCAAGTCATGCATCATTGAAAATCATCATTTCCTGAGTGACATCTGAAACTACTGAATGCTTAAGTAAATGAAAAGGGGGTGTTCTATTTAAGAAAGCCATAATTTCCTTGTTTTTCTGCAGAAACAGTTGTGTGACAATCACACAATGTCCCTCCATCATCAGAAAGTCACTCGATCTGGAGTAAAATTCACCCTGACCAGGAGGGCTGACACAGAGTAAAACACTGAGTCACTCTCATTTTCAGAGAATGCTGCTGTCACATTGAGGCACTAAAATGAGAGTCTGATAGTCACTAATGCTGAACTTTCAGCAGTTCCCTTCAGCAAGTTGGTAATCAGATTTTCTGAGGAGTTTCAGAGCTCTTTTGAAAAATTAGTGACTGGAACTGAAAGACAAGCTTATTCTGAAGAATCGAATGGCRCTTAAATTATGTGCATTTCCTGTGCTAGCCTACTGCAGAGGAACAGAAGGCACAGGGAGTTTGAAAAATGACACAGACAGAAATTACCTCTAAAAATGTTACTTCCAAGGAGCATTTACTTCTGCTGTTGATTGTAAATGTCACTAGATAGATTTGTTGTTACATTTAGACAGTAAAAATTAACATTGAACTTTAGTGTAGATAATTCCCAACTAAACTTCGATCTTCTCTACCTCAAAACAGCCTCCTAAAGGCAATGCTAAATGCATCCACAAGCTGGTCAGTCAGTATTTTACTATACAGGAATATTTTAGTTTCCAGATATAACAATTTCCACATGAACACAGTTCTTAATTTAGGGCTGCTTCGTTTTATTTGCTCACTCCATTTACTCACTGCAACCGATGCCAGTTCCAGAAGCATGATCAGCACAGGAGCAAGTGAAGTTTCCTTCTGTATTTGTGCAGGTCATGTTCTCTCCACAGGTGTGGGACCCCGTCTTGCACTCATCAATATCTGTCACCCAAAGAGTCTGCAGTTAGAAGAATGAAATGCCTCAGAGCATCAGTTAAAAGGGCAGCAGTCACAGCACTGCAGTCCCCAGGCAGTGGGGAAAACACCGAAGACCTCCMTCTGCAAATATTCCTTCACGGAAAACCTAATGGAAAAGCAACCAGCATACTTTCTATGGCAAGAGCATGCTATGCTGCTGCAGAAACTCTCCACAGGGAGAAGGAAGGAAAGGCTTCCCCATGAAATGTAACAAGTACAGTAGAGTTGAAGAGAAGGCTTATTTGTACCAGCTGTATTCTCCTGGCGTTGGTAGCCACAGCTTGCACTCTGGCTGAGTATGTTGGCATTCTTGCAGTAACACAGCAGAAGGGTTTGGGAGTGGGGAGCTGCCTACCCCTGTACCAACCACCTAGTTCAGCCTGAACAAAAAGTTTAAGCAGAAGAAAAGGGTTTAGAAACCTACAAGYTTATTCCATTTGTGTAAACACTTCAGTGAGTGAGGGTCTGAATTACTGTGAAGAGGCTCCCTGGTTACGAGAGTATCCAGGCTCAGAGGCCATGTTAGGCTCATGTATATCTCTCACCCCCACCCTGCTGCACACCTTATCCTGCCTCCACGCCTTGTCTGCAAAGCCCATGGCAGCAGCTCCTGCCAGGCTGGCACCTGCACGTTGCTAAGTGCCTAAGCGCTCCCCTCAAAGGTGAGACCTTTGGTTCACACACCAGAGTTCGGGAGCTTCTGATTCATTTTACGAGCTGTCAGCAGAATACGCATGCCAGGTTTACTTTGGGAAATCACAGATCTACTATCCCAGTCTTTGTGAAATGATTGCTGAAACTGCTGGGAATTTTTCTGCAGTAAAACTAACCAGATCTGGCTCAAAGCAGTACAGAAAATTCAGAGCACTTTTAAAAACAAAAAAACCCACAACTGTTGCGGCRTATTTCAAGAAATGTGATTTCAACAACACAACAAGAACTCATCTTATATCCAGTGTTATCACTGGACATACTGTCACATTCCTGGACACTACACATGCATGCAGGCGTCAACAACTGAAGTACAAAATCGCCTACCAGTTTCTGGTTTTCATACTACATTTCAAGTCATCAAACAAAATTAATTTCAGTTGTGTTTACATCATAATAATACTCCATCTTTTACAAAATGCTGTGAATCTATTTTCTGAACTTAAAGACTTCAGGAAGATAATAGACTGTTTTTCAATAGTAGTGGAGAGTACTATAATCCTTCCAGCTGAGCAACTATACCACTAACAGTAAGAGCCCAGAGCTGCCTGGGAAGGACATGCCTATGTGATGCTGGGACAGCACTTCCATCTGCATTTCCAAACATCCTCAAAAACATGAGTTCTGTCTCTGACCACTGTAAGGCAAAAGGCCTTCTCGATTCTTCTGCCTCTTATACTTTCCACACTCTGCCCAAAATAATGAAATTGTTCTTAATTTTTCAGTGATCCTAACCAGTGGTGAAGAACCAAAGTCCAGTAAAGATTATGTAAGAATTGGTTCAAACTTAATGGGCTTTGAATTAGGCTATAAAAGAAAAAAGGAATAAGAAAAGGACAAAAGAGAAGCCAAGACTCTCATAAAGCTCTGAACAAACTGTGTGCTAGTCAAATACTGGAGAGAAAAAGCTTCCTGTTCATATTTACCACTAAAATGGATTAAGAATTTAAGAGATGTAGGGAATAAACTAAAGACCTGGCATTAGAGCTGGATGGGAAAATCAGTGGGTGTGATTATTAACAAGACTCTAAATGTACTCAAGTTGTCAGTGTCATACCTTGAACCTCATGCCTATTAAACAGACCTGGAATTATTTGATGAGTATTATGACACACTCAATACCTGCTTTCGTTTATATTCACGGCAACGATTTCCAATAAAGCTCTACTGCTTTACCTCCACTTCCCTCCTCCCCTTCACTCTTCCTCTCTCTCCTTCTATAGCTACTAAAAAGAGTGCAAACACTGAGAGGAGATATTCACTGACAACTACAGGCTTTGCATATTGATCAGYTGGCTGAGGTTACCACACTTCAAACAGGGAGAAAGGAAACAAAAAGGCAGAAATGCCCTAGCCTTCCAGACAGAGCAGAGCCCTCACAAATGCCCATACCATAGCAATGGACTCCATCTCCAGTGTAGCCTTCCAGGCATTTACAGACGTAGCCGCCTTCTGTATTGATGCAGCCAGACACGTTTCGATCGCAGCGGTCCATGTTCGCAGCGCACTCGTCAACGTCTGTGGGGCAAAGCAAGGGACAGGACACACGGGTCATGAAACCGTCACGTCAATCGACACACAGAAACATCCACATCATGAATCTCCCTCAGACTGCGCTGTCACTTGGCATTTGTGCAGCTGAAGCAAATGGAAAGAGAAGGACTTTGTGGTCTTTTTTGGTATGAAATTTGATGGGGGTGTTACAAAGACCCAAGACAGTCAACCAGGTACTATCAACTGGAGATCACAAATACCACATGCTTGGAAAAAACCTGTTCAGAGGAAATGATCTGATTCAAAACAAAGCTTTATTTTATAGAATCATAGAATCCATTAAATTGGAAAAGACCTCTAAGATYGTTGAGAAACTTTGTTTTGCAAAAGAACACACAGGCTCAAAAAAAGAACTACCGCAGTGAAAATAATGTATGCCCATTTCAGCTTAAAATTTTTTCCATTTCTAGAGTAACATAAATTCTTCTGACTTTTCATGTTTAGGCACCATATGGTACATTTTTCTGTTTCTAACACCTTCCTCTTTTGACCTTTATGAGAAAAAAATGTTCTTCCATTTATGTTGCAAACAAGTCCAAAAATTTAAAGACRACCCTGAGCAACGTTTTGCATGGGAGTCTTTTTCTAGTGCTAGAAAGAAACTAGAGCAGCACTTTTATATAAATATTACATCAGGAATACTAATTTTGAAGAGACTCCTTAATACATATGTCTAAATTATACATCAACCATCATGTCTATGGACTGAGCTTTTAAAACTAGGCAATATTTACAAATAAATACATTATGCTTTTATTATCCATGTTATTGCTTGTTAATATTAATAGGATTAACATTCACGACTCAGGGGAAAAAAGGCATGTGATAATTAGCCATTTCATCTCACATGCTCTCTACTCATCATCCCTTTCATATTATTGACCTTTCTCTGATGGCTCACACAGCAGAGCTGCCAGTGTAAAAGAGATAGATTTTCTTCCTCCCCCACAGTCTACAATTTTTCAAAAATTATAATAACATTTTTTATTACCATAGCATGATTTCCCCTTCCTGGTAAATCCTTTCAAACACTGGCACATAGCACCATCTTCCAGCAAAACACATTCTGCATTGACATAACATTCTAGTGCAGTGCAGTCATCTTGATCTATAGTGTAAACAAAACAAAAAAAAACACTAGATGTACTTGGAAATATCAAAGGGAGTATTGTATATACATATATTAAAGAAAAACAAACAAACAGACAGACAAACAAACAAACAACTAAGAAAACCAGAACATATGCTCAAAGTTTGAAATATAGCTCTCCAGGATTAATAATGACAAGCCAGTACAATCATTAGGGCTGTTCTCTTTATCTAGATGGAGCTGACATGTCATTTAGTATCAGAATTTCTGTATCCAAAACCTATTGCAAAATTTAATACCTAGTGTCATCAAAGATATGTAGAATTCAATGGGTTTACTTCAACTTTGTTTAGAGGAACGCAATATACTTCAAAATCTAAGGGAGAGACTTTCCCAAGCATTCCAAGTTAGAAATGTTTGTTCTCTAGACATTATCAATTTTTGTTGATATAGAAAAGGAACATAGAGACAAACAAACAAAAMAGCAGTTCTACCTGGAATAACTGCATACACCCAAATTCTTGTAAGAAGGTTAAGAGCCTGAATGCCACCAGTCTTGACACTGAGCCTTTCTTTCTTTRAGGTCTATGATTCCTTTCTGTTCTATAAACCTTTTCAGAGCCTCACAGTAAATATAAGGAAGACAACCATCAGACTCTACCTGATACCATGATTTCAGCCATCAAAAAAATTGTTTTCTGCTTTTCCCCACTGTCTCTATCCTTAAAAATCTCAGTGCTTTGTATGCTCTGGACCCCAGTCTCTGGTGGTGGCATTGGCATCACCTCCTTGTGCACAGAAACACTTCCTGAAAAAGACAAGAAAAAAGTGACACAGCTACTTAAATCTACTGCACTAGCCTTCTGATTTTCTAACACTTGTCTRCTTTCCAGTAATCGTGGTGGTTTCCTTTTGAAATAAACATCATTATCCTCCCACACTAACCTGTTTCTGACATCAAATTATTCCTAACAGCACTCACTGGTGAGTTCTCTCAAATACAAAAGACAAGAAATGTGACTCATTGCTTACAATACTTGTCAGCACTCCACACATCTTTTTCACTGCTAAAATGCCAAGGGAAAAATTACAGTGGTCAGACAACATTTTATTGTCCCAAAGACAACACTCCAGCATTTTCATTCTTCAGAGAAACCATCATTCCTTATGTTAGAGTAAGGTGAATTTTTCCAGTGCTATCTGTCAGGATTCTCAAGGGTTTGAGGAGAGTCTTTTTTGGAACTGGAGGATTGTACCTGCTGTTGAGTTGGAAGAATCCAGAGCACGACAAGTTTTTCTACCTTGAGTTTTCACAAATCCTGGATGGCACTTGCAATGGACAATTCCAAAATTGTTTTCACAGATCTGATCACAGCCTCCATTCTCATAAAGGCAAGGATTTGCCCCTAATGAAGAAAACCAGGAAATTAACAAGCTGCTTCTTCAGTCAACATGTGTGTTTAGAGATGCAGCATTGAAGCATTTGGAAAAAGAATAAGGACTGACAAAAGCTAGGATTTTTATTTAATTTTTTTTTTTTTTTTATTTAACAGCAGATGCATATAGTACAGCATAGATATTATCACCTAGCCTCTGGCAGGAAAACGGATTCACATACCCTGTTTCTAATACGTCTACCACATTTTTTTATTATTTTATTTCCTTTCATATTTCTCCTTTAATATTTAGAGTTCTAATATTACAAGGGCATAAGAAACCTGTGATTACCTTCTCTCAATCCTGGTCTATTGAGTTACCCTTTTCGGCTTACAGGGAGATTGTTCCCAACAGAAAATCAAATTATTTGATCAGAAACTAATAAATCTTACAAAATCTTTCTCCATGTCATTTGTTATTATTTGTGTGTGAGGGATGCTAATAGACTAGGATAAATAGGAATTAGAAGACTGTGGTAGCCTCATGGCAATTGATCAGCATCTATTCGTGGGCATAACATAAATCTGTCAGCATTCCTGGGACACATGCCCAGATGATGCTTTCAATAAATGCCAGTCTGACTATGCAAGGCTTTTTAAAGAGCCTGTTTCTGAGAAGATAATCCTCTCCCCAAGGACATCTATTTACTGATATCAGTGAACAAGAGGAGGCTGGAAGGGAATGACTGCTGAATTTTTGCAGTATACCTGGTTTCGCCAAAGGATGAACTACAACCATTGATGAGGGTCTCAGCATGCTGCCTCGGAGACGTACCCTGTTTTGGCCGGTCTTCTTGTCCACCCTCACTAGTGATGGCCTAGCCCAGTCAGAAAACCACAGGTGGTCCTCAAACACCGCTGCAGCAAAAGGGTGGCCTACAAAGACATGAGGTTTATAGTTTCCACATCTGTAGAACACACAAGAAACCACGTAAAAAAAGCATTATCTGCATGTAGGTCAACTTCTAGCACAGTGGCATAGCCATATCCAGTGCTCCACTTTGATTTCTCATGGAGAGGGATAAGTGTCCATGAAAAATGGACCACRGGCACACATTACTTATGCTCCTAGCAAAGGAGGCTATGACACTTTCCTGGCTCAGTACAGTCTCTGCGCTTCTGGGTACTTCTGGTGACCTTCAACCAGATCTAGTTCACAAGATGCTTCTACCTCAGATATCATCATTTCTTTAGGCAGCACTGGGACCAGCCTTTTGGAATTGAAATACCTCCATCCTCCTCCTCTAAACACAGAGCTGCTGAGGTACACAACTCCTTTYGGAGTCTTCACATAACAAGGAGGAGAGGAGCTCATGGCACGTGTCATCCTGTGTAAGTGTACAGTCACAGGGCAGCCTGGGAGCTACAGACACTGCAGCCACTGACTCCTGGTAGGACCCCAAAGCCAGAATGTGGTCTCTGCAAGTGCCAAAAGCACACACAAGTGCAATGCAGTGGGCCACACATGCATATAGCCAGCTAACATAAACCACAGGAGGCAATAGATCATCCAGGYAGCTTCCTCTCTTTTCGCTGGACCAAGACATACATACTGTCCCCCCACATACTCTCATATGTACTCACAATTTTAGGATCTTTAGTTTTCACTATCCACAAACAGCACCCTGCTTTGACCAGCAATTTGTTAACCTCTTATCTTGCAAATACATTAAGGATTAAAATTAGAAGCATAGTGTCAATCGGTGGAGATAGCAAGAACAGAAAAATTAATAAGCATATGAGCCCTCTCCAGACCAGTGCAAACCTGACCCATTGCATAAACAAAAGGAATGATTGTGTTGTTCATTGCCTTGAGCAGGTTATTACASGCTGTTTTATGTACAGCTGAAAACCGGATTAGCAGAAGGGCAGAAATAATTCACCTACTTTGAACAGAGCTCTACTGAATGAGCTCTCAGCACAGGGTCACTAGAGGGAGCTGCTGTAATAAAAATTCATGTTACAGCAGAACACCTGTGAAGAGGTGCCACCTTCCCATCCTCCAGTGTACAGCTGTCCAAGAACAAAAGCTGAATTCTGGTCTCACTAACAGCATTAGCAAAACATCAGGACATCAAGTCTCTCTGCTTCTCTAAATTCATACCCCTAAAGGTCTTCATCTCTTTCGCTTCCTTGCAGACAGGTGTTGATGTCCTTTTCTCCYACCTCCAAACAGCTGTATCACTGCTCCAAGCCTACCTCCTTTCTCATAGTCTGTGTTTCTACAGTGCTCCTAGCTCTCCTTCTCTGTTTCGTCCCTGTAAGACACTGTCTTATTCCTCGTGGAGAAACAAAGTGAAACTTTGACAGGCTTCAAGGTCCTCCTTGGCAGATCCACTGCAAGGTGGAGCATACAGCAGAATATGCACAGCAGGAGAAAAGAGAGGAAGGCTGGAAAGTCASTCTTCTCAGGCCTTTTGATGTCTCATAAGTTGAAGAACATTGATTCCTCCAAGACCTCACTCTCCTCACCTTCAAAGAAGTGGGAGAGTATCTGGCTCAAGTGATGAACACAAGCCTTACCAGAGCACACACTGGAACAGCAGCTGCTTGACAGAGCAGCCATAAAGCCTTTACCCACAGGAGTCATGGTATTGAGCTACGAGTCCTCACTCTGCCCATGTTTTGCACGAAATGGTCCCCAGAGAGATAACATGATCAAAAGGAATTGTCCTCTCCAGAAACTACTTTGTCATGCACAAGATTATGAAACACGTGGTTTACTTTAGATGTAGTACAACGTCGGTTCCTTGCTTCTAAAACTTCTGTTCTCTTGCTCCAGAACAACACAGTTATTTGTCAAGCAATAGAAATCTCAGCCATAAAAACTACCAGCATATTGTGTAAATCATTTTTCCATTTGGTATCTATTGTGTGTTTACAATCATTCCAGTGTTCAATGTTGCAGATGCAGGTTTGCTGCTCAAGGACCTTAACAACCAAGATTAATTCCCTTCCGTCTTATGTCCATATAACTCATTGATGCAATAAACACAGCAAAACCTGAATTAAACTCAGCAGCCATGCATGAAAAAAGCAAACCTAATTTTAAACTTTTTTCTTCTTTTCATTTTTCTGTGAAGGCAGAAGAGTCCTCTGTGCAATGTAAAGTGACTCATTAATAAAAGCAGAGTGTTAGAAGGACATACTTTTGCTAAAATGAATTAAAGTCAGCTGGGTAATAGAAGGAAGAATTTAAGTGCTGACATTAAGCTCAACATAGAGTTGCATGGGATATACACCACTGGCCAGTAATTTGCATGCACTTATGCAGATACACACGTACACTGACAAGCAGCAGTAGGTAATTATCAACCCCTAARCCTCACCTACATCATTCTGTGCAAGAATTCGACGACCAGAACCGTCCAGGTTTGCGCTCTCAACCACAGCCTGTTTAGCATCACACCAGTACAACTTGTCAGCCAAGTAGTCCAGAGCTATTCCACTGGGCCACACCAGCCCRCTGCTGGCTATGACCCGGCGATCGATGCCTTCTAATGAAGAGCTGTCAATCCGGGGATTGACCCCCATGTCTGTCCAGAATAATCTCCTTTAGAAAACAAAATGAATACAGGAAGTCAGTAAGTAAATGTTTGTCCTCCYCTCCATGGAGTTCTTTCAAAGCAGAAAGGTCAGATCAGAGCAATACAGCCTTGAGTCACAGGAGAAAAAGKGCACGCTTCAAGCAAACATATTGGCTGCTGATCTATTCACATTTGCCATAAGACTCCAGGTGATTACAATGCGACTTATGCAGAATCCTCACTCTGTTCACTGGCACAAAACCTTTGGAAATCAACTCCCACCTATGCTAACAGCCAGCTCTTCATATCTGCAGTTTGATTTTCCATGTGACAACTGATAGTGRTTTAGCAAACCCAGACAACAGAAAACAGTGCATTAGCCAGACCCTTGTCTAAACAAGGGTGTAACAATACACAAATGGAACCAAAATTACCCATTACTCATAAAAACAAGCAAGAGTAGACAGGTTGTTTTGTTTTTTTTAAAAAAAAAGACCAGTATCAGGCCTAGACTCTTTCTTCTTTTAATAAAATCATGATTCTCAGGGTCTCCCTCCAAAGTCCTGTGTGTTACTCACTGGGTGCTTAGCGGTTTTCAATAAACAGCCAGTGCTAGGCGGCATCTCAAAATGGGGATAGCTAAAACCATAAATCACTTCTGAAGTTTGGGCTYATCTTCCCAAGCATCAGTTGCCTCTGTCAGGTTTATGGAAATTACCCAGAGATTCACTAAGGTTTAATTACAGAAGCAATTTTGTTCTAGCAAATGCAGAGATCAGTATTTTTAATAGCCTTAATTGTGTTTCACATCCCTCTTTGATATTTACAACCATGGACATTGCGATAATGTCTGTTCATCCTTTTACCACTAACTTTCTCAAAAGGAAGGTTTTAGAGATGTTTCCTCCTTCCTTTCCCCTTGTACCCTTTGCCTCTACCAATAATTCTAATAAACAGTCTTTCAGAACCTACCTTTCTTCAAAGTTTTCCTGCAAAATATCTCTATTGCATTGAACCTCTACTGAAAGATTCTTTCAGGTCTTTTATGTCCAGAGGGAAAGCTAACAAAAGACCTGCCCCAACTCTGCTTCTTTCCTTGATTCATCAGTACTTAGTTATAGCAGTCTTTTTAAAAAAAGACCCAACAGATTTAAAATGCTCCTACCACAAGCATGTTGACTGAAATCCATGGGACTTTGCCACTCATTGAAATTGCCAGAATTTCATCAAGAGTTTAAACACTCAAAACTCCTGTGATCATTTCAACACTAGTTGAGAAGATATAAGGTCCATTTGAAACAACAAATCTCCAGAACAGTAAATTAGGTTTAGTTTCCTCAGAAACTGAAACACGGACAAAAAAATGGCCATTTTGTAAGCACTACTGGTCAAAAGTGACTACCTTCTTCACACTAACAGATATGGAACCATCGAAGTTTGTAGTCTGGTACTTACAGCTGTCAGAGTGACCTCAGCTGCTCATACTTTCCTTTAGCTTAAATGGATACAATATCATTAATGCTTCAATTACTTTCTTCTAAAATCTATATGAGAAATGAACATATCCCAAATCACGAAAGAAACCCCAGAATAAAACATTGCAGTTCACACAACTCTGCAGGGTAATCACCGACCCAGCATGAGACTAATGCATGTTCTGACTGCCAAAAGGGCAAGGCTTGCACACTCATTTTTAAAAACCCTCCACAAGTATTACATGATTTACTGTGTTTATCACTCCTTACTTAGCAAATGGGTGAATAGCAATCCCTCGGGGCTGAGAGATATCCTCCCAGATGACCATTTTTCTTTGCATTCCATTCAGATTGCTCCTTTCAATGCATGCCTTCCTGCAACACACAGAGCACTGTTAGGTCCTCCCTGCTGTCTTTTTAATTACCTTCTCAGGCAGAATGTACTAAGATTTTGCATTGCTTTAGTTTAGCTGTAATAAATAACTTCACAATGACAGGAAATAATCCTGCTGATGTGGGATGCCTAGTTGTTTTATCAACAAGTAATTCATGTTACAGCTTCATTATCTGGGCCAGGGTATGATGACAAAATACCTGCTGTTCTGCAGAAGACGAGAAGTTCTTCTTTGGGCGAATAATGAGTTGGAAGTATGATCACTAATAGATGAATGCTGGCTTTAAAGGGAATCCAGAGGAAAACCAGGTCCCAACTGAATGCCATTATCAAATGTATGAAGAATTTTTTTAAATAGTACTTTTACATAGCATTTTTCATCCAGAAGTCACTAATCATTTTTCATATTACATCTATTTTGCAGGAAAGAATGAGGCTAAGGTTCTTAAGATTAGTCATAAAATCTGTGGCCAAGTCAAGCACAGAATCTACATTGCCAGTCTTCCAATTCACCTTTTTTCCAGAAAATTGATTTTATTGCTGCAATATTCACCTTGCCAAACAAATATCAGCGTCTACCTGCAAGTAAGACTACAGCCTTCCATGCCTATCTGAACCTTCAAAGAAAGGCCACACAGAGATGGAAGGAGAAATATATTCCAGCAAATGTGAAATACAAACAGGTAAATGCAGTAGGTGAGAAGGAAGTCACAGATTCAAATTCTCACATTCTCCCTGAACTCTTGTCTTTCAGAGAGAAGCACCATTTCCCATTTCGCAAGAAACACTGGCATATTTCTACAGCAGCACAACCATGTAGACAAGGTTGTACCTAAAAGCAAGAAAGTGGACTAGCAGAATATTTAAAATTGAGAAGGAGGGTGATCTAAACATTCAAAATTATTTTTTATTGACTAATGAATTATGGATCATACTGAAACTCGTGACTGCTCTTCCAGGAGTCTCCATTATGTACTTTGATCTGACATTGCCTTTTCACCAAAGGTTAGTTTTGTTTCTCTCTGCATATAAGGTTAGGTATCAGCTGAAATGTAAAGTCATTTTGTCTGGCAGTGGTCGTTCCTCTTTTATCAGAGATAATTGACAAAGACTCTCCAATAGCATGATTCTAGCTGCCAGCAACAATGACTTCTGCCCAAAATATACTCAGTACAGCAATATTCTTTTTTATATGTATATCTATATATAAAGATATACCTATACCTAAAGATATACACACACACAGGCAGTGTATGTATATAAATAAGAGTGCAAACATATATATTCACATGCACATGTGAACATACAAATATGCAGTGCATGCTTTAGATTCCTTGCAACTGAGTCCAAACCCTTGCTTCTCGGAAAGACAAAGATAAAAATACAATAGCAGACTCAAAGTGAACATCCAGCATTTCAGTTTTAAAGAACCTTCCAACCACATATACTTGAGACTACAACTACCCAATCAGAATGTGGAGCACTACTGAATTAGAGTGATATCTCAACTATTTCTGTATCACTAGTCATTTATTCCAAATATTTTATGGCATGCTTCAACATAAATGCACTGTGGAGCATGTACCCTCTGTCTGTCCAGTATAATTTACGGTTAATCCAGTCCACAGCAAGGCCTTCGGGTGTATCTATAGCTTCATGAATAACCTTTTCACGATTTGAGCCATCCAGATTAGCTCGTTCGATCCATTTCAAGGCAGTGTGGGCAAAGTAAATCTGTTAATAAATAAGAGACAAGGTGTCATTAGTTCCCATCTCACTTTTTTCTCTACTTCCCCTGTCTAGTAACTCCATTTCTAAAATAGCTTTTTCATCTTGAAAATTCCCTAAACTGCTTATTCACAAAGGCTGCACAGGTAACCTGTGATCCGTGATCAAATAAAAAGGCACTTATCCTTCAACCAGGATGACTTCTACAGGCTGCTTGTGCTTAGCTGTAAATCCTGGTTGCCCTAGATAGAGCCCTCTGAACATCCCGTGGTTTTGTTTCAGCGAGCAGCTACCTCACATGAAGCACAGCTGAGGAAGCACAAGTAGGAGCAGGCAGAAAGGAGTGTGTTGTCAATTCACTGGCTGCTCATGTTGAAAAGGGAGAAGCATGGAAAAGAAAGTAGCAATCTGCGTATCAAGGAGCTGGGAAGCAGAAAAGGAGTTATACATAATTTGCYTCTGTTTTTTTCCCCTCTTTCATTCTGCATCTTAATTTTTTACCAAGTATCTATTCTGTAAGGCTCTAACATGTCCGGAAGAGGTTTCTTAGCTTTGGGTCAAAAGATAAGTTCTCTGCTGGTAGGGAAACTAGGTTTGCATTTTCCAAGGATGAGGAAAGTTTGTCTTTTATTCAATACCAGAGGGAGCCAAACACTGTATGGCAGAACCATATGAAAAACAATTGAGGCTTCCTTTTGAAATGGTAACAGCAAAACAAATAACTTTGCTTTGATGCTAACCATGAGGTCAAACAAAACAGGAGGGAGCCTCTAGCCTTAGACCAGCTAATTCAACACCACGGGAGCACAAAGGGACACTGCCCTGCCACTCAGCTCTGTGCTGACAGGACCGGGCTGCTGCAGCCTGGCTGGCCTCCTGCATGTCCCCTCACCTCTGCGCCACCCACCCTAACACCRCAGGAGGGGATCGCGGGAGCACACCAGAGTCACTGGCACAGCTGATCCAAGCTTGGCACGGCACAGAACAACTGCCRCTCCTCCAGGGCTCTGTTTCAGGAGCAAGTGGCGGTGTTCCAGAAGCACCTCAAGTGCTCCTCCTGTAAACACAGATCTGGTAACGTTCACATTTGTTTAGCTCTGTCCATCTGGGCTTTGAGATGCTTCCAACAACTTAACTGAGCTCCTCATCAGCTTTCACTGTACCATCCAGTATTTCTTTGCAACACTCTTACAGTGTAAATAGGTCTCTCCATGGGAAAATCCAACTATCTGCCACAAAAGTTTAGCAAAGCACGGCTGAACTCCTGTTCTTCCCAGCTCTGCAGGCAAGGAGTAGGACATTTGGATGTGGTCACACAAACAGCTCTTTATACAGAGGAGACTCCTGTTTCCAACAGCACTATCTTGTACATGAGGAATACATTTTGTAAGAGCAATAAACTCTGTGAGCATTCAGCTGTTTGGCGCAATAATGTCAGGACATGGGAAGTAATTCTTGTTAAGATTATTCCTACATTTAGTTAGGATCAGGAGATTGAGCTGTGCAGAAAAAAAAAAAAGATACTATTGCTTTTACTGCTAGACAGTGAAAAAAACCCACAATATACTTCCAGAAAATAACACTGCAGTCTTAATGGAGAAGATATCAATCACACAAAAGTTCTATGAAATTGAAATCATGCCTGAAGTGAATTTAAAAAATTAAATTCTCTGTGAATTATAATTTTCAATGTACAAAGCACATTCAATATGTAAGTAAAGGATGAAACTGTTCAACTAGAGTTTCACAGCCTGTACCGGTTGTGCTTCTAGACAGGCAAAAGAACAGCAAGCAGCATAGCATGTAATCCAGATCACTGACAGAGGAAAGGTTAGAGCACATGAAAGCTCAATCCATTTGTCCTTGCAACACTCCAGAATCCTCTCATTTTTAATGCCTTACCTTATTTTCCACCGGGTCAGAGTCCAGCGCTAAGACTACTCCCATCTGCCAGTCAAGTAAACTTGTATAATCTGTTCCATCAAAACTGATCTGGCGGATGTCTTGGCCATTTGCAAATAACAAAAATGGCTTGGGACCTGTTGATGAAAATTCGCCGGTATGTTAATTGCACCAGCTTCAAAGTGGTCTCTAACTTGCATTGCTACCTAGCTGGCTTTTTAAGTAAATAACAGTAAAAGACAAAATGAGGAACAGAAGCACAAAGAAATGATGGCAATTTTCCTAAATTCCACTTGCCTCAGAAATTAAAGATAAACGTAAATATAAGTTTGCAGCATCAGCCTCAACATTTATGACAAAAGCAGTCACTAGTCCTGCTGTGTTTCACACTGAGTGCCTTAGCCTCGAGGCAATAATCTCTCTACGTTTCACAGCACCACCATAAATGCTGGAACAACTTGACTTTTGTATATGGAGAAGTCTTTCACAGTAAAAGCAAGAAAAAGTGCTGTCCTCCAAAAAAAATATAGCTTTCCCCTTATTTCAGACACAAATCAAAAATTTCTCCTTTCTCCTCTCTCTTGGGCAATTGCTTATACCTTGCTGATCACCAGGGTCTGCCCTTATCTCAAAAGGAACAGAAGGGTCCGGAATCCAAACATGCACATCGAATACCTTGGCTTCCTGGGACCAGTGGGGGAGAAATATCCTTTTGTAGAAAGTCCTTTAACAAACTATTCCCTACCCCATTCTCCAAATGTAGACACCTCAGCCCCAATTYTGTAACACCGGGCAGAAACTATGCCCACATTTTTATGCAGGTGCAAAACCCTGCATACTGCAGGACAGACTCCCATACTCTGCATTATGGGATCCCAGAGCGAAATTCTGAAGTTGGATCATAGATTGAACCTTCTGTGAGGGAGATTGAACCGTATACCAGTGCTTGTTCTGATTTATTTCCAAAATAGGTTATCTTTACTAGCAACTAATACTTCCCAGGTTTCACAAAGTAAACTAAAATCAGTGCAAAAAGGGATCCCAGTTGTGCCATCCACTTTAAAGGACTCAAAAATGTTTTTGCTTTTATTGGCAGAAATATCCAGGCATACCAAGACACCAACCTATAGCAGTGCAGTGCTTTCTGTCTGGCTGAAGCTTATATCCAGGAAAACAAGCACACTCCCAGGAGGATGGGCTTAGAGAAGAGCATATCTGACTGCAGCCACCATTATCTGGAGATGTACAACCTTAAACAGAGCATTTGTAAAATTTTACTGTGCCGTTCTAAAAAAAATGAAATACAACAAAATCAGAGGTATAAGAGAATGATTCACTCTGCTCAGAATTTCTACAGTGCAAATCATCTCAGTGACTGATAGATTTACCAAAAGGCCTYGTGCTGAAAACAGGAGCCTACTGAAGTGAAAACAAATTAGCAGTAACTTGTTCCAGAGTTTTTCCTGAAATTTACAACACAAGATGGCAGGGTACAAGGGTGGGACACATAAAGAGAGAGTCTTCCATGTGTTCATTGTTTCAGAGAAATTTCCTCCCATGCAAATCTCATCCCATTTACAACAGAGTAATAAATTTWATCAGACTTTGCACTCCATGCAAAGAAGCAGCAAATTAATGCAGTGCTCTCCACAGAAGTTAATTAGGCTAAGATGGCAAATTGATACTTTCTAATACAACAAACCAAGATTCCATATAAAAAGAAACTATTCTTATTTTCTATTATATTCTCAATGGCAACATGAGCTTACTTAGTGGAGTGTCCCTAGTGAAACAGTAACAATGACTGAATCTATAAAGTACAATCCATGATATGAAAGGGATTAAAAGGGAAAGAGSGTTTTTTTAAGCCATGAGGCTGCCAGTAATGGAGCTATCTTGATCCCTGAGACTGAAAATAAACTGTTGAAAAGCTACAGTTTGAAATTGAAAATTTGAAAAATTGGTGGAACAGGGAATGACAGATTAGTGAGTGTAGCAGCTTCAAGTATGCTGACTGCAAAAAATTACATTTGTGGGTAAGTTAGAGTGACTCTGAAACTAGGCTGCATGATGTCAATAAAGTCATCTTCAGTTTTCACCCAAACCTTGATTTTGTACATATATTTCCCCTCTAGTATAAATTTGAGATGTCTCCTGCACCAAAAATCTGCAACATGCCTCGATCTGTGCTGACGACAAAAGAATTTGGCCTGCAAATATGGGATGTTGCTGCTACTAAAAATCTGTTAAAAAATGAAGACGAATATTGATCATCTCAGCACTCAAAGCACCTGACATTCTATTGTCTTTTATCTTGTACAATCATCGACAGCTGCTCAAAATGAGTGTAAAACRCCTTCATTCACTTCTGGCTCTCGGTGCCAAGAATAAACAGAGTTTGGCTGTCAGTTCAGCTAGAAAAAATGTTACTTACCTGTGCATGTTTTGCCATCCGCTTTGAGTACAGATCCTTCTGGACAAAAGCAGACAGGGCCTTTGAATGTTTGAAGGCAACCATGACTACATCCGGTGTCGTTACTTGTACACATAATCAGCTCTACAGTAATTTAAGGAGGAAAAAAAATCCTGAATGATGATGAAAATTTTTACTAAGCCCCCAACAAGAGATGTTAACACCTTCTTACATAGAAAAATAAGAAGAAAAATAAATAGAGATATGAAATATTGAAATATATAAGTAAATACAAGTGTGATGTTGAGAGTACAACACTTCTGCAGTCTTTCTGAAGTTTGTTTTGCTTTGTTTCTGTTTTTCTTTTCAAAATTTTTTTCCACACCTTCTCCTAATTATAGCACAGGAGAAAGCCAAAATTACTGAGTCCTGAAGTCATTATACTTATCAACCTTAAATTTTCCAAAATTCTATGAACATGTGTTATACAAATAGAAGTAGTTTTGAAAACTTTCTTTCTTACATTTCATCAAAAATAGATCAGGTTTTGAAAACTACAAGGAATTTATACTGAAATAATAAGTAAAAACCACAAAGAGAATAAGGAAAAACTATTTTCCTACTACTGTAACAGAGATAGAATCAATGAAAACAGGAGATGAACCTTCCAGAAACAAAACTATGTTCCTTAATGTCAATTTTAGAACCTGTAAAGGCAAAACCATCTGAGGACTCGGCAACAGCTTTTCTTTCCTTGCCATTAGAAAGGTTGCAGAGCCAACATATTTTTTCTTGAGTATTTCTTTAATGGAATTTCACAGGATATGCTCCTTCTACCTTCCTTCTTGCAGTGCTCCATCTCTTTGTCCCAATTCTAGTGCCATATGGCGACATTCGCTGGAAGACTGAACTAATGCAAGTTTCCCAGAGCTGCTTCTTTGAATCAGCTGCACACACCGGCTTAGATGGTGCATAGCTGTTGCAAATATTGCTTCTCCAGGGCAACTGGACTCCAGACCGGACTGTCCTAACCACTTAAGCACAGAGAATAGGGTCCAGAAACCAATCTTGAGTTTCCTTCTGACCAGAGCTTGAGGCTTTAGATGAAGACTTGGAGGACAAAGCATCAAAACTCTCTGGTCAGCATGTGGACTTCTCACCATGTGTCTCTCTCTCTCAGGTTGTGTAGTTGGTGAACATCTGCCTTGTGCTGCAGCAGTTAAGGAGTTCTCCTGTCCATGCTGCATCCCTAGCCTGTACCTATCTATTTTCTATCTAATTTGAGCCACTCAAAATGTAGGCATACAGTTCAAGCTGGTCATCCAAAGYAGTACTAAGTTGGACAGTGTCTAAATGTTGTTTTGGAAACAAAAGGAAATCCTGTTTCCCAGTAGCCTCTGGCTGCAGCATTCCCATACATCTTCTGCCACAGCTGGTTGCCTTCTGCAGCTGTCACACACATCCTGGACTCCCACATTTGGGTCACCGAATCCTGCTCCTGGCTCCCTCTTAATAAAGAGGAAGAAGTGGCTCTTACAGAATCATGGAATATCCCGAGCTGGAAGGGACCCACAAAGATTGCGTCCAACTCCTGTCCCTGCACAGGACTCTTGGAGGTCTAAAATAGCCTGACTGCTAGAGTCTGTTAGATTCTATGGCTATACTTACTCTCTAGTAGTGATATTTAATATACCCTAGATCCTGATCCTGTCATGATCCACACTGAACTCATTGGTGTGCACTGGCACTCCTACTTGGGRCTTATACCAATGTTTTGTTTCCATGGAAACAAGGTAGAAGAACCTTTGTCTAGGCATAAGTTTCACTTCAGAAGTGACTGACAATATCCCAAGACCTCAAAAACTGGAAGCTTTTCACATTTTATGTTCTAGACTTACTTTAGAAAGGCTTAATTCATTTGTAGGCTGAGTATAGACATTTAATTCCATTAATGTCATACACATTAGCAATGCTACCAGCCCTGATCTGAAAAGAAGAATACTGTGAGCTGCTCATTCAGAGGCTGGGCAAATTCTTACAGAGTGGGCCAAATTCAGAAACCACATTTAAAAATATATAACTGCTTATCCACCTGGAATGTGTCACAGGGCCTAATCTGAGAAGAGGTGTCCCTGGAGACACGACTTCTTTTTTTTCCCCTCTAAAGAAGGGTGTACAATTTCTCACGTGTCACTTATGCTTCCTTAAACATGACATCTGAAATCAGTTCACTCAGCTTAAGCCAATCCTTCTTACATAATAAGGGATTGGAAGCAAGCAACGCAACACACCAAACTTTCAGCAGTGCCAGTGTTACATGAGGACTCCCTTCGATATGGCACTCCAAGTGTGTATCTGTTACAGCTCCTTACCATGACATGTTTTCCTATCAGGCAGCAGAACAAAACCTCTTGGGCAGGTGCAATAATAGGAGCCAGGGATGTTCACACAGCCCAAAGTGCAGCCGTGATTCCAGAAGCCACATTCATTAATGTCTGCAAAAAGAAGCACTTGTTGAGTCRGAATAACATCATGAACCGATGTTGGGGAATAGATTAATGAAAGAAAGTAACAGTCTGCAAAAAGTATCTTTTTTTTTTTTTACTTCATTGTACTAAAATATGGTTTTCCTAATGAATTATTTAAAAGCAAGTTTGCAGACCTCATTCAAATCAGCATTAAAAACCTTCTAGCAAAACATACTCAGGCTGCCTGTGCCCAGCATAGGTGCCTAGAGGTCTTTCAAAAATATGCCTTTCCATACAGATTTCAGTGTCACTAAACTCTGTGTGCATCCAAAAAAAATTACATCAGACATCTTCTTCAGACAAAAATTATTTTTAAAAAATTGTCTTCAACAACACTTAAGTAAAAATCTCAAAACACAAGTGTTTTAGAAGTCGAAATTCAGAAATCAAACTTGGTGAATTTCCTGAGAAGTGGAATGCCGCTGCTCAGGCAGGTTTGTAAATCCTGTAAGACAGGAATTCTGATGCCTTTATATCTTATAAAATCTGGTCACGTACTGAAAAAGATGCTTTAAAAAGTATTATATTATCTATTACTAATAGTAATTTTTGATTTCTAATAAAACAATCCAGGTTAAAACATTWAGAATCATGTTAAGAATTTCTGTCTTTTTTGAAAGTGGTACTCAAGACAGACATCTTGTTGCAGGATTATTTGATGTTTCACCTTTGGTGATACATCCAGCTTCATTTTTATTTAAAAATAAAATTATCACACATAAGCACATCTACTTAAGTGAAGGTCCTTTACCTACTCAGACTAAGACCAAAATGTCTCACAAGAATCTCACCTGTGACACTTTCATAGGTCTCTTTTTAAACTATTTCAGAACCTGGAAGGACACAAAGCTGAAATGTCACAACTGGAATTTTTTAAACCTCATAGTGATTTTTCTTACTCAAGAGAATAATTATAAGAACAGAAGAATTTTTTTCATCTGATGGAATAAAGCTGACAAGAAATTCACGTATTACCTTCACAAAACTGTTTATTTCGACTTAAAATAAAGCCACTAGAACATTTACACCGATGAGTCCTTGAGTCTGGCCTGCAGATTCTTCTTCTGCACTTTTCTCTGTTCAAATCACAGGCTCCTTTTTCTGGAAGACCAATTACAGTGTAAGTGGAATGAAGCTCTTACCACATTAACCTTCCAGTAGAAAGATGATAAGAGCTGTATTTTCTTCTCAACATCTGCTTGCTCAACCTGAGGAACTTCTTATTCACAGAAAATAACTTCTATTATTTTCTATTGGTAAAATCAGGCCAAAAAATCACTGTAAAAATGAAAGTACTTGGAAGACCAAGAGTGGGTCTGTGTAAACGATCATTTCCAACCCTATTTCAACACAAGCAGGTCTAGAGAGGGACTGAAGTAAGGGGTGGTTTGGTTTGGGTGCATACCTATAGTGACTGTGAAAGAGAAAATTCTGCGTAGCAGGTTTCATATACCCCCAGTCCTGCACAGTATTATATATTACTCTGTAAAATACTCAGAAATAAGAATGAGAGAGAGCGAGCACACATGAAAAAAAGAGAGAGAAGAGAGATTTTTAAAAGACAGATAGCATATGAAGATTGGGTACTATTACCACATTGTTACTCAAATTATTTAACAAAAAGAATAGCTGGGCAGATCATAATGACCATACGCTTCATTTGGACAAAAGGTATTAGGACATCCTAGAGAATCTTTGTATTGGAGAGGAACTATGAGAAATACAAGCATTATAAATGTTGAACTCCAATTTCAAACTCAGAATCTTTATTCAAAGGGAGCAGCAAAAAAAGTGCCCAACAGATCCCCAGTAGCCTTCCTACTTCTGCTTCACAGAGAAAGCTACTCAAGTATCCCTTTTCTTGGGAAGGATTTGCAGAGCTCATGTCTGTGCTCAGCTATCTTTTAGAGCTGGTGCTTTCACAGATATGAAACACTCACGGTTTTATTTTTGTCTCCCAAATTATTATTTTTGTTTTAATCATTATAATCTCCTTGTGCCCCTTTCCCAAGGCAAGAATAGCTGAACCAATGTTACTGAATGTGGATGTGCAGCCACCCACACAAAACACTGTCTTTGCCCTGCACTGTCTGTGTAACACATYATGTGCTCATGCAGTCAAAGAGATGCATATGTGACCAATTTTCTTGTGCTGTTTCCAATTCACACTCTAAATTTCAAGAGATGGAAAGCAGCATAATATTTAAGCTCCAAGTTTATTCTTCTGCTAGACACAACAGAGAAAGTGTTGGCCCCTTGGTGGAATGACAGATCATATCTATAAAAGTAATAATACATAATTTCCCAGACAGACACTGCAGCTTGGCTGAAATYGTCAACTTTGCACCTATTTGCATCAAACTGTTTCATTCTTCCCTGACAAATGTCATATCACTAAATGAAAAATTAGGAATGGATGACCAGATGGATATTATCTAYGTTAGTTAGCATGTTATCCTTCAAGAGACTTGAATTTTACATGGTTTTAGCTCAGCCTCTCTTTTTGTAGTATTAATTTTGAATTAGACACTTAGTATTTGTCTACTAAACTGAATCAGGAACATACAGTAGTGGAGTGTATAATCTTCAAATAAAGAACTCATTACAATGACAAAAGTGCAAATGCATGCAACCACAGAACAATACAAACCAGTAACAAGACTACATTCAAGGCTGCATCATATGCTTATCACTGTTTCTGATTTTTTGTCCCTTGCTTGTACCATTATTGGTCTAAGTGGCCTAATGAGACCTAAGACACGTGGGAGTTACAGAATAAATAACAGAAGCAATAGTTTTGCCACCTGGACAATCTCAAGAAGATAATATTTTTTTAACTGAATAAGTATTAGAACTCTGTGTTGCCAAATCGATACATAAAAACCCAATCACATTTCAAAGCTAAAAGAGAATGGTAACCCAATTATGAATCACAAAGCTTATAATGTAATATTTTCTGAAAGAACACCATTAAAAACCATACTTTTTAACTTATTTGTGTTTTGTGGGTTTTTTCCCTAYGATCACCTGTCTTATATGGAAATATGTGTACTCAGATAATAGACTGATGCTGGTATCTTATGCTAGAAAGAAACACAACAAAATTCCTCAGGAAAAAAAAATCATTAACCTCTTAGGAAAGATACTTTTAAAGAATTCCAGAAGCAGTCTTTGAGACGTTAAGGTAATTCAGATACTTTAAGTCACTAATAAAAGTGTGATACTGCCATACCAAAGTTGTTCTGTGGAGTTAYTGGAGTTAACTCATAGATGAATTAATGCTCTTCGCTTTACTTATTGGCCCTGACCAATCTAGGGAAGTCATTTGAAGGAGAAAGGGAAGAGGGGATATGAGGAGTTTAAGTAGCAAAGTAAATAATTCAGATTCCAGGAAAATAATCAAATCATGTCAGTTGTGCGCTTCTCATCAGTTCCCTTTTCATCTGAAGTACCTCACTAGTTATCTGCTTTAAAGAAGGCTTGATAATTCACAGCTGACACTACGTTGCAACACACATTTTCTTAGCTTGTACAGAGCATCCAATTAGTCTAGGTATGCTTTTATCTCCAGGTTTCTCTATTGTAAGATCAGCTATAAATCTCATTTGAACTCCAGGCTTATTAGTCCTCCTTTCATCCACGTTCTTGCACTGGATAAGCCAAGCAACATACACACAAAGTCCAAGAGGTTCATCTGGATTCAGCCTGTTAAGCTTCTTTCTACTGCATCACYTCCCAGACATTTCTACAAAAAGTTATTTGAAATTTTTCAAAAAGTCTACTCCTGACAGCACTTACTGTCATACAAAAATTTACTAAACGTGTTGGAAATTTATATACATTTGAAAACACTGATAGCTTATCTATTAATAAAAGCGGGGAAAGCCTTTGTCCAGTGGAAACGCCAGAAAGCGGAATACTCTGGTGGAAGCAGTGGAGTTAATCTTCTGAGAGAAGAATAAAAGCTAAGTGCCCACAGTCACCAAGATTATGCTGCACATTCTTGCCATAGTTCCTCTGTGAGAGATCACCAAATGTGTCAGTCAAAAAAAATGCTTTCATTTGGCAGGATGACCGTTTTCCCCATAGGAAGCACAGATCAAGTATTGTCTGTGAATAGAGGCTCCCTGTGCCTACAAGTGTAAGCTTGATTTCCAGGAACACTTTTTCTTCTGCGTCTCAACAGCTCTTTACACTGCAAAAAAGTACTTGAATGGAAAAGTCCCTTTGAAGATTTTTATTTACCCTCTCAGACCTGTCTTCGGAGAGCAGAGACTGCATGGTACCGTACAAAGCTGTTGRTTGGCAAGAAGAAAGACAAAGCCTGTATTACAGCAGCTATTTAGAAATGGTTCAAGAGAGATATTTACAGTTTCATTTTTGCTCATACAAACTAAAGCAAACACTACATTCTCTTCATGTCTTTATACCAGTTATACCTCTGGGAACACATGGCCATCTTTGCCTGGGAGCTGTGCAACCACTGCTTGACACACAAATACCTCCACGCTGTTTGCTCAGTTGTTCTTATCCAAGAAAAACTGGTGACAAAAGCTGTTCCATTAAAGCAAGAAAGCTCCGCCTGCTTTTCAGAGACCAGAGGACAAGACATTATTTCCCCTGGACATCCCCCACTTCCCACTCTCTGAGCAGGAATCCTCAAGGAAGGTGAGCTATTGATAGTCAACTACCTTCATTTTTGGACCCCCAGTGAAAGGCAGTGAGATGACCAACTCACACTGTGGGCTGCAACTAGTACCAATTAAAGAGACCCGAGCCTCCTATTCCATAGTTATTGTGGCAACTTCAAGACTGTCTAAGACCTGCAGACTGTTAACCAAGACATTTCACAGCAAAGCTGAGACATCCACAGTATCACTCATAGAACATACTGTGTGCTTAAAATCCTTCGATGCCGTAATAATCAGAGGTGTTTAGATGCACCTTAGACTAAAACTTCCAGAATGAAGCAGACATTTGATGAAGAAAATGTAGCCAGAGGATTAAAAAGCTGTATGCTTTGTGCATTTAGCGAGAAAGCATAAAAACATCTTTGTGTAAAGAAAGGGAAGATAAGGAGAAAGTCACATTTATTTTCATGTGTATTAAGATTAATGAGATGAGCATTTCATTCTCAGCATGGTTCTAGCCTGATACTCAGCTGGAGTTACACACACCAAGTGGAACTGTGGATCACTGAAGTCAAAAGAAACTTTTTCCTTTATTTCACTGAGGCCTGGAATTTTGCCAGAGAAAATTCTTACTGAAGAAAATCAGAATGTATGACATTATTATTCTCACACATAAAACTGCAGCATTACATTTACTTACCCAAATCCTGAGAATCAATTCTTGCACCTGGCTGTTTAAAGGGATGTACTATTTTTATCTCCACTGGTGGGAAAAATGATGGCTTCAGGCTAATTGTGACTACAACTTTTCCAGTATATTTATTGGCTCTCCATATCATGCCAGATTTCAACTCTGAGTAGTACAGGTGCTCAGCAAAGAGAGACATACCAAGCAATTGATGTCTACAGAAGAGAAGATGAGACAAAGTACCACATTACTTGATGCTATATATTTGCTCACTTGAACATTTTCTGAATGTCTGGTTCAGTCAGGTTCACTGAAAATAATCTTACTTTGTACATTTTTTTATATATGTATATATGCTATTTTATCCTATATTTATGAGAATCAGATGAGGTGTTAGAGATATTCCCCAAATAATTCAGCACTCATAATCTTGCAAATTTGCAAGAAATAGATGCAAAATAGATAACCTGCATTTCTCACAGGTTTAATGAGCTATTGTTCAGGACTGATTCAACTGGAAGAGAAAGCCTAGGTATCACTCTGCTTCTGGTGAACCCAGCAACCAAAATGGACACTTGCTTTGTTGAAGGATGTAGGTCAGATAAGTTCCACCATTTCCCAATATGCAGTGCCTGCTCTGAGGATTCTGACTGTCTGAAGAAATCAAGGTGAGAATGGAATGGTAGGAGTGGGGCATTCCTAAAATCCATCTTCTACCTCTTTTCCTATCACAGGAGTGCAGTTTCCATTCACCAGTCAGTTATAGCAGCTAGCAGGAACCAAAAAGGGGCCCAGCTTTAAATAAGTGAGAAAGCAGAAATAATACTGAAAGAGGTATTTTTGTCTTCCACTTTCCAGTACATAACCCAGGTGGAAAATTGAGAATCCATATCATCCAGGCTAAAGGGTTAATGCCCTACCGAACAACAGCCAGCTTGAGGGAGAAAGGGGAAAAGGATAAGGAAAAATCCAATGTGACTGCTGACTCTGTAGGGAGAAACCAAGTTTGTGTTTATCATATGCAAGTGGTGGGCCACATATTTAAACCAGCAGGCCAGCAAACCCACGTATTTTTCTCARTTTGCTGTTGGACATCCCTTTTCCGTACATGCCAACCCAGCCATACTGAGAAACACTGCAGCGACAACTTCTCCTGATCCCCTCACTGAACCCAGGACCACCATGCAGCATCTGGACCCCTGCACAGCACAAAGACCAAAAGCTCACGGATCTGAGAGCCCCTTCAGCCGTGCTTTGCGCCAGCGCTGGGGATCAGAGGAGAACAATTCTCTTGCATAGCACAGTTTTCACCACATCTGCTGATGCTTCCTGGAGAGCCTGAGCACAGGGCCGAGCTTCCCCACCCAGCAGCTAAGGAGGACAACAGGCTTAGAGGAGGATGGAGTTCAGTCTCTTGAGCACAGCTCAGACACCTGAGCTCACCCACTGTGACCTTGGATAAATCATTTAATCTCTCCTTTTGGCTCGTCTATCTGCAGAAAAAGGCCACTAATAAACACCCAGAGAGGATTTCTAAGGATTAATTAGTTATCATTTGCTAAAAGGTTGGGAGATGGAGAGAACTGAGTGGCAGTATTATCGTTACAAGAGTGACATTTTTCCATTTTCCTATCATTAATGTTATATTTACAGCTACAGGCCATTCACACCACATTTTGTCCTCTTCATCCTAAGAACTGACACAATAAAAGGGAGAATGAGGACGAGAGCTTAACTGCATCCCTGAAATGAGTGTTTTCTTTCTGACAAGCTGAGGAAAACTCACCGGACAGAATTTTTGAGGAAACGAACAGCTCCGCCACCATAGTCGCATGATCCAATATGGGAAATCTCTTTCCCGTGGTCATGTTGGATCCAGTAGAGCCTTGTGTCAACCAAATCTAGTGAGATGGCCTTTATTTTTTCTGTGGTTTTTAAAATATTTATTGTATCACTTCCACTGAGGGACACTCGGTGTATGCTGGAAACTGTACCATCTGAAGACAAAAATAACAGCCTGCAGGCAAGAGAGACAGGCTTAAAAGACAGAAGCAAACTCAAAAAACTACAACAAAACCCCTTACATTTGCAGAATCACATCACTGCTACACACTCCTTATTTAATTGTTCCTGCACACAAAATTTCCCAGTGTGGTACTAGAACTACTAGTACTGCTAGAGATACTAGAAACTGGTATTACTAGAGGTACCAGAAATTCCTCTCATGTAGGTCAAGCAGGAATCAGCCCGGCTTAACCACAAAGCACTATTGTCTGTCTCTGCTTTGTTCAGCCATGCAGTCAGACAAGGAAACTGGAGTAACTTCTCAAATCTATGGGGAGCTCCTGCAAACTTGAGGTAAGGCAGGTCTTTGAGGCAGATTTGCATTGCCCTCTGCTTCTGGGAAGGAATCTGTCTCCAGAATTTCTAGTTGAACACGCCACTTAAATGCTTAAACTTAARAACATCGTTTTTATTATTGTTCTCATTTCTGTTTTCCTGCTGGTTGTAGCAGCCAGACTATGTTATTATTAAATTAAGACACTCAAAATACAGCTCCAATACTCAAACCAGTTAGGCACTGAAGCTTGTAYGTCAAGTTATTCATGGATCAGAACCCAGATTTATGGATGTGATTAAGGGTGAGAGCARTTCTTACAAAATAGTAAGTTATCCTTAATTTATGTGTATTTTATTTGTTAATGTTTAGGTTTAGATGCTTTCCTTGGGTTTGTTATGGACAAAAATTCCAAGAAGAATCATTGTTTTGACCTTCATCACAAAATTGTGGGATTTATATGCACAAAACAATGTAGCATAAAGCCACCTTCAGTGTCTTTATGTTAATAGTTTGTTAAAGGCCCCAAATGTATTAGATATCACTGGCAAGGGACTATATTAAATCACTAGAAAGAATCAGACTTCTTGGAATCTACTTTCTTTACAGTTTATTACTGGCTTGCTGGCCTTCCTGCGAGCACATGAGTACAGCTTTTATGCACGGTGAATCACACCTACGTGAATATCCACACTTGAGTCTCCCCAAACTTTCACATACATTCAGCAAATACATCCCTATAATGCCATTTGTAATGTGTGTTTCAATGGCATTTGCGAGTGGGTCTGAGGACTTCTGAATATCTGCAAGATTGATACAAATGCTACATTGAAAAGTAAATCAGGAAAAAAAATACACAGGCAGATGTCCAGGCCCTAAATCCCACCCAGAGGGCAAGACGGAAGAATATTAGCAAAGCTACTATCATCGGAAGATTGGTTTATGTACAAATGTACTACAAAAGGAACATAATATTAAAACAGTTTCACACACTGCTGAGCAACTTTAATGCAGATCAAAAGTGGCAGCAAAGACACGCTTTTGCTGTACGAAACAGAAGCATTTCAGTCTCCTCAAGCATTTATCTTTACAACTTTAATGCAAGAGGTTTATATGTAAGGAGAAATTAGCAAGGAGAGGCCCCTGTGACGATTCATACTGATAACCCTTGAGGAGCCAGGTGTCTCATGTGAGCATGGCTTTCAAAGTAAATGACTTGAAGCTGAAAGGAGCATCTTTATGAAGGCCAAGCTACCAGTGACGCTAAGCAGCAACAGTAGATTCAGAACCAATATTGAGAGCAACTGATAAARAAACAAGGGAAATAGGAGCAAACTCTCAGTTTAGACTTTTTTTTCAGAAAACATACCAATTTAYGTTCTTAGTGTGCTGGGTTTGGAGCACAAGAGACTCCCGGCATTTGCAGGCATCATTCCCCTTACTTCTCCGATACTGCTTTCCTACCCAGAAACTTTGCTGAAAGAGGGTAGGTTTAGATTGGGTATTAGGAAGAAATTCTTTACTGTGAGGGTACTGAGGCACTGGAATAGGTTGTCCAGAGAAGCTGGGGATGTCCCAGCCCTGGAATTGTTCGGGACCAGGTTGGATGGGACTTTGAGCAACCTGATCTAGTGAAGGGAGTCCCTTTCCGTGGTGGGTGGGTTGGAATGAGAGGATCTTTATGGTCCCTTCTAACCCATTTCTATGATTCCATGAAATCGCAATAATAGTGCTTTACACATTTGGAGTCCACTTCRATGAAATTACTAACCCATTTAATACTACCTTTGTTCAGCATCAATGGTAATCCTTGTGGGATGACCAACAGTTCTCAGAAGAACTCGGCGTTTCTTCCCATTCATGTCTGTCGCTTCTATGGTTCTTTTCTGCCTATTGGCCCAGAGAATGTCTTGATTTATCCAGTCAATAGCAAATCCTGAAATGCCTTTGTCTATGTAACATAGTCTCTGTAAACAAAAAAAAAAGAGTTGACAAGAGGCCTCCTAATGACTACTCTAAACTTGACTTTCATTATAGGGAATAGAATACCAAATTGAAACTTTCCAGTTCATTCCTTTGCCMGCTTCATTTTCTTTCAGACCTGTAGCTATTTCTCTTTCTTTTTCTTTCATCACTTTCATTTGGTCTTTGTACTTACACATACCTCTCTGAACTGAGTGACTCTCTGCAAAAGGAGAAACTGTTCTGCACAAGAAATTCACTAGACTAATCTTTTAGCTACAAGTTTTTGCATTTGACACACTGTAAAGCACTCAGGCCTGTACTGTTACAGATGAMAGTCTCCTAACCCACTGTTTCTGGACCCTGATCCTTTAAAATTGGTAAAATACATCAGTGAAAACTCCACATAGGTAAATGAACACTGGCAATCTCTCTCAAACAAAAGAAGGCTCTCACAGCATTAAAGTTCAGCCACAACAGCCTGTCTGCCCTTCTTAATCAGCCAGATACAATGAACTGCACAGCTTTTTCTGAACAAAGAATGAAGTGCTAAAAGCATTTATGCGACCATAGAAACCAATAGAAGGTTTGAGAAAAAAATGAGTAGGAATTTGAGCACATTCTTCTCATAGCATTTGTGCCAGCTTGTGTTACAATAATCTTGAAAGACAAAGTTCCATAATGTCAGAGATTAATTTATAACTGATAGAAACATTAATGTCTACAAAGCCTTAGTTTGTCTGAATTTCCTCTCCTTCATTTTTAGCACCCCTTCATTTGATCCACGGAAAATACTGAACATACTGCATGTGAATGCCAGTAAAACAGCCTAGACTCAGGATCAGAAGTATTACTGCAAAAATAAAGGGCTAATCAACGAACTGCAAAGGCAGAATTGTACCCAAGGAGCAGGTGGTTTCCACAGAGGGTTTTACACCCATTGACTTGGAGAATTCCAGAGAGCTGATTACTCTACCTCTCGTTTTGTGCCATTTAGGTGAATTCTTTGCAGTAGTCGCCTTTCAGAGTCTACCCAATACACTTTCTCTTCTAGATAATGAAAATCCATAAGCGTTGATGGACCAGTATCAGCAACCAATCTTTCGTGATTGGTCCCTTCCATGTCAATTCTAAAGATGGCATTTCCATGGCTAAAAAGTAGGAATGGTGCAGGGTCTGGTGCGGAGAAAACAAAATGAGACCAATTAATTGATAAGAATTGCACTTTTGCTGCATTAAGTTCTCGTCRGTAGTATACTAGTCAAAGAGAAAGTTCAGGATCTAGTTGTCTCATTTCTTAAGAATAACTTTCTAGGTGTATCACAGAGAACCAATAAGAGATAAATGTAATGCTCCTTTCACATTTAATGCTAAAAATTAYGGCAAAATCAGAGTTAGGAAACAGACTGCAGTGGTCGTTACCACTAATCTCAAATCCTACAGCCTGGTCAGACATCAGAACAACTGCTGCAGGCTTGCCAAATGAGGTTGAAAGAAGTTTGCCACGGACATGTCTCCAAGCTGAAGACCACTTCAAGCTATTATGCCATAGCAAGAATTTGTCGAGAGAGGTAGCCTGGAGTCTGCCTTTAACTATCCAAAAAGGGAAATTGAAGATGCCAAGACAGGGTGAAGGAAGAAGCTGGAGACTGGGGAGGTTCCTTGTGCTGCAGAAGGCTGAAGGAAAATGAAAAAACTGTACTTAAAACTCCTACAGCTTAACAGCAACAACTCCTTCAAGCCTGCCTTTATATTGAATGAAGGGTAAGAGTATATCAATAACTTACCAGAAAATACATTAAAATGAAAGGTGCTCCAATTATGCCCTAAACTCTGGAAAACCAATTACAATTTAAAGTGATAAGCAGTTAAGATGGTTCCAATAGCCCTGATGCAGCCTTAAAACCCAGTGATAAGTATGGAAGTACAATTAGTAGGGCATAATGACTGGGGCTGCTGATCATACTATTCCAGTTTTATCAAGTCCTCTTTGTTATTTTTAGAGTATCATTATACAGCTCAGTTAGGATTGCCCAAGGAACTTTAACTACATTTCCAAACCACAAGGGTTTTCATTTAGACAATTTAAATACTATGGCTGTCTGACAAGTGCATAGAGGAAAAGAGTTTTTATGTAACCAACACATTTTAGTTTTCRTTTTAAAAATAAACATGGGTTTGTTGTTTTGTTTTTGGCTTGTTTATATATATGTGTTTATATATATTTTTTATATATTTATATTTTTTCTATTTATATTTATATGTGGGGGCATCAAGTCTTCTTTAATTTACCTTTAAAAAAAGCATACAAAAAATAAACCTCCTTGTGTTAGTAATGRGGGGGATTTATAACTGGTTGACTGAAACAACAAAACCTGGCATACAAGCAGTGCTCTAACCAAATTACTTCAAAAGGCAATTATTGATATAGATCCAACAGAATTACAGCTTTCCAGCCTTTGTCATCACTTGTCGAATTAAACTTTCTGCTATGAACAAGTGACTCTCCATTTATCAGGAATGGATGTCATCAAAGATGCATTATCACCAGTTTTCTTGCACACATACTTTTGCAAATTAAACTGGTTTTATTGACGAGGTTCACTTTTTTTTAACTAAATATCTTTACTATTAGCATGAAACCTGAGGCTTTTAACTCAACAAACAGCACTTCYACAAAATTTAGACAGATGCTTCACCTTCATCATAGTTGCATGGTTGTTTGATTTGCCTTTAAAGCAGAGGAATGAGACCAATTTTGATTTCTCCAAGTGAACAAAGTTCTGATGAGCACTCAGGATTTAATTTTCTCTTGTTCATAGGGAAGATGGTCAGCACACTGCTTCTGTACTAACAGACTGGTTTTTATCTCCAATTTTAAAGCTATCACCCAATTATAGCAGCTRCATATAGGATTTTAATGACCCCTTTCTTCTGCTGCTATTTGCACTGAGCAACCCCATGTGAGCATAGTTGAACAATGAAGTTTTGCTTTATGTAAACAGTAAATGAACAGTGAAGTGTAGCAAGGCTGATTTATCTAAGGAATTTGACTGCCTGCATTTTTGCCAATTAGTTGACCAAGRGTATTTATACACTTTGGTTTTGTTCCTTCTGCTCTCTGAGTTTCCTACGAGGTACCTCTGAATGAGGGCTGTAAACAGAACAGAAACTGAACAAATCTAACTTTTTCTGCAGAGGCACCAGTCAGATTTGGGACTTAATTTTATCAGGGGTTTCATGACCAGATTAACCATACCTGCACCAAAGAACTTCATGTCTTTATAATATGAAGGCATTTCACTTGGTGTATTCCCCACAGAAGGGTTTATACCTGACATAAATGTTCCTTGTCCATCTCAGTAGCTCCATCAGTCACTTTCTACTGTTACTATAAATGTTGGTAGTAACATGTTAAAAAGTTGAAGTATATGAAGGTAGAATTGTTCTTTGAAAGACACCTGTGCACAAATATCACTGTGAAGTAACATGATTGTTTTCACTTCGGTTCATAAGTTTGCAAAAGATCTGATTTTTCTAAAAAGGAAAATTATATTTAAGGGACTAGAGATGTTGAGGTAGGACTACAAAAAAAAACAGTTTGGGTGTTTGTGAGTCACATGTTGCTGATAATTATGATGATTTTAGGGTCTGGACTGAAGTAATTGTGTTGGTGCCAATTTGGGAGCTATACAGAATACTTTTGGTTAGGTTCATGGTCCCACAAGCTACACACATAGGGACTCAAGTATRTCTCCTACTTCTTGGGTCAGAAACATGCCTTGTCACATCCCATCTCTGCATTAGCAGGAGTCCCAGGTAAATATTAGTCCAAAAAAAGAGAAAACCTGAGGTCCTAGATCAGAAGGTAGTTGTCACATATCCCAGACAGGAACCAAAATCAGGCATTCAGGAAATCAAAGTGTTGAGGTGATAGATGAACTTCAAAGCACTCCCACCTCATACAATATAGGGTTAAGCCAATCAATAAAATTCAACTCAATTTTTTCTGCCTGAGCAGCCTCAGTTGAGGACAAAATGAAGATTATTCAAAGGCCGTAACTGCAAATATTTTCCTCATAGAAGAGCTAAAAATTTTAAATGTAAGTGTGTCTCCCACATCTAAAAATCAATTTCTACACTCAGGACAGAGGAAGRCAGAGAAATAACTCACAGTAGCACTCATGTTTTTTAAAAAATGGATGCTAATGGATGAAACCAAAAATAAGGGCTTCCTGCTTATGATTTTACAGCACTGTCCCTAGAGCCTACATGTACTGGAAAGGCATCAAGGCCAACAGGCTGAAAGAGGCAAAGGTAGCAAAATCTTGTGTACTGCCATGTCTTCCTGGAAGTAAGGACAGGATAGGAGAGTTTACAGTTTTGAGCACAAAAACAAGGCTAAACAGAAAGTAATTGTTTCATTTATTTGTTTGTTTTCATATATTCATTCATCTTTCCACGACCATATTTTACATTCTTCACCAGCACTCTTCTGTGCCACCCACTTTTGGCCTTGCCGCTTACCCACACCATAGCAGAGGCAGTTTTTTTGTCAGCAAACTAGGGTACCCCGGTCGCTGTCCAGTAGGGAGCAGCAGGCATGGTTCACTTTGAATAGTAATGGTAACTAAATCTCTAAAGCCCTTTTTTGGCCATCAAAAGAGAAAATGTCCTTACCGTTCACGTAGCAAGACCATTTGTCAATACCCAAAGAGTAGCCAGGCAAACAGGAGCAGATGTAGGACCCTGGAATATTGATACAGGTTTGGCCACAGGTTCCCAAACCTCCTTCAAGGCACTCATCAATATCTGAAACAGGTATTTGAAAAACATGAGGAGAATTCATCCAGCAAAAGCGGCAAAGAGCAAGGAGAAAGGATACCTTTGACATAGTTATATTAAATAGTTATAATAAATAGGTCACAAAATACAGGCCACATCATTAAAAAATGCAACAAAGRTGGCAGTATTCCTTCATGCATTGGTTTCAGAATTATTGGGTTTTTATTATTTATCATTGTCACACTCACAGTGATTTTGGAGGGTGTTGTGTTTTTGTTTCGGGGTTTTTTTCGACTGTCAAGGGAAATTACCCTTCTCCCTAATGTCTGAGCACTCTGATCTCTAATTGCCCAAATACAGGGAACAGACTTGTCTTGATTTGTGTTATTATTTGCTATGCAAATGCTTCTTGCAGCTGCTTCCTTCCATCTTTATCCCATTTTTCAACAGTAATAATTTTGCCAACAAATTAACAGACTTTGCAAAACAGCAAAGCAGCAAACAGACTGTCACAGCACTGAGTTCAACATCGAGCTCATTTTGGTTTGAGTCAAATCTCAAACAGACATACAAAACACTAAAACTCCCACCACATTCTGACAACAACAAGCCCAAACCAAGCCAACAAGCAAAATTAATTAGAAACTAGGCTTTTAACTGGTAGGTTAGGCTAGAGCCTTTAGGAATTGAAAGATATTTCATGTGTTTATGGTGTTTTATCGAGGCTTCAGGAAGTGACTATTAATTAAGTCCTAAATTAAGGAATTTATTTTTCAAAAATTATTACTACTGAGGAGCATAGTTTACACTAAAGGGAAAAGAAATTAATCCCTTTGGCAGTACCCTGGGTAATTGTCGCACAGAATTGAGATAAATTTTAGTTCTTGATGAAAATAAATGCATCTGATAGTAACTTCCCAAGATACTTGACATCTGGCAGTACCATATGCTGATATATTTCTTGTATACTTTCTTTCTTCAACTACTGTAAGAGTTGCTCCAAGAAGCAGCATTTTTCTTGCCCAAGTTCGATTTGATGTCAGTGTCTTTTGTTCTGGATTTAATGATGACTTGGCACGTGCAGGAATAAAGGAATGAACACGTTTTGTTTTAAAGAGACACATTTGACTAAGTCACTAATGGACCTTGATTCACAATCAAAACTAGCTCTTTCCCTTAGTTTAAAGAAGGGAAGAAAYGGCACCTTAATTATAAGGAACAGCAATTTAACCAACTTACCCAATATTTTGAAAGAAACTTTCTCAGTAACTTAGAGAAAGCTAAGCAACCAGATCTCTGATATCCCATGCTTCTGGGAACCTGTCTCCTTTAACTCCTTTAAGAAACTATGTGTAGCAGAAGTGCTTAGAGATTTCTTCTGTGTCAGGTATCAAAGTTGTTCAAAAAGAATCTCAATGCTTTACAACCACCTAATGTGTCTGTACAGACTAGGGAAAGTTTCTGTATTGTTTTCAGAGTTTTCCCACAACTTCATGTTCCAAATAGCAGATGAACTTTTTTGACAATGTATGAAATCAGAGCACATGCAACTGATTCCTGCTTAGCAGATTACAAAGGTAAAGCAGAAGCATTTTCAGCAACTTAATTCCGTAAAGAACTCTAATTCTGACCCACAATTTTCTTCAAACAATCAGCTTTCAGGAGCATATTTTCCCACATGTACTAGGATTGTACATTCCATTCTCCACAGCATTAAAACAGTAACACCTCCAAATCCCCTGGCTTGGAAGTGTGTTAACTGGCTACAGACACCATGGGCTCCAGGTCACCGGTAAAACTAGGTACTCCTGGCTAACACTGCCCAGATGTCATTACAAATAAAGGGCTCTTTGATAGCCCAAAAGGGAGGGCTTTGGTGACCTCAGTTCCCTGTCCAGCTGCTGTCAGTGCTAGACATGAACACTGTTTGACTCTCTCTCCCTGATGCACTGGTTTTTAAATCAAGTAACTGACTGACTAAGCCGGACACTGGACCTGTCCAGCCACCAGCACCACAGCAGGTGTGAGASTGTGCTGATAAAGGCTATAATGTAGTTTATGGTAGTCAATATCCTTTCATGACAGTAGCATGCTAAATGAACCTGATGTTATTTCTCTGTGGAAGTCATAAGTATGGGTGAAAAAGGCAACTGTGTAGATCTGGGATTGCTAAAGAGAGAGGTTGTTTGATTAAGCAATGGGAAGTACTGCTGAGCTATTATTCAATCTCAATAAAGAGCACATTAAATAAGAAAAAGAAAGATAGGCCTGACCTATAGAATGTATCTGTAAGACTGCTTTCTCTGAGAAGGGTTTGTGTTCATACTGAACAGAAAGGTGACCTCTTAGCATGTTACTGGGCAAGAAAATTCAAACATCAACACATATGAACACAGGAGAAATTAATGACTGTGGGGAAAAAAATGCTTCTCTATATGGCAGCGGTCAGACTATAGTAGTATGCTGTTTGTTTTTCTCAGATAAAGGTTGTTAAAGGATCACGAAAAATTAGAAAGTGTATACAACAAGGATAAAAAGCCTGATCTGAAGGTAAAGAAAACACCCTTTCTGTGAGACAATTAAAGAGCTCAGAATGCTTAGATTATCATAAACAAGCTTGGAAAAAGGATTGAGCACCACAAATTAATACYTTCACAAAGGAAAAGTAGCAGATTTTCTAAAAGACACTATAATCTTTTTCAGGAACAATTTAACAAGGGCTGATAGCTGAGAACTGAAGCCAGGGAATTCAAATTCAGACATTAAATTCACATTCTAACAGGAAGGGTGAGTCACTAAGGGAACTAGCTATCAAGAAAAGCCCTGAAGGCATGAAAAACATCAGTGGATATTCTGAAGTCAAGGTCAGACTGGGAAGACATGCCTTAACCAAGCACAGGTTACTAAGCAACATACCAAGGTAAAAGGACAATGACCTTTTATTTACAGGATGGATTTTCCAGCTTTAGATGAGTGTACAAAACTGACTGTCCAAGAACAAGCACACTGATTAATCAGGCTACAAGAATTTATACTGTCTCCTCAGTAATTGTATTTGAAGAGAAGATTTCAGGGTTATCAACCTGTCCATTTTTATCACCACCAAAATTCACATGGTAAAGCAAATCCCACACGTACTGAATAGCAAGCCATGGCTCCAGCTGAAGAATGGCTACTGTGGAAGAAGAACTGCCCAATAAAAGCCCAGGGGCACAGTGGCAACAGGCAGCTCAGCCACCAGAGACTGCCCTTCCAGYGGCAAACAGGAAGAGCCAAGAGACACAGTGCTCTTGTGAAACATGCCACAGCACTGTGAATGTTTGGCTTTTATGGCACTAACCATTTGTGCCATTCTATGCTTAACACCCTCTCTTCTTCGCTTAAAGTGCAAAACAAAACCAACCAAAAAACCCAACCCAAAACAACAAACCAACTAACCCACCAACCCCAAAACCAAACCAAACCAAACGAAAGCTGTTTCTTAACGTTTAGGAGAACTCGATCACAAAACTATCCATCAGGTGTAACTAGCAGTGCCTTCACCCTCACTTTTAGTGCCAGAGGAAAACATGGAGTCGCATCCTGCTGTAGCTGTTTTACGTGTCCTGGCAACCACATCCCCCAGTGGGAACTTTACCCTGTGAAAGAAATCGGCTTAGTGAACACAAAAGCTGTCTGCAGTGCCCTGACAGCCAGCCCTGAAAGGAAGAATGAGGTTCTGCTTAGCTCTCAAAGACTTCTTTATGCAAAAAATGCCTTGAGAATCAGCAAAAACGATGAATCATGTCATCACGATGTTGGCAGCTCTCAATGACTTTGCATACAAATATACTACTTTATTGAGAGTCCTGAGAAAGGCTCTGGTTGCAGAAGGTTGAAGCATTAGTATGCCTGGCAGGAATACAGAGAAACCACAGTGAGCCAGAACTTGAATTTCATTATGGTCCCAAATACATACATTATATACCTAAAGTATACATGCAGATACATCCACTCAAATAACCTCACACAAATTTAGTTCCTGTCAAGCTGGACTGGGGATTAATTCAACCTGCTATATCCAGCCACCACCATAATCTTTTCAACAAGGTTGAACATGAAATTTCATCTGGTGACAAAGAAAGCACCCAGTTTTTATCTTTTATGTTTTGCTTAAAGCATACAGTTCAAAGAACAGAAAATAGCTAGAAATGGAAAAAGATACTCCAGCTATCAGCAGGTCACAGTGAAATAGATGATGCACATCACAGTATCTTTTCTCCCCAATTTTAAATGAGGCTTAAAATACAACCTGATCACTTACAATTTTTTAGAGGATAGACGTTGTGAAGTGCTCACATACTATGGTAAGAAATACAATATGAATATAATCAGGTGTTTATCATCTCTATGTGTCTTCCAGCCCAGAGCCACAGAGATGATCAGATCACAGATATGACAGCAAGACCAAACCTATGATTTATCACCTATAAAATAGAATCAAATTTAGAATTTAAAGACAATTTAGGAACCAGTTGTAGACATCTTGAAGAGAAAGGGCAAAAAAGATCCCCAGGAACTACAGTATCTTTCTTTTTTTTTTTTCCCCTGGACTTAGATCTCAAGTGTTTGCTCATTAGAATGGAAAAAAAAACCTATCTTCAAAATTAATTCTATATGAAATAAATTATGTGTATAGATTAATAACTACAAAATGGACCTCTACTTCCCAGATCATGCAAATATCAATGTACTATTATTGGCTTGTCTTTCAAAGATGAAGTCCATGAGGCATCATCAAATACTGTCATCCAGCTCCCCTTAAAATAAGATTTCAAATTAGATACTAGAAAGTAGTCAGGGGATTCTTTAAACAGAATACAAAATTAATAAGTGCTATTTTATTCTAAGCAAAACAATGAGTCTTGCAATGTTAGTCACTGGCCCTGGAGTCTGCCCCTTAGCCCTCTTTAGGATTAAGCCTCACGTGATGTGTGATGCCATTTCTGTCCTTTCTTGTAACATATTTGCCTCCTTCCTATTTCGGTCTAAGTTTTTACAGCTGAAGATAGTATTTGTCCACATTCTGCTGGATCCAGTTTCCAGATAATTCAATGTGAATCTTCTCRCGAATTCATCTGTGGGTTCAGAGCTATGTTCAAGAATTCCTGACTACTATTTGGTAAAAATATTTACAAGCATCTTTCCCCAAGGCAGTGTAATACGAAGTGAGCTAGCTGGAAGACAGCTACTGGAAAACAAGGAAACAAACATGCCTTGACTGCAGCTCTTCCGAAATACGGAGGGAAACAGTAGCATCTTATCAGGTTTATTCCTGTCATGACAGGGATATTCAAAACTGTTCCCCATTTCATTGGCTCTTCCTGCTCCTTATGAGATGCTTGCAAAGAAAGAAAGGACAGCTGTGAATTAATAAGCTTTTGGCATTTCATGTTTCTCAGAATACAGACAAGAAGTTTTAACAGTGTGTCTTCAGAAGGCCGTGTGAAGACTGGATTTAGGGAACTAAGGTGAATTTAAAGATGTAAAACAAAGACCAATAACTTCATGTTCCTCATCTCCAGTGCTCTGTGGTAGGAGAGAGGTGAACAGGAAGAAAAAAAAGAGGAAAGCCTGAGACACAGAAAGAAGCACCTGACCAAAAGAGCTGACCTAGATAGCTGCAGTTGTCACCTTCAATTGCAGGCTGTAGCTCTGTAGGAATGTGCAGCATGTTAGTCCCAAAGAAGTGACAAGGGCTGAGCAGTTAATGTCAGAATGTGGTAAAGATGTGCTGAATTCAAGAACCTATGATTAGGCAAAACTTTAATAATGTGGGGTTTGTTTTGCCTTCTTCCAAGACTTTTCTACAATACTGTTTTGGTTTTTTTTAAAAATAACTCTCTTCAATTTTTAAATTTACAAGGTGAGTATTTAAAGTCAACCCTGAAACCAAAGTACACCTCCAGTCTTGCAGCATCCAGAAGACAATAATTTACCTAGGGTAGCCCAAGACTAACAGGCATTAATATCTACCCTAAAATTGATAATGCAAGGGGCTGCTCTACGGCTTCTTCAGATAAACAGTGCCATGTGCAAAACCTTTTCGGCCTTGAGTAGGGAAAGCATTTATTCACCAGGAGAGAATAAGAAATACTGTTGCTAAAGTGGCATTTTGGGAGGGCACAGGCAACTGATTCCAAGTACGCTTATATTGTCAAATATGTTAGAAACCAAAGCTCTCCTGGGACCAACTATGCACATGGTTTTTGTTTGTAGGAATAATAGCTCCAGACTATTTTTCCTCTGAGGTAGAAAGTTCTATGTTTTCACTGGGGTCTAAGACAGATGGGTTATTTAAAGGTGGTTAAGTCCCCAGTCCTTATATCAGCTTAAAATAAATTCTTTCAAGATGGCAATGTTAAAAATTGCAGAAGTTCTTCCAATTCTACCATAACTGCTCAATATATTGATGCATTCATTCATCAGACTAGTTTTGCTCTGACCTCATGATCTCTTCTCCCATACTTTCTCTCCTATAAGCCTTGCTGTTGTGGGACTTATGGCCCCTCTGAAAGGCCTCTCCTTTCTTGGCATACCGAGTCAGGATTCAAATAATTTCTCTTAAAATAACTGTATAAAATTATGTGAGACATTTAGGGTTAGATTTCATTATACTTCCACAGGATGAGGAGGTCTTTGATCTTTGAATATCTATAGAAATAAAAGGAACTAATTAAGGAGAGAGCTGTTCAGCAATGTAAGAACATGACCTAGACCTTTGTCTGAAGCGGCAGTGTGGAAAACAAATCTAGAAAAGCCTACACACAGAGAGCAGACATCTTCTCAATTCAGGGTAGTCCTTATAGCTGGTAGGTTGCCACAACAGCCTCAGATGATTAAGAACATTTTACAATTGGTGCATCTATTACAGCTCACCAAGGATGGTGGCCAAGCCACGATTCAGCTCGCTGTCATTGTTCACAGTTCAGTGGTATGAATCATGTCTCCCACTCACCGCTTTTATCCCCAGTATTACCTTCAAAGCCTGCCTCCAGCTTCCTGCCACTTGCTTCCATACACCCTCTGTCTCACATAGTTACTGAACTAGAATATCATGTGTCCGGTCTTCTGGTCATGAACACCAGTTGTGTTACCAGTGCACAGAGGAAAGAGCCAGGGAAATCTCTTACACCAAAGCATCCTTCAGTCTTAGGTTTCATGTCAAATTTTCACCTTTGGTTAATCCCCTGTAATTCAGTGGTCTGGAATTGAAAAATTACCATAGCCCATCTTATTTTTCCTTATTCTATGTCATATGGAATTGTTCAGAGTATGTCTCAGTTACGTCAGCTGATGATTTCTTCTATTGCTATTTCTTGGAGAGTTTGCTGAGCTACCGGCCAATCTGTTTTGGTGCTTTACCTAAAGTCTTCCATTCATCCAGCAGCTAATTTTCAACAGAAAAGATTTAATGCAGTCTTCATTAATGGAAGAGCAGTGTTCATCAACATGCAAAATATGTCCACTGAAATTAAAAAAAAGTGCCTTTGAAGCCTTTTGCATGTCAATATTTAGAGTGTTTTTTTGACTCATTAAACAATACCCAAGCAATTCCCTTCATCTCAGTAGGATTCTCCCGTTATACATGAGCTCTTAATTGGGCAACCCAGTAGTGTAGAAGCCATAAGAAATTAACATCTTAATTAGCTCGTGGAAGCTAAGTACATATTAGCAAATAGTATGGATCTATCTGAGAGGCTGTGTAAAGTGAAACAGTTGCTAAGGATATGGCATACACACCGCACAGATTTGAGGCTGAGGTTACAGAGGACCAGCTCTAGTCAGGTCCCACAGACCAAATGGCCATCAACAGCAGAGAGGGAAGATGCTGTCCTACAGCAACACCCTCTGCTTTAGGTTTTCCTAAAGGAAATCCAGATTGTGCACTTTGAGAGTGCTTTTCAATGTGAAGCAAGCATAGTAAGAGGTGGTAATATGGAGATTAATTTCAGAAGTATGCTTCTCATTTGAACTGAAGCAACAGGGTGGGAGCACTCTGGGTGTGTTTGATGCTCAGATAGCCCTTCAGTCAGGTTTATAATTTGTACACAAAAACTGCCTAGCTCCTCCTCCCTCAATATGACAGCATTTAACATGCATACCTCTATTTTCTGCTTACGAGATGGTATTTCTTGGCAGAAAGCACAGAGGAGGCACCTGTTATTACATCACCAGAATCATGACAAGAACTGAGTCAGAGCCTCTGAAGTCCAAGGAATCTAAGGCAAAAGCATTAGCTCCAAGTATGAGGTCTGTTTGCTTGAATCCTTACAGAGTGTTTCCTCATCTCCTTACTGCAAAGCCCACAATTTCATTGGCTCTGGATTTCTTGAAAAAATTGGACTTTAAAGTAGCATGGGAGGAAGAAGGGTTCTGTCATTCTTTGTCTTACACTTTGTAAAGAATAGGAACCTGCATTTTACATGCTCCAAATCACTGGAAATGATTATGGTAATATTAGTGTCGTACTTTTCTCCCACACTTCCCTACTACAGTATTAAGCACACCTGCAATTCATGTATTGAATGAGATGTATTTTTAATATGAGCACACACATCTACATGCATCACTAAGAATACAAAAAAAAGTTTTTAAAGTTATCTAATGTACATTAAAGTATATACTAATACATAATCATTAAAATACTCCTTCTATATGAATATAGAAATAAAAAAATACATCTATACACAAATTTTACATTTATGATAGCATGAATACATGCATGCTCGTACTGAAACAATGGAGACACTAGAGCTATGGCAAGTAGTTTTGGTAACTAGAGAACAATTCATATATCTTAGTGATCATATGAAAATTTATTCTGCTTCTGATAGTTAAACTGACAGACAAGTGCTGATTTCTGAAAAAAAAAGTTCTGTTCATTTTGAGATGTAACACATATTGAGAAGCTGATTTATGAGTTCTGTCAGTATGACACACAAGCGATTTGTAAAAAAACTCTGAAAATTATAAAGCTGAATTAAGAGAATACAAATGCAGTTTTCTTAATCTGGGAATGTTCAGCAACTTACCTATACAAGCAGAGTTTTCAGGCTTTAATCTGTATCCATTAGGACAGTTCCAGTGCTGCAGAGCTGAAAGGCTGACAAAACCAATTTTAAAAACCACTGGCAAAAAAGCAACAAGGAAGAGAAACATAATCTTGAGGGTTTTCTTTGCTGTCACTAGAGAAAAACTAGCTTGTATTCAGTCATATCCAGGACAAGATGAGCATGTGTAATCCCAAAAGGTTTCTGCAATCTGCCACTTTAGACTCAGACATCTTATCACAATTTCAAGTTTTATCTTTGCCTTGCTTTTCTTGTCACTTTAGACCTTACTGTGTCTGACTACAACCTTGAAGAAATTCCTGGGAGATTTCTTCCCCACACACATCAGGGGATTTTTTTCTCTCTCTTTTGTTTCTTTTTTTTTCTCTTTTGGAAGCCAAGTATGAAATGCCTGACACCCTTGCCACAAATTTAACACAGCTTAAAAGCAATGCTCGCAAGGATCACTGCAAATTTCCTTGCAACAAACAAAGCTGCCATTTAAGTCTTAAAAGCAGAGAATTCAGAAAACTCTTCACCACAGCTCTCAGTGAAGTGCAGGGAGCAAAATCTCCAGGTACCGTCCTTCTCCGAAACGCAGTTGTTTTTTACATTCAAACTTGGATGCACTCCTCTTTTCTTTTTAAAGCTCTGCTTGCCCCACCTCTTCTCTTTTTAGTACCACTTGAGTGAACCCTGTGTTTGCAAATAGTAATGTGGTCAGTTCCTTACTACAGGGAACGGAGCCAGCATGCAGATATCCAGCCACCCATAATAAATACAGTCTCTTTAGAAAAGCAACGCCTCCTGCTTGAGAAGTACCTGCAGCTTTCCAGCTAAGTTTTTTTCCACAGAGATTGTAGGCAAATTTATTCAATTCCTGTTGAATCATGATTAGTTGCACTCATTTCAATATCATTGTGTGTTTTACCACCAGAAACAAATTTTGTCATCCAAACATTTCATACAAAAAGCAGGGGGAAAAAAATCCCTCTGGTTTCCCTGATACATTTCGACTGGAAATTCAAATTGGCTTAAGGTCAAGTTCAGATCTAGGGTATGTGTTTGTAATTTTGAAGTTGAAACTCTCTCTCTCTCAGGTCTGAATTTGGCCCTTATGCATTTCCTGGAGAATACCTACTGTCAGAGACTAGGGCAATGTGTTCTGAGCCTGCATCACCCACAGATATTGCAGTCATTTATGTGTACAGTGGTGCTGCACAACGCTGCTGTCAGGATGCAATGCTCTTTTATGCCTGTTCCATTGAGATATAAAAACTAGATAAATTCCAGGTGCATTAAGCTCATAATTCCTCAGCATTGAAAAAAAAAATCTCCTTTTTCCCAGTCCATCAGCCTAGACCAGCAAAGCTCTAGAGCACAAGCATAAGTTTGTGCTTGTAAGATTTACTGAATTTTGAAAGTGCTGAAGTTTAAGCATGTGTTTAATTGGTTGACTTTGCCGGGCTTTGTTGAGCTAACTACTGTGAGGCMATCTGGTTTTGTCACTTTTTTCTTTCCTTTGATTTTTTTAAATTTTATTTTTCCATTGTTGTGCTAGAATAAATACTAACACAACAGCTGGATACAGGAGCAGCATCAGATGGTAACCTGCAACTGCACGAGTTCCATCTCTGGGAAGTCTTCCTCTTCCCTCCCCTCCCCATATTTATCTGAATCGATGAGTCCAGACTTGCACTGGAAGTAGGATTATAACCTGATTATAAATTGGGCCACTCTCCATTAAAAGTAACTGTTTCTTGATGTTTCTGTCTGTGTGCAGGCACATTCTGATCTTTCAGTCTTCACTGCTACAGCTAATGCAACTAATTAAATCCAGACTGACAAATGGCAGCCACATTTCCATATAGTCTGTTCAGAACCGAGTCTCTATCCCACATGCTATGCTATAAAATACAATAACAGTAATGTAAATTATGCATAGCCAGACTCATGCCAAAGAGCATTTGCTTCTCCAAATAGTCCCTGGGAATACAAAAGGGCAAACAATGTGAAAGCACAATATAATGCCATCCCATCTAGGATTACAGGATCCTGCCCAGGAACTGTAGTATGTTCTACATGAACCTTTTACTAATTCTGCAGTCATCAGTTCCTCCTCTCACAATTTTCTTCACTGTTCAAGCTGGGAGCAGGCAACATAAACAGTTTAAAAGGAATGTGTCACTTCTTTGTGAGCAGCCACCAGCAGAGTGTTTGCTAGACCGTGAGGATGGCCATCCCCAACACATCCCTGACCTCTTCCAGGGCAGACTCAGACAAACTCACTGAAGGAGACAAAATTAATAAGCTCTCCCTTTACTTCTAAAACCTAGAAACAATTTCTGTCTTGCTCGCGTTCTTTTTGTCTCTCATTTACACATGTTATCATTTCTGAACATTTCCCTCAATCTTCCCCCACTGCTCCATTCCCACATTCACCTTTACACAAAACACAGTCAAAGGCACATCCCAGAATTTCTTGGTTTTGTTTTTGCTCTAATGAGATTACTTTTTTTTTTACCCTCAAAACCGAAATTTAACTCGGACTAGAACTAGCTGACAGACCCACAATAAGATATTATATCATCTAGGCCTAAGGACGTAAATATCCATTTGAAAGTGGATAGAAAGATTCACCTCCCATTACAACAAACCAGAAAGTTCTCAATAAAGTATGAAATACATCAGGCTGTGACACACTTACGCTTTGCAAGCATGCTAATTTTCTCCAAGTGGTTCAACATACTGCACACAATAATTCCTTTACACCTGAAGTCATTTATCATTTCAGAAATTGTTCGAACAGGTTTCTACAAAGCAAACTATTGTCCTCACCTACAAGGTGTAAGTAGAGCAATTTACATTAGTCTGTCACTCATACGATAAATTAGATAAAAATAGCTCAGCAGTCTCATTTGTAGGGCTCACTGCAAAATCAGTCCCAATGATCTTAAAATTATCCCAGTTCATCAAATGTGAAGAACTTAGTTGAATTTGACCTGCTGACTTGAGAGACTTATGAACTAACAGCAAATAAACATTTTATTCCTTTCTCTTGGAGTTTCCACTATCTYGGTTGGATTTGGAAGACTTTTTTTACCAAAGTTGGTAAAGACCAGCTAGGGATTCAAATACAGGCGGGTTTCTTGGCAAACAGCTGCTCTAGTTCAAGGACAGTATATTCTGACTGTTTCTAAACTGTGGAGGAAACAGAGCCCTCCCTCAGTTTCCCAGTGCTTTCAATATGTACACTGCATTAATAAGCACATTGTTTAAATCGTATATTGGCTTTTATTCTTGCTCACTACACATTACACTAGCTTGTCAGCAGTTGGACTTCTTTTTCTGTCAGCCTCTGAAAAGCTAATTCTGACCTTAAGCATATTCTAATGTGGTTAAAGTTACATTTTATAGTAATCATAATCCAAATTATCACCAACACGGGTTAATTATTATATGTGAGTTCACTGATGTAGCATAGGAAATATGTAGCAGCTATCTCTAGTACAAATAGCACAGAGCAGCAAGGAACACTCAGATTCCACAAAACAGCTTCCAGAACCTCTCCAATGGCCCCAGAAGGTCTGCCAGCCCCTGGGACAACATGCTCATGTATGTGTCATTCTGTCAGAAAAGCCACCAGAGAAGTAGCTGATTGACACTAGCAACCTTTGAGATGATAGTGGGGATTTCTGATAGTCTTCAGGAAAAAACACCCCACAATTGTCTAAGCCATGCCTCACACCTGCTTGCTGAAGCTTGATTTCAGGGTCAGTGTGGGGATAGCTGACCAATCACTGTACTCTCTCTGACATGAGAGATGCTCATGATTGTGCTTGATTCAGTACTGTTAACATCATTTCAGCAGGTTCAGCCCGCATCATCTATAATTCTGACAAGAGGGACATTATGCAATATTAAATTGCCTGTCAGACAGAGCAGGGAGAGGCACAGCGTGAGAGACCGGCATATTCCACCAATCTCTAAAAGCCAGAATGTCTGAAATCTACTCCTGAGGTATGATGGCCATTCTGGCTTTGTCCTCAAGCATGTCGCTCAACTCTTCAACAGTTTGGAGATGATATTTGGCTGACAGGATGTTTTAATTTAATATACTAGCAAAATTAATTACAGAGTGGGGCTTTAAATCATGAAAGCTTTTTGAAAACCAAGCATTATTACAAATAATCTCTTTCCAGTTGTCTGTTTCACGCAGCAATTATGACAAACATCCACTGAGGGGTTTTGGTAGTTTGAGTCCCATAATTTTTCTGCTATGGTTACATTTTTGCTCCTGCCACAAATTGATCTTAAGCAAAAGAAAAAGCTTAAATAATCCATGTTTAAACCATGCTGTTAATTATAGCCGATACTACCTTTTTGAAAGCAGTTTTACATATAACAATTTAACAGGCACCTTTCACCAGCTGCTGTACAGTAAATAGTTATTTCATCAGCTAGACCACACTGGAATCCGCTGAAGTATCCAGAAAGAAAGTTAAATATGCTCTCTCTCCTATCCAGACAGCCAGAACAAGAGTGAAACATTCTGGGGAAGCCACATTACTGACTTATGACACTTATCAATGTTAGATGACTGCTTTAGGCCTCTATGTTAACAGACATAAAGGAGTAGTTAAAATAGCATGTTGAAACAGTCAGTTGGCTCTCTGAAGTGGAGATAAAACCGAAGACAAAGCAAGTAATTTGTTACCATGAGTAAGATCTATGCAGCTTGCTATGTAAGAACATTTAAGAAAGGATCTCAGTAATAGGTGTGGCATTACTTCACTATCAGGGTCAAAAGAATGTATCCTCCCCATGTTTTTTTGCTGTTTCCATCCTAAGGATAGGTCTGTTTCCCCCACAGCAAAATGATTTCTAGTGCATGTACTAGAACAGCTGCTCTAACAGATTTCTCAGAACAAACTGGCACTGGCTGAAATCTCATTTCACTGATTTTTAGAGTCCCTGATCATTCACCATTTCCACTGGTACCAGTAGGAGATTAGGTATTTATCTGTTGGTCCATAGGTTCTTATTTGAAGTCCATCTATCACAGATATTGCTACTTTTACTCTTTTTATCCCATAAGTTCTGGCCTGGGAAGGTGATTAATTGAATTTACTTTTTCAGTCAACTTTTTTCTCCTCATTACGGATCTCTTCAGATGGTTTATTCTTCTTACGACCATAGAGAATAAACAGCAGAGAACATTTTATGGTTTTGTTTTACGGCTGCTTTGCTGGCTGTGTGGAACAGAATCACCACATTTACCAATCCAGTTTGCTTTGTCCAATTAACCCCATTTCACCTGGTGCCAAACTACACGAGTTTGGCATATCTATGCAAACCCACATCTGCGTGAGCTGACATCTGTCTATCACATCTCAAAGGCAGAATCAAATAAGATGGACAGCAAAGAGGAGTAGAAACAGGAACGGGCATTGTTATAGTCGACTTTCCATAGCTAAAGCACCTGAGGTGAATCTCAAAGACTGGAATTACCAGAGGTGTTGCCAGTGCCCASTGCTGAGCTCCTGCAAGCAAGCTGCAGGATGCTCCCACTTGCTGCCGTACTGAAATGCTCTGAAGGAGGCAATGACCTCCTGACACGTTGCAAGCCAGATTCTTTTTGTGGAAGTTTATTATTTTCCTGTACATGGCCATGAAGATGGTGCCAGAGGGATTCGCCAGTGAATTGATGGGCAACCCGTTGCAGGTGTAATAAAATACACTGCTAACTGCTGGAAATGTTCCATTTTCCTACAATTCATAGAATAGATTCAAGAGATCCCCAGAAGCAACTTTGTCCTGATTAATATGTATTTGAACATCAAGCATCTCCTGAAGAATTTGCTCAGAGCCCACTGAAAGTAAACTTGCACTGGAAGTTTAAGTTTTTGATGTGAGGTCATTTCTTGTGTGAGGCAATTTCACAGATGCAGTACAGAACTAAAGCAAAACAGCACGTGGAGGTCAGACCCTACCCACAGTGGCCATCAGAGTGTATTTCTTACACCATATTGGGAAGCAGTTGGCACAGAAAGTGGCAAGCGATCAGCAAGGGGCTTTGCCAGGCAGGAGGCAGCTTGACCTGACACCACCTCGGGGAGCCTCACAGCTGCAGGCAGTGCAGTGCCAGAGCCTATCACAGGCCCAAATGCCTCTGTGAGCGTGATATCCCAGGGCTTGGCATCCAAATCCTGCAGCTACCAAACACACCCTGCTTGAGGCCACAGCTGTCAATTCTCCATCTAAACAGGGACAAGGAGTGAAGAGCAGTGGGGAAAAAGGCTGGGGCATTAAGCACAAGGAGTAGCCCATATTATATTTAGCTTTTAGATAATGGTTCCGCACTTCAAAGATTCGAACAGATCCCACATTGCTGGCTGAAGTGTGAATATGGAAGCTCCAGGTCAGACTCAACTGACAGTGGTGATTTCAGAAAGAAGAGAAACAGTTCCTTGCAGTAGTAATTTTCCCTCTGGAGTCCTGTAAAACACTACTGCACTACAGGAATACCCTGAGATTGCCTGCAGGACTCAGAAATAGTATTATTTCTAAGGTAGTTTTGAAGAAATTGAAACGACCTAACAAAGGCTTGTTCTCAGGGACTGATCAAGGAAGTACTAAGCACCGTGTTAAGCTTTAGGGATGAGGGAAAACCACTTTGCAATAGAGCAGCATACAAGTGATTGTTTAACCATAGAACAAACAGCAAGCAAAGTGCTCACTAACACACACACATTCTTACAAAATGTCTCCTTGGCTGCACACAACAAGCAATGTCTGTCCAGCTGAAGGGTGAATGAACAGATTCCTGGAAGCTACAGCTACCTCCTTTAGAGCTGCCAGCATGTATTGGCTGGTGTACACTTCGCCTTACACTAGGCTAGGAAAAGCAACAGTGAAATCAGTCACAGTTAGACTTTGCAAAATAAAATGTCTATGGATGTACAGACAAAGTCTGTGGATGCTATAACCATATGCACAGTGTATTAAAAGGTTCCTTCATTCCACCTACACCCCTGCCACAGGCTTCCTGAGTGATCTTGGCATACTGTGCAAAAGGACCAATGCTTCCTTTTAAATGAAGGAAGGTTATTTAACTTAATAGCTGTTATAAAGTGTACTGAAACTCTTGGATGTAAGGTTGTACTCAAAATTGCAAAGTAGCTGTTAATCTATTCCTGTTAAAATCACATAGAACAAATTAGACCATAAAATAGAATGAAAAAGAGAAAAATAATTTGTACATTAGTTGCATCAGAAATAAAAAAAACTCTTCTTTCCAAGTGCTGTTGCAAAGCACTGAAAACATTTAAACATTTTTTGCTCTCAGAATGCAACATATGTTTACTTCTATACAGAAAAGCACAGTAAAAATACACTTCCTTCAAAGGAGATATGTTAATATTTGTACTGCTTTTATACCAAAAATCATCGCATTGTATTGTAGAAACTTTTCTTTTTCAAAGTACAAGCTAAGTTTATTATAATAAAATTTCTATTAGTGCTATGAGAGCATTTCTGAGACCCACTGCCCCACACACTATATAAAAAAAATGCTTCACACTCTCAAGCCACTTCATAAGTTACCAAACTAAAATTGTTATAATAATGAACACAGTATGTAATCCAAAATCACCGTCTGTGAGATGCACCCAGCCTATTACAGCATATTTATTGAAAAATGGAGTATTTCAGGGCCATTCTGCATAATTTTACATGTGGGCATTAGGACAAAATGCTTAAAAGCAGCACTCACCCAAATCCCCCTCAGCAATGCCCATGGAGAGGGTTTGGTGTACCTCTTGGGCAGTGCTTTGAAAATCAGCCGTAGGTACCCAGTTTTCCAAAATGAAATAAGATTCCAGTAAGTGGAGAGGGGCACAGGAAATCTATTCTGGGAGCCTGCGTTCCCAATGGTAAAGAGACTTCTCCATTTGCATGCTTGTCTTTGGCTGCCTTATTTAGAACTGGGCTGGCAGGCAAGGCAGGACGTGTCAGAAGAAGAAACCCAACCACCTAAAATATCTGGGGCAAACAGTAAAATTCTAATGTAATCTATACATTGACAGAGAGGCTTATAGAAGGACCGACCTTATGTATGTTGGCACAGAAGTCAAAGGCACTCATTCCTGCATACATTCCCAATGCTCACAGCCACTCACTGCTGCAAAACATATGGACTGCGGGCAGGGACGCTCCTCAAATGTTGCTGGATCGCAGGCTTACCTTCACRTTCCAGGATGAAACACCCAGAGCGACAGCTCTTCATTTTCAGACATGAAGGAGAAACTGGTCCTGAGCTCACTGATATCAAACTCCCATTGATTGTATCAAAAACATTGGACCAGGCCTATCTCATGGAAATGACCGGTTCTGGTCCTAACAATCAACACAGCGTAAATAAGTATATTTCTTTTTTATCCCTCAGAAATCAAAAGACATTAGGTTCTTTGGTGAGAGAATATCTCTATCATATGCTCTCCAGGGCCTACTTAAGCTGTTTTTTAAAAACATGTATCATTTAACTTAGGCCTGACACTAAGAAATAGAGGAAAATTGAAAAATATTTCTAATATTTTAGAAAATATTAGCAAGCATAATAGCAAAATAAGAGGACAATCTGATTAAAGCTTCAGGATATGGTTTTCATGTCATATCCTTCTACACCTGTCCCAAACACAAGTTGCCACTGCGTGAGCATGTGACACGGACATTTCTTTTCAGACATCTGAAGTCCACGGGAGGTTCCAGAAGCAAACACTAACTAGCAATTGCCATCAACATTCCTTTTCCTCTACTGCCAAAACCAGGCATCTGCTCACTAACATCAATAAAGAAATAATATCTTCAAAAATTATGAGTTGTTAAAGATTCTTCAAGTCATAGTGTTCTGTGGATCCAGTATTCAGCTACTACTAATGCTTTTGTAATAAGATGAAGAACAACAATCTATTAAGAGCAGAACAATTCAATAGAGGAAAGTGTTATAAGCATTTAATGCTCAATGGTGTGCCTGTACTGCTGCATGGCTATTGAGAACTCTTGCTACAGCTGCAACCACAATGAATAAATGACAACATTCATGTTTCACATCACTCTGGTTTTACCAGGACTCATCAGATTAAACATATTGTGCAGACAAATGTGCAGACAGGAAAATACTGTCATATCTTAGCTTCATGTGTTTAATATAGATCGATTTACCATGAAAACTTACCTCCAAAGTTGCCAGGATTTCTCCTCACTAACCAACTGGACTTTTCACAGAAGCAATGCAGTACCTATTCAGTAGCTCAGGGTAAAAAAAAAAAAGTCTTTTGATGCTCTTGGCAGTCAGTGCTCGGGCAATGTTGTTAGGGCTTGAAGTAGTACTCTGGAGATTGAGTGTTGAACTCAAAGCAATTTTCTGTGACCAGCTGAATTGCAGAGTTACCGAGAAGCAGCATTTCCACAAAACTGGAAAAAGTAGTCAGCCAACACTAAGGAAGGACTTGGTGTGCTACATTGTGAATGGCAGTCACTTTTCCTTCCCGCAGCATCATTGCTTAAGCAGTGGATGTGTTAAATTCTGCAAGTGGCAACTCAATGGCAGCTGGAAGGGCTGTTTCTCATAAACTGCTGAACTTTGAGGAGGGTGGAACTGCTATGAAACACCTTCACATAAACAAAAAAAGTTCCTCTCTCTTACACAAAATTACTAGGCAGAACACAGGTCACTGATGGCTACCATGGCCAATTCGAAAAATCAAGGATAGTTTTTGTTTGATGTGGTCTTCAGTGGTAACTTATCCACACCAGATTTGTACAGTGACAAAAAGAGACCGTTCAGTTACACCTCCACAGGCTCCTTTACCCTGCTGAAAATCTCAGTCATCTATGGTCTCCTCAATAGACAGTCAGTCATCCTTAGAGACATTTCTGGTATAACATTTTTTGGGATAGGTTCAAAACACATTAGTAAGGAGCACTTTGTCTTTTATGTATTTTATCAATACTACAAGTGGCTTACACTCTACCTGACACATTGCTGAAGTTATCAAGATGTGGAAGCATCTTCTGAATCTCTCACATGTCCCAACCTCTCGCCAGACACTCCTGCTATTTATGCCTACTTATTCTTGGTGTCTGAACACTGCCTGAAACAACGTGTGACAGGATTCATCTCACTGTAACTGGAGTACCACCCCCCTAAATCTGCACTACTGGCATTTGCTGAAATGGCTGTGGGCTCAGAAACATTGTCAAATGTCAGTTCCCAGGATGTTGCCAATAAATAATTTAGAGCATCTTTTCAGAACCTATTCCTATGTTTTGTCCCCAGCCCACGCAAGGCTGGCATCATCACAGTTCACAAAGAACATGGCCTTCTGTGGAATTTACTCCAAACATTCATCAGAGGAAGAAATCTCATCATTGCAGCTATATTTTTAGGTGGTGACATTTGATTTCAACTTCCTCCAGGCCTGTCCCCCTGCCCTTTTAATGAATCACAAGTTATTTGTACTGTAATGAGCTTCCTATAGTTAAGGGTTTGTCAATTCATTCTGCCCAGAACTATAACTGGGAAGGGTCAGAAAGATATACAAGATATGTTTGGAGTATAACAGATCCAATAAAAGTACATCACCTCTACATTATTTCTCTCTTCTGTTTCTCTGTTTTACTCTGTAAAACTGAAAATCCTTCAGGCAGCACTGTCCAAGTTAACTCCAGCTATCTTTCTAGCTGGCAGTTGTCATCAAACACTGTTCTAGATCTTCCCACTTAACATGTGGCCCATCTAATTTTTACAGTTCAGTTAGACTCCACTGATGACAGAGGTATCAATCTCACGGCTCCTTTCCCATGCAGATTCTTGTTCTTTCCTTCAGCCTGAATCTAGGTTTTTCCCATCCACAAGTCTTATTGCAAATCAGTTACCTCAGCTTCTGAATTAATATCAAATATAATGAAAAAATCATGTACAACAACACAGACCTTTTTAGCCCCAGGTCAGATTTCTTTAAACTCTATTGAAGGTCTTTCCTGGATCCATTATTGGAACTGGTGGATTGCTACTATTCTTTCTCCTTTAAGTTCTTGCCCATGTTTTCATAAGCCAAATAACTGGAGAATGAGGTCCTTCCACTCAGGGAACTGTGTGCTGTTCAACAGTGTGTTTTTATTTTTTTCTTAATCTTACTTGTATGTTTTCTGTAGGAATCTTCTTTGCTTCTCATGCATACCCCTCCAGCACAGTCTTTTTGTTAGTTTAGAATCTGTGTTTGATCAGGTGCCAATTTAGTGCTCTCTAAAGGCAGACTTGCACATAGATAGCTACACTAAAAATTCTTGTTTCATGTTCCAGCCACAAAACTATCATTTATGTGTTCTGCTTGTACCAAGCACCTCTCTAAATGTTCATCTGCTGATTCTGGGCTTTTCCAGCCTTTTATTTTAAAAAGGGCAATTGTTTAACCATTATTCCTTTTTTGACATAATTTTTGGCTGATCACCCCTTAAAAGAATTTTCATGACCATTCTTCTAGTTTCTTTATGTAGGTCAATGAGCTTTAAGAATCAACATTTTTTTCTCTGATACCATTTGATTCAGATTTCATTTCTAAATCTCTGGATCTTCAGCAGTGAGAAACTGAAAACTTAATCACCTTGTGACCAGTCAAATTTTCTCTCTGCCAGTTCACATTCAGGCATTCTCTGGTGTTAAGTCATTGTCAAAGACACAAGAAAATGTCACTTTTCTATCAATAAACAAAGCACTTTAGTTACCTCTCCTCATGAAGTACCGTTACAGTTTGAAAGAAATAGTTCATATAGCTGCTGGACATAATTACTATTCAATAATTGTGCCTGACCAGAACAAAGACCATTCTTTTTCTGGCTTGTGAAAAACGTTTCTTTCATTGTTTTTGCTGCTGATTACTCTATCCAAAGGGAATGTCTGCTCCTCTGTCAGAGAGTAAAGAATGCTCAAGCAAGGAACAAATAAACAGCACTTTTGTGCATGAAAATATGCCTCTGCATTCTAGAGAGTTCCTTTCTTCATGTTGAGAAGTAACTTAGCACAATCTTCTACTGAAAAATGCTATGCTCAGATTTTAGGCTGAGCTCAGAATGACTGACACAGAACTTCAGGAATTGACTGCTTTGGGGATATTGATCCAGACACAATGGCAAACACTACAATTGCAAGGTGCAGTGTTTAAGTTCATGTGGAAGTTAAATCACAGATGGAGAAAGGGGACAGTATAAGAGTACGGTAAGCAGCCAGCTATAGAGAATGGCAAATTAAATTCAGAATAATATTACATTCTCTGATCCTCAGCTATGAAACATGATGCTCAGAACAAGCAGGAGTGTCACAATTCCTGTTTCCGCATTCCTGCTTCAGCAGGGAGGAAATCACTCCACCATCTCACTTCTATGCCAAAGAAGAAGAAACAGCAAGTAGTATTCTTTTTGGAGAGCCAGTGAGAAATCAGAACAGATCCCTCAAGACCTGAGAGCATGCTCTGGAAAAATACCCATGGATAATGTCACTCAAGTGCAATCTGAAGCTAGAAATACACTGCAGGATTAGTCTAACATTGAAGAAGGCTCCATCCAAAGTCAAGTAAGGATAAATTCAAAAGACAAAGAAAAGAGAAAAGCAACATTAAAGGAGAAAGCAATATTCTGAATTTAGTTTACCATGCTCTTAGTTTGCCATTTGTTTACCATACTCGTATACTCTCTTCTTTCTTCCCCTGTGATTTAACTTCCACATGATCTTAAGCACAAGGGGCTGGGCTATAAAACAAAAAATATAATGCGTTCAAGTTATTTTTGGAGGCTCAAACATTTGGCCAAATATTAGCAGGAAAAAATTCAGGACACATGACTCAGTAGTCTATCCAATCAGCCCATGGCATTAGATTTCATCATCATCATTAATTAAAGCAGGTTCTTACAAAAAAAGATACTTAGGAATAACAGATTTAATTTCCTTTTTCTTCAACAGAGGTGTCGCTGTTTAAGAGACTGGAAAATAATACAAAGTAGACTATACATATTGTTTTGTTCCTGTTTTCCAAAACAATACTAAACTAGAAAGAATAAATGAGAGTCAAGCAAGAACCTGATGTAGAGATTTGTTTACGAATTTCCTTTTCGAAGTATTAGAGAAATTCGTTTGAGGATGCTAGAGGTTTCCTTCAACTGTGTGTCTAAATGAATGAAAACACTAGCAAAAAAAAAATCAACAAAGCACTCACTTACTTGACTAAACAAGCAACCAATTGCATTTAAATTGGAGTTCCACTGAATCTAGTAGTAATTGTAATTTTGGATTGTTCTTACTTTCCATCTAGGCCAGTAGCACTCTCAAGTACCAGCAGCCCACGCCAGAGGCCTTAGAAGAAACTGCTTGAACTTTGTCTGAGGCAACAATCTTGGAATACTCTATTCCTGCCCTCAATACACACACACATATAAAGCTCCTTTCTTCTGTATTAAAAGAGACTAAGAAAACATTTTCCATTTTAGCCTTCTCTGGGCATAAGCATTTCACCAAGTCCTCTCTCAGTCACCCTAGTTCCATAAAAGGCCATAACAAAAAAAACCAAAACCAAGAAACCACACCACTACCAAAGTCCTTTGACTCCTCCTTAAAAAAGATATGCCAAATATTTGATTGCTGATCATGTTTTAGAATATTTTCTTGTCAGAGCCTCTTCTGCAAAATTCAGACATTCATACACTGTCAGTAAACTGGTATTCCACTATTATCAGAGGTTAGCTATAGTTGTTTGCACAGTCAGCTCTTCTCTCAATACTCTTAAGTCAATCAAGGGTCTTTCAAAAATACCAGACCTGAAGCTAGAACAAATACACTTAAAATATATACCTGACAGGTGCTACTGATCTTGCTGCAATAATTGAAGCAATTCCACTTTTTTTTCTAAACACAAGGTTAGGATGTTATTTCATAAAAAAACCAAAAAATTGGGGAAAAGTGCAGTTACTTCTGTGTTGGGAAATATTACGTCCTTTTGTTCATAGCTGCTTTCTGCCTTTTTGATTCAAAAGATTCCCATCCTGAATACTGATGAATAGCACAACTTTGTAAAAAAAATAAATCCTTCCTTGATACAGGCTGTTTCAGACTGATATTTCAGCTTGATTTTACCACCGTTTAGCAAAGGAATCTGTCAGACAAATCAAAATAACACATTAATCATGCCTCCACTCTGAAGGGAACTCTGATCTTTTGAAATTCAGAAYAAAAAAATTTCAGTGATTTATAAAGAAAAGAAAAAGCATCTGTTCTATTGAGAACTTCTCATTCTCAACAAAGGAACTTGACAGTGCTAACCTGGAGCTTCTGTGGCTTTCTATAGCACCTAGAACAATGCAATGAATTCTGTGAGAGAAGGCATCCAGGTCAACATATTTCCAGTCTACACCCAGTTAAATAATTAAAAAAGGTTTATTTTGAAATCTCATCCCTGGTCATGAAGGAGACTCAAGTTCGTGTTTATCTCCTAGCCACAAATGCAACAAATTGGTCATTTTTAAAAGAAAATCATATTATATCTTATGCAGCATATTATATCTGGGTTTCACAGAGTCGCCAGAACTGTTGCTGATGCAAGCTCCTCTATCTTGCAATAAACACGTAAGCTACTTGCTTTCCCATTTTCAGTTTAAATACAATGTTCTCCAAAATGCTCTCACAACTTTCACTAGGACACGGGCAGACTGCAAGACCAGCTTGAAGTACATTCTTCAAATTCCCCCCGTGACTTTGTTCCACACTCCAATTTTATAGCTGCCCCCACCTTGTCAAAACTGGGCAGATGTAGAGCTCCAGTCATCGCAATTAGTTGGCAGTATCTTCCTCCATCATTTTATAGCTACCTGTCTTCCAATGCCCCAGCACCCTTGCCATGTACATAGCAGAATTGCAAGCAAAAGACTTCGTGGTGCACAGTCCCAGAATTTTCTAGGATATCACCCTTCTGTTGTTTCCTAGCCTTCTTCCCGTATTTTCTCTCATTTCATTTCAGATCTCCTCTTGTCCCCACAGCTACTCTCATCACATATTGTCTAAAGCTCTAAGCAAGGACAAAAGGGTCAGGCAAACACACTGTCTCGTATAAAAACAATTTTTTTATTTTCACATCAAAACAACTTCTATTTTAATTACTTCTTTGAAAAGGTATTGAGTTTAAAATGTCCTTTGTTTAGCCTCCTAGATATAGTCTGAGTCTTAATGGTTTTGCTATTACAGACATTTTCATGGTACACATGACAGGGTTTTCTCTCTTAATTCCCTGCCTGAGAAAAGTATGAGAATCTGTTGGTAGTGCATGGAATATAAAGCCCACTATGAACAACGACAAAGACTAAAACAGATACATGGATGCCTTAAGTATGGCTTAGTAAGTGCACATCGAAGCCAAGGTTACAGTTTACTGTGATAAATACTAAGGCCCACTAAAGTTCTAAGTAAAAATGAGGTTTATTTAAAATTCAACTCACATTTATTTCATTAGTCATCCAATTTAGACACATCCATCGAACGTAATGTATAAAAATAGGTCTAACCTTTTTGGTGAAAAGCAGAATGAATTCAGATAACAAAGTGCAAAATACATGAAAGGCGATACATAAACACTGGTTAAATCCTCTCTAAATTCTCCTACCAGGCAAGCACAGATTATAGTCATCACTGTTCATAGTGATGATTGATCCAGTACTGCATTTCAGAAGACATTACACAAATGATTATGGGTGACAAAATCTATCTCATGGTGATTCCATCATTAACAATTGGCAATATAAAAAATTACATCTGTTAGCAAAGTATTTCTTCAGCTCTTTAATTAAGCCAATCCTTGGTGATACAATGCAAATATCTTTATTGCGTGATTTGTCCTCTGTATCAAACTCCTATCAAAATTCCCCAGCAAATTTGGTATTTTGACATGAGTTACAGAAGCATGCCTGGATTATGTAACTCTTTTGTCTCAAGAACCGTGGAAAAAATAATGTATAACAAGTTTCCTTGAAAGAACATGCCCTTTATAGTAAATTCCATCTTTGATATACTGATAGCCCATGTGGCCAGAGATTAATTTCTAACTTTAGGACATGTTAATTCCACAAGGATTAGTCAAACCAAAAAGTTTAACGTTCACAAGTGAGCTCTCAAACAAACTGTGCACCACCTCAGTTGAATATATTATGTATCACCTACAAGTCAGGTGATATCACTTTTGAACTCCAGAACTAGATTCAAGTTTCTTGCAGAGCTTTGAAACCTGAAATCAAATATTCTCCTGGAAAAAAAAAGTTAAAACAATTGCTCTCATGGACAACAAACAAGGTGTTTTTAATTGGAAACATCTTCAACAACTACCAACTATATTGTCTATCAGGAAAATAGAAGGCAAATATTGTAATACTTCAGGTCCTGTTAAAAACTTAGTTTGTCATTAACTTGTCAGATGAACCTTGGTTTTGACACAAAAAGAATCTGTTTTTCATAAAAAATCCTAAATTTAAAAAAAAACCTTCCAAAGTAAAATATTCCACTTAGACAACTAAAACCATTTTCACTGCAATCAAAATTATTCATGGAAAAAGAAGAAAGATTGATTTTTAACCACACATACTTGTAACACAGAAAGGAACACCAAGGCTAATTCTAAGCAGGCAAGCTGATTTTGCACTATTGAACATCTCACCTGCTTCTTCATTACAGCTTCCATAGTGTCAAATACTCATTCTACTAATCCTGGTCACTGGACACCATTGTGTAGATACTATAGATATTTTTCAGTGTGTTCCATTTCCTRTCATGACTTTATGTTGGAGGCTTTCCGATAAAGTGTTTTCCTCTGACCAAGGTACGCTTACAAGATAAGCTCGTCAGCATTCCAGCAGGCAAAATTTAATCCTACACTAGTGACACTGAGAAATGCTACTATTTTCAAGCTGACAAACTAAGCTTTGGTTTGCAGCTTTGACTAACATTTTCCCTCCGGAAAATGACAATTCCCAATTTCCTAGCAAAACACACAGTTCCTCTAGGCATAGAAAGGTCCAAGAAAACAACACAGCTGTAACTTTTAGGAAAAATTGTGGTTCACAATTCATACATACTTTTAAGCATAATATCTAAACCTAAAACAGTAAAAGTTCTGTTATTTGTTTCAGGCATTAAAAAAGCAGCCTCAAAACAGACAATTCATTATAATCATTAATAGGCAATTCTGAATTAATCATTACTATTAATCCCTGATTTTTAAACATTGGGAAGCATGCTCACAACTAACTTGCACTACACTCATTAAACTTCACATCCAACACGACCTGAGGACAAAACCTCCTCTTACTGTATCTCAAAATATATTACATTACTACAGTGTAGTACATAATATTGTGCAATATCTATGTAATATATAGACATATAAGAGTGTGTGTTGCATTACACAGTACCACAAAATTTTCTGTACAGAGATTTCTGAAATCGAGGTATATAGACAGATGCATCCGAGTAAATTCTAAGGCTGAGATTTTGCAATAAGATCATTTGATGTAAATTATCATTATTATCTAATGTCTCTCTCACAGTTACTCATAATATCTTACCTGAGCTTCAGGACACTAAAGAAGCTCCTCTGCCCTTTGCAACAGCATCTGCAAAATGACAATATCGTGTGTATTGTACCTCTCAAGAGTCCATAAACTGTGACTTCAGTCTTGACTGGCCTGAGAATACTTTCAATCCAAGATACTGTGCAAACAGAGCTGTATGATATCTCAAAGCACAGGCTCACGTCAGAAGAAAACTTGTATCTTCAAATAAAGTTTTGACCACAAGAGAAATAGTTAAAACTGTTTTCTTATTATTTTGAAGTACATCACTTTCATGAAGATTGTGATTCATGTTTGATACACACAGCTAGCACATCGTATGGTAAAATGAGAGATGAGAAAACAGAATGTTTTAATAAAAACAAAAAATAAAATATCTTTAACAAAGGAACCATTTCATGCTGTATTTTTGTTTTGAAGAACAACATTCCTTCACATCCAAAATCACAAACATAGAAAAATAAAATAAACATGCAATATTTTTCTTCTATTCTCCCTCCTATCCACCACCCTACTCATCCAGTAGACTGTATTACATCAGACAATATATTCTGACCATCTAGCATCAATCTGCTTCCAGATGCAGCATCATCATTTTGGATTAATTTTACCTACTGTTTATTCCATCTCCACCCTCGCCCATGTTCAACACAGATACTCAGACCTGGAGCCCTCACTTTTGAAGGTCATTTGAGAATCCATGCTTGACCTAGAGCAAAGGAGAAGTCTTTCTGACTCATCTGTATACCTTCGTGCCCAGAGCTGGTCTCCCGCATTCAGTGTTCGAGGCTTCAGCGATACTGTTTCAAATTTCACATAGGTCTCTTTTGCAAGTTCAGCTTCCTTTGCAGTTTTTGGTTTCACATGAAGTTTTAAAACTTTGTAGAGTAAGAAAAATATCAAGGGTAAAACAACCACACATGCTGCACTGCTGGCCACTATCAGAATAGAAAACTGAGAGCTGCTTTCATCATTTAATCCATCAGTGGTGAAAATAACACACTGTTCTTTTGTAGGTGGCACGCCTTTGGGTGAGACACATGCCATATATTGAGTACTGGGTTGCAAACCATCAATTGTGACTTTGTTTTTGTTAGAATCAGTGCTGAGAGGCAACATATCTTTCTCACCATACTTGGAGTATAAAACAGTCACTGCGGAGTTGCTTGTGGCATTGACAGTTTTCCAGGTTAAGGTCACTCTTTCATCAGTTTCACTGATCACTCTTAAGTTCTTCACAGTAACATTTGGCTCAGCCATACCTGCTGTATTCAACAAAGTGTCCTCACCTTTCTTGCTTAAATCTCCAGCCTGCTTTTTGTTTCCATTTGTCACTGCCTTTGAAATTTTCTTTCCATCTAACATGAGCCTGGATTGCTTTTTGTCAGCAAATGTCATGCTGGTGGATCTTTCAGTGCTGACCAGAGCTGTGGTGGTCGGTGTGGTGGGAAGAGGTGTGGTTGTCCTCTCAGGTTCCTGCATGGATTCCTCCTGAGTTGTATTCTGCCTCTCAGCCTCTGGCTTCCTTCCATACTTCTGTGGTGACACTGTTGTGGTAACTACACCAACCACTGTGACAGTCACAGCAGCTTCTGACATTCCTGCCAAGTTCTTGGCTTTACATCTGTATTCTCCTGCGTCCTTGTATGAAATTCCTGTCAAGCTTATTATGGACCATCTGACACCCTCTCCAGGAGTTTCTTGAATTACTATGGGAAAATGCAAAGAGTAAAACATTATGAACGGGAAGTAAGGAGGAAATAAACATTGTTAAACGACTTCTTCCCTTTCTGCCAAAATGAATCACATGCATTAAACTTTCAAAAACTAAACACAAGCAAACAAAAAACCACGACAACAACAACAAAATGAAATTTCAACACAAACTGTGGAATTCCCTGCCATATTATATGATTAAATAAAAGTGCTCAGCTTGGGTCAAAATGGAAATGAATGTCTGGAGTAATTGCAATATAATTGCAGCTTCACTACATAAAACAAAACCACATTAGATGAAATGAAATGTCTTAAAACTGCTATTGACTCTTCAATACAAGTCCCACTGACTTCAAGTGACACTGACCATAGGACCCATTTAAAACACTATTGGAAATTACTTTTGTCTTAAGATATTTCAGTACTCTTACCTTCTTAAGACCTTTGATAACTGTCAACTACTTGGCATTAGCAAGAAGTAATTTTTACATTTAAGTTACTACATAAATATCTGTCACAACAACTAGAATGATATCAGACAATGACAGCCTTGCAACATCTGCAAATAACAGAAAACACGAATTTGGAAAATCCTATGTTTACAATGTTGAGTTTTAAGTGGCTCAGTTATGGCTTCACTGGCTTTTTTAACATGCCAGTGAGACATTTTGAAACAGAACAGAGATGCCAGCAACAAATTCTCCTTTGTACTTTCCAGCTTCTGAGTTAGGGCCCAACTAACCCAACCTCCATTTTCCTTTATCCTTCCCCCACTTCATGCATTTCTCCCTTCCACGCACGTTGTTCTTATTATAGACCACATTCCGAATCAAAACAATTTGTTGGACCTGTTAAGACCAAGAACTAGACAAAGAATTTCGTAACAGCTGTTGCACAGATACGATTGCCAGCTTGATGCAATACATTGCCCAATGTTACTCATTAGAAGGATCTCAAAGCACAAGCAACCCAACAATTTTTGGTTCTCCCGTTTCCTATAAAAAGCAGTTATACCTGTATAGTTCACTGGAATATTGTCTGACCTAGTCCAAGTGAGCTGTGGTGTCGGGTACCCCGTCGCGTCACAGCGGAGCAGGACGTTGCTGCCCAGCGGGGAGGTGATTTTTGTGGCTGATGTCATCACAGATGGTTTAAGACACTGCTCTAACTCAGCTCTCTGGAACAAGATTCCTGCCAGGCTCTCAGGTCCACTACACGAAACCAATGGATCAAGAAGTACAACAGAGGTGTCCACAATTTTGGAAAATTCAATTAGCTTTGAAATGCGACAGTCACAATACCATGGGTTGTCCTGAAAACCTGAGGAAGGGAGGGAAGAGAGAAAAGAAAAAAAAATGTTGTCAGGCAATAAATGGATATTGTGATTACATTGTGCCACATGACTGCCACCAAGTACAATCAAGGACAACCGTGGACCTMTTCTGAGTTAATCTTTTCTCTTTCAACTTGTCTTTTTTGTTCAGCTGATTGGTGGCAGAGTATTTTCAGAGGTAAGCGAGAACAGTATGAAAGTTTATTAAGCTAAACTTTTTCTTCACAGAAGTTTACAGGAGCATAGTGATTTGCTGGCACTATCCATGCTTAACTTTGCTATTTATCTAGGAAAAAAAAACACTTTGAAAAAGTGTCTTAAGACATTTTCACCTGCCTGTGCCTTCTGGAAATACAGCTTCTTGGGACTATTGCTCCCTGTCACTCTCCTCTGCTCTTAATTCTTCTTTGGGCTCTTACAGCTTGACCTTCCCTGGCCTTTTTTTCAATGCTTGAGGAGAACACGATGATTTGAGGGTTTAGAGCTTATACCAACATCTCCGCCCCTTGAGAAAAAGGGATAAAGGCTAAGGAGAAAAAGCTTTAGGCCAACAAAATTCTTATCTGGCTCTGAACTATACCAATATTGTTAGAAGTCTGGCTTCAGTTTAGTACAGCCTCTGAAATATATTCAGAAAGAATAGCAGAAGAGTAGAAAATGGGAAGGACCACAAAAAAACCTGATGACTACAATGTTTTTATGATGGCGCACAAGAACACTATCTCTCTTCTGTCAGAGGCAGTAACACTTGCTTCTTGATTCCAGACTTTGAATGAGAGGCTTCTTCCTCTTTGTGAACTTACTACATTGAAAGAGAATAGCCATTTCCGAGGAATATCAGTCTAAATCCTCAGCTGGTATTGATTACTCCACTGTGTTGACTTTCATAGAGCAATAGTGGCTTCCCCAGGTAAAATACCTCCCAGCATACCATTCATGAGTTCAAATATTTTCTTATTTGACTTATACTTTTGGGTATACCTTTCTCATTTCGTCCAAGTACTACTAATAAACAAAACTAATGGTCTGAGATAGGGGATGGTATGCAAGAACTCCTCACTATTGAATTTACTGATCAGTACAATAGAGAAGTCATGTAAGTAAAACCTATTAAAAGAAAAAAAAAGCCCTAAACATCTGCAAATATTGTTCAGTGTGTATTGTCAACAATTATCAAAACAGGTAATGGGAAAATGCTGGGTTTTGTTCTGGAAAAAACCTGCAGATGAAAGAATACATGAATAATTAACTACTGCTTCCTTTTATCACCAGACCAAGATTAGGTTATTTTAAGCACAATGGTAGTGATTGGTTAAAACTGGTAAACCCCAATTAATCCCTGACTTGACCTGAAGAGATTCCATGACTTTGACATCACAATCCAATTTCACCCTTTCCCGACAGAAGACATTTTACATCTATTCACTACTTACTGCTTGCTGGAACAGAGGAGAAGTCAAGGAAAGTGTATCAGCAACTGCATTTCCTGAAAAAAATCTCCAAAATATAAAAATTTTGCCTGTGAACTTCACACCTATATTCATAAGGAAAAAAGATACTATCCAAGTGTTTTCCATATTTAGGCATACCAACTGTTTGTGTTCATAAAAATTCTGCTCAATCAAACACATGTATGGAACTATTTGTGCTCATCTTTTCAATTGCAGAAGCTTTGTAGTTAGAGACAATACTCTTGTAATGTTTTTTTTCTTCTCGCTTGTAAAGGGTCAATTTTCCCCACTATATTAAGACACAGACTATATGATCATTTGAAAATTAAACTCCCCTGAGGTATAAGAGGGAAGGCAGGATTCCCTTGAAAAAGGCCTCAGCTGCCAGAGTTTGTGCAGAACAAATGCTGTTAACGTGCACGTGAGCTCCCAGCATGGCCCCTGTGCTATCCAGAGGATAGAATCAGGGGGCAGCTGTGCTGCAAGCAGGCAGCAGGGCAGGAGCTCTGGGTCCACAGTGTCAAGCAGGACAGATGTGCAGCACTAGGAGAGCTCCCATCCCATACACTGGGCAGCAAGTTATCGCTTGCATTGAACACTACGGAAAATATTTCTTCTGACACATTTCTGCATCCTACAAATTTTAGTGCAGGAAAGGAAGGGGTTTATTATTGTTTCTAACCTACTCGAAGCATTCAAAACCCTTTGAAATAGAAGGATAGAATGGTTCCATTAGAAAAGTCTTTTAAGACCATCAAGTCCAACCATTAACCCAGCACTGCCAAGTCCAGCACTAAACCATGTCTCTAAGTGCCACCTCTACATGTCTTTTAAAYACCTCCGGGAATGGTGACTCCACCGCTTCCCTGACCACYCTTTCAGTGAAKGAACATTTCCTTTATATATACATATATGGCTTTCATATTCTCCCAATGTCCTGAAGAAAACCCAAAGTTGTTACAATAATGTCAGAAACTGACAAAATAAAAAGAATGATGAAGCAACAATGAACAGTCCTTAGATTGGATGGTTGTTTAGTCCAGTCTGGGACACACATTTGACCATTTCAGGTCATTCCAAAGTCCTGGTTTCAGCTTCAGAAGAAAGCTGTAGTCCCAGAAGACTCTGTACTTCTGTGTGTAGTGCAAAGAAAGAGTTACGTCCATCAGTCACCTCATCTTCCCCATCCATCGTGCTTCCCAGTGTAACTGCCTAAGAAGCAGGACTTATACAAATACATATAATGTATACAGCTACAGGAGTTCCCTCCTTGCCTCCACAGCATAACCCTTCTGTTTATCTGTGCCTTGCCAATATCTGACAGTACTCACATTATTTTTAGCCATTGTAAATTATCGAGTCATGTGAATTCCCAAAATGAAAAGATGAAAGCACTATTGAGTTGGAAGCAAGGATAAAACACTGAATTTCATTCTACTTCAGTTGGTATTGAAGAGAACAGAAACGTGAATGTAAACCTAGTTTCCAAACTAAAAGAGGCATTCTGAACTTYAACAGCTTGTGTTGACAAGATGTTAAAAGTGAGAACAAACACGTTAAAGAATAAAGAAAATGTTAAAAATGGGGGAGAAACTAAGAAAACGGAAAAGATTAGGGAGCTTTAATAAAGGAATGAGATGGAATCCCCTCAGGAAATAATTTCTTAAGAAGCAAAAATAAAAATAATGATAAGTTTCCAGTGGCATGTGTATCTGATGAAACACAAAGTCTTCATAAACCCTGGATTCTTTTGTCAAAATATCAAGGCAGCTTGTTGATCTGAGAAAGAAATACTAGCCAAGGCAAAACAAACCTTGATAAATATTTATGCATTGCAACATACCAATGCAGTGTTATTTTAACATTAATTTTTAATTATAAATTGCTCTAAAACCCTTTCTTTATTCTAGATCTAGCATATTTTATATTTACTGTCACACGTTTATATGTATGCTTGTGTGTACAATGGCAAACTTAGGTATATGTGTGTCTGTGCATGCACATTTTTGTAGTCTTCTCAGTAAGCAGGGTTTCCCCGTGCTGTGTCAATAGGGACTTTAGCATTCGAAATAGCTACGACCAAAATTTCCTTTGTGAATCAGTAACCAGACTCAGACCACAGCTTGTGTAACACACTGCTTTTCAGTTGCTGCAAAATGGCAAGATGTAAAATATTCAAGTTTTGGGCTGATAGAAATATTCACCACAGCTTGAGCCAGCCTGCCCCAGGCTCTCTCCAACTGAAGGTGCACATTTTGATCCATGGTCCTAAACAGTAAATTCCACATCCAACACTGTGTCGCAGTGTTTTCAACACATGGCAATTTCCAGGGAGTAGTTTCAGGAAAAGCAGTATCTACCCAATGGCCCAGCATAACAGCTGGGAGCCTGGTGGACCTGCAGCATTCCAAATTTTTTGGCACCTGTGCATGCAACAGAGACAAGATGTCATATAASTGCCACTGGATTCCTCTGTTCCTCTCAGTGACTCACTAGAGACCACCATATGGAAAACACTACTGGCATCATTCCTGCCAGAAATGTAAATCTCTGTACAGCAGCCAGTGCTGAAACTTAGTTGGAATTTGGATCAAAGTATTAGGGCTGTGGCTCCAGAGGTAACCAAGAGAGGGCCAGATGAATTCACACACTGGTTGCTTGATCATTCGCACTGCTTAAATTTTCAGCTCACTCCATAGCTTTGTTTTTAACTGTTCCAAAGGGCACTTCCCAAGACAAAGCCAGATGTGGCTCCAGGGACAGTTTGCACACCAGAAGTTGCTCCCTGAAAGGCTTATGGATGAGACCACACCAAGGATGGGTCTCTCTATCCTGTTGTTGCTCCCAGTGCAAGTGCAGCAGGTTTTGTACCTCCAAACTATTCCGCATGTCTGTCAGCCCTTCAGGCATACAACATGCCCCTGCTATTTCATATTACAAAAGCACAGGTGAATGATTTCCAATGCAATTCCCACGTTACTTCAGGCAGGTTAGACTGAAGAAAAAACATCCCCACCCCAAAATTACATTTTAGAGTCACTGCAATGTCCTTTAGAGCCCGCAGAGAACCAGGGGCTAAATCTTACAAAGTGTGGAACAGACAGTCAGCTTTAAAGAGAGCTGGCCCTAAACTGTGTGGATGAGAGCCAGAATGAGCCAATTGGCCAGAGGGCAAGGAATCATTCCCYAACCCTCTTTCATTTAGTATAGTGCACACACAGAAGAACATCATACAGTGGGAGGTAGTTAAAAAAACCCAAACTTCTCAGTACAGAGATGATGAACTAGAATAAGGAGATGTTAACCTGCCAGTCCCCTGGTAAAAGTAGTCTTTGTCTCCTCCAAGAGTCCTCGAAGTAAACATGGGGAACCTGAACTTTCTCATATGTGCACCTGTCTTGATGCTCAGTCAAGACACTGAAGATAAAATTGCCTCCTGGTGTTGAAAAATACATGTGCACAAACATTTGAGTTTAGGACTTTTCTGGTTTTGATCTAGTTAATTAAATACAAGTGACAATCTTGTTCTGCCAGACCCAGGAGAGAAGGCAGCTCAAGCCATAATTGATTACACTAACTAGAATCTGACTGCTGTTTTCCTGACTAGACAAAACCAGCATTTATTTGCTCTGGGTTCCAGCTTCCAGCAGAGTTCTGGCTGCAGTTAGTATTCCATGTAGGTACACAGGTCAGGCTGAATGCTCCCACAGAGAGCAGCTGGAGCACATATGACACTCTTGATCATCAAAGTGTGCAATTGTGGGCATCACATTTTAAGAAAAACATTTTTTTTTTAACCTAAAGGAGTGCAAAGGGAACCAGTAACTATGGTAGAAAATGAAAAAAAAACCAACAAAAACACACATAAAAAAAAAACAAGACAAAACCTAACCAAACAAACAAAAAACAACCAACCAACAAACCAACCAAACAAACAAAAAAAAACCACAAACCCCTTCACAATTTATTAGAACCTGGGAAAGAAATGGTGTGGTTAGTTAGGATGGCAAACAAGGAAGGAAAACCTACAAAAGATTATTAGAAGATATGGTGATTAGTTTTTCTGTATGTCCATGCCCTGTAGGACAAGAGGTAATCAGCTTAGTTTGCAGTAAGGGAGATTGAGGTTAGATATTAAGAGCAACTTTCTCACTATCCTGATGGATAAGCACTGGAGGAGTTACCACAGACGGCTCTGGGGTGGTCTGGCCACAGGCTTTAAGAACAGCACTGACTTTGCCAGAACAGCTCAGTTCCTCTGGATCTGTATCCCATCAGGCTAGATCCTTCCTGATCACATACCTCTGTTATCCTCCAGCTCAGACAGGAGAGTATCTATGGGATGCACTACTTCTTCCTCAGGCTCCAGCAACATGGAGGAGTGTCAGAAAGGAAGCAGTGCCAGGGAGCACACCTTGTTTCTGATATGCCAACATCTCTTTGGAGATTGTTGGAGCATTACAGCAACATCTCAACTTCTAAGTCACCTTTCTATAGCCTGATAGTTTCTACCAACCATTTGTTGCTGAAAAACAACTTTTTTGTAACAGTCCATCAGAGCACCAGTGAGTGTGAGTGCCGTAACTACAACTTCGCAAACTCCACTAACACAGATAATAAAACCAACAGTGAGTGGAGACTAAGTAAACTTGTCAAAATAACCCATGACATAAAGAATATTGCACTTTCTAATCTCCAGAGAAAGGGGATGTTTTTTTATTCRCTATAGAGTTTCTCATGTAGCAAGCACTGTCAGTCTGCACTGGGATATACTCTTCAGAAAAYTATGATGTCACAGAAAAAAAAATTCAGCTAATTAATTCACASCTCATCTAACACAGATTTACTCAACACAACACAAAGAAAGTACTACCTGGCACTTTGCATTCTCAGGTGCAAATCTATAAAGGCTGCACAGAGCCTCCCTTAGCACCTAGCATTAAAAAAAAAAGAGAAGCAAGGTGCTGTTTAAACTCAGYGTGCGATCCCTTCTGGAGATCTGTGTTAAAATCCAGTTGTAGTTCATAACAGAAAATGGTCCAAAGATCACATCCCAAGTCTCTAAAGAACTCAATGCTGGCACCAGAGGGTTTGCTAGGACTACAGCAGGCTGGAAAAGTGCCTGCACCGAAGAAGCCTGCACATGATTCYCAGAGTTAAGGGGAGAGAAGAGTGTGTGTGGTTTTAAGATTTTTTTGTGTTTGTTTTTTCTTTTGAGGGGGTGTTGTGTTTGTCTGTTTGTTTGGAGGGGGTCGGGTTTTTTGTTTGTTTTTTTTTGTTTGTTTTGGKTTTTTTTGGTTTTTGTTAGTTCCTTTCATTTGTCTTTTAAGTGGTGACAGCCATATAAGACAAGGAAACAAATTAGCCTCTGGGACTCCCAGATGAGATCAGGAGGATTAGATCTAGCACAGTCAGCTCCTACTTTACAGCCTCCTGTAGCCTTCAGCTTGGGGACAGGGAAAGGAATAGTGAGATGGGCTTACTTTTACAGCTTTTTCTTTTTGTTGTTGGTTTTTTTTTTAATTCTGAATAAATGAAGACCCTTTAAYGATGCAAACCTACAGTTACCATGCATATAAAGTTTTTCAGCCTACCTGCATCTACTAAGTTACTTATATAAAATCTCATCTGAATGAGAGCTTCAAGCTGCAGCTTCTKCTGTGAAACAAAGCAGCTGAACAAATGAACACTGAACACTGGGGGTTTAGATCAAGAAATTGGAAATATTGGACATTACAACGCAGGGTAGATCCTTACCAGTGCTTATGGAATTACTGCAGTAGAGACACCCAGCTGGTTTTCCTCCCTTCCACCAGCTACGCTACAAAAACATCAAAACATGCACTCATATGTGAATGGTGATAGAAGAGAACACTATTGATAGAACTGTTCCAGCCAAATTCTGAGACTGAAGAAGATAAAGGGGTTACCCTAGCAAGACTAGGAAGTGGAGATAAAGTGTAAGATAAAGCACAAAGCCACAAATTGATGGATGGAATGATGGAATTGCATACTAGAGAAAGGGATCTTATTATGAGAAAAATCAGAGTCTGACCAAATTATTCTTAAATACATACCTTAAACTCTATACAAAGTACACATGAATGTGTAGGGATCAGATTCCTACTCTCTCTCATATTCAATATGTAAATTGGGAAAAACTCCAGGATAATCAGTCAGCTTTAGAGTAATGCAAGGTCAACAGAGGTCCTGGGGAGAGCAGACTTGCCCTATTTTGAGCCACCAACACTATCTGCAGTATAGTGTCACAGGACAGGCTTTATATGAGCATCAGCTCTAGCCACTTGCTTGGTTTGTAAACCTCTGGAAAAAAACAGTTTCAAATGGACATGCTTACAGTTGCAAACACATATAGAGATGAGAYAAATGTCACCAGAAACACATAAGTCCTGCATTTATATAGCTACTGAATACTCCATATGGCCTGCATTTCTGTAGRCTGGATTCTCATAGCTTTTACTGCAGTTTTATAACTTTGAGGTAACAACACACATGGAAGTCACTATCTTTACTTCATGGTTTTCTGTTACCAACAGAAAATAAATAAATAATAACAGAGCAAACCAGAAGACTGACCTGGGTAAAACTCCCTCTCCTGAATCCTAGGCTGGTCCCCTAACTGCTCTCATTTGCAATTTAATGTTCAGGTATATTTTGATAAGGAATGAGACAGGCTATTTGACGTACCCAAAATCACTCTCTGCGTCACCAGAATGTCTGTGTTCTTGGACACAATGGCTCCTGAGAAGGGGGGCCAWATGTCCATGAGGTCTGATGGCAAGGTGGTTAGCTTGTTGCTGGATATGTCCAGGTAGGTGAGGTTTCTCAGGTACCGGCCGGCATCGGCGGGAATGCTGGTCACCTTGTTGTTGTGCAGATCAAGGGTCCGTAAGTTGGGCATCTCTGCCAGGGATTCCCAAGGGAAAGTTGAGAGCAGATTACCATCCAGCCGTAGCTCATGCAGTTGTTTCAAGTTATAGAAACTGCTGATATCAATGTTGGCTACACAGTTGTAAGTTACCCACAGGTATTTGAGATCTACCAGGTAGTAAAAGGCTTCAGTTGGAATCCTTCGTATGACAGTTTTCTCTATACGAAGTTTTACAGTATCCACAGGAACATTCACAGGGATCTCATACATGTCAGGATCATTACAGAGTACAGACCTAGCATCAGGAAAAAAACAAAAACAAAAAAAATGGGAGAGGCACATATTTGCATTTATTTATCAGAAATTAGAATTTCAGATTTAAGCGTAAATACTATAACCATCTGCTACACTAATACCTTAATAAAGAACAGGGAAATCAAGAACACTTCTCTGCATTTAAAAATTGAACAAACTCCACAAACATGGAGTGTCTAAACAGAAAAAAAATACAAAACAGAACTTATCCCTTCACTTGAAATTTAGATTTGCTTTATTCTAAAGCATGTGAGCACCATCCATCCCTCACTCTATRGACAACTGAAAGACAGAAGCCATTGTACAAGGAATAATACATGCATGTATTTCAAGTGGGAACTGCATGCCTCTGACTCACAAAAATTCAGAATCGGTATTACTRATCTCTGATTTTTCTGTATCATGAAGATTCAAAGTATTTTCTATACTTACCTTTCAGAATAGACTGCAAATTGAAAATATATCAAGAAAATTCAGTAAAGAAGAGCTTTCTGGCCCTCTTTCTTATGTCTATAAGCAAATTACTTGTTTTATGGAGACAATAAGACTTTTCTGATCCCACTGATTTCAGTGAAATGGGATTTCTCAGCATTTTCAGTAATTTGATTTCAGGAATCAATTTCTTTGGTATATATTGTTTGCACATACTAGTTTGAAGATTYCCCTGCCCTCAATAAGTCTATCTCTAATTTTCTTCTCCTTTTCTCTGGATTCTTCCTCTATTTTACTTTTTCCTTATGCAGCTTTATACCAGATAGGCTGTGACAATAAATAGCGATGACAAAGAGCATCTCCTAAAATTGAGATGACAATATCAGGTCACCAAATTTCAAATTAACCTCCTTACTATCAAAAATGATATGATTTACTGCAGATTAAAAAAAAAAAAAAAAAGAAAGAAAAGAACTACTGTATTTATTTAAACCAGAATCACCTTACAGTAGTTAACTAGTTTGTAGAAATAGAATGGACATTACAATAGTAGGGAAGTCACGGAGCAGAAATTGCCTCCTGCAAAAACTGAAGATTTAGAGTAGCTATTTGCTAAGTACAAAGCCATAATCACCATCTGCTCCTATTCAGGAATGCTGCTAGCCACTGAACACTAATGTGAAATATGCCTTCATTTCAACTATGCTAAAACTAATTTGCAATGTTTGAGAATGTTATCTCCAATTTCTTCAACCATTTTTCTTATAAATTGCCCTATATAACAAATAATAAAATATATACCTTGTTCCAGTGCCATCACTTCTGCCATGGTAAACGCAAGTGCATTGTGAAGGACAAAACCCATGAACTTCTTCAAAAAAACTCATTAGGAGGTAGGAGTAAATAAACAGATACATGGCTTCCTCCCAGAAGGACTGACATGAAAAAATGTGAAAGCTTTATTCCCAGGCACTCGTGTGCAGTGTGCTACCAATGTGAATGTAGCCATCCATTTAGCAACAGCAGATTACAACAGATTAGCCAAGATCTGTAGTTGCTTAACCTTCAAAGGTATCCTGAATGGCATCAGTTAAACCAGCTCATTCTTTACTCTCTCAGAACACACTCTGCTTCAAATCACATCCAACCATGTTCCAAGGCTGTTTTAATATGTAGCTGGTAGAGTTAGCATGTAATAAAATATCTCTCTTCTTCTTCTAAGAGGCAGTGAGTACATTAATTACTGTCTGTAAAGTGTTCCAAGGTTCCTGAAGGAAATCTAGTACACCATGAGGATATTGCATGGCATTTTCTTTAATACTGAAAATGACAAATTAATAGGAAGTTTAGATTCCAAAGCTTTTAAAAAATCTTGTAAAAACAGGGTTTTGCCAAAAATACACATTTACTTTAAATAAGTTATACACTGCAAAGCCAAACTGCAGATGCACAAATACATAATAATAGAAGCTAGATCTATACAGAGTCATCTCTTTCATCCTGAATAAATCCATTGCCAAAGGTATTTCTTGAAATTTACATGTGAGATCTATATAAACATAACATTGACTTAGAAGTKATGAGAAATCACCATAAATATTTACTCAGTTTTATGTGCCTTCCAAGTGTGGAGCTTTAGGGTACATTTTGTCACATTTTCAGGATTTGYTGTGCAGTCACAACCACTAGAAACATGCTACTTATAAAACAAAAGCTGTTTTTCCTACAAATCAATTTGGTTCTAGGAGTCAAAATTTTAAAAATACTTTAAATATCCTGAAATTTCTCCAAAATCCTAAAATCTAGTAAAAGATTCTATAGGGTTTGGCCAGATATTTTGACATCCTAACATATTCACAGAAACAGAACTTYGCTAAGCATATCAACATGGACACTTGGAATGGAAATATACAGCCATAGGGAGAATCCAGAATATTTCAAGTCTGGAAAACTTTCAAGGAAAGTTCGTGGAAAGTAATTCATGAAAGAAATTACATATGTAAAATCTAGGGTTACTGAAGCTAAGCACTTCCTGCTTCAGCCTCTCAYGGCCCCTCTGTCACCTTGTCTAACTCTGTAAGAGTCACAGTGGCCACTTTGCTAGCCTTTTTTGTTTGGGACGGACATATTGGGCCAATAACCTCACTCTCAAAAACTAAAGTCTTTGCGGGTTTTGTCTTTTTGTCTCCTTAACTTATATAAAAAGATGACTGCGACTAACAGAAAACAGCTGGCTGGGAAAGATTATTATTCAAAAATATTAATCGTCCAAAAGATTAATTAACTTCAACCCAGATTTCACTCCTTTCCATGTAACTTATGCAGGCAAATGACTGGAGTTCTAYGATGTCAATGCACTTTGAGACACCCTCATGGGCAAAGCATTGTTTATGGTTATCTCTTGTCTTGTCTGACACCGCACCATTGCCAGGATGGCCCTCCGAAACCTGCAAAGGGCAAGAAAGGGAAAACAGAAAGGTCATTAGCTGGAGAACCAAATACAAAGAAAAATTGGGTAAGATGGCCTTAGCTATCGCAATAGTTTTCAATTTCAGTAGAATGTACTTAAAAAAACTTGGAAATCGAAAGCAGCTGGCTCTTTTTCACTTCCATGTACAAGAATGTGCTGCTAATTTCGCTTCTTCAACAGGGATCACAGAAGCTTTTTTTGTCCACGGCAAAGCTGAATTTACAGAATGAGAAAAATCCAGAKGTTTTTCCATTGACTCAACAGGATCAGGTATGTTCACCTAGTCTAGGTTTTGCTTGAAGGTTGGTATTTGAGACAAGAAGAATGCCTCTTTGCAAAATCCAGTCCTCAGTCAGCAGCACTGGCTTGATTAGAAGGTTTGTTGTGCTTGCTCAAATCAGCATAGTCTTAACCTATTCATTTTAATGAAAAGGGTCAATCCATCCTAATCAGACAGAATATGATACAGCCAAAATCAAACAAGAAAATCTACACAAGTTACATGTCACTAAGCCGCACACACTTTGGCCACAGTCATTAAAACCAGTCTACTACTGATGCAACCCAAATTCCATAATGATTCCCCTTGAGAAAACACAAATGGACTTTCAAAACTCTTACAAAAGCTATGTTAATGTGTTCTCAAAAATATGTATCAATTCAATATGTTCTGGTGGTGATCAAAACAATTTATTGTAGACTTTCCTGTCCAAAAGCTCATCCTTGGTAAATTAACAGTGACTTACCCTTTACTCTTCACTAATCTGTTTGCCATATTTTACAGATGATCCTTCTATACTCACATGATATGCTAAAATCATGAAATAGACTGGTACTAAATTAGGAGCACTTACTTTTTGTTTGCAACAACATAAATGCAGGGATTATAGAACGTGGAAGATTTTGCAAATAGTGGAGCTATGATGGCCATTGCAGGGGATATTTTTTTGGGGTCTCCAAAGGAGGACCACAAACACACAATAGAATATGGAGACCATGCCACCAAGAACATTACAATCATCACAACAGACATCTGTAAAACAAGAGGAACAGACACATAACCACTATTACCTCAAGATGAAGACCTCATTACACAACTTCATAAAAAAAAGCACATGCACCTGGGTGAAAATAGAGCTATCCTGAATGAAATAATACATAAACAAGCACACCTGACACATTTTGAGAGTTTACAGTGAAATCTCACTTTGGGGATTTAATAGCACACCTCACTGCCATGTGTTTGGCATGCTGTCATTTCATTACATACAATATTCCTTCCAAGTCAGCACTACTGATTATGTTAAATTTCTCCATCAGGAGTTTAAATTACCAGAGAGGACTTCACACATTAATTATGACCCCCATAACAGGTCACTCTGGGATGCTATTACAAACATAAATATGAACTGAGAGAAAAACCTATGCCAAATGTTTAATTAGGCTGTTAATAAAAATGTTTCATAAGGCTTAATTATGGTGCACTTACATAAATGAAAGTAAATGTTCTAGGACATACAGTTAAGGAACCCAGAAACATCYGCTTGGTTTAATGAAGCATGGCAGACATGTTCAAGTATCATACTGAGGAGGTATCTGAGCAGTCACGCCTTCTCTGCCTGCCTGTCAGAGAGAAGAACCTGGGCATGTTGGGGCTCACGCCCCAGGACACACCACCCCACAGCTAGACCTGGATGGTGACAAACTGGGACAAGTGGGAAGGTAGGAGAGGTATCAGCTGAGACAGACTTGTCTGGCTTTTGTCAGGGACATGAATCGGTAGTGGAAGCTGGAATGGAATCTCAAATTAATCAAGAGGACAAAACAAACCACTAGATAACCAACTAAAACTGCAGCGCTCTTTGTACATGYGGTTTTCCCTAGTGCTGCTCACCCATACCCTCAGTCAGTCTTTCAGTGATGAACAAAATGAGAAACAGAAGTAAACCTCCAGTTTGTGTGAGCTGGTCTAGAGCACAATCAATAAACAAAGCAGTGAGTCTCTCACAGAAGATCCCTATTTAAATACAAACACGATACCTATTGATAATAATGTAAGAAAGAAGCCTTTCATTCAGAAGTTTGGTGCATAGAAAGCTCAGAGGATGCTAATTCGCAAAAAGCAAGCAGTCCAATTCTAAAGAATATTGTTTAATTCCAAAGCTTCTTTTATTACAACTTGGTGTCTTCAACTGCAAAACAGGAAAAACGCATTTTCTTCACAAACATTAGTCTAAATTTTCAACTGAATCCTCAGTTTCAAGTATTCTGAAAGTTCTTCATAAAAGCAAAATGCTCAAATTACTCCTTTTAGGTAAAAATACTATATTTCAGGACTCAGCAATGAGAAACTTTTCCAAGGAATGCTAAGTTGGCACTGATAAGTAATATAAAAATATAGGTACATACTCTCCTGTCCAATTGTCCCTCACTATTTCATCGTGCCCAACCATAAATCACATCTTTACACAAAATCAAAGGAGCTAGTGAACTGCAAGATTTCTCAAGGACTTTCATACATTAAAAGAATGTCAACCTTCCAGGCAGGATATATCACTTCATGCCATAACTCACATTTGCTACTGCTTACATAAGAGATAAGCTCAACAGACTGAAAAGAACAAGGGACTGGAATCACACAGCTTGGGAGCTGGAAATGCACTTTCATTCCTAGGCCACGAGTCCAAATCAGAGTTGATCAATCCATTTCAGACCAGACACACCTTTGACCCTAGCAGAAAGCCTAAGGATTCTGCAGGTACAGACAGCAAAAGTTCTCCTGGGGTACCTCTGAGGTACATTTCTAGGTAATGACAGGGGACAGAGGCAAGGAAAATCCACGATATTCCCAGCCTTCAAAGTAGCTATTCGTCTGGGAAGAGTATTAGACCAAAAGTAAAGAATCTAGTGTGCTAATTCAAGCCAAGAGCTTACAACAAGGCTCAATATCAGTTAATATTTAGTACAAAAGAAAAGGAGGGAATGTAGGAAACCAAAATGCTTAAGAGGCTGCACTGTTCCTTTGCCCCTAGTACTTGAGCACAAAAGAACATGCTTAAAACAAAACATGCACCCATTTACCTTTGTCACATCTACTTGGTCAGACCAGTCTATGTTAATGCTCTCCAGGCAGTTACTGCTGGCATATTGTTTCATTGTCCGGGAAACATTGTAATAACAGTAAAACATGACTGTTAAGGGTACAACAAAATTAACAGCAATTACACTCATTGTGTAGGAAATAAAGGACCTGATAAGACAGAAAAACAAAACAGAGTAACTTACAAATAGCCATCCAGGAAAAGTTACAGAAGAATTTGGCATTTTGATTTGATTATGAAATTTTATAGCAAGCTCTAAAATAATAAAGAAAATTTCCTTTATCTTTTTTTTTTCATTATAAACTACGAGTACTGCAGTTTTAAAGCATGGTTCAATTCCTATGGGTTTTTTTCTAGACTTGCTGTATGTGATTTCCATTGTTTTAAATTATTTTTTAAAATCAGGCTTCATACTTCAGAAAGAAGTTATGCTCATATAGTGATGAATTACATAATCTCAGACTTCAATGAGACAGCAAAGCTAAAAGGGTGAGGAGGAATCTTACGCATCATTTTTCCTCCAATTCACTGTGCACGTTGCTCCAGTTGGATCCGGAGCGTAGCTGGCCCAGCCCACAGTAGGCATGGAAGCCCAAAAGACTGCATTTATCCAAGCAGCAAGGATGAGAGTGGCATAGCTGCGGGTGGTCATTCTTCTTCCTGTGGCCAAGCACAGACAATCACAGACAGTTGTCATCTCATGCTGCTTTCCAGTGGCACACTGGAGTGACAAGTGGCTTCCAGCTAGCACATAATGGGTTAATAAAGACCCTTTCAAAGGCTTGAACCCCCCAGCACTGCAGCATACCTGTTTCATACTACTGAACGACATCTCAGTCTTTACAGCTTTTAAAGCCACTTGGATACCATCACCCACTCCAACTCTCAGCATTCAGGCAATACCTGATCCCGACCCCACGCCAAAAAGCTTATTATGCAACAGTGCATTCAAGTCCATCCTTGGAAGATTGCAGGGAGAGGAATTAACTGTTACAACACAGCTGTGACAGAGGAGGGAAAAACACCCAGTGTGGCATTAACACAACAACAGAGGCACACACCTGCTGGACAGAGGTCAAAACCTCCCACAGCCAGAGGCTTTGTGTGTGCTTTTGTATGCGGATGTGGCCCTCTAAAGACTGAAAATGGCCATGAAAATACAACTTATAAACAGAATAACAGCCTAATTGGGAACTTTTTGCTTTAACGAGCAGTATGCCAACTGGATAACTTACTCAACCAAGTACCGTAGGTTAAAGTTATGCCCAGCACTGTAATTACAGAGTCATTCATGAGAAAACATTACAATCAAATCAGACTTTTATTTAGTAGAAGCCCAGCTTTGACCCCAAGCACAGTACCTATATCAGGCCTGCAGATGGTCAGGTAACGGTCAACGGCAACAACAGTGAGCAAACCAATACTCGCCATCCCAAAAAAGATATTTAAGGCAGCATAAATCTGAAATTACAACAAACAAACAAGAAAATCCTTTCTGAGAAATTGTTATAAGGTGCAAGCGCAAATCTGTGTACTGAATCAAAGGCACTACGCAACATGTCACATTCAGCAGAGTTCTCTTCCATAAGCAAGGTCTCGAAGGAACTAATTTGATGCAGGTAAGTTGAAGCTGGCTCATTAAAAAGTAAACATTTCAAAAGCAACCTGCTTCTGTGCACATCAGAAATCCTAAAGGCAGCAGTGTCAAAATCAAAGAAACACCATACTTCAATAAGTAAATTTTGAGATTCAGAGTTTGGAGGGTTTTATTTCATGTTTAACTACACTTACTTCACAGATATGGCCCACTGATCTACCCCCTCAGCCCCCATTTTTATGTGTGTAAGATCTATTGCACAGAGTGACATATGCTGCAATCCCAGCATGGTCCAAATGCATCTGCCCCGTCATTCCATGAGAAGCCTGACCAGGAATGATGACTGGGAGGGCTGTGTTACCACTGGCACCCCAGAAATACAGAGCCCCGAGCCAGAGCACATGCCACCAGTAGTTACAATAGAATCCCATGGCATTCAGCCATCTTAGATCACAGGATTCATTTGGTTTAGGTTGACATGAGTTGTGCTTCAAGTGATCTTAACTCTCAGAGCATTGGTAGTGAGATTTTACATCAACCTGAACACACAACAAGCCAATCCAGATCCAAAGATGTTAAAAGTGAGGCTTCCTGTCAAACAGTGACTGAATTTTGAGCTTGAAGTAACTGCCTAGTGAGGCAAGTGATGTCAGATTTTGATAAGCATCCATTATATAAATGTCCAAAACATACAATGTTGCTAATGTTTGCCTTATGAGACATTTCCAGCACATGCCTTCACATTACTACTCATCTTCCTGGGCACTTAAGTCCAACAGTCCATCAATAATGCAAATTTAAATCACAATACACAGTGAGCAAAGGACACCATCTCTCTGCTATGGAAGTACAATATTTTCAGTCTACTCTTAAAAATACACAGCTATTAAAATCTAAATATTTAATGGAGACCATATGCCTTGCAGGACTTCATTTTGGATATCCTAATAGTCTCATCCAAGAGAACATGTATTTGCCAAGCAGAACTCATCAAGATCTGTCAAGCTCATCATCAAAACAGTAGCCCCACTCAAAGTCTTTCAACTGTCAACTATATCATCAAATATGCATGTGCTACTATAAGCATCTTCATTCTGGGATTTGATTTTGTAAACCTTCTTAAAGCTATCTTAACATCTGTAGTTGATAGATACAAGGTTACACTTTAATGTTTCCAGATTACAAATACAAGTTTAAAGCAAAGTTCACATGAAATACTGTCTCCAGAAATTGTTGACATTATAGAAGATCAGCTTCAGGTCTAGARTCAAATGCTGCATCTCCACCTTATCTCTTAAAACAACTAACACCGGGTAGAGCCACTACTTATCTCTCATTTCTTATTTGCTTTTAAGTGCTCAAAACTTTCTCTCTGACTGAATTACAATACCTGACATCCAGTATATCCGAATTTCCAGCTTCCATGCAGGTCTGAGGCAGCAGACATGGGGTAACCAATGCCACTAACACCAATGTCAGTAAAAGCCAAGTTGATGATAATTGCATTGGTTGCTGTCCGAAGCTCTTTGTACTTAACAAAGATGCCTAACACAACAATGTTACTGAAAATGCTTATCACTCCTGTAAAAACAGAAAAAGGGAAACTTTACAAAAGGTACACACCAGCCAGTAATACACCTGCAAAAGAAAATGCAGTCTATTGTAATATGTAAGTTCCAAATAAGCTTTATTTTCAGTCAAATGCAATTTTGCAAAGAGGATAGACACCCAAAAAGGAGAGAAAACATTTTCCAATTAGGCAACCTTCACTTGGATTCAGTAAGCACCAACAGTGGAGCATTTGCCAAACCTGGGACTTTGGATGCAATGACAAGCRTAGCAGAAATTCAAATGCATCTAGGATTACACTTCAAACACTCTGGCCACCAAGTACAGTGCTGACTTCCATGGTAAAGAAGAATGCAGGTTGGTGACTGGACCAAAAAAGGAAAATTATGCACCTGATCTAGCAGAAGGCCCCTGCCAACACCAGAGGTTTTCCATTCTCAGCAGATAGTTTCCGCTGTGCCTTCAGACAATAATCCTGGGCAAAAGGGATACAGAAGCTTTGACTTTGACATCACTRTTCTAGCCAGACAAACTCCTCTCTCTGTTCAGGAGGTCCCAAAGCTTTGCCAGCATCAGAGGTGGCTCAGATCGCCGCAAATTGTATTTTCTAAGCCTTGTCAAGCAGTCTGGATGGTCCACACAACAGCACGGCTGGGCCTGCACCAGAGCTATCTCCTCCACCTGACAAGCTCCAGGGCTTTGTCACAGCCATGGGAAAAGTCCAGCTCGACACTGAACTTGCTCCTGCCTCACTAACCTGTGCATTTCTAAACCTTTTGTGGTCTGGCTTCATTCAAACTGCATCTGAAATTTATTATTAGGCAACACAAGAAACGGCCAGGACTCAGAGAGTTGTAACAAAGTATAAAGCAGTACTAAAGCTAAAATGTACATCCTCCTCTCTTCACGTCTGATCCCTCCGAAATTTGCTTTGGACTTAAAGCTCTTCGASGTGTCCAGGATGTTCTTCAGGACTCTGTGCATCAGGAAGCTTCTTCTGATCCTGGTGTCCTCTATGTCCTTCTTTTCTCCAGCTATTCCCCTTTCCTAGCCAAATCCTCCTGCATGAGGGGAGGATTGGCTCTCAGAGAGAGCTTACATGGGATTCCCACAAAGCATTTTATTTATTGTTGTGGTTTTATTTTCTTCAATCTCCAGCCTGTTTTAGAGTTATCCAGAGCACACACTCATCCTCTAAACTTTTATTAATCCACTATTAATACAAACCATAAGTAAACAGTAAGGTTAAAAACCCCACCTTGCACCTCGGCAGAGACAGACTCACAGTCCTTACCAATGCAATGGAGAATTCAAACATGTTCAACGTAAGACATTAAAAAAAATAACTTTCAAATAAAAAGAGGAATTTGTAAGTTTTTCATAGATTCTCTAGTCTGGCACAGCTGCTACAGTATCACTGAACTTACAAACACTTGTATAGTCTGGGCACTTTAAATTACAAATGCATAGTGAAACATTATTTTGGTAAAAGTCTAACAACACATTATCCATGGAAATGCCCCTCAGAATTTTTGGTTTGGGTTGGGTTTTTGTTTGTTTTGCTCTGTTTAYATTTTAGAAGTTTCACCTATAAATCAAAACACTACAGTTTTTGTCATCACAGATCTGAGGCCTAATTCAGTAAGGAGTTTGAGAGAGTGGCTGTCATACTGAATGTGGACTTCCTCAAGCACATCCCTCTTCTTTCAATCGCCTTGGTACCTTTTTTATTACACCTGCAACTCATATAAAGATTTTCACTGCAACATTTTATTAAACCATACCTATCTCCTACATTAAAGAAATTCTCTTATCAGATTCAGTAATTTTAAAAATCAAATGAGCTCAAAATCATAATTAACTCTTGGCTATCTCTCAAAACCACCAAGCACGTCTGTTCTCACGTGTAGGTCTCCTGTTGAAGGTCCAGCATCTTTCAGCCACACAAATGCCGTCAGCTATTATATTCATATATTCACACATTTCAGGAATGACAATGTGATCCTATGTGCTCCTAAAATTAACAAAAACAAGGAGCTGGGGACCTGATCTGAAATGAACACTACAGTAAAAAACACTCACAGTGCCAGTTCTGTCAGCTCTCCTGTTGACAGATAGTATGCCATCTCTTGGGAAAGAGGGAGCAAAAGAGAATTACAAGTTCATAAAATAATAGGGATTTCTTACAAGGCATCCTTTAACAGGTATTACAGCTACCAAGAACGAAATCAGACATACAACAGGACTGTAAACTCATATCCTCAGGATGAAGGAAAGATCCTGCTAAACACACTTAAATTTAACGATTCAGAGTTTAGTCTTAAAATTAAGGGGGGAAGAGGAGGAGGGCACCAAAAACAGGGAAGAAAAAGTGGAAAGTGCTACACCTCTGTTCATTAAAATTGAATGTTTTATTAGAATTTCTAAAGTAAGTTAATAATAGGGAAAAAAATGTTTTGAGGAACAAAATATACGACAGAAGATGGATTCCACCCTGAACAAAGTGAGAAAAACTTGTAGATAAAAGAAATGCTCTCTTCTCTGTTTCTGAGGATCAGATCAAGCAGATGAACAAATTTTCTCCAGGCAGCAGTTAAGCAGTGCTCAGAAGGGCAACAAAGCTGGTGAAATGGCTGGAGCACAAATCTTATGAGGAGCATCTGAGGGAGCTGGGGTTGTTCGGCCTATAGGAAAGGAGCCTCAAGGTGACCTTATCGTTCTCTACAACTGCCTGAAAGGAGGGTGTAGCCAGGTGTGGGTTGGCGTCTTCTCCCAGGTAACAAGTGACAAGAGGAGAGGAAATGGCCTCAAATTGTGCCAGGGAAGAGTTATTCTGGATATTAGCAAAAATTTCTTCACTGAAAGGGTTATCAAGTATTGGAACAGGCTGCCCAGAAAGTGGTTGAGTCACCACCCTTTGGTGGACAAATTTAAAAGTTGTGTAGGGTGCTTAGGGACATGGTTTAGTGCTGGATGTGGCAATGCTGGGTAGTAGCATCAAAACAAAAAATATCAGGTCCACGTATAACATGGAATTTACTTTTCCAGCTAGCATTTTAAAATAATACCAGAGCCATTATTTCACCACTATAAGCAGAAAGACATCCATGAGGCAGTATTGCTTGCTGCATCCGTTGTCATTACAGAAATCTATACGCTGACCACTGTAGAGTTCAATACTTATCAATTACTTCCGCCTCAGAAAACAAAAGAGAGAAGCATTTAAACCATTTAAAAAGCAGCATAATTGTGAACRCTGTACCCAGACTTCATTCTTATTCTTAGACATCTGCTTATTAACAAGGCTTAAATTTTCCAGATGTGAGATTTGGTGTGGTAAGGCATTTTCAAAGCAATCAATCATACTTTCAAATRTATTATAGACTTTAATGTAAAAAACATTTCTCATTAAGAAAGTAAAGATTTACTAGACTCGCCCAAGTATAATTAGAAAAAAAAATGAAAAGAAACCAAAACCACAACGCAATCCAACATTTTTTTGGTTTTCTTTTAAGACATTTAATTTCCATGCAAGATTAAGAAAGAAGAGCTGAGTTGATTCTGGCTAATTCCATTGATACCCTATGGTCACCTATGATAGCTTTGATTCCTAACAGCAGCTGGTCAAAACTATCTCAAAAATTCACCTTGTTGCATACAATATAATAAATTTTAATCAAAATATATCAGGTATATCTAGCCTTCCAATACTTGACTGTTATCTACCTCTACAGCTTCTTAAGAAGCCAGCTGATCTGTGTGGTTCTACCAATTTCTCCAAAGACCTGAAAAAAATTATTGTCTTTGCATCCAAAAACACCCTCTTTACCAGAACAGCAATTTGATACTCACCACTTCAGAAATATATGCTAAATAAATTGTGACCATCAGCAATACTATTTCATAGAAATGTAAAACATTAATATTTTGCAGTATTTTAAAACCTAACTACAACATGGAAAAATTTGTGGTACAGTCTACAAATAAAGAATAAACTGATTTGACTTTCCATAATAAAGGTATAGAATGCCTATTTTTAAAAACTGTAGGTTTCAGTTTYGGTTAGGTGGATATTTCATTACTATGGCACTCAATGCTTCAGAAAAGCACCACTGTAGCAGCTGTGGCTATACAATGAGAAAGTTTTTAAGGGGAAAAAACAATAATTCTATAATCATTCAAGTTTAACCAAAGACCATTGCAGTCCCAGGGAACAAACACGATGTGAAGCCTCACAGCGTGCTTTTCTAACATGTGTCATTGGTGAAAAATACAGCTGCAACTGGAGTCTGCTCTTCTCTGATTAATGACCAGCTCCCTCCCTCTAAGTCACATTCCAACCCTTCCCCTTACATCCCCCTAACAGACACCCGCTCACATGCTCAGACTACACATATATTACTATGAACGTGTGGCCCAGGAGAGAACTCAAGATAGCTTCGAGCACATCACAGAAAAATGCAAGATGTGACAGCTATGCCCTATTTTTATCTCTTTTGCAAGCTGGCAGAAATTAATTCTCACTCTCTYCTATAATTACATATCAACAAAATACATCTTTTGAGACACAATGCTGCCTTCAAATATAGAGCAGAAAACTTAGATGTTTCTGCACACTTCAGACATTTCTGCATATTTCAGTCAGGCAGCTGATGGCTAACTTGTCAGTAAATATGGAGAAAAGCCATCAGACAGCTGTCTAATACAAAATGAAATACCATCACTGTTACTATACAAAATGAGCATTCAGATCTACAAGTTCTATTTTTAAAAGTTACGCAACAATTTGCCAATGCCCATACCTGCTGTTATTAAGTAAGCTGCAACTATGTTGTGCTCAGTCTGTGTGAAGGCTGAATGAGCTTCATTGTCACTTTCTGAGGAATTGGATGAGTCATTCCAATGCATTTTTGACAAAAGACTGTCTTCTATCCTCTGCAATAATTCATCAAGACAAAACACTACAAAACCCTGTCAGGCAAATTCTTTCATTATTCAACAGACTCACTGAACAACTGAAAAATTAAAAGAAAGTGGGGTAGGGAGGAGTTGCCCCCGACACAGAGAGCTTCCAAGCACAATTTAATTGGACTAAAGTGGAAAGAAGTTTACRCTCCCAATCCATGCAGGAGATTGTTAATTAAAACAAAGAGCAGCACAGAACTGAGTAAATTTTGAACAGTATGCTTAAACTTCATTCTTACTGCTAATGAGATTAGCTGTCACATGCCTCCAAACTTTCCCTCAAACCTCTTGTGCAATGCTTTGGAAACCTCAACAAAAGTTGACTCAGTTCAATCAATCATCAGCCTGGTTTGGAACTAATTCCCATCATCATGCAAAGCACAAAAACCTGCAGTATAACATGAAGACAGAAACGTCAGTTTCTTTAAAAAGCAGGATACATTTATTCTAAAGCCCATCCCTTCAAACCTTTAAAGACCTACTTCGTCAAGATTCTTTCATTTAAACTCTCAAGCTGACACAGACACAAGAAAAACATATTCCAGTGTTTTCTAAAGTGAAGCATGACTTTCAGAAAACTCAGTTGCTACAATAGCCTGATCTGCAGAAAATGGTTGTTGAATATGCTTTACAAGCCTAAACATTCTCCCTCTCCTAAACACAATACATGTAAGCTTACTTTGGGCAATTTTCCAAAGCATGTTACTGGGAAGAAAATTACTGGGCATTTTTTTCAAAGACTTGAGCACCAGAAGCTTATGTTTTCTTCCCTTCTATGATGAGGTACCAGCACACCAAAGTAAAGACCTTTTAAAAGACCMTGTATAAGTATCAGCTGCAATAAGTCCTTGCCCAAACAGCATCAGAAAGCAGCTGCTTCCCCTCACTCCTGCTTCATACAGTTTTTACCTCCAGTGAGTATTCATACTGGGTATAAAAGTGACAAGGATGAGCAACCAGTGGTTGTTCAGTGTATGTGGTTCACAGGTTGCTCAAGCAGGTCCAAGGCTAGGGCTGTGTCTTCTGAGCAGCAATAAGGGTGCAGTGACACAGGAATACARTCATCCCATAGAAAGGAAGTATACCTGAAGAGCTCTCTCTACTCTAACCTGTGAAATACTCATAAAGCATTCCCTCTCACCCCTCAGCTCTCCAAAACAGACATCCTGCATCCTTCATCCGTTTGAATATAAAGTTAAGAACATTTTTATACAAAACTTGTGCAATCGCAGCATTTAGTCATCATTATTATACACGATCACGTGTCACAGTTCTACGAGCAAACATTTTCTTTAATCCCCCACATCTACCCTCACAGCCCTCAGGGTACTTGTGTTATTACAGTATTTTTCCTGTCAGTGGATGATTAGGCAGGAACAGGGTGGGAGGGTTCTGAAAGGAAAGATGATCTGTTTGGCAATGGAGCCACTTTCCTCGTGCACCACAGTCCTGCCTTGAAAGATAAAGGCATGGTGATAATTTGATATCTTTGCCTTTCCTCCTCTGACACTTTGGCAAGATTTTCAAAAGCACCTCAGATCTTGCAGCGTCCACAGAAGTCAGAGCTTGCAATGCTGAATGTCTCAAAAAAGCAAAGCATTACTATTTTTACCCAGACAGGACTCCAGATGTACAGTAGCAATTAACAAAAGAAATTTCACACTTGTTGAGTAAAATTCCTAATATGTGCAGTCCCTCCTATGTACTATCACACTGTCTCTGTCTCTTCTTAAATTTGACTAACTTTACAGCAACTGGAATTGAGAGGAAAAAAAGTCAAAATTAAAGGCAGACCTCATTAACCTAAAAGTATTTTTTTCTGCAACATGGCTGTTCATAAAATAAAACCAAAAYGATAAAGCAAAGGATTAAATATTGAAGTATACAAATAATCCAGAAAGATGGAACTACAGCTCCTAAACCAGATTAAATATGTCTTACCATACTGCTTATTAATATTGGTATAAAATAGAATATAAAATCCAAAACCTCAGGCTGTTTTTATCCTCCAATAACAGCATTACTGGTGTCAGAGGGGCACTTTATAAAGTCACGTAATGCTTTTCCTTCCCACTTGTCCCAGATCCGTAGCAAAACACAATTTCTACTTAAATCCATTCTTTAATTTGTAGATATCTCTCTATATATAYTTGTGGGGCAATGCAAAACTTATTACAGGGTTTAGCAAACTGCTTTCAGTTATGTGTAAAATACACATCAGTGCACGAGTGATGAGAGCAGAGAAAATGTACCTTTTGCATTAAAAAAAAAAACATAATTAGAAACCAAAAACAACCCCAAACCTCTCTTTCCTATTTCCACAAGTAACTCCACTACAAGCCCACCCCAAACCCCAACCCCTCCCACGTTTATTACGCCTATCACCGCTGGAGGGCTCTCCAAGGCAAAACGTCCCTTTAATCTTTTCCTAAACGGATGCAAACGCTTCAAACCCCAAGGAAAAAAAATTWAAAAACCTTTTTGTCCTCGCTTTCAGAGACTTTTACTAGATTTAAACTATTGATTAGAAAAGTTTGACTCTAAATTTCAGCTGACAGAAGGAAACGACCCGAAAAATGCATGACTCCACAAAGCGTTTTACTTTCTTTGCACAACTGCAAATAACTTTGCACCAGTATGTGTGTGACAGTCCAGCATTTCTTCAGGCAAACATCCCCATCTGTGAGTCAGTGTCAGAGAGAATCCTTTCTGTTCTACAACTGCCAGTGCTGCAGACTTAYATTAAAATACCCCATTCTCTGCACTTCATCAAATTTCTCTGATAAAGTAACATAGCAAATCCATGAGCTACATTRAGCCATCCTATCCCAGCAATTGCAGAAATCACAAGGAGAATAAACTACTCTCCAAGAAAGAATGCAGGGACACTAAAGCCATTCTCAATGAATAACAATTTAAGCTTTTTACTACACCTCCGTGCATTACCCTCTGTTTAATGACGAATTAGATCCCAAATAGAAAAAGTATAACGCCAAAATTTTGCTGTGGCAAGGACAAAAGGCTCCAGGTCTTCTAAATACTTGAAAGCAATCTGATCCCAGTAACTTACCAGCTGTCAGTTTCAAAATCCGCTGAAAGCCAGGCCCTATCCCTGGGCCAAACACAGCCGTGGCCAACACAGTGGAGGAGGAGACAGGGAGGTGACACCACTGCAGCTGTGTCCTGGGTGGGGAGCCAAGCACTGTTGGGTGCCCTGAAGCCTACCTGAGCTCCAGAGGAATATTCCAGGACAGGAACCCCCTTTGTGCTGCTGGAGCAGGTGACAGGTGAGCAGCTCGTCAGATGGTCCAACTATTTGCTCCAAAGGCTGCCAGTAAGAGGAAATCCAGCGAACACCAAACTGTCATCAAGAGCCTACACCAACGCTTTATCCCTGCTCCCCTCACTTCAGAGYGCACTGTAACTTTTCCTCCCCAGACACTACAACTACTTGGAATTTGCCATTTCTGCCAACACAGATACTTCCGTCAGGATACCTGTGAGCCTCCCTTTCTATTCTCTGCAGAAACAGCACAGGGTACCTGTAAGCACAGACATAAAACTRCAACATTTCACTTCCTAGGATCAGGAGCACAGTGACAGACTCACATAATTTGACTAAAAAGTTCAAGACAGAAAGTTATCGTATAAAATAAGAGAACCTCTGTTAGTTCATTACAGCATTACACCACAGACAAGATATGTCATCTTCATTTTTTTGAGACTGAATTTTCATCTAGTACAGTCAGCACCTTACTTACATCAGGAGGGCAGGGTCACACTATGCCACAGTGAAGACAAGGCAGAAGAGAGACTGTATGTGCCTTGCAAACACCACCCTTCCCCAGAATGGAGAAGRGGAAAAAAAAGGCATCGTCATATGGCAAAAATATCCAAATAGTTTCCTCATATGGCAGCTCATTTCATACCCAATCACCAAGGATGTTCTTCCATCCTAAGAACATCCTACAACCTCCACAAGCATCCAAGATTATAAATTTTCTCTGGATAGCTGCATAAAATGCATCCAACATTGTTTGTACACTCCTTATGCATTTCTCAGCTGGGACTGCAATCCATTCCCTATAACCAAGAGGCCCATCTTCCCTCTAGMGCTGCAATGGATATTGCTCTTTAGCCCCTCTGCACACAGAGGTCAAAGCCTTTGCTTTGTCCTTGCCACGCTTTAGGCTGACTCACTGCTCCATCTGCTGAGAGACTCACAGCACACACGTCTGGTCCTGGCCTGTCGCAATGCCAGGAAAAAGATTCAAATCCCTCACTTCCTGAATGTACTGTGGTTAACAGGAGATTCAGTTTCTTCTCACAAAAGCAGATCTAGCAGGAAGTCAATGTTTGTGGTTTGTTTTTTTAAGCTGAAGTACATTTTTATCTATTATCCTATGCAGCATCTGTTCACACTTAAGAGAATTCTTTAACACGTTGTCCCACCTTGTTTCAAGTTTTGTTCCAGAGATTACTAAAAGGAATGGTCACATTTGTTAAAAYAACCAGTCCAATCCTGCTGCTGAAAAGTTACCTGTTGCCTTTTGTTAAGCAGAAGGCTAACATGCCTGTTACTGCATTCATCAATTAAAAAGCRTAACAGAACAATCAATTCTGAAATTAACTTATTTCACATTGAGCAAGATGTTCAAAATATTTTACATTATTCTACAGATCCCTTTTCAAAAGTGCCTGGTAGGAGCGCCTATGAACAGACTCCTGGCTGCAGATGAAATCCAGAGAGGTTCTACCTTTCACCTCTTATTTCCAAAGTTCCAGAGTAGAGAGGCACCCTGGTCTCCTCCATCTTAAGAAGACACAATCACTAGCTTTTCAACAATCCTCATGATGCATGCATTTAAAGAGACCAAAGACTCGTGCAGATTTTTTCATGMCTTTCTAAGCAACATAACTAAAAGCACTGTGTGCAGGAGCCTTAGGATGGGCTATTTGATCCTAGCCCTACAGAAGCCCAGAGCACCACAGAGGTGCAGTGCCAAAATATCAAAACCTGAACAGAAATAGGCTAAGGGGGGACACGGGGCCAGTTAAAAACCCTTAGCATTTAAATATCAGTGTAATTAGATACTATTAGATAACTCAAGTACACTACTAAATTTGTCTTGTTCATTAGACTGCAGCTTCTAAGAACATGTCTTAATGCCTTTGGCTTTCATTAATATTTATACAGAAAAAAATCACAAAATATACTTTGCTTTCTTATATGCATTATTATGTATTTTTAAAAAAATCTATCAACACAAAAGTTTGAAGTTTAATTTATAAAAAAAGGTTCACAAAKGTTGTTTAAACAGCATGTCCATTTCAGAGCAACCCGAAAGATTCCATATAAAAGGAGGATGAGAACCAGGGATCAGTCATGCACAGCTAACAGGTGCACACTGCTGAATGTGCATGCAGTGAACCTGTAGGGTCTTTTGAAAATCCATTTCAATTGATTGTTTACTCCAAACTCCAACATGGAGTCAAGCATTGACTGCACTGCTTGTCAGAAACAAACAGTTCAGGAATAATATTGAATCCTGGCTTAGTTAGGAAAGTTTACATGTATTTTGAGCAGTCTTCACCTCTTCACCTGCAGCTACACTCTCCTCCTGTGTCCTTCAATAGTCATTAAGTGTAAAAATAATTGTCATTTGTAGCTTTAAGTTCTTTATAAGAAGATTTTCACGGTCCTTTCCAAAAATTTTCCTGGTTCTTCACTTCTGCAKATGATGTGGTAAGACAACGGGGAGATACTTGTGGCTCCATTTTTAATGTCCTCTTCCTATTTTAAGAAGAATAAAAAATACACCAAACAATTCACATCTTTGTTGCATTTAAAGCAAATTCTATACATAACATTGAATGAATTGACAGAATAAAATGCAAAAAGCTAACATGGTTACATGTGCATCAACAAATGCAGAATACTGTGCTTCAGTTTAAGCTACTGGGATGCACAGAAACATCTTGCATAGAACTATAAACATCTGTAAGACACTAAAAATTACAACATTCCGTTTAATATTTATAAGCTTTAGAAGTCAGAAGCCATTCTTATTACTGAAAGGCAAAAACCACACACTCACCCCGAAAGCCTCCTCCACCACCTCTTCCTCCTCTGAATCCTCCTCCTCCTCCACCTCTGCCTCCTCTGAATCCTCCTCCTCTTCCTCCACCTCTTCCTCCTCCAAATCCTCCTAAACAGAAGTAAAAAATTACCCTTTCAGGAGCATATAAATTCTTGGTTATGCATAACAATTTATTTCATTGACAGCTTCTGAAAGGACACAAACAAGAAAAAAACAGAAACTGTCAATTGCTGGACAGTTACCAGGTCAATTACTAGTCCCTTGTCTCTTCTAGGGAGCATCTGCAGCATTTTAGGTATTGTTTAATATCTGACATACCAGGTCCAAAATACTAAAGAGACTTAACAATTAACTTCTTTCACAAGAGCAAAAAATTGATTACATCTATTAACCAGTAACTGATTACAATTATTAATAATTATTATGTATTATTTACAACTCCATAAAACGTTAAACAACATTAAACCAAACCACTTTGAAACACTTGTGCCTTGCTACAAAGGGGCAGGGTATGGAAAAGAGGCAAGAAACTGCAATGTAAGGAAAAATAAACTTCACCTTTAATTGATGAGTACATCACAGGTGATGTTCAAAAAGCTTTCTGTGTTTGTTATAAATCTGTGTTCTCTCCTCCCTATGCTTTGGAGCTGTTATTTATCCAGCTACAGAAGTCTAGGTCTTGCCATTGGAAAGATATCACTGCCTTTTCCATTGAGTCAAACAGAAACATGAGTAACACTGGTCTTTGCAATACAGCTGTTGATATGCAAGTACTCAACAGCAGCTTTAAAAAACAAAACAACACAAATATTCCAGAAAACAAATGAATAAAACAACCCATGGCACCCCAAGTAACTCCAACATTTCGCAGTTTTCATTCTTGTGACCTTACCTCTACCACCGCCTCTTCCTCCCCCACGGCCACCACCACGTCCTCCTCTGCCACCTCCTCTGGGGGCACCTTTTTCTCCAGGGGGCCTTGGCAAAAACCTCTGAAGGGGTAGCAGCTTTGCTGGATCAATGTAAAACTGCAGGAAGAGAGTTCCATTAGGCTTTCAAAATACCAAGACTAAAAAGCACAATAACATCTCCCTTTACAAATACCCAACAATTTGGTCTTATCCCTTTAAGTCAAATTGTCCTCTGCAAATAGCCAAATAAAGAAAGCACACAAGAAATAAATCACAGTATTAGAAAGTTACTAAAATATAGGTGATATTTGTGTGTTTTTCATTTGTTACACTTTTTCTTGTGGGGCAGGGAAAAGGAATAACATGGCAAATACAAAACTGGAAAGGAAGAACAAATTAATGCCTATGTTTACAAAGGACAATCAGCTTTTAAAGTTATTAAAAACTTAAAGCTTTATTACCTGCTGACATAGTAAATTTATCAAACTGAAGACATACAGTAAAATTCTGTTATTGAGATTGGCTAACCTTTTGCATTTTTTTAAACGAAGAGGCTTTCATGTTCTCGGACAGTTTCACTGAAAAATACTGTTAGTTTCTTTAAGGAGCACAGCAGTAATAAAACAATCACAGAAAYTGTGATTTTTATTAGTATATGCAAGGAACATTCAGACATTTTGTAATTTCATCAAAATTGCAATTAAAAGATCAGCACAAACTATTTCTAACTTCTTTCAATTTTTGTCATAGTTACAGATATGGTATTCTGTGGTAAAATAATTTTTTCCCTCTTTGTGCTAAGGCATAAGGAAGAACATACCAGTGCAAAGAGTACGGAAAAACATAATTGTAAAGAAACAAATTTGCATAGCAAGTGATGGCCCCTTTAGCCCCAGGACGACCTCAAGGCTTATCAGCAACAATTCACATGCTGCAAGGGCTCTGTAGTGCTGCTGCTGGGTGCCTGGCTGTGCAGAAACATGAGCCAGGCAGGGACTGCTGGACACCACATGCCTAGCCTCATCCTACAGGGAACTGGGAGACACTCTCTGTGACCCCACGTGCAGTCCTGTGCAACTCCTCTGGCTCTCCAGTGTGGAAGGACTTTGCTACACAGTTCCCAAGATCAAAAAGAGCTGCTGGCCAACTTTGCTTACTTATGAGTCTAAATTAAACGGGGAAGCTTCAAAATCCAGTGACATATTTTCTTCATACGTTATTGCAGGAAGAAAACAAGGCTCTGCAATTCAAATAATTCTGATACAAAAAAGTGAATCTGCAAGTCAATACATTCAGATCGCGAAACTGATTTAAAACTGCACATTTTACTTCGTATTTAATACGGGAGAGGAAAATGCATGCAGCTAGTAACTGATGCTCAATCAACCAACATAGCTGAGTCTTACTGACACGTTACAGGGTTACTGCCCCAGGTATCCTGCTTTTGTCATAGATTCTGTCCAACTGGCAGTGACAGCAGAATGGACCCAGTGACTCTATGTCAAGCTGGCATTGCCAGAGGATGTCCTAGCATAAGCCCACTTTTAGTGGCAGCTTAAGTAATAAACTGGACAATGAGCARCAGGACATCCTAGCATAAACTCACTTTAAATAATGAGCTGGAGCATGACCAAGGTCCCCTAAGCCATTAAAAAAAAAACCAAAACAAAAAAACCCAGGCCCTTAATCCAACTCTGTTATTGCTTAGTTATCCGTAGCAGAAAATTTGGTCAGTTAGCCAGAAAAAGTAAGAATTCGAATCACCATGGATTCAAAAGAAACTGTCAGCACTGACATAGAATGAAAATCTCTGATTGATTTAAAGTGCTCTGCCCTATCAGAAAAGCTTTAAGACAGACAATGTGAATGAAGCACCAACAGTTGCAGCTAGACTTGTCTCTGTTCAGATTAAAGTGGTAGCCAAGCCTTGAACTATTCTAAAATCTTAGAGAAATCCCATTCAATACCCAGTAAATTTTTAAAAAAACAAATATTGTAAGTCACACATTTCTTTGAAGGATACAAAATCTCTCAGCTGTCCAAAGATTTCATCCACTTTGCCAATCTGCTCCTTATTATCCAAGTACACCGGGGCATTGAAATAAGGCACCTTGTTTTCTTCTGTTTTACATTTACAAACAATGTCATCTTCACAGGGATGCATGAACTCTCCCAACACTGAAATAAAGAACAAACAAAAAAGCTAAAGATCTGGAGTGGTCATTCTAAATTAAATAAATAGAATTTCTCCAAGTAACTTACAAACTACCCTTTCTGGAGGGCCCTGGTCATATCCTCCTCTGTTGAAGCCTCCTCTTCCACCTCCCCGTCCAAAGCCACCTCGTCCGCCACGGTTGAAGCCACCTCTGTCACCGCCACCTCCTCCACGGTTGAAGCCACCTCCTCTTCCTCCTCCACCTCCTCTTCCACGAAAGGACATTCTCTACTGTCTCTTAAACTGTAGACAAAAATCAGTCATTTAAGATATAAAAGACATTTCACATTTGATTTGCTGTGCAAATTAAAGTCTCCTGTCAGCCTTCTTTGTGAATTTAATGGTTAGTCCTTTTTAATCCTCACTAAAAACATGCCGGCACCTAAGATGTCATCCACTGCAACACCTACCTGCAAAAAGTGGCTAGCAGTGACCAGCATCTTCTTCACTTGTCTGTATGAACACTGAACATGACACTCCCCAACTAAAAGAGAAGACTGTGCGGCTCTCCAGCCCCACAAAGGAGTGGCACAAAGTGAGAACATCACAGAACAGTTTGGGCTGGAAGGGATACTAAAGATCACCTCATTCCAACTCCCTTGCCATGTGCAGGAACACCTTCCACAGGTTGCTCAGGGCTCCATCCACCTGGCCTTGAACACTCCCAGGGATGGGACATCCACAGCTTCTCTGAGCAACCTGCTCCAGTGTCTCATTACCCTACAGTAAAGAATTTCTTCCTAATATCCAGTCTAAACCTACTCTCTTTCAGTTTAAAGCTACTTCCCCCTGTCCTACCCCTACACGCCCTTGTGAAAAGTCCCTCTCCAGCTCTGTTGTAGCCTCCTTCAGGCACTGGAAAGCTACTGTAAAGTCTCCCTGGAGCCTTCTCTTCTCYCGGTTGAACAAACCCCACCCTCTTTTTCTGTCTGCAGAGGTGAGCTGCTCGAGCCCATCTTCGTGGATCTGGATCCTCCTCTGGATCTGCTCCAAAAGCTCCACGTCTGTCCTGTGCTGGAAGCACCAGAGCTGGATAAAGCACTGCAGGTGGGGTCTCACAGGAGCGGCGCAGAGGGGCAGAATCCCCTCCCTCGCCCTGATGGCCACGCTACTTTGGACGCAGCCCAGGCAGCGTTTGGCTTTCTGGGCTGCGAGCGCACATTGCTGGGTCTTGCCCAGCCTCTCATCCACCAGCACCCCCAAGTCCTTCTCGGCAGGGCTGCTCTCCCTTTGTCCATCCCCCAGCCTGTGTTGGTGCCGGGGGTCGCCCCGACCCTTCCGCTCGACCCCGTTGAACCTCAAGAGCCTCCCACGGGCCACACCGCTCGGGCTTGCCCGCACCGGGCGCGCAGCCGCAGCGCCTCACGGCGCCCTCGGGACGCGCGGCCTGCACCCGGGGCGCAGGGACCCGYTCCGGCGCCATTCCCTGAGGGATGACGGACACACGGACGGACACAGGGACGGACAGACGCCGCGGGGCTCCGTTCCCACCCCGCGCGGGACGTACCTGCACGTGCGCGCCGGCCCCCCCAGAAAGCGCCTGCGCTGCCGGAAATGAGGCCGCCTGCCGTAAATCAAGCGCCACCTGCCGAGCGACACTGTCGCAAAYGTTTACAAATGCCCAAATTCCCAATACTTCCCTTGCACTGTGAGCGTGTATCCCAGACGAGTGTGGGATGGACGTGACACCGACTGGAGGGTTCTCCATATATACACTGTATATAAAAACATTTCTCTTTCACAATAACCTGGCAGAAGTGAACGCCTACAATCAGAACCGGTGTGATGAATCGATCAGACTCCTGGGCAAAGAAAAGTGTAACCCCAACAAGTGCTTCCTCTTAATCATTTACTTCAAGGGCTTTACTTTTGTTATCTCGTCATGCACTTACGATAAAACCGGTTAAACCGAGGAGATCTCTTCGGGAGAGATCAGTGAGGCTCCTGTACTTCATTTCTAAACACACTTTAAAATATTTTTCTAATGGTTAAAAATTAAACACAAATCTAACAGCTGACATTCAAAAGAATCCCAGCCAGAGGAATTTATGTACAAAGGGAGATAAAATTTCATCATGCGAATGCTCCCAATTTGCTTGGTTTTCTTGTCTCCCTTTTGTCTTTGTGGATCAGAGGTAAGATACGTTTTATTGTGGTAGCAGTAATTTATTAAAATGTTTAAGAAACAGTTTATTGTTATAAAAGCAAAACCAGGTGATTTTTATTTTAATGTTTCCTTTCACAGTATTTGTGTTTCACATATTTGTTTTAGCCCAGCTTGAATGTTTGAAGTTTGCTCTTTCTCTTTCATGTTTTTATTGTATCTGGGGTTTATGCTACAGGCTTCTGGAAAAGATTTTAATCATGATCCTATCCTAAACCAGATTTTCGAGCATGGCTGAGCACAGAAGGGTGCTGGAATTTTCCTTTTTTTGAGAAATGGGATTACAGTGTTTTAACATGGCAGCATGGTATATCCTACTGCCAGAAGGTCTGCTGCAGATTGTCTGGGGGCACAAGTATCCTGGAAAGCCAATGTGGGCTGACCATTCAGCATGACCCAAGTGTTTTAAAGAAATCCTGAGATAAAAATCAGCACCTGTTGTTCCCGTTGAGGAGAAACACCTAGCACAATATGGGAGTTATGCCAAGCCGGATCTGGCTCACAGTTTGGGTTCTACTGACCCGAAAACAGCAGGAAGAATTTAATAAGATTATACAACCGTGAAAAGGAGGGTTGTTGGATTAAATTCTGCCCCAATAACATCCTCACTRACTTTACTGTGGCCAGGATTTCTTCAGGAGAACTTTAAACTTCAGCTCTATTAATCCAGTTGACACAGGCAAAGCTGATAAATCACATTTGAGGACTAACATTTCTCTCCTGTTTTTAGGCAGACTCCATCCATGTATATTTTTCACATTTCATCATTCATCCTACCCACAGATCTTAGTAAGCAAAACCACTCAGCCAGCACCAAAGTCACCAGAGAGCTGCACAAACACAGGTGCAGAGCCACTCACCCAGAGGCCATTGGAGGGAGGGYCAGAATCTGAACTTGCAGCCCAGTGATGACCAGCAACCACACTGCAAATCCACTGCTGTGCAACACACAGGAAAAAAACTGATAAGGAAGAGCATTTAATTTTCAAATTGCTTTAAGATAATTGTTAACATACTTGAGGTACTTGTTACTTGAGCAGTCACAGGGACTCTGCAAAACAAATCATTGATTACAGATTTATTTGCTACTAAGTAGTTCATAAATATTTACAGGTGATATTTAAACCCAAAGTCAAGCAGGCCAATAAAACATCTTAGAAAAACCCCCAAATTGCTATTTTTTTTAAATTTTCTGGTGTTTAAGTCCCCTTATGTTTTGATCTGCTTACAGTCCTATTGCTGGGATGCGTTATAAACAAATGGCTTAAAAAATGTTTATAATCTTCTGTGCACTTCAGCTGATGTTTGAAGAGCAAAGAGTATAAAGTTTGCGGGAGATCAGTAAGAGTGAAGATCACACCAGGTAAATGATCCAAAAAGTAAAAAAGTTCAGAAAAACTGAGAAAGATGAGGTAGCCAAAGACAAGGGCATAAACACTACAAATAATATTTAGCAGTTTTGTGGTTGTTGGATAGGAAAAGGCTTATGAATGGACACTTTGTTGAGGTCAGTGAAGGGACCTGCAAAACTCTTGATGCAGTCCCTAATCTTACTCCCTTTTTTTTTATTATTTATTTTTTTGTGCCTTGCAGAATGCAGCATCTTATGCTGAAGAAAACCAGTTTGAGCAGGTTGAGCCTGCCCAGCCAGCTGAGCAAGACACCTACCTCATAGGAGAATGCTTAAGCAACCAATACACGCACAAGTCCTGTAAAAAAGTGTTTTGTCACCCATGGGAACGATGCGTGGAGGGGAAATGCCTTTGTAAGCTTCCCTACCAGTGCCCAAAGAATGGCTCCTCAGTTTGTTCTACCAATGGAAAGAACTTCCGTACTTACTGTCAGCTAAAGAGCTATGAGTGTCAACAACCCAAAGCAAAGTTTCTGCACAAGGGAAAATGCGTGCCTGAAGGTATTAACACCTTATATTAACACCTGAAGGTATTAACATGCTTTCTATTTGCAGCTCAGAAAGTCTGGTCACTTCCTTGCACTAGTAACAACATGAAACAGAAAAGGATAAGTCACTGAAAATGGTTGATATCTGTTGATTTTCATAAAAAATACAGTGATTAACAGGCCCAGGTCACGCTGCTGCTGGTAGGTTGCTCAAATCATCACACAGAAAGGAAAGTAGACACAGGAAAGAGCTTGAAGGTTTCCAGGCAGAGTGTTGGCTGCAGTGGAAGCAGTGGGAGAGGGCCTGTGCGAACATTAGCAGAGAGGGTATCTTTTGGAAGGGACAGACCTCACAGGAGTAAGAGGCCAAGGAATGGAGTCAAGCTGCTGAGCTGTGTGGGAATGCTTGGGGAGAAGGTAAGCCACATTCACCTCATTCATCATCTCACTGCRGATTTCATCAAAATAAAAATCCATTGTCCCACAAACCAGTGATGGTTTGTGCACTGAGAAGCCGCTCTTTGTTCTCACCTGCTTTTTAGGCTCCACCAACCTGCTTTGTTGCCTCAGCATCTGTCTGAGTGCAGGGAGAAACGCAAACTGGGCAGGTGGCCTCTGTTAGCAGAGGCAGATGCTGTTCCTACCGACCTCCAGCCCCATCTCCACCGAATGCAGCAGGCAAGCCAGGCCCAGGGCCCTCCTGCCCAGTTTCTTTCCCAGTACCACCACTCCCCGTCTCCATAGAAGCAGCAGCCCAGCCCATCACCCTCAGGGYGGCAAAATTCAATTCTGCCTGTTCCACTGAAAAGGTCTGGAGAACCCCCATGTGTTCCTGGTGCATTCTCTATACAGTTTCACTATGTTAAGCTGAGGACCTCATCTCCATGTACACAGCAGATGTTTTGCTACACAGGTTGCAGAGGCAGGATCTGGCCATCTCACTTCAGGTGTTACTGGTTSGTTATCAAAAATCCCCTAAAAAAGGCCATTATACTAAAATACAACCTGTTCTTGGTAGACCTCCAGCTATTTTTGTGTGTCCATTACCATCTTTTGCCCTGAAACGGGTGTATTTTGAAAAAGTAGCAGGCTCAAAGACACAAAGTCAATCCTCAGAAAATTCAGGAATAATACCTGAAGYTTCTGATTCCCAATCTACTGTCCTTTCCATATGAACTTTGGCTGTGAATACAAAATTAGTCCTGATTTGGTTTTGTGCTGTCTTTCCACTAGATACATCTATATAATATGATTTGATTTCGGGATTTTTTCATTTCTCTTTTTTTTTTTTTTAAGAAACATTTTCCATCTCTCTGGGTCATGGAGATTCGAGTTTGCTTCGAGTAAAACCTGTGAATCACAAGGACAACAGTTTTGTGTGTGCTGGTGGGTGGACTATGAATGAAGCAAATGTGGCTTGCAGGCACCTTGGCTTTGAATTGTAAGTTTGGGGAATTTATCTCTGGATAACTGCAAGGGATCTGAAAAAGTAGTGATGCTAACAGAAATGTTAATCASAGTCAGCCAACAGTTAAGACAGAAAACTCATGAGCAATGTATTGGCTACAATATTCTGATTTAACTTCTTAAATTGACACCTGAGAGTGAAAGCCAAAACACAGATTTTTGTGTTCTTTTACAACTATATAAACCATGATTGTTTTACTTTTAAAATATAATGAAGACCAATGTGGAGGTGTTCTTTCAGGCTTGTGTAAGGGAAAGTGCATGGATGGACCATCCCCAAGTAGCTCTGAGCAATGATGTGCATGCAGAGAAAGGTTTCTCAGGAGAGCTGACAACAGAGTGCAGCTCTGTTTTGCCACTTGCACCAGCTAGACTAACAAGAACCACAACATGGGTTTTTTCCTTCACCCATTGCCCCCACTGCCACTGCTTGCTTTGGCCCCAGGGATGGCTGAAGCCATACAGTTTGTTCTTTTTCCTGTGACTACACTGGTGACCTGAGTTGCATATTCAGCTCCTCATAAAGCATCAACTCTATATCCTGTACATAATAATTTTACACCTGTACAACTAATTTAACTTAGGTTGAGTTGCCTCCCCAATCTYACCTAAAACTAAAACTGCTATTGCAGTGCCTCTCTAGGTGAGAAGCAAGTGTTTCCTAGTCCTGACCAGTATATCTTTAGATACCAGAGAAAGGTTTGCTCTGGGACAGAGCATTCAGCCCTGGAGTCTCATTGAAAACCCCTCTAGTTACTTGATCCATATTTCTTTAAGGTAGAGGACACGTACACTGATAGGAGAATACTGCTCAGGTAAACTCAAGAAAGATAAAATTTATCAATCCCAGCCTTGCAGTGGCCTGAGCTTCCTCATGATACACTGGTTTTGATGACACCAAGGATACCTGACCCCATACAGGATGGTTTCCAAGTTATGGCTCATCTGTTATCCACACAGAGRTAGAGATCTGAGCTTACAAGTTTTGCTACATAAGGAGACTTTTCTATCCATCATGTTACACAGTGACTGKCATAGAGCTACACATGGCTTTGGGGACAGTTCTATGCAGCAACCTGCAAAAATTAGCACTTTTTCTTCCAAAGTAAACATCTCCTATTTACCCCTAGACAACTTCATGGGAAGTCTGCTCTTTTTCTTAGCCATGATCAAAGTTCTTTAACACAGAGGAAAATCATATAAATTCTAAACAATAAAAGCAGTGGACAATCCATTGTGAAATTATATAATTTGTTACTATTATTATTTGTATCTTCACAGAGGTGCTGAATATTACCAAGCCAATTCCAGCATCACAGAATCTGCCTTAAATTCATTACACTGTCTGCAAATAACTTGCAGGGGCCTAGAGACAAGTCTCGCTGAATGTCACATAGAGATGAAATCAACAGATAGTAATGAGGGACTTGTTAGCCTCCACTGCCATGAAAATCTCAGAGGTTAGTACTGCTTTTTAGTTTAATATCTATTTGGTGTTATTACATTTTATTTTAAATAATGAGGACCTAGTTTGCTGAACTCTCAGCCACAGAAAACCTGCACTGAAACCTTTTGATTATTTTAAATAATCATTTTGCAGTCTTTAATACAGTTGAAGCAATTTGGAGTCACAAGGTCTTGAGTTTGCAAGTTTAAAAAATGACTGTTGCTCCTGAAGTATTTTTACAGATATTTCCCCAAAGCAAATGTATTTCACCCATGGTTCTGTTTGTTCCACCATCCCTTCCAAGGGCACCGAGGTATATTGTATCCCACAAGTCTTACCTCTTCTGGCTTAACTGGTGAGGAGACAGGTGACAACATCCTGCTCACTGTTTTCTCTGTGAGGGAGATCAACTGGCACACCAGTACCACGGTAGCCAGACAAGCATGGCTATGGGGAAACTGCTGGTGTCTCCTGGGGGGTTTCAGGACTCCTCAGTTTCTCACTGACAAAAGGGGAATCAAGGCCTTGGTTTGAATTCTAACAGTCCTTCATTCTCTGTTGTGAGCTTTCTTTGGGACTGGCGAGCATCAGCCTGAGATGCTGCTGATTAGAAGAGCTATGAATCATCTCAGGTTTTTCTTACAAAAGYAGTTATTCACAGACTCTTGATGAGTTCTTTCTAGAGGGGGAACATCCATCATCCTAATAACTTGAATCATTTACAGGGAGTTTGAACTGATCATTTCTGGTTTAGTCCTTGCCTAGAAGAAATTAAATTCCCTTTTGCCAGCCTACTGCAAGTTGGAGGGGGAAAATAAGTGATCACACTGAAACCCTGATGACCAGGCAATCAAAACAACAAAAAAAGATTCCTATTTATGTGACTGGGCCCCAGCATACCTACTGCTGATTGGCCAAACTGCTGACAGAATCAAATATGCAGGCAGAGTATTTCCCTGGGTAATTATGAACTTATAGTCAATTCTACACTAATTTCATTTTCATCTTGCTGCACAGGTTGTTCAGATGGGGAGTTTCATTGTGTCAACAAGAAGTGCATTCCTCTGAATAAAGCCTGTGATGGAATCAATGACTGTGGAGACCTGAGTGATGAACTGTGCTGTAGAGGTAATAATTTCCTTTCTCAGGTGTTACAAAATAATTTCAGCAGAAAACCACCTACAAGGAATTTTTACAGTGATGTTACAGCTAAATTCTGTTTTCCAACAAATCACTACATTAAAGCAATCAAACCATAGTTTATGCACAGGCAAGTGCAAAAAAGCTGGCATAATATACTATTTCGAAGCAAGCGATTTCTTGAGAATCTGGATGTCCTCAGAGGATAAGGAAATACAGTGAGATTATTTAGGAGGCTGTTAAAGATTGATACATAAAAAATGAGCCCTGTTAGAACGAAAATGTATTTCTACTTGGGAAAAATCAACAGTAATTAAGTAATTAATTTAATAAACAAAGACACCATTTTTCCAATTAACTATTTTTAAACCAAAGTAAGATCTCTCTTAAATTTATTACTAACACAAGATTATCCATGAAACATCTGTGAAGAGTTCCTGGCACACTGCTTGTTTGTGAGCAGTCATTCTTTCAGCATCTGCAATTCCAGCTGTAAAAATTCTAATGAGGAACAAGGAATGGATCTAGCATGACCTGAATGCAGGAGAATGCTTTCAAAATTTGGATTTCAGGTGCCAAACAGTAATGTGGGTTACAAATCCCATCATTATTCCTACATAACCTTAATTTTGTAGAGTTACAATTGTAAGTCAGTTTAATCTGATAATTGTGGAAACACAGTCACAGTAATTTTAGAAAAAAATAATAAATACCTGTGATTTCATATATTTAGTGGACATTATTCAGATTCCACATGACAAAAATAGTGCTGTTTCAGCTGAATGGGCTGAAAACAATGCTTCCTGAAATCAAAATAAGTATTTCAGCTGAGTTCAGTGGTCTTTGGATAATATTGGGCTGTCTGGATACTTTTAGAGAATTACCTTATTTTCGATTAAAGACATATCCTTAAATAGTAGGCTGACATAAGATTTTAAATTATCTCAAAAGACTCTGCCATGAATTGAAGCACTACTTTCCTTTTGATAACATTCAAAGGGATCACAAAATTTAAAAGGAAGTGGGTTCTCAGGTCTATAATACCTTTTCATATAACCAAGAATTTTAGAAGAACTAAGTTATTACATCCAGTATCTTCATAACAGGACTCTTGATTCCTAACCCTGCATTTAGGCATTTAGCTCATTCGACGAAAAGTCAGCTCAGTCTCTGATTTGGAGGGGGCAGGATTTGGTGCAAGCATCATCAGTTCCTCATTTGGGATGATCAGTAATGCTGACAAAATTGGAGGTCTTTTGGCTGAGGCTGAGTGTGGACTTGTGTTGTGGATGAAACAGGTATGGAGTGACACCAAGTCTAGAAGTACAGTACTGCAGTGGTAACAGAGATCCACATTTTTCAAGTCTTATAATGTCTGCATTTTAAAGTGAGGAGAGCYAAGTATTCATGTTGTTTACAGGTACACAACCTGCTTTTGTGATCTCTTTATGAACGTCTGGGTCCCCTGTAATATGGATATACATTTGGTTTTATTTTAAAAAGCTCTCTGACAGTGTAGGTTGCTGAATCAAATGATCCTGTGGTTTACATTTGTAATTCTCCTGTGTTACAGAATGCAGAGACAACAGTTTCCACTGTCGGTCAAATATCTGTATTCCAAATAAGAATGTCTGCAACAAAGAAATTGACTGCCTCACAGGAGAGGATGAAGCTGGAGTTCTCTGTGCAGGTTTTCTTCTGAAAGATGTTTTTGTTTCTTTCCTTTCATTCAGCTCAATTTTAACTAGCGGCTACACAATGCATATTATTATATTATTTATTATGCAAGAATTAGTCTTCCCAATGTTATGTTATGCATAGTACCAAGAAAAGGTTATGTAATTTTCTTTCCTTTCCCTCCAGAAAGGAATGACAAGAAAACTAAAGGAAGGAAGAAACAGATGATGTTTTGGTGTAGCTTAAGGCAGATTATGTCTTTTGTTTTTGTGGCCAGCTATCAAACTGGCATCCCCTAAGGAAGTGTGGAGAGGGCGAGCAGGAATACTTTCTTCAGAAATGAGGAATTCAACTAGTTGGTCAATATAATAATTCTTCTGTGCTTTTCCCCTCTACTGAAAAGATTATGCTTTGTTTTAAAATTAGAATGTTTTCCTTGCTCTCATAAGAGACAAAGTCTAAAGCCAAAAAAGTAAAAACTATGGGTAAATGGTAATTAGTACAGGTAAACTGAACTCTAAATGTAAACATTACTGTCAGGGATGTAASAACAGAAACAGTGCTCAGCCCTCATTTAGGGACTGAATTCAATGGGCACTTTGTTTGAATAAAAGCTGACAAACCAGATTCAGGAAGCATTACATTTACCTCTCGTGTTGAATATCCTCCCTTACCCTGTTAAAGGAGGTGCACAGTACCCAACAGCATAACCTAAATTGGGGAAAAAAACCCCAAAACAATACAAAAATCTGTTACTTAATGCTCCTTTGGGCTTTAGAAAGCTTCAAAAGGTTGATGGGGTAGGAGGAGAAATTTCAGTTGTTTCTGGAGGAGGACAATCTCTTTAGAGGTCAAAACCAAGCAGAAGGGCTCCCTATGCTTGGAAAGCAAGTAGATGTGTAGTTATGAATGAGTATCTGCTGACTGTAGGTCATTTGTAGGCTGAGGCTGCCAAACAGTACCTAGGAGGAGAAGAAACAGCAGGCACCAGCTTAGGAGTATTGCTCTCCACGTGAAACAATATGCCCTTAGGCATTTAAAATGTGAACCACGATTCTGGCACACAAACATATATTCAAGTAAATGTTTGCCAATAATTTTAATATTTTGTTATAGACAAAGAAAAAGGTGCTGAAAATGACAGTATGGACGAAGGTAAGTGTAACTAGCCCTCCAAAATCAACAGCATACCCTCTTATTAGACTTTCTAGCTACTAGCCAGCTGCTCAGATCCAGAACACTYAGATATCTGGACTTTGTGATTTACTAATCTACACTCTGGGGCTTACTGTTTGTCTCGCTTTGCACTGATTTCAAGAACACCATAATAATTCATCCTGGCTGAGGACCTACATTGCAGGTTTTGGCAGTTGGTAAACTCTCAGCTGAGGTAAACTCTCAGCAAATCTAGGGGAACACCCTTAAAATTATTTGCCTGAATGCAAGCAGAATTGGAAAATGGAGAGAAGTACTGTGATGCTAATACACAAGCAATTTTCAAAGCAAAAACAGATGCCAAAATTCTTGGTCTTTGTTTTCCTGCTATTTCAGSTACTGGCATATTCACAGCACTTAAATTTTTAAGATAAAGATAAGCCTGTCTCCAAATAGAGAGAATGTATACCTGAATTCTGAGATACATTTTTCCTTTTTGTTAAAGAAAGAAAAATGATAAAGACACTTCTTCCCCAAGCACACTGCGGTGTTAGAAATCACACATTAACTCGACGGAAAAGAATCATAGGTGGAGAGATTGCAGGAAAGGTAAAAAAATAACCTTACAAGGTATGAGTTCATTCAGCATTGATTTAAATGGCGTTATTTGCCTTCTGTTAAACTTATGGAAATAACAAAATCAGCTACAACACTTATTTTATGTTTTGCAGCAGTAGTGGCATTGCATTGAATGAAAGTAAAGAGAAGCACAATTTATAAAGTAAAATATGGAGTTACAAAATTGAGCATTGTACTACAAGTAGACACTAAAAATTACTCAGAAAAACACTTACCACTAGAAATAACAATTCTGGCAAAGTGGAATTAAAATTTGTGTCTTTGAAACAGAGTACAGCAAAAACGTATTCAAACCAGGTCAGATCCTACATCTGTTTCTCTGACTACAAGGGGTTTCATGATTGAAAGCTGGAGGGAAGGTGAAATTGCAAAAGGTCAGAAGATTGAATAAAATTACTGARTTTTAGTATATATATTCTTTATATTTGATGGAGGCCAATTTGCAATTTCTGGATAGCAGATCTTTTATTTAAAATCAGACATAGTCAAGATTAGATGATACCAAGAGATGTTTGTCCCTTTATGCACTAAAAATTGTACAATTGTAATTATTTCTCACTATTTGTGTTCGTTGATGGAATAGGGTGAATTCCCTTGGCAAGTGGCAATTAAAGACACCAGCAATGAAGGTTCAACGGTGTATTGTGGAGGGGTTTATATTGGTGGCTGTTGGGTTCTGACTGCTGCCCACTGTGTCAGGTAAAAACAACAAACTCTGAAATTATTTTCTTACTGCAAGGCAGAAAGATTGATTTGGTATTATTGCCCTTCTCAGCTACCTGTTTGTTAATTTATATTTGTCTGTTGAATAGAACAGTTTAAAACACTGACTCATCCACATGAAGGATGAGGAAGATTCAGAGAAAACAGAGTATTTTGACAGTGAGTAGAAAGATAAAAAGTAACGATGAGTTTGAAGGGACATGGCATACTTCAGTCAGATAGCAGACAGGCAGGAAAGGTTCACTGTAAACACTCTGAAATTAAATACAGGGGACCTCTTCTCTTCTCCATCTCTACCTTGGGGAAGTCCAGGATCTGTTCCCAGAGAATACCCTGGGGTCATATATTCCCCAGAACAAGCCAAGAGCAGACATGTAAGATTTGCCAGTCCCATCCACATCTGCTCACTCTATTAGCAGAGCAGGATGAGCACCTGGCTTCTCTTTGTCACAACACTAAACACAGAGCCTGGCTTTTAACATTTTTTTCTGTATTAGCTGTAGTACTCAGCATGTGTCATCTTTCTTGAATTTACTACACATCAGAAAAACCTGGGCATTAAGTCCAGAAAGAAAATATAGGTGTCTAACGTGAATTTCTATTCTAYAGAAACTTTGATAAAATGCAACAGTTTAAGCTTTAAACTAGTTGAAAGGTACAGTGCTTGTGTTAAGTACCAAAACATATTTTATTTCACTGTTTTTTTCCAGGGCCAGTCGAGTCCATCTCTACCGTGTCTGGGTTGGAATGTTGAATACAATAGTGTACGACAAAGAGACAAATACTTTCAAATTAAAACAAGTGATAATTCATGAAAATTACAATGCATCAACTTACGAAAATGACATTGCTCTGTTGGAGCTGAGAGGTTCTGGGAACGGAGAATGCTCCCTGGAAGACAACAGCATACCTGCCTGTATCCCCTGGTCAGAGTATATGTTCAAGACTGGTGACACATGCAAGGTTTCTGGATGGGGACTAGAGAAAGGTATTTGCTTTAGTGCTTGCTACAGGAATGTATTATTTAGATAACTCATAATTGTGGTGAGCTTTTCTTTTGAAAAGGCTGAAGAATAGTTGTGCACAAAGCACTCAGAAGAGGATGAGTACAGAAAAAGTAGGCTGTGGTTTGGCACTGTTGGTTCTCTTTTCTGTACTGCTTCCTCTGCTGTTTCAGCCACTTAGTAAATTGATATGGAGGACACCCCTGGATGAAAACTACCCTGACTTTTGTCCATCTAATAACTATATTAGCTGTGGAGACCTGTTAATGGCACGTAACAGATGGTGGTTGGTAGCTCTCAGGGGCCCATAGTCACAGCCGGCCCTCTGTCCCCTTCCCAACAGGATCTGAGCTGCAGCCAACAGTCATGAAACTCAGCACATCCTGTCTCTGCCATGTTTGAGTTTAGCCCAGAGAAGGTTGCACAGAGACAGATAAGCCAAATGTAGTCATGCTTGCACAGATTTGGGAAGCATTTGTTTAGTGTCACAGCGTTACAGCCTGGCGTTGGAGCTACCACACACTGGTTGTGAGGTTTCCCCTCTCCATACTCAGTAGGATCCACACAGCAAATGAAAGTACTGTAGTTAACACTGCAATTAAACCACTCTGCTTTTGTTTTGAAATATATGGCCAATRCACTGTAATTCATATGGGGTAAATGTTAGTGGCAGTTTAAGGTTTCTGGTTTATAATATGGAAGATAATATTCTGTAAATAAGCAAATAATTAACTTTCAAATTATAGGATGAAATCCATCTAATGTACACTTACCAGTCTAAACTTTGCAAATATTTGTTTTCTTTTCTAGGTTATACGAAACAATTTATCCTCAAGTGGGGCAATGTTAATTTATTTCACAATTGTTCTGAATTGTATCCAGGACGATTTTTTAAAAAAATGGCATGTGCAGGCAAGCATCAATTTTCTTACTATAATTTCTCTACCATCAAGCTCACAGTTTACATCAGCCAAACTGGGTAGGAATCTTCTAGACTTAGCAAAGACAATAAACCAACTACCACAGTATCACTGTTGGCAAAATGCCAGCCACTGGAGCCTATGGCATCCACTGTGACATATTTAGAGAGTTTAGATGACAGTATGACAAGTTTCTATGATTATGTGGGCAAATTTTTGCTTGTAATTTGAGTTATGTTTTCTAAATACACAAGCACTTTACGGCCCACTGAGCCTCCTACCTTTACTGTATTTGATTCTGATTCAGCAACATATTTAAGCAAATGCCTGTCCTAGAACAACACACAGCTCTGTTGACTAGAATGTAGCTATTCATCTGCTTAGACATTTSTCACTACCACACTGCATCCCAGGAAAATACAATTAACTTTTCAAACTTAGATTAGTCTGGCCAGGAAACTGGCTGTCACCCCCAGTATTAAAATGAGGATTTTGAATACATATTTTTTGCTTCTCAAGGAACAAAAGGTGTTCCCAAATGAATAACTAAAAGAGCAATGAGTATTCAACTTACACGGCAGATGGTTTCAACTGTTTCTTAAATCAAAATCTAAAGGCAATATTTAAACAAACTACTCAACAAGAAAACAAAAACCAGATATAAAAGCGAAATCATTTGTGATAAATTCAGCATATCTTCTGTAAGATACTGGGTTTATTTACTGCACCTGTTCTGTAACTTATCTCCTTTTTCTTCAATGTATTGCAAGTGATCATACTTTACCACAAGGGGACAATGACAGTACCACATGAGAGAGATTCAGAAAAGGGATATATGGGGTTAACTCCCCCTCCCTGATGCAAATAAAAACTTTAAAATTAAGGGGTGGTATCCATAGGAGTTAGTAATACAAGCAAGTATTAATTAAACTGATTAAAGTCAAGGAAATCTTGTTTCACAGGATTAGTAATCCCAACTCTGAAAATTTCATGTAATTCTCTCTCAGTAATGTACAGATTCAAGAAAGAAGCATTAATCATATTCTAGCTCTGTAGCAGCATTTCTGTTTATATCACATCCATCTTGATTCATTTTTTTTCACAAGCTCTGTATTTGCTGAATTGCAAACAAGTAGGTTTGTGAACGCTGAAACATACAGAGCACTGGATCACACATACTTGTGCCTCAGGGCTGCTACCTGGTGTTGGAAAGGTCCACACTGAGACCAAGACTGTGCAGTGGGGGCACTTACAGACAGTTGCTCTCCTTCTTGTACCTGCCCACCTATTTTCATAAAGCTGGTAAAGAAAATAAGTGTACGGATGAAACTGGACAATGAATTACTGGGTAGAGAGGACACCAAAGGCAGACACGGACCTGTACACATATTATGATATCTTCATTTCCACAGGAATCAGTTTACAAATCCTTTTACCTTGTTCCTTTTTTATGGGCTACTTCTTATAACAGGCAATGTGGCTGAATTGTTCTCTATTGCATAGGGTAAAACAAGACTCACGTGACTGATGACAAAGCAAATGAAGACAATTTGGGCCAGCCATAAATATAAAGAGAGGCCCTGCACTTAAAAAGAAATGAGAAGTAATAGACTGAAGAGATTCAGAATCTCCTTTACTGGTAACCATTAGGCAAACACCTGTCAGGAAGCAACAGGGACCTGAAAAATCTCCTGAACTCTGCTTTGTGTGCCAGCTTGTATCTGAACTTATTTTTGCTTTTTATTTCCTCTTTTGCTTCAGGTACTTATGATGGCTCCACAGACAGYTGTAAAGGTGATTCAGGAGGCCCCTTGGTGTGTTTTGATGCAGAAAACGTGGCCTACGTCTGGGGTATTGTGAGCTGGGGTGAGAACTGTGGGGAGGCTGGACACCCTGGCGTGTACACACAAGTTGCCAGCTATTATGACTGGATTAGCCACCATGTGACAAGGAGTCTCATTTCACGCTACAATATCTGAAGCTCAGAAAATAAAATGCTTCCCTCATATCATCCATGCAAAAATAGTCATTTTTCACAATCAGCAGTCATGTAACTTAGCAACAATCAGCACAAATCTTTAAAGAATGTATTTTGAAAACTCATAACACTCTATGAATACCGCAATTTTGCAGAGCCTGTGGAAAGAGAATTTTACAGACATGAGTTTGCAGCAAAAGTCTCTAATAAAAGCAGACATTAAAATATCTTTTTCTTGTTACTTTGGGTTCTTTTCCACTCTTCACATTGCATTTCAGTTGCCATTGTTATTTAGCTAAAAGAGACAATGATACTGGAAGCAGTGGTTGGAAAATGACTGCAGTGGCAATATGTGAACTTCACAGAAAGGACATCAGCCAGACTACTTTAAAGAACTTACATCATCTCGAGGTCTAAGTCACTAGGAACCCTCAGAAGCCTGCCTTGCTTGGGCAGTTGATTCCTTAGGCTTATTGCAGAAGTAGACTTCAGACCATCTATTAATGGATAGATTGGCTATGACCACGAGATTTGTTGTACTGCAACAATTACTCAAATAATAAATCTGCTTGGTGGTACCTTTTGCAGCTACAAACTCAGACAATTCATATCTAGCTAATATACATCATCTGATCATCTAGCTTGGGTCAATTTTTGTAGCTCTAAGTTTTATTAATTTAACAGCTGCTGGTCACAAACAACAAAGGAATTTTAAAACTTAAGTCTTCAACTTAAATAAAAATCATCTTTACTATCTTAAGATCTCTGTGTAGGTATATATATATTTCTGGTATCCAACAAACCCTCAACACCAAGTAGTTTTACTCTACTATACAAACTATCACACACTATATGTGCATAAATATATTTATACACACACACATTTTATATAACAATATAAATATATAAAAAGTCAATACATATATATATTGTAGTCATACATATATACCTTATACATATAGACTTTACAGAACCAAGTTACAGATCTAAAGTTAGAATCTTTGCTGTCATAAAGAAAACATCCCTCTATACATTACACCCTCACATTTAGCAAGAGCTATGCACAAATTGTGCACAAATTCTTTTTGAAGTACTAGAATTTGATTTGTGGATTGGTACCCTTGACACAAAACTCACATAGCTCCAGGACCATCTCAGCCAGTTGTATCAAACTGTTCAAAAGTTTTAGAACATTCTTCACTGTATTCTAATTACAAATACTTTTAGCATCTATTTAACTTTATTCCTCTCAATTAATTACCCTGTTGAATAAATGGTCTATATTCACATAACACAGTTATTGTGGTGGTATTTTTTTCTACAGTCCACCATAGTCAGACAACATTTTTACACTTTCATTAACTTTTCTTCACCTTCCAGACTTGTAAAAGCACCACACCAGCATGAATTTGTCATGTAAAGACACTGTCAGTCAGCAATAACTAAAGCAGGGGTATGAATTACTTCTCTTGACACACACACACACTCCCATCAACAAGGTTTGCTATTTAGGAAAGCATTGAAGTATATTCCTGCACAGAAATTATTTTGCTGAATGAGGGTCTTGGTAAAGAAATCCTAAATAGGAAAAAGCTGGACGGGTGTACAAAGAGCTCCCTCTTCTGCATGACTTAATTARCTTCTGTGAAGAACTTTTCCCACCAATTTCTTCAGTTAACGACACTTAATATTAAATGCTGAGGCCGCAAATAAAAAAAAACCAAAACAGTAGGATATGTATCTTTATGCTCTGTCTGATCGGAAAGTCTCTTGGTTCTCTTTCCATTTCCTTACATTTACCTTTTGCTCTGAAGTCAAATATTACTATTTTCTGAGGGATCCCACACAACTTCGATCAGAGTTTTCATTACAAAAATTAAAACACTTTTCACGTGGTTCCACTTCAGCTCATCAGTGAACCATCTAGAATTTAAATATAAAACTAATTTTTAAAAAATCCTCAAAACCAAACAGGATGTTTAGCAAGCAAGCTCATTTTGGTCTGATTGTTCTTTTCAACAAATYAAGACTGGACCTATAATGTTTAATAGACAGACTTTCATTTTGCTCCGTTTTACAACCCCGTCTTGCACTGTTGATGACGTGACGAGAAACTGAATCACTCACATGTGTAAACTGTCGGTGAGGTCGGTTTCCTTCTCACTGAACATCACCATTAAACTCGGTGCCTCCCAGGGCCCTGCTCGGCCAGCGCCAAGGTACCAGCGCAKCCCCCGCCTGTCCCTGGACAGCTTTGGGAAGGTCCCCGGCGGCCCAGGGAGCACCGTCAYCTCCCGGGGCGCTCGGCGGTGCCCGGCCCGGGCGGGGGAGGCCCCTCCCCGCGGGCGGGGCCTGCGGGGACCATGGCGGCGGCGGCGGGGGCAGCGGGCCGGGCCGCCCGGGCGGCGGCGAAGCAGAAGGCGGCTTAGCGGGCTCGGCATGGCCCGCGCCCGCCTGTCGCTGCTGCCCCCGCTGCTGCTGCTGCTGCTGCTGGCGGCGGCCTGCGCCTGGCGGCCGGCGCGGGGCCAGGAGGCGCCGCAGAGCCCGGACTGGCGGATGACGCTGAAGACGATCCGCAATGGCGTGCACAAGATCGACGTGTACCTGAACGCGGCCCTCGACCTGCTGGGCGGCGAGGACGGGCTCTGCCAGTACAAGTGCAGCGACGGTGAGCGGGGCTGGCGGCGCGACCCTTGCCCCGGTGCGAGCGGCCGGCGCTGCGCTCCTGCCGGTGCCGAGCGCCGCTCCCGGGGCAAACCTCGCTAGCGAGCGCTTATCGCTGTACATGCCTATAAATGCATGTATGAACCTCGCTAGCGAGCGCTTATCACTGTACATGCCTATAAATACGTGTATGAACCTCAGCACGCAACTTCTCATACGTGTATGTGTGTTTAAATAAATGTATAACGTGTATAGAACATACATACATGTAAGCAGTTCTCTTAACGCGGCTTTTAAACAGAGACGTTTGCGTTGGAGAAGGCCTGCATCTGTCAAATCTGTACCTGATGTGTACAGTGAAAAACCTCGGAGTGGAAAGAATTGCTCCCTCCCAGCTGGTTATTTACGAGCACTCCTGAGCACTTCGGTTTGGGACAGAAAAGCATAAACCTGAGCTGAGCAGTATGTTGTTTCAGAGTCGCGTTTGAATAACAGGTTTTAATGGCAGCCGCGTTTGCCAGTGGAAGGAATGCATCCTGCTCTTTGTAAATCTTGCTGCTACCAGCAGAGGACATCTGTGCTTCTTCCCTGCGTTTCACCTGCCTAATTTACCTGGAATCTAATTGAGGCAGCTCAAGTTGGAATGACCTGATAGATGATGACGGTTATTATCATCATCATCATCATTATATTAGACTATTATTATTAGGATAACCCTGCTTGAGGAGAGAGGTTGGACCAGATGACCCGCTGTGGTGCCTTCCAGCCTGACCCATTCTGTGATAACCTCCCCTGCTGTGCCCGTCCCGGGTGCCGGGGGGCAATGCTCCAGAAAGGGGGTTTCTTGCCAGGCTTTTCACTGGTGCTTCAGGAGCACCTCAGAATGGGAGGCTCACACAGCCTGTTGTGGTGGAATCATGTCACCCCCAGTTTATTGTGTTGGATTATTTGTTAAGTCAGGAAATGAGTTTGATGGTGACACCCTGGCTGGCTCCCCAGGTGTGGCCAGGACACTGTGACATTTCCTCTCTGTACTAGAATATGCATCTTTCAAATGTGGGGGTTTTTTTTCTTTTCCATTACTTTTAATTGTGACCTCTGTGTCCAATACTGAAATGAGCTGGAGGGTCATTTTTCAAATTAAATCCACAATCTGCTGAAACTCAGGATACAGAATTCCTTGGTTTGCTGCACTAGTGAGTGTTCAGGGAGATGTGACTTTAGCAGTCTCTACTAATTTAAATTCTATTAATGTTACAGCTGTAGAAATAAAAATGATGTTTCATTCCAGTTAAGATAAAATCAGAGAACTACTGTTGATTGCATATAAAGCATAGAAGTATTAATGAACTTACACTAAAGTATTCTGTTAATATATTCCTATATATTGCATACTGAAATAAAACAGTGATTTTAGTAGCTGTTTGAGGTTTTTTTTAACCCATTGACACTTTCTCATGTGTCTTGTCCTCCTTTCTAAAAAAAATTGAATAGTACCCCTAAATTGTAAAGGAAAGGAAAGGATTGGAAGGGATGTGGAAAGGATTGTTGATATGCAGGTGCCTGAATATATGTTTAAGTTAAAAATATAACTGATACTGTCTTAAGCCAAATAAATATCTGTGCTGAGTTTTAAAGCTACTAAACTTCTGTGCAAAAAAATCTATTTGAGGCATGATAAATTACCTTTTTCAGGATCAAAACCTGTTCCTCGATATGGATATAAACCATCACCACCAAATGGCTGTGGATCCCCTCTATTTGGAGTTCAGGTAAGTATTTCCATTTTGGGGCTTCTTTGTGTGAGTTTCATACATCAGCTTTCCTCAATGTAGATGACTTTTTCCATGCTCCCTTCTAAGTATGAGACACCATCCATATACAAGGTCCCCGCTCTTATCGGCTCCAACATGTGCTCTGATAACAACATATGGGAAATGTTAATATTGTAAATGAACATAGCATAAACATTTTCAAATATTGCAAGCATAAAATGTAATATTGATGATTAACTTCTTGGGTTTTGGATGTTTGGTTTAGTGTTTTGTTTGCACAATCTTGAAAGCATTGAATAACCCCAGCTGTAGCCCTGTGAGAGTGGAGGGTTTGGTTCTGACTCTTGCTGTGCTTACTGACACTAATCCATTTTCCTTAATGCTAGAGAGAAAATATGGGTTAGCTCATTGTCCTCCAGTTTTGGGACTTTCTCTTTTTTTCCCCACTCCGCCCATCCACCACCCCAGAGCATAGGCTGGGGCTGTGCAAGAGGTTGGGAGGGGACACAGCTGGGGCAGCTGACCCAAACTGAACAGGATATTCCATTCTATATAGTGGTGCTCAGTAAAGAAAACTAGAACAGTGGGAGAAGGTGAGGAAGGATGATGGTAGAACGTGTGTAAGGTGTCCAAGGTGGGTGTTGCTCAGAAACTGCCTTGGCATTCTCTCTGCTTCTGGGATGTGGGGAATGGTTTTGCACTGCTTATTTTGGGACATTTTTTTCTTCTTTCATTCATCTRTTAAACTGTCTTAACCCACAAGTTTCTTGCTTTTGCTCTTTGAGTTTTTCCCCTCCATTCCATGGAGCAGAGCAGGAGGTGAGCAAGCATCTCTCTGGGTGGCTGGCTGCTGTCTGGGGCCAAACCAGCACACCTTGTAGAGGTGAAGAGCAAAGCACAGAGACAAGTGAATGACAGCTGAATTGATCACATTAGTTTTTAATTTCTAATTGTTACAATCTATCCATAGGCTGTGTCTTTCTTAACTGGAATACCAATGGAGTGTATGCGTGTTTTCTTCACAGTTTGACATTGGTATCCCTTCAATGACAAGGTGCTGCAATCACCACGACAGATGCTATGACACTTGTGGCAATAAAAAAAATGATTGTGATGAGCAGTTTCAGTCCTGCCTCTCAAAAATTTGCAGAGATGTGCAGAAAACGCTTGGAATCTCAGAGAGTGTCCAGGGTAAGTGTAAAAAAGCCTTTCTTTTTCTTCAGATTTAACCCGACTTTAATTTGGCAAAGAATCTTTGTGCAGTGCAGCAAGGCCACATTTTCATAAGCTGATGAAAGATGCCTTGTTCTGTCCCTCTGCTGTGCAGCCCAGATGCTTGTACAGCAGAGCAATGACACAGCATAGGAGAATGATCAGGGTTAAAACTAACTTTGAGTTAAGGTTAGTTTTAAGTTTAAGGGAAAAAATAATGCTTCCCATTTGGTAGTATGAATATGGGAATACAATTTCATCAAAATTCATGTACAATTCTTGCATTTACTGGGTAATTTCTAAACATCTACTATGTATGATTGCTAGTAAACTGTAGGAAAAGAATCTTTTCCTGGTATGAAATAAGATATTAAAATAAAATACTGTCATAGTGGAAGTAGTTAATGCTGTCCCCTGGTGAATAAATGTTACGTTTCTTAGTAACAGGCCATATGATATTCCTTCTGGTTGTTGGCCTGCATCTGATGGGCCATGACAAAACCACTTTTTAACTCGGACAATGTCACTTTCAGAGGAAGTACTCCCACTGAGAGCAGTAAGTTTTTAGAACAAGCCTGTGTTTAAACTTCTCAAATTCATTTAATTGCAAATAAATCATCATGTTGGTTTTCAGTGTCAGAACTGGTGAATATTTGTTCAGTTCTGTTGAGCTGATGTTAAAGATAGCAACCTCTGCATAAACTGGGATGCAAAGAGTGAGGGGGTAAACCAGCTCTTTGATCTTTCCAAGATTCAGTATGTTTCTAATACAGATAGCATTCCATATGCAACGAATTTTCATTTTGTTCAGCATATAAAAAATATTTACTCCAAACTTAAATGCCTCTGTGCTGCTCCAGTGTTTCATTTGACAACGTATTTGCTATGCCCAGAGAAGATTGCTTCTTTCTTAGTCATTCTCAGTTTGCCAGAGTTTTTTCTGTTAGTTACATATTCCATTCAARGAGTACTTTTGACTGAACTCTTCTTTGCTTGCAGCTTGTGAATCAACTGTTCAGCTGCTGTTTGATGCAGTTATACATTTAGGATGCAAACCATACCTGGATAGCCAGAGAGCTGCTTGTATGTGTCGTTACGAGGGCAAGACAGATCTCTGAAAGAAGACATTGAGATCTCTAGGTGTAAAATAAAGCCAAAGATGCAGCTGAAGTGAAGAAAGGCTTTGGTTACAAAGCTTTGTGCTTTTCAGACAGTAATACATTACACACTGACATGAATGTACTGATTGGAAAATCACTACAATATTTTTATTAATGTAAAAAAGAAACAACTCTTCTTTCTTTCCGTTTTATGCTAGAAGCTTGGAAACTGAAATTACTTTCCTTTGGCATATGTCTGCTCAGGGCAAGCTGTTGTAAAACACTGGTGCCATTTTAACGTTCCCAAGAAAACTCAATAGTGGGGATGTCAGAGGCACTGAAGAGCTATATTGAATTCTCTGATGGTTTTTAATACAGGTCAGATTTGGGGTTTACTAGCAGTTGATGCATCTGATGGGTTCAACAGGCAAGAGTGTTTTGTGTGTACCAAGGTGACATCTTACATAGCCTGTACTTTCGTGTTTCTGGTGCAGTTCCCTTCAGTTCTCTCTGATATACGTGGTCCTGCAGGTTTGTTTTTAAAGAAACAAGGAAAATACTCCAAGCCTGTGTACATGCACTACATATTTCTACCTGATTCTGTATCAATGCCTTACTTCTGCAGCACTTTTCAGATCAAATATGTTGATCCTTTTAAGGCTTGTCCAGTAAAATGAATAGTTTGCAGCCTAAGGATATACTTTTGATTTGACAAAATGGTGAAATGTAGTTTCTATATTATTTTTTAAAAATTAATCAACTGTCTATTTTTAAATAAAACATTTTATGTTGTGTATTATATGCATGGAAAGGATATAGTGTTCAAATATGTTCATTTATATTTCTCTTGTGGCACAATTTGCCTACTGTATTCATCTTTGCTTTCATTTAGTCTATTCTGATGAAAACTAAAAGCAAGTTCCACACTTTGTCCAACAAACCTTTTTAAGATGCCCTCTGTGAGGCTGATGGGTATGTGAGCCTGTATTTTTGTCATCTGTTTGTGTGACCTCTGTGAGGCTGAGCAATATCTGAGCCTGTACTTCTGTCATCTGTTCCCTCTCTGACTTCTCCAGCTAAAATCACCTGATGTCTGAATTATTTGGGGTTTGTTCTCAGCTTTCACTGCTTATCTACAGGGGTCAGTCCTTAGTCAACTTCTAGCAATAACACTAAAATGAGCTTTAATACTGCTGGATAGCACTTTGATAGTTCTGCTTGCAAACCACAGGAAGCATTTCACTTCTTCCAGGGAGTCTTTACGTTGCTCAAGCTTTTCTTGTAGCAGAAATCSTTGATTAGTTACCTGCAAGTTACACAAAATGCATTTTGCAGACCACAGCTCTAAAATGAAGGCTAGCTATCACCTTAGGGTTATCACCAAAGGGCTTAATCATATCATTTAAGAACTTACATATTTATAGATATATATATATATGTATATGTAAAAAATGTAATGCTTGTCCTGGTTGTGGCAGGGATAGTTAATGTTTTCCTTTGCAGCTGATACAATGCTGTGTTCTGGATTTAGGATGAGAAAAATGTTGATAACACACAGCTTCTCCTACTGCCCTACCAGTGAGGAGGCTGGAGGTGCACAAGGAGTTGGGAGGGGACATAGCAAGGGCCCCAACTGACCCAAGAGGTATCCCACACCATATGGAATCCTGCTGAACAATAAAACCGGGGGGGCAGTTGGCCGAGGAATGGCACTGATCACTGCTTAGGGACTGGCTGGGCATCGATCAGTGGGTGGTGATAACTGTACTGTGTGTCACTTGTCTTGTATATTCTTTTATTATTATTGTTTTCCCTTCCTTTTTTGTCCTGTTAAACTGTCTTTACTTTTTTTCTGATTTTCTCCCCCATTCCACCGGGGGGAGGGAGTGAGTGAGTGAGCAGCTCTGTGGTGTTTAGCTTCACGCTGGATTAAAGCATAACAATATTATATATAGTGGCTCATTTAACTCAATGCTGCCTGTTTTTATGTAGTCAGTAATACTCTACAGTGTCCACAATCAAACTTCCTTCTTCAGACTGCAGTTCTGATCCATCCATAATGCTTTTTCCAAAAAACACCCACGTGTAGCACTGGGGAGCTACTGCAACGATCTGAAAGTGTTTCAAAACATGTATTGGCATGTCTCACAAAAAAGCTTTCCTATATTAGAATGAGCTGGGAATGCACACCGGTCCAATGCTACCTTAGGGTGCATACAAGGATGCGATCAAGTTACTSGTGACTCACCTGAACACAGTGGCTGATCGAGTCTGCTCTTAGCCTCCAGCAAAACAAAGCAGAAAAAATGTCTGTCTTAGGAGGATCTAAGTGAAGTATTGGACTGAGGAACACGGCTGACACGAGTTCGAACTGCTGTTACAGAGTCCTAGATTTAGGTTCTGCAGCTGCTACTTCACACAGGATTCTTGCTGCCAGCGGATTTAGGGGCAGCTCTAGTGTAAGCTTAGAGAGGGGGGATTTACAGTTGCAAAAAAAAAAAGGAATCTGCTAGAAGTCTAAATGTTACCCAGTGGAAGATGCAAAAGTCTTGTGATAGTGTCATGTTCTAACTAAAGTATACACAAAGACAATTGAAACAAAGTTTTATCTTGATCCGGCTGCCTACTGGCAGTCTGAGGGTAACAAGTCCAAACAGGAAAACAAGCGAAGGTAACTAGAAATACCCCTGGCTCCTTCAACTAAAAGACATTTTGTCTGAAAGATTTACCCATGCAAGAAGCCTGTGTAAAACCAGACCTCACAGGCTGGGTAAAAATGCCTCCAATCCCACTCTAAATCTGCTGCTTTTTGTGCTTGTAGCAGCAATCTCTTAAGTGCACATTCATACCTGAGTTTATCCTAGAGCCTCCCTGAAAGCAGGCTGGATAGAAAATTCATATCCCTTTATGGTACAATCTGTAAAGCTCTTACACAGACGAATGGTTTTTTTGTCATTGGCTCTGGTTTACAAAGTTGTTTGTTTTGCCATTGATCAGTGACCGGTAAGTGCTGCATAACGAACCGGTTGGGAACATCAGCACTCTGTAAGATACCTGGGCACTCTCTTCTATACCTCGTCACTCTCCTCACAGTTCTGAAATCATCAAAGAACTGACGCGAGGATAGAGCAAAGCTGCCGAATGATCCACATCCAACACTCTCAAGGATTATGTGGGTGCCCGAATGAAAAAGCATTTTGGGGAACAGAAAAGGAAACAGTATGTGCCTGTAGTGAGAAGGTGAGTGCAGTTTTGAAAAATCTCCACTAGGTAAACACCGGAGGTTCTCACCGTGTTTCAGGACGATGGTTCTGTAGATGCAGGTGCAGTTACTCGAACACGGTGGCTGAAGCACCAGCACAGGAACACGGGTAACACACGGCGCGCTTTAACACATCACCCTTCGGCTTTCCCGGCTCCGGCCCTCGCGCCGTTCCTGGCGGAGGCGGCGGCCGCCGGAGCAGAGCGACAAGCGCCCGCCCCCGGGCCCGAGGGGGCGGGCCGACCCCAGGAAGGCACGGGAGAGGAAGGGAAGGCACGGCACGGCTCTGCTCGGCTGGGTTTGGTTTGTCTCGGTGTGCAGCGGAGATGTCGGGCTCGGAGCAGCGGCCGCAGGCGGGTGCGTGTGCGGAGGGGACGCGGCGGCGGCTGGGTTCCTGCCGGAGCCAGCGCGGAGCAGGAGCGGGATGGGGGCATGCCTGCGAGGGGTCGGGGGGAGAGGGGCTGCCCACCCGAAGCGCCCGAGAGGGGCCGAGCCTGGAGAGCGCTGCCCGAAGGGCGCTGCCGGCGTTCCTGGGGAGCGGGACCTTTCCTTCCTTTCTTCCGGAGGAGGAAGGGAACGGGGAACGTGCGGGCGAAGGACGGCGCCGGCGGCCAACGCGGAAATGGATTTGCACGTATATCCAGCACACCCCGCCGAAAGGGAAAGTCCCCTCGGCCCCCCGGCACGGCCGCGGGACAGGGAAGCGGGGAAGGTCCCCGGCGTGTAACAGGAGGGCAGGAGAAGACAGGGCAGCGAAACCGAGGGAGCTGGGTTCCCGAGGATGCAGCTAAGCTTAAAGGAACTTTTTGGTTTGTTTTTCTTTTGTGCCATTCGGTTGTTTTTTAAGTGCCATGCCCGTTGGCCCCGATTGAGACTGAAACGTCGGGARAGATGCTGTGAGATTCCAGTGTAACCTAGTGCATACCTGATTTTTGATTCCTGTGAAATAATCCATCTTCACGAAATTAAAGACAAGTAGTCCATTGAAAGCAATTAGATTTTAGAACAAGCCTATGCCTGTGTAAGACAAGCAGAAAACTTTTCGTAAATCATGATAATCCAAGTAGTGTTTACCTGAATGAAGCCGCAATATTAGAGTGGCAATGAAAAGCTAAAGACTAGGAAGTAACTAAACAGGATAAAATAGCAGGAAACTTTGCCTAGTTTCCTTTGGCCCAGGAATTCTATTCTTCCTGCATCTACATTTTCTGTCTTAAAGTTTGATGACTGTAACATTTTATGATCTGTTTTTGGGGGGAGTGGATTGCCCCCCTCCCTTTGAATTGAGGCAAAAGCACCAGCCAGATCTCATTTACACAAGCAAAAATACAGTGTAAATTTGACATACAGATGGACTCTTTAAGATCTCTGCCTTCCAGTACCAACAGTCATAGGCACAGGTGTTGATATGTTCTATCCATATTCATTTTTTAGCACTTCTGTCATTAATCTGACCTACCTGTTACATTGCAAGCAAAGTGAAATGGCTTTCCTTGTGGTTCAGGTTACTAACAGTAATTGTAAGACACAACACCTCTTGGGGTATTTGCCAGTGGGAAGCTTAGGTGTAAATACTAACACTGGGAAGTGCATGACTTCCTTTGAGCCACTTCCCTGCTTTTCCTGGGCTGTGGTGTTCAACATTAAAGCTTCTAAAGCCAAGTCCAGATTTCTGCAAGTTTATTCTGATGTCTTCATTAACTTTTTTCCTCTATCAATACATAGCTATGTTTGGTTTGCAAAAAGCATTAATAACATGTGAAAAGTAGTTTGTGAAGTACATGTGAATGTGACTCTTCTCTTACAGTTGCAGGCCATGTCCAGTTGGATAGCAGACCGACATTACCCACCACAGGTACGGTGTAGCACATAATTCTCATAACTAGTTAGTCTCCACCACTAGTAGTAGTGATTTAATAGCCTGCTGAGATGTTTAAGTGAAAGGAACAAATATTTTGGCCTAACCATCTGCAATTCTGTCATTCTGCACATTCCCAAGATGTGCGTCTTCCTTCTTGTTCCCACATTGTTACTTTTATGTCCATTCTATTACTGAAGGTACTTAATGTCTAGTTTAGCAAAAGAAAAGGTATAAATCTTGCACCTGCTCTCGTGTCAATAGCTATGCATACTGTTACACTACTTAATGTGATTCATGGGCTGCATCCAACCTCAAAGAGAATGCTCAGCTTTGTACCAGCAGCATTACTGAAATAAAAGAAGCACCAGTGCATTTTTAAATTATGTAAAATTGTAACTATTGACTCAGAGTCTCTTTAAAAAAAATACAGTCAGCTAGTTAGTTCTATAAAATCGTGATCTCTGAACATGTTTATATAGGTACAGATACACAGACAGAAAATACGCGTGTCTTGACCACCTAAAATTCAGACTATCGGAATCAGAACTTCCAGAACAGCCTCCAAAAGCTGTGGGTGCAGATAAATGCTAATGAAGCTGTTTAACTGCATGCCTACTTACCTGATGAGTGAATGAGCTTCTGGTTCACATTAACAGCTACACTTCAAGGCTGGATGCATAAGTTCAGATTGGGGGGTTGTTTTATGAATGATTTTGTGGCTAAATCACTTTTTGATCTCTCTAACAGATAGAAATGAGAACATCACAGAAGTAGATGCATCTGATAAAAGGTAAAGTTCGGGTGGCAGTGACAGAGATGGCCCATGGCATTGAGATCAGTGCAGGGTTTTCTGATTTTTGTTAAGAATTTGACAGAATTATTCAATTCAACTCCACCCACTTACAAAACCTGTTTCTAGTTCTAGCTACATCAAATGCAGAAGCACCCTTATCACGAAGGCATGTGGAAGGGACTACTAGGAGTGGTCTCCTTTTATGTTAGGSAATGTGCAGAGACCATCACAATCTAAGGAGCCACTGGACAGAAGAAGTGGTAGATTGTAGCACAGGAATATAYTCCTCTGGAAGGAGGGGAAATGGACCACAGAATAGTGACTCCATGAAAGCCCTGAAAACAGTAAACTACCTGCCTGATAACTTTGTTTTCCTCATCCATTCAGTGAATACAGCTGAGTAGAGAAAGAACTATTTAGGGAATGATCCTTTAATGGTCATTCATAGGATCCAGGGACCTAACTGTTCAAAATCCCTGCTAGCCTGCCAAATCCCTGCTAGAAATTGCCAAAATCTGAAAGAATTCTGGTACTGGTACACGTGAAATATTGTTCATAATTACAAGGCTAAAATTTATAATCTTTGCATTTTATCATGTTAGGTACTCCAGTTGGGAAGAATGTGATAAAGCACCCAACTTCTCTTAGAGGTTATCCAGCCAACATTGTAGAACCCCCCCGACCTTGGACAGTCATCCCGAATTTCTGTTCTCTGTCTGAATTCTTACGTAGACATCACAAAAAGATGTTTCATTAAGGGGATTCTCGTAACAAAGTGGAGAAGCAGAGATAGTCTAGGGGTAACAATGATAATTCTGCTGTGAAACAAAAGCATTTGCCAATGAAACTTTGATCATGAACATCTGCAGGAAAATATTCTAATATTCTTTCTCCAGTAATTGCATGAAACCTGAATATTCCATAGCATGAAATAAAACATTAACATGGCAAAAATGACAGAGCCAGTCCCAGGGCAGCATGACCTGGACTGTCATTCCATGTATCTGTAAGTCTGGACTTGGCTAGTGCCAGAAGTGTTTTAGTTTCTGTTTTCTCCACCAATAACTACAAAAGCAGAAAGACTGTCTGCCTTGTCTTTCCAATTACAACCATGTCAACACTTAGGATCTTTTGGATCCAACTGCTGGCATGACTGTGGTTCCACAGCCAAGTCCAGAGTGTGCTGTCACACACTCCTAAGTTGTGTTTTGCTCGTAAACCAATAAAATTGCTGAATGCCGCTCCTGCACACACGGAGTATTCCATGTGCTTGCTGCCATGATAGATTAAAAACCTCTACTTAGAAGTTGGGTAGGTCATTTATTCTGTCCTTAAGAAGATCTCTGTCCTTCAGTTTTCGGATTTTGTGGGCTGGCTGTTAAAAACTTAGATGAACAGTTGTATTGTGATAGCTTCCATTTTGTTAGGGTAAATAATAAACATTGGTTCTCCTTTTGCAAGATACACTACACTTAGCACCTCATCACCAGTTTAAAGTCTACTGTTTATGATGCAACACTTGATTTACTTGGAAGACCTTGAAGCGAATCACAGACAGCTACAATTCCAAATAAGTACCTGTGTACTATCCAATTATGTTAAAATAATATTTAGCTAAACACATAACATGGAGAATTGGAGCCATGTCTGAAGTGTGCCGTTATGTGCCTTAACTAAGGAAACAGCTGCATTTACCAAGAATGTTTTCCATCTCTGGCAACAGACAATCACTTGATCCTGCAGAGCAATACAAAATGAACCATCAAAGAAGAGGAGTTGCATTAATCTTCAATCACGAGTTCTTTTCTTGGCGTTTAATGCTGTCAAACAGACATGGGACTCGTGCAGACAGAAACAATCTGCAACGCAGGTAACAAACTTGGTTTCTCTAATAACCCTTAAAGAAATCTAAACTTTAGAAATTGTGGTCAAATTCAGGACTTACCTAAATCTTGTGTTTAAGTAGAGACCAAAAGATTTTGCAGACATAGCACCTATGCAACTTGGATGAAGAAAGCCATAATAAAAATCTTCAATGCACATTTTTTTAGGTCACAGAAACTGCTGGCGTGAGTCCAGAGCTTTCTTTGGACAAACTCTTTGAAGTAACTTTAAGTATTAGACCTGTACTTGACACCAGTTTGAATTTAAAATCAAGTTTAGTAGTTTTTTTTCATAAATAACGTGTAAGAATGTTAATTCTCCCACAGGGAAAGAAACTGACTTGGTAGCAATTGATATATAATTTGAGCAAGATTTGTACTAATACTGATCTGTTCTAACAACAGTTTGTCAGACCTTGGGTTTGAAGTCAGACTTTTTGATGATCTGAAAAAGGAAGATGTGCTACAGAAAATTTATGAAGGTAGGAGACTTGGTTATGTCTAAATTATTGTAGCAGAATTCCCAGATATCTTTTCTTGCAATCTCTCTGTTCATCTAACTTAAAATAGATTTTCGTGCACAAGGAAGTTGTTTAATATTAGAAGGGCTTAAAGGTTAGACTAAAGATTATTCTATTGCAATATAAGTGAAGCTTCTGCGGAGAGAACTAATGAAGTCACTAAAAGCTGGAAGAAAGTACTTGCTGCTGGAAGAAGTTAATGACATTCTTCTCTTTATGGTTAGTGGCCCTTCAGCCAGCTTGAATCAATGCACCTTCAAATCCCTAAAGTATCGCTCTATCTGAAAATAGCATTCATTTGAAAAAGGACTGATTGGGGATTAAATTATATGATACAAATGTACARTTGGAGATTAAATTATATGATACAAATGTACAGTGTTTTTTAAACCTGACTATGACAGTTTAGTCATTTAAACACCACTTGACTATTTCAGCCTCTATGGATGACCACAGTAATGCTGACTGCTTTGTGTGTGTGTTCCTGAGTCACGGTGAGGATGATCACGTTTATGCACATGATGCCAAAATCAAAATTGAGACAATCACAGACATGTTCAAAGGAGACAAGTGCCGGAGTTTGGCAGGAAAACCAAAGATATTTATCATTCAGGTAAGATGTCTGTTTCTGAATTCGGTGGAGTTAACACTGACCTGTGTCTTCCTGCAATACAGACGCCAGTTTTCCTGATACAGTCTTTCCACAAGGGAAGTGGTTCCTTAACGGCATTAAAGACAAGGATTCTTCTCTTTTTCTTAGAAAACCTAGTGTATCCTAGTGTTAATATTATGATTCTAGCTGTATTTAATAAGTAATTTTATGAAGAGAAACACAAATTAAGCCCTTGTCAGGTTGGCTGTGTGTATTTAATGGCAGAGAAGGCCATACTAGGGGTTTTTTGAGAAAGTTCTGTGCAGCCTCAGCTCAGTTCCTATTGCTCACACCTCTCTGCCCTAGGCTAAGCTGTATGAGCTATCAAAACTTTGTATCTTCCTTTCTTCCTTCCAGGGAAGTCCCTTTACTTGATCCTTAGCGAAGCTGGGGTTTGTGTTTGGGGTTTTTGGTTTTTTTTCTTTTTTTTGTGGATGTTTTGGTTGGTTGGTTGGTTTTTGTGATGGTAGTGATTTTTTTTGTTGTTGTTGCTTGGTTGGTTTTTCTATGACCAATACTTGGCATTTCTATAGAATCTAAAGAATTGATTTAAGGCTTTATTGTCTCAGGAATACTGTTTGTGCTAAGTGCTAAAGGCCATATATAACCTCCTATTTCTTTCCTTGGTTCACAGGAGAAGGCAAGCTGGGAGGTCTCTGGTCCAGCCTCCTGGTCAAAGCAGGGTCATGGGGTCAAACCAGGTCATGCAGGGCTTCATCCCATCTTTATCCAGATTACAATTAGCAAACTCACATGTGAACCTGGCCTTCAGCAGATTGTAATCATAGTAGTTTACAGAGTATTTCTAAGTATTACCTTTTTATTCCAAATGAAAGCTTCCTTAGGCACAGGGCTGCTTCATGAAGCAGGATATTGTTAATTCAGCTTTCATTAGGACTTATTCAGATTTCTTTTTTTTTTTAACCTGCTGCCAAAGATGGAAAAATGCTTTTATATTTCAATTTGAAGTTCTAAGTAATACTTGGAAACATTTATAATATATACTCATCAAAAAGCTAATTAACTTAGTTCATCAGCTGAGTTCTTTTTCAGCACAATTGGCATAGCAATTACCTCTGGAAATAAGAAGAAACATCAAGATGAAACTTTATCACTGTAAAGAACATTTTTTGTGTTTTGTTTTTTTAGGAGTAGTTCTTAAGTAATGCCCCTTTGTATCTTTTGAGTATGTTCTCACCTTCTTATCCTCCATGTGTAGCCTTTCTGCATCACTGACAATACTGAGATCACTACTGATTTCTCGCAAAAAAACCCTCCCTTTGAGACTGCACTAAGAGCAGAAGTGTAACAGCACGTAATGATGGCTGTGCTTCAGAACACTAATGCAATGCTGCCTTGCCATCAGGTCCAAGGGAGGCAGTTTTTCCTCTCCACTCAGCACTGGTGAGGCTGCATCTGAAGTGTTGTGTCCAGTTTCGAGTTCCCCAGCACAAGAAAAATACAGACTTACTGGAGGGAGTCCTGTAAAGGGCCACAAAGATGATTAAGGGACTCTGGAGCATGTTTGATATGAGGAGGGGCTGAGAGAGCTGGAGCTGTTCAGCTTGGAGGAGATGGCTCAGGGGAATCTTATCAATGTTCTAAACACCTGGTGGGAGGCAATAAATAAGAGGGAGCCAGGCTCTTTTCAGTGGTGCCCAAGTGACAGGATAAGAGGCAACTGGAACAAATTAAAATATACAAAATTCCATCTCAACACAAGAAAACACTGTTTTTTACTGTGAGGTTGGTCAAACACTGGAAGAGATCACTCGGATTCTGGAGTCTCCATCTATGAAGATCCTCAGAAATTGACTGGACACTGTCCTGGACACAGTCCTGGACAATCTGCTGTAGCTAACACTGCTGGAGCCGGGAGTTGGACTGAATGGTCTCAAGAGATCCTTTCCAGTCTTAGTGATTCTGAGATCATCTTGGAGCTTTCAGTGGACTTTGTCCCCAATATTTTAAGTGATGGAGAAGTAAAGGGGTCTTTCTGAATGCAGAGTCATGGTAATGTGGCACACCTAGCTGAAGAGAAGTCCTTCTGGTTAGGGTCAGAAGTGTGATAGTAACAGCGCGCTCAGCAGAGGTGGAAGCATAACAATGTTTCTCACCAACAGGCCTGTCGAGGTGATAAACACGATGATCCAGTCATTGCTTACGATTCAACAGACAGCAGCAGTGAATCCCCTGTCAATGAGACTGAAGTGGATGCAGCTGGTGTCTATACTCTGCCTGCTGGTGCAGACTTCATCATGTGCTACTCTGTGGCACAAGGTAAGTTCTCATATTTTACATCCAGTGTCTGATACTTCATTGTAACAACCCTGAACACCTCTTCATTTTGCAGTTACTACTTACATTTGGATATAATTTTATGTTCCTGTTCTGCACTAGGCTACTATTCTCATCGTGACACTCTAAATGGCTCCTGGTACATTCAAGATTTGTGTGAGACACTTAGGAAGCACGGATCTTCCTTGGAGTTCACAGAACTTCTCACTGTTGTTAACAGGAAAGTATCTTATCGCAGAGTGGATGTGTGCAAAGACATTAATGCTATAGGAAAAAAGCAGATTCCTTGTTTTGCCTCAATGTTAACTAAAAGATTGTATTTTCATCCAAAATCTAAGTAGATTGTATTTAACAATGATGACCATTAACTACTACTTGCTTCAGAAGTAAAAACCACCATCTTACTTGAGGAGACTAATATTCTACAAGATTTTCTGCAAAATCACTGGAATCAAACATTACAGTTTGTATAATTAATAGTTTCTAAAATCTTAAAGCAATTTTGAAGCTAGTATTACACCAGGGAATTCATCTCAGGGATTTGGGAAAAGTTGACTGGTACAACACTATTAGAAGGTGCTCAGAATTATTGAAATTGATACTCGAGATTACTTCTTTCTTAAAAGCCTTTTGCTTGATTGCCATCTAACTGTGGCACATTTTACTACTTCCAAAAAACATTTCTAATGTTCCGTTAGATTAACTTGTCTTGCTCCAAGAGCACAGTTTACAGGGAATATGTTTGTAGGGCACCTTTTTAAATTTGTGGACAGCAGTATCCACCTTGCAATTTTTGTGGCTTTATTGAGCTTTTTAGACATTTTTTAATTTTCTCTCAACACTTAAAAGGAACTTAGCTCCCTGAGTACAATTGTAGCATATATATAGGATTATATAGAATTAATCAAATGGGGTTGATTAATAAAGGGTTTCCTTGTGCTTGAACATCATTTATGTTTGGGGCACAATTACAGCTTGCTGGTGCTTTGCGTTCTCAGGAGAAAAGCAAGCAGTAGTGAGATGAGAACATGTGCAGACTTCTTAGGGTGACTTTGGGTAAGCTTGCCTTGTCCACATCTCTAAAGCTAAAGCTGCTGGACATCTCTAGGCAGCTCTGCAAAATATAACATGCAGACCTTCATACTTGAGGCCTTTGTGTTGGATCAGCCTCCTCTTGGCCCTGGAGAAGATCAGCCATACTCTGTCACTGTGTACATAAAAGTGACAGTGCATGGTCACCATAGGATTGTTACTGCTGCAGCATCAGTAACTGCAGTGGAACTGACTTGCAGCAAATACTTCTTTTCTTCATTTTGGGGGGGGATTTCATATTACTATGTGTCCCTCTGAGGGACAGTGGAGAACTCAAACTGAACAAAGTGTCTTAATCAACTTTCCTGGGGATAAAGTAAACAATTTACTGGTTCTGCTTTAGTTAAGTCTTTCCATATACTGTGTTCTGAGTCATCAATGTTATATGTTACTACAGCTACTTTTAAGCTTTCTATAAATCATGTATGTTCAATGTTTTGATAAATTCTTTCAATAAAATGCAACAGTGAAACAAATGATTTTATAGCGAGTTTGAGATACCTTACTTTTCCAGCAATATGTACCAAAAAAAGCTTACTCATTATGCAAATCTAACCTTCACCAATGGTGTTACACAGAGTCAATGCACAGACCTAGGGAAAAGGAAACAGTAATTGCAGGAAAAGAATCCTTACTACTCCATGCAGGAGTTAATTATCCTATGAGCTATGGCTGTGTTACAGTAAATGGTACTAAAAAGCCTGCCCTTGTTTATAAAACATCCTGTCATTTTACCAGCAGGAAGAATGCCTCCATTGTACTAATGAGATTTGACAAATATTGTGAAGACTTTGCTTCAGCAACTTCTTCATAGAGTTTAAAAAAAAAACAAAACAAAACAAACCCAATCCAACAAGTGACCAAATAATTTTTATAGCTATTTATTGCAACTTTTAAAACTTGAGTGGTCAAAAATACCCAGGTGCTATGGAGTAACTAAATGTTCATACCAGCTTTGAAAGGGCATTTCCAGTATACACAAACCCAAAGTCAGTCCTTGTCATTGATTTCCTGGATGGGAAGTCTCAGGTGCAAAGGTTGGCGCAGACGCCTCAGGGATTCTTCTGCCTGCCAATGCAAAAAAGGAGAGTTCATCCTTCTGCAGCCCTCTGTTTTCTCCTCTTTCATGGATGAACTGTCTTTCTTTTCTCAGAAGGTTTTAGGCAAGAAACTAAACCAATCAAATGAAGGGTGCTGAACACTGACAGACCTGCTGAAGTCATTCAGTCTCCAGAGAAAAGCATGAACCCTGCCCGTCAACTCACTCACCCACACCCCAAGTATTACTTTCCTGAAATTACAATTACAAAATTCATACTCACAGGCCACTGAAAAAGCCTCAAACTCTAACATTATGTCAAATGTGGCTCATAAAATTATACCCTGAAACAAGGGTTTTGAACTAAACTTAGAGGTAGTTTCCATTTTCTTTTATGAGACATTGAACACAGAGCTGCCAAGATGGGATGGAAGAGTAATAATTGAGAAGTGAGAGATCTGCTACAACTTTTTCATGAAGGCCACCAAGTTTCTCCTAGGTGCACATACCACTTTTTCCATTCAGCCACCCATATTCTGTAAATGTACGTGTTTTACCTAAGGAATAAGGTTATGATGTCAGATGCTGAACTCTGCGAGAATCTCCTTCTAAGGAAGGGAGGAGATTTTGTTACCACAGCAGTGCAGATAGTAAACCTTGAGGTCAATTTTCTGTTAGCTGAGAGTTTACTGAAAAGGTCTTAAGCCAGAAGCTACCTCCTTATTGAAGGACTGCATTTAAATACCTCTGCTAGGTCGTCTTTGAGCTTGTTGTATCGTTCCACATTAAAACGCTGTTTTTTGGATTTCCGGTAGAAGTAGTGGAGGAACTGCCTGTCTTTAGCATGAGGATAAATGTAGTCCTGGGGAAGGAGGGAGGGCACATGTTTGTGGTTAGCAGGAAAATTGAGTAGAGGTCAGCACATTAGAAATTCAGCCTGTTTCAGGAAGACTTACCTTGTTCAAGACACATGTACATTTTGTTAAGAGGCTACATATGAAGTTATGCCCTTCCAGGTCATAAGGGCTTTTTAAACACATAGCAGGAGTCATTTCTATCATGTCTACAGGAATTACAATAAAGACATAGCGTGATCTTCACGACTGGAGCCACCTGAGTCAATGTGCACTACTTCCAAGGAGACAGAGGAAGTTCAGGTACTCTTTCTTGAGGACTTACTTCAAAGTCTTAAGCAATGGCACCAGCAGCTGTTCAAAAAAGCCAAGTAGTAATCTTTTTATCTACTCACAAATAGTAGGAATTCCTTAGCCCTTCTTAAAAAACAATGATAATGAGGAAAACTCGCATTCAGGGCCAGGTTTCATAAAAACAGACATGTCTCCCCTTTTCACTAATGGAACCTAATATCTCACAAGGTCTATAAATCCATTGGTATAATGGAAGAAAGTGTTGGTTACTCTTCCACATATCTCCACAAAAAAACAGTTTTGCATCATAGAAAGTTCAACATCAAGATGTCCACTTTGAGGGTAAAGTACAGAGCTAAAACAGAAAAACATTTGTCGAAGTCTTGTAGGATTTCAGAACAAGTCTTTGTTGTGAAGCTAAGTTAAGTTCTGAGCAAACTTTTTTCTTCTACATAATACCTGCTTCCTGCTCCATTTCTGCTGTTCTAGATTTACCTCCATTCATTCAAAGTCATGGAAAAGCAGTCAGATTATGAAGAGCAAAGCAGTATCATATTTTCAGGCCCTAAATAAGGTATGTATCAGTAATGCAACTGCCAGAGTTCCAAAGAGTTTGGTACCCTTCACTGTTTATACATAAATTCCACAAAATAGAAGTTACTGTTTAGTGATTTGGTTCTGTAAGGCAGCGTTCACAAACTGGCACAGCACTACCAGTTGCTCTCCCTTTACTGCAATGAGCAAGGTGCTATGTGCTATGTAAAGTGATCTACAAACATTTTAAAGGAGAGACTTCTTCCATCACTTTTCCTTCCCTAGGTTATGACATCTTACAGATGATAGTTATGCTCAGCAGCTGGTCTGCAGCTCATGTGTAGCAGTACCTGGCTTGATTCTGCATGATGTAATGTTTGTATCCAGCCACATTAGGGATCAAACAAGTCCCTGTCTGATGGCAAGGTGACTTGCTGAATTCTATTTTCATCTGAGTCCAAAATGTTATGATTTTCTGAGTCAGTTTTCTCCTTTTCAACATTCCAGACATTGAGAAGACAAGGACTCACCTGCTTAGTAAGGACGAAGTAGGCGTAGAAAGCCATGGCACTCCCGTAGGTGATGAAGTAGGTGACTGGCTCCATGATGTCCCACGAGTAGACCCACCACGTGAGCCATGCCAGCGCCCCACCCTGAGTTGACATCAGAGCCAAGCCAACCCATAAAAGCCTGGAGGTTTTCGCATCTGCACTATCCATGATTCTGGCTTTCATCTAAGGAAAAGAAATGCAGAAACCTGTTCAAACAAGCGTGAGTGCTCCTCTGATGAGCAGCTCCTCAACTAGCTTTTCTCCTGATGGGCTAGATCCCTTCTAAGGATCTCTTACCAACACCTCCTACCAACTTACCCTGCTGAGAATAAAAGCACTGAAATGCAAGGGGAACTAGATCTTCTTGCCCTTGTGCACCAAGAAATCCCACTCTTAATCTCCCTTTCCCACTACTAGGGATCTGTGTCTGTTGGATTTCCATTTACCATTCAAGGCAGTTCTGGGTGACACTGGGGCTGGTCCTCATAAAGCAGGAATCCTCTTGTCCACTATCCTAAGCCACAGATGATAGCAACCCCACTATTGGTTTTTTTCTGTAATGGGTATTCAGAACTCAAACAGCAACAGGTGATTAAATGGCCTTTCAATCTCAATACTAGCCATGCTGACATGAGAGTATTGTTCATGTCAGCTTTCTCCACGTGTTGTGGTTTCTTACCCATGAATGTCCATAACAGGAAGAAAAAGAACTGAATTGAAAATAATTTGAATTCTATTTGAGTTGACCTCTGTTGACATAATAAACAAAACAGACACACCCTAGCCTTTCATGCTGATTTTCTTCTGCCACAGGACTCACTCTTGATGAAAGGAAATGCTTTTGAGTTCAAAAAAATAAGTAACCCCACTTTCCAACCTGTTCAAGAGGCAGCAGCTCTTCTTTCAGATTGTCCAGTTTCTGTAGCAATTCTCTCTCTTTCCTGATCTGGTGATCTTCTAAATGTAGAGCCACAAACAGCCTGTGAACCAAGCATTTGATATCTTCCATTTCAGTAGCATGCTCACTACTCAGCTTATCTGAAAAGAAAATATTTGTCATATAAACCATTTCAAGAACAAATCCTTCTTCATTCTCTCCCCACCTCCAACTCCCAAAACTCCAATGGTAAAAAAACAAAACCAAAGAGAAACACCTTTCTCCAGGCAGGTTCCAGTTTTCTGAAACTTCCCATGCCTTTGACTAAATGAAGTGAGATAATTAGTTATGAAGGCTTGCTCTTACCTTTTACAGGAGGTGACACACTGTACGCTGTGTTATTGATGACAAGTTTAAAGTCATTCATCAATAAGACCTCCATCAAGGTTGCATCAGAGACCTTRTTGCCATCTGTAGAGGAAAGATTTAAGTTCTAGGTCACTTATCATAAGGACTCAAACATTAGCAGATAACCCTGTAGAGAAGTACTAGGGTTCTTCATTAGTAATGTTTGGAAGGAAACTGTACTTTTAGAAGAACTGGTAGCTAATACTAAACAGTCAGGAGGAACACATGGTGTGATTCTTGGGGCTGTCCTGTGCAAGGCCAGGAGCTGGACTTTGATGATTCTTGTGAGTCCTTTCCAACTCAGAATATCCTGTGATTCTGTGACACAAACACAGTGAACCTGAATGCTTTCTCTAGTGGTGTTATTTTATCGCTTTGACCCCCCTTTTGCTGTATTCAGCTGGGGCCGGAGCAATCTGCAGGGTTTATTGCAGTCCACACAAGCTGACAGCTTTTTACCACAGGCAGTTTCACAGGGGCAGCAGCGAAGGTAAAAGGAACGAAAGAGACGGACTCTCTGTAACCATATTCTGAGTTTATTTCTTCTCTGCCCAGGAGGACAGGGTGCATATCTTGAAAGGGAGGTTAGCAGAGAGACGATTTCCCGCTCTGTCTCTGCTGCTTTAAGGGGTAGGGATAACAGAGTGTACCAATGAGAGTAGAGATACATGAGAGGAAACCAATGAAGCATCTTCAGAGGAAGAACACATTCAAACTGACTAATGACAATACAGTTAGAGAGAATTTCAAACCAAGCTGACCTGTTACAAAGCTTAAGACTTTGTGAGGAGGAGAAATTTAAAGTGACAGCATCTAAGAAATATTGCTCTGTGGCAAACTGCCTTTTTGATAACTAAGGCTGGAGCACCGCAACATTATTTGGACTTGTCCCTGCCATGAACAGACTTGCATTTTCTTGTGTGACAATTATGACTAGAACTGACCCATTGGGAAGGGAAGAAGAAAAAGAAGTTCTGCATAAACCAGCAACAAATTGCAACATCTGCATTTTTGTTTCTCCATCCACACACAAATTTGCATCTTCACTGGGGCTTTGGGAAATTAAAAGACTTTCAAAGACCTCATCTTCAGTATAGATATATATCTTTCCTTAAACAGGCTCTTGAAGTGAAAAGGAGCAATTCCTGTCAGTAGTGGTGTTCAGATTTTTATTAAGGGTACCTACAATCACTCTGTTTCACTCTCAGTTGTCACTGGCAGTTAAGAACCAGATAGCTTCACCTTCCAGTACAAGGCAGGGCAGGAGCCGTAGAGGCATAGCTCTGGAGAACCCTTTTCTACTTTTCTTTTCAATGCAGAAATTTACATGAATGGTAATTTTACACGCAATTTTACAGCTCCTACCATAAAGGAGCTTCTGGACTCGTTAGCAGGAGCATGTAACAGGGGCTGCCAGGAGCACACTGGGGTTCAGATGGCCAAAGAACCGCCAGAGCCACACACCACTGCTGCTGGACACATCCCTGTGGCATGGGGGTTTGCAAAGCCACAGAGCAGCTGCTCCATGGTACCCATTTGAGCTGATTCTCATTTTCTATATATGAAAAGGGCACCTTCCCCTGCCCCTGCCAAGGGCTAGGCAGCTTTACTCCCAAGATCAATAACAAACAGGCTACCAAGATTTTTGCATGTAAATATTAGTTACACTGCTACTGCCCCAGCTCCTCCATCCTCACACACCCACTATATAAAGGCACCACAGACAACCCCACACCTGCAGTTATTTGTTCACCAGAACCCTGTCCTCAGGCCCCATCTGCTCAGGCTGAGACTGCTGAACTCTGCAAGCAAACGCCCCAGCTGGCTCGCCTGCCCACTCTGTGTGGGTAGCAAAGCAAACCCAGAAGGCTACCCATTTCAATCCAAAATTTTAATGTGCCCATCCACTCATTTCTTCTTTCTTTTACACTGTAATAAAACATCAAGGCTCATCTGCATGTTCATTATTAAGGTGACATTTATAAAGAGACATTTAAAGAAAAAAATGCTTTTCAAACGAAGTGCCAGACAGGCTCTTTGTTCTGGAAGTTCTCAATACACCACTGATTCATTAACCTGTGCAACCTTTTATTAACTGAAAAGTTTTGAGCAAAGGGAGGTATTTTATTTTAGCAAATTCCCCACAGGCTTTCAGGAAAAGCTATTTTCAATCCTGTACCTAAACACAAGTGTTCCAATGTGGACAAAGGGTCATTTTTTGTCTACAAAAGTTTTGCAGGACCAAAATCAAATCCACAGAAAATGAAAGCAAGTCATCATACACAGCACTGATAATTTCAGTTAAGGTTAGGTTTCATTTAATGGTTAAATGGCACAGAAGTGTCTCCACTAAAGCAAGGCTCCACAATTTTTCTTTAATAATTAATGTTTAAATTCAACTCTCAGTACTTGACCAATAGTTTCTCTTTACAGTATCAGTTTCCTAATAAATTAAACATCTCGGCTGTTCTAAAACATTACAATTGCCCAGCACCTGACAAATACAGAGCAGAGAACTATTTGACAGTCACTATTTTAATCAAAGTATTCCCARCTTGGAGGGAGGTGGGGGTGTGTTTGAACAGATGAGACGAGGTGAAAATGACCCAAATGCCTCCCCACTTTGGAATCTGCTGCCTGTCCATGCCAAAAATGCCAGACTTGTAGGTTTTGTACAGAAATTATCTTATGCTGCACAAGCGACCCACGTTTGCACTGAAGCAGGAGCAGTTAGCTTTTGCTGACATAGCAGAGAAGAATGCCATTTGGCAGTGAACGCCAAACACTCCTGTCCCGGATGTCTCTGCACAACAGCAGTACCCAAGGGTTAACTGCTGCCAGCACGTGTTCTGCCTCACCCCGCCAAGAAATCCTTTGTAGGGAAGAGCTTCCGTGTTAAGGGGAAGGCCAGCTGCTGACAACTACCATTTGTTATAGTGGCTTCTGAAGACGGGAGTCTTTTAGGAAATGTTTTTCAAGAGAATTTTCTACTTTTGCTGCCTAGCAGACACTGTAAAAACAAAGCAAAACAAGACCAAAAAAACCCAACCCCAAAGTTCCCGTGTACACGGAGCTCCTGCAGCTCATGCACACACATGGGATCTACACAGATCACATCTCCACTGCCCCAGAGGATATAAATAAATTGCTCTATGGGGTATTTTCCCGTTTTACTAAATGTGCCCACAAAGGCAACTAAAGCAGCTTCTCTTAGATCTGTGGCTTCCTGACCTTCTGGGAACATCAATCTATTTCCAGTTCCTTTAAAAGCCCCTGTAGCCCTCTGTAGTATCAACCAGAAAGAAAAGAATGTTATGAATATACCCAGCTATGAAACTTTGGACCAGCTTTCCTTGCTCCCATCCTTTCCTCTGTTTATGTGTTACCTGATGTTAAATAAATCTTCCCATAGATAAGCTATCCTTATTTTTTCTTTTCTTTATTTTTAGGGACATGAACAGGGAAGGGGAGAAATAGATGCTTTTAGTTAGCCAAATTCAAGTACCTATTCTACCAGATTCAGATGGAAAAGCTACATGCCAATTCTACTTTTGAGTCCTTCTCTAGTACCACGACAGGGGTTGCAAGACTTTTCAGAATTGCTGTGGAAAAACTACAAATCCCTGCCAAAATACAAACCAAGGTGTCTTGGAAATGAAATGCAGAATGAGATTAACTTGATGTTAGCTTTGTTAACAGACAATCCAAAGAGACAAAACACAAGAAAGCAGAGCTTGAGAAAATTATCTGAAAACTTGGGAAAATGGGATAAACAGGATGTTAGAAGGAGGAAAAGTCCACACCAATGCTAAAATATCAGTTACCTTTTGACCCTAGCAATCAGTTTCCTTTCAACACAAGGGCCCTGAATATTGTACTCCAGCTGATAAATGAAACCTTCTCAAAGTCTCAAAAAGCTGTCCTTTACTATTGCTCACATTATCTAGTTGATTGGTTCTTGAGTTTTTCATGCAAGTTCAAGTTTGTAGCAAGGCAAATGGATTCTTTTAGCTCTTGGTAACACTGAACAACTGGCAGAGATCACATTCAAGAGCCCAAGAGGCTGTCTTTTAAGAATTATCATGAAGGACAAGGAAAGAAAAAATATCAAGGAAATCAGAAGAGAGATACTTATTTAAAGAAAGCATTACAACGAGAAACTAACTGAAAAAGGTAATAGAGAACACTTCTGGGATAAAAGGAGAGTTACAGTAATAGATCCGATTATGCATTTTTAATTAGCCTTTCCAACAGGACTCAGTTATTAACTTTGAAACACCAATAAACCCCAGGAGCATTCAAGAGCTACCCCAACAGCCACAGTGCCTAACCTGACAAAGGACTGAACTCGTGCTTCAGAACAGACGTACGGTCCATTTGAAAAGGAATGTATTTAATTTGGAGAATAACAGAAATACAATATACCTGTTGCAAAGACTTCTGCCCTCTCAATTCCTTTATCTTCTCTTTGCACATCCTGCAGGAATGCTCCTACAGTGGTCACCACTGGCTTAACAGTGAACTGACAGCGTTCATTTCTTGTGGGCAGCATAAGAGTTATCACAGGAAGACCATGTCTGTAATTAATAGTTACTTCTGGGGTGTAAAAAAAGAAAACTAAGTGAAAAAGTCATATTATAAGTTGCAGTTTAATCTAAAAGCTGTTCTTAAAACACAGGATAAGTAACGAAAATTACACAAAACATTCTAGATTTGTAAAAATTAATAAAGTACTTCTCTTTCTGGGAGATGTAGGTATATAAACCCATGCAACTAATGTTATCTCACAGACCCTCACAAAATAGATCAAAAGCTTGTTGACACTGAAGGGAAGGGGGAAAAGTTGTTGTGAAAGCTTACCATCAGATGGCACCAGCGTGCTGTAAGCTGCTCCTTCCCGGCCCCTCCAAGCTCCGGTGTGCCTCCAGAGCCCCACCTGCAGCACGGACACAGGGGAGCTTGCCTTAGAATGGTTAGGATGCAAAATTTACCTGGTTAAAGGCAGTACCCTGCCTGTCACGGCGATCTGCTTCTGCGTGATCTGACATCAGAGGCGTCTGCCTGAAGAAAAACCCCTCACTTCGCAATTCTACATAAAAGATGAAACCATCCTTATAGAAAGCACAATCGTTGCCAAAGGTTCGGTATTGCCCACAGAAAAACTTTTTGTCTGGTGTGGTTTAATTAACTCAACGAGAAAAGGGAAGGGAAAGGAAAGAAAGGAAAAAAAATCTGCAGTGTTTCTGAAGTGCTTCATGCAACTCTTACAATAAAACCTCTCCTCTCTCCCCAAAACAGCTGCATGTAAAATCTCTGCACTGTGGTGCATGAAGGCAGAAGTCTGCAGTGTAACTTCCAACAGAGAGCATGGCTTCAGGGAAGACTTTTACTGCTGAATCTTGAACAACAATCACAAGCAAAATAATAAGGGACTGAGGTTACTACCCACTGCTTATAATTATATACCACACACCGAAAGCTTTCTGTTGACATTTGTGCGGTTAAAAGACAGTAACAACAATACAGCTTGCCCAAGTATGGAAGATTGTTTATGGTTTAAATACGAATGGCTGCTTCAACTCCAGCTGAGATGCTGCTGCAACTACCAGCACCACCATCCTCTAGTACCACACTGAAGGAGGCACAACCAGATGCAGTAGCTATCCTCTCTGCCCTGGGACAGGGATGACAGCAGTTTTTTGAACCTGCATAGTTACACTCCCAAGCTTGACCCTTCCAGAGACACTGGTGAGAACCATCAATACACTTCAACACAGTCGTATCAAAACACAAAAGACAAACTGCTCTGATTAGACCCATTACTCATGGCTGTCCACCCACGCTGTGGAAGGTGCAATGTCCTTTGCTTCTACAGCTAACCCCCCTGCACAGGGAGAGGGACAATTTTATTACAGTGATTCCACACAGCAGACAGTACTGCTATAAACTATGTGTAACAGGTAGAAGAAGGGAAATCACATCCCTGATAAAGCCGGTTACAAAAATTGTGCAGAGGCTGGACCAAGGCCTGGGATTTGAAATCCAATAGTCGGGGAAGGTGGAAAAAAATGTGGAGAGAGATGACAAGGATCAATTCCCCCTCTGGCRAGCTTTATAGCTCATCTTTCTGAAGGCAAAAACATTTCAGAGTCTGCAAAATAGTATTCTTTGAAAAGTCAGGAAAACAAAGCTACAAATTCAAGAGGCCCTGGCCATTCAGTATGCCCAACACTGCTCACCAYGTTCACATGATTTATCTGTTTTTAAAGAATCACAAGCTTGACTGTTTGGGTAGGAATATGCTATTAGGTTAAATAAAAAGGTCGTCTATAAATGAATCTGTGTGTTTCAAAGATGTTGATGTTGCCCTAGCTTTTTACCTGGAACAAGCACTTTTTAGCATTTAAAGAAAGTAAGTAATTCTGGGAGTCTCCAACACTGAGAAATTCGTGTGTTGTAAACTTCAGGTATCAAAGAGAGTCAGAAACCTAGACTAAATAGCAGAATACCTTAAACACAAGAGTACTGTTCAGAAAAAGGTAGACAGCAGGAGCGCAGGAACGCCAACAGCCACCCAGAGCTAGGATACATCCCATAACTTGTCTGTTTCTTCAGCAGAGCAGGAGACTTTCTCCGGAGCAGGGCAGGACACAGCCCAGCTCACCAGCTCTCACCCCATTTACAGGGACACCTGCACCCACGAAACATTTAGTAACACACAGCCTGGAGCAGGGAGACAACCTTCAACACATGATCTGCTTTAGAACAGTGCATAGGAAAACTCAACAGCTTTGAATACAACAGGAACTGTTGTGTATTCAGAGGGATATACAAAGGATAATAAGGAACTAATTTTTTTAAAGACATTTAATGYGTAACTTTGCAATCAACATCTAGATACTGATCATCCAACATGCCCCAGGCAATGAAGTGCACCCTGCCTGTATATGAAGGTTACCCAAATTCAGAACAAAAGAAGTATCTACTTAGAGAAGAAACAATGCATTCAACAATTAATACAAATACATATATTTAACCTAGTAATTTAAAAATACTTATTAAATTACATTTATTGAAATAAGATCTTTAAGGTAGTTCATTCTATTATTCTTTAGAGTTTGACATTACCATTCATGATCCACTGAAAGTCTCTATATACTGGAGGGGGTTTTTTCTATTTTAGATTGTCTTTTAATGCAGCCTACATATTAAAATCACCTGCAAAGAATAAGAAAAGAAAAAGACACAGAGCCATGGAGTTTAGCTGGAATTAATTTCCAAATAATTAACTCTTTCCATATGAGCTCTAGGTTGATGAATTGAGAAGCATGAAGGGCTGGGTGAACTTTCTCCCTATGTTTCCAGATTTAAATCTCCAGTTTCAGTGAAGTTACTAAACCATTATCTTGTGCCATACAGCCAACTCATTGTCCTTTCGAGATGCTTGGAATGACTCCAATCCTACCACTGGAAAAGAAATGTTAGTCAGCAAGCATCACAGCTACAAGGAAAACTGGAACTACAGGACCAAAACAACAAGACTGCCCTCACAGCAACATCAGTGAGAGCTGAAACAGGAATGTGTAACCTGAACTAACTGCATCATACCTTTTAACTTAGAGATACTGGAASGAGGACAGCATAATAACAACTCTTTTAAATGCCAGTACCTGCACCTCTTGGCTAATTCCTCTAACCACACAAGAGCGAAGAAAGCTATTCTACATCTTTCTGCAATTTGAACGCACGTGTGGCAGGACTTCTGGCTAATACAACCACAATTATGTCCAGGAATCGAGCCAAAGGCTCATGAACAGCACTGAGCTGTGAAACACCCTTTCTCCCTCAGCTATACCTGCTTCCTAATGCGAAATACCCGGGAGCAGAAGTCGGCCACAGTGCACCACATCTCTTGACTCAGTTCAAGGCATCGACTCTCCTGGGAACGAAAACTCATGAGAATCTAAGGCACAGAGATGTTAATTGTGATAAAAATAATCCAACATATTCTGTTAAAAATACCAGTTGGCATAAAACAGAAAATATATACGCAGTTTATTGAAGTACTTCCTCTGTTAAGGGCACCTCCAGTCTCCAACAGCAGAGAAATTGCCTCTGTTAAAGTCAAGAGTGGAAATTTCAACAATCTGGTGGTTTACAGCAAAGCTTTAGGGACTAATGTAGGAGCATAACTGAGCAGAAAAACTAGGCAGCCAGACATGAAGAGTGGGAGAGACTGGAATAGAAATACTGTATTTTTCACTTTTGAGAGTGGCAAATGACTGAACCTACCTACATTGCAATTTCTGGAGTTAGCTGTTCCAAATAAGCAACCTCTTATGATGTTGAGTGACTGTTCCTGTAAACTTAAGCTCAAATTTACTTGTGACCAGTTATGTCTAAGAAGTTGGTATCATTACCAGTATACGAGGTGACATGAAAGCCTCTGATCTGTCTCAGCACTACATATGCAAATAGTAACCTCATCAGGAACCATGTGGGTGGGAGGAGAGCAAGAAATAAAAATATTTTTCACACGAAAAAGTGATCTTGAGAAAAGGAATTCTACAAAAAGATGTCATTAGGACACTTTATGAGAACACTGAATTATTATTTACTTGATTTTGACTTGCCATACAACAAAATGTTGACATACAACCCAACGTTGTAACAAATCTAAATCGAAACGTAGCTAGCCAACAATCGTTCCAAAACCAAATATTTTTGGAACTGTTTTGTCTTTACTTATATACATCCTGGAYAACATGGTAGTTTTTGCTTGTTATTTCAACAGCAAAAATATTATAATGTTCCTTCAACATTCAAGTCCCCCTTAATTTGCATTTATTAGAGAAAGCAACCAAAAGAAAGCTCAACTGTCTCTTCCCTCTTCTTGAAGGGACATGCAATACTACAAAGTGAAATGTATTCCTCCAATGTGACACCCTGTCAAGACTGCCTGAAGTCAAACTCAGGAGTAGCCTTCACAAAAAAATTATTATGCAGACTGTTACGTGAATGGTCTTCCATATTCTCATTTCCTTCTCTCTAAGGCAATGATATGAATCTTATATAGAAAAGCACAATAATAAAATGCACTACTCCACTAAGCACAAGCTTTATACCCTTAATTACACTGCAGCAAAACACATCGTAATTAAAAGATATCTTGCAGGGTGCTTTTCAATAGTGATATAGTGTTATAGGCCGTCCCTTGGCAGGAGAGCTGAGTTATCTCCTGAAGTCCTTGTCCAACACCTGGTACAGCTCCCTCCACACAGCTACTGAAGGAGGGAGACAATTTTTGGGGGAAAGTAGGAGTTGCAGTGCCTAAGAATGAATTTTGGGGCCTCTTTTTCTGAGTGTCACTAAATGAGCCAACATTCCCAGTACCMATCGTTCTCCTTACGTGCTGATCTTGCCTACTTTGTGAAGCAGGGAGCAGGATAAGTCACCTCTCTGGATGCTGCCTGCTTGTATGGAGCAGGAGAAAAATGAGGACAGGTGTGTGTTAACCATTGCTCAGAGAAGGCATGTGCTATATGTATCTACGTATATTTTCCATATTGAGCTACATGTTTTTCTATTTCTAATAAACACACAAGTTCTCTGCATACAGATGACGTCAGATCCAGTCTATTCTCCAAGGGAAACTAACCGAGATTGATTAATTAACTACGGACTAACAATCTGCAATTTCAGAATACACTACTGACAGATATTTCAGAATGGTTTCAAACCAAGGGAAGGGAGGAAAAAAGCAGGTGCTGTCACAGTCTACTGAGTTTGCAGATCATGCACAACCAAGCTAACCAAAAATGAATCAATGTTCAGATGAAGTTTACAAGAAGTACACATAAGGTATTTCCCTTTTTAAAATGAGTCACTAAGGCCATTTTGGAGATATCTGCTGTTAAATTTCTGTGCTGATTTTGTAAGCAATCCTACACAATCAGGAAAACAAGACATAAGGAGCCCTAACAACCGCCTACAATCATCTTACAAGAGCCCGTTAGAGCTACAGAAACATCTCCTCTCTTATTAACTTTTCATTTGTCTTTGCTTACACTGAAAGAATTGTCATTGTTTCTCCACTGGTCCCAGAACTCATTTAGATGATCATGCAACAACAGCCTCAATGCAAACAGCACCTTCAAGGCACACCACTTAGATTTAGCAAAAAGGAAGCCCACTGAAACAAACAAAATCCCTGCAACAGACATCACTCATTCTGCCATAACACCCCTATACCAATACACCAGTTTCAGCCAGGGAAGATACTTCTAACACCTGGGAGTATTCAGGATATATTTCTCTTTCCTAGGACAAAAAACAAAAAAGAGAAGACTTTTTTTTACTTTCCTGAGCGACAGCTTTCTTGTCTCAAATGGGCCATGCAGTGAATACCTTCTCCCAGCTGTTCCACAAGGCACTGTAAGAACTACACTGCAACACTTATATATCAATCCTACAGCTGATTCAAATCTGCAATATTTTTAACCTCTTCCTCAGTACAAATCAATGTTTAAAGAAGTAACCAGCAGATCTCTTCCAGCAAAGCAATAGTTTTAACATGAGTATGTATTTTCTGGTGATCTTGAAGAAGCAAGAGCAATACAGCATTCATATGGCTTTTCCTCAAAATTCACTTGCCTTACAGCACTGTTAAAACCCAATAAAAGAGCCCAAGCACTCAAAATTTTGGTTTCACGTGCCTGTTGTTTTTGTGCCTTTATCATCCCTGCTGATCTTTCATTTCCTGCCTCTGCTCAGATTCTGAGAACAGCCGCCCCTAGACTTAATCAGCCAAACACTACCAATGACCAAAATGACAGCTATGATAAGAAGTGCATCGAGGCAGCTGGCCACCAAGAACCTCTTTTATGAAGGTCCAGTTGGTCAAATCCACCACTGCAGAGGGGTTTCGCCAGGGAGACCTCCCACCTGGTCTCCCACCGGGCAGGTGTGCACCCTCCACCTCACCTCTTCTCGCTCACTATTCCTTTGTGCTCTCTCACCCACGCCCTGCCCAAACTCTCCCTCCCCACATGCACAGCCCACTCCACTGGGCATGCACACGTCGGGGAGAGAAGCCACTGTGCAGCCCCTGCAAGTCAKGGACGATTACAGGGGGAAAAGTCCCTCTTGAATTGTATCTCGCTGAGGTCAACTGACTCTCCACCAGCACCTGTGGATGCAAAGCTCCAAGTGTCTAGGGAAGCACCAGGATTTGCATCCCTATCAGTGTTACAAGCCATAAAAACAGACGCTGAAAACAGTGACATTCAAAGCAGGCTGAAATTAAGCCTCACCTTCCTCTATACAAAAGCATGATTTCAGTAACTGTGACCCCTCTATGCAAAGAAGTGACACCAGAAGTGSTCAGATGACGAGAAGGATGAACACCAGCTGACAGCATCTGCCTGCAGTGTCTTCTGGGGACTGCTCTGAAGATACAGATAATCCCTGCTTTTCAAAGCAAGCAGACCTCCAAACAAGTCTAAGGATAGGCCTAAAAACAAGTCAGCTGTGCAGGCCAGCTTTTAAATCTCTTCCAAGTCTAAAGTTTCACATTTTTGGAAATTTTGCATCTTTATCTGGTTTCAATAAAACCTGCTTGTCTGAAAGTTGCTGTTCTTCCCGATCTACTTTATTTGCAAAAGGAAAGAGGATGCAACACCTAGAAGGAAGTTTGCAAATCAGACACGGCTAAGAATTTGAGAGGGAGGRATTATAGCACGAAAATGTATTTGTGCTTTACCAAAAGCAAGCCTACATCCAAGAGCTGTATCATCTGTTCCCCAAAATAGTCTAGGTCAAAAGACTAATTTGTCAGCACAGACAGAATTTTTAATTTGTCCCACAGAATAGATCTTTGCTCTCGTGCTGTGCCTTTTGGGAAGGCATCCTGATCTGGGAAATGTTGTAAAACTTTAAGGGTAACAAGAGTGACTTTGTTTTCAAAAATACACTTATATTTCATTAGATAAGAAAATGGGCTTGCTGCACCTTTTCCTACAAAGGTCTTAGAAAGACTGTATCTTATTGTACACAGGAATAACACTAATTCTTCAAACTGCCAGCCAAGAAAAAGCTTGTTTAAATTTCAGCTGAAATGAGATAAGAGATACAAGGATGCAAAGGCAGATGAATACACTTACAAGTTTATCAAAGTTACAGCGAAGTCTTGCTTTTCTCTTAACAGAACTTTTCAAATTGAATGTTGGGGTACAGAAAGGGTTAGAGAAGCAGCAGCGGCAGCCACAGCAACATCGTGTACTTGAACGAACTACTCAAGTGATCACAACGAACAGAACACGAAGAAATGTTAAACCACAGGAACTTCATCTCCTACTCTACCAGCCCGTGACCCTGGAAAGAACAATGAAGATGTCAAGACAACAAATTCATTGTAGAACTGTAATTAGTCTTTTTKCTTGTAGTTAAAGATTAACTTCTGGGCTAAGGGTATATATTTAAGCTTCTGCATTAAACAGATTCACCTGCACCAAGGTGTCTCTCATCTGTGATATGCCACAATTGAAAGCACCAAGCAGGCTGTAGCAGGTAGGAAAAAGATGGTGTAAGTCAGAAAACTGAACTGCTTGTCAACATTTTCATTTAGAATGGACACTTCTATTTACAATACAAATAACCCCGCCCCTCCTCCCTCCAACACAATAAAAACAAGTTTTTATATACCRACAAGGATGAACTTCTCTTAATTTTTATGGGTGTTGTTTCCCTGGGCTTTTCTTTACTCAGCTGTGCAGATTTCACATGCCTTAAGGCATTTGCAGCTTGGCTAATATAGAAGAGACTTCTTGGAAAATTTGACTGACTCAAGCCTTAGAATTAGTATCTGACAGATGTGTGCAAAAAAGTCAGTCAGAATTATCAGCAGTGGAGAAGTTCCCAACGACACCTTCCACCCAGCTTTTCAGTAAGGTTTCTAGCAGGTAACACACTGCAGAATCACTCCATCAGACAGATCTTGGACAAGTAACCAGCTGTGCAGCTGCTGAAACACCCCAGGCAGGGAAAGCTGGCTCTTCTCCGCAGCATCCCCTCCATTCCTCACATAGCCACCTCTCCAGCAAATGGTTTCTCACTCTCTCCTGCTGGGTGTGTTTCCCATTTAGACCCCTCTCTCAGACTTCCCCACGGTCTGACCACAAGCCAGGAGAAGCCACAATACTCTGCAAAATTGAAGCAACCATCTCCCCTGATCGATTGCACCACCTCTTTTCTTCCCCTCCCTGAAAACTTAACTGCASTATTCCATGTAATAGTAGTGAAACTTTGCTCTCTTGAAGAGCATTTCCCCCAGTTAGCCATTTCTCCTACCCAAACACCATGACCCCAGAACTTTTCTTGTCAATGCAGGCTGGTAATTATTATTTGGATGGGCAGGAAAATGTTAGGGATCAAATCTAAGACAACAGAGGACAGTAACAGAGTACGTACTAAATCTTATGTTTGTATCTGGCTTAATCACACCAAGAGTTGCTCTAAATTATACTAGGACTATCTGTTGTTGCACTATTAGAAAGGTTTCTCCTTTTTCTCCTGCCACAAGAATTCCAGAAATGATTTGTCTATATCATTATTTTAAAATAGCAGATCATAAACTGGTATTTTTAGAAACACCTTCATATTTCCATTTGTTTTTTTTTCTTTAAACGTTTTCAATCAGACCAGCCCGAACACTTAAGAACCCATGTTTTGTGCAGGCAGTTGTAAAGARGTACCTTTCCAAAGGGAAAAGACATTTTTCTTCTGATTGCTTACCAAAATTAAAAAAAAAAAGAGAGAAAAAGTAGGAACAGAACAACTGAACAAATGACAGACTAGATCAAATCAAATGCCTTTCTCTGTTAGCCACTGGCATCAGGATGTAGATATAATGATTTATATCCTTTATAACAGATAGTTGTAAAGCAATTCCAAAATGGAACTTAGTTTATAGTCCAGCTTTATACCCTGCTACACTCCTGTGCATGCTCAAATTACTTGCAGGGAGTATAGAACACACTTTTTAGCCTTGTTAGAAAGTAACTGAAGAAAACAAAGGCAGAAGCAGAGAATGCTAATCCTTTCCCTTTTGATAGTTTCTGACGAATAATATTTTTAAAAAATGTCTGGAGCAGACACTGTGAGAATATCCATAGTGAGCAACCAACCGGCAACTGAAAATCACAATTTCATAGAAACTTCAGCAGGTGTTATCAGAAACCGCAGGGCTATCATTTAATAAATCCTGGCAGCAGAAAAACAACAAATTTWAAAAATCAGACAAAACCAAAGGAAGTAAACATTCCTAACGAATAAGATCAAAGGGTGACAACAAACACACCAGTTTCAAGAGCTTCCTCACAGTTTCCAGAGGCTTCATGCACACTTTGCAGAGCAGTTGCAACAAGCTGGCTTTAGCAACATGGTCACAGCGAGACCAACACTTTACTTGAGAAGATGACTTCAAAGTCCTTATCAGAGATCTATATAAATATTTTTAAAACCAGGAGACTCATCTAAGCAACCATCTATTTGTTTTCTTGAAAGAGAGCTCTGCTGGCAGAAGCAGCTTCAAGGGCATTCCTGATAAAAGAGTAGCCACAGCCGAGGTTCCTAGAAAAACCAACCATGGTCAAACCAACTCTGGCGTGAAACACAGACTTGCTGCCAAGAGGGCAGGGGCCTCGTTAGCCCAACAGGTCAGCAAATGTGCCAGTGAGCATGCATGCCCTGGCACTTTATGACTTGTGTCTAAGGACCTATCACTCTCAAATACTTGTGGACAGAGGTCTCAATGCTGCCATTCCCAAAGAGACACACCAACATGTTGACAGATGYCAAAAAGAAAACATTTTTTATTTTTCTCTTGGAAATCTATGTTCTCCCACTGCTGTTCAAGAAGCTGTTTTAATCTAAAACCATCAAATGGCTGTGGCTTTGCTGATACTACCCACTTCCGTGTTTCAGCTGTTGGCATCAGTGCTTTAAAAACATACCTTAGCTGAACCAGCAACTCATTTGCAACATTCCTCATCAAATCCATCATAGTCAGATTTTCACCTCCTTCTTGCAGGAGTGAAAGCACAAAGCATGCAGACAGCAATGATATTTTGAAATCAACAACCAGTACTGCAGTGATACACTGAGCTATCACTCTACCCTTCAGCCTTACTCTGTACAACACACCTGCACATTTATCCCTTTCTACAGAGCAGCCAAAGCAAACAAAAAATGAGTTTTTCCTGTAGGTGTTTCTAGTGKTTTTTTCTAAAGCTTTTTATCACAAGAAAAACAATTACAAACAGTACAAGAAGATGAAAGGCTCTGTGTGCCCTGGATGGATCAGAACCTGTGTTCCAATGTGCCTGCCATGCCTCCCAGGGAGGAAGTTAGCAAAAGTGCATGTTAGCTGCTCGCTTTTCACCCCAAAGCCTTTGAACCCCAGCCAATTAACAGTTGCTCTATTTCCTCTTCCTCTATTAATTCACTCAGGACATGTATCTGAAGGACTGATGCAACAGACAGGGCAAGAAAGTGGGTCTTCTAAATGCAAGGTTTACTGTGTGTTTTTAGGATTTTAATGTTAAAGCAAACAAGAATTTAACGCCACACAGAACAAGCAGGCAGTAGCCAAAAGCTGTTGCTCTTTTCCTCCTCGAGCTGACAGTAACACCAATATATATACAGGATGTAGTCATCCTGTCTTCCAACAAAAGCAGATTGCTATAATGGAGTGATCGTAAGGCAGAACCTCTTACCCATCTCTGTACTTTGGGATACACTTAAATGAAGGTGCCATCCACGAATGAGACTCCWGCAGAGAGCAGAATCTCTAGCCTGCAGCACTGACAGAGGTCTCTTTTATGGCAGCAAGTTTTCTCTAAGCTACCTCCAATAAATCCTCTCAGGTTGTCAGTCAGTAAAGTTAAAGCCCAGTTTTGTCCCTAGACTTGCTCCTAATTGAGTGGAAGCATCTCATTCAGGGAAAGCACTACTAAAGGAAAACTCTAATACAAGACAAACGAATCAGGTTGTCRTGTTTATAGCCTGTACCCCAGGACAAGCCACAACACTGTCCCAGAAAATGAATGGTCTGTGGTCACTCTATTTACTTTCACCTCACTCCCAACACGCACCCAAACTAGCACAGGAATTCTATGTAAAGTCAAATTTCAAATAACTTAGAATTGTGGGGTTTGACATRGTCATCATTAATGCTTTACTACTCAGAGCAAGCAGTGGAACATACTTGCATTCAAAGGATCTGAAAACTGCTCCGTTCTTAATCTTGGAATTTTAACACAGGATCACTGGAAAATTGAAGTTGCTCCTCTCCTCTGTTACATAAACATGTATATGCAAAGAGATTTCCTGCCAGGAAAATATTCTGCCACTATATTTTGACATTATGTATCAAAGGATATCACATTTGTCTTATTTTATAAAGCAGTGTATATATCCAGTTTGCAAAGGAAAGGAAAAGGTCAGGGGAAGCCAAGAGGTGTTCTAATATGTTGCATGCAATTTCTCTTGAAAACAGCAAAGAAATTCATCCTTAAAACACTAAAAAAGAAGGCCAATCTACATTTTTGATACATCAACTAAACTATTTACTGGAAAGCTATTAACTGTAAATTGAAAAAAAAGTATATAAAATAGAATTCAAAATCACACTAAGTCCTTAAAAATTATGGATCCTGTTTCTCCTTTGCATCAGCTATGATCTGAAGCAAGAYGTAGAGTACAGGTTGTATCAGCAGCTTCAAGAACTCCTTGCTCTTAAGAAATCTRAAGTGTCTTCACAGCACTTTAACCTTTTTAAACTCATTAGCAAGGCAGATCCATGTCATCTATCTCATTGATTGRCACTTCTGATTTTCCAAGTGACCTAGTATTTTTCAGGTGAAGTTTCTCAGTTCATCAGGGGCAACTCAAAGCCTTACTAATTCTGCCAACAGAAGAAGAGGGAAAGATCCCCATATTAACATCCCACTTGAAGGCAGGACTATTATGCAGAGTTATGAATGATCTGGTTTGGGTTCTTTTTGCTTTGGTAGCGCGGTTTCCTAGAGGAACAAGACACACAATCACGCTGCCTGTCTACCTACCAAAGTCAGTTTCCACTAATATTTAAGATCATTTAATTACACAGCTACCAGTCATTCACAGTCAGAAATAGTTAATAAGTGCTCAAAGACCCAACAGTCTCCAGTGCCTCTAGTAGGACACATGATACTTTAGTGCATTAGGGGTGTTAATTTTAAATTAAATATGATTACAGAGAGGCTACTCAAAACCGACATTTAACATCTGCTCACTCCTGGCAGCACACTTGTCACTCCACACCACCAAAACAAGAACAAGAAGCAATGATATACAGCAGAAAGGCTCAGCTGTTCCACCTTGGTGTGTTTATTCAGTACCTTCTAACAACAATTAATTTGTATATAAAAAAGTTTTAACATGTTATTCTGTGCATACAGACAAAAGCACCCCCAACCAAACAAAAAACCACTTTCCACCAGTATATCGCAATCAATGTGGAAAGACTGTCATCTTCCATAAAGGTCAGCAGCAGTTTGGCCTCCAGGCTGGGCATTGGAGCACTGCAGACATCACTGTGCAGAGTCCGTGGTCTCTCACAAAGCCTGAATGCTGGCAAGGTTAGTGCACTGTGGGCACCATATTCAAACACATGCCCTTCTTGGAGCAATCAAGTTATAACAAAGGAGTTGTCAAAGACATGGAAAAGATGTGCAACCTACAATGAGAAATGACTGTTCTGTAGGAAAATGGCTTAATAAACTGCTTAATGTATTCTTCATCTTTGCTGTGCTTTTTCAGTCATTTTTCCTAGAGTCCATTTGCCAGCTTTCCCCAATCTAATCTGCCCTCAGACAAGGATAGCACAGACTGTTCCAGGAGTCTATTATAGGAGTGTATCTTTCTTATCTCAGCAAAGGTACCAATTTTAACATCCATGAAAGTGAAAGAACCATGCTGACGTATTCTCTGCCATTTTACAGTGCAGCAATCTTCTTCCTGCTGACTATGTAAGCAGGTGAGCTGGAAGTGAGAGCTAGTGGTGATTCTGGTTCTGTCTCACTGTCTAAACTCGGCAAAGACATTCACATCCAAGTTTTAAGGTAGAGCAGTACCCTCAAGGTGTTCCACACTTGAGGTGTTTAAGCCTGGCATCAAGCACCCTAAAGTTACCACAGACTTAAACCTCAGCCACACACGCCTTTCAACTGAGCACCCCAAACCTCCCAAACCCGCATGCACATCAAAAAATGCTGGGGTTTTCAGTTTCTAAACTTCAGCTTCGCATTGAAATACAGCTTTTAAACCTTGGGCAGACCATGGAGCCAACCATAACTTGACATAATCTATAATGTACCTCCACTAAATAGTTGGACATGATCATCTTAGGGGATCTTTTCCAACCCAAACAATTCTGTGATTCTATAAAGATGAGATTTAACGAGACGTGTCTCGTGGGATTTGGTTTAGCACAGAGCAGGTTGTAGCAAATTGAACTAGAGACTTCCATAAGAACCCTTACAGGAATTTGTACTACATTCATCACCTATGCTTATGCTTCATTAGGGCACGCAGAACTCGTGGCATGAAGAGATTCAGTCGAAAACATACATTGGTGCATCATGTTTTTATATCAGTGAGATGTACATATATGGTACTTTATACATAGCTAATGGCTAGCTGAGGGGAACTGCAGGATGCAAAACAATGAAAGGTCTAGTTATAAATGCCTATCACAAACAAAATGTGGGAGACTTAAGAAGACAAAACCAGAGAGCAGAGGACAAATGGCACACAGATGCACCGGTACCCCTCAGTACAACTGAGTGTGACACACCACCAGCAGTATCTGATAATTCTTTCCCTTTTTCTGCCTCACATTTAAAATGCCATGAATAAAACCTACTTTTTTAGTTAAGGTTGAAACCTCAACAGCCAACAGGTACACAAATTAGTTTGTTCCAGCAGTGCCCAAATATATATATGCCTATATATACATAAAGTTAATATAAACAACCACACAAAAAAAATCAATCCATGTCTTTGCAGTAATAAAAACTGAATATAATCAAGTATCTGATTTGATCAGCTAAAGAACGCATGAGGACAGCAAAGAACTCTGGTGGTTGTCAGATTTTATCTTCCATTTATCTTCCATTTTTATTAGAAAAAGAATTGTGAAGAAGTGTCACAATACATTAATACTGTTTATATATTTCCAATACACAACTGCAGCTAAGACAAAACCTTATTTAAATTGCCTTAACACTAGTTCAGCTTAGGCTTCTCACAGGCAACCAAAGCAAGCACAGAAAGGCAGGGACATTTATTTCCACAAAGAAATAGTTTGGGGGAGGCAGAACAGAGAAACACACGAGTAACACCACACATCAGAAAGGAGCTGAGCAGTGCCCAAGCAGCAGAACTAGTGCTCGATTCCCAGGTCTCTGCAGCACACACTGGGTTGTTATGTTTCAGGGTCCTGGTCTTCTGCACAATAACTTACTTTGTCACTAGAAAATACACCTCTGCCATCTAAACACAAACCTAGATTGCAGGGAGAAGTTCTGTTAGTGCTGGCTGTTGAACAAGACAAATTCCCTAAATTCTTGCTTTGTTCAGCCCTGTATATATTTTGACACAGAGCATTTCGATATGTCACTGTTTTATTGGACCTCCCTAATGGTAATTGCATCATATGCAAAGGAGAAGAGGAAGAACTTTAGATGTTTTGTTTGGTCTGGGGACATTTTGCTATCCTGGTCAGCTATGAAATATGGCTCGTCAATCAAAACAATATCAGCACAGATCAGCAAACACACCCTGAGATATTAAGGCCAGAACGGACCAGAGAGGTTGATCCCACCTATCTGATGTGCTGCACAATGCAGCACGGCAATTTCTTCACAAAGCTCAGCCTAAGCCGAAATGCCTTTTTTTTTTTCCCCAGAAAGCATCTTTGCCTTGATTTAAAAGATTTTAATAAAGGGATGTTATGGATTCTCCATAAATCAGAGGTGACAATTATAAACTAGCATAATCAAAATAACCCAGGTGTTATATTTTTCTTCAATGAGTTGAGCCAGTTAATCTCTGTAGAGAATAACCTGCTTAGACTAACAGCTCTCTAGCCTCAGAAATGTCTCTCCTTTGTAGGTACCGGTAGACTACAAGAAGCTACTTAGATTGAAGATGTTCAGGTTTTTGTTGTAAAATACTTTTTTCACTCTGGAAACAATTCTCATAGTTTCTTTAAATAAAACTCGAACTTTCCAGTTTTCCAGGATTCAGAACTCCAGACTCACTAATGTTACATGGGAGAATAATACTCCTAACTCACAGTATCCTCCCCATACTCACCTGCCCCAAAATCTTTTGACTACAACCTTAGGATGGGGTTCAAATACAACCATCACTATCCTCAAGCCCCTTCCACAACAGCCACTTTACAGGACATATTCTGTCATTTACATTTTCTGTTTCCAGAATGCGCACCTTAGCTTTTACATTCTATAATTTTCTTTTTTTTTTTTCCATCATATTCAAACGACACTACTGGCTTACAGCTTACTGGAAAACTTTGGACTTGTTACTGCACCTCTAAGATGGAAACAATGACACTCACCCTAACTTCTACTACCCTTTACATATTATGAGGGATGGAAAGGAATCAATTTCAGCAAGCACTCAGAGCTTCCCACCACTGACATCTCCATTAATCAGCAAAGCAACTGGTAAAACATACTGTTTAGGTAATCTGTACATGTTACCTGTAATTGCATTTTGCTCTGGATGCTCAGGATACTAAAACATAAACATCAGCAGGTAAGAGCTCTTACACAGCCACACCAAACACGTGGCATCACTGCATTTGCAGTTTATTTTGTGCTCTCACTTTCTTGCCATCTTATTTACGAATTAAAGACACATGCATTTTAGCAGGTGTTACTCATTGGTATGCTGGGAGCTCAGTTAGGCCTTACTTGTTCCCACCTGCAGTTTGTCAAACTGTATAATTTGGAATGGATTACTGTACCTTCCACAGCGTCAGAGATACTCCTTTACAAAAAGGAGAAAGACAGCTTTCAAGTGAATTTTACAGGGACAATTGGCTTCAAGGATATAAATTAAAGATGAAATGCAATAGATACAACAGCAAAAGGTCTCACACTGTGCAAACATAATGACTGCTCAAGAATCCCCTGCAATCAGAAAGAAAAAAACACCATTTCTTTCTTATGGTCAAGCTAACCTGCCATCTCATACCTCTGTTACATTATGTGTGATTACCTATTTCCTTACAAAATTGCACACCAGTGAGAGCCCAGCTTTTGTCAAATGGTGAATAGCTGAATTGCTTTCCTTTCTGTTTTGAAATCCCAAGCTGCCAGCCACAGGCAATTTCCAAGATAATCAGTGAAATGCCTCTAGCGTCATAATTTTTTTTTAAAATCTCACTTTTGCTTCATAATTAATGTCCTACAAGTAGAAGCAGTGCATTCACCTGTACATGAAAAGAATCAGAAGTAAACCATTTACTCTCTTTAAGGGACTTAATGACTCAATTATTTTTCCAAGGAAAGGCAGGCAAAGTCTAAAGCTAAGTGTTATCTCTAGAAGATTAAAGCAACAAATCAAAGAATATTTATTATCCAGAGCTTCATGCTAACTGCCAAAGGTAAATGACAGGTCACACTGTAGAGACTCACACTCCTGTTCTGCCTAGAGCCAAGATAAGCACCCCAACCACTGAGCTATGGGAAAATGATATCAGAAGCACTTCAACTAGCTATTTCATACCTATATATATATAGATATATATAGATACCTATATCTATATCTAATATACATATATATAGCCTTCCTGTTCTTAGCTTAAATTAGAAAAGCCTGAAAACCAGGCAGATTTTGGTCAGTGAACTCCCCAGTTCATTTCAAAATTCTCTTCTGGTAAAGAACAAAAATATTATATTGGCTTGATTCAACTTGATCTATTTCTGTTTTGCTGCTAAACCGTGCTCGTTATTTTCAGAACATTAATGTTTGCATTGCATCCTCACTATTTGGAATCTGTAACTCCTGGAAATATGGCACGCAGTTTTCAAAAAGTAGCACAGCATTTATTCATACCAACCAGGAATACAAACACAGGCATTGAGACCACATTCATGGAGCTCCCAAAGGGCTTTAGTAGCCTAAAGATTACTTTTTTCTTTAAAGGAAGTCTTTACACACTGATCAGCATGCTGAACGACTGCATATTGGGAGAGATCCAGCATGTATCCCAGCACTCACCCAAATCCACCTGACCAAGGTTGTCAAAACACTAAGCTGACAAAAGGATGAAAATAATCTCAACATAGAATTACCCTTACAGCTCCTGAACCTGCTAGCAAATTTCAACTCCATCTTGAGAGATGGTAAGGTCTGAAGGTTATGATGCTCTTGCATATTGCATGGGAAAATTTGAGGCTGAGTGGATGAAAGAGATGCAAATTGACACCTCTAGGGAGGAAAAGGCAATGGGTCACCCACTTCCCAGAGCAGGCACACATCTCAGTCCTTGCATTACCAACTGGGGACCCACCAACACATCCCTCTCTCAGCTCAATGTGGGCAAGGACAGGGATGACTAGGGGAATATTTGTCACATGCCTGCAGAAAAGCAGCCCTGTTAGGTCTCTGAGCCATCTAACTATGATGGCTTGTCCTATGCAACCTGTAATTACATCACTACAGGCTACCTGAATAAAAACATCAAAAAAGGCTGTTAAGGGATCTTTTAGCTCTGCATCAGTTTTGCATATACCTTAAATTTACACAGAAAAGAGAGTTCCCACAAGGCAAGACTCACATGTTCCACAGCAATTCAGCCCAAAACAATGCAGATACTCCAGTGAAAGCGTAATAGAGAGAGAAAGGAAGTGGTTTGCTGTAGCTATAAAATGGCTCAAGCTTTCACAACATATTAAAAGTCTGAAGGTACAAAATCGAAGTACATTGTTCCAGCAAAGGTGTTTGGATTTTCTGTACTGTTTAATTCTATCAGAGGGAGTTCAGCAGGACACGTGACCAGCATCACAACACCAAGGTATAGCACCACAGACTTGCTGCCTTTCTCTCCACAGCTCCTCATGTACCCTAGCTTTGCCACCATTCCTATGGTGATACCACACTCTCACTCTCAATTTGCGTTTTAATAACCCAGAGATCCCACCTATATTTGGCTATTACCACCTCAAGTTTACAGGTATTCTKTACAGCCTGCATTTTCTCTCGCCGTGCTTGGGATGTCAACAAAAACAAACTGCAAATTAAGGGGTTAGTTTCTTCATTTCTAGACTCAACATTTGACTATTAAGAGCAATCCAGGGTGGGCAGGCCCTCCATAATAAGGGTAAGCAACCTTTCTGCTGGAGCTCTGCAGGGCAGGAAGGACATACCCCCGGGGCAGGAAAAGAAAGGCTTCAAGGAAGCTGTGGGGAGCACTGCTGTTGATCTTCAGTACTCCTGCAACTCTCTCAGCTTGCCTGGTGGTGCTCACAAACATATTTCCATCTCTGCACACTCTCTCAAACTTGTATCCCAGATGAGACTATTTCCACATCATGTTTCTATTACCAGGACTGTGAAAGGAAGACCTTCCACACGGAGCCAAGCAGATAAGTACAACAGCACCACTTCCTTCTATTTTCTTCATCTGAAAAGCAGACCTGTGCTTAAGAAATCAGATGGGAAAGAGCTGACCTCAACTGCTGTGTTTCTACTTGTTGGTATTTATCCAGTTCTATTATTAATATGACAGTCTCTTTTGAAAACTATAAAAAATAAGGTTCAACCACTTGCCTGCAGACCATGGGGTCAGGCAGTTAAGCTGTGTCAGTTCACCTATCACCATGTATTTTCTATAACACATGTAGTAAGTAACTCATCTATTTACTTTTTTTTTTTTTCAAAGAAAAATACCATGAAAACCAATAACCAAATGACAAATTTGGACATTTCAAAATTCTTAAAAAAACACAAATGTATTTTGCACATTAGGCATTTCTCAGAAACAATACAAAATGCAAATGGGTACTGAAATTTCTGAAGTGAAACACTTCAGCCCAGAAGCTGCCTGCCACTTCTCTGATAGCTATTTCTTTCCATTATCAGGCAAGTTGTTTTGGCAGTTTCACTTCTATGTTGACAGTAAATCTGTGAATATTTCATGGATGACTGAACTGGAACAACTACCAACAATATCCATCAGCTTGGAGCATGAAGATTTAGCCATGGTCCAACAGCTGATTGCAATACCTCTATGAGTCAGACTGCTGAAAACCTGTGTATACTTTGCACTGCGTGGTTCACTTGGATTTTATAAAGTAACTGTAAACTATCTGACTAAATTAACAATGTGCTTCATGAGCTGCATTTAAACAAAAAGAAAACAACTCCCAAGTAGAAAAGAAGAGCTTTCTGAAAATTAAACTAGAACAAGAGCAAAAATTCTTATAAGGCTGCAGCTTTCCTAGGTCTCTGTGGAGTGTTGTTTCTTTACACCAAACCATTAGCTTTACTCCACGCTGCTGTTTAGCTCCTGTCACAGGAAAAGTCACACTCCTGTCTCAGTACAGCCAATGCCTGAGGAGCAGCTGCGCCGGTAGGTCCTGCACTGTCAGCCTGTGGCAGACAGCAGCTGAGTGACACCTGACAAGGAAGGATGAAGGAGTGTCCTAAGACAGACCTTTGCAGCTCCTCACTCCACGCTCTCTGAAAGACGCCTCTGCTTCAACAGCGTGACCCTGCGTGGTAATCACGGCTGGCATCCCAAATGTGAGACAGAATGAACATCTGGCACCTTAATGCTTTCCAGTGCTTGATTTCCAGCCGTTGGGTGTTCGGGCACAGACAGTAAAGAGCACCTCTGCCCAGAGCGTAACAGCTGCCAGTATTTGCTGCTCAACCACAGAGCAGTGAGCCTGCCAAAAGATGTTTTAGAAAAAAATTGCTTTGCAGAATAGGGAAAGGTTGGAGGCAGGAAGTATGTTCTTATCTTTTAGAGCCCTTCCAGCTAATTTGATTGTAAGTCTCTTCTTCACAGTATAATTGACTATCTCTGTCTCTGATTCTCAGACAACTGCTGCAGGCAGGGAAGAACAATTAACTTCTTTATCAACTTTGAAAAACCAACACAGTTTAAATAATTTAAGTTACTTAAAGGTAACATAGAAAACTTATGGTAGAACGAAGAACAAACCCTGTCTGTCTGAGTGTCATCTCTGCATCTCATGTGAAAGAGTGCTGTGTGCTTCCCTGCCCCAGGACTCAGCAGAAAAAAAAACCCCACCAAGATAAACATCACATTTTAAACTATCCACATACAACTTTTTAATTTTAAATCTGTTATGTTGAATTCTATTTCTTTTGTAAGTGCATGTTTTTGTTGACTTAAATATTTTTTATCAAGGGCTCTTTTTTTTTTGGAGTGTTGTCACATCTGCTGCCTGTATTTTGAGGGCGCAATAGATCAGCTGCCAAGAAAAAAGAACCACACCGAAACCAAGAACTGCTCTTAAACCCTACAAATGTCCACCATGGTCCAACAACAGTCCAGCCAGCTCAACATCCTCCCACACAACCATGGGTGGGCAAATCCCTTAGGGGTGCCCAAGGAGGAATGAGAACAGGGAAAGAATATTTTCATTTCCTTTCACAGCCCATTTCACATGTCTCCTCTCTGAAAGAGCAAAATACAAATACCTTTAAAGTGGGTTTCACAAAACGCAGCAGCTTGACATCCTTGCCACACTCTGATTCTGCTTTGTCTCACAGCTATCACTGCAAAGATCACATGTATTGAAGACGCTCAGCAACTTGGTTTTAGGAGATCCAATTTCATAGGCTTCAGCTATTTTGCCAGACATAGAAAACAGCTGCAACAAACAGAAGCAACAAGTGCAGCACAGAGAGGCTGCATGCACTGCAGCCAGCTCTGCTCCAGACTCTGACCTGCTTCCATAGACTTCTGCCGTTCCCACATACTTCAGTGACCATAAGCAGCACAAAATGCAGCTGGCATCTTCTCAAAGAACAACACCAAGGAAAGGCAGCAAAGGTCTAAGAAAGAGTCCCTGGCAAGGGAGAAGGAGTTGGTACCACTAAGGCTCAGCCTGACCTTCAGATGGAGAGGCGGGTCTGAGAAAGTCTGTGTGCCTCCTCACTCAGTGCCTGCTCACATTCTGGCTGACATGTAGTCCATCCCAAGGCCCGATGTATGCTGGGAGCAGAGCCATTAGGTCAAAATGAGAGCAATGCACTGGGCAGGACACACTGGGGAGGAAGGGCTGAAGGTCATTAGTCTGCTGTTATCATCTGTAGCTTCCTGTCTCCTGCAGCCACCATCTTCACACTATGATTGCCTGGCATTTTTTTCAGAATCCTAGGGAAATGGTAGAGACCCAACTTCCTCAGCTGACCCAAAAAGCTTTTGAAGCAGATCCAGCAGCAACCAGACTGCTGAGGCTTTTGTGCTTCTCAGTGAGACACCGGGATGCCCGCACTGTGCGGGAGAAGGAAGGGGCAGCACCACCAGTGAGGTCACTGCTTTGCTCATTGGTGCACAAGTTATAGATCAGAGAACTTCAGAATGTTACCTTTAAGTAACTTATTTAAACTGTGTTGGTTTCTCAAAGTACACAAAGAAGTAATTGTGCTTCCCTGCCTGCAGCAGTTGTCTGAGGATCAGAGACAGAGATGCTCAATTATACTGTGAGGAAGAGACTTACAATCAAATTACCTGGAGGGGCTCTAAAAGATAATCACTCATGAATGAAGTGATGAATTAGTGAAATCATGTTAGACTAGTCTGTACAAAGGGAATTGAGCTCATTTGACATATTTGTTTGCTTTCATTCACAATAAGCTCATTAAATAAAGTTTGGTTTATAGAGTACATTGTCCTGTAAATTTGAGAGACTGAAAAGGATTGTGACACTCCTTCCCCCAGCCTGGTGTTCAAGGATGAAAAGAGAGTGAGGAGTTTGCCAGGTTTATATATCAGCATTTGTCTGTAGGACCCAAGACAGCACAGTTAACTCTAGATTAACTCTAGATTCACTCTAGATTCAAATAACGCTGACAGCTCACATGACTAATGTCAGGGGATGCAGCCAGGCTCAACAGGTACCTCTAATCTCCCTAAAGAGACAAGATTTTCATTACTACATATTTACTAGATACCCATCTAGTGTAGCTCTGTGTACGTCAAGTAATGAATTCCTGTCCTCTCCCAAAGGAGGGTATTTAATAGCTCAGACCACTCTCAGGAAGTCACACATAAGATACTCAAAGTTTCCATTTCAGACACAGCCCCAGGTATACGCAGACTTTTCTTTTTTTCTGGGCTTACACCTCTCATGCCTGTTAGATTTACGAACCCCAGCAGTCACTGCTTAGGCAAGTTATATATATTTAATTCTTAAATTTTTCCTCATGAATTAATCTATACAGCTGCTGCACATTTACACTGCTTCTRAGTTCCCTTCAGTGACCACTATCGTTATAACAAGAACACTAACGCCTAATATTATATTTCAGGTACTGTCATATCAGCACTCTTATTCTCTCATCCCCTCAAACAACAACTCMTACACATGCAACACAACTACACTGATACTTCCTACCACCCTAGCATATTCACAGGGTTTCCTCATGTAAAACCTTTTTTCACGAGTGCCACAATTCAGTGGGTTTCCTCACAGGGATACGGGGAAGGGCATGACAAAGGTATTACACTTTCTTTTTCTTCTGTCCAGCAATTTTTTGTCTAGCACTGAGATAATGCCAAGTAAAATGGAATACCAAGTAACTTCAAGTTTAATTTATTACAACAAAAGCTACAAGATAAGCACTATGTTAATCTCCATAAAGCCTCTCACTTTTATGTTTCTTTTCAGGTGCCTTTCAGATTCTCTCTCAACACCTACGCCATTGAATGCCACTGGGACACAAGAGGAATTTACTGTTACTAATCTGTATCAAATGGCTCTGTTTTCAGCACCAGTGAGACAGCAAGACCTGGGAAAAAAACAAAACCACCATCCACTTCAGAAATTCATCTTGTACTCTGCCTATGCAAAACATAAGGTACACATAAGCACRGTCTCTATTCAGTAGCAGCAGCTGCACAGTGATGTTGGCAGCAGTGTGAAGACACAGCAGGTGTTGCTGTACTGCTGCTGTTTTTCCCCTTCCATGTAACACAGATTCTGGAGCTCTGCAAGSACATTAAGGATTGCAGTCCAGAGGGAGAAGTCAGAGTGACCATGAAGGAGGCTGGGAAGGAGGACAACATCAAATCGGGCTGGCAAACTCATGACCATACCTGTAAAAGTGACGTATGATATGGAGAGAGGCCTTGAGTGATCAGCACAAATCCAAAACTTAGCCCTATCCTAGCCACTGTGAGGAAAATTAACTCTACCCCTGAGTTCTCCACCCTGCTGAAATCAGCACAACTCCTTTATGCTGTGCTACACCAACTCTACAGCTCAGAAATTTCATTATCTGATGACTCYCAATAAATACTCGATGTATTCTTGTTTCTTTTTTAAAGGAACTGGATATCAACTGTCCTTGCCCAAGAAGCAGGACCCGTTGCAGCCGCTTCCTTGGGAAACTGATCTGTGCATGGCTTATTACCTTATTATACCAATGGCTGAAGAAAAATGAGACTCTACAAGCTGTCTGCCTCTGGTAAATATTTAACTACTAGAATCATGCCAACATACTTCTCAGCTGGATTCTCCTTCAGTTCAGCATCATGCTTTCATCACCCCTTATGGCCTGAAGCCGAGAGCATATCATATTTAGCAATGTAAGAATACTCCTCCTCTAGGACGTGAGTGGAGCCTACTAATATATTAGGATAGCATTTATTCTGAAATGAACTTCAGCCACTCCTCTTATCTGTTCAKATAAAGAATCATCTAAATGTTTGTTCTACACTTGCTGCTTTATGAGCTTCACCTTCACAGATTAGAAAAATTTTTCCCAGCTATTAGCAGAGGGAGACAACAATGCTTAGCCTCTGAAATTGTTTGGAGGAGACAGAGGGGTAGCTTCTCATGGTTATGGATCAAGTATTCTCCAGCTGGGCATAGGTTAGGGTGGGGAAGGGCAGATGTGGAAAAAGTCACCAGACAATTCCAGGCTCCATCAGCTACAGGGAAAGGCCAGCAGCAAGTGTAGAGCAGGCTCAAACTTTGCACCCTTCTGAGGATGCAAGACAGGTCCTGGCCACTCTCCATCCCAGCTGTCTGTTTCAGTGCCCCCAGCTCCACACAGCAAGAACTACAGGACCAAGGCACCTCCTTCTCTGATGAGTTTGAAGGAGAGAGTGGCTGTCAATACAATTATCACTTCTCCCTGTTCTCTTCCTCTTTCTTATATCTCCAGCCTGTTAAAATTACACTTAGCATATCCAGCACATTCAGATCTCCCTAGGAAAAAGAGTCAGTTGAATCCTCAAAAGCTCTGGTCCTCCTGTTAGCATTCAAAACTGAAAGGGGATCCCTGGAGCAGCTCACAGAAAAGAACAGGCACTAAAAATCCCAAGAGCTGGAGTCAAAGCGTTCTAATAAGTAAATCTATTTGCTGAGAAAATCAACTACATTCATAATGATTAAAATGCTACAAAGGCATCAAATCCAAAGGGCCAATATGAAGTACAGTTCTGGACACATCTGTGGGTCTAAGCAACATTGCAATTTCTTTTTATGCCTTTTATGTGCAACTGCAAAGATAGAACAAAGCAGCTTCCTTTCATATCTCTGATTTGCAGCAGCAAAACCTCTAGTTAGACTGTTTTCAGCAGAAAAAATGTTGATTGTTCGGGTTTTTCCAATGAGGATTTCAAACATCATTCATTTCTGTAACTCCAGCTCAACTGTCATCAGCACCATTATAAAAGTAATTCCAGAAGCACACTCCCAAATATACCTTGAGATCCACAGCAAGCAGCATTATTTCACCAGCTGCTTCACTTCTGTATTCCACTAAAAACACAGGACTTGCACAGCAGGCATTTTATGAGCATGAGTTAAATTTGCTGTAGCATTAGTAGCAACAAAACAGATGATTATGTTGCATTTGGCAGTAGGCAAGGAAAAATAGCTTCCAGTTTGACCTCCATCCTTTCTACAAAGTAGACACGGGCATCCCATGGTGCTGGTGCAAGAAGTGCCATGGCTAGTGCTGAACACCGTGCTGGCAGGCTGGCTCAGGGCCAGCATCCCAGGGCATGGAGAGTCCTCAGCAGCTCCCAGCTCCCGACTGCCACAGAGCTCTGCACCGAACAGAAACCGAGAGTCACTGCCCCACAGAGAGGCAAGATATCGCCCGTTAGCGGGCTGGCCGCATCTTTCTTCTCTGAGACACAGCACCTCTGCCTTCCACAGAGCACCCATCAGAATTCTTAACCTCTGCTTTAGCAAAGAAAAAGACAATTTGACTTGCCAAAAGAAAACCTGATGTGTTATTCTCGACAAGCTGCTCACCTTGACTCACAGCATCACTGAACAGACGTGATTAGCGTCCAGCTGGCTCAACACTGGATTCAGCTCTTGCCTCTAATTAAGAACTCAGAGATGGAGTTATATATTTTTAAAATGTTTTCACATTAGCTCTGCTAAGGCATTTTAAGCATTAGAAAGCACTTACTGATATAGCTATCATCAGGAAACATCTCTACAAAGACAGGGTATGTTTTTGACTGCTTTAGCTATTACTACTGGCTCTGAAGTACCTAATTTAAAAAAAAAAATCACTCAACTTTTCTTCCCTGTTAATTAAAGCCATCAGCTGCAATACAGAAAACGATCAATGGGCACTGGAATAGGTCGCCCAGAGAAGCTGTGGCTGCCCCATCCCTGGAAGTGTTCAACAGCAGGTTGGGTGGGGCTTTGAGTAACCCAGAAGGTGTCCCTGCCCATGTCAGGGGGTTGGAACTAGATGATCTTTAAGGTCCCTTCCAACCCAAACCATTCTATGATTCTATGATGATAGTACAACTATTCTAAGTATTTTATGCTTAGAAATTTCAAAGTAAACAGAAAAGAGCTAGTAACTGCTCTATGTTAAACTGTGATTATAAATATTATGTCTCCTGCTTGTCAAAGTGTCCACGAAAAAGATTTATAGTATAGCTATAGCAACAAAGCTTCTCAGTATAACATCTCATATATGCAAAACAGGTAAATAATTACACTGATTGTTTTTCTTTCAAACTAAGATTAACACCAGTTAATCTTGGCTTTTACCAAATCTAGGACTTTGGCTGTTTGTTACAGATTTCAAAAAGTATAAATTTCACATTTTTTTATTTGTGTTAAGTCATGCTAGTACAATTTACTAGCTTCTGTTATGTAGGAAAGGCTGAGTACTAAAATTGAAATATTTTTAGTTTTTGAATGAGACCAAAAATACTTTGACAGAAAATACCTGAAAGAATACCAAGGCAATAATCAAACTTCCCCTGCTGTAAAATCAATTTGATGCTGAAACCCATTCCTTCTGAAACAACACCATTCACATTCAGTCAAGTCAATCTTTAACTTAGGTCAATACTGCTGACCAAGTTAAAAAAATCTAATTAAAAGAGTCCAGTCCCAGAGAGTATAATATATCCATGAGCAATTCACTGACACACACACACACACACACACACACTTCAAATCCATGTGCTACTTATGTCAGACCTTCTGTTATTGCTTGTCTACAGGATAAGAATCTCAGTTTTTATAAAAGAATGTATTATCCTCTTGATTGTGAAAGAGCTTGAAAAAACCCCCACTATTCAAATCCACCTCAAATGCTCAAATCTCAATGGAAGGCAAGTACAGGGAACCATAATATTTTGTTTAGCAGATAAGCACCTAATGTTTCTGAGAAGTTATGACACAAAAAAAAAAATACACACAAAATATTCAAGGACTGCTTGCCATCAAGTGACCAGAGCAGATACAGAGGACATTTATTGCTAGAAGTACAGACAGGAAAAAGTTTTCTCTACTCTATAATCTGCTTTGGTTAAGAAATTTTTGTTTCTGTTACCTTTGACAATTGGACAAAAAGCTGCATCCTGAGGCAAGAGCCTCAAACAAGCTCTGGCATCACTGGTCTCTTCCCCAGCCAGTGAGAAGGTGCACACTACATGCACAGCACACAATACAGAAGGGCCTTCTGGTCCAGGTGCACCATCACACTGAGCAGCTATATGCTGCTTCCARGTTCCCAGCTAGCCACTCCATATGGACAGTTTTTTCTGGATATAGCAGCCCACTCAGAAYGAGGCACAGTGAAAAGCATAATCATGCCCACAGAGCCCAATCTGCRTATCCAAGACCATCTGCAATATGAAATGCAGATACCCAGGACTATTCCATCCCATCATCCTTCTCAGCAAAATGGAGAAAATGGGATCGGCCAGGCTCTCAGACTGTCTTGTTGCTTTGTTGTCAGGAAGAAAGACAGTGGGGGCTGAGCTGAGTTCCCTACAGTCACAGAGTAAAGGGATTCCTGTAAATCTTTATCACATTATAAAACTTCTTGAGAAAAATGTAGTCTGGAGAAGCTACAGTAACTTATTGAGTCCTAAAGGTGTTTGTTGTGTTTTCCCAGACTGCAAGATAGCATCGGGATGGCTTATTAAAACTCCAGAAAATTAGAAAAAATACCTGATCAACAAGAAGTAAGAAATAGAGACTCACAACCATCTTTTCGATGTGTCATCCTGGAAGAAAGTGCAAGGGAAAATACACTCACGATCTCTTTGACACCACAGGATTTTGCTGAGATACAACCTCTCTGTGTGCCAGTTCCAGGAGTGAGGATTTGATATGGATTAATAAACACAATGAAAAAACTCTTTCCTTACTTTGAGTCTCCATAGGTTGTTCCCCCCTTATGTTTATTTTCTTTCTCTCTCTGAATGAGTGAAGTTCTGTTCAAATCCTTCCGTCTGCCATATTTACCTGTTGCAGCTGCAGGCTTTGAGGCAACATGCAAACTACTGAAATTTAAACAGAGCCATTAGGTAACGCTGTCAAAGAAAAACAAAAAGGGATAGTCTGAACAGTTCTGCACTGATGAGGGCTTATAAATACCAGAGAGTGCATGTTACACCAGACAGAGCATGCTACAAAGAATCAGTAAAAATGTAGACAAATTGCCCACTAAATATTGATAGTTTGGGCTAAACACAAGAGTCCATCAATTCTGTGCTTTCACCATTGCCTTGTAATAAGTGTTGTTCAACATTTCTCTCTCTCTGAATATGTGCTGTTGGGCTTCGAACACATTTCCCTGAAGTCAGACACACTGGATTTTTCTGCATCCATCAGTGGAGGGCAGACAGGGAGAGAGCATGAAAGCAGAGAACAAACCAAAACAAGTTCCTCCAATTACGACTTCCCCCTGGAGCGGGTCCCCTGAGAACGCTGAAACCCACACCATGACCCCACACAGGCTGAGAAAGCAGCAGTGCAGGAGTGTGACCATCACCCCTCTGCAAGGCTCTGGGCTGCTCTGCACGGTGACCTCTGGAGCCAAAGAGCAGTGAGGTGCCTGGAGCAGGAGCTAGAGGCACACTGAGGGCCAGATGCATTGGGCTGGGCTCTCTATGCAGTCAGCAACAGTAAGTGTGATACACTGGGTTAGTTTTTTTTTAATTTTAAATGACACACACTCTAACTTCTAACAGCAGCAAGGGACCCCCTATGACATCAGCCGCCAACTGATTTAAATAGAATGTGTGACCTGCCATCCCAGTTTTGAGTCTGGCTGCAAATGAAATAAGAAAGCAGCAGATAAGATGTTTCCCCTCTTGGCTCCAGGCCTGSGAATAGCTTCTAGCTGACTATTTTTTATGATGGCCACTCCCAGAATTTTGCATTGCTTGTGCATATGGAGTATTTCAAATTTGTGCCATGGAAATACATTATTATTCTCTTGCATGCTTGCAGGTAAGATTAACTTGTGCCACAGCAGCATGCACTGTGAACCAGCACATCGCTCCAGATTCCTTCTAGTGGATCTCGCTGGTCTGACTGCTGCCACAAGGTGCTGTGTATTTCTCTTAGAGCCCAAGTCCTTGAGTCGTGGGATCACATCCCATTGCAGAGACTCACCCAAAATCTAGAAACTATTAGGAGCACCACAAAGGCTAATAGCAGTATTTAGAGGTTTGAATTCTAAATGTTATACGACATTCAACATTTTTAGCAGCACATGAATAATTTACATCAGCATTCTTGTTCAAGCCTGTTAGTAACTTTCAATAGCACCTACCTTATTATGCCTTTACTTTTATATATACATTACCTTTATGCATTTACTTCTTTCATTAATTATGAGTATTCATAAATTCCCCAAAAGTTTTTGTAATATGTCAAGGAAAGTGTTAACTACTGATAGTTAATGCCAAGTGAGACAAGATGAGCTGTAATTGTTAGTGGCAGAGTGCACAGTTATAAGGTCTTACCTCCCAACAAACCAAAGCTGTATTTGTATGAGAATGCCAGTGAGATTACAGTTTTCATCTGCTGCCTCAGCAGAATCCCCAGAGAGTTGCATCCCTGTGCATGAGAAAAGTAACACAGCCATTGCAGAAGCAAAAGTAACCAGGAACTCACAAGGAAACAAGCTACGGTGTGTGCAGCATTATTAAATGCTGAAGAATGGCAGCACTGTGATGGTTTGCACAGATTAAAGTCATATCAGGGTCTGATCTACAGCAAAATATATTCACTTTACACTTCCACTGCCATGAAGAACAGCTTGGGGTCAGTACTCCAAGGAGCATGCACGGTTTAATAGGTATAACTCAGTTTTAGGGCCTGGGTTATTTGACATCTCTTTAAATTACTCCAGCTCAGTCATATTCTCAGTGTGCTTAAAGTCACAGGGCACTGCAAGATCAAGCCTGAAACATCAACCTTCAAACTGCAATCTTTTAAGTATGCCTGGTTTTATTATACCAGAAAGGCTCCAAACACCAAGCACACACCTTTGGCTTCTGATTAAAGCACACAGATGTAAATATGAATTATAGTTTCATATTCTATAGCCGATCAAACTCTATGGCTTCAGATAAATAATGTTATTGAAAATCAATAAAGAATACTGATTTCACAACCAACAGATTAAAATCGAAAAAAATATAGCAGACAATTCAGTACAGAAATTTTAGTGCCTGCACACTAAATTGGGACTAGCCCCAGCTTTGCAAAAAAAATAGTGTTACCTGCCTCACAAAAGCTCCTTTTGAGTGAAAGCCACTGCAGCTACCTGAGAAAGTGTACCGGTCAGAATTGACTGCAAGAGACACTGYCGTGGTGCCAGTGCCTGGGAACACATTCTGGCAGGAATCGTGAGTCAAGATTTTTATTATAATTTTCTTCATTTAAATGAGTTTCAACTCATCCTGCAGCAGGTCATTTCCCAAGTCAACCGCGGGCAAAACCCCCAGGAACCTCCCCRTTTTGAACCTTCACAGTCTCTTTGTGTGGCACCTTTAGCCAGGCTTAGGCTTTGCAGTATTATAGGAAACACATTATGGCTTTAAAAAACTTTTCCAAACCAACAAACTGCCAAAAGGTGTGCCACAAACATATGTAACATGATGCCTGAATAGTTTAGGACCTATTTAAAAGCAGTCTTTGAGAAGGCACTAGTAGGAATCCAGGATATTGCCAGCAGYGTGTAAGATTAAAAGGGAATGTGTGAACTAAAAGCCAAGTCCCATCTAACAGAGATGCCATGATTCAACCCTACACTGTATTTGATTACTGAGCACAAAAGCTCCTAACAAAAGAACTCCAAGAACTTGATTCAGTTTTCCTGTTTCAACACAGCTGTGGCCATCCAGCAGACAAATGAAAACGGGAAGACAGGAAAGACACACTCACCCTCTGGCTGCRGAAGAAAAGTGATTGCTCAAGATCACTAATTGCTGTGTCTGCATTCCCTCCCTTCCCAAATTTAAGAGACTTCCTGCCTTTAGTTAAAAATACTAGCATGTGTATTGCTCTGGAAAAGTATTTACAGAGCTGGGGTAAGTCATGATCTCACTGTAAACTTTAAAAACTGATGCTGTCTTTTAAGAAACTGGTGTGTTGTTAACAGCTTCCTGGTAGTTTTATCTGGAATTTTAAAATTCTGACAAGCTGCAGGGAGAAGGAGGAGAGGAGCCAGTAAATTGAAGCTTATCCACTGAGAAGCAAAGATAAACTCCCCACCTTGTCATTTCATCCCTTCTACTTAAAACACATCAGCTACGCAGATCCAATACACAGCTTTTATAATTCAGCTGTGAAAAGAAACTGCCTTSAAGTTTCAACTGTTTTATCTACACTAAAACTGTCAAGTATTTACCTGAGCCACTSATCAAGATCCTTGACTTCCAACACTCAGCTGGTTCAATATCTCCAGTCTTGGATATAGAATTCAGGTCAGCAAGACCGCTAACTTCAACTTCTCACACAGCATTTCTTCTATCACAGATATATTTCTTCTATTTGGCTTATGTTTTTGTAGTGCAAATAATTCTTGCATCTTATTTCCTTGTCTAGGGAAAGGCAGAGACAGTCTCTGTAGAAAAGAAAGCTGAGCTACTCAGAGGTTATGCACTGGGTTTGTCACTTTCTTAAAACACTTTTAGGCAGTTTAGCYCGTCTTTATCTGCTAACACACTTACTCAACCACGTCCCAGGCAAGCCAAAATCTCCGCCCCTCTCCTAGCTGAATCATCTCACCTCAGATCCCAGCATCCACCTAGCTCAGCCTGGCGATTATCCCACTGCTACAACAATGCTCCCTCCATCCCCATCAGTGCATCCTTCACAGGGGCCCCAGCTGCAAACCCACACTTGTGCTAGGTTTGCTCCCTGGATCATGAACCCTGTCATGAACATGTCTCACTTGAGGGACTCCAGCCCAGAAGGGTTGGATGAGGAGCAGCTGAGGTCACAGAAGCCTCCAGGAGCACAGATGCTGCTGCGTCTGAGGGGCCTGGCACCTTTATACTTCTATTTAGAGCAACCACACAAAGGTGTTTTACAGAAGGCTTCCTTCCACAGATAGTACAATGGAATATGCTCGCAGCTGGGCTGTCACAGGCAGAGGGCAGCTGGTTCAAAAAGCAAGTACAGAGTATAAACAAGGAATAGTTTGCATGAGAAGGCACAAAGAAGATCAGGTCAGGCCCTAGAAAAAAGAAACCTCAAACAAAACCATAGGAACATTGTTCTGTGAACAGTATGGCATAAGCACTTCAAGTACAACTAGTGACTACACTGTACACAGAGGAGACTCGTCTTGGAGTGGAAGACTGGAACAGGTTGCCCAGAGAGGCCGCGGCGTCTCCCTCACAGGACATTTTCACAAATCATCTGGATGCCATCCCGTGCCTTGTGCTCAAGGATGCCCCTGCTTGAGCAGGGAGGTTGGACCAGATTTGTGGTGCCTTCCAACCTTAACCATTCTGTGAGTCTGATCTTCTTCTCACCACAGCACTCTGGCCAAAGTGGTATCCTCGTGATATATTGAGTTTGATTTGCCAGGAAGAAAAGCAATGTAATTTTTCCTCCACTCTGGCAAACATACAAGACATTTAAGGATGCTTTTGTGATGTCTTAATCAATTTGTGGTCTCTTCACTTTAGTTTTAGGTGACAAGGGGGAGATGTTGGGAAGCTGAAATTGCTGTCTGCTTTGCAGATAAACAAAATATTTCTTAAAAGAAGACAATATATTTCTCTCCATCTCACTAGAATGTAAGGACTGAAGTAATTTTGATCTAAAGTGACCAAATAGTAAATGTGAAAATGACTGCTTCAAAATTGTTTTCAAAGTTCTTCAAAATCTGAAGAAAAAAGTAAGTTGTATCTTGCCTGTGGACAACGTACTCAATTCTTCTGTCCTTTTGAAGATGCACTGCCTGTGCTTGTGATGATAAATTCAACTTTTTAAAAGGTATAAATGTCACATTCATAGCATAAACATCTTTTTGCCATTTCCTGGTGGGTAAGGCGAGGTTGTGCTTGCCAGCCCACATCACACAAGCACAAAGCCTCTTGTTTATCCRTGCCCTGACTGCTGACAGCTGACAGTGCCGCCTGCTTACGCCCAGCCTCACTTGAACAAAGGAGAATTAGGTTATGGACAAAAGCTACCATCCTCAGTAGGCAGGCAGCCAAACAATGCTCATTTTAACTTCTGCTCTCTTCTTCAGCTGCTGTGCCACAGAGTCATTCTAACATGAGGGATTTATTTCACTACTGATGGACCTGATCTTCAGAGTATAGATCCACACTTTCCCAGCACCTGGATGGCAGGCATTTCTAGATGATTCAGGACTCATGCATGAACTGAGAATGGAGAAAGTCACAAGAAATAACTTGCAAGCCTGAAAACTGTCCTCCTCCCAGCCTCCCTATGCAAGTTCACTGAACAAACAGTTACATTTAATTTTTTGTTGGGCTCCTCAGGTTAGTTTGGGATACAGAAACAACAGAGTGAGTAGTCATATGAATGGCAGAAGCAACCTTATAAAAAGCCATCTCTTTCCTATGCAAACCTAATCACCAGGTTATTACTCAATATCCTGACAATAAGACAGACGATGAGACAGTAACGCAGAGAACCTGTCTCTCCCTTTCATCTTTCTGGAAAAGAGCAAAAGAGATAAGAAACCAACCCAGAGCAAGAGCTGCCAATACATGCCCTTAACAGACATTTAGTTAACATGATATTAAAAAGGCACAGAAATGACCATAAAACACCTCTAGGCTCAGAAGAGCTTACTGCCTTTTCATAAGGATGTAGGAACTCCCTCACCAATGAGCAACCCAATGAGAAATTCACTTTTGATTCTTTTTTCTAAAAATGTTTTTGGGGTGAGGATGATCCTAGAGAAAGCAAGCCTAACTCAAGCTCAGCTATTCCGTTCATTTTCCTTCAGCTCATTTCACCTCAAGAGGAAGGGGAAAATCAAAATTTTACTGTTTAACTAGATGTTGAGAACAGGTGTGCTGTTTGCTTCCTCTCTGATGGCAAAAAMTTTACCGTGTAAGAAGGACTTCAGGAGGGGAAACTCTCAGAAGAAGAAAACAAAAACCAAAACACAAACAAACAAACAAACGTCTCTATTTCCCTTTCCCTCTTCTCCCGTCCCTTCAGAAATTAAGATATAAACTCTAGGATAAAGTCTGCATTTTTGCCCTATTAGCTTTAAAACATAAAAATGTAAAAAGAAAAAAAAAAACAGAGCAGACTCATATTCTTAAAACATGCAAGAGGTTTGTCAACAGCRTTAAATACTCAGCACTTCAATGATTTGTGGTAAATCTTCAGAGCATCTAACACACTCGCAAAGCAATTTTCTCAGACATCCTCTAGAGGTTTAGTATTATTTTTTTTTTTGCAGGTACATAAAGGCTGTGAGTAAAGGCCTTGCTAAGAGTGCTAGAAGGAACAGTGCCAGACTTAGACGTTCTTCATCTCATGAGCAACAGAAAAAATTACAGTTACACTCTATCAACAGGAAGTTATATAAATTTTTWTTTTCCTTTACAATAAGCCTGTTGAATATATCTGGAGTAATGTACTTCCCAACCTTTGGGAAGCACAGTCTACTACTCCTATATCACATATGAGAAAGCTCTTTAAGACATTTGTTAAAATATTATACAGATTTTGCTATAGACAGTAATGTTAGACCAGTTTTAGGGTTTCTTTATATTTCCTGCAGTACCACACAGCCTTGACTTAGCACACAAAAGCTCCAACTTCTTTAAGTCTSTGATCCTGAAGAGAATATTGGCTGTCTTTCCAGCCTTACAGGAGCTGGTTTTCATTTCCTTTCCTTAGGAGCTGCCATATTCACACAACCACCAAAGACACGCATCTGCTGACACTCAGAGGAGGCAAAAAACATCCTAATACACTGTGCAAGAGAAGCTGATTTGATCTACACATCTCAATTAGCTGCCTTTCTGTCAATTGCCCCATTGGAAAACAACACTGAGAATTTTGTGCAGTCACACTGTTGATGCATGTTTCAAACACTGAGTGGGGCTGGTTATTAGAAATTTCCCAAACCTCTAAGGGAATGAGTGTTTTGCAGGTAACTGTACGTGATACAAGAGTATCTCATGGCCCACTMAGTTACTACAGCATCTGTACTGCAGAAACAACACACAGAAAAGCAGCACGTGAGAGTGGCTGCAGAAGTACAAAGAATGATGAATTTCTGTGCCATATATCACATCTCTCCCCAAAAGTGTATTTATAAGGGAAACCACAGCCACCTCCCAGCTGCCAGACGAGACAACAGCAAATGACTAGCAGCCATTCCCAATGCCACCCTGTTACTCTGGCATAGACACAGTATCAGAGTCAAATAAACGAASTTGCTGAGACAGGAACATTTTTTGCAGCAGAAGCACCAGAGATCTTCTAAATGTTTCTTTTAAGGCATTTAGAAATTAGTATTTGCAAGAGTGAACAGTACTTCCATAAATAAACAGTTCAGCAGTTTGTATGTTTTTGTTGACGTATGCCAGTATAAGCAGGAGGTTTCTGTTTAGAAAACCAGACTTGGATCAACAAGCTAACTTTTGTTGTGCAAGGTTTTCAAAGTGGAGGAAAGACAAGGGAAAACATGCCCAGAGGCCACAAATTACTCCCAGTTCTTGGCTCCAATTAGATATCAATTTCCAAAGGACTTGAGTAGGCTGAAAATACAAAGCAGGGCCTTTAAACCACATTTATGTGAAATATTTGGCTGCATAAGACACTCAATGACAATCTGCTTCTCTGTGGCTGCCTGGCATGTCCTGGGGTTGCTGCTTTGACAGAGTATCTTAGAAATCCCAGCAGCAGATCATGTGCAAGACAGAAAGAGACAAAATTAAAAACCTCCATTAAATTATCCTGTGGCTATTAGGGCACATTTAGATCCTTGCTTGTAAGACTGTATAAAACTGCAGGACAAACTGGATAGGTGTAATTCTGGGGGAATTATGGTAATTTGGGAGTAAGAATTACTATAAAAACTAACAGAAAGTACAGGAAAAAAGTTCATGCCAGTCTGAGGAACTGGGTAGTCAAAAACTTATCAGCTGAAAGCACTGGAAGAAACATTTTTGACAGATATGGATTACATTGGGAACCGACAAAAAGAAAACCCCAAAATAAAACCCTCACTACTCTGCTTTCTGCAGATAAACCCAATGACTCTCCCACTGGCTGCAATTTGCAACTAGGAAGAAAATTCCCCTCAGCAACAAGCACATGCAATATCCCAATCAAGGAAGAAAATAAATCCATAATGTTTTTTTACAGAAGCCTTTGCAATTTGCTCTTGCCAGCTTACACACTATCTTTCTCCTTGCCAATGTATTCTAGAGGCACAGTTTTAAGAGAACTTTGCACATAGAAATGGAATGCATTCTGAATCAATGATGCTAAATAAACTTACATTTTGAAAACAATTCAAGTTTTCCCATTTTATTTCCCTCACTAACATTTGTTCACAGCAGCCCTGCCTTTTGCAGAGGAAATGTCACTACTCTAGCACCTTCACAAAGGTTAGAAACAGTTTTAACAAGACACAGGGCTGCCTGACTGCAAAGAAACCTGGTTTTAAGCTAAGAGAAACCATGTAACCCACTCTTCATTTTCCACAGTTGCCACCCATGCCAAGCTATGTAGGCTTGCTGGTAGAGATCTCCATAGTATGGACTAAACCAGAAATCTCACACATACGAATAGCCATAAAAAAAACCACAGTTTTAGATCAGTGGGATTCAGGACTACAGAAAAACTAACTAGGGACATCTGAAAACAAAAAAAAGAAAATTAAATCCAGTCCCTTCAATGCTTCCTGGCTTAGAAGGTTTATGAATTAAAACCAACCAACCAAACAAACAAACAAACCCCAAACCTCCAGCAATTTAAAGCTTTGATTCCATGTTAACACGTGTTCTCCACTGAGATACGGTGAGGGGAGATGTTCCTCACGCAAGGCAGTGCAAGCAGGGCATTTGTCTCAGTACGAGCTGCAGGAGCTAAAACGTGCATGTGAAGAGGAAGCAAAAGAGCTGGCAACCTTAAGGTTTTACTACATGCAAAATAACTGCAGCATTACAAATCTGGGATTCTAGCAAAATGAACTGCAGCCTTTGGGGAACAAAATTATGTGTAATAAGAATGCTTGTCCAAAGAAGACAATACAATATGCTTCACTTAGTTTGAAAAACTGCCTAAGCTGCTAAACTCTTTTCTCTTTTGCACATAGCTTGCTGTCCAGATTTCTAACATATTCTTGTCAAAGCAGCAATCCCAGGACATCCCAAGCAGCCAGAGTCTGTCTAAGCATTAGCCACTTTAAATACAGAAAAACCTATTTAACAAAAAAACTCAATTTTACAAAATAAAGAATTTATATAAGCATTACTCCAAAGGCAAAGCAGCTAATTACAGCCATAGGAAGAGTTGTAGATCTTGTCTAAAAGTGGAGCTGAGAAGCTAACAATTAAGGATACAGCTCTTTAGGACAGCAATCCCAGCTTTTAACAGAAAAAAATTACAGCAAATTAGCAATAATGGCTCATTTATCCCCACAGCTGTGTATTTATTAGTCAAAAACACAGCACACAAATACACTGATTATTCACACACCTGCCCACCAACACAGTAACACTTGAGTATCTTGCAGTATGTGATGACCAAGTGCATATACTACAGCCTTGTGTGGCCACTCAAGTACCACCTCTAGCTCTACAAATGGAAACCTCCAGTCAAGGCCCCAAAAGGCACAGGCGCAAACTGATTCCCATCACCAGACACTGCACGAAACAAGCTGCAGGGTGCTGCCCACGAGGGCTGTAGACCACGCCAAGCACTAAGGCAACAACCCAGCAAGTCCTGCTTTCCTCCGCCCCGCACAAGCACTCCAACCTTTCCTTCCAGAGCTGGAGGCATAGTATTTGTCCAACCAAATTGCAATGGCAAACAGCAGAGCTAGGAATACTGAACAGCAATGGTAGAAAAAAAATGAAATAATTACAACAGTGCTTGCACAGGATGAGGTGTATGCAGTCTGATGGTCTGCGTTACATCAAAACATAAGGAGCTAAATGACTGCAATAACAATTGGGACCTCTTTTTATTTTACTAGCTTGAAATTACAGCTACAGCCCATTCATTTATGGTTTACAAGAACAAATATTTTAACTGCCTCAACTGTTCTGCAGACACATAGTCAAAAAAACTGAAAGGAACCCAAAGATGGAAACAGAAATGGGGTATCAGTAAACATGCTTCATTAACTATCATGCTAGCAACTCTGTAGAAAAACTGTATCTATCAACTGCATATATAAAAAGCATTGTATATTAATTTATTCCCAAATTTTCCACTTAATAAATAAACAAAAGCTTGTATTAAACACTTTCCCCAATTAGACTTTTCCTCAACATTACATTTCTCTGCTTCACCTATTTGGTACAAGAATTTAAATCCCAAGGCACGTCACTGTTGTTCCATCCCACAAAGTAAGAGACGATCATTTTTCTGCTCTTTCTTATAATGACAGTGCTGCCAAAAAGAGCTTTTCCTCCTCCTCCTCCTCCTCTCATTTTTGGTGTCTCTTCTCGAAGCTTTATCAGCGTTCAGTCTCGATTTAGAGCCTTAGAAAAGCACGAAGCTTGTCTGCAAAGCAGTACCCTGGAGAAGTGAGAGGTGACAAACTGAATAGATAGTGTCTGTGTGCTGAATGACAGTGTAAATGCTCTCAGTGAGGTGCAAGATGTTTTCGGCACGGCCTGCTAGAAGCTCAGAAGATTAAGGAGGTTGAGTCAATATTTATCTTAAATTCCCTACTTACATGTCCTCATATACACGCATGACAGGGCAAAGAAGGGCTATTCGCATTAATGGATGTGGGGCAAATTAATGCAATGGAATTTTGTAAAAGGCTTTTTGAATAGTTTGAGAAAAAAATATTGGGAAAAAGTACAGAGTTCGTCTAGTGGAACTGCTCAACTCCATCCGCCACTGCAGGTTTCGAGACACGGATTGTGGAAGCTGCTCAGTAACAAGCCCCAGAGCACCCTGGACTTCCTTCTGGGATGTCACCACACACCCCAGCAACTTCCTTGCTATGGGTGGGCCCCGGACGCACGGACGGGGTGTTGTCGTGTTCCATCACAGCAATGTTTCCAAGCATACACATGACATCTCTATTAGTAAGAACAATAAAAAAGGATTAAACTGCCTCCTCTCCCGACAGTTAAAGAGTCCCTCAGGACTCTTAATATCACACTGTGCTACGCGCCAGCAGATCTTAAAATTCACGGTGCGTTCATGTTTGCCTTCATCCTTTCTACTCACAGAATCTCAGGGAATCCTTAAAGCCTGGAGAAGGCGGGTGGACTTCAGCATTTCACGTACAAGGCAGCAGCACCACGACCGTCCGTAAGGAAAACTTTTTTCTGCACTCCCGTTGTATTTCTCGCTGTTTACACCAGCAGCCTGTGAGTCACCGGGGGCAGAGGCCCCCGGCCCGGCCGGCGCTGCGGCTGCTCCCGCCCGTGAGTCACCGCGCTCCCTCCCGCCGGGCACCGCCGCCCCGTCCCGCAGCCGCCCCGGGGAACGGAGGAGAGCGCCGGAACCCCGGAGCCTCTCCTGCCCGGCCCGGCCGGGGTGACACTCGTTCCAAGCTTTGTCCCTCTGCGCCCCCGTCGCTCCCCAGGRCGGCGCCGGTGCCGCGCCAGCGGGGCAGAGGGGAGCGCGGCGCCAGCAGCCGCGAGCGGCAATTCCGCCTCTTCCCGCCGCTGTCCCGCGGTGATCCCCGCCCGCTCCCCGTCTTACCTGAGGCGTCGGGGGCGGCGGGCAGCCATCCCGCCTGCCCAGCAGCACCAGGAGATGCCGCCTGCCGCTCCGCCCCAGCCCCGCCAGCATGGTCCTGCTCCCGCTCCTCCTCCCCCGGCGGGGTCCGGGCCCCTGCGGGCGCTGCCGAGCCTCGGGGCGAGCAGCGCCGCTGCCGCGCTGGGCGTGGGCGAGCCCGAGCGCTGGGAGGGAGGGAGGGAAGGCGGCTCCGCCGGCGGCCGGGGCGGTTTGTGCCCTTCCCTCGGCTCCTTCCCCCGGCTCCTTCCCCCCGCCGCCGCGGGGGGGCCGGGCCGGGCCGCTCCCTCCGTCCCGCGGGACGGGACGATCCTCGGGGGCAGCGATGCGCCGGTGCCCGGCCGGGAGCTGCTCTCGCCCCGCCGTGCCCAACCCACCGCCCTTTGGTTACAGGTGCTGGCCCCCCTCGTCTACGTCGTTCTTCTTCCTGTAATTGAAACTCCATTACTATAAAAGAGATTAAAATAGCCATAAATGTCTGTCTTACCAGAGCACCTGGCTTTTCTGTTGCTGAGTACGGCCTTTTTTTTCGAAGAACGGGACTATCGCTACTCCTGGGCTTCAGTGAAATAAACACATTCTGGTACCACAGAAATGAACAGCCAAACACAAAAGAAAGACACTCTTGGAGTTCGTCAGTTTACATGAGAGTTTTGTTTACAGCAGCAGAGCACTTAGCAAGGCTTAACCCTTTGCTATTCAGTCATTTGTCTGGTATCACCTCCATGCTCACAAACACAGGTTTTCATGATCAGTACAAACCACTGAAGCACCTCAGACCCATGGTACTCCATCAGGGAAACGAATGGGGAAGTGCTGTCGCAGTCCTCTTCTTTGTTCACTCTTTACGATGTTTCTCCAAAGCAATGCTGCACAAAACAAAACTTTACCTGATGATGACAAAAGGATCGTAGAAAATGGGCTGTTGCAGATCTGAACATGTAACTATCATGGAAAAACTGCACAACGGCACACTTGATGGCTCGGGGGGGACTCAAAAAAGACCCCACCTTGTGTTCATCTTCTGAGCTCTGGAAGGGAAATCTTTGGCAGCTTAGACCTTAGGTTGTGTAGAAATTCACTCACATTTAAGGGTCACTGTGATCTATTAAAGTGAATGTGATCCCAGGAAASAGTAGAATAAGAGCAGTTGCACTGTTAACAGGCAGTGACTCCCAAAGGCAACAGCTTGAGATACATTTATTATTAATATTTAGCATAGCAAAAATTCTCCAAATTTTATTGGAGTAATTTCCCTTTAATGTAAGTGTTAATTTCTCAACCTTATGTATCTCATTACGTAAATTATATTAAGATCCACAAAGTTGCCAAAGGTGAAATAAGGATTAAATAGTTAAGTACATAAATTCAAGATGTAATATTTATGGTTTTATCAAGCAGAGATAACCAGGTCATGGCAATTGACTTTTTTTTTTAATACTACTACCACATAGTGATGGCTTTATGAAAATCATCTTCTTTGGGGAGGAAAAATCAGTCTCAGTACTAGAAAACAAATCATTTAGTTTTGGTCATTGTTCCATGCTATATTTATTTTTTGTACATTGTTTTAAAAGGAGCAAAGAAGCACTGATGCCCACAGAAACTTATGGATGTTATCTTATGCAGGGGACTGGGAATCAAGGCTCATGTTTTTATATACAGGCAGGAGAAACAAGAGAACATTAGTCACTGCAAAGTTTAAAAACATGACTTTGACTCTTTGAAAAACCTATCCTAAATTCACCTTTCACATCTGTACAATTGTTTCATGAGGCAACTCCTGCTTTGCTGGCTAAACATATTTCGTGTCTTACAGTTTCCACTGTAAATACTCACTGTTCACTGTAACTTAGTTGGGTTTTTTAACAAATGATACCTCAAAATGTATTCTTTTGTAGTTCACTTCTAAATTAACATCATATATAACACCAACACTTGACAAAATTCTACATAAAGCTGTCTTTGTATTTATCTGTTCATAGTCACTGAATACAGTAAATATTAAAAAATGCTGTGAAACATCACTATGGCCACAGATACCATTAAATGCCTATAAAACGGAGTGAAAGGCAAACCCACTAAAACAGGGTCTCAGCTTGAAGAGTATTCAAGTGGGACAGCTTTTAGCATGAATTGCTAGTTCCCAAATTTTTGCCTGTTGCCTTCTCTCCCCCCCTCGACTCCCCATATTTACAGTGTAGTTAATAACAAGAAGTTATAATAATTTAACTTGCAACTATCTTTGAAGGAGTTTTCTTGTTCTGTGAGATGCAGATTCATCTCTTCCCTTCTGGTATCTCTGTGCTCTGCACCTCAAGGGAAGGGACTTCTGTGTGCACAGCATCAGAGTTCTCTTCGTATCGTGAAGACGTGACTGGCCACAGTTGCAATAAGAAAACGGCTAGTAAAACAAGCAGATTATTGCAGACTTGAAAGTTATGTTTCAAGTTGTATTCTCAGGGGCATTTTTTAAAGAAAAAACTATTTACTAAAATAAAACCAGAGGGAGTTCTTGAGAAGCATGAGACTAAGGGGGAATAAGCGGGACCTTGGCTATACTGCTTCCAAGTGGTGAAGGGTCTACCTCATAAGTTCCATTAATTTCAAAATAAACTTTAAGATAGGACAGAAGGACACAACCTTCTGAATTAAAAACATTTTCCCTAGGCCAAATATTAAGCTCTAGAAGAGCACCCTAACGCCAAACATATCTCACCAACTGGATTGTCAGAAATACACAACTGCAAAAGCAGAGATCTCTACCCTCACTGCAGAGAGGAATGTGACTGAAGGTGCCATGCATTATATTTCAAATAAGTACAGAAAGGAGAGGCACACAGTCTAATTACAGGATAATCACCTTCATTAGCCAGCTATAGGAGTCCAATGACAAATTTAATCAGGACCACAGTTACAGGATGTTACAGTTACAGTAGTTCCCACTACTCAAGGAAACAAATATGCTTAGATGTAACTTCAGGCGTGACTACAGGGAAGCCAGAGCCCTTTTCCTTATCCTCTGACTTGTTTCATTCATCACAGTTCTTTTAATGCTTCCCTATTTGTTCACATATACCCTCCCAGCGCTGGCGGGTAAGGGACAGAGAGCAGAAAAAATCTGATGACAAAACTTAAAAGTCCCAACAATACCAAACCCACAGCAGACAGCTTGAAGTTCTCTCTCTAAGGCAGTTCTGTGCTGCCCCTCTGCAGTGAGCAGGATTTCCTCCTGCTACTTTCAGCATACTCCTGGGACAAAATTTTCCAATGCACCTTACTTGAAAACAAACAGCTACAGGTTTTTCTTTTAACTCTCGCATACTGCAGTTCAAAACACAAAATATAATAACATGGAATAAAATTATTTGATACACCTTCCAAAACCCATGGTTTTACTCAGATTTATCTTGCATCTGGTGATGAAAATCTGCAAAATTTCTTCTCTTCAACAGCAAATACGAGCTAAATTCTCAAGCCTTGCTTGCAGAACTCCAGGTAAGATCTTTACAAGTAATTAGTAAACAGCCTGAATTTTCCCAAAAGTCACAAGAATGAAACCCAGACTCCTGTGTTTTCATGAAGAGGGGGGCACACATATATTCTTTTGCTCCTTCTGGGCATGGTATCAGCACCGTGCCATTCAATGTAAAGACAAACTTTTTTACCAGGGAAAAATATGGGCTTATTGCAAAATACTAGCTCTGCCACTACTAATCCTCCTGCTCTAGTAAAGAGGGAGATGAGACCTATCACCGCCTTGCATAGAACACAAACAAACAAAAGCTCTGTATTTTTTTTATAGAGCGAGGATCATGCCTGTAACATTTCCTAAATAAACTGCTGTAAGGCATGACATCACATGAGAAAATACCTGGACTCCAATTACAGAGATAAATTCTTACTCAAGGCATAAGAAGTGCTTAGAGGTGGAGGATCATAAATTTATTTATACACTCTTTTTACAGAGTTGCCAGGCTGTCTAAATGGTACTGGAGTATTAAGTCAGTAGAGCAGAAATCTGAGTCGTAAAGGGAGATGGCATCATTCACAGTCATCGTTTTTCCCTCCCTCTTCTGAGTCTTTTTACTGTGTGTCCTCTTTTGCTTAGACTTTCTTATATGCTTTCTCTGGCTTGTACATACATGTTTGATGCAGAAATTCTTACAGAAATAATTATCACATTTAGAAACTTAATATAGGAATAACACAAAGGATCACTTGTGTCTTGATAGGCACAAACCCCTCAAAGAACTACCACAGCTAAGCAGTAAGCTATTTTTCAGCTTAGGATTGCAAACACAAACATGGCCTGCACTGGGCAGGATATCAGTCCACAGAGTATGGTTCAAAGTCCATCTCCCAAAAAGGTTCAGACGAAGAAAGAACAGGCCCAAGAGGGAAAGGCTGGAGGCTGACATTTAAATTGACCTCAGTGTGGTATCTCTGAGGCCAACTCAATAGGAATTCACTTAGAGTAGCACCTATGGCAAAGACTACAGTTTGTGTATGCTAATGAAGTCACAAGTTCAATTGCAAGTTTGCTCTGCTTATGGAAGCAGCATATCAGGTTTCAATTTCCTATTCCCAATACAATTTTAGCAGCACAGTACATCAATGCAGCTTTTCAGTGAAGAGCCTTCCTTACAACCTCAGGGTCCCAAAGAGCAGGGTCCTGCTAGTTTCTAGGTCCCTATCACTAACATAATTTCTGGGGAATAAAATGAGGTTTATATTCCCCATCCCTCAAGCTGCTGGGCACTCAAAACCTTGCAGGCAGGGGAAACAACAGGAATGGTTCATATAGGAAGGTGTGAATGCCACAGGCATACTTCAAATCTTTGCCAAGACCTTATTTGGCTGTACAGTTGTGAATACGTGTGTCTCAGGACAAGTGGTTGCATGCCTGTGCATGGAGGGAGGTGGTGGGATAGTGTGGGGACAGTGCAGAACTTCCCCTTTGGGCACCACTGCACAGGGAAATCAGCCTAACCTGCCTAGAGAGCCACACCTCCAGGGAGAAATACACAACCACCATGCCCGAAACATATGGGTGGAGATTTACCATTTAGAGTTTCAATTCTGGAGCAATTCCAAGGCCCAGCTCGTGCTCAAGGCATCTGTCATCAGAGAGCAGTAGCACGATGGAAAAGTTCAGCTGTTTCCTCTTCCCTGGATACACCATCCACACCAAGCAGAGCATTGTCCATTTTTAGGCTCTGGTTCCTTTTGCACCACCCTGCCACAGAGACAGAGCTCAAGTCTTTAGCTTGGAACCTGCAGTATTAAAGAGTGTGGAGAAAGTGGTTTTCCCTGCTCAGGTAGCCTTAATGACCTACACTACATCCGAGTGACTGATGGCTTAAAACGTGAGAACGTGCAAATTTAACGTCATCAGTGCTGGATAGGAAATGATGACTGTTCACAACCCTTGTGGTGAGGGCACCTCAGTGAAACCTCTGCCTAAGCACTCTGTGCTAGTAACTGAGAGTGAGTAACAGCCATGCACAGTTCGACACACTTCACTCACATAGAACGTGGAATCAATGGGAAAGAGGGGAACTGAAATAAATACTTTACAGTCCAAAACATGCAAATAGCAGTAACAAATGACCTCTCAAACATAAACGTCCATTATGCTAGAGAAAGTAATGCACACCCACTTGGGCAGGTTCTTTTTGTTAGTGTGCATTAAGTCATTTCACACTAGTCATTGCAAATGACCACCAGAGCTGAGCACAAACTCTATGAGTCACAACCATATTAATTCTAAAAAATTCTGACATACTGTTTTATGCAAACACTCAGGGATCTGAGTATCCACTCCAACCCCCATCCCTTCCCAGGACACTACTCCACCTGCCTGTTCTGCAGAGCATGTTTGTGCAAAGGTTTTTCCGGTAATAGTCTTTGCTAGGTAATAGTCCTCCCTCCCTTCAAGGTGATAGCATCTTGTCTGCCCTCTTGTTGTTTTATACTAAGAAAGGCTGCCAGCAGCTTAGCAATGTGTCTGAGAAAAGGCTGGCTCCTAAGCCATTTTATGTTTGATTCATGTAAAATTCACAAGCTGAAGCTGAAGGACATTCCTAGAAGTCCTAACTCTTGCTTCAGGAAGTCCTGCAGTCTTGCCTAGACCTTTTCCACAACATGCATAGTTTTCACAAGTATCTACAAGATTTCAATTACTTCCAGTTGTTTTTTTTTTAAGGCAAGTCCTTAACTTTGAAGTAAGGAGCCAAAAAATTCTTTCTCCTGTTGTAGGAAACTGCCACTGAGGAGGGCTAACAGTTCACAGGTTTCTGGTGCGTTTTGGTTTTTTTTAAACTTCTCCAGGAAGCCATAACACAGAACTTGTATTTTATACCACACACACACTTATTTAAAGACATGGGTATTACTGGTTAATAAAGTTCATGGTAGCAAGAAGTTAGGACAAAAAAGAGTAGAAAATGGAAAAGGCTGGTGATACCCACCTTTATGTAAATCAGTTCATGCAACATGGTTTGTGATACTTTTCATAGTGCCAGGCACCTTATCTCAAGTATAATCCTARGAGGTTGTGTGGAAAGACAGAAAAACGCCATCAGAAATTTAAACACACTGAGAAACTAAAAGCTGTAGAAAGCAAATTTAGGAGAAGACCTAAGAGTGTACTAAAGAAATAAGAGTACAGAGCAACTTGCTACCTCCTGTTCTCCCCAGTTCAAGAAGCTACAGAACATTTGGAAACTTTCAGGAAGAAGAAAAAAGTATACTTTTCTCCACAGGTAATTACATTGAAAAACCTTTCATTAGAAGAAATTATTCAAACTAAGGTCAACAATACTCAGTTATTCTGATAGCAAAAGTGCTGACAGGGTTTTACATATCAAGCTGATCTCTAAATACGTAAGGTAGAGAGGCAACTCAGGGTAGGACAACTTACACACAAGGGATTTCTCACGTTTCACCCTGACCATCGGACACCAGTCACTCTTAAAGGAGACGGGATGCTGGAGCAGGTGGATGGGCAAMTCCGCTTGATGATGCAGCTGCAGCTCAACCGTGCTGCAGCAGCTGACAGACGCCTTGCGTGCTGCTTTTCCCAATGGCTGCGTTCCTCCTGCAGAACCAATCCATCCACACTGCTGGAGATGCCAGTTGCAGAGGCAACTTCCACTCTTCTTCCAGGAACTTACAAGTTTCAAAACGTGTTCAGAAGGCTGAAAGATTTCATGCTTGGTGTTCAAGAATGAATTACGCTTTCGTGTACATGGTTTTGGTAATTAGAAATAAGAGCTTGGATGAGGGAAAAGGGGATGCTTGGAAACTCAAATGGCTTTTTATTTTGAGTAAACATACAAGGCACTTTGAAATACAGCCATATTGTAAGAAATTGCTAAACCTGAGCACCTGGATAGAAAAGCACCAATCTTTCAGAAGCTCTGCAGATGCTCATCAAGCTGGATGAAGACATCCAGCACATATACCAGTCATTCCACTTTTACTTCTGGCTTCTCCTAAGCTTTGCTTCAGATAATGAAGGCATCATATTCAGCCACCAAAAAGAAAAGAGCAGAAAGAATTCCTTAGCTACAGATGGCTGCTACATATTTTATTCTTTTTTTCTTTGCTTCAGCATTAGGTCATCAGGTAATTTTTAGCAACATTTTGTATTCATAAAAGCTGGGATTTAAAGCCCGCACAACTTTTTGAAAGCATTGTATCTACAGAAGTTATTAGCATAAGGAAGTATTTTCCTAAATGTTACATCCCTCCCAAATGACGTCCTAACATTAAAATATTTTATTTAACATATTTTCAAATACGAGAATATAATTTCCTATGGCTAGCAGATAACCAAGATGGTTAATTGTCACCAAATCTTTCTCATGCTTGAGGATTCTTATGCCAATAAACACTTTACACAAGAATCCCCCAAGGTCTCAATATCTTGCAAGTGGAGACGTTCTACTCACATTGATAAACACCAGAAAAGAAGTATTATACTACTTGCTAGCCAAACAGTACTTCCCTCCAACACTCTTGACCTTTGTAAAATTGACACTTTTCTTTTAATGGTAACATGATTAAGGGTGTAATCGGAGATCTGTATTTGCTAATGCCTCTAGAGTAGGGTTTTCTTAACGTCTGCAAAAAAAATCAAATAAAAGCCTCCCATGTAGCTTTAAGAAAATATAAACCAGAAAATCATAAAGGTAAACAGGTGCAAGAAAACGAAATTTTAATCCTTTCTCCTTTTCAAAAAAATTTTTTTAAATAGGTTGTGAAATATTTCCAAGAGTTCTGCCACCTCCTCTATTTATCTTTTGTAGAATTGTGCACCGACTAAAATCCTGTGCATGATAGATACTCCTAACTGGGCAGCTCCTTTTGCTAATGACTGCCAAAGGAAAGTAAGAAATTCTGTGAAGTATTTTGATTTTTTTCTAGTTATCAAAATTGTAAAGGAAAAGACATCAAAAGCCCTGCAAGTGGCAATCAGTAAGAATTCAGGATTGAAGCATAAAATGAAGAAAGAATCTTATGTCATTATTTGAATTGTCACTGCTGTTGTAACAATCTTTTACACGACACTAATCGTGAGAACTCTCTTGCTATACTCAAAAAAGTAGAAATGCCTCTGGATTATCCATGAACAGGAATCATCAGTAGCTTGCGAGGGAAAAAAAAAAAGGTCTCAAAAGAGACTTCAATCCCAGTTATTTGCAATAGTTGTAACCACATTTTTCCAGATTCCTGAATTTGAATATATCATCAGTTTAAGTAAAGATATGCAAGACTGCTAGAAATGGTTTTCTTTAATTCTAGAAGCTGAGAGGTAAAGAAATTTCATCAATAAATCATTACAGTTTGCCCATTCCCTTTAAAATTCCCAACACAACTCTACCAAAAATCCTGGTATGCTAAAAGTCAGAAATATCTGTGAGTCTAATTATATTCCACCTCCTTTATGAAAATCTGAGAAGCGATAAAGTACGTAAAACCCTGTCCATCCTTTTCTAGAACAGAATAAACTCCCAGAAAACACCGTATAAAAGATTTAACATGTATTAAAATTTGAAAAACTGCTTTTAAATAAGAAGTCATCTAAGTAACTTTTTACATAGTAACAGACAGAGATTTGGGGCATTGCATAAAATCATGGCCAGCCAAGCCCCAGACCTCCACACTCCCCGCTATTGAAACTGGCTGCTAAATTCTGCAGGGTTACACCCTGCCCGCTATCAGAACACAGCACCAAGACAAAATATACTCCAAAACTGAAATCAAAATGAGATCTTTGCAGACTCTAATGCAGAAGTTAATACTTCTAACTACAGAAGTCAGTGACTGAGGTTGTAATTATTTCCTCATTAACCCACTTGTGTCCCATACTTTAAAAATTCATCATAAAATTCTTAACATCTACCTGGCCTGAAAAAACTTGACTCCGCATTTAAAATTACTGTCTTGACTCTTCAGGATTACTGATTTTGGCTTTTTACAAACACCAGCTATGACAAAGCTATCTTTTCAGTATCTGACAAAACGTACAGAAAGCCAAGGCAAAACAAAATTACCTGCACCTGGTAATCTTTTCTCCATTGCCATGAAGCTCTACACCAACATTAATAAATAGGTTTCTTTCTAATAAGCTTAAGAACAAAATAAAGAATCAAGCTCAATAACTTCTCGAGGAGCTGCATCATGTGTCCTACCACTGCAAGAGCTTCCTAGGCTCTAGTTTCTCCCACAGGAACTTCCATACTACTTACTTGGTAAAAGAGGTATAAGATGTTGCTTTTAGAACTAAGACATGAAAAGAGGGATGGCCACTGCCCAGTATTCCCGCTGGGGCTGGGACACACCTTCCCTGGCAAATCTTTAATTTCTAATGAAACAGACATGATTTATATTATGCAGTGTGGAAGACTCTTTAGGAAAAGTTCAATCCCTAGAATGGCTAGAGAGCTACTCTGGACAGTTCAGCACTTTATTTAATCACATATAAAAGCCTGCCTTTTATCTCTTCTCCAAAACTTTACTCAGTAGGCAAAAAGGTTGTTGAGCTTCCCTTGGTTGGATTAATCTTTTGATGTGTATCTTCTGGTACAGTGATGTGATCCAAGCCATAGTAAGACAAACTGTCCTGTAGATCACAGAATCACAGAATACTTAAGAGTTGAAAGGGACCACTGGTGGGCTCATCTGGTCCAACCTCCCTGCTCATCCCAGAGCACATGGCACAGGAGTGCATCCAGATGGTTCTTAAATATCTTCACTGAGGGAGACTCCGCAACCTCTCTGGGCAATCTGTTCGTGCTCAGTCACCCACACAGTAAAGAAATTCTTCCTCATGTTCCGGTGGAACTTCCTGTGCATCAGTTTGTACCCATTGCCTCTTGTCCTATTGCTCGACAACACCAAGATCAGCCTGGCTCTGTCTTCTTGGCATCCCCTCCTTCAGACTTACAGACATTGATGAGGTCCCCTCTCAGTCATCTCTTCTTAAGGCTGAACAGGCCCAGCTCCCTCAGCCTTTCCTTGTAAGAGATGCTCCAGTCCCCTTGTGGCCTCCACGGGACCTGCTCCAGGAGCTCCATGTCCCTCTTGTGCTGAGGAGCCCAGAACTGGACACACCACTCCAGATGTGGCCTCACCAGGGCTGAGTAGAGGGGCAGGATCACCTCCCTCAATCTGCTGGCAGTGCTCTTCCTAACGCACCCCAGGAGACCATCAGCCTTCCTGGCCACAATGGCACTGCTGGCTCATGGACAGCTTGCTATCCACCAGGACCCTCAGGTCCTTATCAGAGAGATACCTTTATCATGCCTACAGATATTCTATTGATCAAAATACTAAAATCAGTATCATGAATCCCGAGATGTTTCAAATTCAAGATATTTCCATAAGACTTTTTAAAATTTAAACCAAAGATCAGTCAGAATGGAGATGTACTCTATAATTAGTAAAAAAAAAACTGTATTTTCTGTGCTGTGTAATAATTTTACTGAACAAATAGCTCTCAAGATGTACTTTTCATAATTTTTATATACAAAAACTATACTAGAAGAATAAAGCTTTAAGAAATGATTCTACAGAATGTTGCAATTAATCATGACATAATGTGTTCCCAGATATCAATACCAAACTCAAAAATCAGAAGTATCTATCATGGAGCATTTAAAATTTTAACATGCTCTTCTCATCTTTGCAAATACAAATGATTTGTAAGATGCCCCACTCTTCAGCAGCACTTAGCTTTCACCCAATGCACATTAGTTTACAAACAAGCACTGAAATCCTGAAGGTCTGATTTCGGGACAACATTCAGCATTGCCTCAGACATTTATTACATGATTAATTTACTAAATGGAAAGTTTTTCTTATGTAATTCTTTGGGTAACTTAAACACATTTAGTTAAGGACAACACACAACTTATAAGGTATCTTCTCCAAACAATGAGTTTGAGCTAACATGCAGAGTCACGCTACTTGTGCAATTTCACTGTTGAAGCTTTTAAAGCATTTGCAAACCATAGCTAGTACATTTTCTCCTTGACTATTTGATTCAGGGGCTATAGCAGTTAAAATACAATGTTAGCATCTTCAAGGCTACATTAAGGTAAAATGTAATCATACTAACCATCATTTACTTTTTTGTACCTAATTATTCCAATGTAGTCACATTTCATTAAACCAAACAGATAAAAAAAGTTCAGAAGACTAACTATGAGTGATTGCGCTTTATGCCTTAATTCTAACGTGTCTCTAAAAAAAAGCCAAATAAAACCATCCCAACTTAACAACCAAATTTAAAAATCTGTCATAAATCTATTAAAAAGCCCAAGCCATTGAGTTACCAAAACATTAACAAGAACAAGGTTTCTTAAACACGCAAGTGTGATTACATTTTGAATTTTGTCATTTTAAAGCATTTACTTTCACTAATGTAAGGTAATGAATTTTTATATCCCTTCTTGTTTTTCTTTAGATCACAGCAGAATTCAAATCTTCAAGTGTGAGTGATTACCCACGCTTACCCTAAATGGCAGACAACACAAGTTACAGAAACCTGGACCAAGACTACAGTAGTTACAAAACACAAAATAAGGTTAACAGATATGCCTTCTTTAGGATAATGCATAAGAAGGGGTCTAGGAATTCCGTATCAAAAGCTCATTTCAGATTATGTCGTGTTTTCTCCTCTCTTTCACAGGTCTGTGAAATAAAGTGGTAAACATGTTCTCTTCAATATTCAGTTTGGTAAGAGTTTAGCTGCAAAATGATTATAGTTGCATAAATATAAAACCACATGATAGAGCAAAATATTTTAATTAGTAAGCCAATCATAAATAAATTCACCTAAAATTAACAGAAGCAGCAGCTGTATTCCTTCTACATTAATACTTTTTTTTAGCATGTTTTAATAGTCAACTTCATTGTCTAGCCTGGGACAAAACAATTCATCATCATTGAGCACTCAACAATTCTGCACACTGAACTAGGTCTTTTTTTTTTAGTTACATTTTTTACATTTTCTTTACAAATGTGATACTTATGTACATTATATATTTTATTTCTACAATTGATTTACTTTACTGAAACTCTACAACTTTCACAGGGAATTTGCTGAAGTCTTTAGTAAATATGAATCATTCCTTTTAAAAAGAAATTCATATAAACAACCACCATACATCACTGCCCTTTGACATCTCTGTTAAGGATTTGGATCTGGAAGGGCAACTATAATAAATGTAAGAAAAAAGGCTTTATCTAATTGTACATTTTGTTAAGAAATATCATCCCACATAGCTACATAAATTCACCAGCTTGCAATAAACAGAGCACCATACTGCTGCACAACTGGAAACGTGTACAAACCAATTTTAAAGTTTACTAGTGAAACAGCTTCATCACTCGCAGCACTTTTAGACTGAAGGAAATCTGCAAAATCCTTTTGGAAATGTATACTCCTTTAGCTGTAAAGCTTCCAAAACAGTGCTGGTCACTGTATATTGTGAAGAACAAGCATCCACTTCTGTAACTTGCCATATGCTTCTCTTGGCCCATGCTTCTGTCTGAAGTCAGACTTTTTCCTCTACTTATTCCTTGGTCACTTACAAATCTGCTGTTGAATATTAAGTAGGAATTCATAATACGAGAAAGCTGCTTCTGTCCGATCCTCAATTAAATGCTGAAAAAAATCTGTTTTGGCAGGGTTCTCATCTCTGAAAAAAGAGAGGAAGGTATTGAGCAAAATCAAACTTTAAGCAAAAAATCCACTGCAAATTCAAACAGAGGCATAAGTTCTAACGAATTGCTTACTGTCCTTTGGAATCTAAATTCAGTCCAGAGATACTACAATTGCAAATAATCCAAAATCTAGAAAAACACTTGAAGCTTGCAATATGCTATCAAACAGCGGCATCTTTTTAAGAAGTATAAAACGGTAGAAAAGCAGGTGAAATACAACACTTCAAAAACCTTGTAGAAACACAAAAAAAGAAATGTAAACATTCTTTTGTTTTGAAGCTAACAAATGTGCTGGTGGCAATGAAAAAATGCAAAAATTACATCTCTGTTTACACGTAATCTCAATCTCAATCCCCTCCCCAGACGTTCTTACTCAGCAACAGAACAGAGAAGGTAAACCTGTCAAAGACCTAGTATCCAAAATTATTGCCTCAATGAGAATTTGCTGGGACACAGTCCTCTGGCACCGTACAGTGTGCGGCAAAGCTCTCCTATTTACTGTGGTCTCTCAGAACTACCTGCATCTCAATGCCAACAATGAGCAGCCACAATGCCAACAGCTCAAGATCTTCAGTCCTATACTTCAGCATCATTTCTCTGAGCAAGTCATCATACCCTCTAAAGAGTATGATCTCCCATCCAGCTCAGTAAACTGAGTACTCTACAAGTGAAATGTAATTTCAAGTAGAATCATTCTATAGAATTTAAACTTCCTTAAGTGAGTCATGGCTTGAAAAGGCTTCAGAACTTGCCTCATCTATCATAAATCAACTGGTGCCCTATGGATCTCAGCAACAAATAGATACAATTTTTAAACCGTCTAGAGATTACTAACTTTACTTGAATCCTTTTATATGCATATATTGAAATTATAAAAGCGTTACCAAAAATTAACCTAGTTATCTCCATTGATCATAAGGACATCCACTGCTTTAGTATATTCCTAATACAGACATATGCAACTAATTCCCACCAATAAAACTATTAGCAACTGAATTTGCACTAGATTCAAAGATGACCTTTGTCACTAGACGGTTTTAGTTAACAGCACTGTATTCAGCTAGGAAGATGATGTTATTCAGTTTCTTTCAAGACAGATATATTCACTTTTCATCAGTCTTAATCAGAAAATGTAAATACAAGTTGCAAGTAACAACTCAGTATCTGACAGAAATACTTACTTTATTACTTGAAGAACTGGACTTAAAGGTCTACTGTCCCTAAGCCAAGATAGAAAAGATCGCGTCCTTTCGGAAGAAGGTGCATCAACCTCAGGAAGCTGCGTCTGGTTGAAGGTAATTGAAAGAAATCATAAGCTTTCATTCTCAAAATTATTTAAAAAAATAGATCCTGAAAGTCGTAACATGACTCAAGCTACAACTTCTATTAAGAAATTACCAACCATAGATTTACATACACAGATCTTTTTCTTCAGCTTGAAGGACAATACTTTGTAATATCTGTGCTGCACTGCTATCTATGAAGGAGTACATCTTAAACTGTGTTTTAAGTGCAAAAGATTTTAGACAGCAAGTTCATTTAAAAAGTCATCCTTTCAAAATGCTGCTTTTGCAGTGTTCTTGCCTGTATCTTCCCCTGTCAATCAAGTTTCTACATGTTGCATTTTGCATCACTGAAGAGATGAACAAAACAAGTGAAATGTGAATAATAAGTAAATATCAATGGAAATATTACACTCGACTATTTGGTTGGAAAATAAGGTGAAGAAAAAAAGAATTAAAAAGACTTGAGCAATTCACTGAGCCAAATATACCAACTCTTCAGCCAGTATGACATTTTCAGACAATTAATATGAAATACAGAAAGTTATTTCAGAGTTAAAGTAGTTCCACTGCTACCTTTGTAGAATGGAGGGCATGATTTAAAAGCAAAAATAACTTTATGTTAGTTTTTGTCTCATTTTCATTATAATAGATGCTATACAACCATTAGAAAAAAATCATCATCCTTCCTTTATCCAAGTTCTTCCTGAAAACTCCATTAACTAATACTTACCACCAGCTGATCAGAGGGGACAGTTTTAAATTGCTAATACATGTAAATTACAAAAGTCTGAACAAGCAGTGCAATTTTATAGTAGTCTTATAGCTTACCACTCTTAACTTGTTCTTGTCACTTTCCTCCTTGATACTATGCAACTATAAATAGAAAATACCTTCCTATGTGTAGCTATACTAACATATTTTTGGTACTATCTGGATATAAGCATTTGATTCTGAACTTTCCTAGAGTGTCTTAAAAGAGTCTGTCCCTACCTGCCAATTGTTGACATTTTGGAACCATTACTCACTGAGGAGGAGACTTCTCTTTAATTGCTGCTCTGTTTCATGCACTAGACTATAGGTACAGGTTATAACATTAAAAACCCTCCACCAAAACACACATCCAAGGATCTTTGATGTTCTAATAACTAAAAGTCTCTCTTTTTAACATTGAGTCAAGGCTTGGAAGCCGAGCAAAACTTAACTCCTACCCTTATTTACAGGTCTGTTGTGTCATACCATAGATTTGGTATCTTACACCAGGTTCAGAGAACACAAGGCCTCTGAAAACCATAGAATCAATAAAGTAACTCTGATCTTAACCATTAACACATCTGAATAGATGATTTTTGCATTCATTCTGCAAAATTACTTTCTATCCTTGTGAATGCACATGTGCTTCCACAAAAATACTAAAAGCAGTAATGTTGCAGAGCAACTTTTTGTCATTTCATGAATGCCAAAATATACATGTTTACATTCTTTCCTTGAAAATATCTAACAACTCCTATCTGGCTCCTATGAAGCTGACAAGAGGTTAGAAGGTATGTAGTTAAAAAAAACCCTAATTCATAGTTACATAATTAAAAAGTGAAAATTAAGAAATAAACAGATAAAATACAGATTCCAAGTGTAAATACTATACAGCTCGAATAATTAAAATGCTTACCATTTTCTGTGGTACTGATGCATAGTTTGGGTATCCAAGGACATCTTTTATGAAGTTGTTATCACAGTTTTTTCCAATCCAAAGGTAAAAAACCTGTAAGATGTCAGAATCAGTTTTAGTAAAGGCCTTGTATGCATTTTAGAGAAATAGGCAAGTGGTGATGTAATAGAAATAATACCAGAATAATAACTTTCATCCAAATGAATCACTCGAGTGCTTCAGTTGCAATTCATACATAAGTACCTATATTCATAATTAAGTGTGTAAATAATCAGTACACTGGTAATATTTAGAATGAGATCATTAAACATTGAAAAAATATAGGTAGAATGCAAATACTAAAAGAATGAGGTTGCAGAACACATCTATAATGTAACAGTTAATGCAGTAACTTCGCATGGTACCTCCTTCTCCTTCTCATTTCCTTAAATGAAAATTCTCAAATTTTATGAAGTCACACCACCCTGTTGGTTAGTGCATACTGACTTCCCAATCTAAACAAGTTGTAGTAAAGCATCAATTATCAAAGCATATTACAGTAATGATTTCAGTGGTCTGGAGACAACAGTTAGTTCAACATTCACACTCAGCTCTGAACGCATTCAAGGTTTAAAGCACCTTCTAAACTGTCATTTGAGTAGCATAATGCTTTATCCAATTAAGTGTGTTTTAGTGCAATTTCTACAAATACCTTAAGCTATATCTACAGATTTTGTTCACTCTCCCTCACACTTGCAACTCTTATGTAACACAAGCCACAAATCATAAAACCACTATTCATGGGTAACTGAGAACACTCCTGCATCAATGACAACTGTTCTGTTAAATACTGTAGTATATGCAATTTAATAGCCATTAGAAGAAATTTTGGAAAATAAAAACACATTAATTCCAGAACAAACACCTTGATGCCTTCATGTGAACTCCTGGTATACTGTGATCTGTCTAGCCTGAAAAAAAAATTAACCTCTATAGCGTGATACTCCTCAGATCAAAATATGAAAGCCTTTCACTGGAACACAGATTACTGTCAGGTTACCTGGAATGCTGATTCACAACACTGTTATAGTTGAGAGTTGAATGGTTTTAATAACACAGCAGGCATTGCCTCTTTCTTTTTCCCCTTAAAACTTTTTAAAAAAGGAATGTGTAAAACTTTAACTTACTGAACCACAATCCATAAGAAAAGCTCCTTCTCTTGTCAATTTTTCTGCAGACAACTTCTGAAGAGGTGGCTGAGGAACAACTCTGTCATTTACATGTATTGTACTCTGCAACAAAAAAACAATACTCAATAACACCAGAATTTTACCTTTGACCAGGTAAAACACTGTTAATCTTTAGTAAAATTTTGAGGATTCTCACATAACAAAATACCATGTTAAGCCTAAAATGATCATGTACATCAAACAGTTCTAGAATGTTACTTATCCTAAAGGCTACTCTAATACCTAGAACATAATAATGCAAGTTAAGTTGCTTATGTAACATTTTTGATGCTGCAGATGTCAAAATTTCAAAAGAATTTCTAGTGTTGACACTTAAGTTTTGTACAAACAATCTCCGTTGTTTTTTCATTGCATTCAATTTCACTAGAAATGCTGCAAGAGCAGAAAACCATCAAATTCTACTCCCTATAAGGAAGGATTCACTATTTTATTGCATTCAATTAATAGAAGTCCCCTGATTTAACATTCTGCCTGAAGTGATCCTTAGGTTTGTCCACAGAGCACGTGACAGATCTGATTAAATAATTTGGCTGTTTGGACTGACATTATTAAAAAAATACTCCACCTTCTTCCACAGCAATAAACCGAACAAAAACATTAATTTAAAAAAAATGAACCCAACCCCCCAGTATTTTCAGATGAAAGCTGTTTCCCCCTCCAACACAGAAACAGGCCAGATATCTCAAGAATCTGTGAAGCATTCTGGAAATAATGTAGGGAAAAAACAGTCTACAGACTAAGCACATGTCTATGTAGTAAAAGATTATTTAAAAAAATCACTATTTAAAAAATTTTATATTATAATGCCATAGATTAGCAGGTTTTGGGGATTTATACATGATTATGACAATCAAGCCAGTGAATTCCACTTGGGAAAGTTCCAGGCTTTACTCAATACTTTCAAGAATCAAGTGTTAAGAGAAAAGAAAACCAGCAAAAACATTGAAAAAGAATTCTGTAATATAACACACAGAATTTTTTAAAGAAGCATGAAATTTAAGAGCAGCCTCAGTCACAAATACTTTGCACAGAAGTAGTACTAAATGGCAGATAAGGATTCTGTTATGATTTAAAATGTGGTTTGTCAATTAGTTTCAGTGGGTAAAATAAGCTCTGGTTTTTTATTATTGTGCTAGAAATAACTGATCTGAAATCCTTTGCTAATAAGGCTGGATCTCCTAAAGACACTGCTGATTCTTTACAGCACCAGCACACTGAACACAGTGTTTCAATCTAAGTGCCACAAAAAGAATTTAAGAAGGCTAGTTGAAGTTGGTGTCTCAAATAYTGGGAGGGGGGAAGTATAAAAAGAATAACTAACCAATTCCACTAAAGAACACTGAGTTTAGACTCACCTATTAGAGTTTGTGAAATACGTTAAAAGAAACTTTGAGACTACAAATAGCTCAGATATTGTGCTGAACAATACCACTGCCAAAGAAACAATACCACTGCCAGTTTACCATGTAATCTTGTATCACTTAGAAACAAACTCCTACATATACTTTTTCAAAACTAGGGACTAACAAACTCATAAAAGCTTACTTATAGAAAACCTTATTTTTGCAATTATAACTAACTTTAACCTTAAATAAAATCCCATCTTGCTTCTTATTATTAAAAAAATGCATCCATTTCCTAGGCTACTTCTGTAAAAGGTGAATTAATAAAACCTGGTTTCGTACATGAAGTACTTTCTCAGTCTGATCATAACTATCTAGAAGCACAAGTCTGTTTTATCCACTTCAGTCTGAGAAACCACTACAAGGTTGTTATTGCAGGCAACTGTATCTGATTTCAGTATATAAAACCTTGAATCATCCACCAGATCTATTACACCCATTTACCCCAGACAGTTCTAAAACAAAAACACACTGAAAATGTTTCCAATGCATACAATTTTCTTTACTTTCTTTGTATAACAGAAAACCTCGGAATTATTGTGGTCGTTGAAACAAGATGAATTAAAACCACACTTCTGCTCATAATACACTACAGTACCTGCAACTCGAAATTTCAAAGTAATGTTTTTCTTGGTTTTTTTTATAACTTACAGAAAACGCTCCATTTGTACAATAGCAACATGAAATTATTGCAGCACAACACCAAGTTTAAAGCGGCCACTAAAACCAGAAAATGCTATAACCCGGCTTCATACATTACCTCATCAGTCAACTTGTCTATCCTGTACAAGTTGGGATGTATCATTTTCATCAGATGAACAAGAGGCTGGCTCTTCATCTGGCACATTGCATAGACACGATCATCCAAGCGTGTACTTGTGCCTGTTCTGAAGGCTTTCTGCAAGAGAACAACGTTGTTACTCAAACAAATTCCATATTTTACGTCACATCTAAAAGTGCATTTCAGACTTTTGAAAGTGTCAAGCAACGGTGGCAAAGCTTTTGTAAAGAAATGTAGCTTCTTGAGAGAATCTTAATCATAGAGCTTGAGTAAAACATGTTTAAAACGTAATCCATTCTCCCTCCTTACTGATGAAGAAGAATAAATTTCTCCCTTACTTTGTCTAAAATTTGCAATTGGACTAGCACTTCTCGTTCTTATTTTGACAATGCTACTGGCCTACGAAACTCACCAATACAAGCTATCATGGAAAAGATAGGAGACAAGCAGAGTTCAGGCAAGGTACTTACATGCATAACATTAACTGAGTTTATAGTAGTAAGAATTCAGTGATAAGGAAAAGCCTTGGAAGGGAAACATACTTTCATGTTTTATAGCAGAAATCAGGCTCTCATAGGATAAAATTTATTTTGTAACTTTTTCCTACCAAATTTTTCAGATCTCCTTTAGAAGCAACTGGTAAACAATTGCTGTGAGAAGCAACACAGTAAAGTAGGCATCATGTTCTGACTCAATGGAGAATATTCGTATAATTAAAGTTCATATTCACTTCTACAACAAAGTTAAGTTCATCAGTCCTCCTTGGTTGCCACAAGCATTTTGGTTTTGGTTTCTCTAGATCTAGGTTTTATAGTTACTAAAGATAAGTAAAAAAGCAAACCTAAACAACTTTTCTCAGTCACTCTTATTTCTGTCTTTTACATGATCTTTTTGATAATACGTGGTCTGCTTTTTCCCTACCATTAACTGCATTACTTATGCAAGTATGAAAAAATCATAATCAGTATATTAGAGACTGATGTAATCACTAAGCCAAAGAAAACAAATTATTATGCTTAGATCTCTTACCAAACTTACATAAAAGTTTATTCATCGTAAGAAAAAAAAAGATCTGTCAGACATGAAAACCTTTAAGCTATGAGATTTATTCATAACAAAAGCCTGCAGGAAGCTCTTTTTTAAGTATGATGTTCAGTAATCCAAACAAAGTTATCATTAAAAAAAATAAATCAAAAAGCAGTAACTATTTCTATGTGAACTTTCAACGATATCACTTGAGTTTCTGTAATAAATTTCACCATATCTCCATGGAAACTCATTTTTCTTCTTGGAACTTTAAAGTACAAACCATATGTATTGAAAAGTATTTTACTTGTTTTTTGCTTCATAAAATAAAAACCAAGAAGTACTAATAAGCAGTTTCCAACAATCTTTATGAGCTACATCAATTAGCTCCCAAAATCTGAAAAATGCTAATTGTAACAATATGTATCTATTTTCATTGTAAAACAATATAAGACAAAATCTAAAAAATTCAAAATCAAGTAAACTAATAAATGGTTCAGACATTAATAATTTAAAATAAGCTACTACAGACATCTTCTGCATTAAAATCCTGTAAGAATAAAGATGATAACCCAATTTTCATGATTTCAGAAAAGTGCAGACATTGCTTGATCTAGAACTGAAGAATTCCTCAAATGGAACCATGAACTAAATATCAAACAGTGATCCACTATATTATACATACCTGTTTGAGAAGAGCCAAAATATAGAGTGGAAACAGCTTGAGGGAATTTGGTGCTATCAGCATGGACTGCTGCAGATTTGAGGCAGTTGACATGTACGCTGCCAAGGAGTCCACCACAGCATTAACTAAGGCATCTCTTGCATCTGCAAGACTGGATGAAACGGAGCGATCCACAGCTGTTGGGTTAGAGTGATAGAAGTTAATAGAGATGGCCTCATTCATTCCCTTGAATTTTGAAGATTTTAGTTGCACTTCTGGGTTATGGTTTAAGACCAAAAAGAAAGCAAAACCACACCTGTGGACTTCATTTTTTTAGAAGTAAATTAGATGACTGTCCATAAAGAAACTCACTTTCCCAATTCTTAAAAATACAGTGTAGCTTATTTCAGTGCCATAGTTCATATTCTTGCAGAATTAAAAGAATTTTTTAAAGCACTCATATAATTGAGTCTAAATATAAATCCTGTTTTAAGCCTTATACAAACAGCTTAGCTATTGCTGAAACTCTGCTGCCCAACCTCCAAGGTAAGATTTGCAGCAATTAATTTTGGGGGGTTTTTTCCACTCACAAGAAATTTCTTCCATTATTTCAGTGCCGTAATTATGATTAGTGTAAATGCAGCTTCAACTTCTCTGCTAAGCAAGGGCTGCAAATCCCCTGGTTGGAGGAAGCCACCTGCTGGACCGAATGCGCATTTAACAGGAGATCACAGAATGGTTTGGGACGGAAAACACCCTAAAGATCATCTAGTTCCAACCCCAAAAGATATAGAATTACTATTTCTTTCTTCTACCTGATTTCACTATTAATATACAACATAACACATACTAAAATGCTGCACGGAGTCATAGACATTCAACAGAAGAGATCAGTCTATGAAACAACTACTTAGGACCCACAAGTAAGGAATAAGTAAGAATCCTCAACCCAGCAACAACAGGATAGAAGCAGAGAAAACTTATCCGGGATACACTGTTGTCAGAAGTTCCCTTTTCGTCTCCAGCAACTCACTAAACTGAATCACTCTGTTTCTTAAGTCATCCAAGAATGCTAAAGTTTGAGTGAACAATGATGATGATAGAAAAATGAGAGTTTTGATCCAAGCTGTCCTTTACTAAGCTCCAGAGAACAAGGTAGGCTTCCTTTTAAAAGATTAAAGTCAACTAGGTATTCAGAACAAGGAATATTTCAGTTCACAGTGTCAGTGCAACTTGGATTTTGTCATCTTTTGCACTCTCAGGCTTCAGTGTGCTCCACTCCAAGCCTTTTTATAATATCCAGGCTTCATTCACTGCTTCATTCAAATGGCTGGCAAAATTAGGAATGTGCAAAAAAATATTTGAATCTTCCTGGTCTGTACTCACCCATGTTTGCTAAGAGGCACACGACTGCTTGCACATCTGCTCCTGCGTACACATCAGACAGGGAACTCACTACAGGCAAGCAAAGCGTGTGCACTCGAATTCGACGTTCACCTAAGAGAGGTAAGTGGAAATCATTTTGTATTATCTCCTGCTAGAAGCACACAAATTCAGTCGTTACAGCATTTCCTCTCATCTAAGATGCACCTATTCTAGAAAACATACCAGTCAGGAAATTGCTGTAACACTGTTTCCCATTTCTGTCTCAACCTGCTCAAATTCTGCTCTAATGAAGCACAAGTTGATAGCGCAAACTAGCAACATCCACAATAAGTGTCTTGATCCTACAAATGAAGTACATTGATTTCCATCCCAAAATTTTGTGGCATCTTCCACCATAGAAATTAGCTGCTATTCTTCATGCCCACTCAATGTAGTAGCAACTTGTTCCAGTCCATCACAGGTCTGTGTATTGGGACAAAGTGCCTGCCAGACACGTTACTGCTTGTAACAATGGTGAGACTTTTAAGCAAAAGTCTTGCCGAACCAGCACTACGTAAGATGGACATGAAATTCCTCCTCAAAACAGCGTTTATAAGGATTTCCAATATGTGATTAACTGCCAAGTAGGCTCACTAGCTCTGACAAGATCCTCTTAGGGTATAGAGCACAACAAAAGGTATAGAACCAACAATACAACCACTACATTATAAAAAGAAACAAAAAGCCCACTGACCAATTAATTTGAATTTACCTTTGCTGGAAGTATACAAAAGAGCTGTTTGAAAACAAACCAAAGATGTGTCAGTCAGACTCTCCTCTATGGACATTTGCACTGCAAATCCAGCATCAGGATTGACGTTGGCAAGGGACAATAAATCAGTAGATCGTACAAAAAAATTGCCATGAAAAGTGTGTATTGAAAGACCTAAAAGCAGATTAAATAATTCAGAGTGAGCTTAAAACAGCATAGAAAACATTTATCAATAACTAAAACCAACCGCCCTGAAGGCAGGTTTGAGAAACAGTAACAATTCTATCATGCAGAAACAATTACATGAATCAATAGACATTTCAGCATGATCCTGTAGAGTTCATATTCAATTCTGAACAATCCAAACTGAATGATGTCCTTACACCACACACGTGAAGTGAGATGGTGCCATCAACTAAAAAACAAATCAAAAAACCCCAAAAACCAAAAGCTAATGTAACTTACATAGAGGACAACTATCTTACTCTTCAAAGAAAGAGAAATAACATTCAATCTAATGTTGCTAAAGACTAAGCACATTAAAAATGATCACTACCATACTTACACCAACTTTTCCATATGCATCAGCGTTTAAGACATACCTTTTGTACATCTTATGCGCATAACTGCTTCAAAACCAATCTTTCTTGTAAGGTATCTTTTCAGGTCTTTTTGCAACTTTTCAGCCTGAGCAGGATTATGGCTACGATGGAAAGATGGATAGTAATAGATGCATCCAGCAGAATACTTGGACATGCAAGCTGTGAAGGAAGAAAAGATACAGTTAAGAGGTAAAACTCTAACGTGAAGTCAGGACATAAAAACTGCGTCCAGCCTTCCACAAGTCACATCTATTTTCATCTTCTCGATATCACCCACATCTGTAGGACAATGAGAACTGTCCCAGACTCAGGCCACTGAAGCCAGAAATGAATCACTCCAATACAAAATGACCTAATTATACACCCAGCTCAATAAGAATCCTACCTTTGGCAGCTAAGACTGAAGTGCTTCCAGAAATATTTAATGGTGTAGAGGCAAAATTAAGTGTGTGTGCAGAGACAAATCTTGCATTAATATCGAGAGATGAAAACTCTGTTCTACCCTATGATTAAACTTTATTTATTCCTTGCCATCTGTTCCCTGTTCTTGAGCAGGAGAGTACTCATCATTCAAAACTTTGAAATCCTAGAATAAGTTGTCTGATACCACCAATATAATACTCCTGTTCTTTACTTCCATCAAAGTCAATTCCTTTGCAGCATGAGCTGCAATTACGAACGTGCTAAAATATGTACGATTTAAGAATTCCCGAAGTAGCCCATGTTTCTGAAGAGACAACAATGCAGACAGAGGGAATGAGGTACTCCTTACCAAGAGAAGCTAGATCAGAATATTGTGAACTTAAAAGAAATAAATCCACAGCAGTCTGCTGGCCTGAGCAGTCCAGTGCCAACTTCTTATAAAAATCTGTTGCTGGACCAAGATGCTGGACCACCTTTAGGGAATAAATCATACAGGGAAGAGTTAAGACAACAATCACGCTTTTTAAGACTTCATGGAACAAAAGACGTACTATTCAGCAGCAAAGTATCATAAAGAAGTTTCATTTAAACAGTAACTTACAGGCATTCCCACATGCAGAAATGATTTTTCTTATGCTCCATATTATTTAAGCTTGCATTTAAAAGCAGTTATGATCTTACTTTCAAGGACATTTACGTGCTCATACAAATAAACATTCATATAACTATGTAATGCTGGATGCTGTGAACTACAGGGCCATAAAAATAACAAGAAATCGTATTTCAGATCTCCAATTTAAATATCCACACTGATTCAAAACTCAGGTTGATGTTAACTGAGTCACAAATATTTGCAGCTTCTTCTGGTTGCCAAAAAAACTATGGACCAAAGGCCAAAAGACAGCTCATGCGCTTCGAAACAATACCACACATACATGYATAAACTAGTGATCTTAAATGCATAAACAGAGACATAATTAAAATTCAGTAAATTGCTAAAAACAAAGACCAAGCATTGATCTGCAGATCTACGCAAGTCAGAAAGACCTGGCCAGTCCTTAGTCTCATGAAATGAGTATTAAGGAAAGTTTTTTACCTTTGTGCTTGACCTTTGATTGGGATCTTCTCTGGAATGCAAAAGCCCTGCTCCCAAAGATGGTAACTGAGTTTGAAACACAGAGATCCGACCGCCCGTTGGAGACATCAGTTTAAAAGCAGCCTGAAGAGCAGGGCCCAATGCACTGTGTGTTTCTCTTGTATTGGTGAACATATTTGGTAGCGCATTCAATAGATCTTTTATCAGCTGCAGAACAGATTGAAAGGTGTTTTATGAGATCTTGCAAGCTTGAGATTTTCTGCTGTTTCTAAAAAGCTGTATTGCCATGACTGAAACAATCAGAAACAATCTGCACCAAATATTTCGGTATAGTTTTAACACAATACGGAAAACAAAGTCCTAATTTTAAAAGCTATGATGAATCAAAGAAACAACATGTAATACTTCTATAATGAAAAATTAGCATTGGAACTACATATCATGAAGATTAAGCTTGAATTCAAAGTTTAACAGGAACAACTATTTTGAGAATTTAGCGCCTTTAGTGATATATTTTGAGCAATCATACCTCTTTGCTTTCATGGAGATTTACAAGTAAACTATCTGGTGTAGGTAGAAAAATATCTGTAGGGAGAATGGAAAAACCCATTTTATTAAAGAGAAAATAACAGCAAAAGAGAACAAAACATTTCATTGCCCTCTGCTACACATGCCATAAAAAGTCTACTTTTCTAATGTGTGTATTGGAGAGAATAATAGTCCAGACAAAGCTGGTCTTACTCAAAGCAAAACTAACTTTTGAATTTCACATTTTAAGCATCATCTACTCTGTAGCTAGTGCAAGACTGTTTTTCAAAAATATATTCTCATTCAATAACATTGACCTAATACCAGAATACTTGAGAGATTGTAATCTTTCTTCTGGGAAAAAAATAAATATAGGTTCTCAAAAATTCAGCTTCCATTTTCTTTTTACTTACCATCAATATCTGAGACAATCAGCATCTGAGGCTGTGACAAACCTTCTTGTAAGTTGTAAAACTGAACAGTGCTGTCAAACGTTATGAACCCTATTCTTGTTCTTGAATCTCCAGGCAGCCTGAAGCATTAAAAAATAAACTATTAAGCCCTAAATCTCTCTCTCAAGACACAGACATACTCAGGGCTCCTGCTGATGTTAGCAGAAACTCAGCTCATGTGTAAAGGAGTGAAGGGAGAGCATAAGAAGGCAGATCTGAGACATGAATACAAGTAATATTCCCTCAGCATTTTTTGAAAGCTGGGGTACTGACACAGTTTACAAGACCAAGTGTTCCAGAGAAGCACTTACTAATATATTGATGTTTGTTCCAAGAGAAAACTTAATAGGTTCATTTAAACATTACACTGACACATGAAAGAAGGCAGCCTTCTCAGCTCTTCAACAGAAAACAGTGCATTCTGCTCTTTCATAATTGAGAAGCCCCATTTACTAATGTAGTTACAGTGTGATTACAGCTCTAAACCAAAATCCAATGTCTCTACAATGCAACATATTTATTTCTCATGTGGACTGTATTTCTACGTACGGCAGTAAAAATACAAAATTAAAAACTAAATGGGATTTCTCAAATAAAATATAAAAAACATCATGAAGTGCTGAAAATCATAAAAGTGACCAAAAGCAATAGAGGCAAATATTGTTGTTACCATCTAGGTATATAAATGAAGTGGGTGCACCGATTTTCCTGTAGACTTTGCATGGGATTTTATGGTTTTACCTAAAACAATTTAGCATTTTTCTGAGAATTTGTTGACAAAATATCCATAGAAAACTGAACAAAGAAAGATTGAACCAAAATATGGAAGTGAAGAATTTTATTGTGCATGTTGGTTTCTTCATGAGAAATTAAAATCAAGTTCTCCAAGAAAAACTTGTAAAAAGGAATTTTCAAGGCAAGGCCTCCACAGGATTAGTTGTCAAAAGACATTAACACAGTGAAGGTCATTAACCCTTGCTCAAAAAGCACCAGCAACAATCCCATACATGCTGTCCCAGTGCAAAAATGAAAAATAGACAAATTGGCACAGGTAGATCTAAGCAAGTGTGATCTAAAAAAACCAAGCTAACAACACAATTCACCTAGGCAGTCTCGTGCTCGTGGTGACAATATTACAGTTTGCAGCACCTCAGACGTTTCAGCATAAGAACCAGACAATTTAACCTCTAATTTGTTATTTTTGTTGGTCTTCACAGGGGGGAAGAATGCAGTTTATAGATCTTTGTACTACCAAGATGTTGCTAGAAGTTACAGCTAAGTGTGCTTTGCAGATAAGTAAGTAAATTATATACAGGTACACCTTTAATCACACGCAGGAAAGAGAGCTCTCCCCATGTAAATTGTTTCAACAGCTGTTTTTTTTGGGTTTTCCTTTTTTTTTTTTTTTTTGGTGGTTTGGGTTCTTTGATTGGTTTTTTTTAGGGATGTAAGTTGCATTTCAGAATTCCAGGCAATGGAACTTCTGCCCTTTAGGGACAGAATGTTTAGACATTTTAAGTTTTCTTCAAAGTTTTAAGTTACTACTTTTCATAACAACATGTTAGCTGATTTGAAAATGTTATTTGTACTCTTACTTGTCTAGGTTTTCCAGCAATGACTGGCAGACTATTGTCAAATATCCAGCCTCCACTGCATTATGAGACACATCTAAAACAAATAAATATACCGCAGGCTGAGGAGGACGAAGCTACAAAGTAAAAAAAAAATAAAAATAAAAAACACTCAAAAATCATACTCAAAGAAATGTTAAAAGTGATTAGTCATTTGAAAGGGAAGTGGGAAAAGGGAATACTTAGAAAAATGCAAGGTATGCATTATGCAATGAAAGTAATTTACTAAGAAGCATGTGGATAGACTTAACCACAATCCCCAGAGGTTAATAACTGCCATTTGAAATAAACATACATTGTTATACTTCAGAAAAAAACCTCGGTATTTTAGTCCCTCCTTCCAAAAGTCAACTCAAACATGATATTGATGAAAGATATGGACTTCACCTTCGAAACTCCATTGTTCTTTCAGTACATGGATAATGTAATCCATTAAACAGGGTTAAAATATTCTACCTACATCCTTCTCCCAGCTGTGTAACAAGCTCTGTTTATTCACTGTTAAATGTCTCTGCCACAATGTTTCAACTCAAAGACAAGAGAACAATTTATTTTTGCTGCTGCTAAAAATGTCATTACGATCTGAGTCTTTTCCCAGGCCTTACTTCTCTTTCAGGCAGACAAGACTCCCAACACAGCAATTTTAAGCTGACTTCTAATAAAAATAATTTCTGTAACAATTACTAACTAAAAATTTCAAGCTAAATTAATTTGCTTTTTATTCCATTACTGGTCTTTCAAAACCTCCTCAAGAGGGAGAAAGCCAGAAATTATACTGCATCAGATTCAAATCTGACTGTGCCACATTTAACTACACTGGACGACAACACACACTGAATTGCCTTAAACTGAAAAGCTTCTGACTGTCTACATTAGCCAAAACTCAAAATATGAATTTAACTATGCTTTGGTGTTAGGAGGAGCTTCAAAGGAAAATTAAATCAGACCACTGCAATATTAATTTCAAACATTATCATATTAACATGCAATTACTGTTGAAGTTACCATGAAAACTTTTTTTACCATATAGTCTGAGGAAGCAATGAATTCCACTGTAGAATTTTGCACCTCTGGCCGTTTGTGAGGCTCTCCGTAAGACCGTGTCAGAGGATTATACATAAATTCTTCAGGAACTATGAAAAAAAATCCCCCACCCAAATACASATTATATTTTTGTCAGCAAATAAAAACCATTATTGCAGTTACAAGCAAAGTAATGCAGGCACACTTCAATTATTGCAACAGCAAAAAATTCACATTAAGGATACATAAAACAAAGGAACATTTCAAATATTTCAAGCATATCTTTAACATCAAAGTAAGCTAACTGGAAAGAAAAGGTTTACTTTAAACAGCAGTATATCCCCAACTATGAAACACCAATGCAAGTAGAGTACTTCACAACAAGCAGCAATCTGTACTGTTTCTCATAACCTCTGGCCGGGATTGCAGTTGTAGCTGTCATCATGTTGCCATTTGCATATTGCAACAGCAGTCAGTGGGATTAGTTGATTTCATYAGACAAGCAATCAGCATAATATGAATACATTTTCTTCATCTCCCAGAAGATTGCAAAACAATCTTTTGCTTCAAGAAAATTCACAGCACATCTGACTTAAGACGTTTTTTAAAATCTCTGGCTCGTAAGAACACTGTCACTTTAGTCTATGTTTTAACCTAAAGTATCCCATAGGCTGATACAATGCAAATACTTCAAACACATTCTAGAAATCTGAGCATCTCCTGCTACAGTAACTTACCATCATTAACTCTATAGCAAAGGTTGCACTTCCACCGCCTTTGATCAATGAAAGAAACAAAAGGATTGATATAAGTCCTGCAGGACCTGCATCTCACTATTGTGCTTGATGTTATTACTGGTAATTGCTAAAAGAAACAATGGAAAGCTGTCACAAAGGTATAAAACATCACTGTGCAGTACTGTTCATAAAAGCTTCAAAAGACTGTGTTTTCTGTCATCTTTACTTTTAGCTGTTTAGATCATTTTAATAGAGTAATTGCAATGTCTATTAAAAACAACCTCCCCCTTAAAATCAGAATAAATAACATTTAATTATTGTCTTAATCTAATCTCAAAATCAAAGATGTGGTAAGATTTTAAATGACTTTAAATTACAGCTACTATGGCAAAAGGAATTATGAAAGATAGGACAACTTTGAGTGACTAAATATGACATACAGAAAACCTTACAAAAAGAACACATGTTTTATAAAAAGAAATTATATCAGACAGTTATTCACCTTTTTACATAAATATTAATAAATTAGATGGAGAGGTTGCTGAACAGTTATGAATATAGCTTTTATCTTATATTGTGTTTACTTTCTATTGACAACAATTATTAGGCCAGTCATATATTCAACATGAGCATCTCTCTTCAGAAGAGCTCTGTCAACACCTTTTCAAGAAGTATCTGACAGTTGAGAGCCCAACACACAGACCAGCAACTCTTTGCAAAACCACAGGCAAGCAAAGACTTCCAACAACAAGAAGAATATTTTGAATGACTTCTCCAAAGCTTCTCCCTTATGAATTTCAATGAAGTAGCAATTTCAAGGCTTTTTCCCCTCCTCCTCTCTAAGTCCCAAACAATTTTTTGGTACTTCTTAATTATATTTTATTGTTTGAATGAAAATAGAACAAATGCATATTATTAAATACACATACTAAAAAAAAGTAAGATACTTTACCGTTAGGTCCCTGAAGGGATGCAGCAACAAACCCAAAGGAAGCTTAGCTTTGTTTAACAAAGCCTGTGTCTGTGGAATATTTGTCAATGTACATCGAAATGAGCTGAATGGAAACAGAAGCACTATGTTAAAAATGACATTTTAAAAGAYGTTAAAAACATTTAGTTAACACCTGATTTTAAGGAACTTAGAAATGTAAGAAATCCTATGTTTTACAAAGATGATTTAATTAAGAAAAAAATGCAGAGATTTTAAAAAAGGCCTCCTAAAGAAACCAAAAAATACTTCCCTGCTCCCCAGTTTATTAGTTCAGCAATGCAAGTATACCAAAACGAACTCACAATAAAGAGACAGAACTGCTTTAGGTACAATACCCAATGAAAACCATGTATTTTTCTGTTCATTATAAAGATGTTTTGAGTGAAGGAACTACAGTAGGAATACAGTATTTACTGGTTCTCAGAACATAATAGTTATATAAGAAAACAGTAGAAAAGGGATCCCAAACACTGAGAGAGTCAAAACCTTTTCTTTTGTGTAACATAGAGGATGGACTTCAAGCTCATTTAAGGGACACTAAAAAGCCCAATGCCCAAACAGAGCTGTCCAAAGTGTTCCACACCTAAGAATGATTTCTAGGCCCTCAGTTTTCCGATTTCTGTTTTCTGGTGGGACCACTCACTGTCACTACAGCAAGGATGCTGAGTCACTTTGGGGCAATGAAGAATATTTATTTTGGAATTACAAATAAAATCTTTGGGGAATAGCACTTTCCATAGTACTTAGCCGCACTTGACTTGGGATAGTTGATAACACTACTTAATGTTAATTAGATGTAAAAGGATACATAATGATTGCAGAATTACCACAGTAAAACATACTCAATTTATTCAATGTATTCAGGCATCACCATAATACTTCTGTGGAAAAAATCCCACACAATATTACAAAAATATTCTATAAAACATACTGTCTAAAATTAAGGTGTTTATTAAAAGATTTTTTTTCATAGATAAAACAAGGCAAAGATAAAGCAAAATTCTTAAAATATTAAGAAACAGGCTACACTCACACTGCATATAATGTATTCTGATGGCCAGACAGTTTCAATATTTGTGTAAGGATTAAGAGGATAAAATTTTCAAGTGAAAGAGGTTTTATTAACTCATCACTAAGATTTAAAGTCAGGAGTCAGTTTAGACATTTTTCGACACTTTAAATAATTATGACTCACTGAAAAATGTAAGGTACCATCCTAGACACAGTAAACTTACTCTGGACTGCAGTTTAATTTCCTAAGATCAGAATTCAAGTTAGGCACAGGTGCTGGAACTGAAGACACCGGTAAAATATTTCTATCATGTGTAAGGTTTACTGGTCTCAAGCTTTCTGGCTGCTGAGAATGCTGTAGACTTAACCCTCCTAAGGAAGAGGACAGCTGGTTCACACCTGGATATTGCTGAAAACAGTAAGAGCATGACAAACAGGTAAACACACAATCCTGTTAAACTAACAACATTAAATCTTCTTGTAGTCCCATTTCTTCCAAATATGTATCAAAAAAAGATACAGCAGCAGTTAGTAACAAACCCAAACAAACAAGAAGAGAGTTACAAACAAGAAGAGAGTTGTATGGTAGAAATTCAAAAATGCTAAGACAAATGTGACATACCTTCCAAATGCGTATCATTGGACAAAATTAAAATTCATGATAAAAATCAACACTGGAAGTCACACATGATCCCTCAGTATCTCCAAGTATAAGAAAACAAGTTACTAGAAAGGCTGACACAATTTCCCTCCTCCCCTCCTCTGCAATGTAAGTTTTGTTACAATAAACTTTTCCAAATTACAGACACTGCTTTTATGTATTTATTTTTAAATTAAACAAAACACCATAGAAGAGGAGAAAAGGTTAGGTTGGAAAGCATCTTTGAGGTCTAGTAGTCTAACCCTGTGCTCAAGCAAGGCTAACTTAAAAGTTAGTTTCGGTTGCTCATATAGACTTAGTTCAGCTAAGTTCTGAAAATATCTAAGGATTGACAATTTCACAGCACAATCCGTTCTAATGCTTTCCCACTTCCATCCTGAAGAATTTTCTCCTTATATGTCCAATCAGAATTCAATTGCTGCAACTGCTGTTCTTCTACTGWGTGCTCCTGAGATGAGCCTAACTACACCTCGCATTATAGTGACAATGAAGCCAATGCTTTCAATTAAAAAAAAATACAATTAAATGAAACACTTCTTCCAAGTCACATTTTACACTACCTCTGTGACAGTGAAAGAGTTCCTGAATACAGTACGCTAAGTTAGGATGCTATGCTCAGATCAGTAAGGAATTTTGATCACCTACAACAGCAGTTTGGCTGTATTTGCCAGCTGGCCCTTATTTCAGGGAGTGGGATTTGTAAATCAGTATGTTTCTTTTTCTAGACCCCTTCACACATACACTTCTCTGCACTTCATCAGCATTTGTATTTTGCCTCAGTATCTGCCTCTTCTTCAGATTTCACCGTTCTCGGGTGATTCACATGTACAACAGCAGCTAGGAGACCGCGCACAATTTCTTGGTGTTTGGTGCTCTCTTTACCAGGAAAAGAGCAGATGCAGGCAGCCTGCTCCATTACACACACGCAGCACGGGCTCTACAGAGCTCTTTTATCTGCACCCTATGCCATGCCTTACTCATAATGTCATCTAACGCTTGAGATCATAGCTTATAGTAATGCTCTGATATAGGCTGATCAAGTACTTCCTTATGCCTTCTTCATTGTTTCCTATCAATAAAATCCAGCTTTTTCAAACACCAAACCTTAACAAGGTGGAGGTTGCTAAAAACTGGTGAAGCAAACTCCTTAAGCCTTTCTACTTGGGGGCACGCTTAAAATTTTCATTCAAAAGCCTTCCAGTAAGTTTAGATCCAGAGCTATGACATCAATATTATACTTTACATTTGTTGGCTCAGAAATGATAAAATATGAAATATGAAAATAAATGGGAAATATATCATGCAGAAAAGGGTTTTCCCAAGAAGTTACTTCATGAAGTAATTTTTAAATTAAAAATACCAACCTGTGGATAGTGCTGATAACCAGGATGGTGTCCTGGATTACTGGGTTGCACAGGAGTAGGTGGTGTTGCATTTTGGTATCCAGGCTGCAGTGCTGGATATCCATAACCAAAGGGCTTAGAAGCTTTTGATGTTTGGAGGACTGATGGAGCAGGAACTGGGCTGCTGGTCACAGAACGTGTCTCTGGAAGGACAAAAGAAATCCCACAGGTATTGAATATACTTATTATTTCCTTCTTAATCTATGTGTAAACTCCTAAATGCTTTAAAAACAACATTTCCATTTATAAGTTTTATCATCATACATCAAGTAATTTTTCTGCACTGAAAAAAGGAATTAGCAAGGAAGATTATTTCAAAAATACTGACAAAGACAGTATATACGGAAAGATGACCACAGACTTGTGTTACTACTAACAAAATGGTACTCTAGAAAAAGAAAAAAGGCAACTTGAAAAAAGTTATTTCAATGGAATAAAAAAGAACAACTCCTTAGAACCACATTTTATTCCAACATATACATTTGATATAAACCACACAGGAGACCATTCATGCTTAGTCTCCCTTCTACCACTTCCGAATACTGTCAAAACATAAGGCTAGAATCATTCTATGATTACTTCACAAAAAGCTGTGTATACATTTAGAGAACAGTTCAGTTGGCTTATCCTTATGTTTTGACAGTACTCATAAGTGGCAAAGGAGAAACTAARCAAGAATGGTCTCTTTTGCAGTTTGTAACTCTGATGCAAATTTCTCTTTTATATCTCTGCCAGCACAGTTTAGTTCCACTATTTTCAAAGGTCAAACTGAAAGTATAACACAGACCTAAATACACAGCGAAACTGCCAGTTGTAAAGAGATGAAGCTACKCTTTAGAAATGTCTACGAATGTGAGCTAAGTTTCAGAATAATATAAGCTTGATAAAGTCCGCTGGGAAAAGTGGCAAGCAAAGAAACAAAGCACTCCAGAAACCAACTACCAAGCAACTATGTTTGGCATGAACACTCCATGATGGAAAAAAACCCAACAAAACAATTAAAAAAAAAAAAAAAAAAATCAACAGATTGAAGAAAGTTAATGTTGACTCTGTTAATATTTAAGGGAAAAAAAGAAGGGACAAGTTATACTTAAAATATGCTTCAGCAGAACCAAAATGGATAGTTATTAGGCCAGAAGTTGGAATTTCTAATCCTGCTAGGCCCTTTGTGGATTGCAATATCAGCTTTTTAATTGGCAGAGATCGCACTTTAATCAGGAACCCGTCAAACTACAGCAAACTACTGTGACACTCTCAGGGGCCAGAGCAAGGCAAGAGAGCCAGAGAGGTAGGCCCTCCAAATTAATGCAATTATCATTTAAAATACTGGCTAATATACTTTGAGTAGCATCTTTTCCACCTGTTCTCAATATGGGAGCTCTACAGATTTCAAGACCAAGGTAGTCAGCCAGTAGGTTTACTTAGAACCAACCTGACAGTCCTGATATTTTTAGAGTTCAAAATTAGCAAAATAGCAGCCATATTCTTTAAATGAAGAAAAATAGACAAAAATAACCTGATCCAAGCATCTCTCCAAGCAAATATTGTTGGTCTCCCAAAACTTGTGTGTCATGTCAGGCACTATTACTAGCTCCTAATGTCAACACAATCAAGCATACAGTATAATCTAGACAAAGATGCTGCTTTCACACTTGGCATACTTTCCGCACTACCCTCGATGCCACAATGGAAAGTATGATTTGTGACTCAGGAAAGTTTTATTAAATGGTTATATCAACTTCAGCGTTAAAACTGTGAAATGAGATTAAAAAAGGCATGCATGTTTTCTCTGATGATTTCCCCCATTCCTTTCAGAGGCACTGCCTTTTACCTACTTGTCAATTAACAATAAACAACACTGGAAATCATAAAAAAMCACATTTAAATATTTAAATAAACAATTCAAAACAAACTGCTTACCTGGATAGCCACCACCTTCCAGGGCATCATAATTGTTCAGGACAGGAGAGGCACTACTTGTAGTAGAGGAACTATCAAGTGCTAGGGAAGGAAAATAGTTTAACTTTAGACACGTCAGAAATGGCAAACTTTTGATAAATAAGAGACTGAGATTTATTTTCTGAAAGATTTTGATAAGAAACTGTCAAGAAAGATCCTGAAAAAACCCCCCACCACTTCAGTCCTAAGACTTGAAAATTATCACCACCACAGAGGAGAGGAAGTATAAYCACCATGATACTAAAAAACAAACAAGCACATGCCCAACAAATAGCAAGAGAGATCAATGGGAAAAGGACAAAAACAATGAAAAAGTTGTTTCTTGAAATAAAAAATATTTTTCTATTAACCCAAAACTTCTTTCTAGCCTACATCAACTGAAGACATACACATTTCAAAAATGATCTCTTCATGACTTTTTTCATAACTGCAAACAACAGAAGATTCTCATCATCTTCAGAGTGATTATCCACCACCCCCACCTTCAAGCCAAACTGACAAATATTTCATTCTTCGCTCCTTTCTGTATTAATTTACAGCTTGTTTTCCTTTCAATCTGAAGACTCTGTTTTCCATTATCACTGACAAGAGGTCTCAGCTTCAGTCAGAATAAACAATTACTTTTGGCTCACCCAAAAGTAAGTAAAAAGTAGCTATGTAGAAGTCAATACCAAAAGTTAACCAGGCAGATATAAAAAAGCACAATGAGCACATTTGTAGTTGTTAGTACTGAAGAGACTCCTATTGCTTCATTTTTAGTTCAGCCTATGCACAGATCTTGAATATCTTATTGTAAAACATATTGCAAAYAAAAAAATATTTAAAAACATCTCTTCCAATGCCATTTCACATTTCCAAAGAAAACGGGCCAAGACTACTACATCTGTTTTCTCCTTAGCCATGAAGTGTGATGGAAAAGAGTCCATTTAAGAATTAAGAAAAGAATGAAAATTATATATTTAATTTTTATAGCAGAACAGACTCGAAAAAGATTCACTGATACTGTTCTACTCAGAAGGATCAACCATGACCACACATCCCATTGCAAAGCTGAAAGTATTTTAAGGGAGAACTTAAGCGGCGGAACATTTGCGATTTGATGCCCCTTCAGTTGAGACTTCCAAGTAAAGAGACTCCTGCATATGAAAACATCACTGACATTTGGGACACAACACCACCATGGCACCATCATGACAGAATAGATTTTTGGGCATTTTGCCTTTAAAGCATTCAACTAAGAAATACAAAAACTATTAAAACCTCCATAACACTAACAATAACATATTACTTAGAGGAAAATTTAATACTATGACATTCATACAATCTTAGTTTTCAGATTCTCACTGTAAATTTCCTTTTTTTTTAATCCTGGAGGTTATAAAAGAACATAACTGCAAGATTTTATCTTTCTGTTCTAGAAACTGAAGGAAACAGCATTCATGACTGTTCCCTGCACAGGAACAGGGCTTTTAAAGCTTTGCTAAGTCTTACTACAGGAAAGTCAAAATACATTTTTGTTGGGTCAACAAAAAAAATTGAGAAGCTACACTAACACAAGGAATCAGATTTCCAACACTTATTTTTCATAAAGCCACAGGGACAGTCTGAGCTGGAAACCCATCTACTGCATCAGTTTAGGATTTGCATTAGCTCCTGGCGACAGGGCATAAAACAGGCTGCTGCTTATAAATCAGGTAGCCTCTATATTGAACCCGGGTGCCTTTTACGTTTTTCCACAAGATAAATTTAAATGCAATGATACCTCCAAGGCTACAGGCCTTAGTGGAGTACAGAACTTGCGAGAGAAAAATGGTAGGGAGCACGAAACTTTGTTTAGGGAACTAAGTAAGGCCAGAAAGGTTACAATTGATAAAAAAAACCCAAACAACATCTTTTGACAGAAACCTTSGCGTGGGAACCCAAGACACTGTTCTTAATTATGACCTGGATGTCATCATTGGTTTATTCCATTCTCCATAGAATTATTGTGAATACACTACACTAGTTTCACAGTATTCTAGGTGATGATTARATTATTTTAATAAAACTCTGAATGATATGGCACCAATTTTTTTCTGACAAGTTACGACATGAATTATAAAATTAAAGAAAAAGCTACAAAGGTTTCCTATTCCAAATCAATACTAAAAGCCAGCAGCAGCATATCAGCACAAGCTGTGTGCTGTTACGTCCATCTATCAACAAGAGTAATAGTCTAATATTTATCTCAAAAAGCTTTTTATACTGTTACCACTCATGTAGACAGTAAAGACTTCTCGAAGTTTGAAGAAAAAAAGTTGCCATAATTCAAGGAACTAAAGTGGTGAGAAACACTAAACTCACAAAACCAGGTCATTCTGACAAAACACAGGCAGAATCCTTGCAACCAAGTATGTAACATTTCAATCAATCAATCAGGACAAACTGATTCTTTAAAAAAAAAAAAAAAAAAAAATCAACAAACTTTCTAAGTTTTCCTACAAAGCAAGCAGATTAAAACTGAACCTATGTGCCTGTCCATACACCGTAGAAGGAGAAAAAAACCAGCACAGATTAATTTACTGTCTTAAAAAGCACGGTTACTACCTTTCAGTATTTACTTTACTACCTTAATTGTAAGAGTTCCTTATGCCTAAAATGAGAAACAAGGTAAGCACTGTTTAATGTAATGATACAAATGGCATCCGGTTGTTTAACCTAAGCAATTATGAGTCTAAGTTCTACAGCTACTTATTTTCAGTTAAAACCCAATGCAAATCAAGATATCAAAAATATGGGAGTCTTGGAAGTTGTGAATATTACTTTGTTAGATTCATAAAACATCTGATATTTATATGACAAAAAAAAGGGTTCTATTTTTTGGTCAGTACTGAACTTCTTTTTGTTTACTGAACTAGTAACAACTGGGAAACTTCAAATTAACTTGATGAGTCAGAGTGATGCTTTGTCTTAAAGGAAGAAAAAGATTCAGCAGATGGAAATATGGAGAAAACCTTGAGTAAGAAGAGAACGAGATACTGGTGTAAAGCTAAAGCCAACCTGCTTCCTCATCCTCCTCATCCTCTTCCTCATCATCTGAACTTGATGACAAGGGAGCTGGTGCAGAGCTAGCTTGATTATTAACATATCCACCATACTGCATGCCTGTGAAGTGGAAAGCACAAACATCAGAGTCAGACGGACAGGAAAGACGAGAAACGAAAGTCACAAATCATTGCATTAAAAGTGAGAGAAATTAGCTGTTCCAGAGAAAATCCCAACATGCAAAAAGATAAATATACAACCCTAGCAGCAGTTTTTAGTGGGCTAGCTCACTAAAGTATTAGTAGCACATGAAAGTTAGCAAAAAATTTTATATGTGTGTATGTGCATGTGTATCAGGAAGTTAAACACACACAGACTTCCTACAGATCTTCCTAATATCAGTTTGTCCAGTGGAGTACTTTCATAAATTAATATATGGAAATTAAGGAGTTATTTCCAGATAAATTCAAATTATGTTATGAAAATGTTTAGTCTTAACTTTTGCTTGGCACACCTGCCCCTTTTAAGACAAGGATAATTCATGTTGGAATTCTGTCAGAAAAGAGTGAAATATACTGTTGTTGCCACATGCCAGAGTACAAATACACATACAGAGAGCGCAACACAATCAGCGAAATTAAAGCTACCTAAGCCTGAAAATTTGGGTTGTCTTACATTTACATGAGTGCCTAAATTCGGGCTCGTAAGCACATAATTACACCATGCACTTCTAGTATCTGGTAACAATGCAACAGCTGTTACTACTGTCACCTCCACAGCACAACCTATTGGACTTCTGGGGGTTTTTATCTGTTTGCTTTTACAATATCTACTCTAAACATATGTGAACAATACACAAAGCAACACATAAACATACCATTTTAAAACAGAGTAAAGCATGCAGCAATGGCTTATAATTAATTTCCTACATTACTTGTTACTGATGCAATTTCAGCATCTCCAAGAAATCTTACATTTCTCTTGTGACAAGGCAGGGTTAGCAAGGATTTTAAATATGCTTTTAGTCAGGCAGTGACATGCTAAATAAATACAAGTGATCACTGTTTCTCTCTTAGCAATCTAATGGATTACTATGGCAAGAAAATATCCTAATTATTCAAAACTCTTCAAATTCTTGGGAGTTTAGGGTTTCTTCCCCCTATGGAAGTACTGTGGCACCCCTGAGTAGCATTCTTAACTTATCACTATAAAGCACTAGAGAAGCATTATGCATAACCTTGAAACCATCACGGTAAATAGTAATATCCCCATCCATGACTCCAATCAACTATATCAACCTCTATTTTATTTTAAATATGGGCTACAAATGCTGTTAGTTTCACAGCTTTTTCAAAAAGGGGTAGCAAATAAACCCAAGAGGAACACTTCAATTTCACTTAAAAAAAGCCCAACAGAATCAAGGTGAAGAGTATCTATTCAAATACTGGAAGTAAAAAGAAAACAAAGCAAAACTATATAACAACATTTTTGAGAAGGTGAACTTTCAAATAGAGATTAGTGGAAGAAAAGACTGACATATTCCTTTATCTAGTGCATTAATACTTGTATAATTCCAATCAAATTTCTCCGTAACGCAAGTAGTCACAATGATGAAGGAGAAATCATCCCAAGTGCAACTGAGGAAATACAGTGCTTCAGTTTTTCCACCCGGCTAAAACAGGGCTAGTCTGAGTGATTTCTGGTCCCATCTTTTATGATGTTTACAGGATGCACTTGATAAGGAGAATACAAGAAAATCATTATCTGTGCAAGAACAGACTAGAGCTAACAGACTACATCTTTTCTCAGGCCTGGGAGAACTACTGAGGAATAAGACAGAACAACTGCATTATTGTGAAAGAGAAAAAAAAAAAACACCTTAAAGTAATTAACATGCAAGTAAAAGGTAAAAAAAGGTCAGGATGACAAGAAGAGATTTACTGTAACAGAGAGAGTCAAAATAAAAGATGTGCATAGTGTAAGAGCCCAAAGACAGACCTCTAATAAATATCATGTGCATGGATAGGAAGAAGAATAAAAGGATATCTACCTGGGACATGTATGCCAATGCCAAAATTCCAAGCATGGGCAGACAAGAGAAAAGGACTGTATTAGTCATTCTATCAATGTTCCTTTGAAGCCTTCGGACTATTGTTTTGGAAAAAACCCAACAAAACAAGATTCTACTGCTAAAACTCCTCCTTTTCCAGCTACTGATCACATATGTTAAGGCTGCAGGTGTTTGGAAAAAATACAGGAAAAAGAGAATAAAAAAATATGCTAGTGACACAGAACTTTAGGAATTACGAACTGTGTCACTATAAATCCTGAGAAGACAAGGCTGGTTTGACTCTTACCAGCCTTATGAGTTTGCATAGATTTATTTTCATTGCCAACAGTACTACAAATTTCTGCCTTTAAGATACTCCTGTGTTGTGCTAGTACAACTGCCCAGTCAAAAAAATCTCCCTGAGAATAGATCTGGCTCAAAAATAACCTAGTTTAAAAAGTCATTTTCAGGTGGAGAAGTCTCCCATTCTAGTTCACTGCCCAGCAATGCCAAGAGTAGGCCAACAGAGCGGAGAAAGCAATTGAGGGCAGAAATGGGTGGTTGCAGACAGCAGTTCCAAGCGCCATCATGTGCCTCATGTTATTTTCTGTTGTGACAACTCAGCTCTGATTAGTATCTTTTACAGATTTGCTAATAATGTTAAAATCTCCCACTTTTAAAACTGCAAAAACTTGAGTCAGGTTGTTCCATAAATCTGGCTTAAAATGCAACCACATACTTTAAATCATCACAAATGTCTTGGACTGGAAATTTCTAAACCCTGCGATCAGTGATATAATCCCTGTGATATCATAATATTGCACTCTAAGGCTTTACCCACTATAATTTACAGATACCTAGAAATGTAGGTGGCAGGACACAGAAGATAAATTGGGATTATAACTCATGTGGCCTTTGAAATAAATCCACTATTTAGGTATTTTAAGTTCAATCACCCATACCTTGAAAGACTTTAAAACATAAAGTGCACATTAAATTTGTACCAACAATTATGTAAGATTAAATGGGCTTTAACAGATTTATAAGGTTTCTGTCCTGTTAGAACATAGCCAAATAAACAATCAGAATTTTTTAGTTCTTATAGGAATGTCCCAAGAGGCGCTTAAAACAATGAATGCCTCTTTAAAAATTAATTCCAACTGTTTCTTCAGAATGCTTTCACATAGACAATGGTATTCTATAATTAAAAAAAAAATAAATCTAATCTCTACATGAGAAACACACTTGGAATTCTAACCTGGACAAATATTCAGTACATGTGTTCTGTTTTTTCAGTAGGTTCATTTCCACAAATAAAATTATGACGTCGAGTTGTTAATTTAAAAAGTATTTTGAGGGTACATGACTTATTTCAGACTCCTCAAATGAAACTAATGAACAGTTTGAAGTCTTCCAATGATCATAAAACCATCATCTGAACATAGATGACACGTAAATGGATCAGATTAGATCAGTGCAAACTCCTGACAACTTATCTTCATACTGCCAACATATTGTTTTTAAAGTGTGCTCCTTCRGCTCCATTAACTTTCACTTAGTGGAAGCATTTGAATGTAGGGAAGAGTTCAGCAGCCACCGCACTGATCTGTAGCTGCTCTACCGGGTGTTCACACATTTCACAGGAATCACTTCCAAAACATACACATTGCACATCAAGGCAATCACAGTTAAACAGCTAAAATCCTTTTTCTCATTAGAAAAAGTTTGCAATTTATTTGGAAGATGAAGCAACGCTTTTTTCTAGCAAGCACACCTACATTACAAAGTCTACCTAGCATCAAAATCAACTATAAAACTGTGCAAGAGTTACAGTTCCAAAAATTKATATACTTTCCTTAAAATTGTACACTGTACATAGGACTTCATAGCAATGAACAATTATTTTTTTACCTGTACGATATACAGAGATGATTCATGGACAACTTATATTCTCCATTCCAGAAAAAAAGAGGAAATGGAGGAAAAGAGGTAATTTAGATATTTATGTCAGAGGATTTTGAAATTTAAGAAAAAAAAAACACGCTGTGACAATCACACACCATGCTTTTGACAATTATTTTGAACACTAGAGCTATGACATTGTTCTGGACAAAATTAATGCCTACTTCCACCCTTCACGCAGAGTTCTTTATCTGTAAGAATTTAAAATTCTGCAATTGCTAAGAGAAAACATGACCAAAAAAAATTCATGCGGTAAATTAAATTGGAATACTAGATACAGAASAAACATGTAACCATTAAGAGTGAAGTGAAAATATCAGTGTAAAATTAAATGGAATGAAGAAGGCTCAAGAGCCAAATGATTCTTGTCAAGACGCTGCCAACATCAGAATAGGAAGGAGCTACACAAAAACTCCTGTTTCCCACAAGAACTCTTGCAGCAGCTTTCCATGGGCATTTAGAGCTAGGGAATAAGAAAACAATTCTACCAGTTTGAACTTAAACTCATTGTTTCTGCAAAGAAACTACCAAATTGCTAGTTTACACTTCATTTTTCAATACAGACTAATTACAAAATTTAATTTTAAAACCTTCTTCTAAGAAACTGAAGTAGCAGCTTTTTAGAAGAATAAGGGAACTAAAACAAGGGGGTTTTGAGCAAGAGACATGTAAGACTGCCAACAACACAAACAAGGCAAATACAACATATGGACAAGGGAAATCAAACAAAGCACTAAAAGAAGCTAGAACCAAGGTAAAATAAAACACCACCGCTAAGGGCGCCTGATGAGATGAAAGAGATGTGCTCCAGTCAAACACAGAAAAGCAGCAATAGAACTTCCAGCATTCATGTGTGCATGTGGAACAGAGCAGAGGTCTGTACTGTAACCTCCCATTCCCTTTTAGTACCTTCCTGAAGGGCCAGCTCTGGCGACTGTGTAACAGATGGTGAAGATGGTGGCTGTGAAGACAGGCTTGGAGCAGGTGACCTTACTGATGATGCCACAGCAGAGGAAGCAGATGTTCCAGCTCCAGGCTTGCTAAATGGAACATTCTGGCTCACTGAGTGCACGGGCTGTGAAGAATCAATGCCACCTGAAAACAACAGCAGAAAGCAGGAACCCTTTGTATGTATGTACTTGCACAGACAATTACACAACACAAGCAATCACATTTGATTTCACAGTAACTACAACAAACAATACAGAACTTTAGAGAGATGCCTTCAAACAAGTATCTATGGAAAGGCTGGTTGCTTCTAAAAATTAAATACCTATAGCACTAAAACTCCATTACAATGAATAAATTACTCTGACAACTAACAGCAAAAAAAGGAAAGCATCATGAAGCTGCAGCTAATTTTTGGTACATCCTCACAACGTTATGCTTTTACAAGTTACTCTTCCCAGGTAAGTGGAATGTAGTCCACCTGAAATAGCTCCCCCTCAACATTGCTCCCACAGGCAGGAACCCTCATGTAGCAGACCAGTATTATGCCTCCCTTATCACTTTACAATTTGGGTCCTCACTTATGAGACCCATATTCCAAGCAATCTGTTTCAATCAACTCTGAGTACTCTGCAAAACTTCTGATTGGTTTTAAACATCTGGATTAGATATAATCTGCTTTAAAAAAAAGTCAGATTAATGCTTTGGGAGATTTGACATTGAAACTCCTATCACATAAGGACAACATAACTTCAATTAAGTTTGCTCTTAACTAACAGTTGCTCTTTGCTTATAAATTGAGAAAATTTGTATTATGATTCTTTCTTAAAAAACCCTGACAGACCAAGTTGTTAAAAATAAGAAAAGAAAAGAAATTTACCAAAAATACTCAGTAAACAAACACAGAAATTAAGCGAGAACAAAATTCACCATTTGTAGAGTACTTATTCAAGTTACAGAATTTGCTAGAGGACACACAGGTAATATTAACTTTGCTGCTTCTGCACACACAGCTGTGTAGCTCATACAGTCCCTGACTTTTCCTTGAAAAATGGAGGTGGTATCCCAAAGAACTTTATGGGCAAGTTGAGGTTTCCTTTAGAGGGTGAAGAAGCGGCAGCTTAAAATGATTCTTCTATTTTTCTTATTTACAGTCAAAATTAACAGCACACATTTTCATTATCTTAATGGAACTTTTACATATTTTGCAGTTTTCAAATACAATGTTGAGCATCCATACGGCTTTTCGCAAGTGTTATCAACACCAAAATTATGTATTTTTCCAATGTACACACAGAGCATTTTTAAATTGAAATGTACTTGCTACAATCTCTGCTTCTACACACTGTCTTGCAGATTTCCCATGGGAGTACCCGCACCTGTCAGCAGGAATGTTCTTATTAGAGTAACTACACAGCTTCTCAAGCAAGATGTGCCAGACGACAAAGGAAATTCTTTGCCACATTGCCATGCTTATCCAGGTTTTGTGGCAGAGCTGTTTGTAGGGTGACAGTATTTCCACATTTCAAGTCAATACAGCAATGCCTGCAGCACCAAGCACTGCTGGAGGGTGTGCTAAATGCTATGATGTCAGCGTCACATGTTCAAAGCCAAAACCAATTTACACCTGGATTAGCTGAAGATGTAATACCTTCCTGCCAAGTACTAATATCCATTCTCAAACAAAGGTTACCCAGTATCTTTCAAAATTACGTGAATCCTTTAAATATATTGTAAAAAAAAAGTTTTTAAACTCTGAGAAATAAAATGTACTTTTTTCTTTGCACAAAAGTCCAACCTGCAAAATTAAATGTTAAACTTTATTTGGTGACTCTGTAAAGGTTTTGAAAGCCGTAAGTAACCAAGACCAACGGAAACACTTGGACAAAGTTCATATCTAAAAACATATTGTTGGTAACTATCATCACATGAAACAAYCTCTGGTTAGAAAAACTATGCTACCACATTTTTTTAACTCTGGCCAATGAGAAGATTGCATTCTGTCAGTCATATAAGTACTGATCACTTTAGGATGGCTTATTTTAGCTCAAGACAAACCTGGACTGGACACCAGTTTAGAGTACAAGTTTTCCATCAGCTTATCCAGGACAAACACAATTGGGCCATATAATATTCCCATCAACTGATGTCATGAGAAGTATATAAACCCCATTCTCAGTGACACAGTATTTTCTGGTTTTCACATTCAACTCCTCTCACCTTCCATGTGCACTGAAGTTTTCCCTTCATGCCTTTCAACCATGAACATCTCTTGCACTGATAATGATCAAGTATAAAGATCTACATCTAAAAGGCATGTTACAGAAAGAATCTGCAGAATTGGACAAATCAGCAGTGTAATTCATCATTTTTTCCTATACACCATCAGAAAGTTGTCATTTAATTCCTAACTTGAGACCTAGAGATTGTAGTTAAAAAGTGTATCACCACAGCATCTCTCCTCAAAATTTCAKAAGAGACGCAAGAATCATCCTTTTTGAGCTGCTCCAGCTGTGAGCTTGATTTCCTGCCCTCACAACCCTCACACCCAACACAAAATACAATTTTCAGTGAGAGGTGTAGCCCCTCCCTGCAGCTTGTTTTTCAACAGCATCCTTTGCCCCTGACTTTCAGTACTGGCTGCACTCCTTCCCCTTTTTTCAACCACATCTATATTAGCAGATTTACAGGATTATAGCCTACATTCCTGTGGAACTGGGGCAGCAAGGACTTTACATCCTGATCTGACATAAGGTGAAGTATGCACAGGAGATAATGAAATTAGAGTGTCTCCTGCTCAAGCAGATTGTCCACCCAAGGATGCAAAGAAACCCATGCCATAAACACACAGAAGGAGTTCTCCAGCTCCCTCTCCTCAGGGAGGAGTCCAGTAAAATTTAGGCATCCTGGATGACATCCATGCTGGCTTGGAAAGCACCAAGAATAATCAGAGTACTCCAATTTCAGTGGAAATAAGCTGGAAAAACATTAAAGAAAGCTACTGACCTAGAAAGACAAAAAGGCTAAATAATACGAAGTATGTCATTTACACAGCAGAACAATCCTGGACAGATTTTTACCAACTGTTCTGCTGAAATACAGAATTTAAAGCTGGAAGAGGGTGATTCTGCAGGGTTAAACTAGTTGAAACCTCCAAGGAGAAAAACCCCAAATTAGAGATACTTATATTCTACTTTATTTATACTTCCTAACACAAAGAAAATTATTCTCACCGGCTATTATTCATCAAGAGCAGTCAACTTCCAGAAAAAAAATCCTCTTAAAATAAACTTATTTTCTTCTAATGAAATCTCAGCAAGCTTCAGTGAAAATGTTTCATCTATTTCAGACAAGGGCTGCTAAAGTTTTAGGAAAAGACTTGGTTGTAGTTCTATGTCCTTAGTACATACAGAAGTTCAGGGGTTTGATCTTAGCAGATTTAACATTCTGGGGGTTTTGCAAGGCCACACATAAAATTGGATTTTTAAAGCAATCAATTTAAGTTCAGTGATGATAACTTTTTTGATTCAAGTAGAAGACAATTCAGAAATAAAAAAACTTCTGAAAACTCTTGCCAGCCTAAGTTTCCTAAGTCCTGTTTGAACAYGCAATTTTATTAACAATACAACATTCATCTACATAAAGGTTTCATTTTCATCACAGGGAGCTCTCAGTGCTGACTTACAAAACTGCTTTTGAAAAACACATTAAAGCTGTAGCATCCTGACTGACAGACTTTCTACGATTTGCTTATTAATAATTCAAAGACTGTAAGGGGTCACCTTTCACAGCACAGGCAATGACAGCAAACTTACTGGCACCCTGACTAACAGGAGGATACTGTATCCAAGTTTCTTTACACAAACAGTCACAGAAAGCACACTGATGAATTGCAGTATATCCCTGGTTTTTTTTCAAGTACTTTTGCTAAAAACTGCACAGAACAGACAAATGTTTCCCATCATTGTTTCTTCCTGGAGAAAGCAGCAAGGATGAAACATTCAGAAAATTTCCTTCCAACAAATCTTTCATTATTTCCTTATGCTTCTTGTGTATGGTACTCAAGACACTTTCCAAGAACTAGCAAATAATTTTCAAAATCCAACTCCTTTTTTCAAAGGCTGCAAATAATTAGAATATTCGATATAAAATGACTCCATCTGAGAACAGTAAGACTGCACTGGTAAATTTAGAAAGCATATCAGCATCTCAAAAGTAAACCAATTATGCCAGGATCAGGCAATTATTATAGTTACTTTACAATTTTATTATTATGTATTTMTTTATAACTATTATTTATACAAATATTTTACTATCCAGATGTTGTAGTAATTGGATTTTTAATATATTTTAGACAAAGACGTTGAATTCTGAATTAAAAGAAGTCAGATATCATTGGAGTCAGTTTGTTTAGCCCCAGACATCAAAAATGGTTTGAAGTGTTCAAAATTTAGTAATAAAACTGTCCAGCTCTTCCTTCAGTCTCGCTATCAGTTGCTATCTTTATTTGCTTCTCGCAGTCAGGAAATACAGAATCATTTGTGTGCTGAGGTTGAACCAGGATTCAGAGGGAAGAGAAAAAAATTATTTTCCAGATAAATCAGTTCCAGAAACCCATCCACTGTGCAATGAAGCACAGGGCATGCTTCTATCAGCAGCTTGACAAGCTCAGAAAGAGTCTGAATGCGGTTTAACTATTGGTGCCTACAGTCTGGCAAACAAACCACGGACTGCAGTATTACTATGGTGTGACAGTAGCACTGGATCAGTGTTTATTTTCATAACTGCAAAGTGTGCATCATTACATAGCACTAACACAGCCAATTCTATCATTAGTTCTTTGAAATTCAAGTGTAATATTACTACTTTTTCGTGAGTCCATGTACTAACTCAATCACCCCCTGAAAAGCAGTACTGAATGGTTCAGATAAAAAACTATGGCTCATATTGCTCTTCACAGTCTGGTCAGCTGCACTGTCCCACCTTTAAAACAGYTGGTCCATACAGAAAAAAAATTGCTATGAACAAATCATTTCAAGGCACCTCCAAAGCAAATAAAACTACCAAGCATTGAAATTAAAAACTTCTGTAAATGAAACACTAACAGTTTGAACAAACAGTAATTTGTTTTCACATGCCTAGTGCATATTGTATTATTCTGGAATGACACCTGCATTCTGTCAAGTCCAGCTGCAGATTCTGAGCTCAACAGAATCAACTTTTTTGGCCAACACTTTAAACCTTCAGTCCTTGAAAGAATTCATTTTTATGCTCAATCATGAGATGCCATTAACTTCAAGAGCTTTTCAAGGAGCTCTCTATTTTGTTTTAAAACAGTATTTTTTTTCATGGTTTTAAATTATTAGAGAAAATCACACAGAGCACTCATTAGGACAGAATTCATACCTATTAATATTAAAACTAATAAAAATGAGCTGAAGATGACAATACATCCTAGTCTTGTGGGGGAAAAAAAAATATTGAAAGTAAATTCAAACTGTGGATTGGATCAGCTTCATTTAAGCTTAACAGCTTTTCCCAAACAAAGCTTTACCAAAGCCATATTCTTTCTGAAGGTTTTGGTCTTTGAAATTGTTTTCTTGTAGCTGTGGTTTTCTATGTTACACTATAATCTGAAATATCTAGCATCAAAAATGAAACATTCTACAGTTCTCTAATATCTCTCTTAGTAGAGAAAGCAAGCCACAGTCTGGCACAGCTTACAAGTCAAAACTGCATGAAGTCACAGAACTCCCAGTGCAGAAAGAAAATCAGAATCCTCTGCACATGCTATTGCTCTCTCAGCTGCAGAGCAAGATGTTTCAGTGTGAAGGTACTTCCACATCTCTAACCTCTTCCATGCTTCCTACTAAGTACTGCCTACCCCATGAACTTGTACTCAGTTTTCCTATAAAACAGAAGATGCAGCTACTAGCAAGGACTGAGTGTACTTGCCTTCAACCGGCACCTTCACAACTTTATAGCTACATCTATACTAAAACCATCAAGCTGCTGCTTACGAAAATCAGCTACAACTTCCTAACTCTTTCAAATGCTTATTGAAAATACTAATGAAAAAACACTCAATTGACTCCAAACCCACGTAGGTTCCACTTTTTTCTGAACTTTGTGAGAAGTGCACGTGTTTCATAAGATCCGATCATTACGATTATTAGAGAGATGCCTCTGCCTGAATTAAGGTGCAAATGAGACCATATGCCAAAGTCAATAGCATGAATTTTCTTTAACAGTAAACGTGAAGTAGAGAGAGACAGAACAAAACAGGAAAGACAGTGACAGAGATAGATAAAGATCCCACAAGAGAGTTCCTGGAAAGGGGAAGACATGAAAAATACATCAAATCCTGCATGCACTGAGAGGTTGATTCATGCTGAGAATGAAACAAGCTCCCGTATTATTGGGAGCTGCCCAATTGTGCAGGATGCAAGAATTAGAATGCACCATTACGTATGTGAAATGTTATCAAAGGAAGCAAAAAAGAAGGATTTGACAGTGTTTCAGGAATTACATATACGAGATAACAGCAATGAGTTATACAAACTAGATCTAATTTTTGTGAAGGAAATCCAAGCACTCGTGGTGGATGTGACTGCATGATACAAGTATACGGACACATTTTTGGAAGAGGCCGCCATAGAAAAAGTGAAGAAATACCAACATCTTCACAAACACATCCAGGAACTCGCAAATGTGGCAGACACTGCATTTGTGGGCTTTGCCCTTGGAGCACGGGGGAAATGGTACCACAGAAACCACAATCTTTGGAGGGCCCTGGGTCTCTCCAAGTCAAGGCAGGAGAAGACAATCCGGGCCCGGGCCTCCAGAGTGTTCTGTACTTCTGTAGATATTGTACGCATGCTCATGAGCAAACCATATGCTGTTTTATCACCTTAACTCACAATCAAGTTCCAGGAAATGCCATGGGCACAGGGCAGCCACCAGGCAGCTGACACCAGGCATGGATGGCACATGGGGACCACAACGGACTCATATCATGACATGTCACATATCATCCAGACGGGACAAAATTCACTGATTTAGACTGAGGTGGATGGGCTACCTGTACTTAACCCAGAAAAGGAACATATAGAAATTATGTGTTCGATAAATAGAAAGGTATCACCACCTGTGGATCCAGACGGTATCCCACTGGTCCTCTTCTTCTGGTCTTCTTGGCAGTGGGGGTCCCACARAACAGAGTTCAATGGGTTAATATATATTCAGGTGTATGTGGGAACATCCAAGCACCTCCCCTGGATGCAGAGGGAGTCTGTCTGTTACAAAAGACATTAAACTGTCTTTTGTAACACTGTGGATCTGTTGCAACACTGTGGATCATGTGCAGCCCTTTGGTGGAAAGCCTCAGAAATGATTCTGCGGGCACTCTGGGGGTCTTTGATGGTTTACGACCCCTTCTAAGACATGAAACTGCCTCTCACATCAGCATAGTTGAGCCAGTTATGCTCCATCAGAAGGGGTGAATACCCTCAGGCCTAAGTGTGGCAGTTGTGTAAGGGAGGACAATTGGCATGATAAAAAGTACCATCCTGCCTCCACACGGTCTGCTTCTTACCTGGCTCAAAACCCAGCTTGTAGTCTTCAGTGGTGGGTGTTCACCCCCTCTGTCTTATGTGGAGTGGAGGCTTCACCACCACACCCCCAARAACTCTCCTCCTCCCTCTGGGGAAAGAGTGTGCAAGGCAAAGCACCTTGCCAATGGCTGACTGTCATCATCGTTAACATTTCAGTCTCTCACAATGTTCGCTAAGGCAAAAATTAAAAAAACAAACCATGACTTAGAACTAAGTTCTCCAGGCAGAAAAGAAAAAAAGTATCTTTGCGATTAACAGACATATTTCAGAAATTACATATTCCTTCAAAATTGCATGAAAAAACTCCCTTCCAAGGCCACTCACATGAAAAACACACCAACAAACTAAAACCATTCCCTAAATAGTCTGTTTTCTGTATCTCTCAATAGAAACATGTAGCTGCTATTGTGAGGACTGTGGCAACCAAATTAGAAAAGCTTCAAGAATGAGTGACAGAATTCCAAATTACATTACAGAATTCCACAGTGAACAAGCACAAGCCAACAAAAGCACACAATTACTTATGTTTCCCAGACAAATGCGGAAGTTCAGTATCTTCAAAGTGATACCATACCTGTATTTATTTGGTTGTTTACTTTAGCAACCGATCCAGTGAGATTCCTGCTGAGGTTGTCTTGCACAGATGGAACAGTTGATAATGTTGTATTATATCCCACAGGAACATGCTGTTGAAGGGAATGAGGTACTGATGTACTCTGGTTAGAAAATGCATTTGTCTCTTTGAACTGTCCAGCAGCAGGTAGACTCTGGGAGGTAAATGTCTGCCCATACACACTGCCAGCAGCCACGGGAGGATAGGAAACATTAGGATACATGGCACCAGAAACCACAGGCATGGCGTAGTGATCAGAATTAAGGGGAAATCCCTGAGATGCAACTGAAGAGCTGATAGAAGTGCTGTAGTGATTATCAAATGCTGAATATGACTGCTGAGCACTCGTATGCAGGTAGGATGCAGAGGATATTGCTCCTTGAACAGGTCTGTCACTTGACCCCCCTGTATGGGGAGGAGTGGTGGTGTACAATTGCTGTGACTCCTGCGCATTCAACACATTGCTACCCACAGATGTCATAAGGTTCTGTGCTGGTGCTGAATAGTAACTAGGGTAGTAACTGGCTCTGTACTGATTATCCAGATGTGAAGCAGCAGCTTTATTGGGCACTTGGGAATAGTGTCCTGAAGGCGCACTGTAGTTTGGAAGATGTGAGCCATAGCCAGAGGGAAACTGCATCTGACTCTGCATAGGACCTGAAATGAAGAGAAAACATTGCAAATATTAAAGGTATATCTGCTAGTAGTGCCAATGGACTCTTGCTCTTGAACTAACAAGCGACTGCATTCTTCTTGTTTTCTGTCACTATTTTTGAGTTTGATACCCATCAGCAGAGAGAGAATAAACCAAGTATAACACATGCAAATACAGTATTTGAAGTAATTTACATACACACTGAAGTAGCAGAAAAATGGACTGCTTCCATTATTGAAAGAGGTTCCCATGCCAAGACTGTCTGCCTCTTGTATTTTGAATATTTTTAAGACCTTGTAGGAGGTTAATACTTAAACAAATAGTGAGCAACAGTAAGCACCAAACTAATGCTTCTATGTGTTTGAACACAAGAGTACACCTTACAGAAACTGCCTGAATACGGAAAACGAAAAGCTGCAGTATGTCAATACATAACAATATAGATATTCTTCTTTACAAATCTTCAATATAGTGACCAAGATAAAGTGTTGCAGGGCAATTATATTTGTCATCTATGTTCTTCTGTATTATGTTTTCAGGAACACTGAYGTTTCTGTGAAATTACAGAGCATTTGACAAGGCACGTCATTTTCGTTTACTACCTGATGCTTACATCAGGTGTAAGAGATGTTGATTTCAGAGAAACTGACCTCTGTTATCACTGCAACCGGTTGTGCAACATTAGAGGTTAATTACAGTGGCCCAGCAAGGGTCAAACAAGTGCTTGCTTGCTATAGACCAAATGTTAACTAGGTCCGAACTGACTTTCTCAATGCCAACTGCTCAATGGTAAATCGCGAAGTTCTTCCTCACATTCTTTTCCTTAACCCTACTTTTATTTCCTAGTGAACCACAAATGCATTTACCTGGATAACTCACTTTCTTAAAATTACCACGCTCTGTTGCTTACATCACACAGAACAACTACAGTGTTATTTCCCACTGCTTGGTCAATAAAACACAAACACAGCATTGGCCCACTCACAAATTAAACAGCAGCTGAGGTAATAATGAATACATGATTCCCCCACTTATATTTATAATGATTACAAAACTTAAGTATTACTTCTCTTGTCTTAAAATTCTGAAGAATCACTGTTCTCCAGGTAACACCCAGATGTCCTATGATTAACTTGCAAGGCAATTTTAATAATGAATTTGGTAATGGACCCCTGTAAGCAAGGACCACACTGCCCAAAACTGCTTTATGACAAAATTAAAAATGCCCTTCCATAACTGACAACGCAGGAAGTTGAGCAGAAGACAAAGGAACTAAAAAAATGCAGAACAGCAACTTGGACTGCTGGGTCAAAAGACAGGCACTTCAGAGAAAAGCGAAAGGAGCTTAAAAAAAATTACATCTCGAGTTTTGAGGAAAGCGTGTAACTATGATTCTGATTCACCTTCTTCAAAAGGTGAAAGCAGCTTTATAGAGCTTCGTAGTTTTGTCTCCTTTAAAGGAAAATGGTTTTGAGTTAGTAAGTTATTAACAGCTACATAAACTTTGCCAGACTTTTGATCTGCTTTTTAAAGTCTGAGAAAGTAAACCCAAAAATACACTAATAACTTATGTGTGTCAAGGGTTATTGCTTTAAGCAGCTATGTCACCTAAGGTGGCAAGAAAAGTTATTTTATCTGACAAGTCTGTGCATTTGCTTTACTAATGCATGCAGAAATTAAATAACTGAGCAGGTATAATTTAGAAACTGGTCTAAGAGCACCTGACTTCTAAATAAAAGTTTGCATATTAAATCATCTACTGCAAAGTCTTCCAGTATCTTAGCTCTTGTTTAAAAACACACACCATAAATAGAGAGATGAAATCACCAATATAAGATATCAGTCTCTACATTATAGAACGCAGAGTCCTTTTTATTCACATTTTTAAGTAGAAACAGCTATAAATTTAAATGCACACATGAAAACCTCACTGAGACAGACATCTGAAAAATTGTATTTTTGATTTTTTTTTTTTTATTTCAAACTGCAGGTCCTTTGAAAGCAAGTTTTTCAATTACAGAAGAAAGATTATTCCCATTACCAGAAGTAAGCTTTTTGTCCATTTGAGTACAAAGAATGTGAGTAGAAATTAATTTTTGTACTGCAATTAGTAGCTGAAGACTAAATAATTGGACCGTTTTCAACACTGGAAATCAGAATACATCTTCAGTGTCATTTTGAAATCTGGTTAATCGCACGATCTGTCCTCATGTCTCAGGTACTCTACATTCCTTCCAAAACACCTGACAAATATCCCAAAAACTTCCATGAAAGGAGCTGAAAACCTTAGCTGTACACAGGTGTATTTCTAAAACATCATGTCTATAATGAAAGCAGTGAACCTCTCCTTCTATGGACAAATGAATACTTCATATAACATTATAATGTGTAATTACACAGACATTGACAGATGAACCCAAAAATCTTAATGCTTTTTAAGGGAGGAGGGAGCCACCACACACAAAAAAACCACCAAAAAAAGCAGCAGTGCTATGGGTCTACCAGTATTCGGATTAGTAAAGCTTTGCTTGTCAGTGCCATGTTTGGTTTTTATGTCCATGCATTCCCTCAGCTGCACAATTTAGCCACCTGCCACATACCCTACCTACATGTAGTCTATGTATGCTACAACACCACACTTCCTTTCTATCCAAAAACAGCTGTTAGCTGTCTGAAACTTTTAACATCCCTTTACCCACCTCCAGAGAAGACTCCCACAGCCTCCTCACGTGTCCTTTACTCCATGGGGAGGGGGTAGCACCGCCGTCCCTTGTTTACTGCTGGCAAACAAACCAGCAGATCGAGTCGCTGCTGAGCACTCACAACAGCTCAGCTGCAGAATTGAGGTCTACTCCTTCATTCACACAGCTTCCTATTTTCACAAAATATTCTGGGAATTCCCATCTTTCACATCTCTATTCTCTTTCTTGAAACTAACCAAAGATCCAAAGTCTGAGGAGGGATGAAAAACAATGCCAAATAAGATAACAATGAAAATTTTTGCTTCCAAAATGCCAGTAGAGATACCACTGGCAATCTTACAAACCAGTTGTAGACAGTACCAGACAAAAGTCTTCTAAAGAGCCATGGGAATTCAATACAATTATCCTCTCAGTGTTACATYTCAATACATTAAATTGTTAGCTCTGAAGTCCTCCATCACTACTGAAAAAATACATCATCTTTCAGTACTGATTTAACAAGAACCATTTTGTTATGCTGAAATTAGGAAATAGGTCATTTTCCTCTTGGATACAAAGCCATTTGTAAGACTACCACAATAAAAGCTTCTCAAACTTCTAAGAGAGAAGGAAGAAAATAATACAATACACACAAGAAGCTAATCTAAAAAAACTAACAAAACAACCACCCCTAAGTTAAACTAAAACTGAAGCCTCCAAGGATTTTAAATGGATTTGGTCATCGAACCAGGCAAAACTTACTAATAACAAAGCTGAACATCCTTTTTAATACCATCAGATGTACAACAGGCTGCTTGCTTCCTGCAAAAAGCAGACCCTCTTCCATCAGATCGCAGCAACTACCAAGTTTTACCTGAAAAATTCACGTTTTGTGAAATTAAAACAGAGCACTCTAAACATCTGAAAGGATGCGCTAGTGTTTTCTTTCAGCYAATACAGAAATAACTCAATTCACTTCGGTATCTTACCTTTAAACTTGAACTCCACTACAATRACATAAAATTAAACTTCAAAAGCAATGACAACATTCTTTGTGAAATTCAGTTTCGATCAGACAGAACAGAAATTTCCACTACACTCTTCTTCTCCTTCTATTGCAATTAAAAAAGTYTTATAAGTTCAGGAGATTGGTACTACAAGACCAATCTAAAAATTGTGGAATGCTATTGTTAAATGTCATGAAATGAAACATTCCGAGTTATTGACTAAAGTCATCAAAGAACATCTAAAAGGAACACAGAAGCCGAAGTTATACAACAAAAATTCAAGATTGTTATTGAACAGTGGATAAATTTCTCAGAATTGAAGAAAATTGTTTTGCAGAAAATCAATGGCCTGAGCCCTGGTTCCACACAAACTGTTTCTAACAGTATTAGCAGCAACACAGAGTTAATTAATTAAAACAAGAAATAATGKCTCTTTAAAATTACTATTTCATTCAGCTAAGAACACAAAGAGAAAATATGATGCCAGCTTCTATTTGTTTCTGTAAAACACACTTCCAGGTTATTAATGCTGTAGTAGCTGTGTCCTGATAATGACATGGTTTTTGATTAAAAGCCATATAAATTGGCATTTTCTGAACAATTTTTACAAACCCCAGCACTACAATACCAGTTTGGACACAACTAAGGCATCAATACCTCCTTAAAATCTACCATTTAATTACCTTCCTTTTCATTCTCATCAGTGACAGCTTCAACACCTACTTTATAGGCATTTAATTGCTAAGCACTTAACTACACCTTTGGACATGAGAAAAATTCACGAGTAAAAAATTTTGTAGGTCCCTATTYTGCATACTGATCCTTTCAGAAAAAACACCTGTGCGGAAAACAGCCTGACTACAAAATAAAAAATTTTAACAGTATGAGCTAGAACTCTGTGCAAATAAGAGGCGAAATTTGGATACCAAACAAACATTACATGGAGAAGATGATCATACAGGGATATTGAAGAGTTAACGTGGTGTGTCAATAAAGAACTGATTTTATAGCGCACCAAATTAAAAACGCGGAAGTGTACACTCATTAGTTTCATTCATAGCACCGTCAGTCTCACTGCCTCTCCACCTGAAATGGGAGTCAGTATTTCGTGACTTCAAACTATTCTGCCTTTGTTTTTCAACAACCCACATTTCCCTGGTCCCATGTTGCTTGTTCAACTCAAATCCCAAGATCCAGTCGTGTGAACGCCTTCCCACCTACTACTTTTAAGTTCAGACAGCTACGAAGTGAGTACTCTCGCCCACAAGACGCGATTTTCTGCCCATTCTCACGCACGACAGCCAGCACTGAGGCCTGGAGGTGCCTCGGCCTCCAAAGCCTTCCTGAAACGCCACGAAACAGGCGCCACAACAYCGGGCAGACCCAAATCCGCGAGGAGAGGAAGGCGCGGATACCCCCTTCCTCGCCTCTTTAGAGRAGCGGGAAGAGCCTGCGCCTTCTCAAGTTCTTTCCGCACACAGCCGCGGCGGCCCGCGTCTTTGCCGAGCGGCTCCGGCGCGTCCGGCTGCCTTTCAGCCAAAGGGCTTCGCTACGTGCCGGATCCGCCGGGCCCACGCCCGCCCCCCGGGAGGAAGGAAGAGCGCGCAGGCCCCCGGCACCCACAAGGGCCTCACTCCCTGCGGGAGCGGCGCAGCCCGTCCCGGGGACCCCGCGGGCGGCCTTTCCCCGCCCGCCCGGGCCCCGCGCAGGCCCCTCACCGTTCTGGCAGCGCGGCGCGCCGCTCGCAGGGGCCGCGGCCTCCAGGGAGCTGCCGGGACCGCCCGGGGAAAACGCGGCGGYGGCAGCAGCGGGCCGCGGCGGCAGCCCGGCCGGCGCGGACATGGCTCCTCGCAGCGCTTCTTCTTCACTCCGTCCCGCTCCCTCCTCCTCTTCCGCCTCCTCCGCCGCCCCGATCACAGCCAGGCGCCGAGCGAGGGTCGGGAGCCGCGGGAGGGCCCGAGCGCCGCGCGCGCCGTCGCGGCCCTGAGCGCCGCCGCCCACAGCGCCCCCCGGCGGCCGCTCCGCCCTGAGGCCGCGCCCCGCCCGGCGCTGCTCTGCCCGGCCGCGGGCCCGGGGGACGGACCGAGCGGCACAGCCGGGCCCCGCACCTCGGGAAGGGCTCACCGCAGCCGCTCCCGGCGGGAACGGTCCCTGTGCCGGGGAGGAACCGCCAGGCCCRCTTAGTCTCTGTGTGGTGGGGCCGCATGCCCCATCCGTGACCTGTGGGTGTGGGCGGACAGGCCGGGGGAGGGTGAGGAGAGGCTCCAGGAGGGTGATTCTGCCCCTCTACTGGGCCCTGGCGAGGCACACCTGGAGTGCTGTGTCCAGTTCTGGGCTCCTCAGTACAAGGGAGAGCTCCTGGAGCAGGTCCAGTGGAGGGCAACAAAGATGATTAAGGGACTGGAGCATCCCATCAGGAAAGGCTGAGGGAGCTGGGCTTGCTCAGCCAAGACAAGAGACAACTTAGAGGAGATTTCATCAATGTGTATAAATATCTAAAGCGGGGGTGCCAAGAAGATGGAGCCAGGCTCTTCTCAGTGGTGCCAAGCAATAGGAGACAAGGCAAAGGGTGGAAACTGATGCACGGGAAGTTCCACCAGAACACGACGAAGAACTTACTTACTGTGCAGTGACCGAGCACTGGAACAGATTGCCCAGAGAGGGTGTGGAGTCTCCCTCACTGGAGATACTCAAGAACCATCTGTATGCCATCCTATGCCATGCGCTCTAGGATGGCCCTGCCTGAGCAGGGAGGTTGGACCTGATGACCCACTGTAGTCCCTTTCAATCTGACGCATTCTGTGAGGCTGCTCCGTGTCCTTGCCTTGGGGCACAGACACATACATGTACAATACATACATCTCCCATCATTTTGCCTAAGTGAGACWTTTTTGTCTGTATAGGTAACACATGCTATTTTAGGAATATATGTACTCTGGAACACGCAGAGGTAATGTATGTGCTCTCCACTGGGGAAAAGGCCTCACAAGGTGAGGTGAGGTGAAAACTCTCCCTCTATAAYTATTCTTGTACAGACAGAAAAGCCTCAGTGAAATGGGGTGAGCTGAGGCAAGGCTTTTCCTTCAGTGTTAGGAGTGCACACTGTATTCTGTCTCCAGTGTGGATATGTGCTATCTATAGAGACAGGCCTTCACAAGGAACAGCGAGGTGAGATAAGGCAAGGCTTTTCAGTCTCTGTGCAGAATATATTCTACATATTCTCTAAACTGGAAGGCAAGTGTTGGAGAGCCTCTGCCGTGGTTTAACCCTAGCCAGCAACTAAGCACCACACAGCCCCTCACTCACTCCCTTCCACCCCATCTGGACAGGAAGAGAATCGGAATTGTAAAAGGGAGAAAACGCATGAGTTGAGATAAAAATAGTTTAATAATTAAAAGGAAAAGCTGCACAAGCAAAGCAAAACAAGGAATTCCTTCACCATGGGCTGGCAGGTATTCAGCCACTTCTGTGAAAACAGGACTCCACCACAYGTTAATGTTAGTTGGGAACACAAAAGCCATCTCTCTGAATGTCCCTCCATTCCTTCTTTTCCACCTCAGCTTTATATGATGCATGAGCCATATGGATTGGAATATCCCTTGGGTGAATTGGGATCAGCTGTCCCAGTGTCCCCTCCCAACTTCTTGTGCACCCGCAGCCCCCTCGCTGATGGGGTGGTGTGAGAGGCAGAAAAGACCTTGACACTGTATGAGTACTGCTCAGCAGTAACAAAAACATCCCTGTTTTATCAACACTGTTTCCAGCACAAATCCAAAACACAGCCCACACCGGCTACTGTGAAGAAAATGAACTCTATCCCAGCCAAAACCAGCCCATCCTCCCCTGTTGGCTGCCATTGACAAAGGATTTCCATTCAATTTAGCACTTTCTACAGTCGGTCACACACTAAACCATACTAATTGTGACTGTCTTCTCTCAGAAGAACCTGTCATTCACTCAGACACTACTCAAGACTGAATTAATTGCTTGGGTTATTTAATTAATTATGCACAAAAGTCGAAAGCACGATAATATACTGGTGATTATATTGTCAACACTAAGTCCAATGACTGACTGTATTGGAAAGTTTCTCAACCTTCACACCCTATCAAACTATGAAGAGGTGTCTTGTGCCGGCCTCCATTAGTCCTTTGACAGATTGTGGATTCATATCTGAAAGAAATAGTTTCTTCTCCATGACCTAATAAGCTAGGGCAAGAAATAAGGGGTTCAAAATGAAACAACATTCATGTGAGCTATTAAGAAATAAACATTATCTTTAGATTCTAAAGGACTAAGGGGAATGGGAATGCTGTGAAGAGTCTTAGTAGGGGTTGCAAAACATTTGAGAATCAGACTGTCAACTTGCTTTGGGGCAAGTGACCCCTTGAAGTCCCTTCTGGGGCTCTATTATTCTGACAGGGTTAACAAATTCTGCTGTTAAAGTTGCTCTTCCTTCTTTGTAACCCGTGCTTTCCTTCCTTTGTAACCCATACTCCATCCCACAAATAGTACTTCTGAGAAATGAGTGCACGACAGCAGAATAATTCAGAAATATGGACAAGCAGTTGTCTTTTCATTCTCAGTGCTGTTTCAGAAGGCATGTAACTGCCTCCTTGTACTACAACTATATTTCGTCACAGCATGCAACACATATGAATCTGTGTTTTGACAAAGGTTTTTCCTTTCCAAAGTCTCGTTTCCCTAAGTCCTGGTACTGTGAAACCATAAATATATCCTATATCACAATCTTTGAAAATTACACATCAATTTATGATCAAGCAGAAGTAGTTATAGATCATTGTGCTAAAAGCAAAAGGAGATAACTGGGAATTTTCCCTTGTTTTTTTTGAATGCTTTTACAAACCATTTTACACAGCTTAATCAATTATTTTCTACAAACAATGACACTGTGGTTAAACCCATTAATTCCTAGGAAATCCAGATAAGTTGGCAGCTAGCACACAATCCCTTAATGGATATCCACCATAAATTCAAACCCATTAATTTTGTTTTCCTCATTTATAATGAATCTGAAAGCATTAGCAAGAAATGAGTATTAATGTCTGTTGTTTATGCTACCATGCAACAAATAACAGTGGAGCTGTCTCACCTAGGCCATTGCTTCCACATAGTCTAGCAACAAGCTTATTACAGGAGTAATAAATTCTTTGGCCAGTTGATGAGACTTAATTACTAATAGATTTATTTTGACCTTTGGTGGAGCAAACAATGACACAAAAAAAGTCCCTCTGCCATTTGGGTTTGTAGAACAAATGTGAAAGTGCATCTCATTACCCATGATCTGGTAAATGAGGCATTAAGTGTACAAACCTAAAAAGAAAAAGTTATTTTTACAAGGAGGAAAATCTGGAAACGAATCATTATAAATTGAGTTAGAAATAATTTTGAGCTTTAGCATAACTAAGCCAAGTTTCTTCCACTTTGTCACACATTTCAGAAGGTGAATGACAAAATTAGGTGCCTTTATAATCTCCATCAACAAAATGTAGCTATGGGTCAGTCTAGCTCACTAATAAATTTCTAATTATTGTCCTGCATTTTTAACAGGAACTGGGCCACTCCAGTGCAAACTAATAAGGCTTCACACTTTCACAGCAAGAGCTTCCAATTGCGTCAACATCGTTGTATTTGAGTAAGTTGCCTCTAGTCACTGCAGTRTGGTTGCTTTCCAGAATGAGAAAGGCAAAGCAAGACTCTTGATGTCACTATGAAGTGTGCCTCTGCTCGGGCGACCTCTGCATCTGGCTGAAGGATAAATCCCTGCGTCTGCTGGGTGAGATCTATGCTGTACTTCATTTGCAGCTGGCTAATTAGTAGAAGACGCCCCAGGGTAGTCATGCTCCACTTAAAATAAAAATCTTTCAAACTCCTAAAACATACCAGAGAACAAGATATCAGTTGTGATGCTGCTCAGTTTTCTTACACATGTACAGATTTACTTCCCATGTAGTTTATTTTATTAATTATCCAGATAACTCCAGAAGAGTTTCATGTCTTAGCAACGAGCAGGACTTCTGTTTGTCTGCTTGAAGCACTTGAGCTGTGCTTAATTTTTGTGGTTTTCTTTTTCCTTTCCCTTCCTTTTTTTTTTTTTTTTCCTGTGGTATTTATACCTGCAATGGAAAAGGCTCAGAAAGCAGCAGGATCTACCCAGCTGTGGTTTCACCAGCTCTACAGAAAATCTTACACATGCACACTTTATTTGGACATCACATTTACCAGTCGCTGTACAGATGATAGGATAAAGGGATCTGCTACTATCAACCTAATGCTGGTGACCCAGCCACCTTTGACTACCTTGGCGTCAAGAACAGGCTAATTGTCATCATGCTAGACTGGCTGTAAATGATGTAAAAGAATGATTTAGYTCTTCTCTGGACCAAGGCAATGAGCTCTGCTAACTGCTACAGCTAATAGTTGCTGGATGCAGCTAGTCATTATGGCCTTTGTGTACGAAACTAAAAGTCAGAGCAGTTGTTCCATTCTGTAACCCCTAACAATGGATGTCATCTCTGCTCATAGTCTAGTCTATAATTTCTGTGATACCTCTTCAAATCTGGATATATGACGTAAAGTCTGTCTTATACTGGTATTCTTGATTGGCAATTATGCCTAGTAAATCTTTTGAGGATACAGTGTAGATAAACACATACATCTATATCTAGACTTGTAATATTCCTGGGTGGTTTCATCAGCTGCAAACTTCAGTCTATGACAACAGTACTTAGAAATCACCAGGCAAGCTATGACTAAGGAAGAATCTCAGCTCTATCCAGAGATCTAAATATTTTCATGAAATTGTGTCCAAAGGGAAGCTCTAGCCACAAGCTTTCGTATGACTTTGGGGCACAGCTAAGCAAAAGCAAGAGAGTCTGGGAGATTTCTGCAGCAGATGTGCCACATCTCAGCTGTAGAGGCATAGTGATGCTGGGATCCAAACAGGCTGAGTTTAAGCTGAGTTTAACCTTTTCAGTCTTCAGCTATTAAAGTTTTATATTTTTCCAGTAATTTTTACAAGACCTGTAAAACTAATAAATCCCTGAAAGATCTTTTACTCTCTGGCAGTTTGATATTTCATAGGTTTTCCATTAAGAGGGAACAATGACTCATCTAAACCACTGGAGCTCCCTTCTTCCTATGGCTCCAGGTGTGCCACTTGCTCCCAAAGCAAATCTTGCCGTTACTTCTAAAAGAGAAACGCCCTCCAAATATGAGAACTTGTGTCCAAAAATAGTTTTCATGGATGTCTACGTCACTGGTCCCCAATGTATCTTTCTTTACATAGTCAGTAAGAAACCAACAGACCCCACCAGAAGACTCGGTTCCTCCTCTACATTATCTGACTGCGCAGGMTCCGCTGTCTATGCACATCACGGGTCTTGAGGAGTTCAGTCACATGGCAATACCCTTGGCTTCAAAGGGTTTCTCATATGAATGATGGCAATGAGATAGGCTCATGTGAACTGTGGATCAAGCCATCCAAAACTTAAAGAGAAGATAATTAAACCATTGAAGCACACTTAAAAGTACTATGTTGTGGATTAGCAGCTCAATGCTGTAAACCTCAAGGACTTTGCAGTAACACTTTAGAAACTCTGGGTTTCTGTGTGCATTTGAAACAACATAAGAAGCTGAAATTGCGTCTATCCTTATCTGGGGAGAATCCTGTCCTCTGAAACTAATTGAAAAATTCCTCTCACGAGATGTTTTGGCAATATGTGGGAAGCTTGTCATGCCAATTAAATATCATGGACAGTGGCCGACCAAGGCCAGATCCTGCACTGATGGCCTTTGCCCTCTTGTCAGAGTAACTGGAGGAGGCACATGAAGCTCTGCACTGGTAGATAAAACATTTCTCAAAGGCGTCATATGAGCTGACATATTTTCCCTCTACAGTTGCAGTACCCCATCAAGTGCTACTTACTTCGGGTCAGACTATTTTCATGAGTAGCAGTGCATTGTTTTCAGCTAAGGAAACATGGAGAACGATTTTCAATGTGCAGAAGAATAAATAAATACAATTGATAAATACTCAAATATTGATTCATATAACATTATATGCATGCAAAAAAATTAAACAGCAATGATCAGTTTCATTTTCAAGCACAAGCTAAGTAGTAGCATTCATAAAGAAAGATATGTTTATTTATAATCTTTTCAGACATGTAAACTGCCCATCTAAGAAAATACTTCTGTGCTTACAGTTGCTCTGACAGCCTTACCAGCTTTAAGTTTTTTGAGTGGTGGCTTTTTACTTTTCATAGCTTGTTCCCAGCTGTTGCTTCCTAATTTAGTTTCATTTTTCATTGTGGGTGAAATTCACATTTTATTTTTACACCACTGACTTCTGTTGAAATAAGTGGTGGCACTTTAATTTCGAATTCACTGAAACAGGAGGAAGTGGGGTGASCACCTCTGTTTAGCACATCTTTTGCTAAGACTGCAACATTTATTACCCCACAGCACAAAATTTTAAAAATAACCATAAAAGTCAATTACTTCCTTTCAGTAATAAAATGCCTACATCTAAATATTTTTTCTAACATAGAATGTAAATTTTCATACACAAAGATCAACTTACTTTTGGTGTGACACTTTYGCTTTAAAAAGAAGTGAAAGCAGGTCTTTTCTACCTTATCTTTTAAGAGCAGCTTGTGCTGTGTGGTTTCACTTTGTACTAGAAATAGTGCAGATCCAAATCACACCTGCGGGAACCATTTTGTTTACAGAAGAACAAGAAGCACAGTTTTTGGGCATTATTTTATATGGCAAACTATTTTTCTGTAGATGATTGCTATGACTTTGGACAGCAAGATATTGCTGCTTCTTAGTCCATGGTGAGAAACATCTCCATTTTTTCTCTCCCTCTGACCTCTATCAAATTGCTTTCATTATAACTAAGACCCCAGTTTGGGGTCAATTATAGAAGTAGATGAACATTTTGCTGACAAATTATTTACTTAGCTGCAAACAAAACAGCTGTGGCCTGAGACCATTTAGAAATGTGATTAAATATTTTCAGTTTCAAAAGTACTTTCTTTAGCATTTTGCCTGCTGTATAATGCAGTATAAAGAAAGGTGATGAAAAGACTGGTAGCATGTGAAATGCAACTAAATGATTCGTATTGAGTTCAGCTCCCCTGACTGTTTTTCTCCTTGATGTCCAAAAGCCTTTTTTTTTAATATCAGTGTGGCTCCAAAGATCTGTTCATTTATTTTCATTTTGGACAGATGATCAAACCAGCCATTTTCTTGAATTCCTTTAAGTGTTTAAACAAGTCTTGTGCTTCGGAAACTTGTCCAAAGTTAATCATGTGTCTAAGTGCCTTCTAGATTAAGGATGTTAATCACATGTCTGAATGTGTAGTTTCTGAGGACAAAATACTGCCAGAAAAATCAGCTGGACAGGCCCCATTCCCCAAAATTTCTCGTTCCTAAGAGTGGGCGATTATGTTTATAGGACATAAATTAACCTGACATGTTCTGAGGTCTCTGAAAGCGGGAGTAACTCACATGTTTGCCCCTGAGAGTTTGGAGTTCTTCAGGAAGCAACAAATGCCATCATACAGGAGTGTTTTTTCCTTCTCGGCTATTTTTCCAGCTCTAAGCTAGACTTGAACAGGGCAACTGGGGTTAAATGTAGCCTTCCTGTTCAAAATTTCATGCTGTTAACTTCCTATGGCTGTGATGACTTCTGTTGCTCTTGTTGCACTGTGTTTGCTTTTCATACATCAGTGTTGTGTCACAGGACCAAAACTTTTACGTACATGTGGGGTGGACAAAGCAGAGAAATTGAGGGACCTCTTTTGTCTACTCCTTGGAGACCCGTGAGCAGCTGAGAAACCTGTGCTCAAAGGTTTTATTTTACTATTCCCCAAGTAAACACATTCATGAAGAGAGCTGGTCAAGCACAGGGGGGACCATAAGTAAACTGTCCTCTGAGAATAGTTCCAGGCATTTGCATTTCCCAGCTCCAGGAGCCATTACCAAGAAGGATTCTGGTAGCTTTGAACATGAAACTGTCCCCAGGAATCATTTAATGTGCTGAGGTCATTAGTTCTTAAGGATTTCAATTAGAAAAAGCACTGATTTTCAACAAATGGCAGGGAATAATCCTAATTTTTTTAAATGAATTTTTTTAAGTTGATAGTATATTTTCAGAATTTAAAAGATATTGTGCAGTTTACAGAATTTTTTTTCCCCCTTCCATTAGCATATAGAACGTCAGAAGCAGTGTAAAATATGGCACGATTACTGGCGATCATATAAGAGGAGAATCAGTAGGATGTCCCAAATTTGAAATAATGTTTGAACCGAAGCAACATCATCAGTGAAACTGGTTACTAATAGTGTATAGGGGCTTTTATTTGCCTAGTTTGACAGATTGCACAATACTTCAGAAAAAACTGATTGCCCTGCAATCTCTGCAGCAGCTTGCTTTCACCTCACAAAGACTCCAGAGATAATCCTGCTCCCTTTGTGCTGCACTGTGTTCTTTGGGCTTTGAGGAAAAATCAAGAGAACCAGTTTAGATTTAGATTTAGGTTTAGATGGGATTTACTCACCTGGGAGAATACAATACAGGTAGGGAGATAGGCAGAGGGGATGAAGAGTTTTTGTGGCTTCAACATCGTATCAACACTTAACATGTTTCTAATTCATTCTTTAGACTAAAGAGATATGCAGTTGTTTTCAGGACTGTTTTTGAATTCTACTTAATAGGGAACACCAACATCCAGTCCTCTTGAAGTGTACTTAATCTTTCTGGGTGCCATGAAAAAAGCATTTTATCTGCCTTTTCTACTTTGTAGTGGAATCAGTCTACGTTTTTCCCCCAATGCTCTTCATCTTCTAAGACTTTTTATATCTCTCTGTAAAAAAAAAAAAAAAAAGTAACTTTTAAATGTAAATGATGAATTGTTTAATGTTCGCATATTTGGCTCTGATTGTCTGGCCAATGACTTTAAGCTGTGTTGTTCTTCCAGGCTGCAAGGCTCTTGAGACAGGGCCTATGTCTCCCTGCAGGTATTGTAAATGTCAATCACACAGAGAGTGCTCAATAAATGAATAATGATGGTTCTGTTACTGCTGTATGATGTTTCCCTTGCCAGAGATATAGTGGAGCCAAGATCAAAACCCATATGCAACAAAAAAAGAAGTACTCTGATTTATCTGTGCAGAAAACAGGAAACAGTGCAAGATTGCACTCCTGCACAATTTCAGTATTACTTCTTTACCTTTTTTTTGACCTCTGGAGATTGAACACTTAGTCTTTTTAACGTTCTTCAGCAGGCTGCAGAGAAAACAATACTGAAGCGCTAAACAGTTGCAGGTTGGGGTATTGCAACCATGGATATAATGACCAGGATTAGCAATGAATTCAGTGGGCAAGTTCCCTTCCAAATAATTGACTTGACTTGATGGAGGAAAGTCCCGAAACSTGTGCCTGACATTTAATCTTGACTTCAAGAGGAGCTAAGCGGGTGCTTAAGCTGCTCTGAATAGCAACTGTCTCTCGAACATGGGCTTTTTCTGCTGTGCCCAGCAGTGGCAACAGCCACAGGGAATGCAGTGGGTGTCCAGCGGCTCAGAGGATTACCCCCATCTGATAAGTGTTGGAAACACTGTGCTTGGTTCTGCACACACTGATGAACCCAATTCCAGCCTGATAGCCACAGACTGGAGTTGAAATGTTAACAGCATCTCTCATCTCTCTGCTGCCATGTTCAGTGTACTGAAATTCTGTGCATCTCTCTGTCCTTTCTACAGAAAATACTGAAGCATTCCCCCAATTTTTTGTGAATTGTTGTCTAACCGGACACTATCCGCAGTACTTCTATGACTTCATCCGGTACTTGTCTCAGACAAAGCAGGGAACACACTCTTCATTATTAACTGCTCAGAAAGTAAGCAGACATCTTTTTCATTTAATCTGATAAAAGTCAGGAATTCCTGACAGTAGTGCTACACTGGTATATATTAGAGCTGATAGCGGATTCAAGTCTTGGATAAACTTTTCCCACAGAGGACCCTTGGACAGGGCTGTTCAGCAAAGCCCACCCTGCCTCTTTAGGCAGGAAGGATTATGACCCTCACACTGCCGCGTCCTGTAACTCGGAGGTAACCCACACTTCAACAAAGGTAAATACTGCTTTTTATTATCGACACCTGGTCCCAGCTGATTCTTTTTATTCCACAAGCACCCGGAAATGTAGTGAAAGGGTGGGAAACGCAAATTCCTCTCTCGGCTGCCTTTCCCACGGAGCAGAGCGAGGACGGCCACTAGGAGATGCTGCTGTATGCGGAATACACCCGGCGCCGCGGGAGACGAAAACGAAGGAAGAAGTACTTCAGTCCAGACTGAGCCGTGGCACTTTTTTTTTTAGGCATTTAGAGAGGAAATTTGAGACAGAAAAATGTACAAGACTGTTGTGTTGAGTGAAACACTAACTCACAGTTTGCAGTAATTTGGGAGGACTACTTTAGCACTTAAAAAAGGCATTGCCTTTTAGTTTGATATAAATTACTAACCCAGGAATTTACTTCTCTGATCTAGAACAGTGACTGCTGGGATTTGGGTAACAAAAAGGTCTCTGTCTGTGGAAGACTTTAGCCCACTCGATAATATGACTTCAACATATATTGACAAAAGCCTTCCAGGATAAAATGAAATTAAAATTCAGGCATGTAATTAAACAGAGAAATTAGAAATGCATCTGGGATTCAAGTAAGGGGATTTTGTATGTCTAGGAAGAAACTTGATAGGTTTAATGGTAATTCCAGTTCAAAACTAAGGTGTTGGAAAAGCTTTCAGTAGAGCTGTGTTGAAGGTCTTCCAAAATACGAAGATTAAGTGAAAACTCCRTGTATGTGTTTATATTTGCTTGTCACTGTAGCAAAACTCCAGCTGCTGTGTAGCTTTATCACCCTCCATGGTGACTGGGGATGCCGTGAGTGCTTACGTTGATGCTATTTGCCATCAGATAGTATTGTTTTCTGCTGGCTTATAATGATTGCTGCCATAAAATGAAGAATGTGAAAATTAGTAAAACAATGTCAAATTTGTATTATCCTTTGGCAACCTAAATGGTTATTCATCTGCAGGGAGCCCACTTATCGCTTGCAATCTTTCTCTGTGCCTTTCTTGACACGTTCTCTCGACTTTGGGAATTTTTGTGAAGGTTTTTTTGTCTTCTTTAGTTTTGCTCAGGGCTTGTTGAGGGATGGGAGGGAGAAGGGATTCTTTTTAGAAGTATTTTGGACATCTAAGTTGCTGCAGTTCTCTTGCCCCTATTTTATAGAATAAGGCTAATGTCTTCATAGTTGTGTTTATTTTTAGATACCCTGTTTCCATATTTAGTAAATGCAGTTCTCAGTATTGCAGAAAAAGAGGCCATTTATTTGTGTATCTAAATACACAGAATTAAAAGTCCAGAACAGTGTATAAATACGTATCTCAATTCCCAGTCAAATTCAACTGTCTGTGCATTGAACTCCCCCCTCCCCACCCCCATGGATATACCATATTGTGCGCCTAAAATAAATGTATATCCTTTAAAATGCCATTTTATGGGATGTTCTCCAGTGACTTCCTCCACACAGCTTCCATCACTGTTGCTGCCAGACCATACTTGCTTCCTCTGCTGAAGGCAGGCCTGGCAGCTGCCCTCTGGCAGCTGCATGATGGGAAACAAGGCATCGGTCCATGACAAAACTAGCAGCACGAGCGGCAGGAGTGAGATGTGGGGAATGGGGGTCTGAGGTTCCAAGGAAGATGGAAATCTATTTGGTAAAAGAGACACGCACGCTGTGTGATACATTTGATATTTTTGGTGGGTCAGCAGTAATCAGGTGTCACAGCACAAGGTCAGCCTTGCCAATAAGCCGCCTGTGATTCTGTGGGGCTTTGCAGGGAGAAGATAGGGAGTTGAATATACACCAAAAGGATAAAATAACTCTTTAAATTTAAATGGGTAAGCTGAAAAACTTGTTCTTGAGCAGAAAGCTTATGCTGATAAGTCCGAAGCTTCCAGGAGAAGTATGCTTTGTAGAAGAGGCATGTAATGAAAAATAGTTTAATTTTTGCTATTTTTATTCTAGAAGGTTTGCAGATATTACTTGTGTGAGAAGTGTACTTGTGAGGCTTCAAAGTGTTCTTATGTGCAATATAAATATTTCCTTTTTTGTTTTTTCTTTAGAAACTGGTTGGAAGATTGTGCTTTTTTCTTCAGCTGTTCCACTGGCAGGACCCAGCTGGAGGGTCTGCCATCAAAATTTTGTCCTGGATTAATATCAGTTTCTGGTTGCTTTTTTGGGGAAAGGAAAGGGGATACATATAGACTTTGCAAACAGACTGGGTACTGCTACGGGCAGCACAAAGTCTACTTTAGGCACAAGTTCCTGACATTACTTTACCATAAAGTGGGTGCAGATGTTATTGGTGAGCAGAGGAACATTGGAAGCCTTTCAAAGGAAACGCATTTGAGAAGGGATTTGRAGGAGGAAGTGGCAGGAACTTTTCACGTGAGAGGTTATGATGAAATGTTTACACTTGATCCATAAATGACAGGACAACTTTCAGAACAGTGTCACCAAACAAATCATAGGATATGTGATCYGCAAGTGTCAAGCCTGAAAAGTCCTTTGGCTGCTTGCGGGAATTTCACAGAGAATTCTTACGAAAATTAATCTTAAGTGTGTGCCCTCCTTTGGAAGGAGGATTAACAGTGCTCCTAGGAGTATCAAAGTAGAAGACATACCCAGTTGGACAGGAATCTTGATTAACCAGTCTACAGTCGCAGAGAGTGAGAAAGAAACTAAAGATAGTGGTTGATGCCAATGCAGCTCTTCTTGCAGACAGGCCCATTATTCATGTTATATGGAGCATTTTGTATGAAATTAATCTCAAACATAGCACTGGGAAAATGGAAACCCCTTCAATGTGCAGGTGATGTTGTTTTCAGTGCTCACCAGAGCAATCAGGAGCTTCTTCAAGCTGAGTTTGGACAATTTTCCTTTGCCATGTAGAAGTATGACAGCACCACTTTAAACTTTCTAAAAAGTGCATCTTTCCCCAGTGATTAATTTTCAAAAGAAAAATACGCAGGCTGATTGAAGGAATGAAATAAAATATAAGAGGAAGTAAGGAATTGGAACAGCTAACTGGAGACTCTAGTCAAATCCATTCTTCCTGACTGTCCCATTATCCACTGTTTACTTTAACTGCACCCCACCACAAAGTTCAACTCAGTGTGTATAAATTTATAGGGAGTCTCTTCTCTATTTTTAATACACAGATGTATCTAAACACATTTTCACAGAAGAACGGGGAAATTGTTCTTACAAACACTTTTAACATTAATGCAAGCCCTGCTTCTCTGTTCTTTAATTGCCTTGAGACTCTCCAGATGGGGTCAGATCCTTGTCTCCTATCAGTTTTCTACTGACCACTCAGCCAAGTGAGTTACTGCAAGCTCATGCAAACAGAGAACTGTGGGACTGGGCCTTTTGGTTCTCTGCATGTACCCTGCTGTGTTGATGATTAGTCTTTTTAAAATCAAGAGAGATAAGAGCAATAAGCTCTGCTAACACAGCCAAGTAGTGTATAGACATTGGATGATCCACTCCTCTTAAATCACTCCCTGATGCCTTCAATTATTCAAAAGCCAAACCCAGAAACTAATCTATCTATGGCCAAAATATTTCTGTTCCTAAAAAAGCCAGACATGTGCAGATTTGTGGCACTTTTTGCTGTTATGATTTTAAGGTGATGTCTTCTGAGTAGCTGCCATTTCTCATTGCTGTCAGAGCAGACTAGTAGTTCAGACTGTTGCTGCTGGCACTGTGCCTTGTTGCAGAAATAGTTTATTTGTATAGGTTTCTGATTCTTCATATGCTGGAGACCTAATGCATTTTATTCATTCTTCTTCTGGCTGAAGGTAGCCAGTTCTCATTCTCCTTTTATAGTCTGCATGTAGTTAACAGCTACCAACTGCTCTTGTGGAATGAGGATGAGGGTTTGTAGTAATTCTCTTCTCTATCACTGCAAAGAGCTCTCTGAGTCTGTGCCAGCTTCTTCAGTGCTATCCCACTGTGATCCCATCACTTGGGTTTCAGATCCCTCGGTCTCTCCTTCGTTATCTAAATTTATGCACTTGCTTTCCGGCAAGCTATCTCAACAACACGATACCAAGGAGTGAAGCTAACACCCTCCACGCTGGGGTTTCTTAGGAAAACTTGAAAGAGCCTGTCCTGTCTTGGCAGGCCAGCATCTAAAAAGAGGGAATGTTGGCAGCATGCTCTTGGATTGGCCATTGTGGGGAAAGTAGCTTCATCTCGCTCTTAATTTTTATGCCTTTTACAGTCTCATGTGTACAGAGTTTTACTTCTTTTCTTGATAGAATAGATTGAGAGCTGTTGATTAGACAGAAACTGCATCACAGTTGGTTGAAAATCAAAGGTCAAGATTTTCAAAACATTTGGGAAGATGAATAAGCAGCATGCTTCCTTCGTGATTGTCTGAGCTGCTGGAGGACAGAATGTATGTAATTTGGGCCATTTATTCGCATTCCCAAATATGACCTTTTGAGCTAACTTTAGGTACTTCTGAAAAAAATCTTGGCCAACTGTCAACAACATAATCAACAAGCAGAGAAGTTAGTTCTAAGTAGACCACCCTGAAGTAGTTCTGCTTTTGCTGGCAATTTATATCGTTCCCCCCTGGATCTCTCCCTTGAGCGGCATATCCGGTTGGATTTATTGTGGCTTCACCACAAATATGGTAGCAAAATTCCCTCTAAATTTTCTCATGAGGAACGAATCAGATACAAATGAGAAAATAAGGTGTTTACAGATAGCATACAGCTGTTTATAACCTTTTTCTTGGAAGAAGACATCTTCCACCATCTTTAAGCCCTACTTTTTGGATTCTTTATCCTGCAGAATAGGCAAAGCTCTGCTAGGCAAAGCTATTAATAAAGACTCAATAACATATATTCTGGCCCTGCACAGAGATTTGGGAAGACAGAGTATCTCACTTTTAGTGGAAAGAAAAAATATTTTTAGAGGATATTTAGGCTTCTGTGTTACAGCTGGGAGCTGCTCACCTTCTTTTATGGAAGACAGAGGAGCACTGAATTCCTAGCAAACCCACAGGATGGCTGTTAGTACAGATGTTTCTGATGCTTTAGAGCAGGGGTGATCCAGTGGGCACTCTGGCATGGGTGAGAATTTTAAGCACAGTTTGCCCATATCTCACTGAGRTTTCAAACTGACATGTGGGAAATTTCTTGGTGTTATTGGTATTTATTGCCAGACCTCACAGGTCTCCCAGAGGGCAGCTGAAGCTCACTGACTCAGTCCCCAGCTGTGGAGGTGACATGTGGTACTTTTTCAGGAACCAATCCTCAGTAAAACTAACAGCTGGCCTTGTGCTCCTCTGTTTTGGGACTCTCGTGGGTCAGTGCTGGGAATTTACCAATATTAGTTTCTCAGGGGTCATGAAGAGTTACACCATTTTGTTAAATGGTGATAGGTTGTGTAGATTAGATCCTGAAATATAAATTTAAACTCAACCTTGCAGTGGACTATTTGCTTTTTGATGAGTATCACGCAGAGGCATTAGTATTAAGTGTTATTAAGATGGGCATTACACGACCTTTACTGCTGGATGGGAAGTCTATACTAAAGAAAACCTATGATGGAAAAGTTGAGAGTCAAATGACTGATATTTGGCTCTGACACTGAAGTAATAATTAATGAAAATAAGCAGGTATGCAAAGAAAACTATAATGAACCCCACAACAATGAAGTTCAGTACCAATATGGTGCGTATTCATACATTGTGCTCCATGAGCCTCTAGTGCTGACACAACCACTCAGAGACAGAAAAAAAATAACTAGTAGAATGTGAGGAATTAGTTTCAGTGCTGATAGAAATTGCACCTCAGGTGTAAAATGCTTTAAAAATAGATGTATGTGGGAAAACAGTGTTATTTGCACTAAATATTTTTACAGCGGTGCATGTAAAAACAATAATGACTTTATGCTGGAAGGATAGGTGAGTTTAACAAGAAAATCACGTAAAATATTGCCTTGAATTAAGCTGGTCTTCCAGACCCCTGTACAATTTATTTTGATAATTGCTTTTTACCTTTCTTCTTGCCTCTGATTAAATAAGAATCCATTTTGGTGTCTTTTGCATCCAAAAACCATCAAATCTTAATTTACTTCACAAATTCATGTTTGTTTCTTTTCTACTGATTTACAGCTTAGTTACAAGTAGCAAACCCTTTTTTGTCCCCATTTATTTCTGTTCAAATATTGTGGTGCATGTTGCAGGTTCCCACCACTCTTTGCCTTCTACATGCAGAAAACAGACAAGGATCTTTGCAAGAATGTATATCCCAATATACAACTCTTCTGCTAATGTGATTCAGGTGCATATATTCATAAGACAGGAGTGTAAAAGGAAGGCAAAGCATTCTGTTGGCTGATGGATTTTGCTGGCTTGGTAGGACTGTGGTGGTTTCCCACTTTGTTAAATTGTTAGCTGGTGTTTGAAAGGAATGCAAACTCATCATTCCAGAGGCTTTAGAAGAAAAACAGGAACCTGGATTGTCTCATAATGAAGAACAGTGCAAGCAGCAGGGTGAACTATTGAGGCACAAACTCGTGTCAAGTCAGCAGACGCATTTGGCTGAGGCAGTATTCTAAATTCACAGTTGGCTACAGATTACTTGAGAGCCTTGCCCCAAAGACTGAAAATACCAAAAGGCCCCTAAATAAAATGCATCTGGAGAAGAAGAACTGTTTGGAATACTGGTTGTTGTTGGGTTCAAGGACACATTATTAGTAGGTTGTTGCTCCATTTTCTGGTATAGGCAATTGCTCTCTTGGAGGCATTTCTATTTGTATTCCCTTTAGGACCACAATTTTTCCTTAAAGAAGGGTTACTATCAGCACTATCGGCATAATTTTAAATCTAACGAAGAACAAAATATATTGAAATTGTAGACCTATTAGAAGGAGTAATCTATTTCTTATTTTCAGGGAGCTGGGCTCTCTTAGGGCAGCTCTGCATTTGTTTTGTGAAGCTAGGAATGAGATGGGTTTATAGATACTACACATTGTCTAACTTTTTTCTAAAAGATGACTTTTACCATCTTTAGATAAGATCCTTTTATGGAATACATTTAATTCCTATCTAAATTAATTTCAATTTCAATTTGTTAGCGTATTCTTGCATCGAGAATAAATCAGAGAAATGCATTAATCAGTATTAATTTTCTGTTTCCTAACACTGTAGGTAGCTGTAACACTGCAGTGAGACAATGACTGGCTATTTCCCTGAAGTTTCTTGAGATCCCAGGGCTACATTGTAATCTCCTCGAGGTTTAAAATGCATTTACTAACAGCAAAAGTTCTAGCCACAAAGCATATGATTAAAAAGTGCTGAAAGAAATGTTGATATTTAATTTCCTTGACATTAGCAGCAGCATTCCAAAAAGAAATAATAGTTCAGAAACAGAACAAGCAAAAGAGAGAGTTGGGGAAAATCTTCAGTTTTCTACTGTGCATTTGATTTTACTTAAGAGAATGCGATTAACCTATGCACGAGGAGCAAGGAGGCAGCAGTACCTCTCTGCAGGATCCTGGAGCAATTGTGCCCTATTCCTGGGTATGTCATTGCCAGAGGAGTCAGTGGCAAACCCGTTGTGCTGCTTTTCCCTGAATTCTCTCCAGTTGTGGTCTGAAGGAAGCTTGGCTAAGCAATAGCAATATGATATCCACACATGTTAGCCAAAGCAGTAAAAGCTGATAGGAATGAGTTAATACAGCATGAGTGAATAATGTAGGTGAAATTGAGGTCTCTGGTTTGTGATCCCTGTCAGAGTTGACAGTGGCAGCTAAATCCTAGCTGCCCCAGCTGGCTGACCCGCCTTTTTTTTTAAAGGTTGCTGCTCCTGTGGCAGAAGTGATGGAGCTGCTGTACCTGCTCCTCAGCAGCAGCACACTGCTCAGTATTTTAACATAAACTAAAATCTGTGCTTCTTTAAGTTGATGCATAGTGCATAAGCTGATGTGTTGCCTGCTATGCTATCTCTGCCATTGGGGCAGCAAGTTTTGTCAAAGGGACAGAGAGGATTTAAGGGGTAGCAAACTTTTTGGATGTCATTGCTATGCATACTGGGAACTGTGTACCATATTACTAAACTGAGAAAATGTAAACTGTGGGAAGAGGGGAAATATAAATCCCTATTAGTGCCATATTAGAATATTATAGCAGTCTTACATTTTCACAAGGTTGCCCACTATCTTTGACTTTGAACTGTACCTTGACAGTTTGAAATTCCATAGTGGAATTCCACCTGAATTTTGGATTCCAAAGGCAACCGGCAAGGCTATTGATCTTTCAGACTCTGCCATTTACTTGACTTTATCCCAAGTATTCACAGCATTTTGCAAGGTTACCAAATGCAGGTCCTAGCTCCAAAGGGAACAACAAACAGTCAGACCATGGCACAGAATTAAATCAAGGGATGTCTACCACAAGGTGGTAGACAGCTTGCCACAACCACATTATCTGAATGAGAAATTCTGGCTGCAGAGGAGCTCAGGCAAGCTCAGGAAGGAATGAGCTGACCCTTCCAAACTATGTTCAGCAATGGATGAACAATTTAGAGAAACCAATCTGAAGTCACATTGTCTGAGAGCTGCAGCAAAAAGAGAGGGCCCCAGGCCAGAGCAGAGACAAAAGATGACCAAAAATACGACTTGCATTTCTTGTACCTTGGTTTCACAAAGCTTTAGAAATCCCAGAAGTTGACTTCACAAGAGAATTTGCACTGTTCTTCCTTCAGCCTCAGTAAGTAAGAAAGAAAGTACCTCCTTGCAATCCTTTCCGTAAGAGTGGGTCTTCACTTTTGGTCAGTGGAGACATAGAAGAACAAGAAAATAAGTTTAGGTAGCAGAGAGAGGGTGAAACCCACAGTCATAATGCTCTGAACTGCTGTCTAAGCATGGAACTTATCTTGCCTTCCTTGGGGGTGTACAGAGATTTTAGCAGTGTCCTTTTCTGCCTTGAAATTGAGCAAAACTAAGCTAAATGCAGAATATGTGAGATCCAGCCCAACGTGCAGAACAACTGGGGTTAGTGTGGGAAAGCTAAATATAGACAGTGCCTCTAATCAGAGTTGGAAGGCCAGGAATGGAGTAGTATGGCACACAAGATGCAGAAAGACATTCAATTAACCTTAATTCAAATTCAGGGTTTCAGTCTGTGCTGCTTTGCTGGCTGAGAGTGTGCGTCAAAGTACCCATGATATTTTGGTGAGGGCATTGCGATCTGTTGAGATTTTCACAGCCCACATCTAAAATCTATTTTTAGACTTCAGCTCTTAAAGGAGAAAAAAAAAAGGGCAAGCTAGGATAATTTTCTAACAAAGTCTTACAAAAATATTCATTGCGAGGCTGACAACCTTAATGGCCAGTTACGGATGAGCTACAAACCCCGGAAAATGAGGATTATAATGGAAACTGCAATTGAACCATGTAACGATAGCATTGCAGATGGGATATGGTAACACACAGCCATTCTGTGCCTGACTGAACTGGCTGCCTCAGAGTTCTGAGGAATTTACCCACTCTATACCCATCTTCTCTGAGCTGGAAGGGAATCAGCAAACATCTCCTTAGACGCTAAGTTTCATAAATGTCAGCATATTGAGTAGTATCACGGCTAATTTCAGACCTGGAAATAGGAGAAGGACATTTGGAATAGACTGTAAATAGTTGGCAAACCATGGAATAGCCTGCTAGGAGAGAGGGGAGAGGAAAGAGGAAAGAATCATCACTTCAGTGGGTTAAACCATCCCCATAAAAAAAGAGACAGATGTTTCCTATTGGAGCATCCCCTTATAAAACAGCTTCATCCCTGCAAAGCAGCACACTGCAGCTTCTATATATAACTGCAGTGTAACACAACATAGCTGAGGGTTTGTGGAAGCTTGTTTACTTGTAGAACATTAAGGGTAAAATCAGATAGCTAGGAGCAGGTGGGATGTCTCTTGATAGGCACCCAGTATTTCCATGTACAGCAGCACACTGCTTTTGTCTGCCTTCACAGAAGATGCTGTTACATTCCTGCAGCCAGTGATGGTTGTCAGTTCTGACTGCTACTTTTTGCATGCATGCAAAGGTATCCAGAAGGTTGAGATTTAGGCCATCCAAGGCCAGATAATTGAGGGCTAATGTAGTCTCCATATTCTTAAGTCTGTTTCCATGCACAAGTGCATTATGGTGTTTCATTACCAGATCATATAACAGTGTGATGTGACAATGTGACATACTATTCAGCAAAGCAGGAAATATTGAGAAACCTTTCTGTGTTATTCACATCAGCAGCTTTCAATAATAAAAGTGGCATGCCCTCCATGATGGAATGAGTACGGATGCATTAGTATTCCTCATAGAGCATCACCCTTGTCATTATGGTAATGACAGATTTTGCATGCTTAACCTATCACTTATAAAAAGAGTACGTTTGTTTCCATAGAACCAGATTGTTCTCCCCCCACATGTACTCAAGTAAGTGAGACAATTCCAGGATTAAGGGTCTCAGTAATGTCAGCAGGATTAAAGCGAACATTTTTCAGAAGTGACTGGGATTTGTTAAAAGCCTCTTTCTTTAAAGTGTTATTTTTGATGCATTCCAACAAGCAGTTTTCACTGGGTTCATCATATACTGCAGTGCCTCAGTGCCTACAAAATCTGGATCCAGATTCACAGCTGGACCAAAATCTCAGGTCTTCTGCTCTTCACAGAGACAAAATAATTTGTTTTATGATAGCCAGACTCCCTAGGAGCAGGTTTTAGGAGATTAGGACTCCTTTTCCAGATATACTCTCAGGTACATCATTTCACTTGTATTTCAGTTTCACCATTTCCAACAAAAAAGGTAAATAAATTTTGCATGTGGTGAAAGAGAATCATATTTGTAGGATACATAAAGCACATTAGCATATCTATATCCAAAGAGTTATTTGATAATATAAGATATTACACCTCAGAAAAAATACTTTTCTTGAGGATACTCTCCCAATCTTTATAAAAAAGTCCAGACTTATTTGTTTTACAAGCATTCCCGTTCAATCCTTGTTAATGATTTCTGTCCACGACGTCGCACAGGCAGCCCAATCCCAATATGGCGTCAGCATTTGGAAATGATGTCCCTGACTGTAGTTGGCTTGAAGTGCTCCTTGCTGAAAAAGCACTGCAGGGGCAGGCGGGATGGTGCTCGCCGGGGTGTGAATTTGCAGCGCATTAGCTGCTCTCCATTAACTCCCGGAGTAAATGTGTCATTGTGCTCACAGGAGCATTCTTGGTACAGATTAAGGCTATCCACAYGGGAAGCTAGTGTGGAGTAGCTAGGGCTGTATAAATTCCCACCTTAGCTTAGTTGGTACTGTATTTCCCCTGTAGACAAGCCCGCTGTCTATTCACCTACTTAGTTTGTGTGGCTTGCAATGCTGCTTTTCCTTAATTGCCGCATTTCTGAATATGATTGTGGATGTATCTTCCTTTTTGTCCTTGAGATTCATTTGTTACATGCTACCCACCAGGCAAACCTTCGGTTCCTGCAGCTGCTCTGACATGTGGTACCAATGGTCTCTGAGCTCTCAGCACTAGGTTGGAAAGTCTGGATGCTGTAGGCTGAAACCTCAACTTAAAGCCACTGCCATTATTTCCAACTGCAGCTGGTATTCCCTCTGTGGCCACCCTCTTCCATCCTCCACAACCAACTTCATCTTCGTCTGCCTCCTCTGCAGCCCTTTGTAGCTGGCTTGCATTAGAGCTGTGTGAGAAACACAAAGTCTTAACGCAGTCTAAGCGTGAACTCACTGATCCCATATTCCAAGAGCAACATGCTCAGGGGACCACGTGGAACTGTGCCTGAGCAGAGCCGTTATCATTTAATTACTCATTTTACAATAAGCTCAACAACTCTAAATTGTTCAGACACCTTTGGCTGGGTATTAAAGCTAATCATTGTAACCCAGAAATGCTGTAAACTTCCCTTTAGCACCTGCTCTGCCTCACTGCTCACTTTTATGCTGTTGCTCAGGCTTGTTGCCTGGTGGTTGGATGGGATTGATGTCCTTTATACTTCGTCAAGGTCTAGGAGAATGGGGGACCCCTATCCTGTTACACGGGGGCACAGCCGCAGCACAAGTGATGGTGATCGTGATTACAGCTGACAACTGAAATAAACGGTGCTCTGCAGACCTCATCCACTTCGGCTGCATTAACGTGAAGGGCAGAGAACACAGCCATGATCCCAATGTTGAAAGCTAGGATGTAACTGGTTGTGCTACAGTTGTATTTTCCCTCCCCTTTTCACAGCCAGGTTACACACCTTATTTAGAATATTTTCCTGCATGCTTTGCATTATTCCTTTGCCCTCAATGGTGAAGAAAAGGAAGAGGAAGCTTTTCTACACTTTCTCTCTTTCTCCCTTGCTAAAGTATGTGAGACTCTATGTCTAATCCATATAGTTTCTAGGGCATGCTACTCAAAGAGAATACACCATTATTAATAGAGGACATCACCAAAATGCTTGAACAATGCCCCATTGTGAGAATGGAGAGAGGTTGTTGATGGTTCAGCTCCAAGCCTTGAATTCCCTCCGCTAACCCTGCAACTGACCCACGGGAACCTTTTCTCCTTTCCTGCTTCCCCTGTCTTTTCCTGAAGAGTCTTTGTTGCCTTTCTGTTAATAAGGGTCCTTGGTGTACTCATTTGCATGGTGATTTGCACTTTCAGCTCACACATAATCGATGGCCAGGAAATTGCTTGAGTTCCAGAAATAAAAAAAAAAGGGTCCAGAGATCTTAAATATTTTATTCAAGGATGTGCAGGGCAGAAAGAAGACTGTTCCCTCTCTGCTCTCAGCTTCTGCATTGTGCCTCTTACAGATACAGGGTTATTTATGCAGTAAGCGGGAAATTTTTCTCAAAATCCTCTCTGAAAGCTTGAGGAGGTGTATGCCCACTTCCCTGTAACTCAGGCAGGATTCTAACCTTTTATCACAAGGCCATCATAAATAACAGAATTTAGGGGAAGTTGGAATCATTGCTACGAAGTCTTACTGCTCCACAACAACAGATGGAAAGCTGTGTAAGATGGACACCTTGTACTGATTTCCTCGCTGAAAACCTTCATAAATGTAGATTTTGGCTTCCTACCCAGAACTTTTAAGAAATCGCTCTTATGAAATTTCTCCTCTGCTCCCTGAGAGTTTTTTTCCCCTCCAAATCTACCAGTCTCTCAATGCAAGTAAGTTTAGCAGAGCATATATTCTGAAGAGGGTGCACCTAATTCTCAGTTTTGACCCTGCAAGCTTCCACTCAGGCACCAAAATTACAAGCTGCCTTAGTCAACTGCAGCTTTTAAATATCCAAATGAAAAGTGTGTGTGTGAGGATGATTCCTAGTTTCTGTTTAGGTCAAGTAAGTAGGATTTATGATGGTCTTAAGTTTTAATTTCCATGTTTCAAGTAAACACTTATTACTAGTTTGGTAAACAGTGTGATAAACAAGTGTGTTTCTGAGCTTCTGCAACTCTAACTTCATTGATAATACTGAATTTCAATTTATCTATTTATTTGTTTTTAAAATAAGTATAAGCAGATTAACTACTGCCAGTGTGAATGTTTGGATTTATTGATTTGACAGGTTAATACTGACCTCTTGTCTTAGTCAATATTTGCCTAGGAGGTTATTAAATCTTAGTGTCTGTTACAAATGTCAGTATATATATTGCAACTAGAACAGAAGAAAATTGTAATGCTAGAAGTTTTATTAACCAATAATGAAAGTTTGGTAAAACTAATTATTTTCATGTTAAAGTCAAATTAATCAAACAACTGGGCTGCTTTTTTAAGAGTGGTCAAGCATCTTGACCTGCACTTTAGAGATGCTTAGTTTCAATTTATCTAAGTTTAATAAAGGAAAGCATGGGGGGAGGGAGGGGAGAACCAGCCAAGATGTTTGATTTATAATTAAATAAAACATTTTGTTTAACCACAGATTAAGATATTTGTTTGGATGGGGAAGAAAAGCCTACTGAAGGAACAAAGAGAAAATCGCAATTCTTTTCCCATCACTTCAGCTAACAAACAGAAAAAGTAATGCTCTGAGCAGTGCTTGTTATTGCATTAGTTATATTTCACTAGACATATCAGGAAATTTCTCTGCACTATGGCGGTCTAGTTTAGATTTTAAGAAAATAGTGGGAAAAAAAGACAGACAAACATTTATCTCCAGGGAGGAAACAACTGATTCAGCTGCAGCCAGCTGTTTCCATACATTTAGCAGAGTACATTCATCCAGGGCTCCCACACTGCTGACCTATAAAAGGTGAGTGCAAGTAGCTTCTTGAGGTGTTATCTTTCCAGGCTAGACACAAGACTGTTAACAACATGAAAAAGGGAAATAGTTTCCCTTGTTCTCATTGCTGGAGGAGTAATTTTCCTCCTTCTAACAGGTTTCTCACATCTCTGCTACTTAATAAAAAAAGGAGATGGCACTGATCCCCATCACACATGCTTCCCATTTCTCTGGGCCTAGGTATTTAACAAAAAGGAATGTTCCTCTAAAGTTTTGCCTAACTCTTCTCTGTGTTACTGCAGGACGGCTCATGCCATTCCACAGCTGTTGTCTTGTTTACATAGCATGGTTTAAATGGACATTCCCATCATGGGACATATGGAGCATGGATGTTACATACTGCATTCTAGAATAAGGCTAGTTAAATCCCACTTTTATGGCTTGAGTTTTTAAGTCCCTGTGAGACTTTGCTGCAGGAGACTGACAGGAGGGACAGGTGTATTGTGGCTTCAGCCTGGTGACAAGTTTTCACATTCAGCTGCATTCTTCCRGCAGCAAAGGGCCGAGCAGCTGGCAGCCCCCGAGCCTCCTTGCCTCTGCGGGAATGCCTGTGGCAGGGAGAGGAATGTGCTGCATCCTTTGGCCCATCACGCAGCCACATTGCAACACAGGCAGGGCTGCTGATCCTGCTCGTCAGGTGAGGCCTCCYTTGGAGGCAGCCTCGGTTACCCTTATTTACCCTGAATGTGGTCCTGGGGTCCTTAGCTGGAGAGATGATGACCACTTTCAGTCAGCGAACAGATCTCATAGCCAAGAATATGCATAGGGCTTGCTGMAATCAGATCTCTTTCTGCAAACAGAAAAATTTTGAAGTTTTGAAATTGGGTGAAAACTAGACATAGATTATCATGTTTCCTTGTTGGCTTAAACAGAGATTTTAATGGGAATAAGTTGCACCAGTTTTTGCAGGGTACACTGTTGAAAGTGTCCTTCTGAAGCCCATTCTGCCTATGAGCAAGGTAAGTCCATTAAGTGAGCATTCCTAGATACAGACACCTTTTGTGTGCCTACATTAGGAAGATCTTTTGAGGAATAGGTGTATAACACAACTGAGAAAGCCCAAAAGTGAATAAAGACTGGGCTTATTCTGGTCGTATTGCAGCCAAGGGCAGCTAGACTTGAAGCAAAGGGATAAATTACACTTTGTACTACATGGATGCGTTAGGGAGGAAAGTACATCCTCCCCACTCCCTCTCTCTCCCTCATGGTGCATCCCTCATGGTCTGCAGAAATGTTTCTTCATAGCTGAAGGGGAGGAGCTGGCACTGYTGGCCAGGACGAGACATTTCTGTAGAAGCACAGAGCTCGGGTGGGCAGGCTGGGCATATATGCTGGCTATCTGACAGTGCGGGCAAGGGAGGGAAGGCTCTCTGCACTGCACTACCCCTAGCTTTCACCTGGGCTGTCCCTCCTCCTTCTCTTATGCCTATTTGTGGTGCTATTGCAGTGAGAAGGATGAAGTACTGCATCAAATTCCTATCCTAACTATTCAGGCTACGAACCCAGCCATAGGAAAAATAGCCAAGAAAAAGCAGAAACCAGTCACCTTCTTTGGTTGTAAAAGAGGAATGGTGTGAGAATCCAGGGTGAAGTTCCAGCCCCTCACCCCATCACATCGGCTATAGCCAGCAGGCAAGCACTCTGAAGAGTCTTTTCTTGCAAGATGTGTTATAGGTATTTCTGCATACAAGCTATTTCCTCTTTTTTGTTTTCGCCTTTGAAGGTCACGGTAAGGGTGAGCTGCGTCATTGCAAAACTCAGGGAAGGCAGGTGCTACAATTGCCTAGTCTAGAAAATCAGGCAAGAGCATTAGCTCTTTTGCAAGGAGAGCAAGCATCTGGAATCTTTCTCTTTTCACAGTAATCTCATTTGCCATGAAATGATTGAATTCAGATCCCTGAATTTTCCTTGAAGACCATCTACAAGTACCAGCCAGCTGATTTGCAGCAATCTAGAGGGTGGAGGGACATAAATCTCCTTCATTTATGGCCACCTTCCTCCCACCCTCCCCCAAAATCATATGCTCTCCCTCCCAACAGCAGCAGCAGTGACGGATGCATCCATCCCGCGGCAGGGAGGACAACGCGGGGCTGAAGCTGCGGTGTTGCCTGGTAACCACCTGCCGAGAGCACGGCAGAGCAGGCGCTGGAGCCCCTGGTGCCGCATCTCTCAGACAAGAGGGTGCCTCGCAGCTGGCCCGAGGATCAGCAGTGCTCAACGCGGGCCCCTCCTGCGCAGCAGTTTCATGCTGGGCCGTCTGGTCGTAGCATTTGAGAAGTTTGGCTCCTTTTCTCRTCTCTGCAATTGGTGGTGTGCCCTTCACACATGGCTTTGGAACAGTCCAAGTCCATAAGCAGGGTGCAAACCTATTCTGCGCAGATGGGTAAGGACCTCACCCTGCACCCTCAACACCATGGCAGAAAGGCTCAACGGCACGGGAACTCATTTATTTATGAAAACATTCCTATTTGGTTATATTTATCATATAACTTTTCATGATGTTCTGAGAGTGCGTTATGTGATATACTTAAAATACATTTTGGGATTCTGACATATTTGGATTTGGTCAGATGTGGAGCTTGGCTCCAGATCAGAATCTCACTTACGTTAAATCTAGTTGTGGTATGAAACCCTAGAAGTAGGATTTGTATTCAAACTAAACAATACTAGAATCCTACAAGCAGTTCCTGTAAGAGCTCAGCTATATTTGGTGGCTACCTGAGCAGCTGAGGCTTTAAATAAAGCCAGTACTGCTYGCTTGACTTTTACCAGCATGATCAGCAGTCTTGTTAAAAAGAAAAAAATCAGGCTTTGTTTTTGAAACTTGACTGAAATATAGGYTTTTCCCTAAACAAAACAACAAAAAAGGATAATTGGCCACATTTGGGTTCACATAACAGAATTAAATGAATTATTCTTTTTAAGATTTTCCTTTCTCTATAAAATTCTTGGCAATGAATGAGCCAACAACTTAAGGGGAAGAGGAAAGATGACCAAAGCGACATAATCATGTTTTTGATGCTGTTGAACACTGATACACTGATACCAAGTTTGTAACTGTGCATATTACTGGCTTAAAACTCAGAAGGAAAATCCAAACCAGAATCAGAATGTAGCAGAACATTTATTTTGGCACACTGAACATGGAGGCACATACTTAGAACAGCCTGTGGAGGAAGAGTCACACCTTTAAAAAACAAAGCCTGTGTTCACACCTCACTTGTGAAAACTGGACCTAAAAATAACATAATGGTTTCACTACATTAAGCATTCTACAGCACATGGAGCCATCAAGAATTTCCTTAGTTCCTGGAAGAAAGCTGTTTAAGAGCTGTTCTTTGCCATGATCCTTGCAAAGATGCAGAGCAAGACCACGGGTGCTCCTGACACAGGACTACCACTGTACAGGCTTCAGAGGCTTTCTCCCCAGCTTCATCCCCAGCCACATCATCCCATTTTGTTCCAGCAYGGAGGCATCCAGCCTTGTGCCAGCGGTCTGCCAATGGAACATGGTAATGCAGAGTAATCAGGCAATTCCCCTGAAAAGCACACTCCGGGTCCAAGCCAGACCATTACTGTGTGCCCAGCCCRATGCGGCAGCAGCTGCTGAGCACCTCTGATTGTTGCTGTAGGCAGGGGCACGGCCCTAAGGTGCCCCTCTCCCTTTCTGCCTCTCTGTTGGTGATCTGGTAGCACAGTAAAACCTTAATTGGCTCCTGCCTTCCCTCTCTGTGCTCCRTGCCACCGTACATACTGACACGTTAGCGAAGCTCTGCACGTGGCTATCAAGCACAGCAGGCAGTATGGAAATGCTCCGTGCTATTTTTGACAATTATGCCATTTCATTTAATAGCGCACTGACTAAAGGCTCCTCCAGATGCTGTACGTAATCCCCCCATATTCCAGGCTGGTAAATCAGGAGGAGTCATTTTGTTTCTTCACAATGCTGCTCCCGTGAGAGTGTCTTCTTCCCAGTCTGAGCTCCTCACACCGGCCAACAGGTCAGCTATGACATGGCTCTGCATAACATTCAGACAAACCCAACCCTGCTGCCTCCTGATGTGCAAGACGAGTCTGCCTGCCTTAGTAAATGCGTTTGAGGTTTAGCAGTGAGAACAAACTAGAAGGTAAATCACCTGTTTCACCACTGGGAAGAACTCAAAAAGCACAAATGTGGCAGGTCTCCACAAAAAAGTGATGAGACTGGCTCTAAATTTTCAAAGCACATAAAACCAATTTATTTTCAAATTCACTTATGGTCTGAGCCTTTAGTATTCACATTTTCAAACTCTTCTGAGACTTGGAGGGTAAGAACTTTTCTTGCTCTCTTTCTCCCCTCTGAAGGAGCAGCCACCTGTGATGCTGTCTTGCAGAGAAGGACCAGAGGAAAGTGTTTCACTCTGAGACATTGCCAGATTTCTGGCTACACAGCCTTGCTCATCAGCTAAAGAAAGCACATCCAGAAGGAAAGTAAAGACATGAAGCCCAGAAGCCCAGAGAGGAAGCCCACGGTACAAATGACCTGTGGTATCTTTGACTTCAGGAGGAAAAGCAGAGGCCAGGGACAAATCAGTGTATTGGCATGTGGTGATGGCTCAGAAAGCTACTTCCAGGGTCAGTTTCCGTGGGCTGCCACGCTGTGTGTGGGTGGCTGAGGAGCTCGGGCGCTGCTGGGCCCTGCTTGCTGCAGAGGATGTGCCTGAGGCAGAGCAAGCAGCCGGGGGCAGCCCTGCAGCAAACAGCTGTGGCGGCTCCACAGCCAATGTGAGCCACAGATCTTACTTGGCACTTACTGGTGCTCACAAGGCTGCTGTTAACAGGAGAGGAAAAAAACCAAAAAAAGAGTTAAAAGCAAACAGTAATGTGGTAACTTTCCCCTCAGCGCTGGGGCTATTACTGGTGTCCCTGTGTATGGCTCACAGAGCCCCTTTATTATGCACACCTTTTAAGTGCCATCTTTGATGATAGGGTCCTTGTTCTCTCTCACCCTCTGCTGCTGTAATTTTCCCAGATGGAATGATACTTTCTTTAAGCACTCCTTCATGACACTATCAGCTACTTCTCTCACCCGGGAAATAAAGATTAATTGGCCCTGAGCAACTACCAATTCATATCACAGGCATATGAGACAGCCAAGACTAACTAGCAATCTTTGCAAAAAATGGCAATGACTACACTAGAGATGCCTTGGAATCCTCACACAAAGCTAAAAATTGTGACCAGCATACTGCCCAGGTAACTGTAGGCTATGAAGTCATACAGACATCTTTGGAAGGTAGCTACAGGTAATTAAGGAAGTAATATATGATAAATTGCAGCATCCTCAAAATCTCAAGTGTTAAGTGCCTTCACTCTAAGATTTCTAAGGTATGGCTAATATATCCCCAGATTATTTTCTTTTAAAACTAAATTGCATGTAAGTGACCTATCCTCCTCCACCTTGATATTCTGTTTCACTTTGTTAGCAATTAGTACTATAGGAAAGACATCTTTAGTCCGGAACAGATTTCCAACTCATTTAACAGTTCATTGTTGGATAATGGAAAAACAATTGAATCAAAGGGTGGAGCTAAATGGTTCGTCTGAGTACAGAAATGCTGTTTATTATTTTGGAGATGTGTAGAAGATAGCTCATGCTATCATTTTGGGAAGGAAACAGCACATGAAGCTGGGTATTAACTCCTAATTCTGCCTGCCACAAGCAGCATCACTGCCCACGGATCGAGCCTGAACTTCATGGGAAAACACTTCCTTTCCCAAATGGACCCACATGAAGCCACCTACTCCAACAGGACTGCCCAGCCCTACAGCCCACACTCTGTCAGTGCTAGAGCTGTAACTTGTGAAGTACTTAGGGATGAAAGACGCCGAAAAAAAGGGTTGTATTTTTCAAGCTCAAAGAAAGCTAATAAATAGATGAATCTTTATGGTAGTCTCAGAACATCATATGGCTTCAGGCAAGTACATGTTCCCTTTCAGATCAAAACAGAGGGGAAGCAGTTTTGGTCTCTGAATGAAAATGGGTTTGGAGAGGAAGCAAACCGCGTCTCTTAAATGGAAGTGAAAAAGAAAACAGCACAAAGAGCCATATGCCTGGCTTCCTTGAGAATCCTGAACAGGGAAGGGAGGGAGTCTTGTTAGAAGGGTGAGATGTGGTCTACGCTTGTATAGACAGGGAAATAAGAAAATAGCTTCAAGAGGTGAGAAATGTCAAAGAAATAAAATAGGTATGTTAAAAGAGGTGTTAAAGAGGATTATTTTCCCTCAATGTATTCCCTGAAATCCTATTTAATATTAATGGGACTTGAATGCACAGCTCATAGGGAAAGAATGATGATCTTTGTGGCCTTAAGTAGGATCCTACAAATTTCAAATCAGCACAAGAGGTAGACAAAACAAATTGCTTAAGTGCTAAAAAAATGCAGACTTTGGATGCACAGAATAAGCCATTGGGAAAACAAAATAAGACCAATAAAACAGAGGAAATACAGAGATAGTTGTTATCAGTCTCATACCCTGAATTCAGGTAACTTTTTTGTCTTTAATACATTGACCTGTAGCAATGGCATTAGGTACGTGGCCCATAAGGAGCTCCTGCCAGCTGGTAACTGCACACACATGTACATTTCCATCAGCTCATCACAGTTTCATATAGCCCCCATCAAAATAACTCCAGAGGCAGCATTGCAAACATTTGTACTGAGCTACAATCCTTCTCAAAGTGTTTCGGAAGACGTAACAGGTCCATCTTCAGTGGGTGTTTGACAGTAGAGCTCTACAGAAACCTACAGAACCTGGATGGGGTGGCATTGCAGCTGCAGTTGGAAAGGGGGCAAACAGCTGGAAAGAAGGATGGGAACAAACTGCTGGGAAGAAGGATGCTGTCTCTGAACTAAGGGGAAAATGAGACAAGCCTTTAATTGGGGGAGGATCACAGGAGCCACAAGAAGAAACAATGAAGGTGGGACATAACGCAGAAGGTGATTTTGATGGGTCCCAGGTCCTGACTGTAACAAATCAGCACATGTTAACATCAAATCTAGAAGAAGCAACATTCTGGCAGATGCCTTTGAAAAGCTGATTGCTCCAAGGTGCCCTGATTCGCAGGGGTATGAATGGCAGCAACAGCAGTAAACCTGCCCACAGCTTATCTGCATTTCTTTGTCAATATATCTTTTCAAATCAGCTTCTAGTCAAAAAACAAGAACAAAAACCAAAACCCAAACAAACCAGTCTCCAGATGAAAGCACTGGGGCAGCATGCAGCTCCCCTGAGAAGCAGAGCAGGAGTTTGGTTATGGTTGAGTGTTGAGCAGCACACAGCCTGCAGTACAGTTACCTAACCAAGAGGCTGCAAAGACCCTTGGACTTTAATATTGGTCCAGGAAGCTTTACATCACAGTTGTAGTTCATGAAGTTTTACTACTGATTTATGGTATGGTTTCAGAACTCTTCACTCTTTTATAAGTGCTTGGGACTTTTCCTACAAATACGGATTGAGAAGAAGGCTTTGGAGTGTTTTTTACACATTGTAATCACATATAGGCATGCTATCACTCGGAAAAAAAAATTATATTCCCTCTCTCTACATGTGTACATATATTTATATATATCCCCCATTTTATTTCAAGCATATGGGCTGGTATTCCTGTGGGTAAACCACCTAAAAATTAGTTCCAGAACAGACACATTAATGGAGACTCAAATAACTAAAATGTAAAGTACAGCTGAGGAAACCTTGGCAGCAAAATATTTGAGCATTGCCAGAAAAAGTAGATTCCCACCTTACAGCCAAATTTCATTATCTTTTGATGACCAACACTACCAGTTTCCTTTGGTCTTAGTAACTTTTAAGTATTTCTTATGTTCTAGAGATTAAGATATTGTTGCTTGCAGTCATAAGCAGGTAGAACTGCAATGCTGTCAGATTTCAGTGGTTGAGTTGGGGGCAGCTGAGCCTGATGCCTGGCTGGGGCATTTCCCAGACCTGCCTGAGTGGTTGTAGTGGGGCCGGCCAGGAGCAGCAGAGCCTGCCAGCCTGCCAGCACTGCTCCCGTGGGCACCACTGCTGCCATGCTGGGGCCGTCTCTTCCCATGTGGCAGGTGCTTGCTCCCACCCATTAAAGATTCCAGGAGGCATTTTATAGATGAGTTGTAGGTGCCTATTTGCTGGTTTCCTGAGGGAAGCTGCTCTGATGACGGATTTTATATTCATTACAAAATTCATTGGAAAAGGTATCTTCGCTTCCTTTCTGATCTGTTTTGCAAAGCATCTGCTATGCTTCATGCAGGCTACAGCTGATTTCTTTGGAAGGGAGTGATTCCTACATAGGATTTACACATGACAGCAGCAGGCAGAGAGAGCATTGAGGGGCAGGCTTAATCCTCAGCTGTGCTCCAGCTGATATCAAAGAGCTTTTATATTTAATAAGTCTCAAGCACTTGCAATCACAGAGGACAGACAAGTACAGAAAAATACAGCAGAACCAAACTATCCTCAAGGGCAAGATGAAACAGAAAATTAAGAGCCCAAGATTTCTTAAATGAGTAGAAGTCCACATTCAATAAAAATGAAGAATTATACACAAATCATCCTGCTGTTTTGGGAGGATAGTTTATCTAAATATGATGTCACGCAAAAACCACTGGAGCTCTGATGTTGAGTGGGTATGTGTCAGAAAGCAGACATACAAGTAAGTACCCTGGAGAGGACTTCTCCTCAAACCTTTTTTCCTCTCTTTCATCCAGGAGACGGAACCCCTAAAATAATAGATCCTTCTCCAGACAGCCTTTCTGTGCTCTGCAACTCTGCTCACCCACCTGGCCTTCCACATCAAGCAGAAAATACTTTAGCTGCAGTGATCAAAAACATTCCCTTTCCTGCCACACTGGGGGAATGCTGCTCCCAAAGCCCACGGGGGGTTGTTTCTGTCCCTCTAACACAAGGACTGTTTTAATTTTAGACTTGAGCTGTTGTTAACCAGAAACATCAGAAAGACATGCTTTTAGAGATTTTAACCAACCCAGAACAAGCTCTCAGCTGGAAGACACGCTTTCTTAAGTCCATATAACACTTTCTTGCTGCAAGACATTCCCAGCACTGTGTGCAGGGCAGTCTCTCCACATGAGAGAGGCACCTTCTTCATCTTGAGATCTGTTGAGCCCAGACAAGATGTCTTCATCCTGTCCTCCAGTTAGCTTTAAAGTTCCTATGTCTTCTCACAGTAAGTGTATATATGAATACCAAGTTTTTTGTGTCACCATCATAGATCCTTTATGCCCTTCTGCTTTTTCATCTGCAGTGCTACCATCCCCACCCTGAAAGCCTGTCCATTCTCTTCTCTCAGTCCTACTTCTGCTCCATCAAGAAAGAGCCTTTGGGAACATTGTCCTCAACTATAAAAGTTCATAGTAAATTCCCTTTCTTCGTATTTCCCACATTGTTGCTTTCTGCCATGTTAATGTAGGGTTACCCCTCTCCTCCAGCGTTCTCCTTTATCAGCTCTCACCATTATTCACATTTGCTGTTGATCTCACATGAGCAGTTGCCAATCTATTCCTGCTCACGTTTAAAGACAGGGTGTCACAACTCCACAAGAGACTGACACAGGGAGAGCATTTAACTCACATATAACTTTCAGTTGACTGTTTTTGACAGTGCAATCCTGGAAATTTAGAGGAGCAGGAAAGTTTGTGTTGATGTCTAAACAGACATCTATAACGCAGCAGTGCAACTTTCTGGGAAGTGAACACATGGAGGCCTTCGGGTGAGATGGAAGCATAGCAGGGCTGCAGAAAATGGAAGCTCTGCAGAAGAGATCCCCAGGACTGAGGAGCATGAGTAATACTAAGGATGGTAAATTGAGACATTACCTAGCAGTCTGTCTCTCCCTTGTGGCAGTACTGACTGGGTTAGACCTCCATAGCCAGCATTATCATCAAAGACTTAAATTTTCTTCCAGGTACAGAAAACAGGGAAGACAAAACAGCTTTACTTTACCTTTGGCATAAAAATAATACAAGTAGTGTAGAGAATATGACAGCTACAAGAAGTCTATGACAGTAATTTGAGGAATCTATGCCCCTGAAAGATTCAGTAAAGTCTCTGGCAGCTGGCGGCCTGACGGAGTTGAGATGATGCAGACACAAGGCTGGGACCTGTAATCCCAAGCAGCCGGGCTATTTTATTCTGCTTATTCTTGTGAAATCTACAGGAGATCTATGGATTCTTTAGCTGATAGTATCTCCTGACTGGCCTCCTTTATCTCTCTACTCACAGCAAGGGAAAATGTCCTAAATGTTCGTGAGCAGGTTTCAGACACTTTTCCGACCACCAGCTTAATTTTTTAGCTCTGCAGCTCTTGGAGGCTGTGCTGAGATATCTTAGATCGGTAATTTTCATAATAACAACTTAATTTTTGTCTAGGTATTGCAGATATCTTACTCCATTCTTCTCTGATAATTTCACATGGAAGAGACCACACTGCTGTTCATAGATGGAAAGACATTCAAAAGAGATCTCTAACACTGATTTTTGGAATCAGCCTTAATGGTTGGCCATCCCGTCCCCTATAAAGCACCCTTTCAAAGCTTTTACAATTGCACAGCCTTCAAGGAATTGAGCTTTTTTTTTTCCTCCTTTCTCTCTGTAGAGAGTAAGAGAAGCCTAGAGAGTCACAAAGCCAGGAGCTCTGGAAAGCCTGCTGACCATTTCCGTGAACTCTCACTCTGCAGAGTGGCAGATTGAAGCCCATTGCAAAGAGAGGGAAAGTGGATGATCTCACAGCTGGCAGTTTGGTGGGGATAAAAGGTATGAGAAAACCAGGATGCTTCCTCGAAACCTCCAAAAAAGAAGTGACGTCCTTAATACAGACTTCTTTTACATCTTGTAGTAACCCTGTTGTGTAGGTTTTGTCATGCACTTACAGGCATGTTAAGATTTACTTTGTTCTGATCCAGAGAAACTAAGGAGTTATTTTGCAGACGTAGAAAATCCTTTAAGAGAAGGGTTTTCTGTTTGTTCGTTCCTCAGTTGGTTGGTTGGTTGGTTTTTGGTGTGGGTTTTGTGTTGGGTTTTTTCCCCCCATGATGCAGTTGGGCGTTTTTATCTTCCCAGGAGAGGGGATACTATACACACCTGATCTGAGCATGATCAGGAAGGAAAGATTTTTCTTTGGAAATTTTGCATGAGCAAGCAAAGTTTTTTTCCCAGCAAAATTTGTTTATATCCTTCAAAAGTGCATTAAAATCTTCAACTGCTAACGGCAGAGCATTTTGAAAATGTAGCTGAATAACTATGGAGGGGACAAAATTTTTATTCCAGATAAATTACTTGGAATATACGAATTCCAAACTGGGGGAAGAAAAAATCACCAGACTTTATCTCTCTTTAAGTCACTTGGATGACGCTGTCCATTGAACCAAGGGAAGATTCCTGCTGCAACTAACTCCCTCACCCACTTAAAATCTATTCAGAGATTTTTCTTCTGCTTGCTCCCTGGCTCCTTCCTTTTAATTTGTTAATCAAACCTTCCTCCTTCTGTCTTCTGCCTTTTCTGATTCCTAATTGTTTCTTCCACAATAATCTTGTCCATCTTTGACGCACAATGCCTGTAGATTTCAGAAGCTTCAGCCCGTTTTAAGTATGTAAATCATTGACAGTGCTTATAGAAATGTTAGTTCATCTGCATTAAAATGATTCTATATTTGCCAGTGTTCTGCAGGACCTTTATATTTTTAGTAATTGTGTTGGGGCATAAAAATGTACTCAGAGTTACTGCTGCCTTTTTCAGAGTTGGTTTCCACTGAGATCTCTTAGCAGTATACACTTTATTGTAATAATTTCTCTGAGGAAAAGAAAAAACCTTATTAAAAGTAACTGCTTCTGCATATAAGAAATTTGGAATTAACAAGATGAAGAAAATTTCCTTGCTGTATAATTAGCTTTTTGTGTTGGATCCATCTTAACCCTCATGTTGGCATTTTTATACCCTCCAAAAACTCCAGCACACATGAAAGTTTACTTCCATGACTAATCCTATTGATCTGGATCAGAGAGAAGTTATGTGTTAATATAGGACTTTGCACGCTCAGAAACTCTTAGTCTGAACTTTGTCCTCACAGCCTTTCACTATGACCCATGAATTCCAGAGGTGTTCATTCATACACAAATAAACAGACCAGGGAACCAAGGGATATTAATTGGCCTGGAGCCAGGTAAAGGATGTCTTTTTTTTTCAGTCTGAGGTTCTCAGGTCTGGTCTCCTCATCCTAATTTCTGATGATGGCTCTTAATTCAGTAAAACTCCTGCCAGGGCTTCCCAAGAATCAAGTGCATTTTAAAGCAGGTATTTGAATCTATGAAAAATGTAAGACAGTTGGTTTATCTGTTATGAAGTGTTTTGTAACGCATTCGCATGAAAAATACATGTGAATTTTAGTAAAGAATGACATACAGGGTCTGAATTTTGTCTTGAATCAGTTTGTAGGTCTAGGAGAGCTGGTTTCATCATGTTGGAAAAGGAAATCCTGTGAAATATATTAAAATCCAGATGCAAGGGTTTTAAACTTTTTTTTATTTTTAATATCAGGTTTGCCAAAATACCAGTAAGGTTATGGAACTAATAAACTAAATCCTATGCTCATGTGGCTCAATTGCCTCTAGTCTGAAGATAAGTCTGACTTAAAGATTCAAATATATGAAGTGTTTGTACAGTAGATGTGAAATGAGTATATCTAAGCATTAAATCACGAGCAAGTGTTATCCATCTGCTAAGTATATTAATGTACTGCATCATGCATACTGTAATGTGCTTATATTAAATTTAAAGTGACAGAAGGCAATCAATTTGGATATTTGAAAGTGAAAGGCTTTTCCAACTTTCTTCCCAAAACAGTGAAGTAAGTTGTTTTTCTGGTGATTCTGAGCTATCTCGGCAGATATTATGAGCAGGTTGATGAGAAATACCATACTACCTAACCTGCCAGGGAGCTGAGAAGTTTGCTTCAACCTTGCATTTTTCCCACGTAAGTATAAAAAATTCGAGTAAAATCTCATTTAGGGTGCAAGATGCACTCTAATTTGAAGGCTGAACTGAGCAGGAGAGAGATGAATGGAGGAAGAAGCAGAATGCAGATACAATTCAAGTCCACATACAATGAATAATATATAAGCTTCATTTGAAAGCAGGAACCTTTGCAGAAGAAAGGTTTGCATAACCATTACTAACCATTCAAGCGTTTATCTTTGTGTGCGCTGCCTCAGTTCTAACTCAAAGTCCTAGACTCCAATCCCTATTTGTATTTATTCTCTGTCTTCTGCCTTTCCTTATCATATATGCAATATATATCACAAATTGAACATGGCTCATTGTTTCAGGAGATGAGTGCTTACTTTTCACTGATATGTTTTCGCATAATTTTAATCACAAGTTTATGTTGTATCTGGTAAAGAAATCCGGTAGTGGACTGTGGATTGGTCAGCCAGAATACAGCATGCTGTAGACATAAAAATATGGAAAGAACTCCAGACACTAGTCCTGTCTGGTGGAAAATTGTTATCTGCAAACACCATCGACATCCTCAAACACAGACCCATGAAATGCAAACAGTAGCATCTTGTGCCAATACCTTTGGCCTGGTCATACACAAGATCTGCTGAAATGTGGCCTTTAGAGATTTGAAGCTTCAARGCGAGAGCACTCCCCTCTTGGTGGGAATCGTGGCTGCCTCAGGTCTGCGTGCATGAGCGCTTCAGCAGACCTTACTTAAAATTCTCCTCCTTTTGCTACCGTTTGAGTTGGAGTGATGCAGATTTGCCATTTCTTATACTCTACCTGTACTTGTTAACAGCCAGCTCAAAATACCTGGTGTACAGTTATTTCAAGCTGCTATATTCTGGCTATCAGATACAAAACAGGCTTTTTAAGCATTTTAAGTGTTTTGTAAACTAAACTTGCATGGTATAACATCTTAAATGTGACCAGCAACATCTGAGATACAGTACCTGACTGCAAGCAGTTAAATTACTGCTTGCCCATATGAACTGCTGTCTGGTTTACTCCTGGAATAGGAGTTTAACTCCTTAGACCAAGTTACTCCCTCTAATTCAAAAGCTATAATCCTCACCAACTAAAAAAGGTAAAAAAATAGTGGGTTTTTTTAAGAGAGAGAGAGAAAAAAATAAAAGAAACCCAGTCCTTTCATTGCATGGATAGCATTCTCAAAAGTGCTACAGCAATCTGGTTTTAATCTTAGTTATGATCCTAAGTAGATGCCTTCTTGACTCTGGCATCATCATGACTGCAAAATAAGAAGCAGGCTCACTGGCACTCAACATCTGCATGTCCTGGATTTGCTCTGCCTCCCGCTTGTGGAAAGCTGGCAAAAGCAGCAAATGCTGTGTCCTAACATTTTTTTCTCCAGTTTATTGTGTTTAGATGGGACAAGCATACTGCAAAGCTGCCTGTTGTCCACTTGATGGTATCAAGTAACTGAGCATGGGAGGGTATGGCTGCTCAACGCTCTTTACTCAGGCAGACGTGACCAGAGATTTTTATAACAGGTAAAACATCTGTGTTATGTTCTTTGCCTACACAAACAACTCTTGTGCTAGATTTAATCAGACTGTGCATAATTTAGCTTGCTGCTCAGATTCTGCAGTGCTGTCTAGTCTGTTCCAGACCAACCTTGCTGTGAAGTGGATAAATGACGGCTCCATCAGGAAAATCACCATGGTTTTGCTGTAAGCAGAGGACACTGCTAATTTGCATTTTCAACGACTCTCTGTTGTCTGTTTCTAGGTGAAAACACATTAGGAAAAAGCTATTGGAAATTATTTGTTCTCAAATTCTGTCATTATCAAAGAATTTCTAAGCATTTTAAACACATAAACTTTTAGCTGACATCTTTCCCAGAACCAAGATTTAGGAAAAAGAAAAAATGTAACTTTAAGCTGGAGCAAGGAGGAAGACTCGACACTGGTCTTTCTCCTCTCACTCTTAATCATGTTTCTCTTTGTCTGAGGATGAGTTTGAGCAGACCCATGTACACATGGGCATGAGCCTTGTCTCTTTTCAGAAGTAAGACCAGGCAGGGCTAACACTTCTCCCAAGTTTGTAGAGGTATAGCTACCCATTGTGAAAAAAAAGGCATGAAAGCAATTTCTTGGATATTTTGAAGTTGTGCTTACCTGGTTTGGGCTTTGATTCTAGTATGGTAGATTTTTCTATTTGTCCCAGACATAAAAAGAAAGGTTTCTCATCATACCTCTTCAGAATAAGAAACATCTAGCATGAGATTTGTTACTCAGCAGGAAAACGGCTTTGCATTGTGTCCCACAGAAACATGGTCATCTGGCTCATTTGCCAATCTTTGAGAAGCAAGTACGTGCAAATCTAATGTAACAAGGGACTTTCTGTCTCAGGCTATTTAATTTCTGATGTAGAATATGCCTTGTCCAAAACAAACGGATGGCCTGGTGCTGGGACAGAAAGATGCTGGGCAGAAGGACTGCATCATTTGGCCAGGCAAAACATTGAGCCAGGTCACACTGACCTATGGGTACATGGTTGTCTGTGCCCCACATGGGGCACTAAACCAGCCAGAGGACGTCTTGGAATAAGAAGAGCTGATCTCAGGAGGAAATGTCACCCTGGCCTAGATGAGCAGCACCCACTTGCACACCACAGAGGCAGCAGCAGGGTGCGGGCAGCCGTCCTGCACCCAGCGGCGCCTCACTAACCCCAGCATAACATGACAATCATATCCTGAGGGTTTGCAGTGTTACTCTGCTGGATGTCACCACGAGCAGGGGTGAGTAATGGTGCTGGCTACTAACAACAGGGGGTAATGTGAAGCTCTGGAGCTGGCGCCGATGGCTTCCAGCGCCTTGTGGGCTGCCAGCCACTCTCAGGCAGCCTGGGCACTGCTCATACCATACTCAGGGAGCCCATGCTGAGCGCCAAATAAGAGCATGTGGGTATTATTTATTTTCTTCTGTCACTTTATTAATCCCAAATATTATTTCAACTTCTTATTGCCAACAGATAGTCTGTGAGCAAGCCCTTGTTTTGAAATGCGTGGTTGTTATCCACAAGTCCTGATCATAAGGTATGTGCTGCTTGGGGGACTTTATTTGCAAACTGTCCATCGCAACTCGTAACTGTTTATTGTGGAGAAACTATCACCTAGGGCTATGTAATCAYGATTTCTTCTCCCTGACTAGAGTACAAAAAACTTTTTTTGTTTAGAAAGAAGAGACAAATTATGAAGAATAAATTACTAGCCATGAACTTCTGGTATACTTTATTCAAAGTCTAAGTAATTAGACTGCAACCCATAAAGCTTTTCAGATCCACATCTTCATGGAAATCGTAACTACTTGAATACTTGGGAAACAATAGGTAATAAAACTGCACAAATATGATTCCATAAGGAAATTTGATTCATAGTACAAACCAAGATTCTTAGTCTTGTCTGAGAAGCGCCATAGTTGGACACATCTCTTTTTCATCCCGTGAGTCTTTATATCATGTAAGTAGTCAGTATTCACATGAATAAACGCCAACCAGTGTGAGCTACGTGTTCTTTCAATGTCTGGTCCTGCTCTGAGAAGTTTCTCTGGTTCAAAAAATGTACCGACCACGAGATGTCACACAAAAGTGCTACATAGGAGATGCATTGTGGTGATGTGAGGGTGAGAACCAAACTATAGGAGGTCAGTGTAGCATTTGGAAGGTAAGAGGCAGAGAGGAAAGGACCAGAAACCACCAAGCTTCCCATCAGGCCACACCTGCAGTTCTTTGGATGTTGATGCTTGTTTTCTAGTCAACCAAATGACTAGAACAATGAAAACTGGCCAGTGTGCATGGAACAGTGAAGCAGCACCTCGATAAATAAACAAGCAGAAGGAAAACTGGCTAAAATTACACCCTCTCCATGCAACGGGAAGTTAGTGCATGCTGCTCCTGTCGAAGCGAGCCCTCGCGTCGCCTGCCTGTGACGGTGAGTTATACACGTTTATCCTCCGCACTCTAAAAAAAGAACGGGACGACGGAGCGCTCCCGTGTTTTATGCCCGCACCGTGGGCATGACAGCCCAGCCATAAACCGCCGTAAATTTGCCCGGTGTCCCGGAGCTCCTCCGGCGGGGTCGGAGCCCCCTGCAGCCCCTTCCCCAGCGCCGCCCGCCGCGGGCGCCCCTCCCGAGGCCTCTGCGACCCGCGCCCTCCTGATTTGTGAGTCTGATGTCCTGCGCGCCGCGCATACATTATGCAAAGCGAGCCCCCGCGCCCCGCAGGCCGCCCCTCAGCCTAGGTGAATAAATTATGCGGATGAGGGCGGGGATGCGGGGTGGTGGCTTCGCGGCTGACAGCGGGGTAGCGCGGGCTGCTTGCCGCCTGCGGGCTTCCCCGCCTGGCGCGGCGCGGCTGCTGGGCGCCGGCAGGCAGGTGGAGCGGGAGCAACAAGTCCTCCGGCGGCGGCGGCGGGGAGGGGAGCGGGAGGCGGAGGGGGGGGCGCTTCCCGCCCCGCGCCTGAAAACCTCTCTGACAAGTGGCAAAGCGCTCGCAGAGCACGCTGCTCCCTCCGAAGGGCGGCTGGAAGCCGCGGGGGCTCGCTCGGCACCCAGCCCTGCTGCCGGCTTGAGGCATCTCGCCCCCCCTCCCGCAGCCGCCCCTGCCGTGGGGTGGGTCGCGACCCGCTGCCGGGCGGTGAGGAGCGGAGCGCGCCGCCGCTTCGTCTGCAAAGTGTGTGAGCCGCTTGCGGGCTTTGCTTCTACTTGCCGCATTTTTTTTTCCTTTTAAATTATTATTTTGCTATTTTGTTATTTTTTTTCTCGTACTTCGTTGCTATCATTTTTGTTGCCGTTGTTTGTAAACTAATTGCCTCCATGGGGGGCGGAGGAAAGGAAATCAAAGCTGCCGCAGCTGAAGGGTGTGCGAGCACGCTGGGGAAGAGCCGAGGAGCCGCAGGACGGGATGGCAGCGGGAAGCCCGGCCCCGGGAAGCCCGGCTGCGGCGGGGACCGCTGCCCGCGGCGGGCCGGCCCGGTCGGCTCCGCGCTGGCCGCGCTCCTCTCGGCGCTGGCGGCGGCCTCCTGCGTCTACCTGGGGGTGCGGACCAGCGACCTGCAGGCCAGGGTCGCGGCTATCGAAGGCGCCCGAGGGGGCTTCTCTGCCGCCACCGCCGCCCCGCTCCCGCCGCTGCCCGGCTTTTCCTTGGAGCAGCTGAACGCGATGATGCAGGAGAAAGTGGAGCGACTTCTCGCCCAGGTGTGCGGGACGGGGGTGGCCGCTCTCGTGCCGTGTACGTGTGTGGGGCGTGGGGGATGCTCTTAGTGCAGGAAGGCGGCCGAGGCGATGAGGGGGGCGGCCGGAGTGAGCTGCTCCGGTGGGATGTGGAGAGGGAAGCGGGGAAGGCGAGCCCGCATCCCCGGGGGGCGGCGGGGCCGGAGGAGGTGCGGGCCGGCGGCCGCCCTGGGCTGCTGGGACGGGCAGGGTGGGGGTCGCGGGGGACCCCTGCGTACGCAACCCCTGAGGCGCTTTTCTCATCTGTAAGTTGCCGCCGTCCCTGCGTTTCTCGACCGCGCGTGTCGAGAAGGTAGAAAGACGAGGGTCACTTGCGGCGGCGGTGGCAGAGGCTCCGAGGTGTCGGGCTTGGTGGTGGTGGTGGTGTGGGGGCGGTGCGGTCAGTGAGACACTTAGGCCGAGTCCAAGCGAAGAAGCCATCGCTGGTTGCGCAGCCTGTGGCATAGCGGTAAATCCCAGTTTGCGGCCGCGGTCGGGAGCGCTGCCTGTGGCGGAGCGAACTCGYCGAGTGCCCTCATGTTGCTTCTCTCGCCCCCAGAAATCCTACGAGCACTTGGCAAAAATACGAGTAGCGAGAGAAGCGGCTCCAGAGTGCAACTGCCCACCAGGTAACAGACACAGCTTGGAAATCTCTCTGAGGCTTGTAACTCTGGGGTGTTTGGTATCCTGTGTTTTCGAAATACACCTAAGGCAGATCCAGGGAATGCCTCTTCAATCAACAGCTGTTCCTTGGGTGGAAAAGGTGTAAAGCCCAGAATCATTTGTTTTCACTGTGGCACTAGATTGGAATTAATGCTAATGAAAACCCCCCATTAGGCTGGGCGTTGCCAAACAATAACACTTACGGAGAAGTTAATGGTCTACTCTAGCAAGATCAAGTATATTCTGTCTTAAATGGGGTAGTACTGAATCAAGGCATTGTGTGCTCAACTTGGGACGTAGAACAAAAGTCTCTAGCAAAAATATTGAACAATTTATAACATGGACTGAAATAGGTGGAGGGCCTGTTGCAAGTGAGCAGTAATATATACAAGAGCTTTTTTCAAGCTTGTTTTTCTGTAGTCCTGGTTGAAAACAGTTTTGCTAGGAAGGAATTGCAGGTTTTTCTTACTGAATATTCAAAACTGTGTGTGCTTATGCAGCCAGGGATATTTCTTGACCTGGGAAATGGGCCCTCTAATACTGCCATCAGTTGTTCGTACATTCATGCTGAAATGTTTCCTATGGGTTTTGTGCTCCTTTTTTGTAGTCTGATAACTGTCAATGTTGTTTTAGCTTTATAAACTTCTTCTAATGTATATCCAAGTTCAGTTAGCATCTTAGAAGTTAAGAAAATTGTGCCAGTGTTTCACAGAGTGATGTAGGAATTCCAGCATCCTCTGTGATGAAGCACACCTAGATGCAGAGTATGCTTTAGATATCCTCTCACTCTCTATGAAAAATCATCTCCTTCACAGGTGGAATAGCAACTGTCAACAGGACTTAAACTGATTATACTTTCCAGCAGGATGTGTGATAGTACTGTCTATATAAGGAAGGAGCTCTTCTAGTTTCGGATTTAATTCCTGCCAAACTCATCAGTCTGAAAGGACATAGAATCTCACTGTTAAAGCTGCCTACAGTGGTTGTTACACTATTTTGGTGATGGTACAGCTGAGAGCAGGGTATTTACTGGCCAGGATAGGAGTTGCCATGGCTATCATGAAAAGGACAATATATATGACTAGGACTGCTCTAAGAGTGCATAGAATTACTCAACTTCCAGCTAGTTTTGGTAAGGAACATTGGTTTTCTGCTGTACTATATATATGTATCTTTTTCCTTTAAGGCTAACATAAGCAAACTGCGTTGACCTTATTTTTTCTGTTGCTTGTGCAGTAAATTACAAGATGCAAGTTTGTGCACAGAAAATGAGTTACTCATCACATTTTTTGCAGAGATGTATTCTGTGAGCCCGAAACAATATTGAATTTGATGCTAAACTCTTTCCCTTTTTCTTCTTCCTTGTTCAAATCCATCTGTTACGATGTCTTCGCTTACTGTTTTCCTGCTAAAGGTCAATATCTACTTTTTTGTGGTTGATGTTATGCGCTGCTTTACTTCTTCACTACCACTAGAGCTCCACATTATACCAATTTTTATCTAACATTTTTTCTTAGGGAGTATGTTTTATCAAATAGATAATGAGCAACAGAATATTTCTGACATGCATTGTAAAAATCCTTGCTACGTGAAAGTCAAAATAAAGTGATTTGGCAAATATTTCCGGAGAAGCAAGTTTTACAAGACCAGGAAAACTTACATGAATCATTACAAAGTAAAAAAAATAAGTTGCAGAGATGAGGGTTTAGAAATGTGATATGTAGCTTTTCACCTCTTGGTAGCTGTTTCAGTTTGGAAGCCGGTTTTGTAGTGACTGAACAATGTTGCCATGTGGTAGCCTCATTTTGCAGTTGATGCTCTCATGCTTGTTGCCAGCAGACAGGTGTCTCCCTCAAAATGGCATTGTCTTGGGAGCCGTGTTCGAGAGAGCAGGGGCTGAGTGGCACCACCCCCTGAGTACAGTACCTTCCTAACAACAGGCATTAGGTAGAGCAGGAGGGGATAGAGCAAATAAATTGTTGTTTCTTCATTTGGTTCCCTCTGTTAGAATTCCTTTTTGACTGCACAGGATGGACTTTTGTTTTACTCCTTAATGCTGCTATTTACAAATAGTTATGTTCAAAAGGTGTTTGGTTTAATAGGAACAGTATCATGGTAACTCAGTGGTTTTTCTGTTGCCTGCTGTTTGCAAGGCCAGAGAGTACATTGCCTCTTTGCTTCCCCACATAGTTCCCTTTTGTTGCTTTCTTCTGCTCAACTTGTGCGTTTCTTTTCTATGTTTCTGTAATAGCAAAATACATGTCTGTTAGAGATGACTTTGGAAGGCCTTCATGGTACAGAGGTGATTTTTGAAATGTCCCTGTGCTGTGAGAAAAGGTCACTGCTAAATGGCCACCAGGACAGTTTCCGTGATGCTCCTCTTCAAAGAGAAATAAGGATTATTTAAAAGTAGGTTACATTGTTCTCTGCCAATAGAAGAGAGGGAAGTTCAGCTTGCAGACAGGAGGGTGAGAATGTGGCCTGTGCTTAAAGACTGAAGTTATGCAACTGGTGTGGATGTCGTTAGTTCAACCCTTTTGGATGAATATGGTAGGAACGTGCACATTCCAGGGGAAGTGGGTTGGAGTGGTTTAGATACCTACAGAAGCCAGATTCACAAGCTCATAGCTTGTAGAGCACTCCGCATCTAGCTCCTTTTAATTCAATAGTAGCCTTGAATTTTATCTAGAGTGAGGAATGGTCACATTTCAAAAAGTTTGTTTTCACTAAATGCGATTTTTCTTTTTCCTGTTTTCTGTTTTCTTATAAACGAAACATGATGTGAGGTGATGTTGGAGTTTTGGTTTTAATTCTTCACGACTAAAACCAGATACCAAAGATTTTGTAAATATTTTAAAAATTACAATAGCAGACATTCTTTCTCTTCTTAAAGCAGAGTAATAAAATTTGAAAAGTAAATTTGTGCTGACATTCCTCTTAAATTACCTCAGGTCTAATAAGGGTGCCAGTGTAAATCTCGTGCTTTTAACTGGTGCTGCAGTCACTGCTGGTAGTTGGCCTTCTGCACATAGGACTGGGGGGGCAAATTGAGTGGTTAAAATAATTTTAAGCTTAATAAATGAATTTTCATTTGCCAGATGTATTTTTTAATTGTAAATTCATGTTTTTCTACTTCAAAAGATGAACAGAAAATATAGGTGCATAGGTAATTATTTCATACTTTTAAATCTTCCTGTAAGTGGCTCTGGGAGCATAATCAGCTCTTATGAGGAACAGTCAAGCACCATACTGGGTACTTTTTACCAAGTACCAGGAATAACACAGTTGTGGAAAGAGTAACACATGCAGAAAGCACAGGGATGCTCCCCATTGAATAGAATTTGAAGAATTTTTTTTTTTTTGTAGATTCTTTCAGATTTTCCTCTCCCCAAAATCATTCACATGTGAATGTACGTGTAGACTTCAAGGAAAATGACATATGCTTACATGTTTTAGTGATCTGATCCTTTATATATTGTAAGGACCCTGTTCTGACACTTGCAGTCATGTGCCATGATGTCTCATTGTGTAAGTGGTCCTCAGAGCCTGCTCTTGGAGTCGGGTAATGTTGGCAGGAGTAGGAATCAAATCTAATAGTACAAGAAGTTCAGGTTTTGTCAGCAGGAAGGCTGGTAGGTGGTTGTGTACAGTTCTATATGTCCCTTTTGACCAGAGACCAGTTTTAGGAAGCAATTACCTTTTTTATTTTCCCCCTCTTCTCTTTTGAGGAAGACCTTTATGATTAATTTATTCCTTAAAAGAATAAATTTCTTTTTTTTCTGTGTTGACAAAGTATAAGTTGCATGAGAGACATCTTTTAACTCCAGCTATGCAACACACTGTGTATGTATATTCACTATGACTAGTGGGGGGTCTGTAGGTTTTGAGATTTGTTTTGGGGTTTTTTTTTCCTCCTCAGAACATTAGCTGAACTTCGGTGTTGGGTACCTGTCAAAGTTGACTGCAAATTTGCTTTTGTTTTTCTTTAGTGCCACAGGTAATGTTTCTTGCTTTGTTCTTTCTCTTGTGTTTTTCCCATCAGGAGATGTACATTTTGTTTCTTCTTGTGACTTCAGCGCCTTCAGACTCCTTCCCTTTCTGTAGCTTCAAACCCTTTCCAGGCACAGACGTGGTCTCATCGTTCTTTCTTAGCCAGCTATTTCGTGCTGTTTTTGTAATCATGTCATCTTAATTCTCTGTTCCAGTCTTAGAGAGCTTTATGGTTTGGCATTTGAAGTCCCTCCTATTTCACTGTGCAATTTGCTGCCATCAGGTTTGTTTCAGTGTAGTTGCATGCTTATAAACCCATTCATCCAGCAGTGGGAATGCCGTAAGCCAAGGGAGTTTTTTTGAGGGGATATAGAAAACCAGTTGGTCTTAGTCTGGTTATAGTAGTTCTAGTGTGAAAGCTGTGTGCTACAGCTACAGTTCTTCAGTAAGATGATGAGTGTGCTGTATGTGTTTTGTTAGCAGCACGGATGGCAAAAATAAGTGTATTTTCTTAGAATTCCAGCACTGTGTTTGTTGTCTTAAGCATTTAATGTTTGTTTTGACATGCAATGGAAGTACAATTTAGGCACTCTTTCTTACTTCCTCATGTTCCACAAGGACTGTTCCCTGGAGCGTTTCAATTAGTGAGGCTGAAAGAATGGAGGAGAAATCAATTTTGGGGATTAAAAGAATTGCAAAATAGGTATCAGCAGGATATTATTACTTTTTAATTTTTTTTTTTATTATGCATACAGTGAAGCAGTTCTGGAAAGACTGAAGAGGTGAAGAAAAGAGGAGCTGACTTACGTATTTACCAGTAGCGAGACCTAAAAGAAAATGCATATAGATATAGAAAGTATCCAAACTGGTTTTTTCCTGTTACTTAAAATTTCAGAATGTGCCATCTGAACCTAGCTCCCAGCACTACTTATTTCTGCCATGTCTATATCATCTGTTTGCTGAATGCAGCGCTCAGCTCTAATTTTGTAATTTTTCTGACAGGTCTCTGAGTTTCCCTTTCATACCTTCAATGGTTTGATATTTTTCATTTCAGTTCCTAGATCAAGATGTTTATTGATGTGCAGCAGCATGCGACCTTCTGGGTAGTCTGTTGTCTTCTTTGGATGACTGCTTAAAGATACTGTTTCCTCCCCACAAAATAGCTAAACATATATTTTATTGACTGAGATGTGACCTTTTAATTCCCTTCCCTGTGGGCAAGGAAGTAGGGTGTGCAGCATGATGAGTGAAACAGTGTGGCTCAGAAGATAACTGATTGACAGCAGACTGCATCAGATTTCTATCTTTTGTAATATTATTGATGTCAGCAGTGTTGTAGGAAAGGTTGATTTGGCTGCCAAAGTGTTATTAACAAAAAGTTTYTCTATGACTTGAGTTGAATAAATTTTAACCTCTGCAGTTATGTCAAACAAGGCATGCTAAAAGGAAGGCTTAGTTATCTGCATTAACTGTTCTTGTATTATATGAGATCAATATTATGTCTTCTTATAATTTCTTATGTGTGGCAGTGGTCCTTCTTGAACTGCTGAAGTGTCAAAGCAGTTCAAGTACTGTGAGTTTTGCAGTGGAAAAAGTGCCTGTTAAGCCCACTTCTGGAAAAATGCTCGTAATGTCTGTGATAGGGTTTTTTTTTGTTTTTTTTGTTTTCTTTCTTAAATTGTGAAATATGTGCATCTGTTTCCTTACTGAAAGCTTATATAACTGAGTTCTGTTTGGCAATACTTACACCCTGTCCCTTTCCTTAAAGGTTGGTTGCTTCTTGGGAATGTATTGCCAGAAGAACAGCACTGATCCACCTGCATTACAGCACTCATTCTCTTTCTCACTCCCTTCTAAATTTACTGGCTGCAGCTTACATGTCTATGTTGTTTATACTTAGCACAGTAGGAATCAGCTAAATTTGAAAACAGCATGACTGACAGCTGTTTTTATAGGGCCTTTTAGGTTACCGGGTAGAATCATATAATTAATATGTTCAGGTTACCAACCCTGTGAAACCATCCATCTTACTTTAATGCACACAGATCTTGGGTCATGTTGCTGACTGCAGCCTCTTCAGGAAGGCTGGTCTACATAGAGCTCCTTTCCTCTTCATCGTTTCAGTCCATTTCGTAAGTCAGCCATGAAAAAGGAAATCTGTCTGCTTATTTAAAACGATTAATAAGAAGGAAGAAGGCCTAGAATAATAAAGGCTGAGAGAAACACTATTGACTCTATACAACTGAAGCTGCAGCTCTCAGTTAGATGATACACACACTAGTAAACATGATGCTAAAGGCTTGTTTTTTGGAAGCTTGTGGGCTGTCATGTTTTTACAGGTTAGACGTACAGTAGAACAGGGCCTGCTTAAATTCATCTGCTTGGGACTTCTAATGAGATTAAGTTAAGCAGAACCAGCTGTTTGTGAGAGCTTAATCAAAATAAATGTCAGGACAAATTTTCGGAACAGAGTGTCCCACTTGAAAGTGCAATATTTGTATATACCTTTTGTGTAAATACTGCTTTTTTTGCCTATGTAAACTTTAACAACTTTAGAAATGCTGGTCAGGTTGATACTCCAGAAGATCATCTGATGCGTGCTACTGGTCTCTGAAGCAAATGTATGTAGGCCATCATTGTCAAGTGTTTCCTTCCACATGGTTCACAGCTGYAGTGTATAGTCATTCACGGTTCAACAAGTTATTTAGTCTGCCTTAATTTTGTGATTCAGTGCTGCAGCCTCACGTAAATAGTCTCCTTAGTTAAAAATGTCCTGCTCTGTAAATAGGTAAACACTAATGCAAGAAATTGCTAGTGCATAGATGTGCCCAAGCTAAGATAATCTGCTATTGAAATATTTCCATATATTGCCTAGTTTTTAGCAGCCAGGCTACAATTTCCTTATTTGTGAAGAAAACCACTTGTTCCATCCGTCATGTTCATGAAGAAAATCTGATGATTGTGCTCTCCTCAAAACAGCTTTTAAAATATGTTAGAAGACAGTTTTGTCTGGAATGCACACTAGAAAATGTCTCCTATCTGCTCCTCCCCTGTTCTGTCTTTTTTTGTAGGGTTGGACTTGTACTAAAATTGTTTCTCATTTGTATGTGTAGATGTATATAGATGTATATAGGAGCAGGCATTTACATGTAGTTGTGAATACTGTGTGCAAGTTTGTAGAGAACTCTTTCTTCCTGTGCTTGGAAAGCTTCAAAAACACGTGATGATGATGCCTGGGAAGCTTCTTGAAGAATTATGCAGATACTATACAGCTATCTAAATGTTTTTGCAAGATAGAAATACGTGTTCTTATAATTGCCAAAGATATGAAGACAGCCATTTGTAGGGAAAAGAAACAATAAATGGAATGAAAAAAGAGTGTAATAACAGAGGTGATAAAACCGGGATATTACTTTTTATTTTAGAATCTTCTGAAAATTAATATGATGATTTCAGTGACTTCTGCTTAGACGTGATCAACCAAGAAGCAATGCAGCTTTTAAGCAATAATATTCTGTCCTACATTGTCTTTCAAATTGATCATGGAGTTGACAAAGATGAAGAAAGTATAGATTTTATTTCATAAAGTCATAGATGGAGGGCTCTTAAAATCAGTGTTCTTAGTTCAGTTTAGGTTTGTTAGGCATTAGAATTACCTTATTTTGGTTATGCATGAATATAATCTTGTAATTATTGTATTGGATAAGCATATTAGATGATTTCTTGAATGATTTGTGTGTTTTTTTTTAATTGCTTAGGAATTTAAATTTGGGGATAAAACTTGTAATTTTTTTTTTCATAGATGTTTACCTTTGGTAATATATTTTGTTTGGGATTACAATGGAGAGTGAATAACAGATTAACAGATTCTTGGGGAGGTTGAAAGGGAGACTGTACATGCAATAATGATGGACATGAGTCGCTTTAAGTAGGTTCCCCTCCCCTTCTGTGGCTCTTCTACAAGCTCAGATGAAAAGTATTGAGGAAAAAGCTATTAAATGATCTTTCTCTTTGATCCTTACTCCTCTTTCTAATGCAGTACACTGGACTGTATACCATAGCAGTATGATGGTTTAGGGGGTTTGTCACACTCTGCCCTATCTTGGACACACAGCAGGCTGCCTGCCAAGTCATGGTGACATAGTGTACAACATAGCAGGGAAGGCCTGCATAAAGCCAGGTGGCCGAGCCACTGCTTTCCACTTACTGGCTCGTGCCAGATACTACTTTGGTCTCTTGATACCTGGGACGTGCTTTCCTCTTTCAGCAAAGATCTGTGGGAGGGAAGTGTTGTTCTCTTCTTCTTCGTTGTTTGTTTTGTTTCTAAAAATAGAAAAGCTCATGAACTTGGCACTTCCTATCCTTCTAAATAGTTTTAGTAGTCTTAGGAGTAAGGGGCTGTAAAGTAAAAGCTGTAAATATAATGGAAGGAATACTGTAGAAAATTAGTAGTATTAGGACTGTTGCTATTCTGCCATTTTCAGTTTATGCCATCTTAAGACCCCCTCCTCTGTTTATTTTACCTACCATTTGAATATTTTCAATTTTCCTTCTCTGACTATAACAGAACAAAAAAAAAAACATACCAGAAGTATATGTTAAAGGTTTAACTTATGAATTGGGTTTCTTCGATAAGCATAATCTCTTTTTCAGCACTCTGTGCTTAAGATTATGCTGGAAAACTGCTATTTAAAAGATCTTTTCTAAAATTGGGCAGGGGGAGGAGTGGAGCCACCCTGTGTGTTTGAGAAACACAGAAGAAGTTTTGAAAACAGGAAATTGTATTGAAAATCGGTGAATAAAATGTCTTATCAGAGGTGTGGCTGCCGTTGTAGCAGTGACAGATTTGTGTATCTGAAAGCAGAACAGCGTCCTGTAACTTGCAGGACACTGAATAAACTCTCTAAAAAGATATTTATGGTTAAGGTCATAGCTGGCTACAAAGCTCTTGCTTGTGCTGGTAGTGACTAGTTGTGTTGCTAGGAAATGATGTAAGGTTTCTTATGTATCAGTGCTTCAGCTGGATGACAGTAGGGTCCTCACAGAGGACTGCAGTGCTGAAAGTCAAAGTGTATACATCTTAAGTTGAGGAGGTATTTCCTTTAACTGGAACCTCTAATAATCTCTCAAGAATATGAGAACCAGCTGCTTGAAGGCACTTCTCTTCCTCCCCACCCTGTGCCCTTACTCTCTGAGCAAGCTCCTGTTCCAATTCCCTTGATCTTAGAGGGAGCCTTGATACCTGAGCATAGGGGTATGGCCACAGGGGATTAAAAGGATAAACTCCATAGCCTGTGTATTAATATTTTCTTCTCCAGTCACAGAGCGTACATCCATTGATGGTGCTCAGTGGCATTGCTATGACAAATACTGTTCAGTGTTGGCTGGAAAGTCTCTGAACTATCAACTCTTCTGCCGCTTTTTATCAAATGCTCCTTTTATGTTTTCAGTGCCACTGCTGTTCTACTGGTTACTGCCAGCTGAAGGGAGACACATGTTGAGAACTGTCACTTCAGCTTGACATAGAGATGATTAATGTACTATTTATTTCATACCCTGTACCTCTCAGACAGGATAGCCTTCTCCATAAAAATACTTTCTGACTCCTGATTTGGTCCTTGTACCAGGAAATGTGCTCTGTGCACACAGACTCAAGTGTAGACCAGAGTGGGGTCATTGTTAAGGTGGTCCTTACAGCAGTGGTGGGCTTGAATTCAGCTGTTATTTGTTCTCTGTCCTGGTGGATGCTTGATAGTTGTTTGTGTCAGCTAATAATATGCAGCTCAGGGAATGGCTTCAATTGGCACTTACAAATGCAGTAGTATCACAGAAATGGATCATGATGTTTGCTGTAGCTATCTCTGTGTGTTCATGAAGACGTTTCTGTTCAGTAAGGATCATCTTGAATATGTGGTTGCAGTGAGTAGGCATGCAGAATACTGATGAATCAGAGACTGAAAGACACAGTGGTATGGCATCAGTTTAAACTGAACCAGTGCTCAGACAGCCATTGTCAATACTTACTTAGAGTTAGTGTCTTTGTAATGATGACAGCCATGTTTGAAGAAGGCTGGAAAGGTTTCTCTATGTGAAGATGAAGTGTTTTTCCAATGCAGCAAGCATGTAAGTGCACTGTATTTCTTTAGTGTAGGGAGACTAATCTTAGTAAAGAGAGATTAGTATTTAAGTCTGACAGTTGTTGATTTCACTTTAGGACAGCTTTGCATAATTCCTTACTTTGAATTCCAGGCTGAGCCATGTCCTAATGTGTGGTAGAAGGACTTTTTTTTACCACATTCAATTAAGGGGCTGCACATAAGCCATTGCAGGACCAGTTAAAAAGAAGTGTGAGCCTTGAAAACTGAACCACCAGCAATAAGAGAGAAATAAAGCAAGACTGAAATCCTCACCTTTTTTCATCTCTTAAAATTGTTTTGTTGCTACAAGGTGGTATTTTGATGTATTTCAAACAATTACAGTCCATTTTAGGATAATAAGGAGAAATTAATCTGTTCACTATGTGTAGTATAACAATTGGAACACTCTGGAAACACTCTGGAAAAAGCTCTCTCACAGCCAGTTTAAAGGAATGCACCTTAGAGGAAATATGAATTACAGCAGGGAGAACTAAGTAACAGTTCTGTATTGTGACTGTGTTCCTTTACAGCACTGTAAGGGTAGGATAGAATGTCTGCATATTTGAGAGTTTTTGCATCTGTAAAATAGAGTGCATGTAAGTACATTAACCAAAGTGTGCAAATTACAAAGTATTCATAATTTTGAATAAAGTTACTGTCTAGAGGAGCAGAAGCTTGTCTCCAATACATTCCTTGCTTCTGCTTTCTAATTTTTGTAGTCTGTTCTCTGTGCTCCATTTTGAGCTGTACTACAGGACATAATCAGCTGTAATCATCATGTGTGAACATAGTGGAAAAGCATAGACTTGTGACTATAGTAACCTTTTGGGAACTCTTTTAAAGTATGATTTTGTTTTAGAAACAACCCATCCCTGAAGATTGTTTTTAATTGAACAGGTGGACAATGTCAGCTGAAATCACCTATAGATAGAAGTAGCCACTTCTGCTACCACATTTTCTGATATCCAAACATTATTTTACTTTTATCTGAAGGTAGGTGAAAGGAGGCTTTTAACTGCAACTCTGACTGACAGTAGTCAGACCTGATATGTGCATATACATCAGGCACATTAATAATCCCAAAGATTTTAACTGAAATCAGTAGTTACTCTGGAATCTGAGAGCAAAGTGTGGCCTCAGTGTTGTTTTTTCTTTTTTTCTTATTTTTTTTCCTTTGGATCCTTGTGCATGCCTGTTTATGTATGCAGCCATTACCATCTACTTTAGCTTTGATATATAGTTCTTTTCCATCATACAAGTACTGCTTTTTATTCATTTGCCATTCGGTTTATTGTTTAGTCTTTCCAGTCTCTGAGTGAGAACATTATGTCTATATCTATGTCTAGGAATACTGAACTAGTTTTTGTAATTCTGTAGGAGTTCTGGCTGCACTGGGGGACAATCTGAACAGTAAAAATTATTAAACGTACTTTCTCATGGAGAAATTATGTATTCTCGCACCTTAATTTTTAGTTCACAGACCAATGAGTATTGTTCTGAGGATTGTTCATTGTTTAGAAGGGATTAGATAAAGATACTAAAAATTGTACAAAAGTGTTCAGAACATCAGTTCTGAGGGATAGGAAGAAAGGATGAAGGTCCAGCTGTATATATGGGTCTCAGTTTCCTTACCAACATGACTGAGGTCTGCACATACATGTGTGTTTCTGCTCATAGATTTTCATACTTCGACAAGAGGCGATCCCTCTGTTCAAGTCAGTCTGTTCTTTTAACTCTGTGAACTAGATCTCCCATTCTCCACTTTGCTGACACTGTGCTTGAAAAGTCATTATTTGCTTAACACAGATGTTCTCTTTCTGTTCTCTAAGCTGAACAGTCTAAGTGACATCAGCAGCTCCTGGTAAATCTGGCCCTTGAGACCTTTCACTATTCTGGTCAGCCTCCTCAGGGCACTCTTATAGTCTGATGTCCTTCTATTGAGGTGCCCCAAGCTGCACACAGTCCCTGAGGTGAGGCCACACCAGTGCAGTGTTGAGTGGGGCAGTTGTCTCCTTCAGCTGGCTGGTGATTGCTTACGCAATGTATTGTGGACTTGGCTATAAGTAAGCAGCACATTTTGTTGAGAAGAATACTGTGAGAGACAGTATCAAAGTCTTTGCTAAAATCCCAAAACACTCTACTGGTTTTTCTTGGCCAATTAGATGGCCTTTTATGACCTTGTTATAAAAGAAAATGAAGTTGGTTTGTCAGGAGTTTCACCTCATAAACTTGTGCTGGCTCTGACCAGTGACTGCATGGTGTCTTGTGTGTTTTTTCACAGAAATAAACTTCTCCATAAATTTATCAGGCACTGAAATGAGACTGACAGGCCTGTCATTATGTGGGTCTTCCTTAGAACTGTTCTTGAAAATTGGAACAACATATGCCATCTTCCAGTCAACTAGGACCTCTCCAGACTTTTGAGACTGTTGGAAAATAATGTAGAGAAGTTCAGCAATGACATCAGCCAGCTCTTTTGAGCACCCTGAGAGGAATCCTGTCAGGTACCATAAGTTTGTAAGCATCCAGTTGAAGCAGCAAGTATCAAACAAGTTCGGGGTTGGCTGGGGGTTTATCAATGCCCCAGTTATGATTTTCCAGCCTGGGGCTCTGGGGTCCCAGAGGCCATCATCACTGTTGAAGACAGAGGGGAAGGTGACATCATGCATCTGCACTTTGTCTGTGTCCCTATTTGTGAGGTGATTAACCTCATCAAGTAATGGACCAATGCTGTCTCTGATCCATACAGTGGTGAACAGCATCTCTGTAGTCCTCCTGTGTTGCCTGTACTTGCTTCCAATGTCTATACAGTTTCCTTCTGGAAGAAGATCCGTGTTCAGCCAAGCTGTTGAAGTTGTCTTCAGTGTGCTTCAGGAGTGTCGTAGCAGAGGGGAGAATACCTCAGTCTGTGTTGTTAAAGAAGCATCCATACTCGGAAGAAAATCCAGTTGTCAAGGACTGAGACAAGTGAGGAGGAATACACCATGGTAGTGAGGTGCCTGGTTTGTTTATAGAGTTAATGAAGAAGAATTAAGGACTGACAGAGTCCTAAGGTGATAAAGAGTCAAATCTTCTAAAATTTTTCCATCGAGCTTTTCTCTGCAGCATCTGAGAAAGGTTAGCTTGGGGTGGATTTTGGTATTCTGGAGGCTATCTCAGTGCTTACTGCTTGCTCAGTCTGAGCAGTGGATGGCAGCAGGATATGTCTAAGTGTAAACTGCTGAAAGGGCTCCTCAAAACTTAGCAAATGCAAGTCATGTCAAGAAGGAATAGAAAGTCATATGTCCGTGGGGTGTCATGTCTGAAGCACATCCAAGATGTGTACTCATCTAAAATGTCCAGATTTAATGGCTTAAGGGACAGATTACCTGGGGACTTAAACAGTGGCACAAGGTGGGGTGAGTGTCCCTTATTTCTGGCATGACTCCTAGATGATGCCAATAGGCAAGTAGTCATGGCACATCCTCAGCTTCTGGAAAGTGGTGAGCAGGGAGAACGCATAGCCTGAATGTTGTCCTTCTGACAGAGGGTGATAACATGCTGTGTGGTGCTGGCAAGGGATTTATAGGAAGATGAAGGCTAGTGGGAACTAGCTGTAAGGTATTCTCTAAGCAAGGCACTGATTGTAACTTCCAATTCTGCTCTCTTCTGGTCTGGCAGTAGGAGTACACAAGCAGAAGCATGAAAATAGTGCATGTGCTGGCTTCCTCTGTGTTGAAAGCAGTGTTCCTTGAAACCCATAGGAACTATCACACTCTGTGTGTTGTCTCTAGTGAAATATGTTAAACTGTCAAGACCAATGGTCTGTAGTAGAAGTTGATGTGGTCCTAAAGCACAGAGATGAACTTGAATGAGTTCAAAAGCTGTTATCACCCCTCCTTGCTTGATCATGTTGCTGTGAGTGCGTTCTCTCTTTCATTTCCTGCTTTGTGTAGAGCAGGAAGGACAACAAATAGGGCCTGAACTCTGATCTCTCCTATGGACTGGTATTTTGCTAGAAGCAAACTTTAATTATAGTCCCAGACTTCTTTTTTCCCGGACATGTAGTTTATGTTTTTGGCTTAGTAACCTAGTGAATGTGTATTGATGTAACAGTCCTTTTCCTAAAAATGCTGCAAAGTACAGCTACTGATGTACTGACCAGCAGCAGGCAGCTCATGTTTATTTGTATTCATTAAATATGCTTAATCTTCTGTGTTTGTCTTGTAAAGTGTGGGACTTGACAGAAAAAGAGTGATGGGCACAACGTTATTATGTTGCTATTAATCATACTTTGASATGGACTGTAGTTGTTTAACTTAGTCAGTTACTAGTAATAGCACTTGGATAGGGACTAATGCAGCCAAAATTTTTCTGACTCTTTCAGAAAGTTCCTGCCGGTTCTAAAGAACGGTGTCTTTCAGCTGAAGACAGCTATTCCCTCAAAGTGCCATCTCTGGCAAGAAGGTTTAGAGACCATTGAAGGCAGGGAAAGGGAGAGAATGTTTGGGCATCTGAAAGAAAGATGACGGGGTTACTGACACCTCTGTATTGCCTTGCGTTGACACACACTCATCTTTTTGTTGGTCTGTGATTTGTCAGCTCAGTCTAACTCCTGTGAAACTGCTGAGTAAAAGTGGCTCAAGTAGGACTTCTGGTGACAGATAGCCATCAATTAAAAATCTTCAAGGAATCTATAATGATCTGTGAGAAGAGGTTCATGGAGCTCCTTTTCATGGCCAATGAACGGGTGGTTTCCTCCGCTTGAGATCATGCAGATTATACAGCAGCAGCAGCACTTGTGTCCACGCCAGGTGAGGTTGCGTGGCTGCTTCATGGTGGGAGCATACACTTTTCATAGGCGCAGCAAGGGGACATACACTTGTTGCTACTTTTCCTTTCAGCTCTTTTGTTGAGAGAATGAGTGCTCTTTTGTGGAATGAAATAAGAGTTCTTAGTAATACAACAACTGTGGATTGGATGATGTTATATAAATATATATCTTCTAAATAACTGACTCCCATTTTCTTTCTGAAATGCAATCAGGAGGAAGGCTAGAACTAGTAGTTCCAAATCCCAGATGTTTGTGTTTTGATGAAATACGGTTATTTTTTTAATTGTGCTGTCAAATGATTGAACTGAATAAAATGACATTTTTTCCACGGAGGAAGTTAATTACATGGTCTTTGATTCGCAAAGAAGGTACATAAATTAATTTTCCTAAACATGCTGCAAAATACAGCTGCTGATGTACTGACCAGCAGCAGGCAGCATTCATTAAATATGCTGCATTTTACCTTTCAGTTAATTTTCAGTTGTGTACAAAATATGATCTTATGACATTTGCTCTTTCCAGAGTCTGAAAATGCTTCTTGGTGTAACTATGGGGAGAAAGAATTAATTACTAATTGTGCTGCCAGCTAAGAGCAGTTAGAAAACAATGAGATGGAAGTCAGCAGTATTTTATGCCTACATGATGTACAAGTTAGTATGATTTTTTGTCTTTTTCTTTACCACATCTCTTATTGGGGTCAATGACAATATTTTTTAGTGAGAATACGTTAATATCACTTTTATCTCCCCGTTCACTATGACATCAGGAGTAAGAGAAAATACAAATCTTGCTCATCTACTTGGTTGCCAACAGCTGAACACATTTAAGTGGAAAAAAGATTAAAAAAAATATTCCCAAGAGATGAACTGTAGGATCAAGGTGTACTTAGAAATGTTTATAGATAAATTCTCTTTCTAACCTGTTCTCATATTTAGTGTATTTTTCAGTGATTACTATTCAAAACCTGGGAATTTGGGTAAGGATATATGATTTTATATTACAGATAAACCAATATTTTTTTCTTAAAAATTATCAGTGGACAGACTATCAGTAGAAATTTTTTTAAACACAAGAAGAACTAGGAAAATTCTTACACCTTTGGAGTTTACAGAGCTGTTATAAAAAATTTGGAACTTGAAAAATCTTAGAACCTTATTTGCTAAGAAAGGTGATTGAAAAGCACAGAAAATTTGTCTATGAGCAAATCTCTCTTGATGTGAAAAGTTAAGAAAAGCCCGAACAAACCAAAACCAAAAAAGCCCCCATTTTTACTAGAAAGCTTAAAATTTGATAAATGTCTGAGTGAAACAGGAGATTGGCTGTAGGCAAAAAAGCATCCCCAGTGCTATACGGCATTCCTAGATGCTTGTGGTCTTACAGGGTATCAAAGGAGTGGAGGCATAGAGTGCTCGGAGTTGTATTACTGTTTTCTTCTAGCATTTTTAGAGAAGTTATTGACCTTCTTATCTAAGTGTGTCCTCTTAAGTTGGAAGAAAAAACAGTTCCTTGCAGCTAACTTTGTGAAATTTTATCTTATTTGCATTAATATGGAATCTAAAATGATTTTTCTCTGGAGACTTGATCTCTTATTACTTGATTTGGTAGAAATATTGTAATTTTACTTGAATGAGAACTAGATAAAGTTCCAGTACTTCACATGATGAAGTAATTTACAGGGTTCTTGGAATACACCAAACTAAGTGAAAAATACTGGCCTTTATTTATTGGTGTCTTTTGCGTTTTGTTGTTGGATGGACTCGCAGTAGGTGTACAGGAATTATCTTGCTGATGAATCCAGTGCTAAGGAATTACTTACTTAATGGTAGGTGATGGAGTACTACTCATATTGAAGTACTTTAATTTCAAGGGTTACAAATCTGCTTTGCACAGTGTACAAGATGTGGGTTGTTACTGGGCTGGATTTCCAGTACATCGCACTTACTCTAAACCCCGTGTACTGCTACTACATTCAACAACTTAAGATAGTTCAGTGTGCCTTGTTCTTCCTGATAGACCTGTGGTACTACACTTGTTCGACTGACCTTAATTTTGAGGTAGAAAATGTATTTGCTTAAGCCAATGTAGTTAAGACATATGGAAAAAAAGCGACTTTGAAAAAGTGAGTTCTATGTCTTCCATACATGTGTTCTGCTTGCAGGTAAGAGAGGGTTTTTTCTCTCTATTTGGCAGCATTGCAGCTCATGCTAACAAGTGAAAAACAAAGCTGTATTCAGTGTAGTTGCCCTCTCCCTGCCTCCCACCAGGAATCACTTTCAATAATACTTTTGAGGTAGTGCTGCTGATGAAGCAGGAGGCAGAACAAGCCATTTGCACTTTCGCTGGCTATTTGGTTTCTAGGGGTATTCTTTGCATCTAGAGATGGCTGTTGAGATGTAAGGATATATAGGCAGGAAAGAAAGCCTTGGTTAATAAAGTGAGACATTTCTAAGTTACTCTCTTGTTTTCCATTAAAATAATGATTGGACTGCAATTTTTAGGATGAAGGTGCAAGTTCCCCAAAGAGATGTATATTGCTCTTGGCTGGATGTGTTAATAGGGTAGGTATTACATGTATATGAGGTGTTAGGTCCTTAGCTACTTATTTGCCTGTGCAGCCATACAAATGTATTGGCACACTCCTCTCCATGCATATATGCTTAGAGCTCTTTTTTTTTTTTTTCGGTTTAAGAATTTAGATTAGCAGTTAAATCTCCAGTTGTCACATGTGAATTTCTGGGGTTTGTAGTCAATCCCAAGGTGAGTGCTATGTGTTCTGCTGTTCTGAGAAATGACAAACTGCATGCATGTGTATCAAAACAGGGTATCTATATGAAATGGTTCTTTCTTTCAGTAGTGCCTCATTTTCAGAATTTTGTCCCATTACGGGAAGCATTTAAATGCAAACATGGCTCAAATGAGTAGAGTCCAAGCACAGCTACCGCAGCCATCAGAAGAAAGACTAGATAGAAGGGGACTTTCTGGAGTGGTTTAGATTCTAACAGATACAAGTGAGGGGAGGAGTAAGGTTTCAAAGACTTAAAAAGGAATGGAACCAAAAAAAAAAAAGGAAAACGAAGTGGTCGGTTTATTTCTTGTTCTCACTGCTGAAGGCAGTTCCACAAGGTGTCTTTAAGAACAGACTTGTAAATATCTGTCAGGAGTGAGATCAATAGCTTTTGCCCTTACTTTATGGAAATAGTCTAGTTGATTTTTGCAAATTACTTCCAGTGTTGCTTCTCAGTTGTTCAGATCTTAAACACCTTGCAAGTTAAGTATTGTTTCGTTGTCTGTGGTAGATAACATTGCTTCATCAGTTCCTTTCACAGATACTACTTGTTAGAACCCCAGGATTTATTCACGGCCATCTTTACACTTGAATTCAGTTTAAAAGATAGGCTGCCCGTAGACATAGATGGTATCAGAAATGTATTTTTTTTTCCTTCCACGTTTGGAAAGGAGAAAGAAAACTCAAAACCCAGGGCCAAGTACTGCTTGTCTATGAGAGAAAAGTTCCAAGGAGGCAAGAGTTTGGCAGTACTCTCTTTTCCAGTTTTTTCTTGTTGCATAGAATGGTTGTATTGAAACATTACAGTCAGATGGTTTTATTTCAAGAAATTCATAGCTTTTCAAGTTGAGGGGTGATTTTCTGAATCGCCAAGATAAAACTTAAAACATAAACTCTGCTGCTAACTCAATTTGGAGGAGAGGGAAGTGCTTTTTGGACATTTATTTGTTTTAGTAGCATGGAAACTAAATTTTTATAGACCTGCTTGTAAGTGTTGGGTTTCTTTCTATTTGGCCTATGTGTGGGGTTTTTTTGGGTAAGAGTTTTTACTTTGGTTTCAGTGAGGCWGTGTGTTTCTTCAGTGATATTTTTACACACAAGCAAGTGTGGCTCTAGTAAGTACTTAGTTGGTAGACTGTCAAGTTAGAAAAGCAAACATGCTGCAGGAGATATGACAGCAAGTTAATTTTCATAGTGTTTTTCTCTACTGTGCTGTTGCTGACTCAATATGTTATGGTGGTGTTTAGAGGAACTGTATGAAGTTACTAATTTTTTTTAAAATTTTTTTTGGCAAGGTATATATTGAAATCATGATCACTGGATACAGCAGATGTAGTTATGCTTCAAAAATAACCAGTAAAATACATTAGTAAGAATTAGGATAGAATATACCTCTCTAAATCCTCAGTACTTCTGAAAATACTAGGAAATGTGTTAGGGGAACACTTGGGCAAGCCATTCTTTTACGTATGTATAGAACCTGGAATGGGTCTGTTTCCTGTATTTCTTTAGTCCTCTTTCCCCACAAACCTTGCCACTTTTGTTCTTCACAGATTAATTTACTTCAGTGGGAGGTTTCCTACCATATTTAACAGCATCTGAGTCCGATGTGTTTTTCCTCATTTCTCTCCATGTCTTCCTTAAACCTTTAAAAAGTTGGCATGGCTAACTAACTGCCAGAATGGTGGATGAATGCCCCTTAGGTTTGGAAAAACTGAGGGCCTCACAGCAAGGGGAGCCTCTATTTAGTTTGAGTCAGTTTGATCAAGCTTGGTGCTTTCAGTGCCTTTTATGAAAAAAGCTTGCAGTCAAAAACATAGTACTGTTGGCATCATTTCTGTATATATGAGGTGGCAGCAGTGATTAAACAAACATGACTTTAAAGTGTGGCTGAATTCTAAAAACTGACTTGTAAATTAACGCCTTCGCTGACTGTTTGCTCTGTGTGTGTGCAAAGACATGAAGTATAATAGACAGAAGAGGCAAAAATACAATTATTCCTAGTCCTGTCAGCAGCAGAGTAAACTGGCTACTATTTCTCCCTAAGCATCTTCAGAACTGTTGTATGCGTTAAAAGGCTAATGATTCTTAGCCATGCCAACCCTCACAAGCAGAGGTCTCTGCTAATGGAATGACTGATACCTTTGGACTTACACAAGCGTTATGACAACAATGTGCATGAAAATAAGAATGATCTTGTCTGGCGCTGTGGGTTTTCTTTTAAAATAAGTTACAGAATTTTTTTTTCCCCTTCTTAATAACATCTCTACATTTGCTGCTTTATCTTTTAGCCTGTAGCAGATCTGCAGAAAGACGTAGACTGGATACAAATATATTTATGTGTAAATCCGAAACATAAAATGGAAACCATTCCTGTTGGCTGTGAACACACAGTAAATTTTCAACAAAACTCACTTGCAACCTCCAATAATTATCTTTTTGGAGTGATGGTCAGATAGAGGTGATATCTCTTGTGGTGGGCACTTACAGCTTAGCATCTAAACTATCCAAAATTATGCTTTAAAAAACTTTTACCTGAAGTAAACAGTCTAGAGGTGGTTGCTGACTGCTAAAACTTGCTCTGTGTCAATCAGCCACCACATAGAATATTACTTTGGGGGAATTGTACTTACATTGCTGGTGCAAACTCTGAGGATTGGGATAGCCCCATAAAACAAACAAGCACCATTATGTGCATATATAAAACGAAGCATTAAGACCAGTGTCTTAGCAGTAGTTAGGTTTCAGACCTGGGAAATATATTTAGAGATTTCATTAACAATCTGCAATTTGAAAGCTAGATGCCAGTTTGTAGACTAGCCTTTCTATTTTTAGATACTGATAAGAATGATAGCAGTTCTTCATGAAGTTTGAGCTTTGTTGTTGCTAATGATTATGCCATTGTTATTTATGCCTGTAAATGAAGGTTTTAAAGATGAAAAGAGATGAAGCTTCAGAGGCAGCTTCTGGGACTCCATCCTCAGAGGAGTAAATCTGAGATCAGGGGCGGGTCCTTGCAGGACCCTGCTGTTCCTCTCATGGGTTTATCTCTCAATTGGTTTGCTTTTCAAAGGAGACAACTGTATATATTACACTAATTAATATATTTTAATAAGAGGAACAGTATTCCCACTAGTTCCTCTGAATTAAAGCTCTTCATGGTAACCTTGGACAAAAGAAATGCTGTAAATGTTTTTATTACAAGTGATTTCGTACAGATTTTATGGGGTTCTCTTTAACTCCCTTTCTCTTAAAAGTAAGATTAACATTTCTGCAAGAGAAGGCCTCCGTTTGGCCTCATTAAATTTGCTTTTTGCCCTTGGTACCCCTGTGGTGATGGGAAACTTGTCTGTAGTGTTTGGGGGATTTGTTAGTGTGAAGGGGAAGAGAGGAAATGCCTTTGTGATCTAGATTCATTCATATGGTAGGGTGGCTGTTTCTCTTCTGTGGAAGTGCAAAGGCGCATAAAAATGGCTTGAATGTGTCAGTTAGGGGGCTGATTTTTGTAACCAGTGAATTATAGCTTATCTTCAGAAGCTAAATTGCTTAAATCTTAAATGAATTATATAAAGGCATATCTTAGAACAGCACTTGTTATTTTATATGATCTTAGAAATGTGAGTCTAAAATAAGAAAGTTCTTAATGATGTTGTAACAGTTTTGGAAAGGTAAGTAATGATTTTCATTAAATTTCTTTGAGAGGGTTTTGTAACTGTCAGTAGGTTTGGTATAGTTTCGGTGTTGGTTTTGTTTTGTTTATATATAGAGCAGAATGTTGATGATATTTAGTGAATTTTAAAGAATGCAGCAGTTGTTTATCACTTAAAAGTGAAACAGTTTCTTACATCATAGCTGTGCACTGCAAAGGAAACTTTCAAACTTTCGAACTTTTTCATCAGTAACTTTTTGGTTTAGGAAATCTTGGTGAGTGTCTCTAAAGTATTTCTGGTCCCAGTAAATATAATTGGCAACAAGCTGCTAAGAGAAGTTTTGAAAGAACAGTGCTAACTGCTTGCAAGGATAGGAATATCTTACTGGAGAGATGGTGTACTTCCAACCACAGTACTGGATTCTGTTACCGTTTCAAATTCAGTTTACATTACTAGACAGTTCTTAAGGTGCTATTTCCTATGTAGAACGGATTACAGCAGTGATCAAGAAGGGGTATATAGCCATAGTCTAACATATAATGTGTTTATTCCTTTAGTTTTTATCGTAGTGCTTAGGAACTCTGCTAAAGACCAAGATTTTGTTGCCCCAAATATTGTGTAAAGGAAATGGGAAGGTGGGTGAAGTGAGAGGCAGTCTCTATTCCTGACAGTTTACAGTCAGTGTGAAGAGAAAAAGTTAAGTTCAATACAGGCTCCTGGGGACTCAAAGAAAGATAATGAGGAAGTTTTGCTGCTCTTTGAAAAAGTCCTACAAAGTGGCAAGGACAGGACGATACTGTTTTGCAAGCTAGAAATAATGGAAGTGGACAGACACTCCTATTTGCTGCTTCGGCATTGAGACTGATGTTTTGGAGATGAGATTATTTGGAACATGGAAGATGTTGATTGGTGAGCATTGATCCAAAGGAGTGCCAACGGAGAGATGGGAGACTTAGGCATAGAATTACATACAGGTCCTCACATCTGCCTTTCCTGAGTGACCAAGAATTCATACACTGCTTTTGGATTGGGAGACATGGAGAGAAGTCTTGTCATGGAAGGATCAACATGCCTGTTTTTATCCTGAGTTGAGAAATAAGAGATAGATAGGCATATGCTACATGTTACCCTTGGACACTGATATGAATTCAGTATGGAATTCTCTGTTTTGGTCATACTATTGAACTGGAAAACTTGAGGACAACTTAGAGGATATTCATGGAGGAATATTTCAAAGAAAGGAAACAGAGGCTTCCTCAGCCAGCCTGGTTTAAGGTGATACAAATATTTGAGCATCCTTTGAACTGAACCTTGTTCTGAAAGTTGCCTTTACCCAGTTTTGTGGGTTTGTTTTGTACAAGTTTTGTGTTTTCATAATACTCATGTATTTTAACTAGTTTTGATAAAGTTATTACTTTCTGAATAGTTTCTAATTCTTCTGAAATGCTGCATGGCAAATTATTTTAATGAAAGTAGGAGAACTGAAATTTTACGTACCAGGAGATGGTTGGGTTTCTAAAGCTGTTCTGGAGCCTGCTTCTCACTAATGTAATTGAAAAGGGCATTAGGTGCTGAAATGAATGTAAATGCAAGTCCTTGCTATGATCATTTGTGTCAAACATGTTGCCTTATGAACATGAACACACACACACTTAAAAAGTTTGTTAAACCGGGGCCACGATATAAGAGACAATTATCTATTTTTTCACCAAATATATGAGAAACACAGTCACAGCTACCCTTAGAAGTCTCGTGCATGACTGAAAATGGCTATTCCATTGGCAATGGTACTTTGCCTGTGGCCCAGCCCAGTTGTACCAGACTTAATGACAGAACCATCAAGCCAAGAGCATTTAGTCTAGACTCTAAGTACTTGGGACTCTTTCACTTCCAAAATATTAAATTGATCAATGGTCTGTGAAGACAAACAAAAAATAGCTGCAGAGAGAGAGAGCATGGTTAGGACTTAAAATTCTGGCTGTTTAAATCAGGTACTATCTTGTAACCAGGCTCTGCTGAAATGAGTAAATCTCAGACCTCTCCATCTTGGTGACATTATACAAATTGAAAATGTCACAAATGTCACCATCTGAGCATAATGCATGAACATGAAGCTTTAATTGTATTTCTTTAAAAATGAGTTTACAAATGATCACATTTGCTTGGAATTATGATGAAGTCCTATTGCTGTTCAAGACCAAAATGAATCATCAGTTTGTTTGCGAATATTCACACATCCTTTGTGCAATAGACAACATGATTTGCTCTGAAACAACAGGAAACATTTATTATTTGAACATAGAATGCACTTAGGAGTCTTAGACACAGTGATGCGTAGGCACATGACTTCAGGCTGGTATTTCAAGGCCTGAATCTATAGAGCAGTTGCAGAAGAAGAAAGGTCTGATTTTGGGGCTTTTTCTGGTTTTTGAGGGGTACAAATATGGCTGAGCTTTGCAGTGGAACTGCAGTACACTTACTCATTAAATTTGAAATGTAGAGTTCTCAGAGTGGGTGGAATAAGAGGATTTGAGAAAGCTATAAGGAGTTGTCCACCCCCTGCAGACCTCAGATCCAGCATTTATTTCATTCACTATTAAAAGCTTCTAAAAAGCACTTTTCGTATGAGAATGAAGTTGCTGTAAGACCTTTTGTGAAGATGCATGTCAGCATGTTGTTTTTTTTTTCTTAGCTCTGACTCTCTGACAGTTTAAACTCTCTGATCTCAGTCTAAATCTAAGTTTAGCAGACTTTGGTGAAGAATGTGATTTGATTTCTGAGGTGAGTTTGTGAGAATTTGAGCCAATGTGTATTTTCAGCACAATATGGTATTTGCAGCTGAGGTTCTTTGTTTGTTCAAGATGAAGTTTGAATCCAGGCTCTGGAATTGGACCCTTGCAAATTAACTCATCCCAATCTGAAACAAATTAGCACTGAGGCTAACATGATTATAAAGAGGCTGACATGATTATAAAAAAAAAACCTACCCAAAACCAACACAGAATTTCTAGGAAGTGTTACTAGCATTTTGTTACACCTAAAGTGTGTGGTAGCTTCTGATACTAYGTTGGGAAAATTTTTCTGAATTTGCTTTACAAGAATATTTTTATCTCCCTGAGAAAAACACTTCTAGGAGTTGAGAAGTTGAAGTAGGCGGTAGGGGTAGTAGGAGAGGTTGTTGTAAATACAGTCTAACAAAAGAAGAGAAGTTAAAGGGGAAAGACTGTGACTGACTTTTTTTTGTGATTTGTGAATGTTCAAGTTCATTCTGCTTCTTTGCATTCAAAATCAATCATGATAGCGAGCAAGTTTAAGATGCTGGGTTTTTCTGAATTTTGACCTATTTTCCTATGTGTAGTGGCAATTCCAGTGCAAAGGTCATCACAGATTTCTCATACCTCTTGAAATGTCTCAGCGAAACCAGGTGTTCTTGAGTACATTCCTCCTCATCCTGTGTGTTTGCTTTAGAACAACCAAATGTATTGCGGGAAAACAATTTGCCTTTTTATTTCACTCTCGTGAAAGTGATGGAAGGTACTGTAGAAGTACCCGACTGCAAACAGCCAAAACCTCCCTCAGCTAATGCAGTTACCTGGAAACAGGATGATGTGCTTGGAGTAGTGTTGGCGTGAACCAGACACGTTCCATGTAGTACTATTTCATTGGTCCCAGTGCTGGAACCAATCTTTCTAAAAGATGTGTTAATGATAAGTCCCTCTGTGTATGTTTGTCTGATATGGTTGCTAAACTTGAAACTGTTTCGAGATAAAAGTGCTACTTGTGAATAGAAAGGAAAACTTGTATTCCTGTCTGCAATTCCCGATAAAACTCTCAGGTGGTAAAACATACCAACAAGCAGGCATTCTGCACACCTAACCTGGTGTCATCACTCCCTGATGCACTGCTTTGTGCCTCGTAGAATATTGATTCCAGTATTAACTCGGGTGTGTGGATTTCATAGGCCTGTATTGCTTTTTCCAGTCTGAGGGTTGTTTTTCTGAGATGATGGAAAGCAGGTAAGTGTGCCTTCAGCCAGATTTATCCGTACTAGTCTTTTGGCTGGAAAGGAAAATGTGTTAAAATCTAATCTTGTGTACGATTATAGGTATGATTGGGTGTAAAATGAGGACACTCAAGAGGGGGGGATACAATCACGTTACCGACTCAAAAGAAATAAAAAGCTAAACTAAATAAAACTTTTTTTCCATCGTACATAACTGCTCCTCGTGCATAACCATTGGCCCTGGTGCTGCTACTGAATGATATGATTGCAGAAGGTCACTAAGTGATCTGATTTTGCAGAAATGCCCCGAAATCAAGAAGTGCCATAAGTATGTTTCTGCATTGCCTGCTAGCAAAGAATAGTTCAGTTATTCCTCCGAAGTTACGTGAACTTTGAAGGGGAAAGAAGGCCCTTACTGGCAGTATTTTTTGGAACAGCGTGTCTGTACTGTAAGAGGATTTGCTGTGATCCTTATTGCCCATACTAATATGATAGCTTTTCTACTGGTTCCAGATGTGTAAAACACAATATGGGGTGGGAGGAGGAAAAAGTATAATGAAAAACTTCTGGATTTCCATATCATAGACAATTGGTGTAATTTTGCAAAGACAGCTTGTGGAAGTTCATATGATATTTAATGGAAATGCAGTTATTTGATTAGATCCCCTCAAGGAATATAGAGGGAAAGAAAAAGCTAATTCTGGACCCTCCATATGGGCTACATGAGTGCTACTAGACAGTTTGCCCATAAAAGCAACTTGCTTCATATATGAAAAGGAAGAGATTGTAGACCAGAAATTGTACTGTAGGTGAAAATGCATCTGAAAGGATTCCTGAACTATGAAACCATGGTGAAAACTGGTGACAGGTATCCTCCCTCCCTCCATGCCCAGTTCTCCTTGTGGAACCAGAGCTCTCTAGACTCTGCTCTAGTACAGAGATGATTATCTTCATTCTTATCTGATTGCAAGTACCTGCTGATTGTCCCTGATGCACAGAAAGGTGCAACCATTTCTCCTGTCATCTCTACCTCTGTGACTTTGGAATATTGCCATGTGTGTCAGCAGCATTCATCTGTTAATTTACTAGAGTCTAAAATTTAGCCAAATACACACTCTTCAGGAATACTTTAGATTAGGATTCATAATTTAGATTAACCTGTGCCTCCTTGTAAAACAAGACAAATTCATGGGTTTTCACACCAGTCCAGTTAATGTCAAGAAAATTCAAAAGTGTATTTTACTAAATAAAAGCTAAACTGAATAGAAACAGTTATAGCACTCCATCAGACATGTGGAGAGCTGGGAAAAAATTACTTTTTAAAACTTACGATGCCTGAGAACCATGTGCTTTTTTCCCTAGTATTTGAAGATAAATCTACTTAGGTTTTAGTGTAAGTTTTAATAAAAGATGTAGATATCTTATATGAACTCCTCAGCTTGTTTATTCCTGTAAAGTCATAACAGTAGAATTGAGTTGGCCACTGCATGTATGTTTTATGTTGTGAATTAATGTTTTGTATTATTAATTGGGGAATGGGGAGAAAGTGTCTTTTTGATTTGTGCAACAGCAGGTGCATGTTAATAGCTTTAAAATGCTAAACGAGAACTTGAAAGTGTTCTTAATGGTAAGGTGATTTCCTTTTTAATTGCATGTCAGACAGAGGGCAAAAGTTTGTCTTTGAATTTAACTGTGAGACAGCTTTCAAATTAAATTTACAAAAAAAGTCACTCTTGAAATGACAGACGACAGGACGCTGTTTATCGTCATTTAGGCAAATAAGGCTGGCTTAGCAACACAAATGTTTATATTGGATGTAAAGGGCATAGTGCTAAAAAAACCCATAAACCCAAGTGGTGCTATGAAAAAAAAAGATGATAAATGGTATAAAACTGCAAAAGTTGCTTACTTAGAAAATAATTTTCCTGAAAATGGGATGCTTTTTATCTTGAAATATGTGTGTCCTGAGATGTTTCAGTGATCAAACAGACTTTTGGAATACTTTATCCTGACAAGATCCTGAAGGAGCTGGATACAGTGTGCCTCTCAGATCACTTTGGGTGAGATATTTCCTACCTTTACTTTGACAAATAAGAGGGGCTTGTCGGAGGTAATGCTTTCATCACTTCAGACACGTTATCATTCTAACCATCTCAGGTAGTCCGCATGCTCTTAAAACTGACTCTTTGGAAATAATACGTAGTTTTAATAAATTTTTCATGGTGTAGCACAGAGTAAAATAACCATAGTTTGTTTTCATTAGCATTCTGTGTGTTCAGCATGAATTTCACTGTATTGACTAACATGACTCCAGGGAATTTCCTTTATACTTGCTGGTTTTACACTTCAAAAGTGATTGGAGTCCCCAAACTCAGACTTTGTTTCAGAAAGCAAATTGACTGTCAGCATCCTCTCCACAGAGGAGACACTAAGCTCCCTGTTGCAGGAGGTGGTGTGGGGATGCAAAGGATAGAGGAGAATTAAAAAAAAAAAAAGAAATTGAAAATATCTCTTAATGATTTAATAGGTTTTGAGTTGTATGTTTTTTCTGTAAGTTTTTGTAGGAAAAAGCTTTAGGGATGCAGTTAAAGGAGATTATGTTTGTATGGCTAGGTTCTTTACTTTGTAAACATGAAGTTCAACCCTGATAATGAAAAAAATATCCATCTGCAGAAAAAGACACCTAATGCAGTAATTGACAATGTGCTTATTTTTTTAAAATTTTTAGTTCACTTTATTAACTCTCTTTTGTTTTCTTTCTATATGCTTTGTGGGAGATGGGAAAGAAGGGTTACTTCTGTAGCTTGTTGCATAAATTTTTCATGAAAATAATTTTCAAATCAAGTGCCTGGCCTTTACAGAAAAGCCTACTGCAGAGAAAAACAGACACTTCAACTCTTGAAAGGAAATGGGCAGTCTGTACCATGAAGGAATGCAACTGTTCAAAGGGCACCTAAAGACAGTCTCTAAATCACCAGCAAAACAAAGTCATTCTTCGGATCTTGGGCTTGTGGGATTCCGAATTTCAGGTACCACTGCTCAGGGTCTCACGTGGGAAAGCTGTCTGCTTCTAAGAAATGAGAAAAATATTACTAAAATGTAAAACCCCTAAAATTTAAAAATTTGTGCTGTGGTTAAATGTCAAGGATTGACTGAAGCCCTTTACTAAAAGATCATGATGTTTCCATGAAAAAATCAGTAGCTGCTGATTGTGTATATTTGGTGATTGCAGAAGCTCAAATATGTTTTATAGTTTACTATCAATAAATTCATTTGCATCAGTTTAAACTGCACCAAACAGAACAATCTAGACAGCACTTTCATATTTATTCTGACACCGTTTAAGAGCAGTGACCTGTAATTTTTTTTTTTCATGGGAAGGAGGATTGAGGAGAAAATAATTAAGCAGGGCATTCATTCTCAAGGCTATCATCTTATTAATGCTGCATTATCAGACATGTTAATAATCGAGGTCACATCTCCCCTTCCAGAGAGTAAAAGCATCCAAAAGTCCAGTAAGTTTTTGGTAGAGTAAATGAAGAGAAACAGTTTATCTTAGATGTTTGGTTGGAAATTTTTAGTTGGGGTAATTGCTTACAAGAATATGAAAAAAAAGGGTTGAAGAACAGCTTTAAGAAAAGCTGGACTGAAAACTAAGTAATGTTTTTCGTGGAAATGTATGCAGGGAAGCAGTTTGTTGCTGAGCACTGCAAGATAGTTATTGGGATGAAGAGACTAAAGAACTCCCGTGGTATTGGGTATGGCTGCAAATCTGTTTATTTCCATGCTGCAAAAGTGCCATAAATTTATTGCAGGCTTAATAGGGTTCTGTGTAGCCTTTTTTTGACTTCTGTAGCACAAAAGACTTGGACGTTTTTCTTAACTACACATGCGTGGATTCTTCTTCTCTTCAGCTTTTTCCCTTTTACATTTTGCTCTCTAATCTTCTGTCTGCACACTATTTTTATGTAATGGAGTTGTAGGAAAATTGCTACAGAAGCGTATTTCTTGATGTACTTTTTTTTAGTGATTCTCAACAAAATATTGATAAAGCAGAGTTCAGTTTTTGACTGGCTGATGGACTTTGCCTTTTTGGCTGAAGCAGTATTACAGAGCAGGGGAATGAGTTAGGAGAAGAAATTTTAACTGGGAGTGTGATATCACATACACAGATTTGTGTGTAGAATTGGCATTTTCCATTCAAGTCCTTTTGATGGAGGTTTTTTCCAGTTCTTTCCAAGGATTTAGACAAAGCGGCTGTTTTATGGCTTGTGTTTAGGATAGGTTATTAAACCAGTCAAGCTGATTCCTTTTTGTAGACGTAGCCAGACATCTGCCATGTCTCGCTTGAGAGTGCATTACGGAAAGCATTTTCCAAAGCTTGCTAATCTTTGAGCCTCCTGAAGCCACTTAATAGTCTTTTTGGCAATGATGAGCAAACCTGTGGCCATCTTTGGTAAGGATGTGAGGATTTCTCTGTGGATGTATGCAAACCTACACTTCATGTTAGTGTGTGTCACCTTAATGATAATTGGAGAGAACTGTGTGTACAGGCATTGGGGAAACCTCCATTATTAGCTTCAGAATCTGTCACAATGCATTGCAGAACACTCAAAACCATCAGTCAGGGCCTGGATCATGTTGTATTAAGTGTTGTGTCTGTTGTCTGTTTTGATTTGATTTTGTTTTTGAGAACTCTGTTGTAAGCAAAGGGTGCAAACATAAAATGGTGTGAGAAATAGAACCACAGAAACATGTAAAAGAAGAGGGATCATTGGGGAGCATCATGTTGCCTTGTTGTCATGCCTCACATAAAAAGGTATGACGGGAAAGTTGCTAGGGACTGAGCAAATGCAATAAATGAGGCTCTGATAGATACCTGGCAATGGGAAAATGGAGAAAGTCTAGAATTAGAAATGTGGGAATAAGAAGGTAGAGGATGGCAGAGAGGGACAATTAGAAGAGACAGGCTGAGGAGAAGGAATGCCAATAAACAGCAGAATGGGGAAAAAAAATATACAAAACTGCCAAATGATAATGGTAGTTTTACACACAATTTTCAGTATATAAGCCTTAGTTGTGAGAAGTCATTGGGAACAGCTCGCGGTCACTCATTTTGGCAAATCAGGTGCCTTAGTGAGACACTGAAATGAGCCTGCACCTACATCAACCCATGTTTACTGTTTTATCACTGATATTGTGCACAGCTGAGGGAATTTAATCTTCTGCAAATTACTTTTGCTTGTTGTGTTTCTCTCAAAGAGCGATGCTGACTGGAGGTTGAGGTATGGCTGAAATGTTAGTGTTGACTCAGTTAAACTTGAAAACTAAAATTTTTATTTCATGAAGCTTAAAAATAAAGTGAGGGCAATATATGTTCGTTGCCAAGAATTTCAAATTAATTCTTCAAGGAGAAAAAAGTTGTTTCTTGGAGACAATTCTCCATTCAAGAAAATATATAGAGTCATAGTATAGTTTGTGTTGGACGGGACCTTTTAAAGGTCATGTAGTCCAAACCCATGGCTGTAAGCAGGGATATCTTCTACTAGGGCAGGTTGCTGGAAGCCCTGTCTGACCTGACATTGAGTATTTCCAGGGATGGGAGGGCATTCACCATCTCTCAGTGATGTGTTTCCGTGTTTACCACCCTCATAGCAAAAAATTTCTTCCTTATACCTATTCTACCTTCTTCTAGTTTAAAACCATTAACCCTTGTCTTATTGCAGCAGTCCTCACTAAAAAGTGTATCCCCATCTTTCTTACACTCACCCTTTAAGAACCGAGAGGCTACGACGAGATCTCCCTGGAGCCTTCTCTTGTCCAGGCTGGACAGCCCCCAGTCTGTCTGTCTTCAATAGGAGAGGTGCACCACCCTCTGACCATCTTTGTAGCCCTTCTCTAGACCAAATCCATCAGGCCTGTGTCTTTCCTGTGCTGAGTAGCCCAGAGCTGGATGCAGGACCCCAGGTGGGGTCTCACTAGAGTGAAGGAGACGAGAATCATTTCTATTGAGGTTTTCCAGGCTGTCTGGTAAATGTTTTGGTAAACAACCAATTTCTCATTGTTACAGTACAATATAATTTGAGTATGTTTATGTGGTAAGTTAATAACATTTCCTGGTGTTCTTCTATGTATGTATGTATGTATGTTCTTCTATGTATGTATGTTCTTCTAAGTATGTATATTGTGTTGTAAGGGAGAAATATCACACATGCATAAATGAAATCCAGTGGGCCTGCATGATACTCTGTTTGCAGTTCACACATAGTCTTACAAAAAAATGCTTGTTGTCTTTAGCTTTGATCGTAAGCTATTAATAAATTTGTGGCTGTTTTAGTGCAAAAGTAAAGTACCTACTTGTGAAAATGATAGCTAGAAGTGAGAATGAAGATCATCATTCAGCCCTAGAGGGCTTATGGGTTGATTATGCTTTATGTTAGTGAGCTGTACACACGGAACTCTTCTTTGGCTGTTGGCTTACAAGAAAAGCAGACTGATGGGGTGCATGAAAAGGGTGTTGTAAAGACATATGGTATCCCACTGAGGTGCTTTGGAGCAGTGATGTTGTTTCTACAAAAAGTGATATGCTTGAGAGAAAAAGCAAGACTCTGTTAGTAACACTCAGGATGAAGTTTGTTGCCTATGTGTATTACTCTCAGAACTGTTTGCAGAACTGGCATAGCTCAAAGGAGGAGGATGCAAGAATGTGGAATGTTAAGGTACACAGTACAATTGTTACAGTAAAGAAGACTTACAAGCCCAGCAGGATCTTGAGCAGATAAATGAATGATACTGAGGTACCTCTCTCGGGGTGAGATKGGAGTTATTGGGGTTTCCCTTACACTACTTCAACAACAGTTGCAAAATGTCTCCTTTACTGTAAATTAGAAAATAATCTACTTTAATTAAGATTGGGAGTATAAAGGGGACTGAAATTTGGGAAAAACACCAAGGTGCAAGCAGTATTTTTGTATATTTATATGTTTGTAGCTGCTTGTTTTCAAGAAAGGAGCTGTCTCCAAAGCAGCACAATGAATAGAATAAAATAATCAAATTTTATTTTGCAGTCAGGATTTTTTTTTTTTTTTTTTAGTGTTAGAAAAGATGAACAGGCAATTTGACTGTATTTGGGGAGAATATTACATATATATGCATATTCCCTTTAGGTGGTAATTGAAATTTAGATTTCATCTTGAGCAGTGTATTAAACAGAGTGTACAGGACAGTGCAAAAGGCTTTAGGTATTTTCAACATCTGTAGTTCAAAACCCATAAAATTACAAAATTAATTTTCTGTGCAACCAAAGGTAGTGTTCRATTTCTCTGTGTTTCTGGATGGTAAGGTAAAAGTGATGCTTCATTTGACATGGAATGGTTTGTCTGACTAGAGGCTGAATACYTAATTTTGGATGGTCTGTGGCCAAGTAAATAAAAATGAGGATTTGAACTGCTGAGAAGGCATCTTCTTTCTTCTGTTGGCCTGGGCTTTGTTTTAACTGCCCTGGAAGTGCTAGGTGGAGCCCAGGTTTCCCACATATCCACAGTACTCTGAGTTACTGGGTAAAGAGGGAACAATTCCAGCCTCTGAGGGAGGTTTTGTGGCACTAGCTCTTACTTGGTTTTTTCCTAGATGAAATTAGTCTGTGAATTTGACCTGGATTCATTAATCCTTTCAAGCTGGCTGAAACCATGTTTTACTGAAGAAAAGCCTGCCTGCTTGAGCCAAATACCCTAGTCTTGATTGCAAGTGGGGGAAAAAAGTAAGAATAGCTCTATGAAATAGTCACAGATTTGTAAGATGAACTCCAGCACTACTGCCATCCTGTTAGGAGGGGGAATTGAATTGAACAGACTCTTACCTAAATTTCTCACACAAGTTCTCTGGTGTAGTGTGTAGTGTATCTAATGGTGAAGGCGCTGTACTGTTGAGAGCTAATTTTCTTTATTTGGGTTCAGTGGTTTGCTTATCCTGCAACAGCTGATAACCTTACACAGAGACTTGAGCTTTTGATAAGTAGAACAGGAAATATTTTAAATCCTGTGGATATGGAGAATGATAGTATTGCTCTGTTTCATGTTAGTTGAGTAATGGAGAATTTATTCTGGTTTTGAGGTAAATACAGACTGAATTTCAAGTTGTAATCCATGGACTTGTGTCTGTGTGCACATGTGCATGTATTTATGGCATAAACATTATTCCCCTTTTTTCRCATACTATGTTCTAGGATCAAATTCTGAGCTAAAAGCAACTGAGATGTCCAACTGTAGTGGTACTATACTAATTTTGGTCAGCTGAACTTCGGTCTCTSTGGGTACTTAACTCATGTTCCCCTAATACGTAGTCAAAGCTTATTTTTTGATTAATGCTGCCACAAAATTTTCAGGTGCGCCCAGGTGTTTGTATGTGTCAGTACGATGGGTAGGTACCAGGTTACAAGAGCTGATGCGCAGATGTTTGTTTGTTATGAGTGCATACAGCATGTCTGTGCGTGTCCTTGGAGGCATAAAGAAAATACAAGTCCTTCTGTGATAGGAGAACAGGCTGACCCACTCACTATGTCACATAGCCAGACACATTCGTGATGTAATACCTTACTCTTTCTAGTGCTGTGAGGATCATGTGTATTTCTGTTCTTCTACCTTCATCTGAAATTAACTCATGGACTTCCCAAGCCTTTTACATGTAGTGTAGTGCATAKTCTCTTCTGCTAGTTCAGTGAGAATCCAGGCTAAGTTCAGGGAATTCTGTGGCAAAACTAGGAGCAGATGACTGCTTTTTCTCTGGGACTGCAGTGTATCATCACCTCACCTAAGAATGGGGACAGGTGTTGCAATTTTTGAGAGAGAATCCGAGAAGAAGAGAAAGGTGGAGCAACAGAAAAATCCTGCAACTATCAGTAGACAGAATTGCTACTGTCTTTCAGTAGGAACAGAATAGCTTTAGTCTTGCAACAGTGCCTGGCTCTAGTTTTAGGTGGAAAATTCTGTAATGTTTACGCCTTGTCACAGACCACTTCTGTGGTTCCATTACAAGAATAAGGATGTAGATAAACTTTTCACCTTGAGTACCTAACATGAAGCATGCCACTCTGTATTTGGACACTTACGTAAGCAGTTGATTTCAAAGTGTTCCTATTGACTTCAAAGGAAAAATATATCTTTTGATGTATACTTAGATGCCTAACCGTAAAAACTTTGGCATCAAAAGTTTTTAAACAACTACRTTTTCACTGACGTGTAGCACATATATATATATTTATACGTTTATATGTACAGAAAAGTCCTACCTTCCAGAACATGCCCGAACAGATTGAAGACAGAAGTCAGACTAGTTGAGTGTGGAAAGATAAAGCTCTAGATTCTTTTATGAGCAATGTAATCTCTTGTAGGGACATCAGAAAGTTCTTTCTCATGGGAGGAGTCAAAAGAAAAGGCATGTATTCTTGATGTTGAAAGCCTGCTTGTGTGTTTTATGTTGACCTCTTTCAGGAGCAGTCTGTCCATACATAAAGGAATGCAGTGTTGATAAGTTTGATAAAGTTTGTCTGAAGCGCTCTAAAAGAAGTGGTTGGGGGAGAAAAATTAAGATGCAGGATCTTCTTTGTCCTCACAAATACCTTTCTCAAGTTTTGTTTTCTGTCTGCCATTGGATGTAAGTTAAGGTGATTCCCACTCCCCTCTTATTTAATTTGACTGCATAAAACTTGTGCAATAAATTCTGTTGCAGTGAATTCCATTTGACCCAGCCCTGCTTGTATTGTGTGTTCTCTGGATGGTGGTCTGATTAAATTTAATAAATCAGTTCCTCTGCTGTAGCTAAGGTATACAGAAAGTGAGACATCTATGGAGAATGATGTCTGAAAGGTCCTTTGGTTTTGCAGTCCTATTTGAAGTGGCAGTACAATGTTGACGTAGCTTTTTTCCTCTGTTGTACTGAATGTATTTTTATCTGATATCTCTTACCTGGTCAGAAAACTGAATTGAATGGAAAACGTAAATGTTAGGAAAAGAAGTGCAATTGTAGCATAGAAGTCTAGCACGAAATGCACATTCCATAAAACATAGGTGTAACCACATGGAGATACAGTTGAATTATTCTGTTTAAATCTTCTTGCAATGCTTTTAATGTTTAATTGTGATGAAAGCATCCAGTACTACTAATAATTCGAGATTACTGCTGCACTCTGCAATCTGAAACTACTTTGGAAAAAATACTGTGATACACTGTTTATGTATGTGCTTTTGCACTTGTCTTCGTTCCTGATATGAAATGGGAAAATGGCCTTCAATTCATATATGAAAAATAACAAAATTAGATGTAGGAATGTGTCCATAAAATATTTTATTATTAAATAGACAATTTCATTTGGAAGAGACCTAGGATGACCATCTACTTTAACTGCATGACCACTTCAGGACTCCTCACAGGATGTGCCTTCCAGCCATTTCACCAGCTTTGTTGCCCTTCTCTGGAAGCATTCGAGTACCTTTAAATCCTTCTTAAATGGTGGGACCCAGGAATGCACACAGTGCTCCAGGTGAGGCTGCACCCAATGCTGGGTGCAGTGGGATAGTCACCTCTCTTGGCTGGCTGGTGATGCTGTGTTTGAGGCACACAGGATGGGGTTTGCCCTCTAGGCCATCGGGGCACACTGTTGACTCATGTTGGCCCTGCTGTCAACCAGCACCCCCATATCCCTCTCTGCAGGGCTGTTCTCCAGCCTCTCCTCTCCCAGAGTATACTTGTGCCTGGCATTACTCTCTCGTAGCTGCAGAATCAGGCATTTTTCTTTTTTTCAACTTTATGCCATTAATGACTGTCCAATGCTCCAATTTATTTAGATCCTTCTGCAAGGCCTCTCATCCCTCAAAAGAGACAACAGCAGATCTCAGTTTGGTACCATCAGTAAGCTTGCTAGTGGTGCCTTCAACTCCTGTGTCCATCGATGAAAATGTTGAACAGAACTCACCCTTGGAATTTGGCCCTTGTGAGCGCTGCTGGTGACCAGTCACCAGCCACATGTTAGCTCCAGATATCAGATGTTGATAATGTTTGATCAGAAATTATGTGTGAAAACATTTTTGATCCATGCAGCCAAGTACTTCTGCTCATCTGCCAAGTCAGATAAACTCTATTGTTTGCTAAGTAAGTTTTATGATCTTTTTAGCGGACCTGTTCTCATTTGCACTATTTTGCAAGAGCTAGCGTTGGCCAAAAGCACAATGGAAAAGCAGCATTGCACAAAGATTGTCTGAAAGTGCTTTTCCTACCACTCTTGTTTTCTCTCCTATACCAGAAACAATTATATCCTGATGGAGGCTGGCTGTTCAAATGAAGTGATCCTCCTCGGGTGGGTAGGAAGGGCACTTGCCTTATATTATAGTTAATGGAGCATAGGAGACAGGTCAGGAAAGATGAGGGGGAGCAGTTGGCTTGAGTTTGGTTTTAGAGGGAAGGAGAGAAGGGAGGGAAGTATTTTTCCTGATATTTAACTAAAATTGAATTTATTCAGTATGTATAGCCATCATAAGAGCAGTAATAGTCATGMTAATGATAGTAGTCTGAAAATATCCAAAGTCTGAATCACACAATGCTTTATGAAATATATGTATTTCTTCTGAGAGTAAGCCAACTTTTTCTATGTTCTTACAGACATATATAGATAGATAAGCTCACATGTACCAGGATTAATTCAAGGCTTTTCATTGGTAAGGGTGATGATCCTTTCATGGTAGTGCAGACTGGGCTGTGGGTGAGGTGCAGTGGATGTCTGGAGGAATTGAGTGAAACTCTGGCAAGTGAGGTGGCCTGAAGAAAGCAGGAGGATTTTGGAGTGGGAAAGAGTAGGGGACCAGGCCTTCTGGGGGTATGCACCCTGCTTTGGGGAGTTACGGATGTGAGCATGGGGACTTTCAAGCCAGAGTCACAGGTTCCCTGCTCTGCYCATAGCCACTGGCCTGCCTCCACCCTGGAGACCTCACAGAAAGCATCATCCATACAACCTACCTCTTGGGCTGCTGGGGAGGAAAAGGGATGGCAGAAAAAGGGGCTAGAGCCATAGCAGGGTTCTCCTTTCACAAGAACAGGAAGGCATCAGGTAGAAAGGGAAGGTCTGGTACAGGRAGCTAGTAAGTGCTGTGGCCAGAGAAGGGGGGGTTGTGTTCCTGGGGTTGCTGGGAGGAGAATAAAGATGACAGTTATTCCTCCTGCTGTGGGAAAAAAAAAAAAAAGAAAGAAAACAACTTTGAAGCTTAAAAAAAATGTTTTCAAATACGTAGCTGTGCAGAGTTTAAATTGCACTTAAATTCCTACCTGACAAATGGCAACCTTACCATCTGTACTGTTTGCCTGCAGGCCATGCTGCAGAATGGCTTTAGTAAGAACTGTGAATCATCAGTATTAGCACTTGGAGCTYTCTAGATACTCTGAGGAAGTAATAACCCAGACGAACTCTATGTGAGGTCTTGGAAAATCATTGCATCTCAGTCTGCAGCCTCACTCTTTCAAGTAAGGAAAGATCTTTTTTTAAACTCTTACAGGGTTAAGAAGATGCATTTTCTTTTCTAAGATAATGAGAGACTTTGAAATAAAGAACCCAATACAAATTTTTCAATAGCTTGTTTTACTAATGTACTGTCGTAAGTGCTTTGATGTATGGTTCATCCTTAGTTCAGAAATTATTTATGGCAATGTGTCTGTATAGTTTTTATGTTATAGTGATGTTTGTCCAAATATTCACCTTCAGTAAACCAGAATTCTTATCTCTCCAAGAAATACATCACGTTTTAAGTATTTTTTTTTAATGTGCAACTATCTGGTTATCTGTTATGGAAGTTGTAAGTAAAACAGAACATAATCTAAGTTGTTCTCTTTTCATGACTGGTTTGGMTCATACTGATTCAAGTTTTTTAAGGCAGATTTGTTTTCCAGAATGACAAGGGTACATGGGTCATATGGGACCTCTGGATAGTTTCGTTTATCTGGGCCCCAATTTGCAAGGATGTGAAACAACGTCAAGTTACTTTTCCACCTAGTGAAAATGCCTGACTATAACAGCTTGCAACAGACTTAGCATTCATTCACTTCATTGCTGTCGGATACTTGAATTGGAATGACAGAAACGAACTAAGTGTTTTTAATTCTTTCCTGGGGCTGAGGATGTTGAACAGGAAGGATATTAAGTGGTGTGAGTCAGATTATCACTTAGCACAAATTGGAGTAATGTCACTGAAATCAAAGCACCGATTTACACCTGCTGAGTGTGTTTCCATAGTGTCTGTACTGTGAATAAGGGCACTGATTTCTCCACTACCTGGCTTCTAGTTCTTACAATACATTTTGATTTGCAGTTKTCAGCAAGGGGAATTTCTGCCCGAYAATAAACTAATTCTCATAGGCTGTAACTTATTTTGAATGGTCTTTCTGTTGTCAAGAAAATTGTGATAGTTTAGGACTAACAATCTCTAGAGCCTTTGCTCATTCAAGTTTTGATGCAATTTGGTGAAGAGTTTCATAGGTTGTGTGCTAGTTATTAGTATCCTCYAACTTTTTGAATTTGTGAAATGTACAGGTCCACTGGGCAGTGATGACTRTTGGCAGAGGCTCTTAAAAACATCTTCCAAGTTACAGCTGTGCTGAGAGTTTTAAATCTCGGTTAAAAGTGCCCTTCCGGCCTCCATTTTTTGGCGGCTAGAGGACTTCAGATCTCTTTTTGAAAGAAAATTTGGTTTATATCTCTCTTATGTAATATATTTGAGCATTGCACTAAACCATTTTTTGTCAATAGCAAAAAATGTAGCCAGTTTTATATATGCATCAGGTAGCACTCTGACAAGATGAAAAGTGGGTGCCATGTCGAAAGTTCAAATTCTTTGAGAAGACAAATCCCATTTTAAGTGCACATTCAAAGTGGTTACAGGCAATTTTAACATATTATTCTACAATGACACCCTTTCTTTTGAAATGTAAACTGTTCAAGAACTTAAATGGAGAGTAGAGTAATAGTTTTTAGATGACTGAAAAATAGCAGGTTGGTAGCGTTATTAACCTGTGTCAAATGGAAAACCGTGACTTTTTATTTAGACTTTAAACTGTGACTGCGACTAGAATGTGCTTTTTGCTCAGTGCTTGTGGTGAGAGGGCAGGTGAGAGGAAGCTCCAGAGGCACAGTGATGTCCCAGAGGCATAACCTGTCCTTGGTGCCACTACTGCTCTGAGTCACGTCTTCAAAAGGTGCAGGGCACTTCTCTTGATGTGGGTGTCTGTGCTGCAGCTACACAAAGTAGTGTACTCTTTTTAAGGAGAGACACACGTCATTTTATGGCAGCCAGATCTGGASGGAGGCCCTACTACAAAATCCTGATGTTCAGGTATATTTCAAGGCGTAGAAAGAAGGGGTGAAACAATATTCTGCTTTCATGGAATAGTCAGACCACCAGGTTTCATAGCAGGAATGAGCCATGATTTCTGACATGTTACTAAATGCAAGGCTGATTCAGGTTGTGGTTTCTGTTGTGTACCTTCTGGTATACATATGCATGAGATCCTTTATCTCTTGGAAGATAGCAGTGTTTTAGTTTGTGCTTATGTAGCTGCTGTGGTCTAATCTCAGATGGCAACTCAGCCCCACATAGCTGCATGTTCACTCTCCCCTGGTGGGATGGGGGAGAGAATCAGAAGAGTRAAAGTGAGAAAACTTGTGGGTTGAGATAAAAACAGTTTAAGAGGTAACACAAAAGCCACTCACACAAGCAAAGAAAAACAAGGAATTCAATCACTCCTTCCCRTGGGCAGGCAGGTGTTCAGCCACCTCCAGGAAAGCAGGGCTTTGTCACACAATGGTTGTTTGGGAAGACAAGCGCCATCACTCTGAACGTACCTCCCTGCCTTTTTCTTTCCTGTGCTCTATATTCTGAGCATGATGACATATGGTATGGACTATCCCSTGGGTGAATTGTTCAGCTCACCTGGCTTTGTCCTCTCCCAGCTTCTTGTACACCCCTCTGCTGGGCTGGTGTGAGGCAGAAAAGTCCCTGACACTGTGTAAATGCTGCTCAGCAGTAACAAAAACATCCCTGTTTTATTATGACTTTTTTCAGCACAAATCCAAAACATAGCCCACACCAGCTACTGTGAAGAATATTAACTCTATCCCAGSCAAAACCAGCACAGTAGCATATACATTCAGTCCCACTCTCACGCTGGTGTAATGAAGGATGCATCTACAGTGTACTTGGAGATAGTGATCGCACTTGTATGAAATACCCTGGCTGTCTGGGAGGTAATAGTAAAGTGGGGAGCAAGGCTAGGTGATTTCTGTGTACCTTGGGAAGATTCTGCTGCTGATGGTTGTGGTTCCTTTTAYTATCAGTGTAGCCAGTTTCAAAATAGATTATCTACGTGTGACAGCTGTATTGTGAGAGTGGAGTTAGCCAAGTCATTAGTTGTCATATAGACACTGCAGTGTCCAGCGTTGTGAAGAATGTAAGGCTCTCCTTGAGAGGCRTTTATAACCCAACCCAACAGCTAGTACGGTCTGAAGAGTTGACWTCAGTAACTCTTCTTCTCCTGTGCTACGGAAAGTCATAAATTTCTCCGTATTTTTAATAAGCCTTAGAAACCCCCTAAAAATTGCTTTTTACATTGATGTTGAACAGTCTGTTGTACATACCTGATGCATGCATGTGTTCTGTTCAGACCTCATACAGTTGTGGGCAGAGTGCATGTTAAACTGCTTGCCCCATAAGAAAGCAGTAAGGTATGTTAAGCCCTGAAAAACCAGTTCCCAAAGTCTGTTGTGTATTTGGAAAGGGCTACAACTACACTAGCTCTGCATCTGGAAGTTCTATTAAAGCCTGTAGAGTTGTGAGCCTTCAGGTTCTTTTTCTCTGGACCACTGTTAGCAAGTGTGTGACATTGGCAGTGTCCAGGAAGCAGAAGGCATGTCTGTCTACAGTTGGATGGAGCCATATCCTCTCTCACTCCAGCAGTCTGTTACTTCCTCTTTCTCACTTAAGACTGCAATTAGCACTTTTTAATGTCTTTGAAATATTAGAAGGGGAAACTGTGATGGATAGTAATGCAGATGCTTGAACTTTTGGGGAACATTCTTTTCATGTAATGGTGGTGTCAGCTGCTTCCTTGGCTCTGTCTGGTTAATATTTTTTCTCTTGGTGGATTTTAAAAATGAATGCACACTGAAACCAAGACATCAAGGTTATTTTAGGTCTAACCTCAGTAGAATAACTGGATGACTTAAAGTGCTTAAAATGCTTTGTTCTTCAGCAATGGACAGAAGTTTCAAGGCTTACCTTTCAGTAGTCACTACCCCACAAGGTAACTAAATACCCTATCAAATGTRATATATTACTGTAGTACATATATTGTGGCTCTTCACTCTTGCATCAAAACCCATTCTAAATGTGAGCAATTAAGAGAATCCCCTGTATGGTGTTTTCATGAAGGATGTGGTTCCCTCAGCTCTGGGTGTGTTTGCCAAGCTAGCTTTTCTTGATGATCTCTTTAATTGGGCGCCAGGTGCCTGCCACATTGGTTCACAGTGCACAGTATGCCATCTACATGTGTTCTAATAAAAGCATGATACTTACTAAAATTTTATTTTTCTTCTAGTTAAAATTGCAAGTTTCTTCCCAGTATGTTAAATAAAACTGACCTTTTAAAAATATATAATTTGTTTTTTAATAACTTGGATTTTAAAATCAGATTCGCATGTAACAGAAACTAGCTCAATATACTGGCAACCTGATCAGCTACTGTAGACTTCAAATCAGRTGCTTAAGACTGTGATCATGTATTTCTTTCAGAGCTGAATATTGCACTGTGGGCCCTTGTCCTGCAGAGATGCTTTTAATGTTTGAGGAAAAAAACTTGGATAATGAGAAGGTGATATAAAAATAATATAATTTTTTTTTTTCATGAAGAGCGAGCAGAGGTGTTACAAAGGCTCAGGTCGAGGGTAGTGATGAGAAAACAAGCTAGCAGTGCCTTTAGTGGGTTGTTATGGATGCTGATAAAGCTGAAAGACATGAAAGGGCATCTGATCATTTTTATTGTACCTTARAAATAACTGAATATTATACTTCCATCTTTTATTGATTTAATTGTGAATGCCGTATCTAATTTTCAAACAAACTCTTTTAAAGTGACTTACAATGTGAGAATGTTGTTTTGACGTTTTGACATGGGAGGTGTGAAAATAGGTTTTTGCAGTGGAACTGTTCTCCCTAATGTTAACACAGCATTGCCAAGTGCAATGACATTATAGCATAATACTGTACTGTTGCTGGGGACAGGTTGGGTCAGGCTCATTCTACTGATCTGTGAAAACAACAGCCATAGTTGCAGAAAAATGCAGTCCTTCAGTCCTATTCCCAATATCTATGTGGAGATACTCCTACAGAGTAGCAAAGCTTAGATTGATACTGGACTGTTTCATATGTAGAAAAAGGAGCTCCTATAAATTTTACTGGGCTTGGATATCAATGAGATCTCGTTACTGTCCTTAATAGCAGTGCATGTTAGTCTAATGGTTAAAGAAAGGGGATCCCAAGCTACCAGGACAGTCARTCTTCATAGCTTAATGTTGAAGATGTCAGTTAAGATCCAAGTTTAGGAAAAGTAAAAAATCGTGGCCTAATCKTCTATCTGTGTGGAATTGAGTAATTTTGCTAAGTCATTGCTCTYGGGAGATCTAAATATCAGCTACATTATTTGAAAAGTGGGAGATCGGTAAATAGTAATAATAATGATAAAAAAATAAGTGCATYGTCTAAAAGGGATAAATATGTTGTTTGGGGTGTTTTTTTCTTTTGGGAAAAAATTTGGAGTTCATCTCGAATCAATCCGACTATTGCTTTGGGGTTTTTTATAAAGCTCAGTAAGAGTAGCTGTCAGACAAGGTAAATATTTTTTAATATAGCCTCTGCTGCACTTGTTCTGTGAAGTACAAGGTGGTTTCTGTTACTGTTACAACATGAATTAATCACGTGGAAAATAACAGAGAAAAGAAACTTACATAATTCCTCGGTGCATATGTAGTCCTGGTGCCCTGTCTAAAAAAGGATGTGGTAGAACCAGAAAAGTCATAAAAACGGGTGAAAGGCTAACTAAAGCTATGGAGCTTGTTCTGTGCAGGGAATGACTAAGACTGTATTGAATGAGGGACCTGTATTGCTGTGTGTAACACCTCAGTTGACCCACAGAAGGTAAGCAGATGATGACAATTCACTTGTCTCCTTAAAGCARGGTCAAAACTCTCCTGTTCACAGTAAGCAGAGGTAAATGACTCTTGTGCAGTGTACGGATTGGCTGTGGAAGTCCTTGCCACAGATGATGGATGCTGATGGTGTACATGGATTCAGAAAGGATCTTTATGAATTTACAAAACAAATGTTTATCTCTGTTAGGCCTAAACCCTTGCCTTAGAAAATGCCTGAGATGCAGTGTTGCTGGGATGGTTTTCTGAGAAAACATCTTTATGTGCTACTACCCTGTAACAACTATCCCCAAACATCCTCCTGTGGTCTGATAAACAAATTCTTGTAATGGCTTGGGACTGGTGCAGTATCTTCAGAATTGCATGGCACACTTAAACTTTCTCGAAACGTTTAGAAAAGACATCTCTACCACTAAAAAAACKACAGAGTCTAATTTAAAAATCTGTATTCTGCAAATAACTTGATGAATTTTGACTTTATATGGTGCTTTTTTACTTTGGATTTAAAGAGCATTGCAAAAATGGGTGAGCAGCACTGTCTGCACATGGAGTCCACAAAGAGYAAAGGATCAAACTTTGTTTCTGCTCTCCCATGTGTTGGCACAAATTAAATAGGCTTTACTCTATAATACAGACGTTTAAAATGATGCCCTTGTTTTAGCTGTGTGGGTGTTGTTCTCTGTTCTGGTTTGGTCAGAAACCATGCATTAGTGATATGAGCTGTTGAAGAAAACAGAAAGCATCATTCCTATTTATGCCTCTGATTTTTTTATTTTAGAAGTGGTTGTAACTTAAGCATAGGACAGCAGTCCTACTTGTTTTCGATGCAGGGAAGCTAAGTACCTGCTTTAGGCTTCTGCCTGAGTTGCATAACTGAATTTTATGTATCTTGAGATGAGTATCATGACAGGAGCCACACAGATGAGTCTATAGTGAATTAAAGAAATGTTGAATTTTTAAGTTTCCCATTTGAACTTGATTTTGGAAATTGTGTGAGCTCGTGTTGAGCAGAATATTTGAACTTATAATGGTTCCAAYTCTGAGCATATGAATTGATCTCCATAAATTAAATTCTGTATGATGGACTTCTATTTCCTGAATGTAAATGGTTTTGGTACTTAGTGAGGTGCAGCAATTAAAAGATTAAAACTTCAGTACTGGGCAATTCTGCTTTAGTGGTATAAAATTCAGTGTTTGTTCCCTTGTGTAAACTAAATGTTTGAATTCTGCTTTCAGAAGCAATGTCTTCTAGGGCAGTACAAAAAGAATGATTTTTTTTTTTTTTTTTTAAATAATGCTATTTACAACATACGGAACAGCAGAGTAAAGAAATAAAAATTAGGTGATCTTTTATGGAAAAAATCTATTAGATAACCTAACAGGCAAAGAATGATTTTATCTAATATTTTTATTCGGGGGTACTGCTCTTATATTGCAACAGTATTTCTTTTTCTATATTTGACGGAGGGGAGGAACCCAAAAAAACCACCAAACSCTCCAAAACCCATCCCCAACCTCTCCTAATAGTTCTAGGCTTTGGCAAATGACGCTACTAGCTGTTTACTCCTAGTAATTTTAAGAAACAATGATAGTATTTGCTCATAAATCAAAGACAGGTGTGTCCTTAGGTATCACTAAAATAATTTGGAAAATCTTGATCTTTTAGATCTTAAAACACAATGGAAAGTGACATAGGATTTTTTTTTTTTTTTTAGTGAAATTAGAATTACCAGTGATCAAAAGCCAGAAAGCAGTAAATCTGCAAATGTTTTTTATTTCTGTATGACAGCAATACTGTTGAGGAGTTGCATGACTCTGAAGTTTCTGATTTTTAATTTAGATATGTTAGGTGTTAAATTGGAAAACTACATGGTACAGAAATGTTTCTGCTCATTACTACCATCAGAATGTCATTGAGGAAAATTGTTTCGCTTTTTTCCTCACCCTCATCTAAACATTAGTGGGTTTTAAAATCTTGATTAGATGTTTTTGTTTTAGGAAAGAAAGCCCAGTTTGAGCTGTTCCATCACTTTGATTCTTTTCTTCTTTAGAAATGACACCATATGTTGAGGATTTTTTATTCTCTTCATTTTCTCCTCTTGAGTGAGAGATTTAAAACAAAATAGTAGTAATTAAAAACTGGAATGTATCTTTTGATTCAGTGGATTTTCCAGCACTTGATGCTCTTCAATCAAGACCAAATGACTTTCTAAAAGATGTGCTTTATCTCCACTAGAAATTATGGAGCTGTTCAAAGCATCAGTTGGTGAAATTCAAGAGGTCCAATTAGATGGTTAGTCATAACACTTTCTTCCAGGTTTCACTATCTGAATTTGTTGAAATTACTGGGCTCTTTTTCAGCCCKTTCAGTCAGATTCCTTGAAAAAGTTGATAGAATAGACAATAAGCCATCATAACAGCCATAGAAAAATAGTGCTGGAACAGAACTCCTCCCAGTGATGCCCTGATTACAGCCTGAATAAGGATTTGCTTTCTGGGATAAGACCTAACAAAGTGTGAATTGTGCTGCATAAATGCATTTCTAATGCAGGGTTCGGCAGGAGGTCAAAGGATGAGTGCCGTTCACATAAATATGAGTGTGAAGTAAAGGAATTAATTTCAGTTAACTGTGCACAAAGGAATAAATGGAATTATTAATCCCAGCAAGCTATTCATTTGCTCTTGTAATAGCTATAAACTTCTTTTTAATTGAAAGGAGAAATAATTCCAACTAACAGAAATCTGGAGTATTTTTTTCAGTGCACTTTTTGAACCATACCTTCGGAAGTGTTTGACTTTGGTTTCAAAACAGGCTAAGGCTTCAGGAAGAAAATGGGAGAGATCTTGAAAGAGTTTATTTACCTGAATAGGTGGACTGGTGCTGTTAGGCATAAGGGTGTTCTGGGAATCTGCTTAACWCTCAACCCCAGCTGCAAGGTTGATGTATGATTTGAACTTACACCAGTGGTTCTTTTCATAGCARCCTGGTGTAAGCTAAATGAGTCCTGAAGGACAGTTACATGACATTCCTATGTGTCATACCTCTACTTCTCTGTCACATTTTAGTTGATAGATCTCCTATTATAGCTGACCCATGTGCAGTTCTCCAAAGCACAGGTCTACCCTTTAGTAGGCTGGTAAGGTGAATTTAAAATGTACGGGGTTTTGTCTTTAGAATGGTGCCTGGATTTAGGAATGGATCACTTGATTTAACCTGAGTGTGTTAGGGCACCTGAATGAGTGAAAACATTAGCATTGTACACATCTTGTCCAGCAGTACTCAACTGCATAAACAGTTTGGCATTTCAGCTGACCTGCAGCTGAAAAAAAGTGTTTGGAAATGTGTGGCACCTTTCGGAATTAGCTGGGGTTAGCTCAGTCCGCAATGAACTGAATTGTAGATGTGTAATTTTACCTTGAAGGTACCATTATTTCATTATGTGTAGCTTACTGGACTTTACTGCAGATCATGATGATGCCTTCTTATAGCAGGACATACTGTAACCTGATGTAATCGGGCCAATAAAGTGTTGAAAAAACTCCCAAGTTAAATAATGCTGCGTGCTTGCCCTACGCAAGGGAAAATTGGTTCCATCTGCTCAAATTAAATGTTGATTTAGACCTCATTTTCTGAAATGTAAACCGTGCTTTTGAAAGAATTGGTTGGTAAATAGTTTTGGTTTTATTATATGGATTTAGAAAGAAATTGAAGAGAACTTCAGGTCTGCCTTGCCTTCCTCTGGAAAAGGCTTCATTCATTTGAGCAATGTATTTCAATGTAAGTATATACAATACAACCCCTTTTGTCAGCTCAGCACTTTGTATACCTGATTGAGGGCTATTAAACTCAAATTTGATGCACTGGCAGAGTTAGCMGAGTCTTGTTTAACATAATTAAAATTCTGTGGTCAACGTTTTCCCCCCTGCATTCCACAGCCAAAAAAAAGCCAATGTGTGCTGCATGAATGGCCTTTGTAGACAAATCTGTTTGTCTCTACTGAACTGCTTTTGTTCTTAGTAGATGTCTTCTGTATGGTCATTTTTGAATGTCTCTTCAGTGTGAGTTAAACTGCTAATACAAGTACCTAGAGTGATCTGGAGGTCTGTTCAATCTCAAGGAGCCTTAAGGTTCAAACAAGGGTCTTCTGAAGAGCAAATCAGTTAATGGTTAAGACAAAATGTAGTGAGCCAAATAAAGAAACCACAGTTCACATAGCTGACATCATCCTATAATATCTCCCAGACAACACTGTGCTTTCTAATGTGTTTGATCCATTTTTTTCTTCTGTAGACACAAAGATTTCAATTGACTTGAGTACTCTAGAGTCCAAATTCTCAAAGGTATTTGAGTACTTAAAGGTATGTGTAGAAATTTCTTGGGATTAAAAAATAATACATAGGCACTTAATTCCCATTTGTGATTTTAGGGGCATTGATTTGCATTCCTAGATACTAAAATACTTTAGAAGTCCAATAGGCAAGAAGGTTTTCCATTTTTCTGTGTGGCCTCTGAAGTACGCATTTGCCTGCTACACAAAACATCAGCTTGGAAAGAAGTGAGAAAAGAATGGAAGCAGAAGAGCTGATGTTATTGAGCTTGTTTACCACAGTGAGCAATCCATTTGACACGTTTGGTGCTTGTTTATGGAGATGTGATATGCTGGATGAGAAACTGTGACTGTCTGATGTTTAAAACATGACTGAATGCTTGATCTCTGACATTCTTAGTGTTTATGTTGACAGCCAGCGTATAGAGAGGAGTCACAGACATTGCCTTGTAGCGCAGCCTCCTCTCAGATACCAGAATCACTTATGAGGCTTTTACCAGCTCTTTTCTTGGACAGCAAAGATTGGCTGTAATTATTTTTGCAAAACTACTCTATTCCCACAAATGGTGGTGAGGTTATTTTATGTGAGTGTGCTCCTGCTATTTTTTTTTTTGTGGGCTGGATTGCACTCTCTGAAGCAAAAATGTTCTGAAATGTCTGTAGGAAGGTAAAAATGTGGGAGAGTTTCTTTCCCAGTAGACCGATTATATTTAAAAAAAAAAAAAAGMACTTCTGAKTTAAGGTRTAAAACCCCACCTGTTTGTGTAGTTGCTTCCTCTGTATTTCCCAGGCTGGGTGTTCATGTTTGCACTGACATGGTCTGGCTTTCAGTCAGTCACTGAAGAAGTTGTGCTGCACAGAAGTGTCATCCTTGGAGAAACCCACAGTTTGAGACTGTGTGTCTGAACAGTTCTCGTGTGGCCACAGATCACCTTATTTTATATGAGGCGGGAATCCTGTTATATGTAGTGCTATAGATACCAAAACTTTGATCAGCTTTTACATTAGCTTTGTTGTGATTTATCATGATGTAGCCTGTCATTTAACTTCTATTGTCATTATAAAAGGAATGTGATTTTTATGTGGGTTACTGAGGCTGATAATGCATCATTGTGATGGTGGTGATTAAGTCCATGTCTAGGCAGTGCAGAATGAAGTCTTAGAGCAGTGATGAGTTATACGGCATAGAGCTATCTGGAAAATAGCTTAGCTATCCACTCTAAATGTTGTAATGATATGAATATATTTATAACYGAATTGATATTGATAGCTATTGTTTAGCAATCCATTATGTTACCATCTCTTTATGACATGGGTCATATTTTGTGTTATGAGTGCATTTTTAGAGTAGTATAAACTTTTTCCTTACTTATGTCGTTAATAACCATGATGGTAATGAACATGTAAGGTTTCTGGATATAATAGAACCCCAGTCAGAAAGTACAGAGTTTCAAGGAGACGGGAAAAAACATCCAGTGGGAGCCTGTTTTCAGAATTGTCTTGCTTCTCTAAAAATGAGCAATTTGCTGGTTTGAAATTGCATTTGGTATTGAAGAGAAAGTGCATTTAGGGAAATACGTTTTTTATTACAAGTGGCTTTGCATATGGGAAATGGAAAATGTTGTTTTCAGTGATTTCTCACAGTAAATCTGAATGCTATGGGGAAAAAACCAGATGAGCTATCAGTTTGGCATTCTTGTAGCAAATCTGAAGGGAAAGTTCAAGCCACCAACACAACTGTGGAGCTTACCAAAGCCCAAAGGGTGGTGAAAACATTTCAGCAGTATTTTGCTTTTAGTCCCGTTATGCTTAGGTATGTCTTCCTTTTATCAGCTATGCTGATAACACTCCAGGAGGGGTGGTGGTGTGCATGCAGTATGTGTGTGGGGCTGGGAAGAAAATCTAGGGAGAAACAGAAGAATATACCGGGATATGTGATCAGCTTCAGTGACTTGTATAGGACTGCTTTAATAATAAGCATAATGGAGTTAATTAATTTAGTCTTTGTCCTTCTAAGTAGTGATATAATAACAGGTTTTAAGGACTGGCTCCTGCTGTGGTCAATGCAGAGAATTTATGATTTTACTTTTAAATGCCTGAGTCAGGACTGAGATTCTGTAGCACCAAGGCCTGTCCAGCAAGAGAGAAGTTGCTGCTTCTTTAAGAATGTGACTCTTGCTGTGAATAAATGCACTGTACATTGCTGCTTTCTGTTGCTTTGCTGGCTAAACTTGGTCTGTTTCTTACCACATAGTCTTTACAGACAGTGAAGTCTCTCTTCATCTGTGGGTGAAGATGAAAAGTCCAAGGTGTACATGGATGTAGAAATTGTCTTCTAAAGATCAGCTCATTTTCATAGCCATTGCTAGCTCAGATAAAATGCTGTTGTAGAAGCAGCACACCAACATTCCTCTACTAAAACAGGTATTTTTGGGATATCCATATCTCATTCTTCAAGTGGAAATTCTGAGTATAGAATTTATTTATTTATTCTGAGTACCGRATTTATTCAGAAATTCAAGTACAGCTTGGACTTACCAGTAGATGGGACAGTGTGTGGACAGAGTTCCCACTCTGTGAATATGTTGATGTGTTCAATCTGTTGGAGAATAATGCCATTGCATGTAGTTTTGAACAGTTATAAGTAGTATTTGCTTTATTTCAGTGGCTATTTCAAATTTAGGATGGAGACAGTGAGAATACTGAGCTTCTTTAAGCTTAGGTTTTTGTCTATTCCTTAAGGGTCTGGAGAACATTGCTGGGGAAGCAGTATGGGAATATCTGCTCTTTGCTTCATTAGCTGTATTCAAACTATAGCAGCTGTGAAATGAGAAGGGTAGGTAGGATTCTGGCTGGTTGAACAGCCCTTGATTGCTTCCCTTAATAGTACTGAAAACTGTATGGTTCCAGGTCCTGCTCTGAGATGAGGGAAATGTAAACATAACATGTGATGATCAGATCCTATCAGCCTCATGTGGAACTAAGTAACATCAGAACTGCAGGCCTCCTCCCGAGGAGAACATCTTAAATGGGAGAACTTATCTCATGATGCACTTCGTAAGGCCTTCATTAGCTAGAAAACCCCATCATGTCCCAGACATGACAAGCAGAAACGTGAGTATAGCTTGTGCATACAGAGTTGGACTCGGGTGAATTCCTGAGTAAATGGTTCTGTGTATACCTTCACCTAAGTTATGCCAGGATGCTGCTTTTCCAATTTTGTTCCAGTTTTGAAATTTTCCTGATGTTTGCCTAACTGTTTAGCAGTCAGAAGCAATAATAACAATAATAAGAACAACAATAATAATAATTATTATGGTGTTTAATTTTGACTAACCAGGGAAAAGGACACAAGAATAATGGTGTTATCATTACAATTAGAATACCTTGATGGTTACAGTTTGGCTTGTAATTATAGTGATGCCCTCCCTTTAAAAGGCAGCCTTTTTTCTTACGGGAAGGACATAAATTTGAGTTCTTAACATTTCTTATTTGAGCTCATTTATCTTTCATATTTTCTTTTCCTTGTGAATGGAGACAATCAGAATTCAGAAATGGAATTTTAAGACGTTAATTGATAACATCTCAGTCTTTGGAAGGAGGCATGTGGTAACTTTATGTTAAAATTGGAAATGAATGGAAGGATATACAGTCCAGTTGGGAAACTGAGAGGGAGACACTATACTTTCGTTTGATAGAGACTTGGAAGCTTCTTGCAGATGCTATAGCAGAGCTCAAGCACAAGCATGTGTAAGAAAGGCAGTGGTGACTGTTTAATAGTAAGACCTTGAATGTCCCTTCTGCTATTCATGCAGGCACTGATATTATTTACATCTCCAGAACCATACTTCAGGGCTGTGCCAGGATTTTAAGTCTCCCCCCTCCAGCTAATTGATTATCTGATGTGAGCTCCTTTGACTTGGCAGTATCACATATACACAGAGTGAGGTACAGGGGCAGCTGGCATGCTCATTTCTAATTTCAATGTTTGGCAGCTTCCGATATCAGCACGGAGCATACTGAAACACTTGGCACTTCACCCAAAAGCAATGAAGTCTTTCACTTAACCCAGTGTGAGGGTAAACAGGATGTTAGCCAGAGTTGCTTTGGTGTCAGATATCAGATAAGAGTAAAACATACAATAATTTATAGACTAAATGAAAAGTTCCTCTTCTGCTATTTCATTTTCTGTTTATATTGTTATTAATCCATTTGTATGTTTTCTTTGTATTGAAATTGTAAATTATTATCTGTATAGAACCACAAAATAATTGAAGTATTTCTTTAATATAAAGCTAATTTCTTCTTCCACTTGACAAACTGAGATGATATACTTTTCCTCTCGTAGTACATATGCTGTGGCTTCAGAATTCTTGCCTAACCTTGCGTTTCCCAGATTTTGCTTCTGTAGACCATTGCCAAATTTATTTTGCATGAAGTGCCAATATAAGACTAAATCTAGAGAGGAAGAACCGTGGAAAGTATGGATGCAAGTAATGGCACAGAATAGAATATGGGTTTATCAATTAATGAAGTATTTACCAGTACTAATAAAAGTGATTAAGAAAGTACTGGCAGAGATGATACTTAAAATTGCTCTGTAATCTAATTGTCTTGTTGAAGACAGAAGGTATAATTGGTCTAATGTGGACTTCCAGGAATTTGGTAGGGACTTGAGATATTGCTGATTTAGCTGTAGAAGATGCAGTTAGTTCAGGAAATGTATGTAACAAAGTACACAGGAAGATTACAAAATTTTGCAAAGATGTGTAGTGTAAACAGGATTGTACTGTTTTCATTCTGTCCTCAGTGAAATTTTATTTGATACTTTCATGAATAAAGTTAGCTCAGAAATACAGATTGCTACCTATAGGAGGAAAAAAAGAAATAGCATCAATCCACAGACAATGAGAAAACCATATATAGAAGAATTGAATGACCTAGAATAATAACATAGAGATAAAGCAGTCTATTTCAAAGTGAAAAGTCATGGGGAGTAACAGTCATCATAATTTCAAATGTAAGATGGGAGACCAGCAGGTGGAATCCCTGAGAAAGGAGAAAAACTTGGGTTTTATTCAGTGAAGGATTAAGCCTTTAATATGGCATCTCTGCATTTAAAAAGCAAAAAAAAATCACTCCCCCCAAAACAAACAAACACAAAAAACCCACCCCAAAGTAAAAAAAAAACAACCTGGAAAGAATACTAATGCCATTGTGCAGGGTGTTGCCAAAGCCTTATCTGGAGTATTGTATCACCATGTTCAAAAAGGTGAATTCGTGCTGGGGCAGGGGCATACAAATCACTGTAGGGAGGAGAACTTGGCTTATGAGAGGCTAAAGAAGCTGGTTTCTTTGGCCTTGCAAAGTGAATATGAAGAAAAATGCTTCSTGCCTGTAAATGAATTGAACAGGGCTATTCACTAGAGAAGAAAAAGATATTTAAGCTCAGGGATAATGTTGACACAGGAACAAGGAGGTATAAACTGTTTACAAATGAACTGAAGCAAGAAACCAGGAATCTGTCTGTTCAAAGTAAGAGTTTCTACGTGTTCCTTCAGTAGAAATAGGACTAGGAAAAATAGATTAGCTAGACTAGGTAGGTAGATCAGCTTATGGCAAGGTTCTTGGGAAGCGCTGAGAAATTGTATGTGCTTGACAAAAAGGCACACTGAGCCAGACAAGTCCTTTTAAGTCCCATATTTTTACTGTGAAAGTTCAGGTATCTGTGATCAAGCATAGCTTGATTTCTATGATAAGTCTTAACAGATAAATCCCAGTCCTCTGGTGTCTGGGATAATTGCTGATAAACAAAACAAACAAACAAAGACCTCTTAGGTTTCCATCTGTTTTCAGTGTCAAATGCTTTCTTTGTCTCTGGCCTTTGTACAGTGTCTACTTTTACATGGCCTGCAGCCAGATCTCCTTAGTCTGTGCTTTAGTGACCTTGCAAAGTTAGCTTGGTAGCACACAGCTGGGAGGTTTCCAGGAAAAACGTGGGTTTCGATAGGGTGTATTGGTACTTCAGTAGATGGCACTCTTCACTTTGGGTCTTGCCCTAAATCTGATTTTTCCTCAGGAATGAGGAGGTTGCAGTTTTGCCTGTGGCCTTAGCTAACTTCTGTTTTGTCAAGTGTTGTTTGATCTCCCTGAATTCCTCTCACTGTATTGTTTCTATGCTCTGAATTTTTCTTCAGTGAGATATTAAATCATCCTAACACTGGAATTAGGTCAGAAAAGGACCCAATAAGCCGGACATAATCAACTTCCTTTTGCACAAATGTTCATCTTGCAATAGCTCAATGGTTTCCGTTAAATTGTTCCAGATGGATTGGGGTAGAGCTGAACTGTAGTTGTCATTACTCCTTGAAAGGATTTTTTATGCTGTCCAGGCTACTGTGATTGGTGCCACAGTATTCAACCCATGGTATACCTTAATCTTCATGTTGGTGGTCTGTAAAGGAGCCAGCCCTGTTTATCTGACATTCCCCTTACACATGGGGTCTCGGTCTAATGGAACTTAACAGGAAGGAAAGTTTGTAGTTAAGCTGCCTTTAGAGCTCCCTAAACACATTGGCTCAACTACACCACTTCCTCAAGCTCTAATGTTCTGGACCATGGTTTTTCAGTTCACCTTCTCAGGAAATGTAGCAAGTAAAAAATATGACTTTCAGAAAACCCCAGAGAAATCCCACGGAATTTTGCTGAAATCTATACAAATTTTGTCGTATCAAAAGAAAACTGATGCACACCTCAGTTTCTTCATTGTGTATTTCTTGAGATTTGGCTTAATTGAAGTTCCTGATCCCTTTGCTTGATTCTCACTTATCCAAATAATTATGTTTATCTCTCTTAATCATTGGTGATCTCCCTCTGTATTTGGTCCTCTATTAAAGGTGCTTTTCCCTGAAATAGGAGAGGAGGGGTGAAAAAAAGGGGGGGAGAAAAAGCAGAAAAGAAAAAAATGTGGCTTCTTTTGACTCTCTTGTTACGTTTGACTTCTAAAAAAGTTAACATCTTAATTGTGTTGCTTCTCTTATGTTTTGATATTATTCTAAATCTCATTGGCTGCCAATATATAATAATAATAAAGTAAGATTTCAGTTTGTGGGGACACTTAGTCCCTTTTCTGTTTTCAATAGAGTTAGTAAGTTAAACTGTTTATTCGGTGTGTCTAAACTGTTCTTCTGGTTACAGTCAATGATAAGATCTCCTTAAGCCTTGCATTGCATATTCAACTCTGAGGCATACAGTAAATAATGTAAGAAGTTGGTGTTGATGAAACAGCCATGTTTCTCAAGATGATTAGTCTTTATTTTCTCTTCTGCACTGCTGCTTGGTGTTTTGTGTGTATTGCCAAGCAGTTTTCGTAAAGAKGATAGCATGGACTGAGCTGCATTGTGTGAAAGAGAAGACTCTACGCTGATAACAGCTGCTGCTAAAGTAGTACTTCCATTACTCTGTAATGTACTCTGTAATTACTCTCCAGAACGGTATTTATCTTGTTTAGAAGTTCCTACTTCAGAGAATATACGGCTTGAAATAATTGTACCTTCTGACATGGTTCTAACTAAAGATTTTTGGAGGCCTGTGCCTTGAAGAATGCCTGTCCTTATGTTAGACTTTGTTTTGAAAGCGTTSGTGTTCTTTCTTACTGGCTTTGCCTGTGTCTGGTCAGTTATACTGTAACTTCTTTCATCTCTGTATCATTCATTTTATGACAGGATTAGGCTGATGACATGAGAGGTCAAAATTCTTTACTCTTGCCCCCTCCCCTCAACCTTTGACTTTATTTTTAGAAAAGTTTCTCAGATATCTGTGCGCTCGCACCATTGATAAAAGCAAAATGTGTTGCTTGCTGTGTGAGTACAAATTTTGCCGTGGCAGTGGAAGTTTCTCCTTGGTGTGCCGTTTACTGTAACACAGTGACAGTAGAATTTGGACTGTATCCTTGTAGCCATCAACTTCCATGCAGAGATTTGTATTGCAGCTCTCTTGTGACTGATAGCTATTGTAGAGTGCACTGAAAACACGCTGACCTTTAGCAATTCCCCCTCGGACAGAATAAAGGGGATGCCTGTTAACTCCAGCCTGCTTAAATTCTGCATTTGCTTTTAAGCTGTTTCTAAGTGTAGATTTAAAAGCTTTGGAACACATTTTTAAGAACTGACAAAAAAGAACTGAGTTTCTTGGACAATAATATCTACAGAATATCTGCATTTTTTGATCCTTCTGTGATAGTGTTCATGTAATAACATGGTTATGTGAGCACACCCTTCTTTAATGCTGTCGAAACAGTTTGACTCTCATCCCTCTGACTTGTGCATTGAAAAGATAAGCTTGCTGGAGAAGTGTACTTATAGTGCCCTTTGTGAATATTTGGCCAGATCCTTTAGCAGTAGGCACGCAACTCCCCTAAAGTACAATGTGACCATCTTCATATCCTCTTTAGATTACAATTTTGTAATTCTTGCCTTTCTAAACCCCTTTTGGACTTCACAGAAGTTGCTTCTGTCTTTACTGGAAGTTTTAATTCAGCAAATGTGGATAGAAATCTAGTCTCGTTTACTTTAAAATTATGAATAAGTGAGGACAGAATGAAATGCTTTTTGAGAGGAGTGGTTGTTTTTTTTTTAGGTGTTTCTTATGCTGATTAAGACGATTAGGTCTGCTGGCGGCAAGGAAAGAAGCCAGTGATTTTGTATCTTCTCTCTGTGGTGTAACCATGTAACCTGCTTGGAGCACTGAATTATAGCTAGCACTTCCTTCAAATCTTGCAGAATCTCACTGGATTCTCTGTTGSTGGACTCTGCTTTTCAGTAGATTGAATTGTAATCAGGTAGGTTTGAGATTTTTAAAACCTATTTTCTTGCAGAGCTGAAAGTGTCTTAATAGTAGTGATTCACTTGTAAGAGCAGTAAAAATTAAGTAATTTTTTTTTAACACTTGTTTTCTAAACTAAAGTTTATGTTGTTACAGTCTCAGTTTTCAGGCTGAATTTTGCTTTCATTTAGGGTTATAGATAGCTGAAGTAGCTTGAGTTGCTTCTGAATGGGCTTTAAATGGACACGATTAAGTTTGGGCTGAAAATTAGAAAAAACTTTCTCATCATTAASTCAAAGGTCTGGAATGGTCTTCTAATTAGAGAGTGTTTGTGTAAGAAATCCCAAAGAGTTTTGAAATGGGGTTTGTTAGGTATTGATGGTAACGGTACAGCACTGAACTTGATGACCTGAGAGTGCTCTCATATTTTTGTGTTCTAAATGCATCCTGTTGTAGCCTGAAAGTACAGCTTGACCTAGTTATTAAACTAAACTGTTAACTGGAAAGGATGGAGTAATTCCATTTCCTAGGTTTTAAATGTGTCACTGAAGTGTGGGGAGCTTGGGCTGGCTTACTTACTGAAGAGCTTTTGTGGGTGCTTTGTGAGGGACAAGGAGATTGTGCACACCTTCACAGCTGCACTAAAACAACTGGAAGCGAACTTGAAAAGGAAGTAGAACTCAGCATACAGAAATATAGAATATTCTTTTGAGAAGCCTGAATACTTCCAAGTAGCAAAATGTTCTTGCATTAATTTTGTATGGAAACAAAATGCTATTTGAGATAATAACTAAATATTATTGAATATAGCTGTGTGTATATATATAGCAGTAATAAGTGGCTGTTCCCTGGAAGACTTTAAATATGCAGGGAAGTCTGACAGTAGTGCTTTATAGTTTGTCAGATTCGGAGGTGGGAATAGGTAGAGGTTTCCTTTGCCAAGGGCTGTATATCTGCATTGTAGCCGTGCAGGCTTGTTAGTTCCCTGGAGATGAGGTGACTCTTTTGGCACCTGCTATGTGACATCACTGGGGTAGAAATAGAATTTTGCCAAAATTTCATCACAAGACTGAATGGGTGCCCTTAGATGATTTAGCTGYCTTGAAATTATGTCCTGGAATATTGGCCAGAAACGTGCTTTCAGTAGGTATCAAGTTGCAGCTATCTATTCCCAGACATGGATCTGCTCCTGTACAACTGAAAATTTTTTAGCTTGATTAGAAATAGTTGGTAGAAGTAACTTATATGTGCAGATGTACACACAGTTGTGTTGACATACTCAGTCTGCTTTCAGAYTCATGGGAACTTCATCGTTAATAAACTTTAAATATTATGTGAATAATGAATAGAAATGTGCTAGGCAATAATTGCATGTTGGTGATTGTCAGCTATTAGATTTGTAGCACAATGCACAAATATTTGCTAGATAGGGAATAATCAGGTGGCATTTAATGAAGGAATTAAATGGATGATTCATCATGCTAACAACACAGAAATACGCTGGCAATTTTTGTGTTTTAATAACTTGTTGGTATTTTAAGTAATAGTTCATACTACTGGACCAAGAAATCAAATCTAGTAAAAAATCTGTCTTCAAACTTTGACATTAAAGTGTAGGCTTTGAAAGGTGATTTAATCAGATTTGTGCCTAAACTGTGCTTAGTTTACTACTAAAAAAACAAAAACCTCACAGTTTTATTAATCTGCTTTATACTATTATTTTGACTATGCTTAGATAGGCTTTTTGGTGGAAGGAATGTACTGTACAGAAAAAATAATTTCACGTCCTCTTTCTTCTTTAACCTTTTTCTGTGCTTAGTATAGGGCTTATATAGAGCTGTCTAATAGTACTTACGCTTCTCAAAACCGAGGTATATGCGGCAACTTCCCCTTCTGYGCAGGTGGAATGCTCTGGGACAGTAAATTGTGTAAAGTAACTCACTGAAGGAAGCTTAGCTTGCTGGAGTTGTGATTGCACTTCAGTCGGTTGCATATAATAAGTAAGTGTGGGTGTGTATTTTTCCAGAAGATATGTATTTACTGTACATATGGTATCTATAGAGCACRTAATTTTGGGTAAATCAGATTTCTCTCTTCAGAGCAAACTTTTGGGTGACAGCCAAGGTGTACAGTCATCTTTATGTTGCCCGTTTTAATCTTGTTAGGGGCAAAGGGAAAGCTGCCTGCCTGTACATGCTGTCGGTTTTCCTCTGCTCTCGTGTAGGCATGCCAGGGTCTCCAAGTCCAGCTTCATGTCTTGTTGACGCAATATATACACAGCCTGTGTTCTGTTTACAGTACGYGTTAATTTATCTCCCCATGTGGACTTCACTGCCAGAGTAGTATCCTCATCTAGCTTTGAATAGGTGACTCTTCTGTACCATCTGCTTTGAGTGGGAGTGAGTGTACACCAAGAAGGAAGAGGAATTAGCTGCAAAGGTGGGCACTAGTCCCCCTGCCCCCCAAGCTTAATAATAAAAAGAATATGGACAGAAGCCAAGTGTATTATGTACCAAATTCACTTCCTCTGCAGAATACAGTTAAATGAAAAACATCTGGAGTAGCTTGTTGAGTTGATTTTGTTCTGTGCTTTGTCCTGGTAATGGATTTGTTTTCAGAACTGAGCATTCTGCATGTTTCTTGGTGGATGCTAGTAGGCTTGGAAATATCGCAGCATGTGGAACCCAGTAAAACATGAATTCCATTTGTTTTCCTTGGCTTCTGTGTGTCATGATGTGTTCAAGATGACAGGGCCTGGAAAACTGTAAATTTTAGTTAGGTCTCAAGTATGAATCCTGAGCCTTGTCTTCATGTTGCAGAGGAAGTCTGGTAGTAGGAGGAAGGCTGTTCAGCTCTGTTCCTGAGGGTGTACTGTGCAGCCTGTGTTTTGTTTACATTAGAGGTATGCTGACAAAGCTGCTGGCTCTAATATTGGACTTAATAGTTTTGTTTGGGTTTGCAGCTGTGCCTCGCTGTCCTTTCACTCTGCCTGCCTGCAACTCTTCACAGAGTTAYATACTGCAGGAGCAAATCCCACTCCAGTAATGCTGCTGGGGCCAGGACTCTGGTGTATTTCTGTGTTGTCCACAGAGTCTACCAGGCAGGTTGAAAAGATGGAGRTAAGTGGATGGGCATCTGTATGCTCTCATTGCTTTGTAACCATGTAAGGAGCTGTGAGGTGAAATGAGCCTTAAGACTGTTTTTCCTTCACCCTTGTTCTTGAGAAAGTAGGGTTGGGAAGGATGAAGATGGGATTCCTCTACCTTATTCAGTGAAGATGTCTGGTTGAGGAAAAAAAAAAAAAAGGATAAAAAAACAAAATGTAAGATCTTGGAAGGTGAACTTTTCATAAAGAATATGGAATAAAACCCCCTGAAATACCATGACTTCACTTCTTCAAAGATACATGAAAAATTCAAACACTAGTTGCTTAATACTTGTATTTTAAGAAAGGCTGCAATGGTAAAGGATTGTGTTCCTATTGCTGCCATGGAACCAAATCTATATCTTGTGCAGTGCAGAGTGCTGCTCTTCAGGACCTTGCTCCTGCAAAGCATGGCATCTGTGGGGAGTTCTTTGAAAGGCAAGGCCTAAAAAAGTTAGTCTAAAGTCAGAGAGATAATATAAATTCCTAGGGAGAGGGGAGCTCTGGCTTTCTAGGTACTGAAATAATACTTATTGAGTTCCTCCAAATTTTATCTGAACAAAGAACAGTTTGTGGGGGAATTGCATACCACTTTTCTCTTTAGTAGTATTTTATTTAGCAAAGTACTTTTAAGTAGTGTAAAAATGTTGCTCCAGCAACCTTTCATGTGAGTCATTTGATACTACTTGAATATCAACACTTTGTGGTCTACTCAGCAGGTCAGATTCAAGCACAGATTTTTCCCATCTACTTATGTGGACCTTGGTGCAAAGCTGAMTGAGGTCGCAAGTGAAAGCCAGTTTAGAAGTCCATATCCTTAAGTGGTGGTCGCTGGTCATTACTTACAGTTCCCTGTTTTGGAGGGTACAGGATTTCCCAACATCCAAGTAGATAGGAATTTGATACTACAGGGAAAGGCAGTGGTGTTGCCAGTGAAACTATGCTGTGAGTAGCTTTCATTTAATCAGCTCTTAGTTTCCAACTACTGCTATGATTCCTGGAACTTTGAGTAAGGTATTTTATCCAGCTCATCCCGATAGATTGGCTGTTTTGTGTCTGGGGTAGTCTTTTCTACGTTGGTCACAAAGGAAAAACAGATTCAGAGTTTGGGCACTGGAGGAACTTCAGAGTCTGCTTGTTAATTTGTGAGTACTCGGTCTCTTCAGAACAGCAGCTTAACTTCATTTCACTTCTCTCCTCTCTGTTTCTTGTGATAAGTTAAATCTCTCTGGGGGAGAAGACAGAATGAAGAGACATCAGGGTTCACAACCTTGGCTGTTCAGTTCAGCACCCAAATCTCAAACTAGGATTCTCTTCTGAGTTTCCCACAGGGTATTCTTCCTGCCAGCCTACAAGGTCATATGTGTAATTGGGTATTGCAGTGAACTTTGGTCTAAATCTGCTCTGGTCATGTGAAGAGTAATCTGAGATGTGACTTGTAGTCAGCCTGGCAAGTCTATGAACCCAYAGTGAGACTGAGCTCTTCAACACTTCTCCAGTTTTCTCTGCCACACCACTGCAAAACACTTGGAGGGTAGTTGAGGGCTGGGTTTCCTGGGTGGGGGCTGCTGTTACAGACAGTTAAATAAGCCCAATACCACAGTTTTTCAGCTGTGTGTTGCAAACAGAATGGTTYATCTGGCTGATTATAATGGTAGATGGTAGGGCAATGACACAAGTCCTTCTTGCTCTTTGGTGCAAATGACATTGGTTCTGACTTTCTGTATCATGAGGAGACTGCTTGCCCTCAACAGTGTCACCTTCTCCATCCCTGCATGGGCACAACCCCCATTCTTCATTGCCCACCTTCACAGGTTCTGCTAAAGCATGCTGCATATAGGCTGTACAAAAGCCCTGTAAGGCACGAGGTCTGCAATTCTGCAATGCCTTCTGGATTTATTTTTCTATCCTGCTATAGCTGCATTAGCTGCAGTTACCACTTGCAGCCGATTGTGATGCAAAGATGTCATTACATTTTAATGGCCACTCAGCTGGCATTACTTGGAAAAACCTCAGTGCTGAAGTGAGATGGCACCAGTTTGTACTGAGTGTGGATGCTCACTCTGGCTTTGAGCTGGGAGCTGTATGAAGTGTGTTCTAGATGGCAAAGTGTGGCATTTCTCCATATCATTAAGCTTAGTAGGTCTAGTGGGTAGAGCTCTATTTACAATAGCTGGAAATCTGTGTGGAGAAGATAGGTTCAAAAGGTCTGCAAATACCAAAGTAGAGCTTGAGTAAYGGCTCCTTGTGGTTTTCCTGTGTAATGACACTGTGTTTTTCCAGACATTTAAACTATCGGGAAAAACAGAAGTCAGGCTTCTGTTCAGATAACTTCTTAAAATTTCTTTCAAGCATTAATTCTGAGTTTGTTCAGCAAAAATCAGTTATTTTTCAGAAGCGTAGGTTTTGAGAATACTTGAATAGGATGTGCTGTAGAAATAAAATTTCAAAATGTAATAGTGATAAAGTATGCCTTATTTCTTAGACTTACATAAACATTTATCTAATTCCTTGACTTTTGTATACCAGCTTCTTGTTCCACAAGGACCTTTTCTTAACGTGACTAGGAATTCGTATAATATTGTGTGACCAAGCTTCAGTAATTACTTCCTTTGACAACTAATGCAGCAGCTTTCACCAGTTTGGATGGGTGCTTAATCACAGTGCCAACCGTAAGTCCATAGTAAATCCCACTGCTCATACTGGGGTTTGTACCACTTGTAACCATGGCCTTGTATTATTTGGAGTTATGAAGTTCTTGTACTTCTGGATATGTTTTTCAGAGATTGCCTCTTCAGACTGCAACATTACTGTTTTGGCATGGGGAATTTTGCAAAAGCACAAGATATTAAGCATAAGATGAATATCCTGAAGGAGGAAGACTTTTTTTTTCCTTGTAGTACTGTAATGTTTCCTGTAATGAATCTGCTTACCTGGCTGTTAAAGAAATGAAATGTGCTGCGAATTGCGACTTATTTTTGGCACGGGCACAGAATGRTTATGAGCACTGGCCACACACTGACATGTGAATTGGCATTCTGGCACCCTTTGGCTGTTTTTGCAGCTGCAACAAGACCCAAACTTTATCCCAGAAGGGGCAGTTACACCCACTGGATTTGTAAGGGAGCCCTGTTGCATGTTTGCAGACATTGAAATTTCCCTCCTCTCTGTAGCCTTCTAAGTAGGAGTAACAGACAGGAGAGCAAGCCCTTACAGCAGTATCGCAGAATCATAGAACGCACTAAGTTGGAAGGGACCCATCAGCATAATTGAGTCCAACTCCTGGCCCTGCACAGGACACACCAAGAGTCGTACCCTGTGCCTGAGAGCATTGTCCAAATGCTTCTTTAATTCTGTCAGGTTTGGTGCTTTGACTGCTTCCATTGGGACCCAGTGCCCAGCCACCCTCTGGGTGAAAAACCTGATCCTGATACCCAGCCTAAACCTCCCCTCACTCAACTTCATTCTGTTTCCTTGAGTCCTGTCACTGGTCTCCACAGAGAAGAGATCAGTGCCTGCCCCTTCTCTTCCCCTCATGAGGAAGTTGTAACTGCAATGAGGTCTCCTCTCAATCTCCTTCAGGCTGAAYAGATTGAGTGACCTCAGGCACTCCTCATGTGGCTTCCCCTCGAGGCTCTTCACCATCCTCGTGGCCCTCCTTTGGACACTCTCTAATAGTCTAGTATCTTTTTTATTCTGTGGTGCCTGCCCAAAACTGCACACAAGACTCAAGGTTCCCAGTCTGTACACATCTATACATCCAGCATTGCCTCATCCCAGGCTGCAGAGTCCAGGACTTGCCCTTGTTAAACTTGCAGCTGTTGGTGATGGCCGTCTCTCTAATTTGTTGAGGTCTTTCTGCAGGGTTTCTCTGCGCTTGAGTTGTGCCTGTTAAATGTTAGCAATAGCTTGCTGTTCTACCGACCCTAACTCTGACTTTAGTGTTTTGGGCAGGCTGATAGAACCCAGCATTTTCAAAAATCCAGAGGCCTACCTGGATACTGCACCCCTCAGTGCTGTGTAGATGAGGCAGTCAACTTTAAGCTCTCAAAGTACTTGCTCTCAAGAGTATAAAGATTTCAGTATTATAGGAGGGCAGAAATTTGTCTTTTAGCTTGTGGCTTGGGGGTGACTAACTTCTTGGTCTGGTAAACAAAAAAAAAGTGCCCATATCCAGCACTGACTTTGTGCATTTCAGCTGCTCTTCATATAGCTCAATGTCTTTAACAGATGCTTGCTRGCAAAAGGGCTAGACAATGTAGAAATGTCTCTCATACTTGCAGATATAATACTGTAAGCATGTGCCTAGTTGGAGCCTGTGGTGAAAGGGATCTCTTTACCCAGAAATCATACCCACAAGTATCTCTGCCTTGGAAAGGCATCTTGTACTGACTGTGGAATCTGCATTTGACATGGTGAAGTATGGCCCTGAAGTTGCTACATCCTGATCCTATTGAGCTTTCCAAGTAACTCTAGTTTTTCCCCAAAGCTTTGACATGGAAGCCTGTTCATTCTGTGCTTTAAGTAGCCATGACTGCTTTTAGTTATGAAAATACCAGTACTACACTTGTATGCTAGACACTTAGGGGCTGTGCRGGAGGATTATTTTCTGCTCGGCCCTGTAACACCTCATTAGAATGGGGTTGTGGTCCTCAGACTACATGCCGATACATCCATTTTATTCCAGTGCCAAAAAAGAAGAGAAAAAACCCTAGGCTATCTTATCAGTAAGCTTCTTAAAGCACTACCTTACTTTTGGATAAGTAGTATTTCTACAAGTATCCTGGACCTGTTAGTAAAATTTCCAAATAATACCAGACATTCTTAAACTAACAAAATACATTAGCCACTTAGTATTTAGTTCACTATCATCCTACAAGCAATATGGCTTGAAGTCTTACTGCTGGAACTGATATATTTTCTTGATGACAGGACCACAAAAGCTGAGAAAAGAACAGCCTGCACTTTCTGGGGTGTGTTTGAAAAAAGCAGGGACAGGGAAAACATTGTAACCTGGCTGCTGCACTGATAACATGCATAATTTTTCCAGTTTTGCCATGGTTTGGTTCTGGTCTGTCTAGAAGAGATCATTGCAGGTCCCCTTTAGAAGGCTGTGATTTTTTTGCCACCTTTACTCTTAAAGAGCTGGTTTTCCCTTGTTTTCATAAAGACCTGAAGAAGCAGCTTCTGCAGTGTCTTTTTTCGTAAAAAGGCATGTGGAACAACTGTCCTCTATGGAGTCTGTATAATGCATCATTTTAAAAGAAGGTACTGTCACTGGAGCAAAATCCAGGCAGCAAACTTGGCATGATGTTGATGCAGAGTTTGTTGGGGTCAAACCCTTCAGTTCCCTCTCTTATTCCTCTGATAGCATCATGGTGAGGGCACAGCAAGGTTGGCAGSTGAGAAAATAGAGGTCTTGTACAAGGCATCCCATATCTGTTAGACATGAGGTCAGTGGGCAGGTGACCTCTGMAGTGGGAATAGTGTTGCCTTCTGATAAGAAGACAAGGCGACCTGGCTCAAAAGCCTAGCACGGCAGCCCGGCTTACCCCGTGGCCGCTCGGGCCATGGACGCACAGACACCAATGTGGTGGATGGTCAAAATGGCATTTATTATCTTATCTCATGAGGTTAAATAGCCGAGGGGCTTCACTACGTCAGGAAAGGGGGACTGTGGGATAGCTGGAGTTAGTAAGGAGTGGAAAACTACTGGAGTTRGAGGGGTCTGCATGCTCTTATCACAAAGGAATGAAGGGAGGAAAGATTCCATGCTGCTCCTGCTTTCCGTCACATCGCGTGATCTTCCGTCCGCCTGTCCCTTTCTACCACAGAATAGGATCCAAGGAAGCAAATGGAGACATAGGAAAACCTGGTCTCACTGATCAGCTGGGAAATGAGAACTCAAACCTCAGGGGAAGGGCCCACAACTTTCTTGCTCAGTGTTTTACAGGAATGYGAGAACGCTGGTTTTGTTGGTCTTTCTTGGCGTCTTCATATCTGGAATCTTCTCTTCATCTGTTTTCCCYTAGTACAAGAAAAGTATGGCTTGGTATTAGGATAAAATGCTTAATTTATGAGCACTCACTAATAAGTCAGACATTCTGACAGCTTTTTTTATTTCCTTTTAAATAGCTCATGCATTTCCTTACCTCTGCAATAGAACTGTCRTGCTGAAGTAGCCAGACACACAAATTGAGTCAAAAAATGAAGTGAGGCCTACWTTTGCCTTTCTTCCGTAAAAACAAGGCGATTTTAATATAGAACATAACCAAATCWGTCTAAGCATAGGAAGGGCAAGGGAGGCTATAGGCTTTGTAATTAGCTCAGAACTGCTGGTAGGCTCCCCAAAGATGGTTGATGGAGCAGAGCTTAGCACCTAACATGCAAGATAAGATTCTGAAATCTCAAAATACTAGTAAAAGCAACAATCCAACGTTCTGTCTTAACTGTGACCCTCACCCTACTATACTTGCACCTTTGCTAAAGAGATGGAAGAAGATGTAATCATTAGGGTTTTAAGTTGTTTGAGGTTTTCAGAAGATATGACACCTAAATAGCAGATCAGTTCTTAGATAAGAGAGTATCAGAGACTGATACTAAAAGGGGTTCTAGTGTGAAGGTGGTACGTGAAAGTTTGTAACAGGATTTACTTTCTGAAGTCTCAAGATGTCCTGGTTTGAAGGACAGGTGTCTGTCAAGGAAGGTGGGAAACCTTCCTTGAGTAAAGGATGACCTCCCTCCCTCCTCCGACTTACTGTACCTTTGAAATTATGGGGCTCTCAGGCAAAGACATGGTAAAAAGAATAACAGTTCTTTACTAGGGTTATATAACTATATATCTATATATCTATATATATATATAGATATATAGAGATATATATATAAAAAAAACAAGACAGTTAAACGGCAACCATAAGAGAACAGACAAACCCCTTATCAGTTCCTTGTGTGTTGTTGGGAGATCCTCCGCTGGGGCAGAGAGGCTGCGGTGACTCCCCCGCGGCTGCAGGGGGCGCTGTGGCGCGAGCACGACGACCCTCATGTGGTAAATGGCGGCTCCAGTGAACGGGAAAGGGGGGAAGGTCGCCCCCGGTGTGAACCCACGGGGCAGCAGCCCGGCTCCACCAGCC